>OZ020267.1:43289190-44576213 GCA_963971225.1 Melieria omissa
ATTTGTACAAATTATACGGACCCAAACAGACCTAATATTGTGCCATTACTAACTTCGAAGGCAATGAATTAAAACTGAAAAAAACACATGTTTTGGCAACTTACATACTTGGCCTCCTTCATTAAAAAATCAATACAAATTAGTTTGATACAATGTATATTTGTCCCACAGTGCAACCCTCAGCGATTCACAATGTCATTCGCTCATTTGTTCACACTTACCACGTTGACTTGCTTGCCACTGACACCCTGTTTTCAAACACTAAACTTGAGTTAATTTAACTGAACGTATTTTTGCGGTTGTTTTCCACTTTCCACCATGAATGACAAGCCACTAGAGGCCACACCAGCGCCCCTTCGTCTCTTTTTGTTGCCCTGACAGCTTTACGTTTCAGACAATCTCACACCTTAGCTCGATTTTACTTTACTCCCAGTTCAAACGCAGACCAGTCGAATTTGTATGCCAGTCAGGTTTGTTGGGAATGTTTGGGCACCGAAGTAATGGCGTCAACGTTCCGCTTTGAGGGAGGGCAAATGTTATTATTCGTCTGTTCGGCAAACGCTGCGGGAATGAGGGTACAATTTCACTTGCGCTCGACTGGACGCAAATGACACTCGGCCACGTAACGTCGATGGTGTTGAAGCGAATTCAATGAAATAGAGAAATGTTTATTTGTTGATAGCGTGTAGCAACAATGGCTCGCTACTGGATCACAATAGATTGAACGCAATGGCTTAGGTAAACGAATCCAAATAGAATTTGGACATGGCGAATAAAAATAAATCAGATTGAGGCAGCGGATCAACGGCACCGATTGGTTGTTTTATGCTTCAGAGCAGCGGTGGCAAAGTTGGCAGTTGTCATAGCAATCAGCAAATAAACAAATCAATCACACACATTTTCGCTGCACCGTAACAACTACCATATGTGTACGTATATGTATGTTCTATGTATAGTATATGTATATGTATGTTCTATATTTGGTGATATAATGTAAAAATATTACGTCAAAAATATTGCTGGGCACCTACATATGTGTATAGATACGTTAACAGATTTGTTTCGAGTCTAGACCGTTTTCCGTTGAGATGATGGAATGTGCCTATTAACTTTTTGCGCTCATTATTTTGAAGACACGTGTACACTCACTGTGAGTATTGGATTACAACAGCCAGACAAACGAACAACGTATGCTCGCATCGATATTCTTCCATCTAATTCATTAAATTTATTAAATATGGCATAAATCGATAATGTTGTTGCGCTGGCATTGCGTACTGCGTGATACGACTTATGTTACATACAAACATGCGTTGGGCAACGTACTGTTCGTTGAACCGATACTTTGGCGAATAATTATATTAATTCGATTGCAGTCGTGATGCAATGAGTTCAGCTGCAATTTAATCATTTTAATTGTTGATATAGATAGCATTCCACTTAATTTTCAAAATACAAAGCGAGGACAGTTTCAATATGAATCGTGTTTTGGAATGTGTCCATACACTACTGTGGGCAAAAAAAAAGACTTTTTAATTTACCTATTCGTCGAAATATAGGGTGTTTTTTTTAGAGGTATAGAACTTCGAATTGAAATAAAACACAAGAAAATCGTTTTAATGTCCATCAATTTGGCTTTATTGGAAGGATAATTTTATGCCATTAATGTTTAAATATGATTTCGGGCATGTGGCCGCCGCGGCTGGCTCGAATAAAGCCAATTCTACAGGTCCAATTTTCAACAACTTGGACAAAGCTCCAATTGCTGTGCACGGTGGCGAATCGATTCATCCGGGTCCTCTTCAACATTTTGCTCTACAGCGGCAATTGTTTCTTCGGTGCGCACTGTTCGACGTCTCTGCGGATGCGTATTATCACATAGAGTAAACGTAGTGCGAAAACGACCCATGGTTAACCGAATTAATTGCTCTGATGGACCATAAAATGGACGGAGCTTGCGGTAAACTTCGCGAACTGAACCATTATTTTCGAAATAAATTTGCACGATTTGCAAGCGTTGTTCTTTTGTCAACCTGTTCATGATGAAATGGCAAACCAAACTGAACATAAATGACATTAGAGTTGCCAGATTTGACCACAAAATGCCAGTTTTATCTCTATTCGAAAAACAAACCTCTAAAAAAAACACCCTATATTTTGTTTCTAGGTTGGTATGGCTGTCAGTGACATCTGTGCCAAATGTCAAATCAAAATAATCATTAGTGTTTAGTATACGCTTGTCTTTCTGAAGTACAAAAAGTGCATTCGGCGATTTTTACAATGAGTGAAATTATTCAACAAAGAAGTTCCATTAAATTTTGTGTGCGGAATCAAATTTCTGGTGCCGAAACATTCAGAATGTTTTGCAACATTCGGCGATAATTGTATGTCGCGAGCAAGTGTTTTTGATTGGTACAAATAATTTAAAGAGGGTCGAGAACGCGTTGCCGACGAACCACGTCCAGGACGGCCATTAACATCAACACGTCAATAAAATCAAGGAATTGGTGCTCGAGAATCGACGATTCACAGGCAGAGACCTTACAGGCATTGTTGGAATATCGGAAGGATCAGTGAAAACTATTTTAAAAGATCAAAGATGAAAGCACAATTCATTCAAAAAAAAAAATTGATTCTTCGTGAGTTTTTCGCCAAAAATTCAACCAATATCGTTCCACAACCACCGTATTCGCCTGATTTAGCTCCGTGTGACTTCTGTCTGGCTGTTCAGCAAATTAAAACGACCGTTCGGGGGAAACTTTTTTGAGTCAGTTGAAGACATTAAACGTGAATCGCTACGCGCATTGAAGGCTATTCCGGAAATTGATTTTCGAAGATTGGAAAAAACGTTGGCACAAGTGTATTGGGGCTGGTGGGACTACTTTGAGGGGGGCGAAATAGATTTGGAAGAATAAATAAAGAATTTTAAAATTATTAACAAAATCTTACTAAGTTTTGCCCACAGTAGTATATCGAAACCCCCCCCGAAATATTTGGATCGCCTATAAAAGTACATACAAATCAAAAGGCATTTTACAAATATTATAGAATTACTTTTTTAAACCGCCCCGAAATATTTTTCTGAATCTGAATAAACAAATATTGTAGACCTCATGTAACTGAAAGGTTTTTCGGTATTTTTAATCTGAAACGAACTAAGCTAATCCATATTTTTATGAAATATGCAGATTCGTCTGCAATTGCATATCATTCACCTCATGTATACAGCAGTTATGCGACCAATACTGACCTGTGGAGCGTGGGTAGGGTGGAGAAGTTTGCAAGATATCTGTTCTCAGAAAGGCTAACCTATCCGAGAGCTGCTGGGACCTTAGGGACCACACCCTGGCTAGTCCTAAGGTTATTCTGTCTGTACAGCTTTCCAAAAATACACTTGAAGTGTTAGTGTACTCACAAAAAGGTGTTTAATCCGTATAGCTAAGGTTTTAACATTGAAAAGTAACACATATGATGCCTTGAGGCCTCCATATTAATAATTCGAATTTACTCATATAGTTTGGCAGTCAATGTTATGGGGTTTCAAAGCGTTGAACAGAAATACAAAAGGGGTTGTAGGTTTCACCGCATTTGTGAGCATAACATAAGTTTCTAATAGGTGACTGATCATTGAGATAGCGAAGGCAACAACTGAATTGGTGAGAAAATAGATGGCATCAGTGTACAACGAGGTAGATAAAAGAGTGGGGAATCTAACAAATCAACGAACAATCATTATGACAGATTTTGAACTGAAAAAACTCCTGAAGCTCCTGTTTACAAAATGTTTAGCTGGAAAATATCTTTGTATCTGAGTATAAGAAGAGATAACAGGGTTGCGCATCGATCATAAACTAACACTTCGTTCAATAATGTGTGTGACTGACACATAGATGGCGGCACTAATACTAAATCAATATTTTTTTCGAAATTGTGAACCTTTTTAGGCTTACTGTCAAAATTATATGTCAATCCGACCATTAGTTTACAAGTTACAGTGCTTTAAGTGACACTACTTTTGAGTTTTCAAAAAAAATGAATTCAAAGCAATTCCGTGTGCTGATTTATCATTGTTTTTTAATGAAAAAAAATACTGTTCAATGCCAGGAATGGCTTGAAAAACATTATTCGGACTCTGCTCCATCAAAAAGAACCATTTGTTATTGGTATGCCGAATTCAAACGTGGTCGTACAGACACCGATGGCATTCCATCTACCGGACGGCCAAATGACGCTGTTATTCCGGAAAACGTTGAAAAAACACTGAAAATCATTATGTCCGACCGTAAAGTGAAAGTGGGGGAGATTGCTGACATTCTAAAGATATCAGCAGGCAGTGTACACACCATAATACACGAACATTTGGTTATGAAAAAGGTGTTTTCGAAATGGGTGCCGCGTTTGCTCACACCGGAGCAAAAACAACAACGAATCGATGATTCAAAGAGCTGTTTGGACATGTTTACGCGCAACAAGTCGGAGTTTTTGCGTCGGTACATCACAATGAATGAAACATGGATCCACCATTTCACTCCAGAGTCAAATCGGCAGTCTGCTGAGTGGCATGCAACCGGTGAAAGCCGCCCAAAGCGTCCAAAGGCACAAACATCGGCTGGCAAGGTTATGGCGTCAGTATTTTGGGATGTGCACGGAATAATATTCATCGACTATCTTGAGAAAGGGAAAACAATCAATAGCGACTATTATATAGCGTTGTTGGAACGTTTGAAAGAAGAAATCGCGATTAAGCGGCCCCATATGAAGAAGAAAAAAGTGTTGTTTCACCAAGACAATGCACCGTGTCACAAGTCGATGAAAACGATGGCAAAAATGCATGAATTGGGCTTCGAATTGCTTCCTCATCCCCCGTATTCTCCAGATCTGGCCCCCAGCGACTACTTGGCTCAAATGATGAAGTAATCGCCAAAACTAACGCCTATTTTGAAGGCAAAGAAAAATCGTTCTACAAAGGCGGTATCGAAAGATTGGAAAAGCGTTGGAATCATTGTATCTCCCTAAAAGGGGACTATGTTGATGAATAAAAACGAATTTTGGCAAAAAAATGTGTTTTAATTAGTTAGATAGATAGATAGATTTGAAAGGGGAAATGTGCACTGAGACCAAAGTTGATCTATTGTGCCCCCTACAACTTTAGAGAACGTCCCCCAATCCCACCGACCTAATGAAGCTTAGTAACACACGTGGGAGAAGGTGTTTGACGTTCTCTTCTGCAAGCCAGTACTGGCCCAGGTGCTGTCTCCTACTGCGGCATACCGCATCACAGTGCAGTATGACGTGCTCAGGAGTCTCCTCCGCCGTTTCGCAGAGTCTGCAGACGCTTACCTGTTCTAACCCAATTGTGTGCATGTGTTTCCTCATCCTGCAGTGCCCGGTTAACAGTCTAAGCTGGGTTTTCCCCAGTCTGAGGCATTCTTCACTCCATCTGGAGTTATAACCTCTGATGAAGATTTTCGATTGCCTAAGACCTGTGGCATTTGACCAGTGTTCTGAGTTCCTGGTTTTTTCCTCAAGTCTTAGTGACTCTGCTAGAGTGCTTTTGCCCAGCCCGATGAAAGGTTCTGCTGCAAGGGGGATCGTAGCTGCCCCAGTTCTAGCAAGGCTGTCAGCCTCCTCATTCCCTTCTATTCCTCTGTGTCCTGGAACCCAGAGGATTTTCACCTGGTTGTATGTACCCAGTTTATTCAATGCTTCTATGCATTCTATGCATTTAATTAGTTAGTCACACACATTATTGAACGAAGTGTTATAAGTACGTAAGTGAGCAAAAAAATGTATATATATCTTGGCTTTGGCTTTGGTTACCATTAGCTCACAAGCTCTTTTTCCGTCATTTTTATCCTTTCCCCATTTTCTTTTCCACCACCTGCATGGCGCTAACCAAACGCAACTACCATTGACGTAGCTATCACAACAATTCCAGAAACATTTTAAAATTATTCAGAACAAATTGAACAAATTAGAGAGAAAATAATTAACTTCTTGCTGAACAGCTGCCGACTCTGGCCCAATGCAGCAATTTAGCTAAGCTGCAGTCACATCAGTAACCCTTCATGCGTCTATCGAACCCTTCCATTAGACGCGCATATTATCCACCTGAGAATCCTTCCAATCCTTTCAACGTGCAACACCTGTTCATGCCGGACAAGCGTTCAGCTAATAATCGTGCATTCGTTTTTGGTGAAAAACAGAAAGCGAATAGAGAGAAGTCGTCGACTGAGGTGTTGCGCTTTCGATTTCAAACGGCATAAAGGGACCATTACGGTTGCATGCGCGATTGTTTGGGCTGAGCGTTGTTCCTAGCGCCAAATAACACACGCGCAGTCAAACAACAAATTGAGGCGCGAGACCAATTAAATTGAATATTACTAGTGTTGACCTTTAATTTCGAACTGTGTACAGACACTTTGAGACACACCTTGGTGGCGGTGAAGATCAGTACGATCGGCTTCTCGCTTGCGTCTGATCTTGCGATCAGATCTTAAGTGGAAGCAATACCTAATGGATAGAATTCGTAGCGGTCACACACGCCCACCAATTTCGGTCGGCACATTTGGAAGCACTAACACTGCATTTATGAATTTTTTGGCACGCCGAAAATGGTGCAACGAGAATGGGGTTGCAAAAAGGAAAAGTATAGGGAAAAAGTAGGGTATTAATCTTTAAACTCCCGTTTTAAGTAAACTCCCTCAATGCGGTTTTCGCATTTGCTCGAACTGGCCGCCTGTCCATTAGGTTTCCTTCGAATTGTGTCGAGTATTTGCTTTTGGTGCCCCTTCGGCTGCAATTGCTGCAATTTTAATGGGCATTTGTGGCAAAGAGAAGTCGTCGGGTTTTTTCTTTGCAAATTAGGCGGCATTTGGGAAAATAAATGGCTCCGAATGCCACATTAAAATTGGAATAAAGCATGGGCGTGTGTTGGCAGTTGTAGCCGAGACACTTGTGTGTGCGCTCGCTGTGGTTGCTTTGTCTTGGAAAGCGGCTACTGCCGGCAGGTGAATGCACGACGATGTAATTGTAATTTGTAATTCAGCATGTGAGACGCTTTAGATTTGTTTCATTTGATGTCATTCGCAGTAACACACATGCATGCTGCACATGTTAACGGGTGGGTATATATTGGGTGGCGGGTAAGTGCACGTAAAACTCGACGATTTGACGTCAGTTTGCCACCAATTTGCCTAATGAGGAGTCAGTGCTGCACGCATGCGCATCCGCCCATTTAATTTGTTCACGTTTTATGCCAATTTTTATGGGCATAACTCGCAGGTTGTAACAATAGCAATTACAACAACGAGCAGTTGCTGGAAAATGCACAGCACACCAGAACAATTCGAACAACGCAACGCGCACGCAAATGCGACAACACGCCACTTCACATCGCCAACAATGCAAACAGCCGGCTGGCGCAATACCCGCCTGCGCCTCTGTACCCATTTTAAAATGTAACGTGGCAATGTGACTAATACTGAGGCCCACAGCTTGCGACGTACTCTTTGGTTTATCGGATACAATTGCAGCCGCCTAACGCCTTCGGCACCCGCTGTTACATGCGCTTTATGGCGGTTCACTGTTAGCGCGAATGCGTGCTTGAGTCCATTTAAAGCATTTGAACTATGCGAAGCGCTCTGGCCAGTTTGCCCGTTTAAAGTGTACTTAAGCGACGTTTTGCGTGAATGGCAAAAACATAAATTGTATTTGACTTTTCAACAGTTGTTAAGGGGTCAAAAGGCTTAACACGTTGGTAACATGTTGCCAAATGCGACGTCCACTTAAGTCAGCCGACCTGACTGAATTGCTGGTTCCATATGTGGGTTGAGTGGGGTTGGCGTGCTTGCAAATGCAAATTGAATTTTCATAAAACATTTAACCACAAACACGTGAAGTTATTTGCTGCTTATTGTTTTTGGTTTATCGGTTAAAGACTAAGCTTTTCAACGTTCTTTATGCTCTCCGTAAGTTATAAATTTTTTCTCTAAGACAACCAAATATGCCGGGATTGGGAAATTCTTGGATTGAGTGTTGTCCCCAGCTAATATTCTTTCAAGTAGTATTTATTGCATATACGAAAGGATCTACGGGATTTCCAAAGTGTTAAGGGATTCCTCTAGTACAAACGGTGCTTTTTAAAGCTTTTTTAGGATTTTTTTTTTCAGAAACTGCAAATGATAATGTGATAATTCTTCGTATATTTATTCTTTACATATTGAATTATAAAAAAAAATTTGTCCACGTGCTACCGCGAACACTGTTGGGGTCCACCAGCTGAGTACCGGTCATGTTTTTTTTCTAAGGGTGCGTTTGCGCCATCCTAACTTTGTCCCTGTTCGTCTGAAATGTAATCCACAAATTTTCTATTAAAAAGCATTACTCCAATTTAAGGATGACCTATAATGAACCCGATCTGATCAAAATTGGACCCGCGGCACCGTTTTAACCTTTTTTTTCGAAATTCGCACTTTTTTTGCTCTAAAAACTCCCCCAAAAATCGGCTAGTCAATGGAACACAATCTCCGTAGGTTAACCCGTGAGCAAAACGTTTTGAATACAGCAAAACAAAAATCAAGTGAATCGGTCAATTAGTTTCGACGGAATCATGGCGCAATGGTCAAAAAATGTGTTTTCGAGAAAAACGCGTTTAAAGTTTTAAAACCGTGTTACCGCGTAGTGAAGGAGGCGGATTTGAGGCTCCGTATCTCAGAGACGTTTACGAATTCGACAAAATCCGTTCGTATACCTTTTCTATGATAGTTATACTATAAAAATATGAAATAAAAAAAAACATCTATTTTTTCAAAATTTAAAACTAGAGGACCCCCTTAAGCAATGTTTCAGCGAACCAACTCCTATTCTTCTAAGACATTCTTATTGACTTACCCACGCTGCCCGCATGTTCTACAGAACGAACGTCACTTTCAGCACGAAATAAATGCAATGGGAATGGAAATGGAAATTCAAATTCAAATGCTAATTTGTTTCTGAGCGCAAGAGGGCAAAACAGGGAGCAGCAATACAATACCAGCCGCGCGGCGTGCATTGTGTGCATTTCCCAGAAAAATAAAACGGGAGAGAACAAATCAGCGAAGGGAGCAAATTGCGGCGGTGGCAACTTGGCACACAAAGTGTTGACGTGTTTGGCCAGGCGTGGACGCAGCGACAGCGGCAGGGGCCGCAACAATTGGCAAGGGCAGCGTCGAGTAGTCACCACACCGGCGGCTGGTGTGGTGTGGCTTGACGTTTTCATTAAATGAAGTGCGTTCGGTCGGCGCTCACCGTTCGCCACCGTTCTGCCCTGTTGTTAGCTGCCATTTGCCATGGGCCGCGGTGGCAGTCGGACAAGTAATGGCAACCATAGCCACAATACCAAAATAGTTAAAGATAATTGGCCACCATTGCTGTTGCTAGGTTGCTTGGCTGCCATGCTCGTCTGAGTCCCACCCACCCTCCCTCCAGTCAGCAATATTTGATTGTCTACGCGCCGCTGCATTTCATATGCAACGCAAATGCAACTCAAAACAGTAATTTTCTCCCCATCGGCCATGGAGCGGCACCATTACCACCAACAACTTCAGCAGCAATGCCAATGAGCGGCCACAAATGAAATTAATGACATTTGAGTGCGACAGAAAAAGTGAAGGGAGGAGCGGAAATTGTTAGCTGCACCCACATGCAGTTGCTGCACTTCCTCGCCCCGTAACCGCTCAACAAACAGCAGCGCCATCATTATGGACGCCATATTTGTTTATTGTTAATAGTTTGTTATTGTTATTGTCGTTGCTGTTTGCTGTTGTTACTTTTATTGTTGGCTTGAACGCTTTTGTGAGTAGCAGAGAGACGTTTTAAAAAGCAGCTAAGTACGTTTGGGTTAAAACGGGTCTGTTAGTGGGTTAAGAGCTCGACTCTAGGTTTAGTGCCGAATTGTGGCTCAGCACAGCTGCATTTGGTGTGGTTGACGCTGTTTAAGCCCGCAGGTACGGTCGTGCTTTTGCTGTTGTTGAGGTAGTGGCGGTTGTGGTTGCTGTACTAATCACCATCGCATTGACAACAATGTTGCAGGTTTCCAATTAATTTTATTGCAACGCTTAATGCGAGGGCGCTCTGTACCAATAAGTGTGCCCATACGATCGCTCATCCGTACTTATAAGAGTGCGTAGATATGTATGTTGCTTGTACAGTATACAACCACAATGAAAGCAACAAGTAAATCGACCAACTTGCAACCACAAAACGCTTGTAAAACATCAAACTGCACAGCAAATGCAACATCAACGTAACGTGTGTGCGTATGTGCTTGGGCGTTCACTGCATGTGTATGCGTGTTTTAATTTTTTAGCTTATTTTCAAATCCTGAGTAAGTGTTAATGGCTTCCACAAGGTTGAGAAAGAAAACAGCTTCAACTACACCAACAAGAAGTAAATGCAACGCAATTATGGCGAGACGCTGTAGCTGGTGTTGGTTGTGGTTGTGGTGCACGGCATTAAATTAGCGCGCATAAATTGCCAACTAGGCGAAAATTCTCGCCACCACCGCCGCGGCCTCGTCTAATTTTCCGCGTTTGTTGGTTTTCTTGCCAACCGGTTACTACTTTGTATGGCAATACGCTGCTGTACTGCCGCGCTCGTTAAGCTCAACGACAGCAACATCCGTCGCCTTGGCAACGCAGCATCGAAAACCGCAAATTACGTCGACAGCCACAAAACGGCGAATCGGCGACTGCGACAGCCAGAACGACTTCGTCGACACTCTCGCTACGATGTTTCTTAGTCCCCAAAGTCTTGGGTGTCTTCGACATGATAAGGTTATGTCTTAAACCATAAACTTGACTGATATATTGTATGTTGGGCGTGTTGGGTGCTCTGTGCTGTTCATTAAAATCCATCAGTGAATCTCATATAAAACTGCAAGTTGATAACCGCCAAACCGCAGCCTCACGATTCATGACGTTTATGTTGACAGTCGGTTGGCTTGCAACAATGTACTCGTACGTCATTAACTGCGGGCAATGAAGGCACAACGAAACCAGAAATAGGGGCCAATAACGGCGATTTCAGCACGAAAGCGTTTCTGTGTACCCAATTTAAAAAATAGGTTAAATGCGCTGAGGTCCATGTTCTGCAATTTGAAGATGTTACGTTTTCGTAAACCTGCATTGAAAACAATATAAAATCATATTATTATATGAAAATAATGTTTCGGACGCTTTCCGATGGCATAAATTGCGTTTTTATTTAGTGCTACTCGACTTAACTCTACAACCTTCTGACTGCTAATCCAGCTCCCTAACTATGAAAACATGGCAACTGCCCATTAACTGATTAATTGATTTCATCGAAATCATTAACCAGGTAGCGGCTAGCGTGACTACATAGTGGGACTAAATATGCACTAAAAAAATTTCGTTTTTCAAATATGCTTCGACACGTTCGGGTTAAATGTAATAACTAGAATTCTAAAGAGTTGTGGACACAAATTAAGCGATTTCGAAATATTGAGTTTCAATTCACCAGCTGGACGAAAAAAGGCATAATCCAAAAATGCTCTAGATATCCCACGCAATTGTGCAAAAAAAGAAAGAAAGAAGAAGAAACTCAATAAAAGTTTATTATTATATCCCTTCGTATGGCCGTGATGCAGATCTGCATCATATCGTTTAAACCCAATTATTCAGCGAGGTGGATGCAGCATTGGGCCAAAAATTTTTTGTTGCCGTTCTGTATCATTTATTTCATATGTTTTTATCTTGCAACACTACAAAAAGCTGACGTTTTGATCATATGTTCACTTTTCCCGCCAATTTTACAGTTTGTCCATTTCGTTTAAATTGCAAGAGTTTTGTTTTGAATATTTTTAATAAATAAAGTGCAAATATACATTTTATTCGACCATTTTGAAGGTGAATATGTTTCCTGTAGTATCGAGAAATTATTAATGTTGTAGTTTACGAACAGCAAATTGCGCATTTAGCTTTGTTGCAGATATGCATTATAATACTTCATAGTGAAAAAAGTGAGCCTAATGTATATCGGGACGATTTTTTTAATTTTTGTAAATAACAAACCTTTGTGGTTACTCATCGCCATAATAATATAATATTATGGCGATCATCGCCATAATAATATAATATTATGGCGATGAGTAAATACGTGTTATATACATATTCGTAGTATATGTTTCGGGCTATATACCCAATTTTCGTAAGTTAGAAAAGGGTGTCTAATTGATATTCGCTTTATTTAGCTCCAATGTCTGGTAAACGCTTATCGTCTGCTCAAATTGCTGGAATAATTAACTTAGCTTAGAGAGCGAAGACGAATTAGATTTCTCAGCAGATGAAACAAGTGAGTACTTTCCAGATGAGAATGGAACTGATCCAGATGAAGAAAATTTAATTCTAACTGCAAATTACCAGAATCTAACGTGTTCACTGCCTGTAATAACACCTAAAAAAAATAACGTGAAACTCGTTTTCTCTTTCGGTGGCTGTCCTCTCAGCTGGAAATGGCAAACCTCTGAGAGTAAAAATTGCCTATGAAAAAGCTCCCAACCTGCCGTTCGGAACCGGCATAAAACTGTAGGTCCCTTCCACCCGCGTACAAAATTCACACGCACAACACGGGTGGTTGCAGGAAGCTAGGCCTTAGTCTCGCGTAGGCGGGCTGTCGTGTCAGTCAATTATTAAAATTATTACGTGTTCAAGAAAAGTCCTAGAGGTACTTCAATAGAATATGTCACAAACTATGATACAGTCCATTTCACAACTATATCACCACTTCATTTTTGTAAGTGTTTTGTAAAAGAAATCATTTCCAGTAAAATTGCCTATTGTGTTTTATTAGTTATCTGAAATTACGTATATGTTAAATTAAAAAAAAAAAAAATAAGGCTGTTACATAGATAATTATTGACAAGTTTATTTTTCTTCTATTTCATAACTATATCACCACTTGCAATATTTGATTTTAATTAAGAGTAAACAACTAACGAACTGCAAAATTGTTAACTCAGTAGCTCGTTGGGCCACCCCTATTTTCCAGCAACGCGGCCAGTCTATTTGGCATGCTATCCACCAGCTTCTGGAGCGTTTCCTGTGGAATATCAACCCAAGCCATTTCTATTGCATCTTGTAGATCTTGCACGTTACTAAACTGCCGGTTATTAGCATAAACCTTCCGTACTAATATTCCCCAGAGGTTTTCCATTGGGTTTTGATCTGGTGAACATGCAGGCCAGTCAAGAACATCAATTTCGTGGTCAGGAAACCACTCCCTTGATACTCTGCTCACGTGAATAGCGGCGTTATCCTGCTGGAAAACCCATTCCCCCTCACTGCGGCTCTCTAAAAAGTGCAGGAGATTATTCGCAAGGACTCTGACGTACTTTTCACTGTTCATCCTAGTTGACGGAAAGGCTAATGGCAGTGTTGCACACGATGTAAACCCACCCCACACCATTAGACTTCCTCCGCCAAAATTCCGTTTCGAGAAGTATAGTGGATCCTTGCGAAGATCTCGCCAGTAGTACTGGAAACCATCTGGACCATCCAAATTACATTTTTTCTCATCTGAAAAAATTACCTGAGAAGAAAGCGGTGATAAAATAACACGAAATTAAAAACATGTTTCTTGAATACGTACCTTGGTCCAGTTACGGGTCAAGTTTTTTCGTGCAAATCCTAGACGAGCGTCGATATGACGTTTGGTGAGTCTTGGCGTGCTCTTCATTTTTTGATTTTGAAGGTGCGGGCACCTTTGAAGTGCGCGAAAAACCGTAGGCAGTGACACATTTAATTTCAATTCATTCCGCAACTGTCTTAAGCTTTTGGTAGAATTGCTTGCAGCTCGGGCAATTCGACGCTCATCTCGTGGTAATCGTTTTTTTTTGGGGCCGCCCATTTTATTTGTGCCATAACTATCGGTATTTTTCAAAAAATTTGCGATTGTCACGTGATTACGTGCCAATTTGCGTCTAACTTCGCGTAAGGATAGCCCAACTTCACGAAATGCCTTAATTTTGCCAATTTCCTCGACCGTTAAATATTTTCCGCGTGGCATTTCGTGTAACGAATGAATAAGTATAATTTACAGCATTACAATGTCGAAAAAATTGTTTTGACAGCAAGAAAAATGAGTATTTGATTAGTGGTGATATAGTTATGAAACAGTAAAAAAAATATTTTTTTTGAAATTTATATGAAACAATAGTAGTTTTTTTATTTAAAAAATTACAAATATACGTTACTTTTAATAACACACAAAAAACAATTGGCAAATTTTTTGCAAGTGTTTCCTTTTGCAAAGGAGTTATAAAAATGAGATGGTGATATAGTTATGAAATGGACTGTAGTGTTGACATAGCGGTAACTGCATGGCTCGACAAAAAAATGGTGTCCTCAGCTTCCAACTATGCAGGAGTTTTACCAAAAGGCATCGCCCTGCGATGTGACAAAACGAAGAAAACGTATGTTCAAATTGAGCGTCCTTGTGCGGTATCTCAGTACAACTCCTTTATTAGAGGCATTGATCTTATTGACAGCATTATTGGAAGATATAAGATTTTGATAAGAAGCAACAGGTGGCAGGTCAGCGTTTTTTATCACTTTATTGACCTCGCCGTTTGTAATGCGTAGCTATTGTATAGGGGTTTTTTTAGTTTAGTTCAGTTTTTTTAGAGGTTTGTTTTTCGAATAGAGATAAAACTGGCATTTTGTGGTCAAATCTGGCAACTCTAATGTCATTTATGTTCAGTTTGGTTTGCCATTTCATCATGAACAGGTTGACAAAAGAACAACGCTTGCAAATCGTGCAAATTTATTTCGAAAATAATGGTTCAGTTCGCAAAGTTTACCGCAAGCTCCGTCCATTTTATGGTCGACATAATCGTCCATCAGAGCTAATTCGGTTAACCATGGGTCGTTTTCGCACTACGTTTACTCTATGTGATAATACGCATCCGCAGAGGCGTCGAACAGTGCGCACCGAAGAAACAATTGCCGCTGTAGAGCAAAATGTTGAAGAGGACCCGAATGAATCGATTCGCCACCGTGCACAGCAATTGGAGCTTTGTCCATCAACTTTAAAAATTGGACCTGTAGAATTGGCTTTATTCGAGCCAGCCGCGGCGGCCACATGCCCGAAATCATATTTAAACATTAATGGCATAAAATTATCCTTCCAAAAAAGCCAAATTGATGGACATTAAAACGATTTTCTTGTGTTTTATTTCAATTCGAAGTTCTATACCTCTAAAAAAACACCCTATATAAACGGGTACACAAAGCAAACGCGACACCTAGAAAGTTGTTGAATTCAGCTGACTTTCAACTCGAGATAGCAGAAGTTTTGACTAAAATGGATACTGCTGTAAAGACAGGAAAACGGTGCTTAGCACTTCAGATCGAACTCAATGCGAAGGTTAGAAAGTGACCAACGCAACATGTGCCAAACCAAATGGTCCGACAAGATCAAATTTGGCATTGGCCTGTGTGGTTGGAAAGAAGATTGCGGTGCAAATTCCCCAATTCCACTAGTTTTTCACAAACCGAGTGCCAAAAATGCGGAGTCGCATTGTGGTTCAACAAAATAAATAATTGTTTCAAAAACTTTCATTTGAACTGAAAACAAACTTGTTTTCATTCCGTCAACTGTTTTGATGCATATCTGCATCACACCGTTTTTTTCTTAACCCTAGTGTGTGTGCTGAAAAAAAGACCCTTACCCGTGTGATGGTGTACCCGGGTACCCCAGTACAAATTGTATGAAAATTTATCACTTTTTGTTCGCACTGTAAGACATTTTACTGTTTTTGCTTAGTTTTGAAGCTCTCAGTAGTATAAAAGTACTAGTAGTAAAGTAGAATTGCAAACTTGTTTTTTTAATATCCAGTAATGAATTTTTCTGCAATTTCAGATCCCCCTTTCATAAAAAGAGGAATACCATTCATACGCTGCTATAAATTACAATGTAAGGTCATTCCCCGCGGAAATATTTGACATTTGATCTTTTTAACAAATTAATAAGTCGTTAGTAATTAGTTTTAATTGCATTGTGAAAAATCTGAACAAATTCGGAAATGAGTTCTTATTCAGAAAGAGCTGAAAGACTTATCCCAGCCGAAATTCAAGAAATACTGTTCGAAAGTAATAGTGATGAAGAATCTTTGATTTCCGAAGGCGAAGTTGAACATATTCCATCAGTTGACGACACAGCGATAGAAGCCTCTAACGCTGAGCCTGCGGGTTACATAAAAACTGACCATTTCATATGACTCGAATGGAAGTGACGAAGAGAAGTATTCAAATATCGAACTTTGTGGTAAAGATGGCATACAGACTTGAGCCATCCTACAATATATGCACAGCAAAAGCTATATTCAAAAGTATTTTATCAAGTGAAATATGTGACATAATTTTGCGTGAAACCAATATATATGTAGTCGAAACCTGAAAAATATGAGTTAACAACTTTTTGGGCTTGAGACGCAAGAAATTCTTATCATCTCCACGGTCAACTGAACCCGGGAAAACCCGCTTATGGGGAATGTCGATAAATATATGCAAGAGAGTTGTTTTGGATATGGTTTGCAAATATAAAATAAATAAAATAAATGGAATTAAACACTCGCAAATAAAGACAGAACACGTTTTTGGGGGTTGTCATGAAGATTCACCTTTCTAGGTTATTCGCAACTATATAAAATTTGCGATGACCGCAGATTTCATCAAAACCGGACAGAAATTCATCAAAGATTAGCTAAAATCGATTTGAAATTGGATTTAACCTTCGCTTTCCTTATACCCACCCGGGTGATCTTTTTAATATTCATGTTCAATATCTGCCAGATAAATTATTCAATTAAAATAGTTATGATTTCGACTTACTGAACAAATTCGAAAGTACTTTTCAATAACATAAACAATTAGTTTGTTGGAAATATTATCCATGTTTTATTTTGTTATTTTGTATACAAAATACCCACACGCGTGATCCCAGACGCTTCCATTTTGAATAAAACTCACAATAAATAATAAAAAATTAGTTTAAATTGTGTTTCTCGTTTATTTATTTAATATTTTGTACGAACTTATGAATATTGAATATTTAATTAACATTTATTAACAAGTCGTTACATTTTAGTACCACTCTGGTTGAAAAAATTTTGTAATGGTTGTATGCCGAAACCCCTCCAAACACAAATAATGCTAATACAAAATATAGTTTCGAGTGGTATTCGGCTCGAAAGTTGTACACAAACTCTCCGCCCCCAAAAAAAGTGTGCGCAGTGTAATTAAAAATGTTTATTTTCAAATAAGAGTGAGATTTGTATTATAGGGAAGCACAGATTTTTAAAAACTGGTTGAACATATTTTGAAGCTGTCCAGTTAAAAGGACTGTTCGTAATTAGGAATTTCACTGTATTTGTTTAATGTTTTCAACTTGAATTATTAATAAATAGCGCTTTGTTTTGAAAGCCAACAACGATTTTTAAAAATTCTGTGCTAACTTTCCACTTTTCCGATACAAATTGTATGAAGGTACTCGGGTACCTTCGTATTGATGATAGGTGAGCATTTTTCGTATTGACAGAAGGGTTAAAATACGCCTTCCAGACTCCTTCAAAGTTGGAAGTCTGAAACTAACTTATTACGAAATTTCCTTTTTTATTTTAAAACTTCAAATTTTATGTGACTTTTTTAATATCTGTTAAGTAATTTTTTCATATTTCATTCTTCTGGAGTGATAACATATACTAAAAGCCAGTAGGTACAATTCGAATATCCATTTTTCATACTTTTAGCCACACTCGTCCCACTGTGCGTCTTGCCGAAGCTGCGGCGTTTTCAGCCCGAAGCCTTTTTCGGTTCTGAGCTCTTTCAACATAATTTTCATTAAAAATTGCAGGCGCGACGAACGAGACGTGTGAGCAGCCCAATGATGCCAATGTCGTCAACACAGCCGTTTCACCTAAACCTTGCACATCGCTTCATAACCCTACATGAAATAAAGGTCAAGTTTAGTGATTATCGTTCGAATAACTACATATCGCACACGCACTACAAAAGTGGCACAACTCAAAATTTTTCATTTTCGGGTTTATGTGTTAATACTGTGCACAATGCATCAATCTACCAATAAGCAAAAGCTCAGTATATTTTATTGTTGTTAACTGTTGCAAAAATACAGTTAAGTCTCTCTTCATGTCAGAAGTTTGATGCTATTTGATCGCTGCAGCTCAATGCAAAAGAGTCCTAACTCAAATTGTGTCACTTTTGACGAAACAAATTTTTGTTGAAGCTAATTTTAAGTAAAGTTCTGACAATTTTCGTATATATTTTCAAATAAAAAAATAATTTCGAATTTTCAAAAGTTTTCTTTCGACTTTTTAACTGTCATTTATAATTATAAAACTCAGCAAAAGTGACTTATAACTTAAAATGATTCCGTAATTATTGAATTAAAATATCATCAAAACAATCACAACTCAAAATTTTGGATTTTCTAGTGTAAAATAAAAAAAATTAGTGCAACTTATCCTAAAGCATAATCTGCAAGGATTTTCTACTGAATGGTCTATACGTTATTTAAAAAAAATGTTTATTTAGGACAAAAACAGTTTTTTTGCGTTTCCTGAAAAATCAAAAATTTTGAGTTGTGTCACTTTTGTAGTGCGTGTGCGATATGTGTACTAACCCATACAATTAGCAAAATAGTCATGCGGCACCTACATTGCCGTCGATTTAATTGAGCATATATCGCCGACTCGGTCTCTCTCTCATTTCTCTCATTTCTCTAAGCTCTGCGCTATCTATAAAAATCACAATTCCGCTGTCACGAAACGAAAAGGCAGCAACAATTTACTAAACATCAGCCAATTAATAAATAAAAATAAATTATTATTGCACAATTCATTTGGCAATTAGACACGCCTCATAAAAACCACATGTACACACACATGATACAAATTTAGTTATACGAAAACATTAGTGACACAAACAACGGGCGAGAGTGAGTTAATTGAAAAGTATAAGGGCCAACAACAAAATGATCGCTGTGGACGAAATCATATGAACGCGATGCAAATTGAACACGACGGAACGAAGTGGTATGTACGTACATATGTGTGTGCATATTGAGTAGATCACAAGCCAAAGCGATGGTATTTGAAAAAATACAAAACAATTTGAAAAAATACAAAATACCATACAAAACAACAATGCAACAATGTTACGAATAGTAAGTAAGAATAAAGACACAAATATCTTTGTTGCTAAAGTATCGTTGTCCTCGTACGCCTCTCGATCTTGGACGCTGGATGTACAAGTAACAAGAAATTCTGGATTTTGCTAGATCTAAAGGGGTTTAAATCTATCTAATGGGATTTACTTATCTACAAGTCCAAAATGAAAAATTAAAACTAATAGATTTTTTCTCACATTCTGTGCAAAAATGTAAGTTTGAAGCATTTGTATTAAGTGACATAATATGTTTTTATAAGAAAGTTTAGTTAACCCTTTCGCCACAGATTTTTACTGGGGAAAGTTAAAATTTTAAATTTTACGTCTTAATTTTTTTAATTTTTATACTCGGACTGTACTTAAGAGTGTTTTTCTATGAGGGCAACCACATCGTTATGGCTGTAATAATTACTTAAACATAAAACTTTTTACGCACAACGAAAATTTGAATATTTCTTCATTTACTTCAGCCCAAATTAAAAAAAGGTATCTAAATTGAAAGAAAACGTAAAATAAAAAAGTTATCTAAAGTTTTCTGCTTCTTGTCCCTTTACTATGTCAAGATATCAGGTGTACAAGTTGAAAACCGCCGTTTTCCACTGGGTGGTGCCACCTTTGGAAATCGGTGAGACAATTCCGATCAGAAACATCACATGGCAAGCTAAGATATCGGTTAACAACTCCACATCATCTCGCTTGTTTATTCTTATTGTCCATTTTTTTTTTTGGTGCGTGAAGATGTCGAAATTTGAACCGAATAAGCGTCATTTGCGGAAGATTTTGCTTTTCGCGTTTCATTCGAAAAAATCTGCAGCTGAAGCAACTTATAGTGAGTCGTGTATCAGTGAAAGAACGTGTCGAGAATGGTTCGTGAAATTCAAAAATGGTGATTATGACGTGAAAGACAAGGATCGGCCGGGTCCCGTGAAAAAGTTTGAAGATGCAGCTTTGGAGACTCTGTTGGATGAAGATTCTTGTCAGACGCAACAAGAACTCGCGGATTCTTTGGGTCTGACTCAGCAATCCATTTCCCTTGCTATACGCAATAAAGCCTCAAATTATGAAAAAAAAAACGGCGGTTTTCTACTTGTACACCCAATATATATTTAAAAACCGTGTATACTTCTCTTCTTTAAACTTAAATATTCAGTTTATTAATTTCGTATTTTTCCTAAAACTTCAAACTATTCTAAGGACCAACAAAAAATGTATTCTTGAAACCACAGAGGGTTCAGATGTCCACAAAGTAGCATGTTGCCATAGTGCAACAAAATAGCGAAAGGGTTAAGAGTGTTTTCAGGTTTAATGGATCCCTTTGAAGTGTGCACATTTAATTTCGGTGTAAGCATTCCACGTACTAAACTTGCAATTTTGCCCAAAAATTAGGTAGCCGATAAATTTGTTGATTCGGGGGAAACACTCTTGAATGGGTTCAAATGGGAAAAAAATATAACAAAGATATCATCTTTATCATTTCATATTAAGTGGTAAAACTGCTCTAAAATTTCGCAGATTGATATTTTGGTTTAACACCTTAACTATATACGATTGATAATATAGTCCAAGAAAATTGTAGGAGGTTCAGTTGCCGATTTCACCACAGTGACAACCGCCGGAATGCGCGAATAACTTTACATGAGTTTTTCATAAAACAAATTTTCCAAACTGTATGGGCAGCTCTTTCGATAACGGTTAAGGAGCCCTAACAGTTTAGTGCCGTTACATTTACAACAATTTAAACAATTTAAAATGTTGACATTATTTTCAATGCCCCGTATACTATATAAATAGCTTCACCGATGTCATAGCAACAAAACAAGAAAAAATTAGGGCTCGTTCACAACAAATATTTCTTATCGAGACATTTGTATCTTGAGGCTTACTTCATACTGATAGACCTGGTATGTACAGTGTACATAGCTACACACATGCATACATACATACAATATTGTACACGCACTACAAAAGTGGCACAACTCAAAATTGTTAACTTTTTAGGAAACGCAAAAAACTGTTTTTAAACTGAATAAATATTTTTTTTTAAATAACGTATAGATCGTTTAATAGAAAACCCCTACAGATTATGCTTAAGGATAGGTTGCAAAGTTTTTTTATTTTACACTACAAAATCCAAAATTTTGAGTGTGACTGTTTTGATGATATTTGAATTCAATAATTACGGAATTATTTTAAATTATGTCACTTTTGCTGAGTTTTATAATTATAAATTACTGTTAAAAAGTCAAAAGAAAAATTTTAAAAATTCGAAATTAATTTTTTCATAATATATACTAAAATAGTCAAAACTTTACTCAACATTAACTTCAACAAAAATGTATTTCGCCAAGTGCCGCAATTTGAATTAGAACTCTTTTGTATTGAGCTGCAGCGATCAAATATCATCAGACTTCTCGACATGAAGAGAGACCTTGCTGTATTTTTATAACAGTTAACAACAACAAATTATACTGAGCTTTTGCTTATTTGTAGATAGATGCATTGTGCACAGTATTAACACATAAACCCGAAAATTAAAAATTTTGAGTTGTGTCACTTTTGAAGTTAGTGTAGCGATATATATGTGGCAGTGAAAAACAATTCATTTGTCACACTAAATTTGTTACAATTCATTTGGTGGAAGTACATACGCTGTCGTGGTTGTAGAGACTCGCAGGGTAAGTATTGGGCCGGCAGGCTGACAGAGGGCGGACTGACGGTTGGATTGGCGCACAGGCGGAATGCGTGCAAAGTGTAGCGCGCATTATCTCAGTGTAATTTTCGAGGCTGTTGTTGTGGTTTTTGATGTGCCTCCGCTTTGCCCACCTTTCGTCCGGCCGCTCTAGAGATTTGCGCATGTGTTCGCTTGCCGCTACGCAATTAATGAGGTTTATGCTATTTTTGGTAGTTTTCCAAAAAATAATTACCATTTCCCCTGCATCCAAGCAGGCAGTTGCATGAACAGACAGTTGTAAGTGTGTGCAGACGTCACAATCGTTTGACAATCGCCATGGATGAATTCCGCACAAATTTGCACAGCAAAGGGATTGTTGGCTGCAGTGTGTTGCAGCGGCAGGCGAGGGATGGGCGCGCGCCAGACACGCCGCGGCAAGTAATTTGCATGGAGCTGCGTTTGTGTGCACTACATATTTACACTTTTAATTGCACTTTTAACTGCGACAGTTGCCGGCCTCGCTCAATTTAGCGCAATCACATTAATTTTGCTATGGCAAAAGAGGCAACACAACTGCAGAAAGGGCACATCTACACATGCACATACATATATTGCCATAAGTTGACGAAAAGTTTAAATCTTCACAAACGGTGATCGCGACGAATTTGAGCGCTGTCAGTGTAAGTTGCCATTCATAATCCTGGCATATTTTTTATGTAGCCACTAACTCGAGCTGGTTTCCGCTACGCCACAATATTTTCGTTGCACAGGAATAAGTAAAGTTATAAACCATCAAGCCAAATTATATGCTGCGCCATCTGCAGGCGAAAACAGCGCATTTCCGCGCTACCAGCTTATCCAAGACACACACCCCTGAGATAAACAGCATGTTGACAATGTGTAGCTGAAACATGTTTAGCTTCAATCACAAGATGCTTCAGCAACATTGGTGCGTCCACTTGCTTAGTCAAGACATTTGATGGAAACCACGGAATCGGTTTAAAATATGATGCCAATTGAAATCACAGATGGCGCTAAAAATACTAAAAAAGTACACTAATGAAAATTTTAATATTTATTTATTTATTTATTAAGTCTATGAATAAACTATTCTTACAAACTAATATTTATAAATAAGCAACCAGTTCATTAAAAAAATCCAACTAAGTTCCTTAAAACTAACCTTTTTGGAGGCGCGAGATCAAGTTCCAGAACAGTATTCAAGTTCGAAAGAGCTCTAGCAATTAGAGCATTTTTAATGTAATCAAATTTACAGAAGCCAACATTAAAATAATTAAAATGTCTGAGTGTGCGAGACGGTACAGTGAATGAGATTCTTTGCAACAGCTCGGGACAGTCGACAGCTCCGTTTATAACACTGATGATGAACGAGCAAGACAAATAGGAACGCCTGCCTTCCAGTGATTTAAGATTAAGAAGCAAACAGCGGAATGATAAGAAGGGATAGGATCATACAAATTGAGGGAACGAAGGACGAAATGTAAGAAAACTTTTTGTATACGTACATTCAATACGGTTAATGTGGATAGCATGATAAGGACGCCAAATAAACGAGGCATATTCAAGGTTAAAGCTAACATAGGAGGAGTGAAGTGATTTAAGAATATATGGGTCAGAGAGAGACGAACAGTGACGACGAATAAATGCTTACATGGGAAGAAAAGGACAACTTCCAATCAAAGAATCGACGAAGATCCTTAAGCTCTTTCATCATGCCAAGAGTGGAACCAGAAATATTGAAAGACCTGTGCGCATGGTTATCCTTCCTGGAGAATAACACATGAAAACATTTTTTGATGTTTCGAAACAGACGATTCTGTTCACACCACCCGTGAAGATTATCAAGGTAATATAAATATCCATGCAATACCATTCAAACTACCATATTCATATTCAATCACGTCAAACTATAATATGTGATAGCCACAGTGGCAAACACAGGGTTTCATTTTGGCTGCACAGGGGTTCCGCATATTTAAAATGTTTACAATATCCAAATGTTTAGAAAAGGTCTGAACCCCAAAACCCGCAATGCGGGCACCACTGGATATGCGAAATAAAATTTAAAAACTGTGGAACTCATTGGGGAAAAATGTGTTTATTCGTTTAATGTAGCTTATTTCTTATATCGGAAAATACAAAATAAAATAATGAGTACTATGACAAATTTTCAATACTAACTGAACACACGTTGACGCACTGAAACGATTATGTTATGAGAAATAATAGTTCGGAATGTTCGGATTTTAATAACAAAAAAAAGGGAATTTTGTGATTCTTGTGAACAAATATCTAAAATAAAATTGACTCGTAAATAGTTCAGGAAAATCGAAAGGGTTTGTAATATTTTCGTAAAATGGTTGACCGGAATGTTCAATAAGTGTTTTTTTTAGAGTTGTAAATTATGAACTGCACAAGCAATTCTTGTCTTTTGGAAATGGGTGCTTTAAAATTTGGTGGCCCAAATGCAATCGAAATCCCTGACATATTGAAAAGTCTCGCTTTTTCTGAGTAGATTTAAGTCCAAATCACATTCCTATTAGATCGGATCTTTATTCCAGTTTACCATAAATCGCAGCGCACGCATCTTGCACGACTTTCCAGCGATCGCAATTTAAAGTCGTTTTCATCAACTCAATGAGATTGAAATGCAGAACGTTTTCATGGCACTGTCATAATGCCTGCAGCGAGATTTGCTTACGAATAACGCAGTCATTGTGCCCGGACTCGTCGCCGCTCCCTCGCCAGCAGCACGAGTTACTCTGCTGGTGTGATGGAACGAACTGCAGTTGTTGTGTGTGTAGTTTAAATTGATTCGTTGTGAATGTGATGCCGGCCATTTTGCTCTCGCCGGCCCCGGCCCGCTGCTTCACGTCGCTGCAACCAATGGGCAGGCAGTGCTGGCGACGATGGCGATGTTGCTGGCAAGTTTACTTGTTAATATGAAACGTGCGATCCGCCGCAAATTTCCTACGCGCATTTTTCAATATTGTTGCTGCCGTTGTTGTTGCTTTTATTCGCAACGACATTGTCAGCGCGCTCAGGTGCTCAGGCGCTGGTTAAATTAAATTTTTTCCCTGCACATTTCATGCTGAATTGTTGAGCCGTAACAATTTGTTGTTGTATTTGTGGAGCGGCGTTGCCACAAAATGCAAATGTTTGACAACAATATTGAACAAATACACGTGTAAAGTGCAATATTGTTCAATTTATAATTTAATAGTTTTCGAAAAGGAAGGAAAGATGAAAGAATACGACGAAACTCTTAAAAGATTTGAATGAAGAAAACTGTCTGATGATTTTGTTGGAGTGTCAAAACAAATCAAAAATTCATTTTGTTTAAAACACTGCCGTAGTTGTAAATGTTTAAGATTTGCACACTTGACTGTTAAATGCATTCCAAACATGTGGCAACACTTGCTGCCACATCGCTCAGTGTGTGCCGACAACAATGACGACTGCAGCGTTTCACCTCAATCACACCGATTTATGCCAAATTGCGACTCAATTGCTTTTCCTTTTTAATTTTTTCCATCTCTTAAGTTTAATTTCTTACGATGAGGTTTTCAACATTTTGAATGATTTGCGGTTAAATTGATTGTGCTTGGTATTGTTGTTGCTGCAGTTGTTGCAGTGTCGTTTCGAAATCCAATTTCAATTTCAAATAAACGCTTTTGCGAGAATCATTTGTACGTTACGTACGTGTTGCATCACCGAAGCCAGATCGGGACTTGAGTGTCGATTGTCGATGGTCGATGGCTGTGGCTGATGGCTGATGGCTGACGGCTGCTAGCTGCTTGTCGGAAATAATAATGAAGACTACGGCGTTGAGGTAGACGATGGGATTCACCCAAGCAGTCGCAGACACATTGCCGCAAGTCGGCAACGTTGCTGACCGTAACGCAATTGGCAATCGTTCGTTGCCACTGCCTGAACAAAATCAAAATCAAAATCAGACAATAAGAAATGGACGCTTTAATTTAACTCCACCAGAAAATGTTAAATGCTGTTGACGGCCACGGCAGCCGACTTAACGACGTCGCATTTAAAGTTATTGCTGGTTGGTTGCGGCACGAAAACGAAAATTGGATTGCAATTTAATATCCTGCGCAGACGAATATGAGCCGCACAGTTGATTTTTTAGTTCACCATTTAAACTGCGTTTAATAAAACGCCTAATTAGAAATTGTTCAAGCTTGATTTATGATTCAGTTACATAAAATTATGGGACATAATCGGTGCGAGCGCCTGAAATATGCCACGTTTTACACATTAGCTTTGACATAAATTCATTGTTATTGCTTTCCCGCCGACGAACGCTAACCCGTTTGTTTGTCCTTTCCTGCTTAGCTTGGTTCAACTCACCCCGCGACGCCACAAACGAATTGCCTACAAATGAGCTGCTTAAAGCAGTGCCGGCTCATTATTACTCGCGCACTTGCACCTCGCCATCTCGCTGCTCCCCTCCACCACCCCTCGACCGGAAAGCCTTGCAGCTTCAGCTAATCCCTACATTATTTAAGTCACGCTTCATGCGAAATGCGAACAATAATAACTACAACACCAACAACGGCAACAGCAATTTCATTTACCTCCAGCAAATGGCAACGCAAACGAGCCAAACAGCGCATTTGCTGTTACAATTGTTGGTGCACGCATCTTTAATTCATAAAATGGCTCGGCAACGCCAACGGCCGTTCGACGTGGTGGGGGAGGAACTCGCACAGAGCGTTAGCGATGCGACATAAGGCACAAGTCTCAGCGCAACTGCCTCCAATTAGGGCATTAAAAATTCCTCTATATACGCGCAAAATTAATGGTCTCTTGCCAACCACGGCCACCAGGGATTGTTTGCTTTTGGTTTTGTTTTGTTTTTTGAGGTTATGGTAAACATTTGCGTTTCGCAATTTTGGGCGCTGCTGAAGCAGCCAACTTCAAATGCCCTCGAGTTTCCGTAAAATGGCATAGTTAACACGAAAGTATGCGCATACAATTCATATTCTTGTTTTCAGGGCTATCATTGGTGATGCGATGCCCGCAATGATTCAGTGCTTGCCATTTGTTGCAGTTGCTGCACATTAGATCCAACACAAGGCGCTGTATACGTCCATTGCATTTGTTATTCATGGATGTGACTTATGTTTTCCATAATCACATTTAGATTATACAATAATTTACCATGTTCAGAGCAGAGGCCGGCGTAGTCAGAATTTCGAAACCAAGTTCGAAATCTTGCCAGCTTAATAGCAACAAAGCAAACGGTAATAGTCCATAAATTCATCATTCAACATCCATTTTCCTGACCTATATATCATTCCAGTACAATCGCAATGTCTCGCATTTATAAGAGTAACCCCTGCGCGTTGGCTCGTTTAAAAAAATCGCCGTTCGGAATCGGCATACAAATTTAGGACCTTTGGATCCATATAGAAATGCATGCGAATAACACGACTGGATGTGGGAGGCCTATTGACTTTAAATTTGGAGAAAGTGCATAAAATCAAAAATAATTTGGCACGTGCTTTTCATTTCTTGAAAGTCAAAATCAGACGGGGTCAATGATTGGTTAAAAGTTCGAATGGAGAAACATGATTTAATGCATAGCGAAATCAATAAAGTGTACCAGGTAGGTGACGTACACTTATTACGTACACTTATTACTTATTTCAATTTATTTGTGTCACTTCGATTAACCTTTATTTTTATTTTCCCTAAAATAGCACAAAATTTAAAATTAACTTTCAGTACTCCAGAAATATATATTAATATCACAGTTCGACCTTAGCTCTCGGGCGAGTAAGTTCTTAAACCAACCGTCTAAGCATAAAGTTGAATTAAGTGACTAATACTCTCATCGCGCTCTCGTGCAAAACCTACGAGTCTAAGCAATGAACGACCCACCCGACGTGGACGGGGGACCCCCGCTCCCTTCCAAACCATACAAAAAACATATCGAAATAAAATCTCCTGGACCTAAATATTTAGTGATGAAAAGAATAAACAGTGACGAAACCTTAACTAAAGTGTCTCCATTCCTTATCAAAAAAGTGATCGACGGTGCATGCGGGCAGGTCGACACGTGCAAAAAAATTAGAAGTGGTGATATTCTCATTAAAACGATCAACCATACACAAGCACAGAAACTCACTAAACTAACAAATTTATCCCCCAATATACAAGTAGAAATAACGATGCACTCTACTCTGAATTTCACCAAAGGCGTTGTCTATTGCAACGACCTTCGTGGAATTGCCGAAAACGAAATTTTAGAGGAACTCAAAGATCAAAGCGTGAGTGAAATTAGAAAAATTATGCGAAAGGAAAATAACGACAGTTCAACACTTATCGAAACCGGCCTCACAATAATCACTTTCTCGACGCTCTCACTACCTGACACAATTTCAATCGGTTACGAAAAAATACACATTCGGCCCTACATACCCCTGCCTCTACGGTGCAAAAATTGTCACCGCTACGGCCATATCACTAAATACTGCAAAAATCAAAAGCTCTGCTCAAACTGCTCCCAAATATACCACACATCACCAGACTCAACCGAAAAGTGCCACCACCCGCCCGCCTGCCATAACTGCAAAGAAAACAACACCATCGGCGCCGACCACTCGCCCTACCTCAGAAGCTGCCCTATATTTATCAAACAAAAAGAAATCCAAGCAATTAAAACTCTCCAAAAAGTGGACCATAAAACTGCCCACACTATATACAAACAACAACGCCAACAATCAAGTACATTTGCCAACATTCTACGAACACCAACAGTGTACAGCTCGAGCGACGAGCTCTTAGCAGCGGCTCTCACGACGTCCAACAGCTCTCAAAACAAACAGCTCCACAACAACACCAACTCCAACTCCTCTCTACCTACTCAACGTCCGTCGACGCAATCCACTTACGCTCCAGCAATGGTCCGCAGCAACAACAGTACTAATTCCACAAACACAAAGCTCAACTCAGTTTCAAATCAACACACCAGCCAAGCAAACAGCAATACTACTGCGTCCGCAGGTCGTCCCTCAACAACAAGTAAATGCTGCGAATCCCCACAATTAACAGAAACGAAAATCAAAATATTCCCAACAAAAACCTCAAATCGCACCATCAAGCAACTAAAAGCTAAAGCTAAGGGACAAATAGGCAAAAACAAACTAAAAATGATCAACCATAAACAAGAAAGCAACAACTTAAACACAGATGATAGTGATGACTTTGATGACTTTGACAGTGTCACTATGGAAGAGTAAATCTTCTCACACTATCTTACCACTTGTTTATTATATTTATCACATTTATTTAAGTATTTAATACAATACACTAACATGTCACTTACTATACTCCAATGGAATATAAAAGGGTACACAAACAACTACATCGACCTACAACTACTCTTAAAATTACACACCCCGAAAATAGTGTCTCTCCAAGAAACACACATACAACACGACCAAAATTTACCTATACCTATCAACTACCACTTATATACCTCTGGCCACACACGAAACGCGTTCGGCGGCTCCGCACTTCTTGTCCACAACTCTTTGCAACATAAAAATACCGACTCAGCTGTAAATAGCTTTGACGTCACGAACGTTATCATCCAATCTAAGCTGAAATTCATAATCAGCTCCACTTACATTCCACCCAATACATCACCTACTTACAATGACCTAGAAAACATAGTTCCACAATCCAGATTACCTGTACTAATTACGGGTGACTTTAATGCCCATCACACTAGTTGGGGCGCCAAAAATAATAATAAAAAGGGTAAAATGGTATCCAAATTCATAACACAATCCTCACTAACACTCCTAAACGACGGCTCGCCTACCCATTACTCCACCCACCACACATTCACACACATTGACCTATCAATCGCATCCCCAATCATCGCCATACAAAGCCATTGGCTAACAAAGTCGCAGCTCTTCGGTAGTGACCATTTCCCAATAATAATCTCACTCTTCTCCGACAATAACACTGAAGTAGTAATAAACCGTCCCAAATTCAACCTAACTAAAGCAAACTGGACCAAGTTTCACCTTTTAGCAAGCCATTTTAGCAACAATAGACCGGTTAGTACAAATATCAACAAAGAAACCGCAAATATCCACAGGATCTTACTTCAAGCTGCCAATGAATCCATACCCCAAACATCAAGCAAAAGAAAATATACAGTCCCGTGGTGGAACGAAACTCTACAAGAACTAAAACAAGAAAAAAATCGCCAATGGAATAAATTAAAAAGAAATATCACGAACGACAATATAATTCAATACAAGAAAGCTCATGCAAAATTTAGGCGCAACCTAAAGCTAGCTAAAGCAGAGTCTATTAGTCAATTTACTGCAAATATTAACCCTCACACACATCCAGGTAAAATATGGGCAACCATTCGCTCCTTCTGCGGACTAAAACCCAAATCGTCTATTCATTGTATTGATACGCAACTCCCAAACGGAAAAACAACTACAGAAAAAACGGAAATAGCGAATATATTTGGACAATCTTGGTCGAAAGAAGCACAAAATAATAATTTTTCTTCAACATTTCAACAATGCAAACACGATACCATCAAACAGACATACACCCTAATACCCAGCAAATCAGCTTCCTTCATCGAAGAAAAAATCAGCTACTTAGAGTTAGACATTGCACTAAATAGACTAAAAGGCAAAACACCCGGTCTTGACCGCATATCCTACCAAATGATACAGCACTTACCAAAAACCATAAAAAACCGACTCCTTGATCTTTTCAACAATATACTCAATCAATACTTACCGCAGATATACAAAAATAGTATGGTAATTCCTATATTAAAACCGGACGGCGATAAAACCTTAATAAAATCGTACCGACCTATTTCTCTCAACCCATGCTGCTCAAAAGTACTAGACAAGATCATTGCCAATAGACTATGGTGGTTTGTCACCACAGACAAACTTCTACATAGTCATCAGATGGGCTTCAGGAAGGGAAAATCAGTGTCTGATTTTCTAGTATATCTAGACTATCAGATCACTCAATCCCTCTCAGCGAAAAAACACCTCTCACTCGTCTCTCTAGACTTCTCCAAAGCCTTTGACAAAGTGGGAATGCACTCCATTCTGGACCAACTAAGACATTGGAATATTGGCCCAAAAATTTACCGATACATAAAAAATTATATGACCAACAGAACTATCAAAATAAAAATTAATTCCCATTACTCTGAACAATATCAGCTACAGAATGGTATCCCACAGGGATCCCCATTATCTGTTATTCTCTTCCTCATTGCGTACAATAAGCTTTGTAACATCATTTCCCTTCACAAGGAATTAAACTTCCTGGCATATGCCGACGACTTCATTATTATAAAAAAAATGAACAAAACAAAAAACACTCCGCTAGACCTCAGCAGCCTACATAACGACATTGCCAACTGGTCCCAATATTCAGGGGCCCAACTATCACTACAAAAATGCAAACACATCCACATATGTAAAAAACACAACTGCCAGGTCAACACCCTCTGCAACAACATCAACATAAGCTCAGTTGACAACTTAAAAATACTCGGACTTATATTTAATAAAAGATACAAATGGAATAGTCACATCGACTACCTAGTATCTGCACTTAAAAAACGACTCGACATTATAAAATGCCTCGCAAGTACAAAATACAATTGCAACACAGTGTCGTTAATATCAGCAGTAAAAGCGTTGGTTATATCAAAAATTAATTACGGCATATACTTATATGCATACGCGCCAAAATGTACTACAAACAACCTGAACTCAACCATCAATTCCAGCATACGTACCGCCCTTGGCGCTTTCAGAACAACCCCAATCATATCCCTAAACTCCGAGGCCGATATCCTACCGTTGAACACCAATAGAGATTTTATTACAGCTAAACTTATAAAATCTGTCATAATAAACGACCACTCCCCCCTTCCCACGCTCCTATCCAAAACTCCACAAAAAATAATTAATAAATCACCATCCTGCCTAAACAGAATAACAAACTTAGCAAAACAATTCGATATCCCAATAAATTTTAAATCTTACAAAAACTCCAAAACACCGCACTGGAAACTGGATCACTCAACAATAAACACAAATCTAACCGCTCTTAAAAAAAAACTCTACTCCTCCTCTAGTATTTAGAAAGCAATTTTATGCAACTATCGAAAAACTCCCAAAATTCAAGTTCCTATACACGGACGGCTCCAAAATCAACGTCAAAGCTAGTTACAGCATAATTCTAAACAAAAAAATTATACAAATAGCACACCTTCCTACCTACAGCTCAAATTTCTCTGCCGAACTTATAGCCATTCACGAAGCTATCAAATACGCAACAAAGCTACCAGGTAAATTCGCAATCTGCACTGACTCCCTCTCCTCCATCGACTCAATAAAAAACCTAAACAACCAAGACTTCTACCCCAACTCAATTCGTAGCTTTCTACTAGAGAAACCAAATAAGCTAAAACTAATTTGGGTCCCAAGTCACGTACAGATACCCGGCAACGAATGTGCCGACATAGCAGCCAAAAATGCCATAAACGCACCGCTGACAATTACACCCAACGTAGTCTTTTCGGACATAAAATGCTTTTTCAAATCTCACTTCCTCCAAAAACACCAAAACGATAACAACAATTTTTCACAATGGTACTCAAACATATCACAAAACTCCAAGACAATCAACGAATACCTCAAAATTAGTACAACTTCCCTGACTAGAAAAGACCAAACAAAAATTATAAGACTAAGACTAGGACACAATAGACTCACACATAAACACTTAATTGACAAAAACCTGTCTAACATCTGTAGCTTTTGCAATAGACATACAATCAATACCCAACACGTCCTTGATAAATGCACATTCTTCGACACTTACCGACGTTCACTTCCAAACACAATACCTTCAGACCTACTCAAAAACCCTTCAATTAATAACCTAATAACACTAATACATTATTTAAAGTTTTGCAATCTATATAATGAAATATGAACATATTATTCAACCCCAGCCGACTGCACACTTAACTTCAATCACTCACACCACTTACACTTTTAAGCTCACCTAAATTAACTATATATTAATAGTATTAACATATTAAATTAATTGCACTACTACATATCCTACACCCATGTTAGCTTAAGGCCTTAGATGCCATAGCTTCTATTTTATATATATATTGTTCTATAATTTAGTTATAGTTTCAATATTCTTGTAAATAAATAAATAAATAAATAAATATTAATATGCGCGTATATGGCAGAAACATTTGTAAAACCAATAGAAAACCTTTTCACCATACCGACTTATTACTTATTATGTCACTCGCCGGGCAGAAATTTTAGTCGAATGAGGAGGTTATCGCGACCATGGAGGCCTCCACAAAACGTTTTTTTCATCAGACGGGTTAAAGAAGTTGGAGCATCGCTGGGTCAAGTGTATTGAGTTGAAAGGAGACTACGTTGAGAAATAAATCGCCACTTTTCCAAAATTTTCGTTTTTCTTTTGTAGGCTAAGTACTTATCGGACCACCCAGAGTTGATTATAAAATCAATTGTAAGCAAGCAAAATTATAATAGGAAAAGATCAAGAAGAATGTTGGAGCCATAGTGAAATAACAAGCGAGATGCATTTGCGGCAATCGAAAGAGAATCTAGAAGAATGGGTCTGGGTGGTAAATGAAGGCAAGACAAAGTATATGTTGTCTACACGTAGGGACTCGCAGCGGCTAGGGTCTCACGTCGAGCCTGACAGGTATACTTTTGAAGTTGTCAAGAATGTCTTATACCTGAACAGCAGCAATGATGTCAGCCTGGAGATAAAGCGAAGGATTACTCTTGCCAATAGGTGCTACTATGGTCTCGGTAGTCAACTGAGTAGCAGTAGAGTAGACCTCTTTCGACCCACAAAACTTGCACTCTATAGGGCGCTTATTCAGCCTGTGCTCCTCACAGCGGCCCTTGGGGTATTCGAGAGGAAAGTACTTCGCAAAATCTTCGGCCCTGTTCGTATTGGCGACGACTATCGTAAACAAACCAACAACGGGCTGTATGAGCTGTATAAAGACCAGTGTTGGGACTTATTACTTTTGATAGTAACATATTACTTATTACACATTACTGACATTTGAAAGTAATATCGTTACATTACTTATTACTGGAAATTTCAAGTAATGTATCCGTCAACAAATCGAAATATTTGCGAAATTTCCAGCTATTAAAAGTAGTCATTCTGCAAAAAAAACAATCACGTTAAATGTTTATTTAATTTTGAATTACAATTTGAATTTCGTCACCTTTTTTGTTAAAACCTCTTGAATTTGCTTGAATTTGCTTGCAAATGTTAATTGTTTCTCCACTACCAAACTCAGTTGGAAATGAAAGAGGCGAGCTATGTCTAGTATGAACAAGTGCAGTGTTGCATAGTTGTAATAGATCTTAATTATGTTATCAGTGCTGCTGTTTTACATGAAAAATAGAACTTTGTTGACTAAAAAGTAATATTGTAATAAGTAACTTGAAAAAAAGTAATAATATTACTGAAGGTGATTACTTATGGGGAAAAGTAACTAGTTACACTACATTTTTAAAGCCAAAGTAATATACTACGTAATTAGTTACACTACTTTAATATATTAGTCACAACACTGATAAAGACATGGACGTAGCACAGCGAATTAACTGACTTGGCCATGTCTGCCGTATGGACGATGAAGATCCGGCGAAAAAGGTGTTCGATGTGGTGGCTGTAGGTCGCTGCTTCTTCTTCCTTTACTATGTCAAGATATACCATTAACAAAAGTGTATACTTCTCATCTTTAAACTTTAATATTCAGTTTTTTAATTTCGTATTTTTCCTAAAACTTGAAACTATTCTAAGGACCAACAAAAAATGTATTTTTGAAATCAAAGAGGGCTCAGACGTCCACAGAGTAGCAATGTGCCATATGGCAACAAAATAGCGAATGGGTTAAGTTAAGTTTAATGATAGAAAAAACTTAAAAAAAAGTATGACAAAAGAGGTTGTCAAAGTAAGAGTACTGTCTGTATTTGGTCTTTTGGTTTATTTTACTGCGATATAAGTAACAAGTATAGAAACAATTCGAAACTGTCATTATACGTCATAACATACGTAAGTATACGGGATTTGTTTATTTTTCTCGAAAAGTATTTATTTATTTTTTTTTATTTTTTTTTATTCACTTTGTCCCCTTAGTAGTACCACATCCACTTGAGCCACATGCATTTTCCAATCCCCGATATGGGTATGCGCTTTCTGGTGTGGCCTTGACTTCTTCCAGCGATGCGGTCTTTATCTCCTCAATCATGGCAAATCCATCCATTCATGGAAAAGGCTCAGTTTTGGGAACAGAAAAAATTCGCATACATTTAAAATTTTAGCAATACCATCCAATATGCGAGCATCCTGAGCAAGTTCTCTAACAGTGATTCAACAAGTCTCCACAACAAGTTTCTTTACTGCTGTCAAGTTTTCATCAATTGTTGACGTGCTGAGGCGGCCACGCAAGTGTCGTCATCAACATCTTTTGGGCCTTCTATGAAAAGCTTGTACCACTTTTAAACATTGTTTTGCTCAAAGTAAGCTCGCCAAATGCCACATTCAACATTTGAAATGCGTGCACTTTATTTTATTTTTCATACAAAATTCAATGCAGATTCAATTTACATAGCAAAACAAAACACATCTAATTTTTAAATCCATCAAAAACAAAGTGAATATGGAAAATTGCTAATCAACAGTTTGTCAACATATGTTGGGGATATATAGTATCCTGAGCGGCGTTAGACGATTCCATCACTTAGGACTACCTGCGGCAGGCCAATCACCTACCCTGGCAGAACAACTGATTAATGTCACCTGTCTTGTGAAGGCCCTATGCTCCCTAGAGGAGTGAACAAGGAACAAAAAAAGATAGTACATATGTACTGAGAAAAAATCGAACGTAACCCGTGAAAAGGCAAACTTTTCTAACATTCCTCGTATAAGTATCTACTCATGTATGTATATTGTGTTAATGTATGCATAGTATTTTGTATGAATTATTTGAATTGTTGAATTATTTTCGGTAGTCAATGGATAAATCACGTTTCTCTTAAACTATGTTTCTTCATCTGAACTGTTTACCCACTGTTAACTTCCGCAGAATGAATTTTCCAGAAAAGTGAAAAAAACATATTGAATTATTTCTCGTTGAAGTTTTCACCTGAAGTCAATAAGCTCATTAAATCATGTTTCGCCACACAAACTGTTAACCCATTGTTGACTCCGACAGATTTTGTTTTTCAGAAAAGTAAAAAAACACTAATAACACTGGTCTGCAACGAAATCCTCCTTTAAATAAAAATATCATAAGTTGAAGAGCTTAACATGCTGAATCTAGATTTGCTTCCTATTTTTTGCTATCACGTAAAACTTTTTTTAAATTTTTTTTTAAATACCTTGAAATTCTGTATTTTTTGTATGCAAAATGCAACATGTCACTTAAAATTCATTTTTTAGATTCTCACTTAGATTTCTTTCCCGAAAATCTTGGCGCGGTATCTGATGAACACGGTGAAAAATTTCATCAGGATATATCGCACATTGAGAGGCGCTACAACGGAAAATGGTCGGAAGCAATGCTTGCCGACTTTTGTTGGTCGATTCGTCGCGAAACTCCAGTAGAAAATATGAAAAGAAAAAAAAACTACTAAGTAAAATGATAGAAACAACATGTAATTACATTGTCTTATGATTTTTAATGTTTTTAGTGTGATTATATGTAATATTTTATCCTAATTATTAAAACGATTATTGATTTTTTGAACAAAAAATTATTTTCTTAAAAATTCCCTCACAAAAAATATATACGTGATACAAATTTTTTAAAACCCAGTTTCTGTTGAGAAATATCACATCTATAATAATCGTGCACAATAATAAGAAGGAGTGCAAACAAAATTTTTTTTGCAGACCAGTGTAATTTTTCTTTTCAAATATTTTAACTAAATTTAAAGTCAATCGGCTAATTAGTTCATATTTGTTTTATAGTGTTCCCATACACAAATGTTAACTCATTATTGACCCGTAAGATGCACCCGTTAATACACCTATGTCAACGATTGACCCAATCCTTTTTATATATTATGCCCTTCGGCTGCTTCTGCTTCTCACAAAAGCCATCAATTTTCTCTTAATTGTTTCATTTTGGCTACTGTTTCTTTCTAAAAGATAATGAATTTTCAAGGAAATCGGACCAGCATTCAGCATTTTTCAGATTTAAGCCACAGTCATTCGTATCAATTCGTTGTAATTTGTAATCTCTTTAAAAAAATACATATAGAGTGATTTGTATTTGTGTGTGTTGCTGTGGAGTAGTTTTAGTTATTGAGTTTGAGAATGTGCGCGCACATTGTGACGGCGAGCGTGAGCCATATTTGCGGTAAATTTAATTTCATTTTCAATGCGATTTTGCGGTGGTGAAAACGCATGCGTGCAATGCATACGAAGGAAAACGTATATTAAGGTGTATTGAGTTGATTGAAAGCTCCGAGCAGCTGCACATTACACAGGCAAACGACTGGCTGGCAATTGGCCATTTTTATTGGCAACACACTTTTCTGCATGTTTGCAATTAGTTGCTGCATATTGCTGCCGCCTAACTAAGCACTTTTCGAAACGTTACATTTTTAAAATCGAATTTTCATTGTAGACAGCTGCATCGCATACATAACCATTCTTCAAAGTTGTAAAAGTAAACCAACCAAATTACCTATAAAATGAATTTAATCCCAGCTAATAAAGGAGAAATGCGCTGTCGGCGCCTTTTTCCTCCCCAGTGATTGACCAAAAAAGTGCGTGCCTTTGATTTGCTTCCCAACCGGCGCGCCGTCACGTTGTACGCATCACCACTTCCACAATCAATTGACCGTTGGGTTACCTCGCTACCTCACTTTGCTTTGTCTGCTTGTTGCCAAAATTTTATGATCCACTTCTGCTGCTGCTCTTTTTATACCACTTTGTGGCCGAGAACAAACAAACAAGCCAGGAAATGCTCCGCAAACCGACTCCTTCTCGGTGTCTCGACGTGTTGAAACAGACAACCGAGGGACATCGGCGGCCGACAGGTTGGCCACCTTGGGTATTTCTTCGATTCGCTTCATTTTTAATTTGACATGAAACTGACATAATTGGTACTTCTGTTCTTGTTACTGCTGCTGGTGCTGCTGGGCCGATAACCGTCATGTGGCTGGTTGGCTAAAGATTTTATGACAGACGCTGACACAAACGAGAGCGCACTGACCATAACACCGCTGGGGTTCTCGGTGCGCGCATAATGACAAATCGATTTATAAAACCCAAACAAATACTCGAACGAGTAATTGGTGTACGCAGTAAACAAAGCGGACGGCGATGTAAACAGTAGCCGTGGTGAGGCGTTTTATGGGCGATTTTATAGTGTGGTAATTTCCGACCCGCCCTTCCCACATGTTGTAAGGATAATGACACACAACGATGTTTGCGCAGGAATATCGATATAATTGAAGGGCAGGAAATCTAAGGAGTGGATAATTTGTAGATAATGAGCGAAATACGGGCTGTCATGTCGGAGTAAACTTTCGCTTTCAGCACAGGCCAGCCCAGTATATGTATACTCGTACTCGTATGTATGTTAGCTAGCACATACATAGGTATGTAACTTTTTCTCTTTTTGTTTAATTTGAATGCCCATTTTTATTTACTTACTTAATCTCGTTATGATAGTTCACTGAGAATTATCTGCGGAGACAGCCACTGGTCGCGCACTAAATAAATTCGCTGGATACGCTAAATTCTCCTAATTTCGTAAGCAGATCTTTGGCCTTCGAAGAACTGGTCAGTAGAGGTGTTGGTCGTAGCATTGAAATTGTCTGCCACAAAAAAAAAATTCAGTTCATTTGATTCATTCAATTTCTGAATATGTAGGAAAGGTATTGATTAGAGTAAATATCTGACGTTCACAACGAGCGTCAGTCAGTGACAATGGGTATTAAATTGTTTGTTTGTGAAACATTTGTGTTTTCAACTAAACGTTTTTTTAGTAAGGTTTCGTAAAATCGGACTTTTTCGAGTCATTGGTAACACAATAATACAGTCTGTCCAGCAGAAGCGTGATCGTCGTAACTTGGAAACTATTTATCCGATTCGTTTCAAACAAACTGCATTTTATGCGTTTATAATTTTTATTGTACGCAATATTTTTAATAACAGGTATAGTCGCCGCCATTCGCTATTATGGCCTCAAACCTCGGACCCATACTTTGCGCTAAGTTCTGAGCAAGTTGCCGAGGCAATCGACTCCAAATCAGCCGAATTTGTCTCGATAACAATTTTGCTGTATATAAAGTTTATCCTCTGAGTTTCTGCTTTACTATTCCGCACACATTTTCTATCGGGTTGGCATCAGATGAGTGTAAGAGCCAATCTAACACCTCTACCCCATTTTGCTGTTTCCACTCAGCACACATTCGGCTGCGATGTGTGGGGTCGTTGTCTTCTTGTATAATCCAAGAGAGTCCTCTTCTCCTGAACATCTTCGCAGCTGATGGTAATAAAGCTTTTTCATAAATTTTGTTCGTCAAAACTGCGTTCAAGTTGGTGGTTACACCGAAAAGTCGCCCACATCCTTTTTCTGAGAAACAGCCTCAAACATGGACATTTATTGTGTCCTTAACAGTTCGTTGGATCAATCGGTTGTTAGCGGTACCCCAAGATCGATTTATGCTACTATTTACCCAAAATTAGGATTGATCCGTGAATATTACATTATTTCAATTCCGATCTGAATTGGCATAAGCCCAGGCAAGCCGTTTTTGAACGTGTGATGATGAGAGCAGTTTTTCAAAGAGCTCCGGTTAGATCTTAAACGCCCCGAATCGTCTCTTTTAATATTTGAACACCACTTTTCTCTTAAACTACTTTAGCTTTAGGCAACAATAAGCCCGGCTTCGTCGCAAACAAATCAATGATTTTCTTGTCCTGTTTTGGGGAGGTCGTTTTTCAAGGCCCCGCGGAGCCAAATCGTCGACATTTTTTGATTCCATATACTGATTCGTCCACCTCGTTACGAATGACTTCGACTTCTTCATATATTTTTCTGCAGCTAAACCTGACATTTACGACGCTCTAGGGTGTAGACAAAGTCATATGTAATTGTTTGACGAAACTGACAATTTTCGCAGTGCGTATTACAAAAATGATGAGGCTAATTAGGTGCATTAAAATTTTTTTGGTAACGGTAATCTAAGTGAAAATTTGGTCGATCACGCTTTTACTGGACAGACTGTACATAATCAAAGACATTGCCAGAAATTGTTAAGACGGAGGAGATTGTTTAAGCATGTTTTTCTTTAAATATTTTTTACCCCTATATAAAAGCCAATCCGTAAATTCTTTGAACCCGTGTTCAAATTTGCACACGCAACACTGTATGTTTGTGGAAAGGTTAGCTAAGCCTAGTGATTAGTTTTATGTAAAAATAATTTATAATATCGATGGTTTATTTTTAGAAAATGGAGCCACTTTTCTTTAAAAATAATTTACGAGTAGCACTACACCAGTGCCAGTAAAAAGATGAACAGATGAATCCAATTGCTCTTTATTTATTTCTTAACCCAAAGCTGCAGGCACAATTTTCTTAAACAATCAAACTTTACCACCATACGTTTTTGTAGCGAGTCACCCAGAGCATCATAAAGAAATTGAAAACTTTAGTTGCAACAGTCAGATAACAAATGAGCCATAGCTGAGCACCATTTTGAATGCTGTGTTTTAAAAATGAATCCAGCTACATTTTGACAAATTGAATAAATTGTTTATTCCATAAAACTTGCACGTTTCGTTCCATTAAAAAAAAAAAAATACACACACACTCATAAAGGCAACAACCACTCCGCAATCTCGAATAATTTTTCTTATTTGTCAAATCAAAAATTGTAATTGTTAATGAGCCTTGCCGAGTGTTCATATCCGGTTCTCTGCTTTTGTCATAACCGTAATCGGCCCATAATCCATTCACCAATAATAACACCGGCAAGTCTCCATTCACCAACATGGCACCGCCACAATTTGATTCCCCCGCCACACCCCGATGCGCCCATATCATTGAGCAAACAAATCATCACAGACGATGACTTTCACAGCTTTGATTCGTTCGGTTTGTGCATGTGGTTGTTGTTATTTCGTACTTGTGTGCTGTCACATTATCTTGTTGGCATTTCAAAGACATCCACTCTCGTGTCGTATCCATTTTCATATGACGGTGGGCGGTACAGGTAGACAACAGAAGGGGAGGCGGGAAAATGCTCGTTGGGAGCCAGACATACGCATTGGCTGTTGATATTTTGCGTAGGCTGAAAAATTGTTGGCAATAAACGTCTAATGGCCAAGTTATCAGAATTTTGTGTTAAAACGTTTGGCGTGCAGAATGCCTCACAGAGATTTAAATTTTGTGAATGGTATGAATTGTGAAGTTGGTGCGATTCAATTAAGAACCGTCACGAGGTTATATTTTTTAAATGTCAAATCGAACAGTATGGCCGGCTAAGGGAATTGGCCGGAAGACACGTACCATCGAACAAGTTCGGTATACCGAACGCTTGAAGCCTTGAAGTAATTGAAGCGTTGTATATCCACTTTTCGAAGATACCCGGCGCTCGCTTCTTTCCTGGCGCCTTACTTAAAAGCCACATAAATAATTGTGCAAACACCCTGCAAATTGAAAATAAACACATTAACCTCTGCCCACCTCTGCCGAGCACCCTTCTCCCGGCAGCAGATTGGATGAATGGACGCGTTCGGCGCGCTCCGACGCTTTGCTCCCTCTTATCTGGCCATGTAAATGTCTCAACTATTTGTTAAATGCTAAAACGACATGAGCCGTAATGGAAATGACAAGCCGACAACACCAGCAATCCGCCAACAACAACGACGACAGTTGTGGTTGAGCGCGCGGAACGCCGGGTGAGTCCGGGTTGAGTGAGTGAATGAGCGAAAAATGGCAAACATGTTAAAAAGCGTCGCCAAACGTCTTAACACACTCGTGTGGTGCATATTTATGAAGTGGAGCACAGTCACAGCCGCTCCCCCCTTTCGAGGTGCCAGTGCCTGTGCCAGTGCGAGCGCCAACGCCGGCGTCAGTACCGACACCAACACCAACCGCCGATAATCTGCTGAAGTGAATGTCATTAACATTTTGATTGGATGCACTTTGTACTGCTGGCTGACTGCTGACTGTTGACTGCTGAGTATCCGCGATGAGTTGGTGCAGACTGGGCGACTGGGTTGGGGCCTATCTTAAAAGGTTTTTATTTGGGCGCCGTTAAATGACAATGAAACTCGGATTTGACGGTGAAGCAGAAGACGGAGAAAGGAGTAGGTGAATAGTTGCTTGTAATATGCACTCATAAAGGTACTGATTTTATGGTCAAGAGCTATGGTCGTGTGGCGAAAGGGTCGAACTTATGCCTAAAGTGGGGCCGGTTGCCGTTTGTGGTCACGGACGAGCGCGTGCAAAATTTTCCTGAAGACAAAAGGAATTATCAATGCGCAGGCGCAGCCTTTCGGCATCACTCGCCTCACGCTTCTCAATCCACATGAACCGTGCAGCTTGAGCAATACACTTACGTGTTTCTGCGTTAATTGTCCCCTTCTTCGAAGTTCGATTTTGATTGCGAGCAGCAATTAATCAGTCTTTTCAGCAGTACGAAAGACAAAGCCAAGCCATCACATCGCTAACCACCGCAACCCAAGCAGCGATAACGGCGCACCACAGACACAACACATCAGCAACGGCAAAGCGATCAATCAGTTTCCATTTAGTGGACAACATTCAACAGCGAACTGAGTGCAGTTAAATGGAGTGGAATGAAATGTAGGTGGCATGGCGTGGCGTGAATGACCAACGCGCTCACATACACGACCAGCTCGTCTGTTGGTAGGTTTGTTTGCACGAGTATGTGTTATTGTTGATGTGGTGTTTTTGCTGGCGCATGCCAAAAATCGGACTAAATAAAAGTTAAAAAGGAACAATTTATCACACAGTGGGCAATAATTTGAAATTTAGTTGGAGTGTAATGAGATAGATTTGGTTTTGCCGAAATTATTTCACTGTAAATATTGTTGCAAATGTTTAAGAGGGTAGCCAGGTAGAATCGACCATGTTTTTAAGTAATTTTTTTTTTCATACAAATTTTTATTCCACATTAAAAATTTGTTTATATGTTATTGTACATAGTTTTGAGTACGGAACAAAATGTTGTTTATAAATTTTCGTTTATATCCGGGGGAGATATGGGCGACTGGAAGACGCCATTTTGAAACGCTGGCTGTTCAGTACTCAAAACAATGTACAATAACATTAATGTGGAATACAAATTTGTATGAAAAAAAATTACTTAAAAACATGGTCGATTCTACCTGACTACTCCTTAATAGAATAAATTTCAGATACCAAAATTGACGTCTTTCCAAAAATAGATGTATGTTTTCTTTGAGCGGGAGGGTTTTTGTTATACTATCATACTTTATTATTATACTATGGCGTTTGCATGTATTTGTTTTTATCATTAACTCATTTTTAATCATTGTACCTGGAAGGGGCATAAGAAGAATATGTGTTATGATATTGTAAATTAAAAGTGAGTTTTTTATGCAATCATATGGATACAAGTTATCTGGTGATGCGGGTGGAAATTTCTTAGATGGGACTGCATTCGGATGCAACCTTTTCCTTTTGTCACCCATTAAATAATCACGGTCTTCAAAATGCATTATGCACACAGTATGGAGTAATTGTGGAGGTGTGTGCTGCGTATGTCCGACCATCGTTGGTGTCGCTCTTCGTCCAAAGGCACCGAGTACATCGTCACTTCGCAGAAGTATACCCGAAAAATTGTTTTTGCTCGAAAAAATATTAATATTTATGGGTTAAGATTTGGCATTTGTTTGTTTATTATTTTTCATGAAATGACAGAACAAGGGCGCTGACATTTGAGGATCGTCACTACTTGGTTCACTTTATTAATTTCACTATAGCCCTGAAACTAAGGCAGTAAACAGTTCCTTCAAATTTTTATGAAACAAATTTTCAAATTTATTGAAGAAAACCAACTAAAGGAAGAGGAGGGAGCCACTGATTAACGCCAACTAGGCCCTCAAATAAACAATGTTGCTGCTAAGTTTCAGTAAAGATATGATTTGCGCTTAAAGCAGATTTAAATTATATTGGCAGGGCCACGCCCCCTGATTCAATACCCGCACAATACCCTCTGTCGAAGGAGAAAATTGTAGGTTCGTACTTAGTTTCATTGCTGTGCGACCTAAAGTTCAACGGTATATTTGTTCCACAAAAAATGTGCCACGCCCCTTGTCCAACCCCATCAAATCCTACCAGTAGAATGACTCATCTACGGGACGACGGAATAGTAAATTTCAATGTTGTGCTACTTACAATTTCGAAGATATTCTATTATAAACATGTTGCTTGTATGGGCGGTGCCACGCCCCCTGGTTTAATACCCGCCTTATTCCCTCTGTCGAATGATATGATTACATGATAGGTTCATACTAAGTTTCATTGCTGTGCGACCTAAAGTTCAGCGGAATATTTGGGTCACAAAAAATGTGCCACGCCCCCTTATCACTTAGGGGTATGAAAAAAAGATAATAGCCGATTCTCAGACCTACTGAATATGCCTATAAAATTTCATTAAAATCGAGCAAGCCGTTTCGGAGGAGTATGGTAACTAACATTGTGACCCGAGAATTTTATATATACGATCTTTTATAAAGTGCGTTATAAAACCTTTGACTGTTTTCATAAAATCTTAAGTCATCTGAAGAATGCGATTTAGATCAAATTTTTAGAATACAATAAAATTCTCAAATCTTTGAAACTGAAATTTGAAGTCCCAACTTGGCCCACTGTGGCTAGTTTCTTAATGATGCCCCATCTCTCACTGCTCTGTGAAGTCGGGGCGTTTTAATTGCTCACAAAATGTTGATTTAGCTTTTCACCCATACGCTAGCGTTTCACCTTGTAGCGTTTAAGTGTTGGGATATACATATTTTTGCAATGCATTAAGTTTGCTCTGCGTTGTGGTAATAAACTATTCAATTAGTTTGTAATCCATCGAGATGGAGAGTTTCTCTACTTTTGGCCAAGAACTAATTGGGCTGTCATTATTCATTTATATTTTTTAAGAAAAACTAAAAAAAAATACCGAATTTGGCGCTAGACATCGCTGAACACAGACGGTCGGCTGATGTGTGGGTGTATGTTAATGTTGGCATGAGGCTGACTGATGACAAGCTCGCAGCACTCACTTTCAGCAGCAGCAGCTAAGTCATAGACATAAGCGTCTGCACAAATTTTTGCAGGACAAAAGCCGCCAAACATATTTCCAAGTACTTGATATGAGCTTTATTGTCCGAAGAATAGATCGCCAGTGCTACATGGTTAACAATCTGCATCTAATGCAAACAGTATTAGGTTCTTTATAAAGTCCTCGATTTATCTACATTGCATAACTAATCAATTAAAATCGCTAAATCTAATTTTTCGTGTGTTTTAAAAACATTAAATTCATCTGATTCCGAGTCACAAATTTGAATGGTGGCATCGTAAATTATCTTCATAGACAATTGATTAAAAGATCTTTAATAAATAGCCATCGTAAAACAAAGCAGTCAAAGCCATAACACAATATGGAAACGAACAGCCACAAGCCAACACTAACAACAATCGCAATTGTTGTTGTCCAGAGCAAACATTTTGATCGCACAACCAAGTAAATTGAAACATTTAAAAGTCGTAAAAGTGGATCGTAAAAAATGGAATTGATCGAGCAATATGTGTAACCGGTTTCACAATTAAAACACTCGTCATTCATCGAGACACCAAGGCAGTAAGACGCTTGGCTATTCGACGAGCCGATTAGTCATAGGCGTTAGCGCATTCAACACAAATCATGAAATGCAAATCGATCGAGACATAGAAGGAGACGGAAACTTTAAAATGACACCTTCTGGGGGTAATTAAACGTGTGGACGAACTGGACGCGTTATCTATTGCGCTTGTATAGAGACTCATTATCTTAAATATGCCACTTAATCGCTTAATTTGTGGTGTGCGGTGGGCAACCATCAGAGCCACGGTTTGCCGTCGGTGGCGGCATTTGCGCAAAGAGCCAAGACTGATGCCCACTTCGAGTGATAACTCAAACTCATATGCAGCAATCGTTCAGCCAAACAAATCCAATTGTTAGGGTCGTTTTAGCTTACCTGCCCGCAGCGTGCCTGGATATCGTAGTTCCGTTCGGTCCATACCGTCGACCGAAGGCAATTGACACCGCTCACTTTGACCTCAACTGGCGTCGCCGCAGTGAAGCCGAGCACTTTGGTGACTCACTGTCGCTGGTCAATCTGCTTATCAGTTGTGAATACCTCAACTGCTTAAGAGCTCTTTAACCGTTTCGCTTCGCTCTATGTTGCGACACTTGTCATCCTCAACCCTTCTCCATCTTTTCGGCTAAAATGTTCCACTTGAGGTTTTGTCGCTTTTATGGCCCGGATATGAACGGTATGAAACATTTTTATGGCTGCGTTTTAATCAATTAGCGTCTTTTTTGTTGAAATGAGTTGAGTACCGTACAGTACGGTGCTGTAAATACCCGTTGGTCGTGGCTCATAAAACTGAAAATGGAATTGATGATATTTTCGTTTTTAAAAGCTTTTTTTAATATCGATAATTGTTTTGTTTTTGTATGCTGTTGTTTAATGTGGAGTGTGTGTTAATTTGTATTTAAAATGCTAATTAAGATGAGATAACTTTTAAAAAACATTTCATTAACATGCTTAAATAAACAAAGATGCAAAAATTTAAAGGAAGAATTTTAAATGTTGACTGAAATGAGTGGCGACGGAAATATTAATTTGTCGGATGCTTTTATTTAAAATTGGTGATGAAGCGGCAAAACGGCGAAGCAGTTTCTTTAGGAGTATTAAGAGAAATTGTGCTTTTATGGTATGAAATTACTTAGCAACAATGAATAACGGACAAAAACTGAGTAATCCGACTCAACATTAACTATTTACTTTGAATTATATGTACACATATGTATCGGTTTTCAAATTCAGACTTTTTTCTTGAAGTCAATGACATTATTTATGATGTTGAAAGAACAAATTTATACGCCAAACAAGGTACAATTTGTAAGTATTTTTGCCAGCAGTATTTAAAAATTTAGTCTTTACAATGTTTAAGGAATTCCTCACATCATTTTTCAATCTTTCTTTGAAAATTCCACAGAATTTCGCAGCTCTATACAATTTTTCATATCTCTTTGAATGAAATAAAAATGAATAAATCCGCAATCATTTTTCTTTTTCATTTCAAGTCTCCCAAAACAATTAAAAGTGTGAGAAAATAATATTAAAAATAACAATGGCTCCTTAGACCAGCGAGAACCGAGAGTGGGGCGTTGGTGGCAAGTCAGAAAAGAACTTCTTACGACGCCATGAACATTGCTCATCTGCAATGCAATTCCGGAAAGAGCAAATTAAAAAACATGACGCTTATTGTGCCGTGAAAACACAGCATCATTAATTTCAAATATGGGACCATGCAGTTTCGTGCCAAACCAAAAAACCATACGGATTGCGCCTATGTGCGCTTTAGTAGATTTCTCATTACCCTAAGTAACCGACTGCACACCCAATTTGCAGCGGTCATTCTGCAGGGAGTTGCCACAATTTTGTGAAATCTTCTGTTGGATTTTTTCATTTATCTGCTTATATTGCAAGACTGGAGTGATGGGTGGCAACATTACAGCAGCAGCAACCAGCGGAGCAGATTCTGCTCCAACGCGCCTGCAGTGTTTGGCGTTGAATTTTGTGAGGCGATGCAGTTTGTAGCCCGCTGTATGCAGCCGACGTGTGCGGAGATGAGAACTGAAGCGACAACTTGACATAAAAACTTGTTCAACTACTCTTGGGGCAATGTGCTTGGCCGTGTCGGTTGGCGTTGGCGTTGGTGTTGCTATTTACCGCATTCTCCTTTCCCTTGTGGGTGAGCTCCGCAATTACAACTGCAGCAATTGCTATGTTCGCTTCCACAAAATCCAATCCGTAAAGTGCTGAATATTTCAAAATGGCCGTTCAAGCACATTGCAAGGAAAAGAAAAGGAGTGGAAGTGAGATTTTACATTGTAGTCTTTTTATTATAAATTCGCTGCAGTAGTGTGGCGGTTAAAGTAAATTGATTGAATTTCAAAGAATTTCAAAAAAGTTTTTTAAGTTTACAGAAATATGTGTACTATCATATTGAAAACATTGATGTCTAGATTTCTAGATTTCGCTGAACGCAAAATAACCCAACAAACACTGAACAAAAAAATCTCAAACCTTTGAGAAACCCTTTGATATCAAATTGTTTTTCAGCATTATTACAATTTGAAAATGAATATTTTCTCAAAGGTTTCTCAAATGTTTGCTATCAACTTGAGTACGACTTGAGAAGAGTTGAGAAAAATTTACACTCACCATGTTTGATAATTTTATAATTCTCAATGGGTTTAACTGACGTTTGCCTTAATATGAAATAAATTTTGTACCTTAATAAAATGTTATGTTGTCACTGGTCACTGGTTATGTTGCCTTAATATAAAATAAATGAATCTATTGAATGTATCTATTGAATGAATCTATCCATAAATGTATCTATTCTGTATTTTTATTTCACGCTATTGGCAACGGCAATCTATACAAAAGGCGATTCCATCCGTTCCGCTTGTTTGAGATTCATTTGAGAATTTTAAATTCTCAATTTGAGAATAAAGACGAATTTCCATATTAAAAATGTGCGAATTTGGCGAATTCGATTCCATCCGTTCCGCTCGTTTGAGATACATTTGAGAATAAAGGCAAATTTCCATATTAAAAATGTGCCTTTTAAGTTGAGAATGCCATAACAGTATATTTGAGATCAATTTGAGAACAAACGTTTGAGATTTGAGAAAGCAATTTGATTCAAATGTACCTCAATTTGAGATTAGTCATAAATGTTTGCTGGGAACATTTAAATTTAGAAAACATACTTAACGAACGCAATAGCTAATTTCATTAGGGCAGTTCGCGATAACGATAACGATAATTTACGTCGATTCAAGCTGGCGGTTTATAATATTCATGCCATGTAGATTAATACTCAAGCACCCCTCTCTGTTCTTCTATTCTATGGCTCTCTCCTCTTTTTCTTCTTATCTTTCTTCCTTTCTAAATTTCGTTTGTCTTTCTTTTTTCTCTTTTATTTTATAAGCAAAAATTGTTAATAATCTATAGGTATATACTATTAGCTACAATTGCGTATCTTAATATAAGTCTTTGTAAAGCACTATAAAAGATGAAATCCTAATTGTGCACTGATTGTTGAAATAAATGAAAATGAAATGAAAATAACGTGCAAATATTTAGGCAAATATATGCCATTTCAAATATTTGCCATCAACACTGAGCACACTTTTTAAAATTCCATGGCAACTCGATTGCAAAACAAATTAACAGCTGTTTTTGAAGAATAAATCAAAAAGAAGAAGACAATACAATACAACACAAGACAATAACTTTGGAACCATAAGTCACACATCAATTACATTTGGTACAAACTTACTATTTAATCATGTCCTTCAATAGAGGGAATGGGGTGGGTATTGAACAAAGGGGTGTGGCACCGCCCATACAACTCAAATCTTTTAAATGGAATAGCTTCGGAATTGTAAGTCGCACAGCATTGAAATTTGGTGTACCGTCGTTTCATAGATGTGTCATTCTACTGATGAGATTTGATCGGCGTTGGTCAAGGGGCGTGGCACATTTTGTATGATCCATCAGTTATGCAGCTGACTGACTAACTGACTGACTGATTGATTGATTGATTCATCATCGCTCAGCCCAATCCGCTGAAGCTACAAACATGAAATTTGAACTGTAGGTACATCTTGAAAAATGAACCTCCGCTAAGACGGGATTTTTTGAAATTCGGGGTGTACAGGGGCAAAACATGTGTTAAGGTGTTGTTGAAGAAAAGTGATTTAAGAGACATATTGATTTCGAACTTCCTGAAAATACTCTAAACCAAAAATAATTCGACACGTATTTTAAAATTTTTCGAAAATCAGAATTTAACTGGACCAATAATGGGTTAAGATTTGTTTAAGGGTAGACTCGAAAAAACATGAACCGATAGGTCTATTGACGTCAAAAATTGTAAAAATACTTGAAATAAAAACAAATTATACACGCGTTTCTCATTATTTTCAAAATCGAAATCTACAAGGATCAACGACGGGTTAAAAGTATGTATGGAGAAACAATTTTTTTTAGCCTTTTGACTTCAAACTTGGTAAATGTACTTCAAATGTAAAATAACTCGATACGTGCTTTTCATTTTTTCCGAATATTAAAATCGGACGGGGTCAACGACCGGTTAAAATTTTGTAAGGCGAAACTGTAAAAAAACATGAATTAAGGCAGTTTCTCACCTTGTGGGGGGAAAAAAAAACAATTTTTGTTTTGCCTTATCGTGTAGATATATGTTTCAAAAATGTGCTCCACAAATTTCAGATCAAAATCTGAAAAATTACAAAAGTTACAGGCCGTTACATAGAGCAGTGTAGAGCACCAGCCAAGCGCGCTTTAAACTTTAAACGCGTTTTTCTCAGAACCACGTTTTCGGACCTTACGGAAGTGATTGAAGGCGCTGGAATGAACCAATCGTCACCAAATTTTTTCCAAATGTTCCTTAGGGTTTTTTCTAATAAGCGAACCACGATCAGCCAAAAATATTGAAAATTGTTTAATTAAAAAAATAATAAGTGAACAAAAAAATGCGAAAATCTTAATTTTTTTTTCAAAACCTCATAACTTTTGTAATTTTGATTTTTTTTCATGATCTTGGTTCATTCAATAGATAATACGGTACACATTAAGAATGTGTTCGATTTTTGTGTTTCCGATCACGTGTTTTGACGGAATCACTTCCGGTAGCGGGACACCTCCTCGCCGACATGCCGCCACTGATGGACGCCCCCTCCCCCTTTTTTTGATTCATTCAATTTGAAAAATTGTATTCTCTAAATAAATGTGTGTTCATATCCAGAAACAATTTTCAGCGTTGTATCTTTAACCGTTTTCTCAAAAAAAATTCCTAAAAAAAGTGCACTTTTTCGGATCCACAAGGTGAGAACTTGCCTTAATGAGGCGACGGACTTCAAACTTTGTGAAAGTCCTCTAAGTGAGAAATAATTTGATACGTGTTTTTCACTTTTTTTTAAATCAAAATCTAACGGGGTAAACAATGGGTTAACAGTTTGTATGGAGAAACACGATTTTATGCTCCTTTTGACTTCAAACTTAGACAAAAAGCACTTCAATCGGGAAATAATTAAAATTTGCTTTTCATATTTTTGAAAATCCAAATCCGTGGTAAACTAAGGATTAATAATTTGTTTAGAGTAAATGTGAAAACTGATGATTTAAAGGGCCTTTTGATTTCACAGTTTTTAGAACCACTTGACATCAAAGATAATAGACATATGTTTTTTTTAAATCAAAATCTGACGGGGCCAACAATGCGTTCAAAATTTGTATCGGGTGAAAGAAGAGAGCTTGCGAGTGAAGCCGCGGGGCCCAGCTAGTTGCATATATAAGTTTAATATATGTAACTTAGCGAATTGGCCATAACAACCCGTTACTGTGTGACGGCCTGCCCCAAAATCTCTCTCCACCAGAGCGTAGCCGCTGGATGTTAATTCGTTGTGCTACGTCCATTTATACAGCTCCTACAGCTCGTTGTTGGTTCGTATACGATAGTCGCCGCCAATACGAACAGGGCCGAAAATACCTTCCTCTCGAACACTCCAAGGGCCGCTGTGTTGTTACGCGACAGTGCTTCTGCGCCGTAGAGGAGCACGGGAAGAATAAACGTCCTACAGAGTACACGTTTTGTCGGTCGAGAGAGATCTCAGTTGGCTATCGAGACCAAAGTAGCACCTATTGGCAAGAGTAATCCTTCGCTTTATCTCCAGGCTGACATCATTGCTGCTGTTTAGGTATAAGAATCCCTTGACATCTTCAAAAGTATACCTGTCAGCCTCGACGTGAGCAGACCCATTTTGGCAGATTCTCTTTCGATTGCCGCAAAGGCAGCGGTGATTTCTGGCTTGTTACGCCCGATGACGTGAGTTCGAATGAGAACAGCATCCAGTTTATGAAGTAAGGACCGCTGGACCCCGGTGTGGAGTTTACATTGCAAAAATAGATGCTGTAGGTACAAGAATGTCAGTTAACGATACATGTGCAATTTCACGGGATGTTTTAAAATGTGCAAGGAACTATGTAGAGGAAGGAAAAAATAATATTATGAGGATATATGTAGATCGAAGGAAAACAAAGTAAAAAATTACGCGGATTGATAGAAGTTAGTCCAGGATCTCCGGGCGCCTAGCACAGGTCCTGGGTCAGTTATTTAATATTATTTATTTGTCTAGAAAAGTAGCAGTTGAAAACATGTTTTAAAAAGAACCTTAGAAACTTCGTTTTATAAAATGGCTTGTCTAATTTCTTGTTCTTGTCAAATTTTGCTCAGTCGTACATTACTGTCTTTGTAAGAGACACACTCGGAGGTTTATTTTGTGACCTATTGCGATGCCACAAGTACCACCCGTTTGAAGTTTAACGAGAAATTATATATAGAGATCATAAAAATTATATATTTTTTGCAATACAAAGGTTTTGTTAAGATTTGTTGTTCTGTATGGTACTTTGCCTCTTTTATTATGGTAATACAGTACTTTTCACTTAAAGCGAACTTCGAGGGACCGGGAAAAAGGGTTCGTTTTAACCGAAAGGTCGCTTTAAATGGGTCCGTAACAGTGGCGGATTCGGGGGGGGTGTTTTGGGGGTTGAAACCCCCGCGAAATATTTGGATCGCCTATAAAACTATATATAAATTAAAAGGCATTTTACAAATATTGAAGAATTACTTTTTGAAACCCCCCCCCCGAAATATTTTTCTGAATCCGCGCCTGGTCCGTAATAAGCGAAAAACTAAGCGCGTACTTTTAAAATTGGTTCGTTTTAGGTGGGAAATCGTTTTAAACGGGTTCGTTGTAAGCGAAAAGCACTGTATATATAAATCCCAATTATGTCACGATATCAGCACCAATATAGCAGGAACTTTTGCTCGACACAAGGGAATGGCTGGTACGGCGTGGCCCTCGCCAAAAAGATATCCAAAAATCTTACTCGTTCAAACTCAGTGTGTGCTTTTTCATAGTTTCCTCCCGATATCACCCCAACGAAGCACACGAGAACGGTGTAGGCCTACATAATTAATGCAGGTAATTTATTTCCAAAGAAATTGGAAACACATTAGGAGGCGTAGAGCTTCGTAAATGTGACCGCTTTTCTCGTTCGCCAGATTGCGTATTCAAGTTATTTCCCCTTTCTGCCTTAGCTGGGTGGGGTCCACAAAAGCGTCGTTAAGAGGCGTTAAAATTCACATCTTGTTTGCCACATTTATTCACGTAATTACACATGCCATTCCGCAGCACGAGCTTCGCAGTTGAAGCAGAGTGAAGTGAAACGATTTCTGCGATTTCGTTCTCCCAATTGTTTTAGGGACACTGTACTCTAATTTTATTAAAAGAGTTTGTGTCCACACAAACAGCCCGGGTACACTCCTAATCGAATGGCCATATCTTAACCGAAATTGACCACTTTGGAATTGGAATTGCTCCGACGATCGTGTGCTGTAAGCTGATGCAAGCGCTCGCAACAGCAGTGTTACCACTGGCTTCTTTTAAGTAACATTTACGCTTATGGTCATGTGACACAAATAAAAATGCATATGAAATGTGGTGCAATAAGGCGAACAAAAAGCTAAAGCAAAAGAAGAAGGCAATTTCAGAAAACAGGCAACATTTTAGTGGGGCCAAAAATGGTAGATGGCCACAGCAAAAGTCTAAGAAAATGCGGAGCTCATATGTATGCCAGAATGTTTTGTAAGTACATTTCACTTAAATATTCCATGAGTTGCCAATAAAATCGGACGGACGAGCGCAATGTGAATGTTTGCTGCCGCTGCTGTAGTTTTCATTATTGTGCCAGTGGTTGTTGCTGTGGCAGTCACTACACGCGAACGCGTACACGGGCTGAGTTGCGATTGCTCCATGTTCCATGCAGCAGTTCCATGGAGTTTGCCGTATGCCAATTGCTTGCCGCCTGCTGCGCTGCCATCCTTCTTAAAGGTGAAACTAATTTCGTATTCATACCAAGTATCAATTTCGCGTTGATGTTGTGCTTTTCGCTCCTGCTGCTCTTGCCGTTGCCGTTGCCATTGCCATTGCTGTTGTTATTAGTGGAAATAAAAGTGAAAAAGAAATACAAATTTCACCGTGCATTGTTACTGCGTTCTTTGTTGCTGTTGCTGCTACTATTTGGCTGTCTGCAGTTGTTGTTGTGTTGTTACTTTGCATTAAAATTACATTGCAATTGCTGCGTTGTTGTTATTATTTTATTATTTCTGTTGATATGAAATCCAATTAACCACTCAGGTTTCAACCACTCACATTCACACACACTCGAACAACAGACGGCAAAACGTCCTTTCACTGTGTCGCGTGCCCTCTTGTCGGCGGTTATTCTTGTTGGTTGTTGATGTTGTGGTATTAGTGCGTGCTTAAATGTGCATTCCACTTGAATTTCCCAAATTGAACAATTTCGCTTGCTACCACAATCGACGCGGTAGCCGCCTCCACATGTGCACATCCCTTCGCGGCGGCAGTGCGCATTTCAGCGCAGATTGGATTACTTTTCTGAATTTTAATAAGTGCGTGCGTATGCCGACGGAATGGAGTGGCGGGATGACTGTTTTCATTTGTATGTTCTTAGTGCAGAAATACCTGCGGAGGCGTTTTTATTATCCCCTCCCTCCACCGGGCATTGTGCGATGCGACTGGAACGAACGCCACTGTCCACTAATCACCAGACATGGGAATGTCATTTACGAAAAAGTCGAGGTTGCATTTGTGTTTTATGTTGTGTGTTGTTGAATAAAGTGTCAACGAATTAGCAAACAGAAAAGTAGACACAGTGGAATTTTATTTGACAGTAGCATACAAATATGTGGTTTAAATGATCGGCCCAAACTTAATATTTACTACTGTACGTAACTGTTAGGCATACTTGCATGAGCCGAGCCGTTCTCACGTCAAATTAATAAACTCTATTTTAAAATATTTGAGACTTAAGAGTCACACCTCTTCTAGGACTAAAAAATACTAAAATCATGTAAATGTTTAGTATAGCTTGCGTATAGTTGGGGTGAGCTACTCTGTCATCCGAATCTATGTCTACTTAGTTCTGGACTAAACTTCTTACAATATTTCTTTAAACTAAAATATTGAATGCATTTTGGGACCAGGCTTATTTCATTTCCAAGAAATATTTAAATATTATAAAAAAATGGGATGTTGATAATTTGCAGTCGCCTCTGTGGTGAGCCGAAGACGCATGGATAGCAGAAAAATTACAATTTGTCAACAAAGTTGTACCGAATTCAACAAAGAAATATTAATAACATTCAGATAAATAACTCATAAATGTTTTCATTAATTTATAATTTTTAATGTGTATAAAATAATTTGTTATGAGGAAGTAACAGAATTATTTATGAAAAGTTCAGAACGCATTATCACTTTTGCTATTGATTGCGATCCAGATTTGTGCACTTTATGTACTTGTAACAAATGTATTAATTTAGTCATGCGAAGAGTTATAAAAAAATAAAAGATGGTTGTCCACAAATTTACTCAAAAATGTATTTGATTGTGGTCAAAACTACTTACATACTCAGCTGGCCATAACAATCTGTTACCGAGTTACAGCGTGCCCCAAAATTGATCCTTCCAACGAAAACACGGTCTGCCTCTTCGTCGTCAAGCTCTAACTACCGCATCGAATAGTCACAAGGCCGAAGATTTTGCGCAGTCTCTCGAACACTCCAAGAGCCACTAGATCGTTTCGCAACAGTGTCCATGCTTCGGGGCCAACAGTGAGCGTCCTGTATAGTGCAGTTTTGTCGGTCGAGAGAGGTCTCAACTGCTACCCAACTGCCTACTGAGACCGTAGCAGCTCCTGTTGGCATGAGTAGGTATGTAGGTAGGTTGTAGTGGCTGCCTCTGTATGAGATACACTAAGGCCTCGATATGGCCCCATTGTGATACCACAAATTGCACCCGTTTGAAATGTGTATGCAACACTGTTTACTTGTTTTCAACGTGTATTACAGCACACATTTCGGATGGGAGAAGGGAGGGAGGGACCTATCAGCGGGGGTCAGGGGGGTTGGGGGTTGAAACCTCCCTTGGCATTTTATAAATATTAAAGAATTTCTTCTTGAAACCCCCCAAAATATTTTTCTGAATCTGTCCCTGGAACCTACAGCTTAACGCCAAATCCGAATGGCGATTTTTTGGCAATTTTGCTTTCACACTTGGAGGTTTGCCATTGCCTGCCAAGAGCGCACCTGTGCGATTCTTGCAATTCTCATCTGCTTCATGTGGAAAGCGATAGAAGTAGACGAGTTTTTCACCAGCCCGAGCTAGGACTCGAACCTAGGGTCCCAGTGTAAGAAGCTAGCGCGCTACCCGCTGGACTATCGAGGCTAGCAAGAGTAATTCTTCACTTTATCTCCAGGCTGACATTACTTCTATCAAAACATAATAATAATAACACGGTGCAACACTGAAAATACACCTGACAAATTACATAGTGTAGGCTGTTTATATGGTCGAATAATCCATAAAAATATTTTTGTTATATTTGTTGTACCCTCCAAATTTTATTTATTTACAAAAAACCGTTTTTACAAACTTTCCGCGGTTATCTATGAATATCTCAGTCATTTTTTTTAACGATTTTCAATATGTAATATGTTTTGGAAAGAGCATTGTCAGACCTTTCGAATGATGTATGTCAATTCATTTTTTAAATAAATGAGTACTAAGTTTTTATCGCATAAACCTTGAAAAAGTGATTTTTTTCTCAATTTTTTTAACTTTAACCAGTTTTTATTGCATAATGAAACAAAAAAATTAGTAAAGTTAGGTAATATTCTGAAGGAAGATTTATTTACGAACAAATTGGTGTATTGCTTTATTGAATTGGACCAAAACTGCGGAATCTACGCTATTTTTTCGTAACTAGAAAATATGGCCTATCATGTGTATTGCAGTGTATACAATGAATTCGTTTTAAATTTTTATTTAAATCTCAAATGAATACATATTCAAGGCTTTAATTTCTAGTTACGAAAAAATAGCGTAGATTACGCAGTTTTGGTCCAATTCAATAAAGCAATACACCAATTTGTTCGTAAACAAATCTTCTTTCAGAATATTACCTAACTTTATTAATTTTTTTGTTTCATTATGCAATAAAAACTGGTTAAAGTTAAAAAGATTGAGAAAAAAATCACTTTTTCAAGGTTTATGCGATAAAAACTTACTACTTATTTGTTTAAACAATGAATTGACATACATCATTCGAAAGGTCTGACAATGCTCTTTCCAAAACATATTACATATTGAAAATCGTTAAAAAAAATGACTGAGATATTCATAGATTACAGCGGAAAGTTTGTAAAAACGGTTTTTTGTAAATAAATAAAATTTGGAGGGTACAACAAATATAACAAAAATATTTTTATGGATTATTCGACCACATAAACAGCCTACAGTATGTTACTTGTCGGGTGTATTTCATTTTTTTTTTTTTGTAGCACAGTGTAATTGACTGGCACGACAGCCCGCTTACGCGAGACTAAGGCCTAGCTTCCTGCAACCACCCGTGTTGTGCGTGTAAATTTGTACGCGGGTGGAAGAGACCTACAGTTTTATGCCGGTTCTGAACGGCAGGTTGGGAGCTTTTTCATAGGCAATTTTTACTCTCAGAGGTTTGCCATTTCCAGCTGAGAGGACAGCCACCGAAAGAGAAAACGAGTTTTCGCGTTATTTTTTTAGGTGTTATTACAAGCAGTATTGAACCTGGAGTTGCTGCCTTCGACTCGCGGTACAACGCACTAACCAACTGAGCCACGGCGGCTGCCGTTTCTATCACAACAACCTTTTGTAAAATGGTCAAATATGTAAAATGTAAAACCTAAAGAACATTTTAGTGGGAAAAAGTGTTCAATAATTGATAAGGAGACATCGCTGTACAATAAAACATAAGCTTTCTGTATTAACCTTGACCATTCGTCATGTCTCTTTTTCCCCACCAAGAACTATTTTGCCAAATTATCGGTGAACAAATAAACAACAACAACAATGTTCTTGCGAATGGCCACAACATTCATTTTCACAAATAGTGAAAATGAATCCGAATGCTGGAAAAGGCGAAAGAATGTAAGAGAAATGTAATGTATACAAACATACAAGCGGGATGCCGACTACTGCTACCGCGTTGAATAAACAATCGGCACCATAAAAAAATAATCACCCAGTAGCCGGGTGGAGTGGAATGAGCTCTGGGCTGTGGGATTCGGCCATTGCTAATGGGGTACTTCAACGACACCTGCAATAAAGTTGTCAATTAAAATGTAACGGCCCACCCACAAGCACCGCGTCCGCCGCACCACTACTCAGCACTACACAAAAACAAAAATTGAAAGAACATATGCGAGCGCAATGAACTGATGCCTTACCTCCCTCCATGTTGGCATATCGAATAAATGTCGAACGAAGGCATTTTACACGAGCAGTTTAACTAATAAAGATCGCAAAATTGCCTGTCGATTAGCAATGTAAGTGGGGAAGGAGGCGAAATAGCAACGAGTGTGAGCTGATAAAACTTGTATCAAAGTATGTAAGTGTATGTTTGAGTTATTGGCAGCAATTGAACGCGAATCAGACATTACCGTGTTTATTCGAAGAGGAAAATAAGCCAGAGAGAGAGAGCGAGGCAGAAAGTCAGCCAATAGTCAACAGAGATAGCAACAATCGTACGTACGTACGGAGTTGAAAGTAATATTCGAAGTAATGCGGTAAGAAGGTTGCGGCAACTACAACTTACATAAATTGAAATCATTATGATCAATAATGAAGTTATTAAAAATGGGTAAACAAAAACAGATGGGAAGAGTCTGTAACCGTTTCAGTGATACTTTTTCTAACAGCTTCGCCCCATTCCAGTTGAAATACTTATGGTTATTCGTTATTGCCATTATAAATTCTGCTATTAATATGCCACAATAATGCTTGTCTCAATTTAACGATTTCAAATACGTAAAAGTGTTAAGTGTTAATATCAAAGACCAAAAAAAGGAGAGAGAGAGAGAAATCAAATGAGTGCGCGTAAAGGAAACTTACCAAAATTTCCAAAATACATGCAACACAAAAGCAAAACGTTTTCCATTTAAAATGTCGTCGTCTTTATAACACTAGTGGTTGTTGTTGTTATTTCTGCTGATCTGTGTGGCAATGCACAACCCCCACTTGAAACTTAGACAGGTCAAAATACGACGGCACAGAATGGCGCAGCGATAGCAATAGCGGCATTGTACAGTTACAATAAAATGAATAGGAAAAAAGTTTGGCGCATGCGCATTGCACCAATCAGAAACGTCGTTGTCGCTGCCACTTGGCACCGCCCACTACCACCGAAAGCCCCCCATAGAGAAATACACTGTGTGCATGTGTGAGGGCCGTCAGTGCTGCCAAGTCAAAGCACGCCATCAGAGAACCAGTTTATAGCAAAAAGATAAATATTAGGGGCGGCGCTTAACCACACACACACACAAACGCACCAGTTGTTGGCACCGTGCAGCTGTTGTGGTTGTTGTTGTTTTTATTATGGTAGGTTAGGACAACGTAGCCGGCAACTGGGGTAGGAAGGCAGAAAGCAGTGAAACTGGTCTAACCAGCCTGGCACTGGCCAGCGCTGAAGCTGGCAGAGAGGGTGTTGGTGTTGGTAGTAGTGGTGGTTATTTGGTATGTCTGATTGCGCTGCTGTTGGAGAATTAAGCAGCGGAACATTTTATTGTTTATTCGCCACTACTCAAGTGCGGTCGCGGTAATCAAAGAGCGGGCCACCAGCTAGCGTTAGCAGCTCAATTTGACGAGTTACCTGCGGCGTGTTGTGCGTGCCGTCGTGAGGCTCGTTGTGAATTTAAATTTCAGCCGGTCGCATGCATATTGACGTCGGAATTTTGATATTCTTGCCCGATTGGAATATTATTTTTAATTTGAGAAGCTTATTGCTGGAAACCGTGAAAATCTTATTGAAAATGTGTCACCGTTATGGACGTGAAAAAATGTGCATTACCAAACATTAAAAAATTGAGAATTTTCGCAAACAAAAAAATTAAGTGTTGATATTTTCGTGAGGCAAATCGTAAGGCAGTCGAAAAGTGAAGATTTTAAACTAATCCCTGAACTATTTGGCACGTCAAATTGGCGCCACTCATCACAATGTCGAGCACGCACGAGCACGAGGAAGAGGAGCGTGACGATGGCGAGGAGGAACAGGAGATACACGTTGATGTTGATTCCGATTCGCGCATGTCGTGTGGAAGCGGATCTGAGGTGGATATGGACGGCGGCAGTTGTTACGACGAATCGGAGACGCCACTGAGGTAGGAAAATGGAAAGAATATGGCCCAAAGTGTTCGAGGAAAGAAATCCTTTCGAATTGGACAGAGAAAAGTATAATCTAGTCAATTTTGCCACTGTAATTAAATAGTACAAGTAGTTTAGTGTAGTAGTGTAGTTTAATATTTTTAAGCACTGATCGCAAGGAAAATTTGTTGTAAAGCTCATACACATATGCCGGTCCACAGGGTTCTTCAAAGCCATGTCATCACGTAGTTTTCAATAAAACTACATGCAGCACATGCATATATTACTTTTTTAATTGATGGCAAAACATCAAATTTTTCCGAAAAATGTCCAATTATTAGTTTTTTTGGTGTCCCGTTGTACTGCGTGTCCCTCAGTGAGAGTGCTATTGCCATAAATACTGTTCTAATGGCAAATTAAAACACCTTAAAAGCATATCGATGTAACGGGAAATCAAAATCTCAACACTATCTAATTCAAACAATTTCAAAATTCCCTCACAAATTACTTAAACACTGTAGACAGGGCCGGCGCATCGAGGGCGCATTGCTTGGGCTGTTGAACGCGGAGGGCCGCTTTTTGTAACGAAACACAGTTTATTTTCGTATTCACTATGTATGTGCACAAAGCAAAACGTATCATAGTCAAAACATATCAGGACAAAAGGACAATTCAGACACATTAATGTCTATCCAGAAAAACTTTAGAATGAGTGAGAGTTATAACATAGGTACGAAAATTTACGAGCAAACATTTTACAAAATATAAGTTTCAATTAAGATTTACTTGTTTGAAAATATATGTTTACTGTTCTGATTTTAAAAAATATTTATATTTTGTTCTATTAATTATTCTTACTTTCCAAACAGAAAACATTTAAAGTAGGAGATGTTACTTCTTTAGTTTGTTTTTATTTCATGAACCTTAGATGAAAGAAATGGAGTGACGCAACGTAAGAAAATGCTGCGGGAAGGCGCTCTATGTATGTGCGCCGGCCCTGTTGATAGAAATGAAAACGTTAACAACACAACGAATTTAGAATCAACTTTAAGGGGCACAACTAGTTTGAAATTTTGAAAATTTCGTTTTTTGTTTTAATTCATATTTTTATAGTATAACTATCATAGAAAAAGTAAACGAACGGATTTTGTCGAATTCGTAAAAGTCTCTGAGATACAGAGCCTCAAATCCGTCTCGTTTACTACGCGGTAACACGGTTTTAAAACTTTAAACGCGTTTTTCTCAAAACTACATTTTTCAAATTTGCTGCAGCTGTAACTTGATTACAAATCATCCGATCGACTTGGGTCTTTTTTTAGCTTATTGTGTATTTGTTTTTCCATACAATGACCCTCCAGTTTAATGATAGGATGAAAAGTATAATTATGCCAGGCCAAAAACCATCAGATTTTTCAGCAAAATTTGAATTTTTTTTCAAAATACCGCCATTTTGTTGCATTTTATTTTTTTTTTACAACCGAGGGTCATTGTATAGGAAATATAACATAGTTAAGTAAAATTGTTGGTTTTTTTGATTTCAGGCACTGCGAAGGCTACAATCACTGCAGCAGTGGAAGAACGTTTTTTTTTTTGAAGACCCGGGAGATGGTGGATAACTTGCTGAAAATCGAATATTTTCATTTGAAAAAATTACTTTGTGTTCATTATTTATGCATAAATATATCTGCAAAATTTTAAAACATTCGATGCAATACTTCACAAAATTCAAAATTCACAAAAAATCTCCTTTTTTATGCGGTCAAACTAGTTGTGCCCCTTAAAGATAGTCTGTATATGAAGAAAAATATGATAAAGCGTTTACGGAAGAAGATGATAATCGCCTCCACGTAGAAATGAAAGAAAACATGAAGCAGGCCAACAAGCGGGCGTGGAAGTGGTGTGTGGGAACGTGTTAAATGTTGTAAAAAGAAGTGCTTATCCGTAATTAATCACGCGGGGTGTACCACACACCCTACGACTTAAATTTATTTATTTATTTATTTATTTATTTAATTAAATTTCCTGCAGTATTTCATTTCCTAGTTAAATTTTAAACACGCCAGTTCAAATAACTGAAAATACTCATGGAAAAAATGGTTTTGTTTTGTTAAACAAATGTTTATGCTTAGGAGTACTTTTACAAAGTATTCAACAGAAAAACGCGATTGACGACGTCCAAAAACAGGTGCGAAACTAACCGGAAGTTAAAAGAGATTCAAGCAGATAGAACTAAAGTTGAAGCTAGCCAGATTTTGTAAAAATCAATGTAAAAAATGTAAACGCCAATAAATGCATTTGAATCTGTTATAAGGGGAGAGGGTATAGATATGGGGGTTTGGATTCACTTGGTTCAATAATTACCAAAGTATCTCGGTAGTCTCTTGAAATGATAAACAATTTGCAATGCCATATTCATAACCTCAGATTTTACCAATAAGTTGTCTCCGAAAACTTATATTGTTCGTGACTTACCTTCATACAACTATACTGAGGAACTTTTGATGTTTTACCATTAAATGAATTGATGGTCTTGAAGAGCAAATGTGGGCATGCATGCATAAATATTTCACTTTTGTTTCAAATAGTAGACAATTTTGAAAAAATCTTAAACAGCCAAATTTTAAGTTCTTTATGCTAACACATGCAAAGATAAATAAGTTCAAATGACACAACAAATAAATTTGCAATTTACGTTAGTCAGAATAAAGGTTTGAATCTCTAAAATACTTAATTTTTCAACAATAATAATAATATAATAATAATAATATACCTTTTATAATAATTTTACCAACTCTGTGGAGTTCAGAAAAAAACTACCGATGCTTTATCTGCAAGCGGAAATGTTATACAGACAATTCGCACACCCACTTCAAAAGTGACACAACTCAAAATTTTTAATTTTCGGGTTTATGTGTTAATACTGTGCACAATGCATAAATCTACCAATCAGCAAAAGCTCAGTATATTTTGTTGTTGTTAACTGTTGCAAAAATACAGTTAGCTCTCTCTTCATGTCAGAAGTTTGATGCTATTTGATCGCTGCAGCTCAATGCAAAAGAGTCCTAACTCAAATTGTGTCACTTTTGACGAAATACATTTTTGTTAAAGTTAATTTTAAGCAAAACTCTGACAATTTCAGTATATATTTCCAAATGAAAAAATGAATTTCGAATTTTCAAAATTTTTTTTCCACGTTTTAACTTTCATTTATAATTATAAAACTCAGCAAAAGTGACATAATTTAAAATAATTCCGTAATTATTGAATTAAAATTTCATCAAAACAGTCTCAACTCAAAATTTTGGTTTTCTAGTGTGAATAAAAAATCTTTGTAACTTATCCTAAAGCATAATCTGTAAAAATTTTCTACTAAACGGTCTATACGTTATTTTAAAAAATGTTTGTTCAGCTCAAAAACAGTTGAGTTGTGTCACTTTTGTTGTGGGTGTGCGAATTTATTTTATTCCTGGAAGCGTCGAAACTTGGTTTCGAACTTTGGTTTCAGAATTTACAGTTCGATTAGGCCGTTGCACATCGATCATAATATTCCCAGCAGCATAATCATTGATGTTGCTTTAATTGTATTATTTTTTTGCCTTGTCGGCCTCGCAAAATACTATTAAAAGCGTTCCTTTCTAGACTGTCAGTTCCAATACCCACTTTTTTATCGTGGAATTCAAACGCAACAAATCGCTGTCAAAAACATCAATTCAAAACGATCGTGACTACTTTAAATGACAAAATTACGCTATTAAATTGCTTGCCTTCTCCTTTCCGTCTGAGCAGACACCTGCTTTTCTGTTTCTTCTTCTCATGCCCACCTTCCAAGCATGCCACAATAAATGCAAACAACCAACACCAACTACAACCACGGCAACAGAACCCGATCAACAAATGACATAAGTTTCGATTTCGACTTCAAATTAATGAGTTTTACAAAGTGTCACAGATAAAAAAAGCCAAACATGAGAATCAACCGAAAGTAAGGCATAAATGCTTGTGGCGGAGCGAAAAACGCAAAACCGGCAAGGATTTAAATTTATTTATTTTTATTAATTAACACTTTTAAAACAGCTGCACAGAAAAACGCAGCTCCGCTACACGAGCCGCGGCCAGTTGTGCTCAGTAAAGTGGGCCCACGCAACGCACGACTTGGCTCGCTGATAAGGCGAACGAGTGGCGAAAAGCAAAGCACAAAAAAAACCAAAGATTTGCATGTCTCACACGGTTTGGCAAATGGCACACGAAATCCTATTGCAACACATGAAAACGCGTGTCAGTGCAAATTCTTTGCTTCGGTTTCGAATATTTATCTTCATTCGTCAGCCAGAAGAAATGACTAAATAAATTAAGCGTTCCATCAAGCAGCGACACCCGCTGGTAAAAACCTACTACAAATAAGCCCTTGATTTGTGGTATATTGAACATTCATTTATATTGGGGAAATAGTATCGTCTCATTAATAATGACGTACCTAATATATATATTTGATTGCTTTTTTAAACTACTGGCAACTGAGCGTGTGATAGTTCAAACCAAACTGTATTAGACATCTCTACTACTTTTCAATATGGAAACAATTTGACTTTATATGAAAAATATGCATGACACACTTTTGCATTTGTAGCAATAACAATTTTGCCTTGCACTTTTACAGCGAATCATTACAATCGGAACAAACGCGCTCCTCATCCAGCGAAAATTTACCCTTCAGTATATCGCGCCTGCTGTCCAAGCCCTTCGAGAACAATAACAAAAACCTCGATAAGGATATTCAAAATGAACATGATCTCGCCGCCTATAAATTGGCCACCAGCATAGCGACATCGACGTACGGCAGCGCCACCGCACTCTACACCTACCCTCACTTGTATCCCACGGCGGCGGCGGCCGCTGCTGCCGGCCACGTTCTTCGAGTTCCACCGCAACGGACACCGCTGACGTGGGCACTGCCGCCACTGCATCACGCTGCACTGGCGCATCAAGCCGTCAAAGACAGATTGGCAGGTGAGTTCACCCAAAAACAAAGCAACATTTCCAATGAACGACGAATTTTATATATTTTTCTTCTTCGCTTTATACAAATTTTATGATCCTTCACCGTTTAAGGGCCAGTAAGGTGGAATTTGTTGCCATGTTGTCCGCTGCGGCCGACACAGGTCGGGGGGATTGAATTAACAGGTGTATGGAAACCATTGCTGCTGTCTTTTTTATTTAAGATGTAAGCGCTCTGTAAAATTAGCATAAAAATAGATATAGGCAGTCAATGTGGTCTAAGCTAGAATACGCCGCCTTTTTTTTGGGGACCCTAATATGCGTGTCACATCAATCGAACGAATCCAAAAAAGGTTTCTTCGTTATTCCCTACATTTTCAGCATTTTTTTTCACCCCATTCCCCGATAGATTGTCCATACTTGCTCGGACGTATCCATTTTTCTATTCCACAAGGTCCTTAAGAAATCATGTCACTGTCTCTGTAGAGAGGGTAAGAACTAATTGCGCTACTTATGCTCCGATTCCAAGAGCCCTAAAGAATTTAAATTTGCTCTCAAATTATTTTGTTCTAGATTTCTCTTACTCGGAAAACAATTTCAAATTGTTATTGAATGAGTTAATTAGTTAGTATATGATTTCTGTGTCATTTTGACAAAACAACTTATGTCGAAATAGCGCAAATTTCTAGGACATTTAGTTACAGAGATATGACGGGTATAATTTGTATGAGATTTGCTCTCCACACTTATCAGTATTTTCGCTCTCTTGAACATTTTGAAAATTAGACTTAGGTTGTTTTATCAAAATGCCACAGATTCATATTTTATTTACATTTCGTTGTAATCTGTACGAATTGTATTAAATTTCTGGATTACTTGAAATAAATTAATTAATAAATAGCTTAGTAAATTTAAATCGCTTTTGCCCAGATGCTTTGAGAGAGAGAATAGATTGGCACATGGGAAATACTATTCATAAGCTACTAGCGTATAGCGTTGCTTTGCCGTATCTCGTATTGGAAAATATTATTTATATTTAAAGCTTGAACCAAGACCCCTGTTTCGATGCGGTTACTCGATTACTCTGCTTGTTTGACTAGTGTCACGGCCTCGTCCAACGCCTATGCAATTTTACTATAGCTCTATGCCGAAATTCAATGCTGTGTTATTTACACGTAATTCTGCATTTATTTCATACTAACAATTTGATGACATTGGTGGTACTAGGCCCTCTTGGTTCGTATCGAGTGTCATTGATGGGCGACTCATACTTCCAAAGTTATACAGCAAATTTGAGTCTCAAATACAGTGCCACGCTCCTCGTCCAACGGCTATGAAATACCGTCCTCGAAATACCAACGTGATAGTCCGCAGTATTCAACACCAATATATAGAAATAACAAATTTTCTTTCTGCTGCCCCCAGTTTAGGGGGAGTAAAAATAATTGCCTATTGCCAAACCCAGTGGCGGATCCAGGGGGGTTGGGGGTTGAAACCCCCCAAAATATTTGGATCGACTATAAAACTACATACAAATTAAAAGGCATTTTATAAATATTAAAGAATTACTTTTTAAAACACCCCCCGAAATATTTGTCTGGATCTGCGCCTGGCCAAACCACCCGCTATACACCGATGGCTGTGCGGAATTTTAGCCTATGAGCTTAACTGCATTCCAATCGGGGTTCGAACCTGGCAATCCAAAATCGTAGTGACAGAAGCCAAAAATCGTAGTGAAAACAAAATTTCCATAGTGAAATTTTGAATTTAGACAATTTCATTTTTCTAAATTTAATGGCAGATCTAAGCATTCTATAGTTTATATCATAGCCACTCTATCTTGAAAACATACAATTTACTACTTACTGTAGATTTCATGTCATGACTTTGTATGGCAGCAAGCTTAGAGACAGCGTCCGCATTGCATCTTTACTTCAAAAAATTATTTTTACATAGCGGCAAAATACCGTTTTAATATTACCTTTTCATCAATTTATTAGAAACTAGTAGATTCTAGCAGCTTTGCACGCAAATTTGAGCCATATAAATCAAGTTTATCTTAACCCTTTGTTTACGCTGTGAGATTTTTGTGAACAAAATACTATTCCTCATTTGAAGTGATTTCACTTTCGCTTTCACGACAATCACATTCAACCCAGGGGCGTAGCCAGAACTTGGTCATGGGGGGGAATTTAAAATTTGTTTTTGCCAGTTTAGTATTACGAGTTTTTTAAAGTAAAGTGCACTTTCCCAATAGGGAATTTTGTGGTGGCTTATGTGACTTACTGCATTGGAAATTAATATATTTCCCGATTTTAAGTAAACATTTAATAAAATTTGGTGCACATTATTGCATCTGAAGTGAAAGTATGTTTGTGTCGTCGTACAAAAATGAGCATCGAACAAAGATCAAATATTAACTTTTGTTTTAAAAATGTTCAAACTTTAACCGAAGCATTTAAATTGATGAACCAAGTTTATAATGATGATTTTTTATACCGTGCTGGAGTTCATAAGTGGTAAACGCGATTTAAAAATGACTGTCTGGTCATAAATGATGACTAACGTGTTAACCAACTGAATTCCGCGATCACCGCAGATTCCATCAAAACTTGGCGGTAATTCATACAAGATTAGTCAAAATCTTCATTGAAATTCTTAAAATTCGATCAAATCCTCAAATTAACCACAAATTTGATAATTTTCAATTACATGAAAACCTATTTTGTTTAGAAATTTTTTTCATGTTTAAAATTGAATGATGTCATTTTGTATACAAAATACCTACCTGGGTGATCCCAGGCGCTTTTGCTGCCATTTTGAATAAAACTCATAATAAAATTTTTTTACGTACCTATTTATGTGTTCAATAAACCCTCTGGAAAGAAATCTTCTAATACTTTTCATAGTCGCAAAATAAATCATTAATCGTTAGGGCTTTTTTCGAAAAACGAACTATCACCAGAGGAAGATCCTAAATATTGAAGTATGAAAAAAATTTATATATTACTTTATATTTATTGTGAGTTTTACTCAAAATAGCGGCGGAAGTGCCTGGGGTCATTTGAGTGAACGACATTGGTAAACGACGTGTACAAAAATCTTTGGTAAGGCGAAGGTTAAGCATCTCGATAGCATAAATTTATCACATTTTAACTGAACATTCGGCTATCGAAGGATGCCATCTCATCTATCGACACTTGTTTTGACTGCTTTTTTTGTTTACTAAAAGTCGAATTTTAACCATAAACCTCTCCTCGTTTTTACCTGATGCGGCACCGTGCGACTTTCACCTTTTGCGTTTTGAGAACGTAGAAACCATCCAAAAGGCTTGTACCTACATCCTGAAGGGCATTTTGGTCGACGAACTAAACTACTCTTTAGACATGTTTTTAGATCATACAAACCGCTGTATTGAGCGTAAACGAGACTATTAAAAAAACAAATTAGTTTCGCCAACAATTTTTTTTGTTATTATTCTTTTAAATGTTTAAAGATGAAAAGAGATTTTTGCTAATGTGGGAACGTACATACGATGTATAGTGATTGAAAATGTTGACAAATTATAGGCTATGGCTATGGCCCTTGGCTACGCCCCTGATTCAACCTATTACATAATTTGTCCCCATTTTTGATTTTCAAAAAAGTGAAAAACGTATGTCTAATTATTTTCTATTCAAAGTGTTTTCACCAATTTTAAGTCAATAGACCCATCGGTTCATGTTTTTTTTTCATAGTCTTATTTGTCATTCAAAGTGGTTTTAAGTTTGAAGTCAAAAACCAATCCATGTTTCTCCATATAAACTTTAAACCTTGGGTAACCGTTAGATTAAATAAAAAAAAATGAGAAACACGTGTCTAATTATTTTTGATTTCAAGTGGTTTAACCAATTTTAATCAATAATCTACATAATAAGTTCATATTTTTTCATAATCCTAAAGCAATTGTAACCTCGTTAAATTTTGATTTTCGAAAAATCTTCAAATTCAAGTAAATTTTTGTTTGATGTGAAGTACTTTCACCAAATTGAAATCAATCGACCATTATTTATTAACCCATTAATTGATCAAACCAATCAATTAACCCATGTTTTGCCTCTTTAGACACCGATCTTAAAAAAAATCCCGACTTAACGGAGGTTTATTGTTTTAACTGTACCTACAGTTCAAATTTTATCTTTGTAGCTTTAGCGGCTTGTTCTGGGCGATGACGAATCAGTCAGTTTGTCAATCAGTCAGTCAGGACATACATTGTAGATAGAACATTGCTAATTGATTTCATATTTCTGCTGTCTTAAAACAGTTGATTGAGAATGCCAAGTGGAACTATTCTTTTGACTATTTAAAAAAAAAAAAAACTAGAATAAAAATCTGGCATTCCTTAATAGCGTAGTTTTTAAAAGAAAACAATAACGCCTCGTATTCTCCAGTTGCCTGGAGTTAATTAAAAAAATTAAACTATAGCTTTAAGCCAAACTCATAAATATACTTCAACTTAGTGAAACTTTCTGGTTATCATTCATTTTTAATTGTTAATCAGATTAACACTGGTAATTTCAGTTTATCGTGAAGCTATTCTTCTGCAGCAGACTCTTGTTAAAATTTTGGAAATGAAAAGCATTCAGCTTTCATTCTGAGTACACTAACTAAGTACTAAACTTCTTCAACAGTATCAAAGTTCACGGCCGGGCGGCGAGAAAAAAACCAAGCCATTTTTTCAATTCTTTAACCGAATGCCGTACATCAATGTGTCCAAATGGTATCTGAGAAGCCGGTTGCCGGCTGCCATATGAAAAGCGAATCATGTACAATGTGTGCCACCGCAACAACAACCACTGTAAAAGTAACAACATTAATAATAATAAAAAATAGTAGTAGCGCTTTCAAGACTAATGCACACAGCTACCGTATTGAGCGTCGGCAACGTGCCAGCAGCACCACCAACAGACAACATTGCCGCAAATGGCTACGATGCATACTCTGTGCAACAACAATACTCCAGCCGGCACAACTGCTGCAATGAGACAGCGGCAACAACATGATTGGTATAAGGCACGCTCACCGCGTGAGGATGCGTGCCTCATCCATCTTGTGAATTAAAGTGGCAACAATAACCATTGCAACGGCTACAGCAGCAGCAATAAGGACGGCTGCAGCAGCCTTGGCAGCCAACCAACAACACCCAAAACAACAGTTGTTAACAATTTCAAGGAAGCAATGCTGTTTGCTTATTAAAATTGCACCTCGGCAGCTCGGCGCTGCACGCTGCCTGGATCTACCTATACATGTATGTATGTAGGTATATACATATATGATCGTCCCATAAGCCGCTACGTAGCTAATAAGCGAGGAGAGCGCGTGCTTTTGAGCTGGCGGCGTGTCACTTCTTGAACCTACATGCACGCTCTTCGGAACCCTCCTCCGCCACGTTTCGTCGGCCTATTGCGAGCCTGTCTTGTAGACGTTGTGGTGCGGCTGGGATTGTTACCGGCTTCTGTAGTTCGCATCCTTCTGCTAGTGCTAAAGTATAAAAACATGTTCGCTTTCAATGTGCGCACAATCGCAACTTCACCCATCACCCGAGCATCGGCCACCACCGCCCAGAAGTGCATTCATTCAAGTTGTTGTGCATTATTTTCGCATCGATGATTCGTACAAAATAAATTTGCATACTACCACACGGCATTTTGCCGCATTTAATATGGTTGGTCTCATCCTGCACGTCTGCTTTTTGCATCCAATACGCGAGCGAGCCTTTTGCTAATTTGTTTACAATACGCGCTTCACTTGTTCGACCGCCACTGCCGCATGTAGCAGCAGACGTGGACCACGAGCCGCCACCTATGCTGCCACTTTAATAATGAGCAAAACGCCGCAGCTGATTTTTGTGTTCGACTGTACAAAGGCTCAGCAGTGATTATATCTATCAATTGCAGCGGTATGTACTTCCAGGGACTGTCAAGAAGTTGAACTTTATCCAGTTAACTGGTCCCGTAGTTGGTATTATCTACGTTATGTGTTCATGAATGAAAGTTTTTTGACGGTTTTAAGCCAATTCCGAATGACAGGTTGGGAGCTTTTTCATAAACAATTAGTTCAACTCTGAAAGGTTTTTCACTTCCCGCTGAAATGATAAATCGTTTTCTATACTTGGTGAATGAATTTAATGAATGAATCTGGAAAATTTAAGGCCAAGCCACAGCCACCGCTAATTAATTCTTAATTTAATCTATACTGATTACAATGCAGTCACCGATTAGTACTTTAACGACCCATGAAAGGAAACCCATTTGGTTTCTCCTATGAGACCCAATGGGATCAACCCGTGACTTACTTGGCCTGCCAGCGTTGCCTTAGCAAACCTAACATAATCTGATCCATAAAATCATTACCCTGATTTATAATTGTGTTCATGTTAAACTTGATCTATAAAAAGCGAACTTGGTGTAGATTCTTACATTTTGATTTTAAATTATCCACAATCCCTTAATAGAAACAGATGGTATATTATTTCTTTCTGGGAATTTTGCAGCAATTACGTCTAATCTCTAACTAAAAAATATTGACTTTAATTATAAAAGAATCTGGAATAAAACTTTATCATCGCTTCAGATTAAAAATTTCCTTTTTTGCTTTGGCGTTAATTCAATACTTCAATAATTCGTCCGTCCAATGCCAGGTATCGAAAGTCGTTCATTGTTATTGCAAATCTGCTTTTGACTTCTGAATTGATGCAGCCACACAAAAGCGGCGATTCAGCCTTTGCACCACAAATGATCCACTTAAGGGATCATTTTACGATCTTGTTGTGACCAGGGGCCAAGTTGGCCGCTGTCGCCACAGCCACTGCCACTGCCGCCACCGCCGCTACGATACGATGGCATTTGGTTGCTTGGCTTCGGTTGTATCTCCGAGCCGAATAGCTGAAAGACTGACTTTTCGTTATTTTAATGAGGTGGTTTACATGACTTTTTAATTTCAAGCAAAAGGAATTAATTACGCGTTGGGCGGTCGCCAGCTGACAGGTCGAGCTGGCGCAGCCTATCAAGCTGTCTGAGTGTCGGTTTGCTAACGCACCTCGCAGCTTTATTCCGGCCGACGCCACAGGCCGCGCTGTGGCGGCTGCCGCACTTTATCGCACTTCGGCGCTGTCGGTCCTCTGCTTGTCTGCACTTTCTGTCCAACTGTGCGGTGGCACTCTGCTGCTCTGCTTGATGCAGTGGATGGATGCAAATGTGAATGTGCACGCGCTTGCGCATGCGCATGTTTAGCTTTTAATTTTATTAATTGTTAAAATACCGACAATTTTCGGGCACATGCGCAACAACGGCCACTTCTGATATTTTGGATTATATGATTTACCATACTCTGCATTCCTGTATCGTTAAACAGATGTGCTAACTTTAATAATAGCCCGATTACAAGTTAGTCCCAGTTTTTCCCCAACCATCTGTGCTATGTGTTCAAATTGATCCATGAATAGAGCGGTGATTCGCGTTTAAACTTCTGCACAAAAATATATATATTATCATGCGTAGGGACTTTGAAACTGGAAATGTGGAATTTTAGGTGCATTCTCATTTCATTCATTTTTATTCGTTTTTCATTGATATGCATACATATGTACATATTTCTGTTTTCGATTTTTCATACGCTCTACCCTTTCAGCTTTATTAATTCTTCCATTTTATCACCAATTTACGTTGTCGCTTGTTGTTGTGCTCTTTGTCTCTTTGTCTTCGCTGATAAGCTGGCGCCTTGGCTTTTTCATTAAATTGATTTTTCCCCTACTGCTGGACCTGACTGGCTCTTGGCATCGCCACATAATCGCACTTATGCATAAGCCGCTGACTGGCTTCTCGTGTGACAAACAGACTGTCGCACGGACGGACGAAAACGCCGAAATGGCCAATGATCGTCTTTATGCGCCGATGATTTATAATGTGCTTAAGACATTCTCGAGCCGTTTAAAGGCACTGAAGTGGAAGTTCGGAAGTAATCTGCGACGCGGCTTACACTGACCGTGTAAATTTTTACTTAAAAGGGGGGAAAGAGTATTTGAATTTATTGCCCGTATGTTGGTTTTTACGTTTATACATTTGTATGCATCATAGAACTACTACGTTACGTTAGGTTAGGTAGGGAAGGCTGTATGCTGCACGAGCCGCATTTCCCCTCGGAGGCCAAAAGGACCCATTGTGAATTCATTCTTAAATCGCTCTGGAGCTAACCAACCGAGATTTCGCCTCGCTAGCCAGTTTCAGGAATCTTGATCCCAGGGAACGGAGTCGGCGTTCCTGCAGTGACAAGAACGGCGTTGCGGACAATGACACATGATGTCCGTAGCTTCTACAGACATCACTGGACGAGATGCTTAATGGAAGTTCGACTCAAGGACAGTACAAATCGCGATTCCCTCAAAGAAAGAGAGGGTCATAGTGCCCGGCAGGTACTGCAATCAGTCGTGTTGCGCCATGAGGACTCAATGTCTTCTTTCAACCTGTATACAACCACATATACAAGGTAGATATCCGAGGAAGCACAGAGCCTTTTTCGCCTACTACAGAGATCCGGCAGACTGAATGACTTTTTGGGTCCGTAATGCGTCTAAGTGGCAGCCGCCGTGGCTCAGTTGGTTAGTGCGCGGTCCATCGAGTCGAATGCAGAGCGACGTAAGTTCGAATACTGCTGTAGTAACACCTAAAAAAAAAATAACGGGAAACTCGTTTTCTCTTTCGGTGGATGTCCTCTCAGCTGGAAATGGCAAACCTCTGAGAGTAAAAATTGCCTATGAAAAAGTTCCCAACCTGCCGTTCGGAACCGGCATAAAACTGTAGGTCCCTTCCACCCGCGTACAAATTTACACGCACAACACGGGTGGTTGCGGGAAGCTAGGCCTTAGTCTCGCGTAAGGGGGCTGTCGTGCCAATCAATTATTATTAAAAATTATTATTAATGCGTCTAAGTGGAGACTCGCTCTATTACCTCAATCCTCAAGCCGTTGGAAAAAGCGATGATGGAAGCGTCTCTCGTCGCACTTATAAGGCCCAATTCCTCCCTTGTGCGATACGAGGTTAGTGCGCGAGTGTCAAAATCTAGGGGTGGGATCAGATAACTAGACCCGGCTTCGCGAATGACCAAATAATCCCGGAGTGCCCATAAGCGTGCTGCCTCCAACAGTTGGCTTCCCTTAGCCTGAAAGCGCCTTTAGCGGCGTACTGCTTTATGGGGTTGGAGGTGCAGAATTACCTCAAGGCCCGCTTGGAGGGTGTTTTTAACACTGTCTGCTATAGCCATAGCCGTCAGTCTCTGCACCTTCATCAGTTACGTCAATGGCTCCGTACTTAAGATCAACCGTATGATCGCGGGAAACATCCAGTAAACGATGTTCACCTGCAATTCACGTTTAACCCCCGAAAGCCTTTTAGAAATGTAAAATGCATTCAGGCTCCTTTTCTTGGAACTACTACTTAGAGTTGTTGAAAAATGTTGACTACATCACATCAGAAAATATATACTTACTTTATGGTGAATTGTCGTGGCAGCACAAAATTGTATAATCTACTCACCCTTTGCGTTAATTTGTATAGAAACATCATACTACATGTTTTTTCCTTCACAAAAAAAGCCCAATACCAGCAGAGAATAATCAATCAAAATTAAAATATTGCACAATACATTGGCACTGGATCTCTAGGTAAAAATTTGGTTTGACGATTTTCATATATTCAGAATATTTAATAAAGCACATACAGTATGTCAAGAATGAGTTTACACACAGAAAATAAATTCAATTTTTCAACTTTATGATCAAAAAATACTACTTTTTATTTATGTAAATAAATTTTTTTTGATCAATTATTGTTATTTACATTGTTTTAAAAAGGTAACATAAAATAAACTGCAAGTTCAACGCAACAGAAAGGAAAACTACAAGAAAACAAATTATAACCCCAATTTTTCAGTGTCAAGTAACTCTTTTCACAACGATTCCTGGAATTGGTTTTTGCACCAATTCAACGATGAACTGAACATTTACCGTAATCTTTGCTCTGTGTTTTTAAATTCTATGAATTAGCTGTCATTTGTCATTGAGTTATTGAGTCATTTGCTGGTTGAGTTTTGCTTTGTACGCATCATAAAGTTGTGTTTTGTGTCAAATATTGTGTTTTTAAAATGCCAGGCAAAAGGATGTCGTTTGAAGTGGTGCAGTTGGTGTACTACAATCACCAATTGGGAAAAAGTGTGCAAGAGCTCTCCGAAATGTTCGCTGTAACACGGAAGACAATATACAATGTCCTAAATCGAGCTGAAAACGAGGGTAGATTGGAGCCGAAAAGTGGAGGTGGTCCCAAGCCAAAAATAACTAAACGTGCAGAACGCGTAATGATGAGGAAAATCAATCAAAACCCTCGGATTTCGACCAGAGCTCTTGCGAGGGAACTGAAGGAAGAGTGTGATATTGTTGTTTCCCATGAAACAGTACGACAGGCCATACTGCGAAACAAATACTCATCAAGAGCTGCACGTAAGAAACCGCTGCTTTCTGTGCAAAATATCGAAAAGCGTTTCTCCTTCGCTACGATGCTCATTTCTCAACCATCTGACTATTGGGACGACGTCATATTCTGCGATGAGACGAAAATGATGTTGTATTACAACGATGGACCAACTAGAGTGTGGCGCAAGGCATTAACATCGTTACAAAACCGCAACATCGTCCCGACTGTTAAATTTGGAAAGTTGTCTATTATGATTTGGGGGGTGCATCTCAAGCAGAGGAGTAGGAGACTTAGCTTTTATAGAGACAACAATGGACGCGCAACAATATTTAAACATTTTAAGGAGTCAATTGACAAATAGTGCGAAGAAATTTGGGTTCATCAGAAACAACAAACCACATTTTAAATTTTATCAGGACAACGATCCGAAACATAAGGCGCATATGGTGCGGATGTGGCTCTTGTATAACTGCGGAAAAGTGATGGATACACCGGCCCAGAGTCCCGACTTAAACCCCATCGAAAATTTATGGGCTCACTTAAAGAAACAGGTCGCTAAAAGACAACCGAAAAACCGAACAGCATTAAAAACAACAATACTCGAAGAGTGGGAAAAGATACCGAGCAATTATGACCTGGAAAAGTTGGTTCATTCCATGAAAAAACGGCTACAATGCGTGATAGATGCTAAAGGTGGTCATACTAAATATTAAATATGTAATAAAATGAAGTTCTTAATTAATATTAACTTTAAATTATTCATCAAAGACACTTCTAATTTTTTGTGAAAAGAGTTTCTTGACAGTGAAAAAATGTAGTAATAATTTGTTTTCTTGTACTTTTCCTTTCTGTTGCGTTGAACTTGCAGTTTATTTTATGTTACCTTTTTAAAACAATGTAAATAACAATAATTGATCAAAAAAAATTTATTTACAAAAATAAAAAGTAGTATTTTTTGATCATAAAGTTGAAAAATTGAATTTATTTTCTGTGTGTAAACTCATTCTTGACATACTGTACGTACGAGTACATGCATACACACCTCCATCGAGAGCAAATTATGTACCGAACTAATTTTATTTGCTTTTTCTATTTGAAAGCGAGCAGAAATCGGGTGGATTCGTTGGTAGTATTTAGGATGTGCGGCAACAGCCCTGAAGAGTAGAATAGCAGAATAGTACAAGTACACTATAAATGAAGATATTGAATAAAAATAATAATGTTTTAGCATCACACTGCAATAACTATAAATTTTGATTTTACTTTGTCGTAGCCATACATTCCTAGAAAAAATATCTGCACTCGAAATCCTCTAAAGGCTTTAACCAGCAAGAGAGGAGAAAGTTGTAAATTTGCTACCAATGAATATGGATATTTTCTTTTACTTTATGGTCTATGACTAATATTGCCAAAGCAGTTATCGCTGATTGTGAATATCGCCATTTTTATATAAGCTGAGTCATTAAAACTAAATTTTTCACACTCACAAAGTCATTTCGTACAAGTTCGCACCGGATTACTCGAAATCGTTTAAATTCAGAAAAATTCTACAAATTTGTCCAGCCACGGCCTGTTCAACCATTTGCCCACGTCTGTCTATGTCTGTCCAGCCGCAAAAATCATTTTCATTTCATTTCTCAATTTATCTAAATCAAACTGAACTAGCATGTTGGGCATTTAAAATTTGAAAGGTCGCCGAAGCCTTGGCCCAACGCCGCCCACTTGGCTCCTGCTGCAAATCAATAATGCATGCTAAAAGCTTTTCAAATTATGCGTCTTATACTTTACGGCCTACTTTGCCAGCACCAGACAAAATAACCAAAAGCGGCGGCAGCTAGCGAAGTTATAAAAAGCTACTTGGCATCTGCAATGGCGGCCCTTTTTGGATATTCAAAAAAGTCTTGTGCGGAAAAATAACAAATAAGTAAAGGGAGCCTTGAGTTGCGACCGACTACCACCGCACTCAGCCCCACAAAATCCATTTTCGTATTTGCCCTACATGCGTACATACCGACTGACTTCGGGTAAGTACGTACACACACCAGCATGAGGGGGGCGGGGGTTGGTGAGCTGTAAAATTATGCTTATGTGGTTTATGTTTGATTTTAAACGCCGCGCTGCTTTCTGCACATACCCGAAAGAACCGCGAACCCCTTTTCTTGCCGCACGATTGAGTCCCGTGCAGGCAGAAGATGGCAGCGGCCCATGGGGTTGCTGGGCAAGTAGAGTGGCGCTGTCTTTAATGTATGTGCGTAGGTATGTGTGTAGCGTGTGCGAGAGCACATGAATGGATTTGTAGTTGGGCCACGGTGGCAATTGAGGAAAATCATGCGCTTATGATGTGCAGCTTATGTGGTGCGATAAATGGCTCGTTATGGAAATTGATATTGCGAAAAATATTCACATCTTCGAGTGCAGAACGGGGAGCAAACGCTGCGTTCTTATGGCTGGTAGGCGTGAGGCGTGCCGTGAGAGCTTCAGCACTTTTTGCGTATTGATTTGCTGGCGAAATTTATTGCAAAGTGTGCGCACATAAAACTGAAACGGAGTTTGGAATTATTTAGCAGTTGCCGGGGCTGAGAATTGGAATTCGTGCAATATTGGAAATATGCAAAAAGCCTCAATAAAATATACGATTTGTCAGTTTAACACTTGCAGGCGTTTTATAACGAGCTTAGAGGATTATTTGCTTTCGGCCTTAGCCGAAAATGGATAGGTCAATTTGAAGTTATCAATTGAAGAAATTACTTCCTTAACGGTAGATACATACATAACTGTGGACATTACACAAACAACATACATATGTAGGTATACTGAAAACCACTAAAACAAAATTATTTCTGCCATAAATATGTATAATAAATAATTACTTAGGGTACTATTTGGCAAAGGGTAAACAATTTGACCAATCGTCAAATTTCAAGTGTCAAATGCCTTCGCCAGTATACAACTTAAAATAAAATATTACCATTTTTCAAACAGTCTAGTCAGGTAACGTATTGTAGAGACAACCAATTTGACTGTATTTCACCATTTGACATTTGAAGGAATCTTAAAAGGTCAAATTTGTCTGACGCAAGTTAAAATAAAAACCTGAAGAAAAGCGAAATTTTTCGTGAGGCCAATGAATTTCAAGGGTAATTACAGCTCAGTACAAACAATGGCTGACAAAGTTTCAAACCAGAAAACAGACAAAACTTTTCTGAAGATTTTTCAAGTGCTGAATACGAAACCGACCTCATAATTGCCCCATCACGTACATTTTTCATAACTTTAGTATAAAAATGAATATATAATGGTTTTTACTATGTTCCAATTTATCTAACAATAAAGATTAATTTTTTCTTGAAAACTCTATTTGTCTTTTTCAATATGATTTTCTCATTGAAATTTCGTTGGTTTCAATTTATAATACGATTCAATTTCCATATAAAGGGGGCATCCCAAAATGTTGAAAACCAGATTTAATGGAGAGATTCTGAGGTTTGAGTCAATATGAGGCTTCAATAAATTACAAAAGTGCCCAAACCGCTCGTGGTTCATTCGATGAAGTTCCAATATAACGATCTCCATTCCTTATTTCATGATTTTAAACAGCTTTTGTCATAAATTATTTCAACTACCTAAAAGTTATGTAGACATGTTAGATTCTAAAATATTAAGAACAGAATGACGATGAAATTTGTTGCTTTGTAAATTTACATAAGTGGTAATTTTGTCAAATTCAAAAATTGAATTTTCAAGTTGCTTGTACATAAGTTGTACAGTCAGAATCAATTTATAAAATGTCTTGGTGGATTCAACCGAAATATATCTTTTTGCCGAAAAGACGTTACATATTGTGATTTGAATGGCTATTAATTTCAAAACTAATGAGTATTTGAAAAGCGAAATTACACAGGCCGACAAAATTCGAACAAATTTCAGAACCAGAAACCAGAGTATACTTTTCCGAAAGTTTTTGGTGCGCTGAACAAGAATTGGCCTCAGAATTGCTCCATCACGTCAGGTTTTCGAGATATCCTAACCTAAAAGTGCGAAAATTGCGGTATTTGCCTATATTTGAGGTTATGTAGCATAGCTATTTTAATACATGGAGGTGTACAAAACTTGAGAAATTCATGTGTATTCCAAACTTCAATTTTGGATATCTCAAAGACGAAAAATGACTTTTGAGCAAACTAAGGCGCATTTGAAAGGGAAAGGTTTGTACTTTAAGATGTCAGCAGTTATTTTACAAAAAAAAATAAAATGCCTATGCTACATAACCTCAAATATAGGCAAAAACCGCCCAAAATTAAAATACGAGTATATCAAAAATATACGGAGATTTCCCGAGATATCTAAAAATGTTTTCTGAAAAGGCCTCAAAACAGTGTTTCAAGTCGCTCAAGACATATGTCTGCAATGTTACCAAAGAAGATCGTGACAGCTGAAGCAAGTTTTCAATATAACCTCAATTTGAGAATTTTTTGCCTGATTTGTCCCTGTTTGAGATATTGCTGCTTCCCATTGAAATATTTCAGCAGCACTGGGACAAACATTGAAAGTAGCGCAAGTGCTCCGCGTTGTTTATAGGCCATGGACCAGTCAGTATCCGGTTTGTCTTCGGACACTAATTTCAGCCCTCGCGCCACTTCAAGCTTATCACACTTAATAAAACCGAAATGAAAGAACACAAAAAATGGAAAAAAGAACGCGGCTGGCTCGAGGAATTTTAAAAGGTTCGCCTGTTCGCTTATGTCTGCGCACATTAGTACGTTGCACGTATGGCGACGTGAATGTGTCCGACTGGGTCAAACATTGCGTGCTCATAGTTTAGGGAAAAGTTATGAGACGAAACAAAAAACAAAAAAACAAGGAAAAAGGAAATAAAATGTCCTAAAGATATTGTCGAGCTGGCGAACTGCTAAGCGGGTTGATGACTCAACCCATGCCGCCACATGCTGCTTACAGTGAATAAATATGAAAATGCGTGTCGCGTGCGCCTGTCCACACACTACCAACGCACAATGCAGGCCAAGTTGTGATAAGGCCTGTGCAGGATAACAAAAGCAATTAGGACCACATTCGTAGCTACCAAAACACTGAAAAGCGCAGTCGCAGCGCCGGCTTCTAATTGATTTCACAACAGGTACCTCATTGCGTACGATAATTGGCTGGCGGTGGTGCTGCAGGACTTAAGTGCGGCCAGCAATTAGGAACAGGTACTTAACCATTCCGGAAGTAAATATCGGAAACTGCTCGTTATCTCGGGGAAATTTATTGCCTTACAAATTGCTTGGAAGCAAAGGCTCAGCAATTATCCCGCCTGACTACTAATCATATTCACAATTTCTAGCACGAAAAGTATTAATGCCAAGTTTTGCTTATTAAATTACAGCTGCATTTCCTATTGCCCGGCGCATCGGCCATCCGTATCAGAATCGCACTCCGCCCAAGCGGAAAAAGCCGCGCACCTCTTTCACGCGCATCCAGGTGGCCGAGCTGGAAAAACGCTTCCACAAGCAGAAATATTTGGCGTCAGCTGAGCGCGCTGCGTTGGCGCGAGGCCTCAAGATGACCGACGCTCAGGTGAAGACATGGTTCCAGAACCGTCGAACGAAGTGGAGGTGAGTAGGAGTGAAGCATATAAAATCCTTGCAAAGTGTGAGCAAAAGTCCTTCGACCTGCAACCAAAAATGTTATTTTTACTTTATCCACAATCCGTCTCGGAGGTTTCAAAAGGCTTCTGGCACTTTGTGTAGACGACACTTTATTTTTTTTAGAGAAACAAGCAGCAGCGTAAAAATGAAAACAAACGTTTAAAAATTCATGAACGCATTAAATGCGAAACAAGCGACTAAGTTCCACTCGCACTCGTTCTCCTTCCACTTGGCACTTTGACGGCAGCTAACAAGAGTAGTTTCAAAGTGTTCAGACGGCACAGACCGCTTTAGTGAGTACCTACGATAAAAATGTTGCTGAAATTTTTACGAATAGTCGTGAGGGCGGACGAACGCAGGGGAAGGGTGGCGTTGTGGTTGCCATGCTTTCGACACCTCAATTTCCAACCCTCAAACACTCCAACAAAAAAATACTTAATGCGTTTGAAAAGTGCGAAGTCGCGTGGTGGTGGCGGGTAAAGTGAATGGAGCGCGATTGCATCGGAGGATTGGGGCAATTGTTAAATTTCCATACGAATTCCATTTGTTTACACAGAATGCCACATGCACTTGGGGTTGATTCTATGCTGCCATGGCGGAAGTATTTTTTAAGTCCCTGGCGAAATGGCTGCCGTGAACTCAGCCACAGCGTGGTCGAGGCGTGAGCTGGCGATCTAAAGCCGACTAATGTGCGCTCCAAGCAAACACATTAACATCTTAATGGCCGCTGGTCACTCGATTTGCGCATTTACAGTGGAAATTGGCGCTGATTACAATGGGTGACCATTTCCCGTTCGCCACATTGCTGTTTGCTTTCCGGCGACTTAATTTGTAGCTCGTTAATTTGTTTTGTTATTTTTCGATTTCGGCTGTTGCGGCCGTCGAGGCAGTATATTTAAATTTATCGATAAGCGACGATGTGATTTGCTCCGCAGTCGCCAACATGTCACACACACACGAAACTTGTTGTTTGTTTATTGTTACTGCATAGCAACGAAATTGAAATCAAGGCAGAACAAAAACACGCAAGATTGGTGCTTGAGGTTTCACTTGATTCGCATTTTCAAAACCATATTTCGTCGAGCTACAATCTTGAATTAAGATTAAAGTGCATTCGTCATGCAAGTGTCCACCTTCTCGGCGCAACAAAAACGACCGCATCGAGGAACGAGGGTAGTGAAATGGCTGATGTTATTTGAGTAATAGCGGGAACAAATTGCCTTGCTTTCAATTAATCGCCAAACAAATTTCATGATTCAGTGACTTGTAAAAGTGAGTTTGCGTGCAGATCGCAAATTACTTTCATTTTATTTAGACAACTAGATTCAATGACATGGCACAAATGCACACACAAATACTCCCAAAAGCATTGTATAGAATAATTTACATAATGGCGCTTGATTGCAGACGGATATCAATTGAAATTAAATGCAATTGAAATTTTTAATGCGCATGCTTGGTGATTTCGCCAACACTTCCAATCAATTTAGTGACAAAACAGTTACAAAAAAATTTGAAATCAGTTTTCAACTACTGCGCAAAACTATCCTTACCAATAGCTGAAAACCCCTGTTGCCAACGCTACCATTTTTTATTTTACATAATAATTGTAATAATTTGTCATATCCAAAAACTACTAACAAATCGCATATTTGCGTGTGTGATTCAAGGCCATCACAGCTCATTTCATCTAATAGAAACTATCTGCTTTATGAAAAACCAATCATACCTTCAATTACATTTAAAGCTTAAATAGTCATTTGAGGTCGTTATTGGTAACGATTCGCGTTAATTTTAGCGAGCTGACCAGAATAGAAGCAAAAAAGCGCGAGCACATTTAAAATGCTCAATAAAATGCGTTGATCACATGGCAAATGACAGCATTCCAATCCATTAAGTTTATATTTAATGGATTTATAATAAATTCAGCCAGTCAATACGCCACAGTTGTCAATACGACTTTATAATTGCGCCAACAGATGCACGATACTTACTGTTGGTGCTTATCGTAATTGTTGGTTGTAATGATGTTGTATCCATTAGATTTACTTCAAAGTACTTAAAATTACAGCAAAACAAATTCATGCACTGCAACATACATAAGTATCTAAAAATATTCGTGTTGAGGTGCGACCGTTCGAGGTTTATAAATGGCAAAAACAACAGCAACAACAATAATATAATCTAAAGCGTGTCAAGCATGGAACACGAATTTGCATAAGTTATGAAGTTGCGTCTATTGATCAACAATACAAAAAGTAAATGAAAGAAGTGCACGGTGTGTGTGTTTGTGTAAGCACACATGTATAAACGGCGAGCTTGTAAACAACTTGATGTGTTAGCTGTCAACTTGACAATTGAGTTAATCAAATACCGTGCAACGAACTCGGCTGGAAATGAATGCCAACAATAAGAATGCTCGTACACACGGAACCGCCAATGCCAACGAAACACAAAATGAGCGCAAAACGAAAACACCAAAAACACACATCCAAAATGGCTGTGGAAATGAAAGTGAAACAATCGAAATTAATTATGGGTGTATGCACGTGCGAGAGTAAAAAAGAAAAATCCAGGTCTCCGAGAAAGAAAAGCACCGCATTTTATACGAGTATGGGCTCAATTCGTGGTTGGGGTGCGGGACGCAAGTACCAGCTACACCGGCGGTGAACAAAGGCAACTCCGGCAGCATGGCACGTAAAAAATTGCTGTCATTTCCAAAATGAAGTTTAAAGACATTGCAACAGCACAAAGCTACCGGGTGCCAGTCGAAGCGGGCACACGGAAGCGGAAAGTGACAGACAAATTTCTGTGTGAGCACTGCTCGTCAGACCATGGAGCGCGCAACCCTAAAGCCGGCGAAACGTCTGGTGAAAACGCCGATTAAGAAAATACTCGTATACCAGCGACCGCTGAATGCACAATGCAGGGGATGTGTTTTGTTATAAATGATTGTTGTGTCGTTTAGACGGACTGCCACATGTTGGCGGTAACTTTTCGTTACTGCCTTGCTTCACTTTTTGGTACACCCTCACTACTACATTGGCAAAAACAACGATAGAACATAATTAAATTAAGTGGCTGAAGCACTGGTGTTGCGAGCCCGCGGTACATGAGAGCAATAGAGTGAGCAAAATTTGCACCAGATTCAATTCAAAGCACGGAAAAAATATATACGTATGTTAAATTTGTTGAAAAAGGGATAAGTGATTTGAATGGAAGATGCTACTAAGAGAATAAAATTAAAACTGACCTTTGAAATTGTAAACATATATGCAAATAGAATGATTTGCTGCGAAAATCCAACTCAGATATCGCACAGGCACTACAAAAGTGACACAACTCAAAATTTTTCATTTGTGGGTTTATGTGGGTTTATACTGTGCACAATGCATAAATCTACCAATCAGCAAAAGCGCAGTATATTTTGTTGTTGTTAACTGTTGCAAAAATACAGTTAGGTCTCTCTTCATGTCAGAAGTTTAATGCTATTTGATTGCTGCAGCTCAATGCAAAAGAGTCCTAACTCAAATTGTGTCACTTTTGACGAAATAAATTTTTGTTAAAGTTAATTTTAAGCAAAATTCTGACAATTTTCGTATATATTTTTAATTATTGGAATTAATTATGAATTTTCAAATTTTCTCTTTCAACTTTTTAACTGTAATTTGTAATTATTAAATTAAGAAAAAGTGGCATAACTTGAAATAATTCAGTAATTATTGAATTAAAATATCATCAAAACAGTCACAACTCAAAATTTTGGATTTTCTAGTGTAAAATAAAAAAAATTCTTGCAACTTATCATAAAGCATAATCTGTAAGGATTTTATACTGGACGGTCTATTCGTTATTTAAAAAAATGTTTATTTAGCTCAAAAACAGTTTTTTTCGTTTCCTGAAAAATCAAAGATTTTGAGTTGTGTCACTTTTGTTGTGCGTGTGCGATATATCTGCTACACAATAAAATGTAAAATAATATTCTAGAAAGTTTCGGCCGTTCAGCCATTTTTTGGCCGAAACTACAACCGAAATTACTTATTTGGGCAGAAAGCGAAACCGAATATTCGGTCAAACACTAATAAAAATATACTGCTGAGAACCTTTCAATCCGGAATTATTTCATTTGAATATTCTTATTAAAAAATAAAATAAATAAAGCGCCTCATAACCAACTCCCGTCTTTTTATACCCCATTTCTTGCTCTGTATCGCTGCTACCTTATTGTTCCAAATGAATAGATACCACACACACCATAAATCACCGGATGTAAACTTGCCTTTTCTTAAATATAACAACAGCAACACCAACACACTTAATGAATCTCGCTTACATTAACCCGCCCATCTATCTTGCGCTCAGGGCGTAAATTAATTGCCAACATGTGTGCGTATGTGTCAACGCATAGTTATTCCCTACGTGTCGGAATGCTCGCAAAATGTTGCCTCATTTATTTACCAACTGCAAAAACCTAATTAAAAATTAACAAAACTCAGCGGTGGTTGACAAATGACTTGAGCAAGTTTTCACTTCCATCCAGAGGCACGTAACCCCCAAACTTTGTATACTTGAACACTTACGAAGCCCAAACTGCAAACTTTAACCACAAATGCTGTTTGCATATTTCAGTAGCAGCGCAAAAATCAATTTGGCTGAAAGAAAAGTTCCTCGTGTTGCACGCCAGACCGTCAACCACACATGCATTCATTTGATTTTAGGCCAGCATCGCCTCAACTCCACACAACACTTCGCATTAAGTGATGAAAAATCAAATAAAATTAATTACATGGCTTTACTTGGGCAGCAACTGCTGATTCCTTGCGTTTCGTGCGGCTTCGCTTCCTTTGTCCAGTCGCCTCACGTATGCTATTCTCTTTGGTTCGCAGTATTTTTGGGGCCCACCAGTGAATGTCTTCAACGCCGCTTGTCCAACTCAATTTGGCCATTAACAAAATATTGCTTCCTGCCTTCTACTCTCTCCTTCCATTCCACAACGTCGCACACTCGTGCCGGTTCGGCTCTTTCTACTTTGCTCGTTTTAATAAATTTATGGGCCATAAGGCTGAAGGATCTCAAGTCAACCAGACCTTAAACCTCTTAATAAATATTCGAGTAGTTGGCGGTAGAAGAGGCGAACGTTGAACGCATCTTATGGCGTAGAAAAAGAAGCATGCCAGAAAGAAGCAGTGGTCGTGAGCGTGGCAGAATTTCACTCCAGGGATTTTGCGGTTTAGAACGTCGCAGTCACCACAACTGGAGGAAAAAGCCAGCGAAAGTTGCTATATCAACAAAAAACACATCAAGCGAAAGGACATGAACAGCAACATAGGCAAAGTTGCAAAGTGATTATTTTGCATGGTCATTGTCGTTTGCGGCGAAATTGTTATCTCTACGGAGATAATTGCCGCAACAGCAACAACAATTTACAACACAATACTTAACAGCAAAAGAGTCCGTCCGTGCATTGGGCTGGCTGGTTGGATGGTTTAATTTTGCGTTGTTGTTTTTGTTGTTGGTGTCGTTTGTGTAAATGGCGCTGGGTGTGAAATGATTTTAATTACCGTTCAAGGTATAAAACGCTGATTGCCCATTTGCTGGGGAGTCGGTCGTGGAGCAGATGCCAGCTGCTACTTAATGGCAATGACGTGGGGCTTGACGGAATTAAGGGAGGGGAAGGCGCGTTTTCGGAAATTCTATTACAATGTAGATACCAATGTGCTGCTAGACGCTGGTAGGCTGAGCGACCGAACGTCTGAAAGACAGACAAAGAGGCGGGTGTAATAAGTGCCAAGTTAATGGAGGCCAATTGACTTTTACTAAAATTTGTGGGCAATATTTATTTCAAGTGCTGCAAAGTGTCAGCCATTAACAACTTCAGAGCGGCTGATGTGCAACGATCTAACAAACTGATGCTCGTTAAAAAAGTGGTCACAAGAAATTGCAATTGGTCACGATTTCGGTAACAAAAGTTTTTATGTTTCAATGCACCACTGTAAAAAATGTGGAATAGAAACTGTGAACAGTAGACTATTTAACAAGAGCCACGAACACAATTGATTTCCGAATGCACACATGCAGGCACATCTACTATGCGCCACAGCCAAGCAGCAACCCAGCCAGCCGAAAATAAAATCACACCACAGCTAGAGATAAATGGCCCTCAAAAAAGTGCAAAATTAAAACGGCATAAATTATAATGCAATCGAGTGCGTGTGTACGAGTGTGTGCGATACAACACAATAACAAAACCCGCAGATGGTGGCTCGTGTGTGTGCCAAGTGTAGGTGTGCTAGAATTTTAATCAATTTTTTCACTGGCGTGGGTTGGAGAACGCGTTTCTCACCCCCACTAGCACCAGCGCCAGAAATGCTGACACAACAACCGTAGCTATGGCTCCCATGCAAGAGAAGTATTTCGGCTCGGTTGCAGGAAAAGAGTAGCGCAGCTTATCCACAGCAATAATTCACGCCGCCGGTGCAAGGCACAAATTGAGGGGCGAGGAGGAAAGTTCAACGTTTGGCAAATGTTGCAAATTGAATTGCTGCTTGTTTTTTGCTGTCATTGCTGCCATGCACGCCAAATTGCAGCTATTGCTGCTACACACTGGCTGCACGGTGAGAAAAATTTATATTCGCGTATCTGGCGTGGAGCCTAAACATTTTCGCCTACTACCTACTTTGATTTTACTATGGATGCATAGAAATGAATATAAAAAAGATTAGTGTTTTCGAAAAATGTTAATAAATAAAAAGCATTTGTTTTAGTTGTTTTAGAAAAAGTTCTGTTTTACTTCCGCAATTCATCAATCGTATTCGATTCATGTAGAATTTGGGTTTTACGTTGCCCCAAAGGAAAAAGTCGAGTTGTATAATATCACATGATGTATGTGTGTATGTGTAGATCAATTCATCGGTCCATTAGGTGAAATTAGCTGTTGTTATTTTATTCACTGCTTGCTGTTTGCCGGATAGATGTTATCTATTTCGCGTGTTGTCTAATAACGAAGATTGGATTTCGAATTTTTCGAGGAATTGGCTCAACACATTCCATGTAGAACGCTGATTTTCGCATGAAATGTGAAATAATAGAAAACAAAAACGCGTTATTTGTCATAAAATCACAAAAATAGAACCTCTAAATAAATCACGCTATACTACTGCTAACACTTTCCTGATATTTTCATACGCAAAAGTTTAAAGGCAATTTACATGCTTCCATTTAAATTGTGGCAGTTCAAAGTTTCTTAGTTATTACTAAACAAGTTTCACTTTTAATGCAAATTGTGGTTAAATTTTAAGTAAAAGCAAAAAATTCGAAAATTAAATTGTTTACATAAATTAAAAAGTAAGAGTGCTAGTCATATTCGACTGAGCGCTGCAAGTTCCCAATAAATTCTCTCAGTGCATTTTGACAGTCAAAAATTGCTTGTAACTGAAATTTTAATTAGTAAAAACAAAACAACCCAACGCAACTTTTCCTGTGCAAATAAGTTCAAAAAGTGAATTAAATAAAGTTGAGATTAGCTAAATGTCAAATGACAAGAGATAAACAACACAAACATTTGAGGTTAATTTATTGGCTGTAGCTCCAAATACAAAAAATGATAATGGTTTGTGCATAGCAAAAGTAAATTTAATTAAAAAGTGAAAATGTGATTGTACAAATATTTGGATTGGGTAAACATTGCACTGAAAGTTCGCAACAATTTTATTACCTAATCAATAATGCGAAAAAACTGTAAGTAGCCAAAACCAAACTATTGGGTGCAGATTGGGTGCAGTAGTTTGAAGGACTTGAATTTCTGGACATTTTGTATGTTTTGCAATGACTAAAATAAGGAAAATGTAATGCAAACACGTTCTTCATTTTGTTCACTGCCGACTGTAGTTTTGGCTAAACGCGCAACAAATTACAGCTCTCACCACTCAACTACACGTCAACGCTTGGTGAGAACTCCCACAAAATAATTAATGACTGCGACTCATGAAAGTGCGAATATAGCCGTTGGCACAACTATAAAGTGGTTAACAGTTATGAAAGCAATATTTGAGTTGTTGATGAAAAGCTTAATGAAGGATGCCTTTGCCGCTCACATACACATCAATGCGTGGTTGTACATATGCATAGTTCTATGCATCTATACAACCAACGCTCAGAAAGTGTATAACTGACGATAAATGAGGTTTCAGCGGGTGCCATTCATTCATTCCGAGTCAGTCAAAGCGAAACGAAAACTTTGTCTGCTCCAGGTTTTGCTCCGCACAGTAAGGAACTTATTCCATGCATGCTCAGGGTCGTCCAATTGATATGAACGTATAAATGTAATGAAGTGCATATACACAACTTTGTCATTAACTTATGAAGCATCCAATATGGCGCATCATCCCCCTTTTTCGGTGCATGTTGCTTTTGTGGAAATGCGCACACTCCGCATACAGGGGGCGGTGTGAAGTGACACGGGTGGGTCGAGTGTATAAAACATCGATGGGTTTGCGGTCCCCTCATCTCATCCAGCAGCGTCGTAGTTGCCCACTTTATTGGAGCTTTTGTATGGGCATTCCTCGTGCCACAGTGTGCAACAACAACAGTCAATGTCAAATGTCTACTAATGGCCAAATGTCGCTGCACCGTTTTCACTTCGTGCATCGTCAGTGCATTGAATAATTCAATGCATATTTATGTGTATTGTTGTTCTGGTCGATTGTTGTTATTTCTCTTTCGTCACTTTGTTGTTATACTGCCGCTGGAAAGTTACATATTTGCCAAATCCCATCGTTAAGCCCTTTAATTCCACACTGCAATCAGTCTGATGCGCGATGCGAATGGTCGACAATATTGAAAATTCAATTCCGACTAAATTAACTGCCCATCAACACTCGAGTGCCGGTTACCCGTTGGCGTGGCAATGTTTTGCCTTTGTGGCGGAGATGGAATATTTTGTGCGCTTGGAAATTAATTATCCTACCCTCCTCCCTCTCAGATAGATATTGAATTGTTTTCGCCGGTAATTGCTTTCTAAATGGCCCGCCCCCACACTGGCGCTCGTGTCGTAGCATTCCATTCAATTGCAACATGAATATTTGATTTGATTAGTTTTAAATGGGGCTGGCAGATAGCAATTAGTCCGCCTGGCTTCGCTAACTAGCGCTTTGTTGCGCTTACGTTGCCTGAAAATAAAAAAATTTGAAAGAATATGACAACTAGCTGGGAGTGTTGTTGGTATGCTGGCTGCAACACTTGACTGGCACTGTTCACGTTGGTGTGGCATGTTGTGTTGTGGTGTGGTGTGGTACGAGACGATAGGTCGGTGTCACGATTTTTCAGTCCACACACTTCCATCTTTCATCAAACTGTCTGAAAGCTTTTACTACATGTATTTGTGTGGCATTGTGCAATTACAAAATTAAGTATTTTCGTGATTTGTTTTTATGAAAAATTAACGAGTTTTATTTGAATTTAAATATTACAGGAAAATTTAAGGAAAACCCCCTATAAGTTACATGCCTTTTGTTGATCAATTTTTAATTGAACTCGGATAACCTGATAATGGATTATAAATATATACACATTTAAACGATACGTAAAAATATTAAATTTTTTCTGAGACTAAAGCCTATTGAATGGTGACGAAACAACCTTTTTCGCTGCACAGAGCATCAACTCTTATCTTTAATAACGATCTATCGAGCTATAATCTAGATCGTGTAAAACACATAAAAAAAATTAATTTTTCTCCCTCACTCAGCTAAACTGTTTTCATTGCTCTTTGTCATTGCAGGCGTCAAACCGCTGAGGAACGCGAAGCAGAACGTCAGGCCGCGAACCGTCTAATGCTCTCGCTGCAGGCCGAAGCGATTAGCAAAGGTTTTGCACCACCGCCAGCAGCGCCGCTCTCCGGCCAACAGGTCAATGGGGCACCGCTTGCAGCTCTGCATGGACTGCAGCCTTGGGCGGAATCACATGCGGCCGGTTGCTAATCCACAGCGATGTATGACCCAAATGTGGCGGGTGCCGTCGGCACGCAGTGGGCGCCAGTGCGGTGAAGTTCATTTGTGATATGTTATGTATATATGAAACAAGAACATAATGCATAAAGCTTGAATATAGATACTGTAGCATAGTTGAAAGCAGCACAAAGACATTTTGCTAAAACTACATACATTCATAAGCAAATTGAAAGTTTAAAATTCCAAACAACAAATCGCAGCTGTAGGTCAAGTGAATCCTGCATTGCGTGCATACATTTAGGATAAAGCTGGCAAGTTAATGCACTCGTCCTAATCTGGGCAGTGTAAGTCCTAAGGTATAAGAACGCCTTTAATTTCCAGTAATATTCATTCAGAAGTACTGCCTGTGAAGCCTTTCACTGCTTTCAGCATCTCATTGAAATGAAATCCTAAAACTTCACACAATGTTTTGGGGGAGGGGACTTCAAGCTTAACATCATTAGACATAAAGTTATATGTGTGTATTTATATTTAATTGTATGTATGTACAAATTATAACGCGTTTATTTATGTTGTATACTAGTGAGTATACGCTCCTTTCAGATATCGCTGAGTAGAAGCTTAGCAACTTGTTTTTGCTCAGTTCACTTCTCACTTATTTGATATTGTGTAAATATACTAAGTACAAATAAAAGGTTTAGAATTAAGTCGTATAAACTTACATCGTAAAGCAATAAAACTGATAATCACGCGAGTTGTATTTCAGGAACAGACGAGGGTAGGCAAGTAGTCGATTAAATGCAAAAATATCCAAAAACAACTTTTTTTAAATTCACATTAACAAAAATCGGACACTCAAAGCGCTTGTTGGTGACTACTACTTATGAAATAAATCGAACTTCATTTATAGCTATTCACAATAAATTCGTTGGCTTTGTTTGTCAGTCATTTACTTTAGTTTTAGTGCCTCAAAATTTCCATAAATTCGAATGAATTTGCGCAAACAACTTATCAAGTATTAGTACATACTTACATATAAGAACAACACCCTTAATTCCCTGTAAAATAAACCTTAACCTAACTCATAAGAAGAGCAATTATGTATTTTAGAGTAAGTCAAAAATTTAGTTGCATAATAATAAAGACAAAAATAAAAACCAAAATAAGAAAATCTGATACATTTATGATTGTCTCCAGTTTAAAAAAATCTAAGAAAAGGTATTGAATTCGCTGTTTTCTGAGAACTACGTGAGAACTACGTAACCTTTTCAAACCGAAATAAATACTCGTGGGTGTGCAAATTACGTAACAAAAAATATTTTGCAAAAATTCAACCGTCCCAGAATATAAATTTTCGCCGCTAAGGGCGCTGAACAGCCTAGAACATTTCGGCCGATATTGACCTACAAATTTGGAAATACTATAACAACAGGAGTATTAAAAAAATGTATTATCATAAACAGGTCAAAATGGTTTTGGATTTTTAAACTAACGCTGCAAAAATGGGTATGACAGGTTAGTTTACAGCGCAAGAAAACCGATTACATAATTTGAGTAACCCTAAATTGAGAGGTAACGTAGGTATGCAGCTCAAGAAAAAACGAGCATATATAGGGTGTTTTTTTTAGAGGTTTGTTTTTCGAATAGAGATAAAACTGGCATTTTGTGGTCAAATCTGGCAACTCTAATGTCATTTATGTTCAGTTTGGTTTGCCATTTCATCATGAATAGGTTGACAAAAGAACAACGCTTGCAAATCGTGCAAATCTATTTCGAAAATAATGGTTCAGTTCGCGAAGTTTACCGCAAGCTCCGTCCATTTTATGGTCGACATAATCGTCCATCAGAGCAAAATCGGTCCATCCATCGGTTAACCATGGGTCGTTTTCGCACTACGTTTACTCTATGTGATAATACGCATCCGCAGAGACGTCGAACAGTGCGCACCGAAGAAACAATTGCCGCTGTAGAGCAAAATGTTGAAGAGGACCCGAATGAATCGATTCGCCACCGTGCACAGCAATTGGAGCTTTGTCCATCAACTTTAAAAATTGGACCTGTAGAATTGGCTTTATTCGAGCCAGCCGCGGCGGCCACATGCCCGAAATCATATTTAAACATTAATGGCATAAAATTATCCTTCCAAAAAAGCCGAATTGAAATTGACATTAAAACGATTTTCTTGTGTTTTATTTCAATTCGAAGTTCTATACCTCTAAAAAAACACCCTATATTACTTGAGCGTGAAAAAGTTGTAGTCAAGTAAATGTGACTTTTTAAATATTACATTAACAATACATGAACACATTAGAAACACATAAAAAATATCAAATCGGAAGTTTATTTACTTTTGTTCAGGCAGCTGTCACGTTTCCTTTAAGAAATAAATAGCTACACATACAGTAGGTCAAAGCCAAACTCGTACACTTAAAAAAATTACTTCTTTGCCTTTATTCTTGCAGGAACCAGTGTTGTCATTTTCACTTTTCAGTGAAAAAAGTATTTAAAACCCGAATCAGTTTTCTTGTGAGGTGCATACACCTCAAGAAAATATGATTCAAGGAAATTTTCTTAAATATTTCTCGAGATTTTTTTATTTACAGTTTCCGTTTTCTTGAGAGCTGCATACCGACCTATAGAAAGGAAAATGTTTTTTTCCAGTTTAATAAATTGCGTCGAACAATTAAAATATTTACTTTTATATAAATACTTACATGGATACACAGCAATGAGTTAAAGGCCGCACACTACGATCCGCATAAATTCCCACGCACTTTTCATAGCCTCAACTTTAAGGCGGATAAAGCCGTCAACACTTGAAACCACGCAAATAAATTGTTGTAAGCACGCAATGATTTACGCAATGATTATAATTTGTTAATTTAACCGCCCAGATGTGGCTACCAGAAAGTCTTTGCACTTTCACTCATCCACTGACAAGTCCGCCTCTCACAAGCACCACGCATTAATCTTTCTTTGCATCGGCACTTGTTGCATGCCGTTCCTCAAGACTGTGTACAGGCAATGCCACCAATCACAAAACTAGACTCACAGAATTAGAGGAAAGTAGTTGAGAAAACAATGATCACGTCAATAAAACAAACAGACAACAAGCGGAAATCGAACACTGTAATTACCAAACGACTGCCGGTTATAATGGACACCACTCCAGCTGGTGGTCGCAGCGCCGCAGCCGCTTTATTGTCGCTGCTGTTCCTTTGCTGCTCTTTAATCGCACGCACAAGCGCCGCTTGTTGTTGTTGGGCCGCCGTCATTGCCCTTTGAAGTCGAGGTGGCTGTGCGCTTTTTGTTTGTCTTCTTGTTTGCCACTCAGGACGAGCCGCGCCCCCCCAATCATACCAAACAACAACAATTAGTAACAATTTCGTTATCATCAAATCGTATCTGACTAAATGATCCAGTGGCGCGCCAACACAGAGCGCCAATAAAAGGGACGTGGGGGATAAAAGGAGCGGCAGGAATGATTACCCCACGCCAACAACAATAAACAAAAACAATCCAAGCACAAAACATAGCGACGAAATGACAAAGATCGAGATGTGGATAACAACGATCGCTCGCCCTCACTTGGCCACTCACTCACTTGAGCGAACGACCAGGTAGCACAGAGTGTCGCTACTCGTGCTTCGGGCCGCCGGTGACTGTGATCTTTCGCCTTTTGTGGTGTGAGGTTGTTCATTCATTAAATAAAACAACGCCGGGACAAACTATACTTTTTTGGTAGACAATCTTTTCAAGTAGCAGACCGTCAGCAGTTTTGGATGTTCACAGCCTTTGCACAATTGCAATAATCTTGACGATTGACTATATGTGAATGTCAGCAAAGTGTCAAATGCCACATAAACCACAGTAGGCAGTTTAATAGGCGTTTGAGGTGTGCTTCTGAAATCTTAAAAAATACCAGCTTTAGCCCACAGTTTGGCGAGTACGAGCATCAGCGACGCCACGAGGCGCCAAAAAGTATATGTCGCCGTATCAACACGAAGCGCTTAAATGTCAATTTCGAAATTTTCAACTCATTCTTCGCCAAGAGCTTCTGGCTTTAAAGTTAAAGTGCTGGTCCCAAGGAGGAGAGAAACGAACATTTAGCTGGAAATCATATAAATTGCGTTTAATTGGACAATTTTGATTCCTACCCTCATTCCGACTCGTTTGAAGTGGCGACAGCGAATCGTGCGGCAGACGTTTTGTAGTCTGTGGCAAGTTGTTGCATGTGGCAGGACATCAACTGGCAACTTTGTATTTCGCATGTTGCATTCAGCAGTAATTTGAGTTTTATTTGCCAATTTTGTGCGAAAATGACAGCAAATTTGATTTTATGATAAAGCGAACACTTTTTAATTTATCATTTTCCGTTTGATATAAGCTTGGCGAACATTTTATTGAATGACTTTTGATGTAGCCATGCGAGTTTAATATATACAATACGAATAAAAAAAAGGTCTTTGAACATTGTTTGATGTAACCCTCGAAGGCGTCCATCGGATCAGATAACTTCTTCCTCATTTAGTATACAAACAGGGGACAGCAACCCACAAAGGGTCAGTTTGATTGATTATTGCAGAAAGCAGATTCTAGACAAACTTGTTCAAATTGTTTTAAAGGTGAAAAAATTACCCAAGCAACCGAAAAATAGTAATTCAATCATCATTGGAATCATTGAAAATAAACCATTAGTATTTTTCCACCAAACATCAAAGTTAGAGAAGAAAACGTAAACGCTGCTAAGAATGACAAATTGAGCCTTGATGAAAATTATGGTAAAAAGTAGTAATGCTAACATATACTTTAGAGATTTATTGAAAATAAAGTTAATTTTTATGTTACAAAATCAATGACGAGATGATCAAAATAGACTTTTTTATACAGTGCTTCTCTCTCTCTCACAACGCTCGTACTGAACTTAGTCTCTTGACATTCACTTCCATTTAAAACTTTTACGACACAACCACTGCAAATTATTAGATAATGTTGGTTTGACGCAGTGCTGTCGCCGTCACTCCAATTGGAGTTTTCACTCCGGTTTAAAAACTCCAGCTTCTGCCAATTCACTCAATTATCAATTATGTATGTATGTATGCAATAATGTAGCAATCTGGCTTCATTCGCGTTAGTAGCAAATTCCCTTCTATTCCATATGGTTCTTGTAGGAGTTGCCTCAACAAGCCCTTGTACGATATAGATCTGTTTTATTTTATTTAGTCAATTGGGCAACATACTTCAAATCAATTATTGGCATCTTTTTCTTTTTTTAAGTGCAAATTAAAAAACATAATTACTAACGAAAAGCTAAAAATTGTCTCTTTCATTTCATATCCATATTGAAATTATTGCATTAGCAAACATATTTAAAATAATTTTTTAAATTGGCATGCCCTTAAAACTTTAAAGTCCTTTTAAAAGGACAACGGATCAGATTATAAAAACATTTAGTAACTATGCAATGTTACTATGAATAATGTCACGTCTATATTGATTTTTTGATGGGTCAAAAGTACTGTCGCACGGTGATATGTATCGATTGTGTTTATATTTATTTTTAAAAGAAATTATTTATTTATTTTTTCTCAGTTCAATAAATTACACCGGCACAAAAAAAAAAAAAAGTGGTCTGTACATTTGACTAGACCCACCTATCCTTATGTATTTCGGTGCGCTGAAACCGAATCCGAGGTCAGTTTTGTCCGTACAGCCTCAAAATTTTGAGTAAATTGCAAAAAACTGCAAAAAATGGCTAAAAATCGCAAATAATGGCAGTTTTTTGCAATTTACTCAAAATTTTGAGGGTGTACGGACAAAACTGACCTAGGATTCGGTTTCAGGGCACCGAAATACATAAGGATAGGTGGGTCTAGTCAAATGTACAGACCACTTTTTTTTTTTATGTGCCGGTGTTATTTATTGCAGAAATGTTTTTTTCTTCCCTTTATAAGTAAGTAAAAACATGGGGTCCACTTGCACGAACTAGGGTAATTTTTTTAATTTCTTATATTTTTTGGTGTCACTCCACTATTTTCCACTCCGAAACATTCCACTTTTTTTAAATTTTCACTCTGGGCGACGGAATCTTTGAAACAACAGCACTGGTTTGGCGATCCCTATTAGAATGTGGTTGACACAGACAAAAGTTTAGGGCGCATATCCATGTTTCGTCGGTCGGGAAAGGGTTCGAATGAGACAATTTGGCAAAACAGGTTTTTTTTAATTTTTATTTGTTAAGTTTATAGCAAAAGCGCCTAACATAAATTTATTGAATAAGTCAACAATTAAAAAAAAAATATAAACAAATAACAATTGATAAATTGACATAGATAATTTGCAACGTATGCAACAGAGAAGCTTACTACTGCAACAAAACATGAACAACAAAATTCCAGTTAAAGGAAACAGTCATAAAAACTTAATAGAATGCGCGGTTACAAAACAAAACGACTAAAACATGTAAAAAAATAAGCAATAACAATAAGAAACGTAATTGCTGTGATGACAGCAAAATTGTGAACAATGTACCAGCAGAAATGGAAAAGTGTGACAGTCAAATATAAATCTATACCATAATGTATTCACTAGAACCACTTAAGCAAACAACAGACAACGAATATCGTTGCACTAAGCAACGTCAACTTCATTTTTGATACCACCCTGTTTGCCGGGGTTGTCAACGTTGTCAACGTCGGTAGTTAGTACAGTCCCCACGCGCTTTTGTTAACTGCTTTGCGTCACGGCTCGCTGACTGGGCTGTGTTCAAATTACCTTCACAAATATGGCGCACTGATGGCAACAACACCGAAGAACCAAATTAGGGGGAACGTATAAATAGCAGCAAAAAACTACCAACAAATGACATGCAACTAAAATTTGAAGATGTCAGCGATGTATTAGGTTTAATTATGGCCGCTATGGCCGTTTGCTAGTTCATAACACAAACGATGCGGTTACAAACATTGCAACAGCAACATTACCAACAGAGCAACGGGCCAAACTAAACCAAACCAAACACGACGGTAAAAGGGTCAGTCGCCGCATGTCTGCAGCGACATGCAGACGTATGTGGGCTGGTAGTTTTCAATTTTTAAGTAAATTTTTAAATAAACGGTGAAATTTAGTAAAGGGAAAACATTTGAAATAATTATATAAAGTTGTAATAGTTATACAAGTATAATTGTTTTATGTATATTTTGTTGCTGTTGTCACTGCCATTGTTGAATATTAATCGAAAGCCGTATTTATTATTTTTAGACTTGTTCACATGCGGCTTACTAGCGGAGTTTCGTAAACACCCATGAAGAGCTCACTTTTCTCACAAAATGGTGTGCTATTTATAATTGGGTCGTATTAAATCTATGTTTTGGAATGTTATAGTAAAAATTAAATTAAATTTAATTAAATTTGAAACATATTAAAGCTAGTTTGCGTTAGACTGTGTGAAATGAAAACCATACCGGCAGTCGACGTTTTCCCACTAAGTCAGTTCTTATTTAGCTAAGCAAAGTTCTGCCAACTTTTATTCCCCTGTCTTAGATAGTCAAGAAATAAAACACGTTTTAGTCAGATCTCCAAGAACAAAGAATGATGTGTGCATTTCGGTTAATTCACAGCTTCGAATACACAAGCAAATAAATTTCGAATAATATCAATTGAAAAAATTCCCATGACTTAGTTACTGCAATCAACAATTTCTAAACGAATTACTGGACAATGTGAAACCCGTTCTCCTATAAGCTTAAAAATTGTGTTAGAAACATTTTATATGTGACATTTACAAAACATTTTAGTAACTGGATTTATTAGATTTTCCTTGATATTTTTATTCAACGGTGCTTTTAGCCACAAATGAAAAATAGCATAAATGAGTTGAACGTACGTCACAACGCCACCCCTCCAGCCTACAACCCTTGTCACTTGTTACCCCGACACAACAGTAGCGCCGTCCTTCTGACATTACAAATCACACTCGAAGCAACTAAATCAACAACCACACAACGTAAAAAGACCAACAGCAAGATGCAATTCAGTGAATTGAATTTTTGATGTTTTCCATTTCCTTTTTATACGATTTTCACGGCAAGCGCCACACAATGCTGCCTTCTATGAAATTTTAACGAGATAATTTCTCAATTGAATGTGTGAAATCACAGCGTTAAGTGCGAAGTATCCACACCAATCGCCCTCTCCGCCCCATTTCCACTTTCCGGTTGTCATCCATAAAAAGCGGTCAATTGCCCATTAGTCGCATGAGAGCAACAACCAAGCGCGGCAAAGTCATCGGCTCAGCGGAAAGAGGGCCATTTGGCGAGAAAGCAGGCCACTCGCAGACCGCGTTGTCCAACCCTCAGCAATCGCCTGACATCATGCGCGCTTAAGAGCGATCACGTATTTATGGCCAATACAAATTTATCACATTGCCAATAAAATTGCTGAAAATTGCTTTCAAATCTCAACTACAAACAACAACACATACGTCAACAACAACCACCAAAATAACACATTGATTGTAACATTTCAATTTCGTGCGACCCTGTGCGCGCTCATCAAAAATTGAATCTGATTGAATGAAGTCCTGGTGTGGATTAAATGAAGTCCAATAGCCACTGTTTGCCCAAAGTCGATGCCGCTGGTGGTAAAAAAAAAAAACTACAAACTACCTCACTTTTTTTTATTTACAATTATTTTCTGGATGTAACTACAGGTATATTAAATTAAACACTTAAACACTTTTACCCATCTGTGTAATTTACATATATCTTACCAATCAATCTCATTTAAACACACTGAACAATGAAATGTGTCCTGAAAACGCGAACAGTTAAAAATACTGCAATGTTCTTTTCAGAAAATTGTGCTGAAACATAATTTCCTTGGACTTTTTTAAAAATATGTTTAACTTTTTCGGAGTATCAACGAAATATTCGCACAACTTTAGCTATGTAAGCCGATCAAACGAATATTGACTAATCAACCGAACACCATGCAATCAAACAAACTTACTCAGTGCGTGTATGGCGAATTCCATGGGAGTTAAGGGGTTATATACCTTTTTGTGGCTCAAAAATCGAAAAAAAATTGTATGACTTATTTTTGAAGTACATACTTTTAACAATTTTTCTGCAAAATTTCATCGAGATCGGGGCACTAGAACCTAAGATACGGCCGTTCATAGCGCGCAGTTTCCGGAACTCAAGTATTCAACTCAAATTTTAAACGTGATTTTCTCCAAATGATGTTTTTTGAAAAATGCCATCGCGGTGAGCACGATATCCCGCTAACCACTACATCGATCAATTTTAAATTTTGAGAGGTTATTTGTACATACAATAGCTAATTCGTGAACGAAGGAAAAAATTAAAAAATCGACATTTTTGGAAAAAATAGCACTGTAACTGTAAAAATTTTTTTTTTGTAAAATCCTTCGTTCACGAACAAGGTAACACTATGTACTAACGAGGTTTGTTTTTTTTTGTTTTTTCAGCTGAGCCGTTACCTCGATTTCATGCTCACCGTCAACCACTGCTAACAAAAGGAATTCTGCGGCAAGGACTGTAACTTCCCCAATTTTTCGAATTTTCGCTTGAAATTTTATACAAATTCACACAAAGACATGAACTTTTATAAACTTTGTACTGCATTTGAATAAAACTATGGTAACATGCTAAAAAAAAACAATTAAAACCCTGTATTTCCCTACAGAAAAAGGTATATAACCCCTTAACTTACGTCAATTAGGCCAAATGTCATGTTGAAAGTGAATTCCATAAAGGTCTTTTACTCATAACTGAAAATAGAACTATTTGACACAATATTTTAATAAGTTTATAGGCCCCTTTAACCCATTACTGCCTAATGGGTAAAATTTTACCCTTGAAAACTGACTTTTTAAAAAAATCACAGAAAAGTTCGTGGTAGAGATATCTCAAAATCATTGATAGGGATGGTTGGGGTAAAGATGGAACTATCTTAGTCTAGTGGAGGTCACCCTAAAATTCCGCTATCTAGCTAGAGTTGCCAGACTCCAAAAATTTTGAATTTTCCGGAGCCGGAAAATGTGGCTAAACGTAGTGGCCCTAGAACCTCACAAAAATCTTCCTCCTAACTCACCTGTAAACAATACTTCTTTTGTTCACATGTTTAGCTGATCACTTTAAAAAGTATGGAAAATAGCTACCATTACTGTCTAATGGGTACAAAATACCCAATGAATATCTCAGCAACGTGCAGAGATAGAAAGCTAAAATTGTTTGTTTCTGATCATTTTGGGCCAATTCCAGGTCGTGTATGAAATTTTATCAAAATCGTATGGGCGGAACTGGTACCCGGCAGCAATGAGTTAAATGACACATTAAGGAGTGTTTTATCAAATGACGAGTGCCTGAAAATACTTTCTGTGCCTCCTCCTCAAATACGAGTCTAGATTTAAAACACCACGTAATACTTTCGAAGCCGTTAGATACGAATTTAATTCGGCTTTTGATCCATATACCTTAATCGATTTCACCTTATGCTGCTCTCACCACTAAGTCAGTCAGGTAAATTACCCACACTTAGACATTTCATCAAGTTCGAGACAATTTCAAGAACTCATTTTGCATTCGTGTAAATTGACTTTAATTCTCTACTGAACATTCAAGCTTCTTATTCTGCACCAACAAGCCTCATGTTCTTAAGTCCACTTTTTCACTTTCAGTCGGCAGGACGTTAAAGATTACGCGTATTCCCAATTGACCTTTCACTCGGTCGTTTGAATTTTATATGCTGCCCTTTTGAAATTACCTCCTCCACTGTTGGCGAGAATTTATGTAAACGCACTTCAGTGCCATTTAGCAGGTTTTTACAGTTTCTATGTTATTTTTTTGCGCTTTCTGCGTCTGATATGAACTGATGAGGGACCAATTTGTTGACTTTTATTTTCAAGTTTATTTGCAGCCATTTGCCATGCACCGTAAGATTTATGTTTGCGCTTGGCTGACTGATAGCGGAAAGAAATCTTAAAAAGCTACGCTCAAGTTTTTAGTAAGTCGATAATATTATTTTGGTAACTTCAAATGTCGACATTGGAGACATTTGGACAAACAAATTTGCTTTCTTTAGCGTTGGTGGCACTTGAGCATTTTAATTAGAATTCTTAAAAAAGCCCTCAGTCGACATTCGAAGATCTAAGTAATAAAACATATTGAATTGATTAAGTTTTTAAAACCTCTGAGCATCTCCGCACCCCTCACAAACACTTTGCTTAAGTCAGAACAGATTCTATAATTAAACACGTTTTCAGACACCCACCAACGAGAACACGGCAAATAAATCACATTTAACGCCCGAAAGCAAAATAATATTCACGCATTTTTAATATAAAACAAGGTAATTGTATATGCAATCCCAACAGCAATAACAAAAAGAAGGTAGGTATGAATGATCCCAAAAGTATGCTGAAATGTCTCACTGCTCAAAAAGGCAAATTACCACCTCCTTTCTTCGACTACCCAAACCCATTTTCACTCTGCAAATTGGAATGGCAACACCAACAACACTGGTCTGAGATCTGCTTTGGGCAGTGAGTAAAGTATGCGTCGTTGTTCAAATAAACGTTGACCTGCCAACGGAACAACAACAACATCAAACCAAATGGTACAACGAAAAAAAGGATTCAATTTACGAGTTTGAGAAAACGAACAGGAAAACCAGAATAATGTTGAACTCGACTGCATGCCAGGCAGCTGGCTTCGGTGAGTGGGGTGTGTGAGCAATGCTCGACAGGGTGTGAGGGCGATTTGATTGCCTTTGTATGTTTTTACTGTTAAACTTGTTTATTATATAGCGTGATGCGCTTGACTTTTTGTCAATGAACTTGTCTCACGTCTCAGAGGACCTCAAAAAACGTCAAGCAGTGACTGTCGCAAACGGGAAGGGAGAGAACTGAATTCTGAATCCAAAATAGACACCCGAACTGACGAGGATGGTTTAAATCATTTGAAATTGATGAACTTGTTACGGCAAGATCTGCCAGCAGGGGTTCCAACACCCACCCCCCACCATCACCATCACCACTGCTATCATAGGCACACGCGGCACTTACGGTCGATTGTCCAACATGCCAATTGAATAAAAGCGCAATGTTGTTAACAAAAAGTCGTTCCGTGTCTAATTGAAAGGGCGTTTTTTGCCATTGCGCCTTCTCCCCTAACTCTGCGCTGTGTGTGAGTTTGTTTGTCGCGCGGCATTGCGCCACCACAAGTGCAGAAGTGAGTACTCCAGCCTCAATAGGTCTCGTGGTTACACGCGTATCCTGTTTCACATCATTTTGACAACCATTTGAATGTTTGCTTGTTGTTTTTATTATATCTGGTCTTGTTGTTATTATGTATTATCGCTGTAGTTATTGTTGATATTGCTCATGTCGAAGCGGACATTTAATGTAATTGTCATTCGTCCAGCGGATTTTGGCAAACAACTTGGGAGGGTTAATTTGGGCAGTTCAAGTGCTGAACGCTCGCTGGTTAATCTTCGCTCGAAATCATCAGTCGCTGCGAGTTTTAATCCTGGCGCAGTGTCTCATATTACAAAGCAGAATAAAGGAATTAATGCAAGTGTGAACTAAATTAATGAAAACATTGAAAAAATTATGAGAACAATTTCAATTATAGCTAAGCTTAAAGATAGTTAAGCTTTCTTATCTAACATTTTTGCAATCAAACTACATTTTAAGAAATTACAAGAGCTGCAATAAATAAACTACGATTCTCACCTCTTGTTGTGCAAGCCAGTTGATTCTTCAAGTTCTCTTATTGTAACTTATTTATTACAATCAAATAACTTTAATCGCGTGCAATTCATCACTCAAGTGCTCTTGTGCACACTCTGGCATAACTATTCCATCATATGTATGCCCACAGAAGGGGTCGCGAAGGGAAGCACATAGAGCACTGCAGGAGGCAAAAACACCAATTCAAATTGAATTTCCAGCTAACAAGGTAATCGTTCCTTGGGGATGGCGCGCATGCAACACATGCAACACTTTCAAATTTTCCAATGTACTATACCTGCATCATGCCTTCGTCCACGCGTGCGGGTGATTCGTTTGCGTCGCTGGACGCGTGATGCTGTTGCGCGTGAACGTGCGCTTGGGGATTTGGGGAATATGAATTTTTATCTTTTAATCTGACAGCGGAGGCAAGAAGCGAAATTAAGGACACAGGACATATTTCACAATGATTGCAAAGTGTAGTGCACAACACCATAACAATTGTCGTTACTTGTTGAACACAAGTGGCGTACACAGGATTAATTTTTGGGGGAGTTAATTGCAAAACTTTTGGGCCCAACACCATCTAAAATCACATTTGCCACAAACAAATTTTCGCAACAAACACATATTTGGGGTGGTTTGAACCTGCCAAACCCCCCTTGCGTGCGCCAGTATTTGTATGTGTGTCGATGGTCAAGGGGTGAGCGTGGCAAACACGGAAACGTTGGTGAGATATTGAAGAGCGCAAATTGCATTAAAATGCAATTACGATTGATGTCCTGCCTGGCTGTTTGCTTACGCACGAGAATGCTGATGCCGCTGATGCCTTTTGTGGCGGTGCCGGGTTGTGGTTGCCTGGCGCAGGAGCATTTTATTTTTGTTTCTGCGGTCATTGTCACTACCGTTGTCCTGCTGTCTCTTTTGTGGACACCGGACAGGCTTTTACTGAAATTGAGGTGCCATTGACCAGTTCGTTCAGTTGATCAAGCTGACAGCACATTCTGCAGCCAATTCGCCATTTCCCGCCCACTTCGGCTCTTCTCAATTACTTGTCAACTCTTGCAGTTCTGTTACTTCTGTTGCGCTGTCGTCAATGCAACACGATATGTTGTTGACAGCATATACATCAACAACAATCGATTGCAATTGCAATGCACAAGCAATATTACGACGCTTTCGATGCACAAATGTTGAAAGCAACGGATGCTAGACTGCATGGAACAATGAGAGTTTTGACATTTTTTTACCAACATTTTAGAGAGTCGTAAAGTTCCTTCAAAAAATATTCAAAAATAATAATAAAAATAATATAAAAATTCAACCAACGATTAATTAAGTAATCATCTGATTAAGTGATAACAGATTTAGACAAATGTTGAGACAACTGGTTCAAACAGTTTTACTGGTCCTTTTCGCAATTTACAAACGCCTCATGTAGCTCCGTCTACTATACATTGAACTGAATTTTATGGCCGTGATGTGCGCGCATTTCCATAAGCAAAATAATTTCGAATAAGCACAGTTTATTTGCAGACAATGAGTTTATTTTATTGACAACAACGACTTTAACATGACATCCCTTCAGGTGTGGAACGAGGCTCTTTTGGCTGCGTACACGGCGGATCTGATGCCAACAACAACAACCACAAAAGCGCATATACACATGGCGCATGGCTTAGAAGTCATTGCCAGGGGCGAGCCAAAAGAGGGAGCTTTGGGTGTCATGACCCCCCATAGCTTATAATTATTCAACATTTTCAGTCAGCAAAAAGGTCTTTTCACCTATAAACATTTAAAATAATAATAACAAAAACTTTTTTAACTGATTGTTTTTTTCAATAGTTCCCTTTAGGCTCAATACAGCGATTTGCATGATCTACAAGCATGTACATGAGTGCATGAGTGTTTCACCTCGTCGACCAGAATGTCCTTCAGGTCGGTACTAAGTCCTCAAAACGCCTTTGATTCATCGGCAAATGCATTGTTTTTAAGATGAAAGTCGCACGTGAAAAGGGGAGTGGTTGATGGTTAAAATTATACTTTTAGTAAAAAAAACCTGTACTTGCCCAATACAAAATCTATTGCTTAACCCTTTCGGTACTTCTTTTTTGTTTTTAACTTTAAAAATCATTCTTTTCCATTTTATTACTGTTTAAGCCTACATAATGAATAATCAAAAGTCAGTTTTTAAAATATTGTTTGAAAAAGTGGTTTTTGGGCATCATGAAATATGGCATAGTAAGAAATAAAAAAATCGTACAGCCTTAGTGAACTATATTTGGGATCTAACTTTTTTTACACTTACTAAAGCAATAACTACCTACTAGATTACTTACATAAACCTATAAAATAAATTGATTTTGTAATAGAATAAGTGAAGTGACCTCTTTTTGTAAAATACGCAGCTCGATAGGACTGCGCACTTTCTGAACCCTTACAATTTACTTGGTACACTAATCAAAATATTTTCTTCATTATTTGGTATAAAAACCTTCAGAAAAAAATACAAAAATTTAAAAATTAAAAAAAAAAATTACATTTAAAATTGATTTCTTGGCGAAGGCCCACTCCAGGCTCTGCCACATTTTTCTTACTGTCTTCTTACTTATCTCTTATGCATGCAAAGCAGCCATCGTGAACAAAGACTACTAGCCTCTCCTTTTCCTTATAGTTCCGGCCAAGAAATTCGTCTTTTTCTCTCTCTCCGTTTGGTGGATGTGTGACCAATATATCACCCAGCCCGATGCACTCGAAATGCAGTTGTACGCTGAACTGCCACTCATCAAACCCGCGACCGTTTAATTGGTGGGTCCCATATCGAATTCTTCTGGGCCTATATTTTACTTTTTATAGTTTCGAGATTGCTTAGATGCAAAAAAACGAATCAGTTTTTGGCGAAAAAACGGAAACCGTTTCAAGCTTTGCAAGGATACCAAGTTCTGACAATAATCGATAAAGAGATGTTGAGTATCGATTTGGTTCTCGTGGGTTTTCGCCACAATTTAGCGCAATGTGAATAGCTGGTCGATGGTGGACTTGCCAGGTCCTGGTATTGTAGGATCGAATCATTCATTCATTCCAAACCATATTTTGCAGATGATGCCTGCACCCAATCAGCTCACCGCCACCGGCCTCAAACAATTCAGCTGGTAGCTCATCCGGCCCTGCAGTTTTATTGTTCTTGAGCCGCTGGATAGCGACCCGGACCTCGTCATGGCTGGGCGGTGGCACAACCATACCGTCGGCATCGATTGGTGCTGTCTAGACATCTTTCCCACTAGCAGTATTGTTCTCTTCGTTGCCTGCAAGCAGCTTTTTAAAATGCTCCTTCCACAATCTCACCTCGCACCCCGCACATCGGTACCCAGATCTCCGCTTTCGTCTCTGCAGGTAGATGCAGCAGGGACGCTTGGACTCGCTATCCAGGAGGGCCACGAGAAGGCTGTGTGTCAACTTAGAATAGACAGCGACAAGGATCGTTCTGGCGTTCGCCAGGTTAGACGCAATCAGAGACTTTACTCTTCACGTCCGCTGCTATTCTCCTGTAGGTATTCACAAATCTGTGGTCAAAAGCAATAACCGCTTAAGTCAACTTAAGAAGAAATTGAGTTATGGATGCCACCATGTTCCCTTGACTGTGCTCTACGTTTGTAAAAATCGGGGAATTTGTATCTTTAAAATAAAAAAAGTTATTAATAAAAACATATTCGCGTTACTACTTTTATCAAATAGGCGTCTAAAACTTTAAAATGAGATTGCTCGAAACAGCAATTTTCGACTTAGGCGGCTATTGCTTTTGGCCACAAAAATATTTAATGAACGCGCTTTAACATTACTGTAAGATGGATTGATCTTTAGCCGAACCATTCTAAAATTCACCGGTTTTCTAACCCAAAGTCTGTTTAGTGTATAGAAGGAGGGTCTAAAAATTCCACGGGAAATTCAAGTTCAGAAAGCTTTTTAAAATTATTTTCGTATTAAAATATTGGTGTCTAACGCGAGAATGTAATTTTTCTCAAAACCATTTCTTGTCCTAAAATTTTAAAATATCCGAAATTATTTCTACAAAACAATAACATAGTAAAAACTAAAATATGTAGCAACCAATTGTTACATTTCATCTTAGCTTAAGTTAAATTGCTCTCAACTCCAGTGAACAAGAATCGTTTTTTTTTGTTAGGTTTTTGAAAGCTTGAAATTTCCAATTTAGTTACGAAAAACAAACAAATTTTTGGTGAATTTTGCTGCTTATTTATTTGAAGACGAGCTTATAGCCAAAATGTTACGTTCACAGCGAAGTGTGAGTGTGTATTTACAAAAGAGTATATATGCATTTTGGATTACTGGCTTCGAAAATTGATTGGATTACATTGGAAGCTCTGCTTTTAAACTTATATACGCAAATTTATATCTTTGCCTGTAATAACTTTCACAGTATTGTTTGGCGTTGGAGTTAAATCCAACATTTTATCATAATCATCATTAACTGATTTTCACTAATAGTCGATTAATGCTAGTGGAGTCATCATTCAACTCTTCCTGGTTATTTAATGTTTGGCGTAATCGCTTGTTTCCGCACCGTTCAGCTCCTCGTACAGTTCGTTTGATTGATGACGGCCCCCAAATAAGTTGTTGTTACTATTGTAGCCACCAATATAGCCAGCTCGCAGCACCAAAGGATTGCGTAGCACATGCTGTAGCTGCGACAGGCATCTGAAAATAATGAAATTACGACGAATTTTTGACAATTTCGCATTCGTTTTAATCGATACTAACTTTTCCAATCTTCGGTCGCCATCTGTTATATCGAATACTTCTGGAAGAGCATCCTCGTCCCTATGCAAGTGCAGAGCACCGCCGGCGTTTACAATACTGGGCGATCGTTTACCATTTGTCCAGCCGTGAGAGTACTGAAACGTCTGTGCCATGCACGAAATGGCGAGCAGCAGAGTGAAGAGTGGCAGCAACATGATGCGCAACATTTTCGAATAAGTTAGGAGCTGTTGTAAAAGCAATGAAAAAGTTTTTCTTTCTATTAATTTTAAGTTTTAGACGGTTTTATCGTTGGCATAAAAATATACAATCTGCACTGAGCGTGCGAGCAAGCGAGGCACCACTGTATTTCACTATTAAACAACATGCGCGCCCTCTGGTACTGAGTTTGTTTTGTGAGCGGTTTGTGTCAAGGCTTCTTCACTTTGCTACAATAACTTTGTAGCAGTTTGAGCGTTCGAATGTTTAACACGGATACGATATCACGAATACACGAATGTTCATCTTCTTTCTCATCTAGTCTATATGAATCATTGAAAGAAGAAGACTCAAAAAATTAAACAAAATATAAAAATAAATAAAAACTGATCTATAATGTGTAACTGACACGACGAATTATCCAAATAGTTTTATCTTAATTCCTATCGGCGGATTGGTTGCTTTTACATCAACAATGACTTTACTCTCAGAGGCTTACCACCGGAATAAAAGTTTGTTCTGATTTTAGTCCAACGCACTAAGCGTCTTGTCAATGGATTAAGTTTGTGATTATCGATTCCGAGTCTTGCACTTTGTCGGCATTTTAACACAAAATCGCCTTATAAATTGAATCTGTCTCTATGATCATAATTCCTCTTCCTAATATCCACATTGTTCAATATGTACTACAACTTACCACGACTCGCGTTTCGCTTTTGCAATGAACTGACGCAACGGATTCGCAAAATGCACTGATTGAAACCATTCGGTGCGCACTGCTTTTTATAGTGCACGATTATCGAAGGAATCAACTAGCTGTGCACTTCATGTCCTTAGCAAGAGCTGTACCGCTGAACACACTCACAAGCACGTGTGTTTATGCAGATTAAGTATGATTATTGGGAGCGCAATTGTTTTTCAATTCTACCACCAAAAGGGGGTATTTAGCGAAAATGCAAAGAAACCCACACAACATATACAAGCAGAAACAAAAAGGAATCACCGATTCTATTCTGGGCCAGTGAACAAATTGAATGAATTCGTTGATTAAAATTACCACTTACGTGCAGGTTCATGTGCGGCTACATTGCCAAAGGCTACACACGTGCACACATACTACAACATATTGTGCATATGTATGTTTGTCAGTTCTTCCGATTTTTTCTTAGCTTACAAAGGATTGGTGAACAGTGGCGAAGGCGTTTATGTTGTATGTAGGCTGTCCCTAAAAGGCTTAAACGAGCTATCAATAAAACCAGCAAACAAATTACACACTGATGAAAAGCCTTTTATACGTTACACACACAGTAGCATTTATTTAACTTAGTTTTACAATAAATGTACAAAAACAAATTTTCATAAAATACATAAACACAGCGCACTCCCAACGCCCAAATGCGTCAGGCAAATGCCAAAACGTTTCTACAAGCTGGTGACTTCGCAGTCCTGATTCGTGTAGCTAGCGCCGCGGTTATCATTGCCATTCTTAGCCACCGAAAGCTTCTTCTGTTTCGCCTTATTCCGGCGCAAAATGAAGTAGCAGAGTCTGCAAATGCCAATGCGCATATATGTACACACAAATGTTTAAGAATATTCGCATGAGCAGCAATTTTAAAGGCACCAAATAAAAAACCATAACCTACATGAACACCAGCACATTTGGCACATAAAAAATTTCACCGAACAAGAAAATGGCACCGGGAAACGTATCCACCGTTTTTCCATAGATCTCACTGAAAATCGGCGGAAATATGAATTGTCCAATCGGTTCGCTAATGCCGAATATTGAGTACATTTTACCTGGAATCAGAAATAATCAACGAAATTTTAATAATATAATTTTCATTATGTACTCAATTCTTCGCCGTCCACAATACTGGAGCCAATTGCTTTGATGGCGATAACACGCAAGCTCACAAACATATCCACCACGCCAGCTACATAGAAGGATGTTGTGTCCTTCGAAAATGCCTATGACGTTGTTTAAAAACTCATTAGAAAACATTTCAAAAGTTTACATTTTTCGGATACTACATAAGAAAATTTGACTCACAAATAATAGTCTTGACAATACTATGGACGCAGCAGACAGAATGCCAATCGTCGAATCGGCAAATTTGAGTAATTTGCTCAATATAGCTGTGCCAATGAAGGTACCTAACGAAGAAATCACGTTGAAATTTGGCCAGTATTATTTGACTTACTTGGGATTTGCCCCACTTCGAAGCCCTAAGAAATCACACCTACTAATGCACCCGCAGACGAGAATGTGAGGTAAAAACTAAAGTCGTTGCCATTCCAATTCAGTTTGATCAGCGTATAACGGTACCAGTAGTCATTTTCACCTGTAATTTTGACAGAACGTTTCAACTGAGCAACAAGTGCAAATCGCACCATACTCACCCGATACAGGACCCAAAGTCAAAAAGTAGGCAATTATCAACAGGATGAGAAGCATGCGTCCATTGTTCTCTCGTTTCACCAACGGAAACTTTAAGCAGTCAATCACCAGAGTTGGATCAAAAAACTCGCGCAGAAAGGAGCGCTTCACTGGCACCGCCGCTTCGATGGCCGCCTGAGTGTGCGGCGTCATTTCGAAGCTGACATTTTTATTTGGCGGCAAATCGTCCGCCGCCGCCGCATAAGCCAAATTCTCAGCACCCTCATGCAAGCGAGGAGGAGCGTGTGCTGGCAGTGGTGGTGGCGGCGTATCGTCCACGGGCTTGGGCTTGGTCTTGGGCGCCGGCTGCACCTCCTCCAGGAAAAAGATAATGTAGAGTATTGCCACTATCTGGAAGGAGAGCGCCATGCCAAAGGATACTGAAATTTGAAACTCACATTAGCATCGCCAATTTCTACTCAGCCAACTAAGTTGGCCAACTCACTTACATATATAGCCCAACTTTTGAAAAAGGTAACCACTGATGGGCTGACCCATAAAAGGCACCGCCGCAATGAACATTGCAAAAATGCCAAATCTAAAAATACGATCCTCCTCGGGTGTAGCTATGGTTATATAGCTGTAAATTGCCATTAGACAAAACGTGATGCCACCGAATAGAGCGGGAACAATAGCTTCGCAGTAAGCGCCGAACTCCATGGGCAGCTCGTCGAAGAATACCGCCGAGATTAGTAGACCTAGAAATAAGCACTTAATAAAAGTAGTATGCAATTTTGTTTTCTCTCTAGCTACACGTGAAGGAGAGCGCCTCGCCTATGATGGGGACAATCATGCACGGCTTGCGTTTGTTGTAACGATCACTCCAACCGCCAGCGAAAAGAAGCACAATCAGCGGGAAAATGGCAGCTGAAATAAAGAATGCCTACAATTAGTGAATAATCATTAGTTCCAATAGTGGAGTTTGTATAACCTCAACTAACACACGTCTCTAATATTGGCGACTATTTGATCATTCGAAACTATTCGAATGAGTGGAGAAGCGTTTGCGTGCCTGTGTGTGTGTGGAAGGGGAGGTTGGGAAGGAAGGAGTCGTTGATGGTCTCAACAAATAGAACAGATACGGCTTTGGAAAAGCAAAAACAATGTTTTATATGGGTTAAAATGCTTCGTAGAAAGCACTATAACCGTAGAGTCAGGGTGACAAATATTATGTTATGAAAAAATTTATACAGAGATCCTCTTCATAACATTATTGGAAAATGAACCCAACCCAACACAATAGTGTGAGTTGTGTATTAAGTTTTCATTACGAGCATTTAAATAACACTACTCGTCACGAAAAATGCTCCTAAAAACAAAAGTATTTATTAGACTAATTTTCGGCTGCTGAACACGAAACTGAAAATCAAAACATTTTCTTAAGAAGCGTTTTCGAAAAATCTTCGAAAAACACGTTTTCCCCCTCTTATTTCAGTTATGAGCACATATCTCGTAAACCAACCATCCGACTAACACTTGTGGCCCTTCGTTCAGAAGTTAATTGTTAACTAACCTTTCCAACAATATATAGATTGTTCAAATCCAATAAGATTTGGGGAAGTTACTGAGGATGAAAGTTGTAAAAAAGTGAATGTTTTGACCATTTTCAAAAATTAGATATTTTCGAATGGTTTTTTTTATAGATAAACTAAATGAGCTCCTCTGGTTTTAAGATCTTATATGAAAGATATATTAGTTGAGCAAATATTAAGCCTAACATCAATAGAATTGAAGGAAAAATTACAAAGTTATAATGCGCAGAGTGAAAACACCAACTTTTCATTTATTACACCGTGCGAAAAAATTTTTTTATTTTTCCGAGACCCATCCAAATGTTGATATAGACGTGAAACTATAGGTCATTTATAATATCCGGGCATAGTCAGTTTTTTATTTTCTGACCAAAAAACCTTCCTAAAGGACTTTAAAGTTTTAAGGATATACACATTTAAAATATTTTTTTAAATATTTGCGATTGTGCAATGATGAAGATATGGGTATCAAATACAAGAGGAAAATTGTCTCCTTTTAACTAAATTTTCTATTTCGAACTTTCAGAACTTTGAAATAGAAAAAAATTTTGATGTATGAATCTACAGACTTAGATCCAAAACATTTATGTTTTCCATACCTGACATATTTTGGTCCTAAAAGTTCAAAATAGAAAATTTAGTTAAAAAGATACAATTTTCCTCTTTCATTTGGTACCCATATCTTCATCATTGCACTACCGCATATATTTTAAAAAATATTTGAAATTTGCATGTCCTTAAAATTTTTAAGTCCTTTAAAAAAGACTTTGAGTCAGAAAATGAAAAACTGACTATGCCAGGATACTATAAATTACCTCTAGTTTCACGTCTATAACAACATTTGGATGGATCTCGGACAAAATAAAAATATTTGTTCGCACGGTGTAATAAATGTAAAGTTGGTGTTTTCACTCAGTGCATTATAACTTTGTTATTTTTCTTTCAATTCTATTGATGTTAGGCTTAATATTTGCTCAAATAATATATTTTTCATCCAAGATTTTAAAACCAAAGATCATTTATTTCACATAGAAAAAAGTTTTCGAAATTTTATGATTTTTGAAATTGGTAGAAAAATTCACTTTTTTACAACTTTCACCTTCAGTTACTTCCCAAATCTCATCTGATTTTGGCAATCTATATATCGTTGGAAAGGTTAGTTAATTACCTTCTGAACGACAGGCCACAAGTGTTAGTCGGATGGTTGGTTTACAAGATATGTGCTCATAACTGAAATAAGAGGGGAAAAACGTGTTTTTCGAAGATTTTTCGAAAACGCTTCTTAAGAAAATTTTTTGATTTTCAGTTTCAGCAGCCGAACATTGATTGAAAATACTTTTGTTTTTAGGAGCACGCGATGAACCCATTTTTTGTCGAGTAGTGTAATCAATACAAATGTACTCCTATTTAGTGATTAACTAAAAATATTGTTATACTTTTTTCTCCATTATGGAAACTACATGTACAATTTATAACATTTTTCAACATTTCTTGGTACCTATTCTATCCTCAATTGGCAACAATACCATTTTCTAATTCGATAAATCTTGGGAGTTGATAACCTTTGGAAGTTAACACTAAATAATTAATTAATTAATTGCAAATATACTATTAGCTATTAATTTACTCTGTATTTCTTTTGTTTTAAGTAAGACATTAAAACTGCCTCACATTTGCAATAAATAAAAAAGCAAATTTATAAATAAACGAAACTCAGATGCATACATTTATCTGCTTTGTTTACTAGTGTTTGAATAACTATGAATTCGGAATATTTTTAGACAGAAATAGAATTAGCATTGAGATGTTTATTCCTTTTGCATTAGTGTTGGAAAAGCAAGCTAGAGTGAATGATCGAAAAGGTTGCGCTCACCGTAAGAAATTTCTATCAATGCATAATCGATTTTAATTGTAAAAATATTTACGAAGAGGGGGAGATATACGTAGGTAAACAAACAAAAATGCGAATTAACTGACAGCACTACGCAGGCGCACATGAAGCGATCAGCACTGAAGCAGAGACGCAGGTTCTTATATGTTAATATGTCAACGCACATGTTAAACAAACCAGTTTGCCAGCTTTGACTGGAAATGCTCACGATCTGAGGAGCGGTAATAGAAGCAGACAGCTAGAACAATTAAAATCCCCCAAGATATTTAGTAGCTTTTAATTTCATTGATCGTTGAAACTGCATGTAAATGTCTGCGCTCTGAGATGCGTTGATTATTCTCGTCTTTTAATTAGTACTGCGCTGATGTGTGCTATCGTTTCCAGTTCTTGTGTTTGGCTTTTTGCCTTCATTCAAAAATAATTACATATAATGATCCCTTGCTAATGGCATTCGAATTTTGTTGTTTATTCGCTCGCTTGGCAAATTCATCAAAACCCAAGAACAAGGTAGACAAAAACAGGAATTTCCAGCAAACACCTTAACTTTGCGTATTTAAATTTTTCGTGTGTGGATTTGTTGAATGCCAAAGAGAAAAATGCAAATTCCTTAAACTGGTTTATCACTTTGAATTCCAAATGAGAATCTCAAAGGAGTAGCTGAGTAACAAAAGCTGACATCATATACACATCTCACTTCTTTAGCTCAGAAGAAACGCATACCCACCAATGGGTGCTCTCTTGCCGGAAACATCGGCCGCCAGCTTTTGGGCCTCAACTTCCGCCTTGCACACAGTGTAGTTGAAGTCCATGGATACTATGCTCAGGTTGGCCAGACCGGCAGTAGCTCCAAATGTGGTATTCTCAAAGTTCATTCCATCGCAATCAATGCCCAGTTCCGCCTTATCCAAAGTTGTGTCGCAAATAATTTTATTATAACCCAAATTGACGCGACATGCCTGGGAAAAGAAAATTAAGAGCAAAAATCAGGTAAATTGGAGCGCAAAAGCTTTCCAAGCCCCATATACCTTGTCGAGTGGGAAATTCTGCATTGCAACACCATTGAAGACACTCGCCATCAGGTAAAAGAAGAAGAATGGCTCGATAACTAAATATTTACGATACCTCCATAGTTTTTGAAAATAATTCAATCCTGCTTCAGGATCCGCTTCTACTTGCGGCTCAGCGGAAGTGCCGTTACGTTGCGCCATTTTATCTTTTATCTCGTTTCACGTCTTCAATTACTTTACAATTATTCGCTCGTTTAGTTATTAAGACGAATTTGTAATCATTGTTGCGCCATGAGTAATTTTGTGAAATTCACTAATTTATTTTTACTTTAGTGTTCTTAATATTTCGCCCGACTCTATCTACTATGTAGTCGAATATGATGTTGATATCTGCCTGTGTGCGCGGCTCTTCGATAACTGAGCTAACTCGAACGCTTAGCTCTTTCCTACACCACACAATACTAATCCGCGACAGGTTGGAAATACTGCCCGCCTCTCGCAGCCTCCCGCATCTGAGAATCCGGCAGTCAGATTTCGAATTTAAATTTGAATTAATTCTTGTCATTGAATCGCCAACATTTTTCAGTCATCGGCTACCGGTCTCAACTTCAAAATCTTTCGGCAGACGCTACGATGTTAACTGCTGGTTGAAAAACTTGAATGTGTTGGAGGTGTGGAACGAAAGCTCTGTTGATATTTTGTGTACACCGCTTATAGAATCGTTATAACGAAATTTCTAAATGTGAAGTCAACAAAACACATTGTCCTAACATTTGACAATTAATTACAAAATAGAACTGACTGCAGTAGGTATATCAGAGATATACATATTTTCACAACTGTCCCAAGACTATGTACTGTAATAATATACTATGCCCTGAAAACTTCCATTAAGCTCGGCTAAGTCCAGCGATGAGTGACGCGTTTATTTGGGCCAGCAGAAATTATATCGAAATGCAATGTTTAGTTACTTTTATTGGATTGCACATAGTTCGATTGTTGTCTGCAGAATTTCCTTAAATTGTCTGAATACTATTTAGAAAAGCAAAAGTTGAGAAATTCGCATTGAGAGGTTTGTGTAATTTTATTTATAAACATTTTCCAACAGTTGTTTTGTATGTCTGTTTTTTAGCCTTAAACATCATTTGAGCTGCACTTTACAAATGCATAAATTTAAAATACTCTTTGGGTATTTACAGTACAATTTGAGTATCGAGTATCACTTGAGATGCACATATCTGAGCGCTTAAATCGTATTTATTTTTTTTACTTTATTTGTTTTTGTAGCACTTTTTGCTAAGATTGCCGATATTTTATTTTTAACCGTTTATCTGTTATTTATTTACAACTCGACTGCGATTTTATTATGCGATCTCCTCTCTTCCACTTCAGCAACCCATGCAGCTTGTGCCTGATCCTGCCACCAGCACTTAATGTTTCGCGTAATTACTCGTTTCCGCTCTGCTCGGCTCATCGAATATCTCACTCGATTGATGATGACCACCAAATAAGTGGTTGTTGCTGTTGCTGTTGCTGCTGGGTCTAATCATCAACGTGCCGCTGTTCAACAGCAAAGGATTGCGGAGGAAGCGATGCAGCTGCAGCAGACATCTGGAAACAACACGACAGAAAATTTTGCATATGAAAATCGCGCTCACAACATCTACGGGAATGCATAAGCACTGACTTCTCCAAGCTTTGATCGCCATCTTGAACGTCGAAAACATCAGAGGGCGCTTCCTCATCCTTGTGGAAATTTGCAAGACTACCGTCATTCACCGCATTCAACGCGCTGAACGAACGCTTTCCATTTGTCCAACCACGTGAGTACTGAAACGTTTGTCCCAGGCACACGATGGACAGCAGCAAAACAATCAGCGAGAACAGCATCGTGCGGATCATCTCGAAGTAAATTAGTGCTGTTGAATATGTATTAAAATAAGTTTAGAGCGCTACACAAAGAAGAACGCGTTATCATTGTGAAAATAACAATTTCCAGACCGAAAGGCGTGGCTCGAGGATAAAGTTAAAAGTTTTTATAAAAAAAAATTCAATCAATTTGCAATTGATTTACAAGATATGAGTGTATACCTTTCTATTGATGTGCAACATTAGATACCTAATATGTACTATGTAATAAGAAGTTTTAAGTAAAAAATATTTTTTTTTATAAAAATTTTTTTAAAACGGATTTTTTCTTGTAAAAATTCATTATTAAGGTACAATAAGTTTGTTGTATAGCCTTTGAAATTCCCTTTACAATGAAATATAAAAAATTAAAGTTTTTTATTTTTGCTTTTTTATAAAATTTAAATTGATTTAAAAGCAATTTTGATATTGAAATGGCGCTTATGAAGATTACACTGGGCAACAAAATTCAACTCAGTTCTAGGGTAATTAGGGTCCGCTGATTTCGAATCCACAAACCGTTTTTAAAACTTAGTTTACGTTGTGCGCAAAATATGGGCGTGTCACTTTTTTAGATTTTCCCTGACTTTTTTCACGTTTTCGATTGTAATTTCTAAACCAATAAACCGGTTGACATGATTTACACTTTGTGTCATTTACTCACGGCTTCTTCTCCAACGTTACCTATTTTTATAAGTTTTAAAATTCCGCGGTAATTGGATCTCAAAGTCGAAAAATATGTAATTTCAAGGCGTTTTCTTTGATGTTGAGAAACATGCAGCTTTTTCGTAAATCAATTATCGAATTAGATATAACACGAAAGCGGAAATATCAAGTAATACAACACAGCCAAATTAATTGGTGTAATTTCTATTCTCATCGAAATAATAGCAAAAATGTACCATAGTCATTTTCATCACTTTTCATACTTTTTCCTTGCAAAATTAGGGGCCTCAAAATATGAAAAGTTTTTAATTTTTTTGTTTCAAGCAATTCAAAATCTGTTTGTTATTGCTTCTATTTCAGACAATACATGGAACATATAAAAGAGCATATTTTGAGGCTTTTAAGTTAAAAAAAATTTAGAGTTTTGAATTAATTGGTCATTAAAACAAATGTTTTTCATTGACTTTATTATTATTACTAAGCTGCAATACACCAACAAGTTTGAATTCCATTACAATAATCTCATGTTTATATTTATACCCAAAACATTTGTCTATGATATGGAAAGTAAACGAAATTTATAGAAACAAATATCAGATGCTTTCAGAATCATTTCATTTCAAATATGAATTACGCTATTCATAGTATTAAATCCATGAATTGCCAACATAATATTGAATTGATGAATTTTAAATAGAATGTCTTTAATTTTTTAACTACTTCGGCTTTAACTAAATATATCATTTTTTGTTTTAAATAGCAAATGTAATCGAAATTAGTTTTCCGATGTAATCAGTAATTTTCCGGTTTTTTATTAAAAAACCCAAATATTTAACACACGATATTTATGTATGAAAAAATCCTTTCGTGATACTTGTTTGTGGAGAAAAGCGCTCACCAGTTGACGCTTGGCTCTATAAAATACGTTTCGAGTTTCGAGCTAAACTGACGGAATCGGATTCGCAAGTTGCACTGACTGAAAGCATGACAGTGCACAGCTTTTTATAGTGTCTGATGGCCAATGAAGTCAGTGAGTTGTTTCCTCAAGTCCTAGAATACAACCCATGTGCATGTGTAGAACTGCTCCGGCACGCACCCACACTTCTATTTAGCTGAGATTAACACTGCCGCAATTGTTTTTCTTCGAATATTTCCACCACTAAAAAGGGTATTTAGCGAAAGTGGAGAAAACACACATACGAGGGCTGATATAAGTGTATAAAGGAATCACGGTGGAGGCTTATGAACAAAAGAACAAATTGAATGAGTTTGTTGATTAAAATTATAACTTACGGGTTAGCATTGTGGAGCATTATTTAATGATCTGAAGGGATACAACAGATATCGTATGGAGGGTGCAAATACGTAGGTGCTGTCGTTTATGCGTAGATTGACCTCAAAAAGACAAGCTGCTGTTCAACAAAAAAGAAAAAAAAAGCGACATATTTGTGCAACCAATCACCAATCATCATTTCAATCATTCGAAATAATATTCTCAATTGGATTTGCCAAAAATTAAATTAGTAAAAATGTTAACCTTATTCAAATTTCAAGACAGTTTCAAATTAAACTTTGATATTTTAGGTAGCAAACTACTTAATTGTTAAAACTTTTCTTAAATCTTCTTACATATTACACCGTGAGACAAAAAAAAAACTTAAAAAAAACTTTAAAATTTCAAGGACATATGCATTCAAAAGGCAGACGGCGGAGCGGAAAAAGATGCAAACTGCAGACTGAGTAAAGCCAGGGCAGCGTTCGGACAGCTGCATTCAGTATGGGCAAGCTCGCAAATCTCCAGACACACGAAGCTTCGAGTATTCAAGGCATGTGTGAAGTCGACATTGTTGTACGGACGCGAAACATGGCTAGTCTCGAATGCCGTCACTCAGAGGCTACAAACTTTCGTCAACAAATGCCTGCAAATCATCTGCAGGATATTCTGGCCCAGTACAATTAGTAACGGCGCGCTGTGGAAGATCAACAATGAGGAACCCATTTCGAGGTAAATACCAACAACAACACCACATGGGAATACATTAATAAATAATGTTTTCATCCTTAAGCAAGAACCCAGTATGGAATATGAATATGAATATGAAGCAAATTAAAAAAAAGAGACAAAAAATAATGCATATTCCGGATATTAAAAAGCAGAGACCTAAAATAATTATTATCCATATTTTTGGGAATAGAAACATTGCCCTAATTTAAGGAATTGCTAAAAATATTGTTTTATAATAGTTATTCCCATTAAGAAATTTTTTACGTCGCCTATAACTATTATTATGTAATTAATATTTTTAAGTTGCGTAATAACTTTTATAAGTAATAAGTATATTTTTCGTTGTCGATAATTATTATTTTGGGATTTTTGTTTTTTACATTGCTTAATAACTTTTACTTATAACTTTTTTAATTTACGTTACCGATAACTATTATTTTGAGAGATTTTTTTTTACGTTGCTTCATAACTTTTATTTATGATTTTTCTTCATTTACGTTGCCGATAACTATTATTTTGAAAACAAAATTTTTACGTTGAATTCCTACATTTTGGACATGAATTAATTTTTAATTGTTTTAAATTGACTAACGCTAACTAAAAAATCAATTCATACTCAAAATGTGGTAAGGCAACGTAAATAAAAAAATTTCTTTCATAAAAGTTATGAGGCAACGTAAAAAATATTTTCTTTCAAATAATAGTCATCGGCAATTAAATGAAAAAAAATCATAAATAAAAGTTATGCAGCAACGTAAAAAAAATTGTCTCAAAATAATAGTTATCGGCAACGTAAATAAAAAAGTCATAAATAAAAGTTATGAGGCAACGTAAATAAAAAAAATCCCAAAATAATAATTATCAAGAATGACAAAAATATTCATTTCTCATAACAGTTATTATGCAACGTAAAAAGTAATTGTCGCAAATAATAATTATAATCAACAAATAAAATGTATGTTGCATTGTAATAGTTACATTGCAATTAATTTCCTAAAAAACTTATAATAGTTAAGTCCCTGTTAAAAACTCTATGCTAAAGGAACTCTAACCTATGCTATATCCTATGAAACTAAGTGTAGCGTAGGTATAAAAATCGCTTCAGAATTTACAGAATTTAATTTGTTACGGAGAAATGTAGCTTGCTTTTGAAATTTACAAATATTAATTTCAAATCTAAATTTAGTAGCTAGTCTAAATTTAACGCTGGACGACAAGGACAGTAAATGAATTTTGTTGTACTCACCTTCCTTATAATTATCAAACATTTGTTGTTCAACACTTTATTGTCAAGGTTTGACAACCGACACTCGGATGAATACTGCAAATTGACACCAACGTACATACATACATTTTTATTTTTGAACATGCACCATCATGGAAAGCGCAAGTTTAGAAAAAATTAATGTTTTGTAATGTATATGGGCGTCTCCCAGTGGCACGGACGCGACATTCGCACGCTTTCAATTACACAAAAAACAAGAAAGAAACACAAAAAGTCGATATGTTTTTTTAGTGTTCTAGCGCGCTGAAATGGTGCTACATTTTAGAAATATATTGGAAATATTTAGTACAAATTAGTACAAAATAATAAGCAATTATATATATACATGCAAATGAAGGTCAAAGGATAACTTTTCTTCGTAGACTTATGAAATATGAGAATTTTGTCTTACCTTTGTTTAATTGGGTATATCATGAATACGGACGCGACATCACGGACGCGACAAATTTTTCCAAGGGTATTCCCCTTATGAAATACAGTAATGATTTTTCATTATAACACTTCAACTTTTAATAAAAATAACAAAAACAAGTTAAATTCAAGTTACAGTAATCAAAATAAGGAAAAAATAAAGTGAAAAGTTCTTAGTGTGGTTTATTTAATTTTCCTGAGGAACTCTATTGAAATTAGATCTTGTTTAATATCGTGCGCACAGCTCTTACATACATTAGCAATGCACCTTTCATTCATCACATCGCAGCAAACTGGTTTTAGAAACAACTTAATAAATTAATTAAATTAAATTAATTAACTAGCTGAACATATTTGTACAGTATTTTTCATTAACCCTTTCCGGAAATTTGTATGATATATCGTACAAGAAGATACGATTTTTTTTGACAGCGATTTTTTTTACAGTGAACGTATTTTTTATGAAACGGCTTTTTAATTCTTATTAAGTAGGTTATGTTTTACCACTCTGTTTGAAAATATAAATCACAATAGCCGTCTGATACAGTGTGAGTGCGTTTTGTAAGAAGCTCTTTGCAAGAATTTGGCGATGCGATGCTTCTGCGGAGGAATTTTCAAATATGTAATACTTTTTAGTAGCAAAAAGGCAAACAATTTCAAAGTTTGAATCTCATTTGCTTTATAAAACTTAATAAATTTAACAATTTTTGCTTCTAAATATTTTTCTCGAGCCTTTAAAAAATTGTACGATATATCGTACAAATGACCACAAGGGTTGCAAAGCTTTGTACGATTTATCGTACAAATGGCAGGCAAAGGTTGCAAGTGATGTTTGCATTTTGTTTTAAGTTATGGATTGGTAACAGAATTTTTCTGTTTGGTTGAATGCCACGCCCATCACTAAATCGTATGACTAATAAAATTCGACTGTTCGACTATTTCTATTCAGAAATAACAATTACTTAACGATTTTGTGTTTCACTGGGCAGACACAGATTATGTAAGGTTAGACATGAGTACTTGCCACTCCCACTACGATAATAAGGATCGGCTATATTCGGTATCTTTCTACAAAGCTATATAGTGTTTAGTTGATTCTGTGTTTTATTGAGGGGAAAAGGGCTTTGCAACAGCAATAACGGTTTTATAAGGCCTGATAAATGTTACTCAATTGTTTATATATATAATTTATATAGTTTTCGACCAAAATGAAATCACGTTTTGATTTTTGTTGTTATAATTTATGTTTTCTTATCAAATAAACCAATGAATTGTTCATAAAATTAAAAAAAAACGAAAAAAAAGTTTCATGCATTTTTACTCCTTTGCGGACCATTGTATAGGGTGTTTTTTTAGAGGTATAGAACTTCGAATTGAAATAAAACACAAGAAAATGGTTTTAATGTCCATCAATTTATTGGAAGGATAATTTTATGCCATTAATGTTTAAATATGATTTCGGGCATGTAGCCGCCGCGGCTGGCTCGAAAAAAGCCAATTCTACAGGTCCAATTTTCAGTTGATGGACAAAGCTCCAATTGCTGTGCACGGTGGCGAATCGATTCATTCGGGTCCTCTTCAACATTTTGCTCTACAGCGGCAATTGTTTCTTCGGTGCGCACTGTTCGACGTCTCTGCGGATGCGTATTATCACATAGAGTAAACGTAGTGCGAAAACGACCCATGGTTAACCGAATTAATTGCTCTGATGGACCATAAAATGGACGGAGCTTGCGGTAAACTTCGCGAACTGAACCATTATTTTCTAAATAAATTTGCACGATTTGCAAGCGTTGTTCTTTTGTCAACCTATTCATGATGAAATGGCAAACCAAACTGAACATAAATGACATTAGAGTTGCCAGATTTGACCACAAAATGCCAGTTTTATCTCTATTCGAAAAACAAACCTCTAAAAAAAACACCCTATACAATATAACATACAAATTTGATTGAGCTGGAATTCCCAACGTAAATGATTTTTTGGATATTTTCTTATATTTTATTGCTAAAATGTTCAATGAGAGTCAATATTTTGAAAAAAAAAATTTTATCTCAAGAAATGCGAAAATTTACCGGAAATCGAAAAACAATCGAATCGATTCTGAGCTTCCGGTTACGGACGCGACAAATTTTAAACACCCATAAAATCTTTTGTCCGATTTTGCCGGGAACCAATTATTATATTTTCCTAACGGGAACAATGCACCTATTTACAAACTGACAGCTACTTGCATTTCAAAAGTTTGTCCACTAATGGCAACAACTAATAAGGTTTCTTGGGCACGGACGCGACAATAGGATACAGGAAGAAGTAAACTAAAAAAACTTCCGTTCTTCGAACTCCACTTTCTCTCGCTTTCTCTAATACATAAGATTGTTGTTAGTAGAAAACTTTTGCATTACAAGAAAAATATTATATTACTTGAATAAGATAAAAACGCAAAGACAAAATGTGCATATAATTCGTCAAAAGGCTCAGAAAAAAATTTTTTTCTTTTACAGTAGTATATTTCGGTCAAAAATTAAAAAAAAATTAAAAATTCTTTAACATTTATAAAATATAGATATTTAAACTTTATTATTGGATAATAACAAGTTTTTCTGAGCAATTTGAATTTTTCACTCGTGGTGGACCTTTTTTGGGAGATGCCCATATGCTCTACCAACGTAAGTGATCAATTTTTTTTTAAATATTCAAATTTAAGAAACGGACAAACGTCCAGCTTTTGCTATGAAAATACCCCTGCAGTCTACTCTAAATGTTCAAAAAGCATTAAAACTTGAAAAAAAAGTTTGTGTTAGCTTATACGTAAGCCGGCCTCGATAGTCAAGCGGGTAGCGCGCTGGCTTCTCATACCGAAGGCTCCAGGTTCGATTCCTGGCTCGGGCTGGTGAACAACTCTTCTACTTCTATCGCTATCCACATGAAGGGAATGAGAATTACAAGAATCGCACAAGTGCGCTCTTGGCAGGCAATGGCAAAACCTCCAAGTGTGAACGAAAAACTGCTAATCGCCGTTCGGATTCGGCGTTAAACTGTAGGTCCCCTCCCCCTCTCCCCATCCGCTTGAAATGTGTGCTGTAACATATGTCGGCAAAACAGTGTTGCATACACAGTTCAAAAACGGGTGAAATATGTGGTATCACAATGGGCCTTTCAGGCCTCCGAGTGTGTCTCTCATAGAGGCAGCCACCGCAACCTAACCTAACCTAGCTTATACGTACGAGTAGTTCTGTAAGAAGTAGTTTTCAAAATGTCATAACCGTAAAACAAACTTGACTTTTTAGTTGGGATTTTATGATATATATAATTAAACTATGGTGCACATCAGTTCAGGTTAGACTACTTTATAATTATACTATATATAATCATACTAAGTAGTCTAACCTGAAATTTCATTCACAATATTTCACAAAACATTGTCGCATTTGATTTGAACATAATCGTATTAAATGGTGTAATGTAAATTAGCCGCCGTGGCTCAGTTGGTTAGTGCGCGGTCCAACGAGTCGCATGCAGAGCGACGCAAGATCGAATACTGCATGTAGTAACACCTAAAAAAAATAACGGGAAACTCGTTTTCTCTTTCGGTGGCTGTCCTCTCAGCTGGAAATGGCAAACCTCTGAGAGTAAAAATTGCCTATGAAAAAGCTCCCAACCTGCCGTTCGGAACCGGCATAAAACTGTAGGTCCCTTCCACCCGCGTACAAAATTCACACGCACAACACGGGTGGTTGCGGGAAGCTAGGCCTTAGTCTCGCGTAAGCGGGCTGTCGTGCCAATCAATGTAAATTTTAAAAACTTAGTACGATTTGTTTTGCATGGAGTATTATTATATGAGTTTTGTAGTAAGTTTTTTGCGGCACAAAAAGTCAGATTGAAGTGAAAAAATTCACAAAAAAAAGTATTTCATATTTGAATTGGCTGAAAATTACTTTTTTAGTATCAATATTCACATAAGTTTAATAAACAATAGAATTAAAATTTATTGTGTACTTCATTTTATATGAGTCAACATGCCAGGACGATCGTGCTGGGTATGCAAGTCTGCACACCACAGCACTTTATCAATGTTCCACCCACCAAAATTAACAAAGATAATATGAAAGTACTATAGTATTTTTGTACACAACTTTGCCCGTTCGGTACATACTTTAAAACTCTGTTCATAAAATTGTCTGGCAAATTTTGTAAACAAAATAGAAATACATTAGAAATACTCTCTCAGGTTTGACTACCTGTTTATCATCATAGTGAAATAAATAAAGTGAACCAGATAGGGAGCGGCACCCTTACAAAATGTTAATTGCTTTGAGAATTTTTTTCGCGTCAATTCGTTTTGAATTAACCCGTTTGAGTTTGCTGTTCTCTAACGCATGTGTGCCAATCTCAGTATTACGAATACTTTCCCACCTTCTTTTTTGTTCTACTGAATACATGGGGATTGTGCCCGTCCGTTTGAGTGTGTGGCGCTTACACACATACATCCAATTTCTTTTATATACAAATGTACAAAGTACAAAGAAATTAGGTTATAGCAAAGAATATACAATATGTTCTATACTTTTTGGTTACAGTTATGCACCAATAAAAAATCACACTTGTTCCTCTTACGGTACAACGGCGTATTTTATTTTGAAAATTCTTCTCTCTTAATATGTGTCCTCGCAAGTTCTGTAATTCCTCGTACTACGATTTTTTGTATACTCTTTTAGAATCAAAAGAACCTATAAAATAAAACAAAGCTATGGTTATGCACCACAGTGTATATAGATGGGTGTACACAATATCATGTTCAAACTGGCGGCTTAAGGGGGTCCTCTACTCTTCAGGCAAGAAATTGAGCTGTTATTTGGGGAATTAATTACGAAAGATCTACTGCATACAATACAAAATATTTTTTTTTTATTTTTGGAAATACATGTTTTGACTTTAAATTTTCATTTTTGAAGAGGAAAAAAACTCCCGCGACCTTGAAATGTCATTGATGACATGGATTTTAAAACTGCAATGGTTCCGCTTAAGCAAAGTTGCGGCCAATGGGGAGATCTGAAATCAGAAAATTGATATTCGTTACAATCATAGTAACTTTGACTATGTTTTCCCGAGACGGAATTTTTTTATTTTGCACTGTGTAAAAGTTATGCAACAATTTGTAAAAATTCCAATTTTCACCTCTTTTTTGACCTATTAGGCGCTATAAAAACGGAACAAAATAAAATTCTGAAAATCGTACTCGGGAAAACATAGCGGTATGTTTTCTGAACAATTTAAAAGAAAAATTATCGAAATCGGACTAATACTTTTATAAAAAGTCTTACTCGGCAGCTAAAAAACACTACTTTCGGGAAAACGCGTTTAAAGATAAATTAGTTTCTCGAAAACGGCAGGGGACGGGTACCTTTCGGTTCCCAGCAACATGCAAAGAGATGTGATTTTCACGGAATCCTGAATTCTGTGGCGTATTCTCAGATACATATAGATTGAAATTAAGGAAAAAAAAAATGGATTTTTCGAAACCGCGAGAGTAGAGGACCCCCTTAAGCCTGCTGAGCTTATGCCGCTTCAATGGGTTAAATGTATTGTTCAACAATCGAAGCGAAACCAACAATCTTTAATATATATATATTTATATTAACAGCGGTTCTTCCTAAAATGCCTGAGCTGGCAGCATTGTTATACCATGTGCTGCCAAATTTATCTCAGCACTCCGGCTTTGCGGCATCAAGCTGTCAGTATCAGCTGGTTCAGTGTCACTGTATTACAATATGCTGAATCCGATTTCTTCGGCATTTCCTATTGTTTATTTGGTTTGCTTTTGTTGAGCACTCACTTTCGACTTTAAAAGTATACGAACACATGAAGTACAACCCAAAACAAAGGAAGAAGGCCATACGCAACTCAACGAATGCTGTGTAGCAACCGGATTTCACCAAAACAACGAAAATAGTGAGAGTAAAGTTGTGCAAAAGAGATTAGATTGCCCTTATTGCATCATGAGTTATTAGCCAGGGGCCTTAGCGGGACTGTGTTAAGTCCCCCTCCAGGGACTGTAGGAATAGCTGTATGCGAGTAGGGATTCATCGATCCGTCTTCATAGGCCTTTAATGAACTACCTAATATTGCTGTGCAATCACAAACCGACGATGCTGTCACGCCGCAATAAGGACAAGGCACATGCTCATAAAGAGGGCGTTGTTGGTAAGTATGTGAAGAAAGACACACCACCCGAGATTCCCGTGATCAACGTATGGACGTTTGACGAGCAACGTGCCAAGCACAACAAGAAGACACTGCAACGGTGCGCTAGTACTTCGCCCAGCTGTGAGTTCACCGGTCGCTCGGGAAACACCAGCCGTAACACATACTCGTGTGGCAATGACACCCAATACAACGCACAACCAGACTACTATCATGCTCGTCGAGCGCAGTCGCAACTGCCTCCATCCACGTCAACCACAATGCGTGCCACATCGCAGACGCACCAGCAAAAGCCACGCACCGCTGGTCTGTACACAGCAATGGCTACGCATAATCCGCACTGTTATTCCAGCAACAACCTTGAGGCTAATAGCAGTGGTAGTCGCAGTGCATATAGCAACAACACCAACATGTACGTCAACATCGAGCAAATCGACCGCATGCGTCGCCAGCAGTCCTCGCCATTGCAGCAATTATCGGTGACCACGTACGATCGCTTCCAACGCAGCTATTCGGCCAACCAGAAGCACACAAACTCGTATGATGGGCGCAGTCGGATGACGGCTTCTGGGACAATGTCTTCTCTTGCTGACGGTATGGAATCCTATGCAAATGTGCTGCAGCTACCACGCGGTGTGACACCTACGCGGCCACAAACACCGCCGCCTCCGCAACATTTCGGTAACTCAGGCACTACTAGTTACGGTGACACTGAATCCTATCCAATCTATGAGAATCCGTATCGCGTATCAACGCACACGCCCAGCGGCATAGGCAACAATAATCAAATCACGCTCAGCGCCAGCGACAGCCGCTCAACTCTGACCAATATGGAGCACCGCTCTGAGTCACCCATTTACAGTAATACCAGTTCAAACACGCCAAACGGCAGCAGCAACAACAATATCCATTCATATGACATGCCAGCAGTAGCTGGTGCTGGCACCTCCGTGCAGTCGCTATACCATGCGCCCTCGTCCCAGCTGCACCCACCAGTGAGTAATAGCACAAGCGCGGCAAACGTGTTGCAGAAAGTTCCATCGCAGCAGTCGCTTGAGGAAGAGTTGCCGCTACCGCCCGGCTGGGCCACACAATACACACTGCATGGTCGCAAGTACTACATTGACCATCACACGCATACCACGCACTGGTCACATCCGCTAGAGCGAGAGGGTCTGCCCGTTGGATGGCGGCGTGTCGTTTCGAAAGTGCACGGCACCTACTACGAAAATCAGTACACGGGTCAATGCCAACGACAGCACCCTTGTCTTACCTCGTACTATGTGTACACCACATCGGCGGAGCCACCGAAGGCAATTTGTCCAGAAGTACCAGTGCCGTACACACCGCCATCGCATACACACAACGCGCTAGTTCCGGCCAATCCCTACTTACTGGAGGAAATACCTAAATGGCTTGTAGTCTATTCGGGCGCAGACTCGTCCAAGGATCACATGCTGCAATTTAACATGTTCAGCCTGCAGGAGCTGGAGTGCTTCGATGGCATGCTGGTGCGGCTGTTCAAGCAGGAGCTGGGCACAATTGTCGGTTTCTACGAGCGCTATCGGTAAGTGAACATTGTGGCACTACGGCGCTGTTCGACAATAATGGCGCGGTTATTAAATAATAGCAACGGATGGCATGCTTACATTTGTGTAGCTTATAAATTATATAATTATTTCAAAAATATTTGAATAGAATAGCTAGAACTTAGTAGTTAGCAACAACTATATGAGAAATGAAAAATATGTGTAAACATTCGATTTCAATGTAGCCGCTTATGCGTTTTAATTATAATAATTTTTTAAATTCAAGTATCTCGAAAAGACAAATGATTTCAAACATAACAAGTAATAAGTAAATTGGAAGACCAGCATTTGTCGAACAGTGTAGTATTGAATTGATTTTAGCTATATTATTCACCCATTTTCCTTTTAATCATTTTCACACCCTAGACGAGCTTTGATCTTGGAGAAAAATCGACGTGCCGAGCAGGAGCGTTACTTGCAGGAGCTGCATGTCCAAAACAACCAACAATGAATACGACTGAAATCGCAACTAATAGCTGGCAAGTTAGCCAACTCCAGAATCTAAACTAGTTCTACCAAACTTTTCTTCCCCGTACTACACACTATTTATTTTCATTTTATTTTTTAATATATGTATTTAAAAAACTATTTAAAACTGAATGATTTCGAAATGGTTTCTAGATGCCCAGCAACGCAAAAGAAATTTATAATCATGTTTGCTTTTTTACATTTTTTTTTTTATATCCATGTTTTTAAATTTGAAACAAATTACCTTTATCAGTTACTCCAATACGAGTTTATTTACAATTATTGCTTTAAGTTCAAAATTACTTTTTATTAAACATTATTCTGTTTTAACTTAATTCATATGACAATAAACACGACTTGAAGGCAATTTAAAATTGTCCGCAAACGAAAAGCATCATAAAAAACGGCAATTTGTTTTTCTGTTACATTGGCAGTTTTCATTGTGCTTACCCAGGAGTATTTATGAAGTTAAAGTTGAAAGTGTGCTTACTTAAATTATGATTTAAGTTGTATGCTGGTAAACTATGAAAACCTTTGAATTTTGTATTCTTTTATCTTATAGTCAAGTTGCGCCTGAGCACATATCGTGAAACGTACAGGAATTCGGGCAATTTAATTTGTATTCTTCTGTTTTTGCCAAAGTTCTCATAACTGCTGTGCACGTGATTTCGTTTCGTTGCCATTCTCCAGTGCCTACAATCACACATACAATGAACTTCATCAATAATTGCACCAATTAAGTGCAATTTAAAATCGGCAAAACGCACTCGTTTCCCAAATTGATGTTTGCTACTGGATTCAAGGAGATACTTTACTGTAGACATTTTGAGAGAGCAAGAAATGTTTTACTTTCTGCAAATATTTTACAGTACAAAAACAATATTTAAAAATCCGTATATCTATAAGAGCTTAATTTCCCGATCCAAATGGCTGCTCTCTTTGCTTTTATTCGATTTCAGTTGTCATACATATACTGCATTACGTTCAGTGTCATTCACATGTCGTACTAACAGTGCTTCTCTCTCAAAGCAGTCTTGGTACTCGGTAAATGTGGCAACTGGCTAGCCTTGTGTCATCAAGTCAATCTAAGTGGTGAATGTTTTTGTGCTACAATTAAAAAAATTGATATTTGGTGTTGCTGGTCGCATGTTTGCGCCAGCAAAAAGTTAAGAACAAATTGATAAGGAGCAGAAAAGGCAAAACTAAAAAACAACAGCTTCTGCTCATACCACATTTCATTCAATTAAGGTTCTATGGTGGGGCGAATTTTGTGTTATTGTAAATCTTCGGAAGAATAATTTGCCTTAGTTTCAGTAAAACTTTGTAGTTTTTAGTTTTTCATTGTAATAACCAACCCTGTGGTGTTTTATACAATTTAATATATTCAATTATTTTCTTGTTCTCAACCATTCGATCATTGCTCACTTAAGTTTCAGTTTTATATAAAAATATTTGTGTTAAAGCAATCAAATATTTGAAATAAACTACCACCTAAAAATTGTGTACATTGATATCTCATACTATTAATAGTTATATTGTCGTGCATGCATACGTACATATATAAATGCTTTTCGCTGTATTTACGTATTACTTACATATTTATTTAAAAATGCAAGCATTGCTTATAAAAAAGTACGCAACTTAATGTTTATTTAGGTGTAAAATGGCACTTGAGTTTTAATTTTATATTGAAAATGTTCGTTTTCGCTGCAAACAGCGAACAATTAAACTTTGTTTTCTTATTAAGCTGCCTTTATTGCCTAATAATAATAAAACGAATTTATTGGCATGACAGCCCGATTACGAGACTGAGGCCTAGCAACCATCCGCGTTGTGCGTGCGAATTTGTACAGGGTTAGAAGGGACCTACAGTTTTATGCCGATTCATAACGGCGAGTTGGGAGCTTTTTCATAGGCAATTTTACTCAGAGGATTTGCCTAGCCAGCTGAGCTACGGCGGCTGCTTTATTGCCCAAACATTTGGGCAATGAAGCATTTTTAATAAAAAAATACTCATATGTATTACCATTCCTCTCCTTTACAAAGCAAAATTGAAAACCACCTAAAACGCAAAGCAATATTTTGCAATTTATACCCTTGAGTCAGATCACCCGTGCAACATAGCTCTTTGCATAGCAAAAGGCGCTAATACCGCAACATCATTGTGCTCCTTTTCGGACGGCCTGTGATGTCTGTCATCAAAAAGCACAACTATGCGGCTTCGAGCTTCTCTGTTGGCAAAAATGTATGTTTTCCGTCAGTCGTACATACGAGCACTTTGCTGACACGCACTATACGTCGCCAGACAGCCATATAACTTGTTCTCCGAAATATGCACACATTGCCTCTAAGAAATCACTTGTGTACCCTTGAGTAATGGCCAATGCATGAAATACCAACACTTAAAAAAAGTCGTTGTTTATTTGGCATTTGTTGTTCTGCATAAAGTCTGTTTTATCAAATTTCATATGGTTTGAATGTAGTTTACTTGTATTTTATACGATGCGTCCGCCGAATTGCATTCAATTCGAAACACCCCACTGTGTAGTGTATTTGTATTGCTCACCAAGACCGGCAAAAACTTGCTCGGCTTTGCTTATCAGTTGACGATCGTAGCGTAGGTTTTCTCCGGTCTAAAACGATGTGTGCTGTTTAGTCACATTACATACGTCGGCGCGTGCAGATTCGATACCGGGCGCAAACATCGGTGCGTTTATTAACGCTCAGTGACGGACGTCGTTATTTCAATATTTGACGTTCATTTGAAAAGCCCCTTGCAAATACTAAAACTTAGCCGATTTCAGTTGCAACCCTCATCCAGACGTTCTTCAGTAAAATTTCGCCGATATTTATGACTTACGACTTACTGTCTCTGTGCAAGTAAAACATTGAGTGTGGTCTCTTGCTTTTTTGTCTATGGTCTATAATCTTGCTTGCTGAAATTAGTTTAAATAATATCGCTTTTGAAGTATCCAAGTTGCAAGCCCCATTATACTTAAATCGAAACGGAGATAGTGGACGCTTAGGAATGACAGTTTCAGCGTTCGTTTTAATTTTTCAGGCCGAATGAAGATATTGAACGGCGAAATTGCAGCTTGCTTTAAACTTTGCAATGGAATTTCTATAGGCGACTTTTTCTTAAATCATAGTGAGTTTTCGCGGAAAACAAACGAAAAGCAGTTAATACCTATAAAATATATTCCGGTTTCTACTAAGTTGTGAAATGTTATCGCTGTCAATGCGCAAATCACGGAACCAGATATTTAATAAACAAAGACAAAAGTGTGCCATTCAAACTGCGGTTATAGGTCGATTAATTGATTGTTTTTATAGCTCGCAATTATGTAGAGATTAAAGACTTAAGTGTATACTAATTTACAAAGTGGAAGGCAATGAACTATCAGCAAATGTGCGAGCTGCAGATCATTTTAACAACAACTTAAATTCTTTTGCATTAGTGCTTTTGCAAAGCGAGCCATATTCAAAAAATATATATATCTATGTGTGGCTTGTATGAATTCATGGGGATTGCTCGAGAAGTTTGTTATGTATATTTAATTTATCATAATCAATTCAAAGGTCCGGCTTTGTATTTTGTTTACAAATGTAACTCTAACTCTTATGTATATTTACTTTCGCAACCAGCTGAACAAGATTCGTCGCCGATTTATGGCATTTGCATAATTTGTATTAATAGTGTGCAATTTTTTTAGGTGACCCTTGGTTTACTGCTAACCTCAAGTTAAAGTTTAAGTCTAAAGACACACACTCTCCATTTTTTTTTATCAGCGTGAAGCAAAAGCCGCATGGCAGTTTCTGTTTCGCACTCAAAACACATTTTCAAGTTTTGAATTATAGAACGGGGAGACAAGAAATGAAAGTAAATTTAAAAGCAAGTGCAAGTTAGATTTTTTTCATTAGTTATATCAACGTCTAATCACAAATTAAATTTAAGAAATCGTCTATTTCGTTGTTTTATAATCAATTTAAAACAAATTCCAATGTGTAATGTGTTTATGAAGCTAGTAAATTCTAACTGGAATACACACAAATTTGTATTTGTTGTTTAAGGCCCACTGAAAAAATAAGAAGAACGCCTTAAAAACACCTGTTTTGAAGCAGTGATGCAATTGCTTCGGCGACAGCCATAGTTGTTGTCGGTGGTGGTGTAGCCATGTGGTCATCAAAATAATCACCCCGTAAGGACGTTCTGATTTAATTTTATTTTGTTTTTACAGATGCGGCCGTGTCGTTGCTGTTGTCAATGTGTTTTAAAGGAAACAGCTTTGCTCAAGATACAAAACACCAATTTATTTTCAAATTTTAGATTAAATTAGAATATGCGGTCTTTATCTGAAGGCCCTTCTATGAGAGCCACATAAAACGATTAGAACGCATTCAAAAGGCTTTTCTTCAGCTTGCTCTTCGTTCCCTATACTTCGTAAATCCCACTCCCTCTTATAGTGCACGATGCATGCTCATTGATTCGCGTTCTATAAACAGCACACGATCATTTTTTTGTATAATATTTATCTTTAATTTAATTCATAGCGCAATCGACTCTTCATGCCTACTTCAGCGTATAAACTTTTTAGCTCCGTTAAGAAGTCTTCGGAGTCAAGAACTCTTTTTCATTCCGAGTTGTAAAACAAACTTTACTGTTAATGCCCCAATTTAGCGAGCTTTGACTGAGGCTATCTTATACTCAAATTCTTTAGATTTTTCACTATCTGAAAACGTTTTTAAGAACTTGCTTAACCCTTTCAGTCACAATGTCCAATATATTGGACTGCAGCCCATACAATTCATACAGCGGGCTGTTATTTCCATGTCGGAAAGGGTTAAAAGGCTTATAATATATGTATTTTAATTTTACACTATTCTACTGTTTGTAAGTCTGTAGGAATTGTTACTTAATTTTTGGCTATTAAAAAAATAAATAAATAAATTCAATTCATTCATTCATTGCCTCTTTATCTAGGAGTATATCATTCAAATATGTATGAGTCAAATGAGTAAAATAGCGTCGCATCCTGTACAAAGCTGGCAAAAGTACGAGAAATGCAGCTTTCATACAAAATTATCGTTTTTATAAAATATTTTGCCACTCCGAAGTTGTTTCAAGAAGGATCAAATATAAAACTGACAACCAATTATTTCATTTTTGAACTTTCTGATAAACATACTTAGCTCCTATAATCATACATTAGTGTGCAAAATATAGACGGAGGACGTATAAAACCTCCATCCAAGACCTATACAACATTAAAACACGCCTAATACGTGTGTCAACACTCCCAAGAACCGAACTGCTAACCGCTCAGTCAAAATGTTTTTAATCATTATCCGCAGTCCGAGTACTTTCTGAGCTTTATCGAAGGTTTCCCTCCTGACGACTCATTTGCCCGTCTTCTCTAAATGTCTCGCAGAGTACATGACATATGCAATACGTCCATGCATACATGTTAATAACAACGGTATAAATTAAAACTGCAACTCAGAGGTCGTTATCTTAAAAAAGAACTGATAACGATTGTCCCATTTGCGCACCAGAATGCAGCAAGGTCAATGTTAATGCCCGACTGTGCTGTGACACCTTATTCTGGGGTTTGAATGAATGAACTATGTTGGAAATGTTGTGCATGTGCATAACTTCAGCTTGAAGCTTGTGTTGGAACTTGTTGTTCACGCGACGTAGAGTGCAATTTCATTAAATTGATAGATAAAGGTTAGCTTTGTTTCACTTATTTGTTTTGAACTTAAGTCTACTGATTAGCACTGTACTCCAAATTAGTATGAAAATATGTGCGTTAATATGTTTTGTTCAGTTTTGTTCGACAGTGCCAAAAAAACTATTAGAAATATTGAAGTTCAAGTTTTATATATTAAAGACATTTGGCCAGACAAACCCCATATTCAGTTTCCGCCTTAAAACAAATCTTATCGGACTGAACTGTTTGAGGTTTATGACTTAATTGACGTCTACATTTAGAAAATGTCAAAATGCCTATAAAAGGTGAAGCGTTACCCAAACTTTCGGCTCTTTGTTACTCACCTTAAGAAAACTTTGTCTGTTGGCTACACAAATTCCAATTATTTAGACTTTCTCGCATTGTAATGTGATTTATATACTACATGAAATAATGTTGGAGCCAATAATGTTATATGCGCAAATTTTGTAAAACGAAACCGACTGAAAAAGCTGCGAATAATAATCTTACTTTATTTTCGCACCCTGTCGCAGTCAATTGACTTGCAACCGCATAAAAACATAAAAATTTAAATTCATAAGCATTTTCCCAATATCGCGAATATTTCTTGTTACTACAATGTTAAGCACCATTAACACATTTTCTTGTTAGTCACATTTTTGGCCCATAAATGACTCGAGTAAATAAAGCACCGTGTCTGAAATTATTAAGCAACGTTTTCTGTACAAAATGATTATTGACGCTTTTATTTATGTCAACCCAGTCTGAGTACAAATACAAGTACAGCATTTTGGTTCAATTCACATTTATTTTGAGATTTAACTTCAGAAAACGGGTTTATATGAACACATATCTCACATGGCGTACGCTAAAAATTGAAAAAATTGAATGACATTTTGATTTAAAATTGTTCGTATTGCTATTCTCCCTTATCTCTCTTGATGAAGCCCATGTAAAAGTACACTAAAAACGTAACTGTCACCAAATGCTGTTGTAGCGCATACGCAGGTGCCCTAAATTATTTTACGATACTGATAAGTGCTGACACGTTTGGCCCCAGGTGGCAATTAATGTTCTTCAAGCTTATTAAAATGTAGTATAAATGATATCGTTTCTACTTAGAAGTGATTTCTTTTAAAATGCTTCTCACGCAGTAGTTTACTTAGGGGGGGTTTCTACCTTGTGCGGTAAAAAAAATCGATTATTTTTTCATGTATTTTTGGATTAATACATGATTGTAGAATACGCTCCCAAAATTTGAAGTTGAAATCTTTCGAATTACGGAAGCAATTTATCGAAACAGGTAGCGGTAGCACTGAAGCAAAACATTGAACGCGTTTTTCTCAAAACTACATTTTTTGACCTTGCGGAAGTGATTTATGCCACACGAGTTGAGCAATACCTACGAAATTTTAAACAGTCATTTATCAAGGTCTTAGCTATGGCACGAACTAGAATCTTCAAGAAATAATAATTTTTTTTTATTAAAAATAAAAATTTTTCTTGAAAAAAGTAGGTAAAAATTGAGTTTTTTAGTCAAAATCGCATTTCTCCTTCATTTTTCATTTTTTTTTTAATCCTAGTTCCTGCCATAGACAAAAGGATACAGAATAAAAAAAATTTTCATTTTTGTGTTTCAAGTCATCTCAAACAGCGGCAGGACTTCCGCGAGTAAGGAAAATTCGTCCGGCGCGCCGCCATTGCTCGATGGCCCCCTTTGGCCCTTTGCATATTTTATCTTGAAACTTTTTTTAATTGTACAATAAACATATACCTACATCTGAAAAATTTTCCAGTGTTTATCTTAAAAACCTTCCCATCAAAAATTGTTCAAAAAAACATGTTTTCTCGGCCGCACAAGGTAGAAACCCCCCTTAAAATGAAGTAGTTTTTTACGTATTGCTCATAACGTTCCAACACACTGTACATATCGGATTCATACATACAAAGGATTTCAATCCTGGGATACCTGACAATTACCAAAAGATTCCGGGATTGTAAAACAGGTCCGAGATTGCGTATGCGTATATGTGTAGCGTTGAATCATTCAATCGGTATTGGCCAAAAATTTTATAGTTGCTTAGGTTCGGCACCAGCTGAATGTAGTTGATAATATGGTCAGGTTTTCTATGGTAAAAAAGAGACAAGAACTCGGTCATAACCACGACATTTAATACTCCATGTACCATCTACCGAAATCAGGAGCAAGAGTGCAATAGTCATTTTCATATTATCGAATTTATTCCACCGTGTTTAAACGTGATTCTTATTTATCTAAAATTCGCAATAGTAACGAAACTTACACTATTTCACGTATCCCTAATTCTTCGGAGTATGAAGTCGTAATTAGTAGTAGTATTAGTATATGTATCCGTGCATCATTAATTCCTAATTGCTTCCTTGCTATACTTATATATATTTTAAGTGTAGCGCGTTTATGAACGACACTGAATACCAATCATGTATTTTTTATTGTGTAAAGCTAATGTAATCTTCCATTTGAAATATATATTTTTATTGTGTAATGCTAATGTAATCTTCCATTTGAAATATTCTTGACGTCATAGTAATGTTACTATTCACATAGATGTGATTTTTTAGAATACCGCAAAATAAAATCGCTGAAGTTTCGAGTTTTTCCACCGACAACAATTGCGAGCATCAACAAATTTTTGTTGATATTTTCTTATGAATTATTCCAAAAATTTCTAAGTAAAACTAAACATACAGTGCCTCACAAAAATATTCGGAATTTAATATTTCCAATTCCAAATTTTTTTTCGCCATACTTTATTTCCACAATCAGGTCCAACGATGTTAAATTTGGTTTCATCGCTAAATATTACTTTGGGCCAAAACTCAATTCCATGGTTTTTGTACTTCTCCGCGAACTCTAAACGCTTCTTCTGGTTCTTCGCATTGATAAGGGGTTTGACACGTGGGCTTCGTAGGTGGTAACCAGCAGCTGGCAGAGTTCTGCGCACGGTTTCATCGCTGACGTGGACTCCATTATATTCAGCAAGACTTATATTATTTTTTGGAGCACAATTTCGTGGTTGTGCCTTGATTTGCCTAATGATAACAACTTTATCGTGGGGCTTTAGTTTTTGAGGTCTGCCACATCTTTGACCTAACTTAACTGAATTTCTTTGCAGAATGCTGTGGTGGGTAGATATACTTCTCTTTGTAGATTTTGCAATCTCTTTGACAGTTTTTCCTTCATCTCGTAGGTTATAGATAATTTGTCTCTCGTCTAAAGTGGTTTCTTAAGATTATCTACCCATTTGGTCAATAAAATGTTAAATTCAAACAAAAACCAAACACACTTGTCAAACTCTTCTGCTCAAATAAATGCAATTTTCAATAATGGCGAAATCAGTTTGACAACATGACGGGATTTTGACAAAGGATACCATGATTGGGCAATTACGAATACTTTCGTGCAGTGAATTGTGTTGTATTTCTCTTTAAAATCAAATTTAAAGCCATTGTATCTAAATTCGATTGAAATTTTGTGCAACAGTGAAAGGAATAAACCAATCAAAAGATATGAATACTTTTTATGCATAATAATTTAGATTAAAGATAGATATTTTGATTATCTTCCAGAAAAATTGAAATTCCGAATACTTTTGTGAGGCACTGTACATAAATTGAAACTTAAAAACTGGCTATTTCTTCTCTGGTAAACGTTTGTTAAAACATACAAGCAATCATAAAGAAATTGGTTTTCTTAAATTACTGCTAAATAAAAACAATAAATACCTACATATCGAAAACAATTGATTGTTAGAACTTGGCACTGACAAAATTAAATGCTGCTACTTATACCTGTACCTATTTTTTGTTATGGAATTCTTATATGGTGTCTTCTTAGATTAAAAACATTTTATTTTTATTTGTTATCCGGCATCGACTTTTGCTTCCGCATCATCTGTATCAAGACCAGTCGATCATGACGTCGCCCAAAACATGGGTATCGGTCGCACATCGTCACGGTCCGTATGTCTATGTCAGTAAGTTGTTAGTTTATTTACAAAACACAAGTGCCGGCACTCCTCATCAACCTACGGACATAGTGTATTTGTTTTAATTGGTTGAAACAACATTTGCTAACTCTCATAACTACAATGGAATTTCACTTTTACTGCACAACTACAAAAATTTGGTATTCAGCACAACTACACAGAAGCGTTTCGCGTCAAACCACGATAGTTTTATTTATAAACCAACTCGGCAATTAGTTTCTAATATGCAAAGTTACTGACCCCAGCGCAGACACTCTCTGCCCACGATCCAAGTCACTCTGTCAATCGTACAATGACTCACTCATTCATCAATATGCCAGGCAGCAAGTCTGTAATGCCAATTTGGTTTCACATTTAATCTAGTTTTATTAAGTTTTTCACATTTTTTGTTTGTGCTTTTGTTTTGTTCTCAATATTCGCAACGCAACCGCAATCACGTTTGAAAGTGTAGTTTTTTGAAATATAAGCACTTGGGGGATAGAGACAGCGTGCCGCACTTACTGCAAAGGACGATCTAGGAAAATAATAAACATCAGAATTCTAATACATATACCGGTGACTAACACTTTGACAGGAGGCTGTTCAAATGCAGTCACAAGTAAATAGCATGTTTTAAATTCTTGCATCATATGTAGAAGAGGAAAAATGACATTTGAGATCCGCAAACCAAAAAGGACCTTTTTGTGTAATATCAAATTTTCAATTTTATATGGCACAATTTGTTAACCATCTAAAAGAAAGCTCTTCAAAAGGGTCTCATATAAAACGTTAATGTTCAATCAACTGGAATTTTTGCATTTATTTTCAAATAAATTTCCAATTGACGGGAGCCAGATCAACAACTTCACTATCAGTATTTCTTCCACAATACTCTCATCAATTAAATCAACACACAATCAGGCAGTCTAATTCATTTTAATTGCCTTAAATGGCTTTAAAGTCTCCGCATATATGATACACAAAAAATATATTTGTGTGTTTGTATATGACTGTATATTTTTAAATAGGAATATAATTTACGAATGTCACGATCTCGTAGGCTAAAATTAAAAGCTGTCAAAAAACAACAATTGAATTTCGGTTTTTTAGCAAATGTATTCAAAAACACAAGTAAACAATGATCAAATGATTCAGCACACAAAGAAATTCGCGTGAAAATATGCCTATGCCTAACTTCGATATATGTATAAAAATTCACAAATTAATTATTTAAATGACTTGTAAGATAATAAACACAAAAATGTAGGTATTTACTTACAAATATGTTAATGCTTATAATATATAAGTATACAGCGGCGCATTCAAGTGCGGACGAGGTCGGGGTTGGGTGGGTTTGTTGACAACAATTTTGGGTGGTTTCAAATGGAAATGCTTCGCGCCCAAAATGAAATCCTGTGTGCACCACTGTATAAAAGTTATTAAAATAAGGGAACACAATTAAATCGTTACAGAACAGAAGTTTTTTATAAATTGTATAAGAACCCAAGGAGGGGGTTTTGGGTGTCACACAGGAGGAAAAAGTCACACGGAGCCGTATCTGGCGAAAACGGGGAGTGGTTGATGGTTAAAATGTGACTTTTAGTCAAGAAAAAACAATCACAAATGTCGATCGATGAGATGGCGTCCAGCGATAGCCAAATGCTCAGAATGCAATAAATTAATGCTATTGTGATGCTTAAGTCCAATTTAAAGAATTTCAATGACGATTTTGCCTGATCTTTGATAAATTACAGTCCAGTTTTGATGAAATCTGCAGTGATCGCGGATTTTAGTTGGCTAACGCGTTGGTCATAATTGATGTCCTGACAATCGTTTTTAAATTGCGTATACCCGTCATGAACTCGACCACGTGATAAACGATCATCACCATAAATTGGTTCATCAATTGAAATGTTCCGGTAAAAGTTTTAACAAGTTTAAAACTAAAGTTAATATTGCTCCCTCTTCGAAGTTAATTTTTTAACCGATGACCGAAACATACTTTCACTCTAGATACAATAACTTCGCTTTCAGTGAATCAAATTTCATGACATTTTTACTAACATCGGGAAAAAAATTTAATTTCCAGTGCACTAAGCCACATATAGCTAGATAGCTTTCCCACGAAATGCCCGTTTTAAAGAATTCAGTTTACTTTAAAAATCACATAATGGTAAATTGGCAAAAAAACTGTTAAACCTACCCCTTGAGCAAGTTCTGGCAACGCTCCTGTATGAACAAATGTACATAAAACATTGTATATTAGTTTTATACTACACTATTTATTTTAATTCATTTATTTATTGCATTCCATGCCAGTAGTTTTCATCAGAAAATTGAATGCATTTCAACGAAATTCTATATTTCCACTTCTTTTAATTTCTTAAAAGCAATTTAAGTTCAAGTGCAATTTTAAGTTCAGTCATCGATTGTTACTTCTATGTGGTTAACATATATATAGATCACTATATACGGCTATAAATTAAACAATTATTCAAATCTCGCACACAGTTATCAATGCAGACAGTAAACACGAACCGGTATTAATAAGTACCTGGAATTTCAATTGAAGTGCGCTTAAAAGTGTAAATCCTATATAATAACAACACAAAAGCAATAACAATAATAACCAAAGGGAACATCAAGAAAATGAGACGTTCTGGCTGTGATACACTTAAGCCAATCATATTCGTACTGGCAGTGCTCACAATTGGTGAGTACGCAGCTCTCAAAAATCCAAGTTTAATGATCCACTTCACCACACCAGAATTGACGACTAGGTAATTCAGGCAATCACATTACAGTTAATTTTGGTTTTGCAGTACCTCACATCACATTTGCCGCGAATGATGATCCGTCAGGAGCCAGCAGCGAGGACAATATGCTCACAGTTTCAACACACGACCTCACCATTCTAATCAACAGAAACGAAACATTCCAAGTGCTACTCAGGTACGAACCTGATCATCGTAGTGGCAAATGGCAAATGAACGATTTAATTTCGATTACAATAGCAGCGGGCAACTCCAGGAGGACATCAGCATCAACCTCATAAAGCAGTACGATGGCGTGGTGGAGCTGGACCCCGAAAAGTTCACCATAAATCAGGCAAGCCCTCACAACCAAACTATCAGCGTGCAAGGCAAACATCCTGGCCGCCTAGTGGTGACCGCGAAGGGGACTCCAAACGAACCGTGGATGTGAGTGTATTGCGTATTTGAAATTCCTTACGTTTAGTACAGGTAGGCCATGTCTAACAAGTATCTGTTTTAACCTCGTTCTAACACAGTCCACAGTTCGCGATACATTTTCGATTAACACGTAAAAAATCCGCGTTCTACACGGTATTGAAACTAAAAAAAGATGCACATTATGTTTCCCTGATTTGTACACATGCCCATAACACACATACACATACAGTGCAAGCTCGGTATTCGCGACGGCTTAATTTTTAACATTGCAGGTTCTATAATCGCGACAGTTTACGAAAAACAGGGTTCTATTTTCGCGACTTTTATCTGTTTTTTTAATTTTATTACGTCTATAACCAAAACCGTCTTTTGGTATATTAACCTTCTTGGATTTTTAAGCCGACAACAGCACTATATAAACTACGTGATTCAGCTGTTATTTAAAAAAATAATTTGCAACTCAAAATCACCAATTTCTTTAAAAATGTTTAAAATATAAATATATCAATATAAACAATTCTAATTTTAAAAATTACATAAAATTTTTCAATAAAATTTTGGGCTCTGTTATCGCGAAAATTTAGTTTTCGCGACAGCTCTGGTTTTTAATTAGTCGCGAAAATCGAGCTTGCACTGCATGTACATACATACGTATATAAAATGCCTTGCAACAAATTTAATTTAAATTAAATTTAGAAAGTACAAGGCCTCGCTTTATAAATTCATAATTATGCTTCAAACAACCTCGCTTAACTCGACATATTCCAAAAGCGTACCCTCCATGTTAAGCGAGGTCTACCTGTACATGTTTGTACTACAGTGGCGCACACAGCATTTCATTTTTGAGTTAGTTCTACAACTATCGACCTGTACTGTATGTAGGTTAGGTTAGGTTATGGCGGCAGCGATTACGCCTCACTTAGACACAATGGTCCATAGTGCTGCCGCATGCGTCAAACCCTTTCCCCATTTCTCAACCAAGTCCATTGCTATTGCATTAGTCTTATTCGCAACGAGTAGTAGGTCTTTTAAAGTTTTTTCTGCCAAACCGTGTAGAGAACCCAAAAAGGCGCTATCCAAAACGACCATCCTGCTTACAGATATTTGACTCAGTCAGTCCTAGTCTGTAGGCATGTGTACCTATTAGACAGTGTCCTGTTGTCATACCTATTAGCCCTCGTGTGGACCTTTGAGAGAGGCTGGGAATATAGTTCTTTTTGTTTTGAGAAGATTTAGACCAAAATATTTTACTAATCCTAGTACTAGTTATACATATGTAGTTAAGTTTATGTGTCGACGAATGCTAATTCACAAAATGCCTTTTTTCGTTTTTGGGGACAGCGTTGAAAATGTGTTCGTGCGCATGACGGTGGCCAATTCAGAGGCCATCATATACACATCGCTGATATTCGGTTGGATTTACTTTGTGGCTTGGTCGGTGTCCTTCTACCCGCAGATCTACATAAATTTTAAGCGAAAATCAGTGATTGGTCTAAACTTTGACTTTGTCGTGTTGAATATAGTCGGATTTACGCTTTATAGTATCTTCAACTGCGGTCTTTACTGGATACCCGAAATACAATCCGAGTATGCCAATCGCTATCCACGCGGCCTGAATCCGGTGATGCTGAACGATGTGGTGTTCTCCCTGCACGCCACGTTTGCCACAATTGTTACAATTTATCAGTGTTTTGTGTACGAGGTATGTGTGGATAAGATCGTGTTTATAAAGTATATACATTTTTCATATAACATACTCATGACACTTGAAAGCTCAACCATCTTAACTATTCTGTTAATCTTTGAGGCTGAAAGGTGTTGTACCACCTCCTCTCTCCACATTAGAAGTCTGTATCGCTGTGTTGCATTTTTCTCATGTTGCTTCTCGTCAACAGCGCGGTGATCAAGGAGTTTCAAAAACCGCATCCGGACTTTTAAGTCTCTTCGCCCTATTCATTGTCATCAGCGCAATACTGGGAGCCACCAACGTTATACATTGGCTGGACTTTTTATATTACTGCAGCTATGTGAAGCTAACAATAACGATAATTAAATATGTGCCACAGGTAATTCCTACTGCCCTCATCATTAACCATAATCGGTGTAATGTCTGCTCTAATGTTTCCTGAATATCAAGGCCCTAATGAACTATCGCCGCAAGAGTACGGTGGGTTGGAGTATTGGAAATATTCTGCTGGATTTTACCGGCGGCGTACTCAGCATGCTGCAAATGATTTTGAATGCTTACAATTACGGTATGTGTTCAACGTAACTATTTAATGTGAACGCAATAGGAATATCGAATTCTATTCCATTCTGACTTACGTACACATCGCAGATGACTGGGTGTCGATATTTGGTGATCCGACTAAATTTGGGTTAGGACTATTTTCGGTGCTGTTTGACATTTTCTTCATTCTGCAACATTATGTCTTCTACAGGTAAATTTTGCTTTTCTCCAATGAGTTTTGCCTTTGTTCATACTGCTGCTGTTGCTATGTCACCTACTTCTGTAACTGAACCAATCAATCGATCAAATTGTATTTGCTTAAAAACGTAAGGTAGAAATCAAATTTTTAAATAGTTACAAATCTTGATGCTTTACCAGAGGCAACTGCTATTAAGTGCAGCTTTATTAAACAAGGTGATATACTTGAGTACCCAGATCAGTTACAGAAGCACGTGCCATATAATACATTCACACACACTCGTACATGTTTATTGTAGCTGAGGTGCAACTTCTTGATTACACTGACTGAAATGTCTTCGGTGTTGGATTTCATACAGTCTGCGCGAATTTTTACATTTCTTGTGTAATAAATTTTGTGTTTTTTATTTCTTTTTTTTCTCAAATTCAGCTCGATTTATTTCATTTGTGGTAACAGTTTCATTTGACTACTCATCATACATCACTTTTCTCAACCAAAACAACATCGCCTAAACATGCATTATCATAATATAAAAGCAAGTATGCTACCCACATGCGTACAGTTCGCCATATCTTAATAAGTTGAAACCGTAATATTCGTGTAAAATAATTTCGAGTTTAAGCACACAAATGCACCTTGCTCGTCATGTTAACTCTATACATTCATCAAAGTCCACTGCATAAAACATCCATCATACCTGTGTATAGAACCTAGAACATCGGACCGGTTCGGAATAACAAACTTCAAATTTTCTTATGAGGCTAAATAGTTGAAATTTACTCGTGCATTACACATGGTGAATTGGGAACAATGTTAGTACATACATATGTACGCGAAAATTTCAAGTTTCGTAGATTGCCCCTATAGGGCAAGACCCCTATTACGTGAAACCGACAAAAACAAATAAATTTGTTTCCAATCAACACTACTAGAAATATGTATTTGTCCATTTGTCAACCAGCAACGATAACTACAAAAATTAAAATATGAGATAGCATACTGACATTTGTAAGCACAGTTATCGATTTTTTTTTTTATATAATGTAATTACTTAAATACGCTCCTTTATTCATTGACTAATAAAACGGAAAATTGTTATTTTAGTTTGTGTCAAAAAATTTCATTTTTCCAATTTTAAGCCTTATTGATTGTACTTGAATGTGATAAAAATCATCAAGTTTAGTAGGCGACTTCGGCATACTTAGCATCAGAGCACACGTTTCTAAAAAATTGTGAACCGACCAGACTACCAACAAAAACAGCCACTAGATATGCTATAATAATAAGCCGCTACGGATGAAGGACATGAAACTACGCGCAGAAGCCATTTTAGTGTAATTTAACCTTCAGTACCAACTGTAACGTCATTCATGCCACATCTGCAACTTCATATAAGAATCATTGATTCCATGCAGTATTAAAGATATGTACATGTAGATATGTATTTTCGTGAATTTCTTGCACACAAATTAAATGCCTATCGCGCTCTCACAAGCCACTGCCAATTTCCGTTTTACACATTTTGTTACAGGCACAGCAAAGAGCTTACCACATCTACTCGTAACATAACCATCGATTCCACCACCGACCTACAGGCCGCCAAAACAGATGCACAGAAATATTAAAATTTCGTTCACGCCACTTGCAAAAGCGATAAATACTTAAAATTATTCATGTAACTTAAATATTTAAATCAATTTTCTGACTGTACAAAGATATTGTGTATATACAAGTAGTTTTATATGAATGTATGAAACTATATGTACTTTTGTAAAAAAACAGAGCGCAACGTCGCTGCATGTAATATTTTATAAACGCCTTGTCCCTCTTTTTACGCGCCACAGTACTTCCCCTTGTAAATTTTGCTGCGACTCGCCCAAGTATATAATTAATTTCTGAATTCCGTTGCTGTGAATTTGTCTGTCATTCTGCACCGGGTGATGTCTCATTTGTGAAGGCATGTCAAATGCCCTTGTTGGTATGGTGAAGTGAGACCGACCCTCTCTCGAATTCACTAACGAAGTTATCATGCCAAGATTTACACGCACTTGAAGAACAAATGCAAATATAAGATTTATTTTCAAACGACGAAAATGATGAATCCCTGCAGCTCACGGCGTACAATTGGCCGTTGTCCAACGTGTCTAGAGAGTTTTTGCAACTCCATCTGTTGTACCAGCACAGCAGATAAGGAACTGGCCAGCGGGACTTTCGACAGTGGTGCAACGAATTTGCGAGCACACGTACGCTATCACAAAATTCTGTAAAGTTTTAATCGAATAAATCTGCAGGAAGTTTAGTAAAACCAATTTATTGTTTATTATTTATGCTAATTAATATTGGTATGGTAATCTTATTTCACAACAGAATTTAAAAACGTTCATGACTAATATTAGTATTCCAGAGTTAATTTCGAGTTTTTTGTGGCAATATGACAATGGCACTAATAACTAGTGACGTAGTGGTTTAAAAATTCACTTACAAATCATAGCCCAAAAACACTTTTCAGCAAAGTAAACAAGAAGTTGTCACCGGCACCTAAAATAACTCACACAGAACTCACCTTACTGCTATGTGATTTACATTGTTTTCCTTTCCTCCCAACTGATCAGGAATAACCAGCCGTATGAAGCGTTACCTGGCAATGACAACGCGAACGATGGCCCTTTAGCTTCAGAGACACAAGAGAATGTAAATGGTGTCGTCACGCAACCACAGGCGGTCAGCTAACATTTTACCATCTTGAAGAACTAAATGTACATATTTAAAATAAATTCAAACTGTCAAAATCCGTTTTTATTCAACCCAGACAAGTGCCCTAAACCTGCCCCTTTCTAAGTATAAAACAAAAACAACAGTATTTCTCAGATCTTATAATTCAACAGCGGCCGGCTTTATTTACAAAATAGTTTTCACTTACATAATAAATATTCATAATTATTATATACAAAAAATTTTCTATAATACTGAGGATTTCTTTTCACAATATTTCTTATATTAATTATTCTGTTATCTATCGACTAATCTATCAGTCTAATTTTTTAATCAAGATTATGAATCTAAATTCTTAAGCGTGTCTTAATCTACCTCCTCGACAGTAGGACCATTGTAATTGCCACCTCCAAAGCCACCTGCTTGCTGACCACAACCACTCGCAAACGGTGAACCGCAGCCACCGGCACCAGCACTAGCACCTCCATTGGCTTGCTGGTGAATCTTTGTCATTATAGGGCTGCAAATTTTTGTCAGCTCCTCCATTTTGTACTCGTATTCCTCTTTTTCGGCAGTCGTGTTACTGTCGAGCCATTTAACGGTCTCGTTGCATTTCTCGAGAACGCGTTCTTTGTCCGATTGGCCCAACTTATCACCAGCCTGCTCCACTGCCTGCTTCACGCCAAACACATAGCTCTCCAACTGATTGCGCGCCGCTACACGCTGACGATGCTTCTCATCTTCATCCGCGTACTTCTCAGCCTCATTCACCATTCGGTCGATTTCGGCCTGAGACAACCGACCTTTGTCATTCTTGATTGTGATATTCTTCGCATTGCCGGTGCTCATCTCCTTCGCTGTCACATTTAGAATACCATTGGCGTCCAAGTCGAATGTGACATCTACCTTTGGAACTCCGCGTGGCGCTGGCGGAATGCCTGTCAAGTTAAACGTACCCAGTAGATTATTGTCTTTAGTCATGGCACGTTCACCCTCGAACACTTGGATGGTCACTGCAGGCTGGTTATCGGCATATGTAGTAAAGGTCTTCGATTGTTTACATGGAATGCGGCTGTTACGCTCAATCAGTTTCGTCATTACTCCTCCAGCTGTTTCGATACCAAGAGACAATGGAGCTACATCAACCAGTAGCACATCCTGGATTTGACTGCTCTTATCACCACTCAGAATGGCAGCTTGGATGGCAGCACCATACGCCACCGCCTCATCCGGGTTAATGGACAAATTCAGATTCTTTCCTCCGAAGAACGACTGCAAAAGGGATTGCACTTTCGGTATACGTGTCGAGCCACCAACTAGAACAACATCATGAATTTGTCCCTTGTCCATCTTGGCATCGTTCAAGGCCTTCTCTACCGGCTGCAATGTACTGCGGAACAAATCGGCGCAAAGCTCCTCAAACCGCGCACGACTTATTTTCGTGTAGAAGTCAACGCCCTCAAACAGAGCGTCAATCTCAATTGTGGCCTCGGTGCTGGATGATAGTGTGCGTTTTGCGCGTTCCGCTGCTGTGCGCAGGCGACGCAGCGCTCTCGGATTCGATCTTAAATCCTTCTTGTATTTCCGTTTAAACTCTTCGGCCAGATGATTCACAAGTCGATTGTCAAAGTCCTCACCACCCAAGTGAGTATCACCAGCCGTCGCTCGCACTTCGAACAGTGAACCCTCATCAATGGTCAGGATGGAAACATCGAAGGTGCCACCGCCCAAGTCAAAGATGAGTACATTCCGTTCGCCCTTTAGATTCTTGTCCAAACCGTAAGCCAAGGCAGCCGCTGTTGGCTCATTTATTATACGCAGCACATTCAGGCCCGCTATCGCACCCGCATCCTTTGTGGCTTGACGCTGAGAGTCGTTGAAATAGGCGGGCACCGTAATAACTGCATCCTTGATTGTTGTGCCCAAATACGCCTCCGCCGTCTCCTTCATCTTCGTCAAAACCATCGAACTAATTTCTTCCGGAGCGAATTTTTTCTGTTCTCCCTTGAATTCCGCACTGATCTTGGGCTTGCCTCCATCGTTTACCACTGTGAAAGGCCAGTGCTTCATGTCGTTTTGTATCTTGGAGTCGTCAAATTTTCGGCCAATGAGACGTTTTGCATCAAACACTGTGTTCTTGGGATTCATGGCGACCTGGTTCTTAGCCGCGTCACCTATGAGCCGCTCAGAATCTGTGAATGCCACATAGCTGGGAGTGGTCCGATTACCCTGATCGTTGGCGATAATCTCAACTTTTCCGTGTTGGAAGACACCAACACACGAGTATGTGGTACCCAAATCAATTCCAATTGCTACCATTTTGGTTTGTACTTATTCTTTTGTTTTGCTAAATTAATTCTTTGTTTATCTTAGCTTCTCACTTATTTCTTCACCTTTTCACTTCGACTTTCAAAATTTATCTGTGCGGAGAAACGATTTTCTGCTGCTATTTATACTCAATCCATACCAGAGTGAATTTTCTAGAAATACTCTCTCAGCTATACAAGAATATACTCGAATTCGAGGTTGCCACAGTGCATGATTTTCTTCTTTGCTATCAAACTGTATCTCAAATTGTAGACAAGTTGAGAAAATTTTCATTTGTGTATAACAGTTTACTAATGTTTCTTAACAATCATTTAAATACACATTATAGTTTTAATAGACTTGTGCATGGAATGATATATTTTTTATTAATTATAAAATATTATTTGTGTGCCGAATTGAGGCATACTTTCAAAAACACAATATCTGAATGATAACTAAATTTAATTTCTTTTAATAAATTAAAAAAATTATTCACGAATGCAGTTTGAATCAATCAACGCTCCGCTCCAGCCAGCTAGTTTCAGTGTTAACCCTCTAGTTCCCAAGAAGGCCTGTAGACATCCTAAGCTTAAAAAATTCTGTAAATTACACCTTATGAATTTTCTAGCCGATTTTACACATATGGAAAGGTAAATCTCCCTTTTATAAAATAAGTGTAGTCAGTTAACGCTGCCACGGCAGTAATTCTGTGGCCGTAAGGAATAACAGCCAAAGTCGAGTTAGGACAAAATTGAGTTATTACCACCATTGCATTCGTCTTATTCAAATGTACTACTACACAAAATTCTATGGCTTTTGCTCATAAAATGAATGTTTTACGCCCAAAAATCTAAAGTTTATCTAGTGTAATCTAAAGCAAATTCAAAAATTAAAAGTGCTCTCCTGAAAACTTCATAAAATCGACTTTGGCTGTTATTTTTTACGGCCACAGAATTGTAAGACAAAGTTGAAGTTTCGTGAGAAAGTAGGCAAATAATAATTTTTGAAATTGTGTGAGAATCAAAAAATGTTTTAAATAAATTGTGAGCCTCAATAAAACTAAAAATATTACTAGTGAGTAGCTGTTAATGTGTTCTTTGAGTCAATAAAAAAAAATTTTGAAAAAAGTTGTTACACTCCTCCTACCTAACCCAAACCCTAGAGTGTCGGCCTACTTGGGATGAAAAGCTTAAATAATTATGGGTCATTGATGATATTTTTACGCTATCTAAGCATTATTTTTTATTTGAACCGAAAAATTTATACCAAGGCGTAGTCCGCGGGGTAGAAGAGAGAACTACACTTTTTCAAGTTGTACATCAGAAAATTCAAATTGTATTTAAGCGTTTAAAATTTTATTTCAGCGTTTAACATTGTATTTCAGATTTTTCAAATTGAATTTCAGATTTTTCAAATTGTATTTCAGATTTTAAAATTGAATTTCAAGTTGTGTTTCAGAGTTTAAAATTGTATTTCGGCTTTTAAATTGTATTTCAGATTTTCAAATTAAATTTCAGATTTTTAAATTGTATTTCAGTTTTTTCAAATTGTATTCCGGATTTTTCAAATTGTATTTCAGATTTTTAAAATGTCATTGTTAATTAAATTTAAAACGACCCTTTGAATCCTCTCTGGTTGAGTTCTGTTAAAATGTTGTCGATGGCACAAACCCACAGGAGAGGCGACAGTATCCCCTTTGTGGTGTGCCTCTGCTTACAAATTTTGCAAGGTGGGTGCTTCCAAGCATCGCGCTCACCACCCGTGTTTGGAGCATTGCAGTGACCCAGTTGCGTACCTGTGCATTGACACCAAGATTTACCAGCGATTCCTCTATCGCCCTAGTCTCTATGTTATAGAAGGCATCTTCTATGTCCATGAAGGTCGCCAATGTATATTGTTTGTATTCCAGTGACCTTTCTACTGTTCGCACTACCTCATGGCTCGAATGTGTTGAGCATCACACCTCCTATTGACATGCAATTTTTTTCCCCGAACAAACATTACTTCTGCACCACAAAATTAAAACCTTGGGAACTAGAGGGTTAAGCAGACAAATCATCGCCAGGTAACAGTAGGCGATGGCAGGCTTATGTAGCATTTGCACAGAAACCCGACATTGGCTGAACCATAGGTGAATAGAAAAGCTTCAGAATTTGGTGGCGCGTTTAGCAGTTGTAAAGGATCATTGGCCAGCCTAAAGCAACACACCCTTAGTTGCTCCGTGATATATTGCCACTAGGCATCGCAATCCCGGGATCCCGGACTTTTTCCAGTCCCGAAAATCCCGGGATTCAAATCTTTTAATCCCGGGATTTTCGGGATTGCAAAAGATGCTTCAAAGTTCAAATGAAATAAATTTAAAAGCACAAAAACCCAGTTCCTTATCTGAAGGAGGAGGGAGGGGATAGAGGGCGTCTTTTGCAAAAGGCTTATAATTATTTACTAAGCATTCAACCAGCAAGTGTTGAATCTGAAAGATGTTTTCTCTCAGCAGGGTTTATTTGCAATAAATTTCGCTCTAGATTAGAGGGCAAAACATTTAATGCCTTAGTATTTTTAAGATCTCAGTTTTTAGTTAATCACAACGCTTAACTTTTTTATCGAAATAATCAAAGTAAAACTAAAAGTACTAACAAATTAACTATTTTATTTGTTTTTATCAAATATGCGTATATATGTACTTTATGATACATTTGATGCAAAGCAATAAGTTATGTTTAAGTGCCATTTTTGGATAAAACTAAATGTTATCAAACTGAAGTTAAATGTCAAATGAAAAACTTTTAAGTTAAACAAAATGTTGTCAAGGATGACTATGTTTATTTATTTGATTTAAATTTAAACTGACAATTTTGAATGTAATTGACAACTGATTGTAAATGACAACTGGATTTTGGTGATGTGCCGCGCACAACCAACCACTTCGACGACTCAACACCGACTGCCTCCCTTTCCGCCTTACAATGTGATTAAATTCAAGATAAAAAATCTTAAAACTACCCCAAATGTGATTAAACTGTGTCCATTTTTATGGTAAATATATTATAAACAAGTATTTATGCAATTTGGTAAAATTGTTTTATTTAAAAAATTTGTTATTTGAATCCCGGGATTTGACTTTTCAATCCCGAAAATCCCGGGATCGCAAAATGGCAAAAAATTGCGATCCCTAATTGCCCCATTTCTATTTGACTTCATGTTTCTGTTTGCGACTTCACTGAAGTGTCGCCTGGAAGAGGATATGACTTTGCACAACCGAGTTCTGGTTTATGCTAAATGCCCAACTCCAGCCTCAACACCAACCAAACCTAATCTATGTATTTTTATTTAACCTTATGAAGCCATTTTAAAGAGCTTCATTTTGGATCAACAAACAAAACTCAACTCAGTCTTTAGAACATATGTACAACAATATGAAATACCAAGTCATTTTCCTCTCTACAGTTCTCAATTCCCGTTTTACCACCATTGAAAACAATGCAAAATACTTTTTTTTCAATGTTCTATTTCAACCATAACTGTTATTATTTATTACTTCATATACACATAAATAATTGTCTTTAAAATTAGATAGAACATTTTTCTGTAATACTGAGGATTCGTTTCACAATATTTCTTATATTAATTATTCTACTATCAACTAATCAATCGGTTAACAAAGCAGTCTCAATTTCTAATCAAGATTATGAATCTAAATTCTTAAGCGTGTCTTAATCTACCTCCTCGACAGTAGGACCATTGTAATTGCCACCTCCAAAGCCACCTGCTTGCTGACCACAACCACTCGCAAACGGTGAACCGCAGCCACCGGCACCAGCACTAGCACCTCCATTGGCTTGCTGGTGAATCTTTGTCATTATAGGGCTGCAAATTTTTGTCAGCTCCTCCATTTTGTACTCGTATTCCTCTTTTTCGGCAGTCGTGTTACTGTCGAGCCATTTAACGGTCTCGTTGCATTTCTCGAGAACGCGTTCTTTGTCCGATTGGCCCAACTTATCACCAGCCTGCTCCACTGCCTGCTTCACGCCAAACACATAGCTCTCCAACTGATTGCGCGCCGCTACACGCTGACGATGCTTCTCATCTTCATCCGCGTACTTCTCAGCCTCATTCACCATTCGGTCGATTTCGGCCTGAGACAACCGACCTTTGTCATTCTTGATTGTGATATTCTTCGCATTGCCGGTGCTCATCTCCTTCGCTGTCACATTTAGAATACCATTGGCGTCCAAGTCGAATGTGACATCTACCTTTGGAACTCCGCGTGGCGCTGGCGGAATGCCTGTCAAGTTAAACGTACCCAGTAGATTATTGTCTTTAGTCATGGCACGTTCACCCTCGAACACTTGGATGGTCACTGCAGGCTGGTTATCGGCATATGTAGTAAAGGTCTTCGATTGTTTACATGGAATGCGGCTGTTACGCTCAATCAGTTTCGTCATTACTCCTCCAGCTGTTTCGATACCAAGAGACAATGGAGCTACATCAACCAGTAGCACATCCTGGATTTGACTGCTCTTATCACCACTCAGAATGGCAGCTTGGATGGCAGCACCATACGCCACCGCCTCATCCGGGTTAATGGACAAATTCAGATTCTTTCCTCCGAAGAACGACTGCAAAAGGGATTGCACTTTCGGTATACGTGTCGAGCCACCAACTAGAACAACATCATGAATTTGTCCCTTGTCCATCTTGGCATCGTTCAAGGCCTTCTCTACCGGCTCCAATGTACTGCGGAACAAATCGGCGCAAAGCTCCTCAAACCGCGCACGACTTATTTTCGTGTAGAAGTCAACGCCCTCAAACAGAGCGTCAATCTCAATTGTGGCCTCGGTGCTGGATGATAGTGTGCGTTTTGCGCGTTCCGCTGCTGTGCGCAGGCGACGCAGCGCTCTCGGATTCGATCTTAAATCCTTCTTGTATTTCCGTTTAAACTCTTCGGCCAGATGATTCACAAGTCGATTGTCAAAGTCCTCACCACCCAAGTGAGTATCACCAGCCGTCGCTCGCACTTCGAACAGTGAACCCTCATCAATGGTCAGGATGGAAACATCGAAGGTGCCACCGCCCAAGTCAAAGATGAGTACATTTCGTTCGCCCTTTAGATTCTTGTCCAAACCGTAAGCCAAGGCAGCCGCTGTTGGCTCATTTATTATACGCAGCACATTCAGGCCCGCTATCGCACCCGCATCCTTTGTGGCTTGACGCTGAGAGTCGTTGAAATAGGCGGGCACCGTAATAACTGCATCCTTGATTGTTGTGCCCAAATACGCCTCCGCCGTCTCCTTCATCTTCGTCAAAACCATCGAACTAATTTCTTCCGGAGCGAATTTTTTCTGTTCTCCCTTGAATTCCGCACTGATCTTGGGCTTGCCTCCATCGTTTACCACTGTGAAAGGCCAGTGCTTCATGTCGTTTTGTATCTTGGAGTCGTCAAATTTTCGGCCAATGAGACGTTTTGCATCAAACACTGTGTTCTTGGGATTCATGGCGACCTGGTTCTTAGCCGCGTCACCTATGAGCCGCTCAGAATCTGTGAATGCCACATAGCTGGGAGTGGTCCGATTACCCTGATCGTTGGCGATAATCTCAACTTTTCCGTGTTGGAAGACACCAACACACGAGTATGTGGTACCCAAATCAATTCCAATTGCTACCATTTTGGTTTGTACTTATTCTTTTGTTTTGCTAAATTAATTCTTTGTTTATCTTAGCTTCTCACTTATTTCTTCACCTTTTCACTTCGACTTTCAAAATTTATCTGTGCGGAGAAACGATTTTCTGCTGCTATTTATACTCAATCCATACCAGAGTGAATTTTCTAGAAATACTCTCTCAGCTATACAAGAATATACTCGAATTCGAGGTTGCCACAGTGCATGATTTTCTTCTTTGCTATCAAACTGTATCTCAAATTGTAGACAAGTTGAGAAAATTTTCATTTGTGTATAACAGTTTACTAATGTTTCTTAACAATCATTTAAATACACATTATAGTTTTAATAGACTTGTGCATGGAATGATATATTTTTTATTAATTATAAAATATTATTTGTGTGCCGAATTGAGGCATACTTTCAAAAACACAATATCTGAATGATAACTAAATTTAATTTCTTTTAATAAATTAAAAAAATTATTCACGAATGCAGTTTGAATCAATCAACGCTCCGCTCCAGCCAGCTAGTTTCAGTGTTAACCCTCTAGTTCCCAAGAAGGCCTGTAGACATCCTAAGCTTAAAAAATTCTGTAAATTACACCTTATGAATTTTCTAGCCGATTTTACACATATGGAAAGGTAAATCTCCCTTTTATAAAATAAGTGTAGTCAGTTAACGCTGCCACGGCAGTAATTCTGTGGCCGTAAGGAATAACAGCCAAAGTCGAGTTAGGACAAAATTGAGTTATTACCACCATTGCATTCGTCTTATTCAAATGTACTACTACACAAAATTCTATGGCTTTTGCTCATAAAATGAATGTTTTACGCCCAAAAATCTAAAGTTTATCTAGTGTAATCTAAAGCAAATTCAAAAATTAAAAGTGCTCTCCTGAAAACTTCATAAAATCGACTTTGGCTGTTATTTTTTACGGCCACAGAATTGTAAGACAAAGTTGAAGTTTCGTGAGAAAGTAGGCAAATAATAATTTTTGAAATTGTGTGAGAATCAAAAAATGTTTTAAATAAATTGTGAGCCTCAATAAAACTAAAAATATTACTAGTGAGTAGCTGTTAATGTGTTCTTTGAGTCAATAAAAAAAAATTTTGAAAAAAGTTGTTACACTCCTCCTACCTAACCCAAACCCTAGAGTGTCGGCCTACTTGGGATGAAAAGCGTAAATAATTATGGGTCATTGATGATATTTTTACGCTATCTAAGCATTATTTTTTATTTGAACCGAAAAATTTATACCAAGGCGTAGTCCGCGGGGTAGAAGAGAGAACTACACTTTTTCAAGTTGTACATCAGAAAATTCAAATTGTATTTAAGCGTTTAAAATTTTATTTCAGCGTTTAACATTGTATTTCAGATTTTTCAAATTGAATTTCAGATTTTTCAAATTGTATTTCAGATTTTAAAATTGAATTTCAATTTGTGTTTCAGAGTTTAAAATTGTATTTCGGCTTTTAAATTGTATTTCAGATTTTCAAATTAAATTTCAGATTTTTAAATTGTATTTCAGTTTTTTCAAATTGTATTCCGGATTTTTCAAATTGTATTTCAGATTTTTAAAATGTCATTGTTAATTAAATTTAAAACGACCCTTTGAATCCTCTTTGGTTGAGTTCTGTTAAAATGTTGTCGATGGCACAAACCCACAGGAGAGGCGACAGTATCCCCCTTGTGGTGTGCCTCTGCTTACAAATTTTGCAAGGTGGGTGCTTCCAAGCATCGCGCTCACCACCCTTGTTTGGAGCATTGCAGTGACCCAGTTGCGTACCTGTGCATTGACACCAAGATTTACCAGCGATTCCTCTATCGCCCTAGTCTCTATGTTATAGAAGGCATCTTCTATGTCCATGAAGGTCGCCAATGTATATTGTTTGTATTCCAGTGACCTTTCTACTGTTCGCACTACCTCATGGCTCGAATGTGTTGAGCATCACACCTCCTATTGACATGCAATTTTTTTCCCCGAACAAACATTACTTCTGCACCACAAAATTAAAACCTTGGGAACTAGAGGGTTAAGCAGACAAATCATCGCCAGGTAACAGTAGGCGATGGCAGGCTTATGTAGCATTTGCACAGAAACCCGACATTGGCTGAACCATAGGTGAATAGAAAAGCTTCAGAATTTGGTGGCGCGTTTAGCAGTTGTAAAGGATCATTGGCCAGCCTAAAGCAACACACCCTTAGTTGCTCCGTGATATATTGCCACTAGGCATCGCAATCCCGGGATCCCGGACTTTTTCCAGTCCCGAAAATCCCGGGATTCAAATCTTTTAATCCCGGGATTTTCGGGATTGCAAAAGATGCTTCAAAGTTCAAATGAAATAAATTTAAAAGCACAAAAACCCAGTTCCTTATCTGAAGGAGGAGGGAGGGGATAGAGGGCGTCTTTTGCAAAAGGCTTATAATTATTTACTAAGCATTCAACCAGCAAGTGTTGAATCTGAAAGATGTTTTCTCTCAGCAGGGTTTATTTGCAATAAATTTCGCTCTAGATTAGAGGGCAAAACATTTAATGCCTTAGTATTTTTAAGATCTCAGTTTTTAGTTAATCACAACGCTTAACTTTTTTATCGAAATAATCAAAGTAAAACTAAAAGTACTAACAAATTAACTATTTTATTTGTTTTTATCAAATATGCGTATATATGTACTTTATGATATATTTGATGCAAAGCAATAAGTTATGTTTAAGTGTCATTTTTGGATAAAACTAAATGTTATCAAACTGAAGTTAAATGTCAAATGAAAAACTTTTAAGTTAAACAAAATGTTGTCAAGGATGACTATGTTTATTTATTTGATTTAAATTTAAACTGACAATTTTGAATGTAATTGACAACTGATTGTAAATGACAACTGGATTTTGGTGATGTGCCGCGCACAACCAACCACTTCGACGACTCAACACCGACTGCCTCCCTTTCCGCCTTACAATGTGATTAAATTCAAGATAAAAAATCTTAAAACTACCCCAAATGTGATTAAACTGTGTCCATTTTTATGGTAAATATATTATAAACAAGTATTTATGCAATTTGGTAAAATTGTTTTATTTAAAAAATTTGTTATTTGAATCCCGGGATTTGACTTTTCAATCCCGAAAATCCCGGGATCGCAAAATGGCAAAAAATTGCGATCCCTAATTGCCCCATTTCTATTTGACTTCATGTTTCTGTTTGCGACTTCACTGAAGTGTCGCCTGGAAGAGGATATGACTTTGCACAACCGAGTTCTGGTTTATGCTAAATGCCCAACTCCAGCCTCAACACCAACCAAACCTAATCTATGTATTTTTATTTAACCTTATGAAGCCATTTTAAAGAGCTTCATTTTGGATCAGCAAACAAAACTCAACTCAGTCTTTAGAACATATGTACAACAATATGAAATACCAAGTCATTTTCCTCTCTACAGTTCTCAATTCCCGTTTTACCACCATTGAAAACAATGCAAAATACTTTTTTTTCAATGTTCTATTTCAACCATAACTGTTATTATTTATTACTTCATATACACATAAATAATTGTCTTTAAAATTAGATAGAACATTTTTCTGTAATACTGAGGATTCGTTTCACAATATTTCTTATATTAATTATTCTACTATCAACTAATCAATCGGTTAACAAAGCAGTCTCAATTTCTAATCAAGATTATGAATCTAAATTCTTAAGCGTGTCTTAATCTACCTCCTCGACAGTAGGACCATTGTAATTGCCACCTCCAAAGCCACCTGCTTGCTGACCACAACCACTCGCAAACGGTGAACCGCAGCCACCGGCACCAGCACTAGCACCTCCATTGGCTTGCTGGTGAATCTTTGTCATTATAGGGCTGCAAATTTTTGTCAGCTCCTCCATTTTGTACTCGTATTCCTCTTTTTCGGCAGTCGTGTTACTGTCGAGCCATTTAACGGTCTCGTTGCATTTCTCGAGAACGCGTTCTTTGTCCGATTGGCCCAACTTATCACCAGCCTGCTCCACTGCCTGCTTCACGCCAAACACATAGCTCTCCAACTGATTGCGCGCCGCTACACGCTGACGATGCTTCTCATCTTCATCCGCGTACTTCTCAGCCTCATTCACCATTCGGTCGATTTCGGCCTGAGACAACCGACCTTTGTCATTCTTGATTGTGATATTCTTCGCATTGCCGGTGCTCATCTCCTTCGCTGTCACATTTAGAATACCATTGGCGTCCAAGTCGAATGTGACATCTACCTTTGGAACTCCGCGTGGCGCTGGCGGAATGCCTGTCAAGTTAAACGTACCCAGTAGATTATTGTCTTTAGTCATGGCACGTTCACCCTCGAACACTTGGATGGTCACTGCAGGCTGGTTATCGGCATATGTAGTAAAGGTCTTCGATTGTTTACATGGAATGCGGCTGTTACGCTCAATCAGTTTCGTCATTACTCCTCCAGCTGTTTCGATACCAAGAGACAATGGAGCTACATCAACCAGTAGCACATCCTGGATTTGACTGCTCTTATCACCACTCAGAATGGCAGCTTGGATGGCAGCACCATACGCCACCGCCTCATCCGGGTTAATGGACAAATTCAGATTCTTTCCTCCGAAGAACGACTGCAAAAGGGATTGCACTTTCGGTATACGTGTCGAGCCACCAACTAGAACAACATCATGAATTTGTCCCTTGTCCATCTTGGCATCGTTCAAGGCCTTCTCTACCGGCTGCAATGTACTGCGGAACAAATCGGCGCAAAGCTCCTCAAACCGCGCACGACTTATTTTCGTGTAGAAGTCAACGCCCTCAAACAGAGCGTCAATCTCAATTGTGGCCTCGGTGCTGGATGATAGTGTGCGTTTTGCGCGTTCCGCTGCTGTGCGCAGGCGACGCAGCGCTCTCGGATTCGATCTTAAATCCTTCTTGTATTTCCGTTTAAACTCTTCGGCCAGATGATTCACAAGTCGATTGTCAAAGTCCTCACCACCCAAGTGAGTATCACCAGCCGTCGCTCGCACTTCGAACAGTGAACCCTCATCAATGGTCAGGATGGAAACATCGAAGGTGCCACCGCCCAAGTCAAAGATGAGTACATTCCGTTCGCCCTTTAGATTCTTGTCCAAACCGTAAGCCAAGGCAGCCGCTGTTGGCTCATTTATTATACGCAGCACATTCAGGCCCGCTATCGCACCCGCATCCTTTGTGGCTTGACGCTGAGAGTCGTTGAAATAGGCGGGCACCGTAATAACTGCATCCTTGATTGTTGTGCCCAAATACGCCTCCGCCGTCTCCTTCATCTTCGTCAAAACCATCGAACTAATTTCTTCCGGAGCGAATTTTTTCTGTTCTCCCTTGAATTCCGCACTGATCTTGGGCTTGCCTCCATCGTTTACCACTGTGAAAGGCCAGTGCTTCATGTCGTTTTGTATCTTGGAGTCGTCAAATTTTCGGCCAATGAGACGTTTTGCATCAAACACTGTGTTCTTGGGATTCATGGCGACCTGGTTCTTAGCCGCGTCACCTATGAGCCGCTCAGAATCTGTGAATGCCACATAGCTGGGAGTGGTCCGATTACCCTGATCGTTGGCGATAATCTCAACTTTTCCGTGTTGGAAGACACCAACACACGAGTATGTGGTACCCAAATCAATTCCAATTGCTACCATTTTGGTTTGTACTTATTCTTTTGTTTTGCTAAATTAATTCTTTGTTTATCTTAGCTTCTCACTTATTTCTTCACCTTTTCACTTCGACTTTCAAAATTTATCTGTGCGGAGAAACGATTTTCTGCTGCTATTTATACTCAATCCATACCAGAGTGAATTTTCTAGAAATACTCTCTCAGCTATACAAGAATATACTCGAATTCGAGGTTGCCACAGTGCATGATTTTCTTCTTTGCTATCAAACTGTATCTCAAATTGTAGACAAGTTGAGAAAATTTTCATTTGTGTATAACAGTTTACTAATGTTTCTTAACAATCATTTAAATACACATTATAGTTTTAATAGACTTGTGCATGGAATGATATATTTTTTATTAATTATAAAATATTATTTGTGTGCCGAATTGAGGCATACTTTCAACACAATATCTGAATGATAACTAAATTTAATTTCTTTTAATAAATTAAAAAAATTATTCACGAATGCAGTTTGAATCAATCAACGCTCCGCTCCAGCCAGCTAGTTTCAGTGTTAACCCTCTAGTTCCCAAGAAGGCCTGTAGACATCCTAAGCTTAAAAAATTCTGTAAATTACACCTTATGAATTTTCTAGCCGATTTTACACATATGGAAAGGTAAATCTCCCTTTTATAAAATAAGTGTAGTCAGTTAACGCTGCCACGGCAGTAATTCTGTGGCCGTAAGGAATAACAGCCAAAGTCGAGTTAGGACAAAATTGAGTTATTACCACCATTGCATTCGTCTTATTCAAATGTACTACTACACAAAATTCTATGGCTTTTGCTCATAAAATTAATGTTTTACGCCCAAAAATCTAAAGTTTATCTAGTGTAATCTAAAGCAAATTCAAAAATTAAAAGTGCTCTCCTGAAAACTTCATAAAATCGACTTTGGCTGTTATTTTTTACGGCCACAGAATTGTAAGACAAAGTTGAAGTTTCGTGAGAAAGTAGGCAAATAATTATTTTTGAAATTGTGTGAGAATCAAAAAATGTTTTAAATAAATTGTGAGCCTCAATAAAACTAAAAATATTACTAGTAGCTGTTAATGTGTTCTTTGAGTCAATAAAAAAAAATTTTGAAAAAAGTTGTTACACTCCTCCTACCTAACCCAAACCCTAGAGTGTCGGCCTACTTGGGATGAAAAGCGTAAATAATTATGGGTCATTGATGATATTTTTACGCTATCTAAGCATTATTTTTTATTTGAACAGAAAAATTTATACCAAGGCGTAGTCCGCGGGGTAGAAGAGAGAACTACACTTTTTCAAGTTGTACATCAGAAAATTCAAATTGTATTTAAGCGTTTAAAATTTTATTTCAGCGTTTAAAATTGTATTTCAGCGTTTAACATTGTATTTCAGATTTTCAAATTTAATTCCAGATTTTTCAAATTGTATTTCAGATTTTTCAAATTGAATTTCAGATTTTTCAAATTGTATTTCAGATTTTAAAATTGAATTTCAAGTTGTGTTTCAGAGTTTAAAATTGTATTTCGGCTTTTAAATTGTATTTCAGATTTTCAAATTGAGTTACAGATTTTTAAATTGTATTTAAGTTTTTTCAAGTTGTATTTCAGATTTTTAAAATGTCATTGTTAATTAAATTTAAAACGACCCTTTGAATCCTCTTTGGTTGAGTTCTGTTAAAATGTTGTCGATGGCACAAACCCACAGGAGAGGCGACAGTATCCCCCTTGTGGTGTGCCTCTGCTTACAAATTTTGCAAGGTGGGTGCTTCCAAGCATCGCGCTCACCACCCTTGTTTGGAGCATTGCAGTGACCCAGTTGCGTACCTGTGCATTGACACCAAGATTTACCAGCGATTCCTCTATCGCCCTAGTCTCTATGTTATTGAAGGCATCTTCTATGTCCATGAAGGTCGCCAATGTATATTGTTTGTATTCCAGTGACCTTTCTACTGTTCGCACTACCTCATGGCTCGAATGTGTTGAGCATCACACCTCCTATTGACATGCAATTTTTTTCCCCGAACAAACATTACTTCTGCACCACAAAATTAAAACCTTGGGAACTAGAGGGTTAAGCAGACAAATCATCGCCAGGTAACAGTAGGCGATGGCAGGCTTATGTAGCATTTGCACAGAAACCCGACATTGGCTGAACCATAGGTGAATAGAAAAGCTTCAGAATTTGGTGGCGCGTTTAGCAGTTGTAAAGGATCATTGGCCAGCCTAAAGCAACACACCCTTAGTTGCTCCGTGATATATTGCCACTAGGCATCGCAATCCCGGGATCCCGGACTTTTTCCAGTCCCGAAAATCCCGGGATTCAAATCTTTTAATCCCGGGATTTTCGGGATTGCAAAAGATGCTTCAAAGTTCAAATGAAATAAATTTAAAAGCACAAAAACCCAGTTCCTTATCTGAAGGAGGAGGGAGGGGATAGAGGGCGTCTTTTGCAAAAGGCTTATAATTATTTACTAAGCATTCAACCAGCAAGTGTTGAATCTGAAAGATGTTTTCTCTCAGCAGGGTTTATTTGCAATAAATTTCGCTCTAGATTAGAGGGCAAAACATTTAATGCCTTAGTATTTTTAAGATCTCAGTTTTTAGTTAATCACAACGCTTAACTTTTTTATCGAAATAATCAAAGTAAAACTAAAAGTACTAACAAATTAACTATTTTATTTATTTTTATCAAATATGCGTATATATGTACTTTATGATACATTTGATGCAAAGCAATAAGTTATGTTTAAGTGTCATTTTTGGATAAAACTAAATGTTATCAAACTGAAGTTAAATGTCAAATGAAAAACTTTTAAGTTAAACAAAATGTTGTCAAGGATGACTATGTTTATTTATTTGATTTAAATTTAAACTGACAATTTTGAATGTAATTGACAACTGATTGTAAATGACAACTGGATTTTGGTGATGTGCCGCGCACAACCAACCACTTCGACGACTCAACACCGACTGCCTCCCTTTCCGCCTTACAATGTGATTAAATTCAAGATAAAAAATCTTAAAACTACCCCAAATGTGATTAAACTGTGTCCATTTTTATGGTAAATATATTATAAACAAGTATTTATGCAATTTGGTAAAATTGTTTTATTTAAAAAATTTGTTATTTGAATCCCGGGATTTGACTTTTCAATCCCGAAAATCCCGGGATCGCAAAATGGCAAAAAATTGCGATCCCTAATTGCCCCATTTCTATTTGACTTCATGTTTCTGTTTGCGACTTCACTGAAGTGTCGCCTGGAAGAGGATATGACTTTGCACAACCGAGTTCTGGTTTATGCTAAATGCCCAACTCCAGCCTCAACACCAACCAAACCTAATCTATGTATTTTTATTTAACCTTATGAAGCCATTTTAAAGAGCTTCATTTTGGATCAGCAAACAAAACTCAACTCAGTCTTTAGAACATATGTACAACAATATGAAATACCAAGTCATTTTCCTCTCTACAGTTCTCAATTCCCGTTTTACCACCATTGAAAACAATGCAAAATACTTTTTTTTCAATGTTCTATTTCAACCATAACTGTTATTATTTATTACTTCATATACACATAAATAATTGTCTTTAAAATTAGATAGAACATTTTTCTGTAATACTGAGGATTCGTTTCACAATATTTCTTATATTAATTATTCTACTATCAACTAATCAATCGGTTAACAAAGCAGTCTCAATTTCTAATCAAGATTATGAATCTAAATTCTTAAGCGTGTCTTAATCTACCTCCTCGACAGTAGGACCATTGTAATTGCCACCTCCAAAGCCACCTGCTTGCTGACCACAACCACTCGCAAACGGTGAACCGCAGCCACCGGCACCAGCACTAGCACCTCCATTGGCTTGCTGGTGAATCTTTGTCATTATAGGGCTGCAAATTTTTGTCAGCTCCTCCATTTTGTACTCGTATTCCTCTTTTTCGGCAGTCGTGTTACTGTCGAGCCATTTAACGGTCTCGTTGCATTTCTCGAGAACGCGTTCTTTGTCCGATTGGCCCAACTTATCACCAGCCTGCTCCACTGCCTGCTTCACGCCAAACACATAGCTCTCCAACTGATTGCGCGCCGCTACACGCTGACGATGCTTCTCATCTTCATCCGCGTACTTCTCAGCCTCATTCACCATTCGGTCGATTTCGGCCTGAGACAACCGACCTTTGTCATTCTTGATTGTGATATTCTTCGCATTGCCGGTGCTCATCTCCTTCGCTGTCACATTTAGAATACCATTGGCGTCCAAGTCGAATGTGACATCTACCTTTGGAACTCCGCGTGGCGCTGGCGGAATGCCTGTCAAGTTAAACGTACCCAGTAGATTATTGTCTTTAGTCATGGCACGTTCACCCTCGAACACTTGGATGGTCACTGCAGGCTGGTTATCGGCATATGTAGTAAAGGTCTTCGATTGTTTACATGGAATGCGGCTGTTACGCTCAATCAGTTTCGTCATTACTCCTCCAGCTGTTTCGATACCAAGAGACAATGGAGCTACATCAACCAGTAGCACATCCTGGATTTGACTGCTCTTATCACCACTCAGAATGGCAGCTTGGATGGCAGCACCATACGCCACCGCCTCATCCGGGTTAATGGACAAATTCAGATTCTTTCCTCCGAAGAACGACTGCAAAAGGGATTGCACTTTCGGTATACGTGTCGAGCCACCAACTAGAACAACATCATGAATTTGTCCCTTGTCCATCTTGGCATCGTTCAAGGCCTTCTCTACCGGCTGCAATGTACTGCGGAACAAATCGGCGCAAAGCTCCTCAAACCGCGCACGACTTATTTTCGTGTAGAAGTCAACGCCCTCAAACAGAGCGTCAATCTCAATTGTGGCCTCGGTGCTGGATGATAGTGTGCGTTTTGCGCGTTCCGCTGCTGTGCGCAGGCGACGCAGCGCTCTCGGATTCGATCTTAAATCCTTCTTGTATTTCCGTTTAAACTCTTCGGCCAGATGATTCACAAGTCGATTGTCAAAGTCCTCACCACCCAAGTGAGTATCACCAGCCGTCGCTCGCACTTCGAACAGTGAACCCTCATCAATGGTCAGGATGGAAACATCGAAGGTGCCACCGCCCAAGTCAAAGATGAGTACATTCCGTTCGCCCTTTAGATTCTTGTCCAAACCGTAAGCCAAGGCAGCCGCTGTTGGCTCATTTATTATACGCAGCACATTCAGGCCCGCTATCGCACCCGCATCCTTTGTGGCTTGACGCTGAGAGTCGTTGAAATAGGCGGGCACCGTAATAACTGCATCCTTGATTGTTGTGCCCAAATACGCCTCCGCCGTCTCCTTCATCTTCGTCAAAACCATCGAACTAATTTCTTCCGGAGCGAATTTTTTCTGTTCTCCCTTGAATTCCGCACTGATCTTGGGCTTGCCTCCATCGTTTACCACTGTGAAAGGCCAGTGCTTCATGTCGTTTTGTATCTTGGAGTCGTCAAATTTTCGGCCAATGAGACGTTTTGCATCAAACACTGTGTTCTTGGGATTCATGGCGACCTGGTTCTTAGCCGCGTCACCTATGAGCCGCTCAGAATCTGTGAATGCCACATAGCTGGGAGTGGTCCGATTACCCTGATCGTTGGCGATAATCTCAACTTTTCCGTGTTGGAAGACACCAACACACGAGTATGTGGTACCCAAATCAATTCCAATTGCTACCATTTTGGTTTGTACTTATTCTTTTGTTTTGCTAAATTAATTCTTTGTTTATCTTAGCTTCTCACTTATTTCTTCACCTTTTCACTTCGACTTTCAAAATTTATCTGTGCTGAGAAACGATTTTCTGCTGCTATTTATACTCAATCCATACCAGAGTGAATTTTCTAGAAATACTCTCTCAGCTATACAAGAATATACTCGAATTCGAGGTTGCCACAGTGCATGATTTTCTTCTTTGCTATCAAACTGTATCTCAAATTGTAGACAAGTTGAGAAAATTTTCATTTGTGTATAACAGTTTACTAATGTTTCTTAACAATCATTTAAATACACATTATAGTTTTAATAGACTTGTGCATGGAATGATATATTTTTTATTAATTATAAAATATTATTTGTGTGCCGAATTGAGGCATACTTTCAACACAATATCTGAATGATAACTAAATTTAATTTCTTTTAATAAATTAAAAAAATTATTCACGAATGCAGTTTGAATCAATCAACGCTCCGCTCCAGCCAGCTAGTTTCAGTGTTAACCCTCTAGTTCCCAAGAAGGCCTGTAGACATCCTAAGCTTAAAAAATTCTGTAAATTACACCTTATGAATTTTCTAGCCGATTTTACACATATGGAAAGGTAAATCTCCCTTTTATAAAATAAGTGTAGTCAGTTAACGCTGCCACGGCAGTAATTCTGTGGCCGTAAGGAATAACAGCCAAAGTCGAGTTAGGACAAAATTGAGTTATTACCACCATTGCATTCGTCTTATTCAAATGTACTACTACACAAAATTCTATGGCTTTTGCTCATAAAATGAATGTTTTACGCCCAAAAATCTAAAGTTTATCTAGTGTAATCTAAAGCAAATTCAAAAATTAAAAGTGCTCTCCTGAAAACTTCATAAAATCGACTTTGGCTGTTATTTTTTACGGCCACAGAATTGTAAGACAAAGTTGAAGTTTCGTGAGAAAGTAGGCAAATAATTATTTTTGAAATTGTGTGAGAATCAAAAAATGTTTTAAATAAATTGTGAGCCTCAATAAAACTAAAAATATTACTAGTAGCTGTTAATGTGTTCTTTGAGTCAATAAAAAAAAATTTTGAAAAAAGTTGTTACACTCCTCCTACCTAACCCAAACCCTAGAGTGTCGGCCTACTTGGGATGAAAAGCGTAAATAATTATGGGTCATTGATGATATTTTTACGCTATCTAAGCATTATTTTTTATTTGAACAGAAAAATTTATACCAAGGCGTAGTCCGCGGGGTAGAAGAGAGAACTACACTTTTTCAAGTTGTACATCAGAAAATTCAAATTGTATTTAAGCGTTTAAAATTGTATTTCAGCGTTTAAAATTGTATTTCAGCGTTTAACATTGTATTTCAGATTTTCAAATTTAATTCCAGATTTTTCAAATTGTATTTCAGATTTTTCAAATTGAATTTCAGATTTTTCAAATTGTATTTCAGATTTTAAAATTGAATTTCAAGTTGTGTTTCAGAGTTTAAAATTGTATTTCGGCTTTTAAATTGTATTTCAGATTTTCAAATTGAGTTACAGATTTTTAAATTGTATTTCAGTTTTTTCAAATTGTATTCCGGATTTTTCAAATTGTATTTCAGATTTTTAAAATGTCATTGTTAATTAAATTTAAAACGACCCTTTGAATCCTCTTTGGTTGAGTTCTGTTAAAATGTTGTCGATGGCACAAACCCACAGGAGAGGCGACAGTATCCCCCTTGTGGTGTGCCTCTGCTTACAAATTTTGCAAGGTGGGTGCTTCCAAGCATCGCGCTCACCACCCTTGTTTGGAGCATTGCAGTGACCCAGTTGCGTACCTGTGCATTGACACCAAGATTTACCAGCGATTCCTCTATCGCCCTAGTCTCTATGTTATTGAAGGCATCTTCTATGTCCATGAAGGTCGCCAATGTATATTGTTTGTATTCCAGTGACCTTTCTACTGTTCGCACTACCTCATGGCTCGAATGTGTTGAGCATCACACCTCCTATTGACATGCAATTTTTTTCCCCGAACAAACATTACTTCTGCACCACAAAATTAAAACCTTGGGAACTAGAGGGTTAAGCTGACAAATCATCGCCAGGTAACAGTAGGCGATGGCAGGCTTATGTAGCATTTGCACAGAAACCCGACATTGGCTGAACCATAGGTGAATAGAAAAGCTTCAGAATTTGGTGGCGCGTTTAGCAGTTGTAAAGGATCATTGGCCAGCCTAAAGCAACACACCCTTAGTTGCTCCGTGATATATTGCCACATTTCTATTTGACTTCATGTTTCTGTTTGCGACTTCACTGAAGCGTCGCCTGGAAGAGGATATGACTTTGCACAACCGAGTTCTGGTTTATGCTAAATGCCCAACTCCAGCCTCAACACCAACCAAACCTAATCTATGTATTTTTGTTTAACCTTATGAAGCCATTTTAAAGAGCTTCATTTTGGATCAGCAAACAAAACTCAACTCAGTCTTTAGAACATATGTACAACAATATGAAATACCAAGTCATTTTCCTCTCTACAGTTCTCAATTCCCGTTTTACCACCATTGAAAACAATGCAAAATACTTTTTTTTCAATGTTCTATTTCAACCATAACTGTTATTATTTATTACTTCATATACACATAAATAATTGTCTTTAAAATTAGATAGAACATTTTTCTGTAATACTGAGGATTCGTTTCACAATATTTCTTATATTAATTATTCTACTATCAACTAATCAATCGGTTAACAAAGCAGTCTCAATTTCTAATCAAGATTATGAATCTAAATTCTTAAGCGTGTCTTAATCTACCTCCTCGACAGTAGGACCATTGTAATTGCCACCTCCAAAGCCACCTGCTTGCTGACCACAACCACTCGCAAACGGTGAACCGCAGCCACCGGCACCAGCACTAGCACCTCCATTGGCTTGCTGGTGAATCTTTGTCATTATAGGGCTGCAAATTTTTGTCAGCTCCTCCATTTTGTACTCGTATTCCTCTTTTTCGGCAGTCGTGTTACTGTCGAGCCATTTAACGGTCTCGTTGCATTTCTCGAGAACGCGTTCTTTGTCCGATTGGCCCAACTTATCACCAGCCTGCTCCACTGCCTGCTTCACGCCAAACACATAGCTCTCCAACTGATTGCGCGCCGCTACACGCTGACGATGCTTCTCATCTTCATCCGCGTACTTCTCAGCCTCATTCACCATTCGGTCGATTTCGGCCTGAGACAACCGACCTTTGTCATTCTTGATTGTGATATTCTTCGCATTGCCGGTGCTCATCTCCTTCGCTGTCACATTTAGAATACCATTGGCGTCCAAGTCGAATGTGACATCTACCTTTGGAACTCCGCGTGGCGTTGGCGGAATGCCTGTCAAGTTAAACGTACCCAGTAGATTATTGTCTTTAGTCATGGCACGTTCACCCTCGAACACTTGGATGGTCACTGCAGGCTGGTTATCGGCATATGTAGTAAAGGTCTTCGATTGTTTACATGGAATGCGGCTGTTACGCTCAATCAGTTTCGTCATTACTCCTCCAGCTGTTTCGATACCAAGAGACAATGGAGCTACATCAACCAGTAGCACATCCTGGATTTGACTGCTCTTATCACCACTCAGAATGGCAGCTTGGATGGCAGCACCATACGCCACCGCCTCATCCGGGTTAATGGACAAATTCAGATTCTTTCCTCCGAAGAACGACTGCAAAAGGGATTGCACTTTCGGTATACGTGTCGAGCCACCAACTAGAACAACATCATGAATTTGTCCCTTGTCCATCTTGGCATCGTTCAAGGCCTTCTCTACCGGCTCCAATGTACTGCGGAACAAATCGGCGCAAAGCTCCTCAAACCGCGCACGACTTATTTTCGTGTAGAAGTCAACGCCCTCAAACAGAGCGTCAATCTCAATTGTGGCCTCGGTGCTGGATGATAGTGTGCGTTTTGCGCGTTCCGCTGCTGTGCGCAGGCGACGCAGCGCTCTCGGATTCGATCTTAAATCCTTCTTGTATTTCCGTTTAAACTCTTCGGCCAGATGATTCACAAGTCGATTGTCAAAGTCCTCACCACCCAAGTGAGTATCACCAGCCGTCGCTCGCACTTCGAACAGTGAACCCTCATCAATGGTCAGGATGGAAACATCGAAGGTGCCACCGCCCAAGTCAAAGATGAGTACATTTCGTTCGCCCTTTAGATTCTTGTCCAAACCGTAAGCCAAGGCAGCCGCTGTTGGCTCATTTATTATACGCAGCACATTCAGGCCCGCTATCGCACCCGCATCCTTTGTGGCTTGACGCTGAGAGTCGTTGAAATAGGCGGGCACCGTAATAACTGCATCCTTGATTGTTGTGCCCAAATACGCCTCCGCCGTCTCCTTCATCTTCGTCAAAACCATCGAACTAATTTCTTCCGGAGCGAATTTTTTCTGTTCTCCCTTGAATTCCGCACTGATCTTGGGCTTGCCTCCATCGTTTACCACTGTGAAAGGCCAGTGCTTCATGTCGTTTTGTATCTTGGAGTCGTCAAATTTTCGGCCAATGAGACGTTTTGCATCAAACACTGTGTTCTTGGGATTCATGGCGACCTGGTTCTTAGCCGCGTCACCTATGAGCCGCTCAGAATCTGTGAATGCCACATAGCTGGGAGTGGTCCGATTACCCTGATCGTTGGCGATAATCTCAACTTTTCCGTGTTGGAAGACACCAACACACGAGTATGTGGTACCCAAATCAATTCCAATTGCTACCATTTTGGTTTGTACTTATTCTTTTGTTTTGCTAAATTAATTCTTTGTTTATCTTAGCTTCTCACTTATTTCTTCACCTTTTCACTTCGACTTTCAAAATTTATCTGTGCGGAGAAACGATTTTCTGCTGCTATTTATACTCAATCCATACCAGAGTGAATTTTCTAGAAATACTCTCTCAGCTATACAAGAATATACTCGAATTCGAGGTTGCCACAGTGCATGATTTTCTTCTTTGCTATCAAACTGTATCTCAAATTGTAGACAAGTTGAGAAAATTTTCATTTGTGTATAACAGTTTACTAATGTTTCTTAACAATCATTTAAATACACATTATAGTTTTAATAGACTTGTGCATGGAATGATATATTTTTTATTAATTATAAAATATTATTTGTGTGCCGAATTGAGGCATACTTTCAACACAATATCTGAATGATAACTAAATTTAATTTCTTTTAATAAATTAAAAAAATTATTCACGAATGCAGTTTGAATCAATCAACGCTCCGCTCCAGCCAGCTAGTTTCAGTGTTAACCCTCTAGTTCCCAAGAAGGCCTGTAGACATCCTAAGCTTAAAAAATTCTGTAAATTACACCTTATGAATTTTCTAGCCGATTTTACACATATGGAAAGGTAAATCTCCCTTTTATAAAATAAGTGTAGTCAGTTAACGCTGCCACGGCAGTAATTCTGTGGCCGTAAGGAATAACAGCCAAAGTCGAGTTAGGACAAAATTGAGTTATTACCACCATTGCATTCGTCTTATTCAAATGTACTACTACACAAAATTCTATGGCTTTTGCTCATAAAATGAATGTTTTACGCCCAAAAATCTAAAGTTTATCTAGTGTAATCTAAAGCAAATTCAAAAATTTAAAGTGCTCTCCTGAAAACTTCATAAAATCGACTTTGGCTGTTATTTTTTACGGCCACAGAATTGTAAGACAAAGTTGAAGTTTCGTGAGAAAGTAGGCAAATAATTATTTTTGAAATTGTGTGAGAATCAAAAAATGTTTTAAATAAATTGTGAGCCTCAATAAAACTAAAAATATTACTAGTAGCTGTTAATGTGTTCTTTGAGTCAATAAAAAAAAATTTTGAAAAAAGTTGTTACACTCCTCCTACCTAACCCAAACCCTAGAGTGTCGGCCTACTTGGGATGAAAAGCGTAAATAATTATGGGTCATTGATGATATTTTTACGCTATCTAAGCATTATTTTTTATTTGAACAGAAAAATTTATACCAAGGCGTAGTCCGCGGGGTAGAAGAGAGAACTACACTTTTTCAAGTTGTACATCAGAAAATTCAAATTGTATTTAAGCGTTTAAAATTTTATTTCAGCGTTTAACATTGTATTTCAGATTTTTCAAATTGAATTTCAGATTTTTCAAATTGTATTTCAGATTTTAAAATTGAATTTCAAGTTGTGTTTCAGAGTTTAAAATTGTATTTCGGCTTTTAAATTGTATTTCAGATTTTCAAATTAAATTTCAGATTTTTAAATTGTATTTCAGTTTTTTCAAATTGTATTCCGGATTTTTCAAATTGTATTTCAGATTTTTAAAATGTCATTGTTAATTAAATTTAAAACGACCCTTTGAATCCTCTTTGGTTGAGTTCTGTTAAAATGTTGTCGATGGCACAAACCCACAGGAGAGGCGACAGTATCCCCCTTGTGGTGTGCCTCTGCTTACAAATTTTGCAAGGTGGGTGCTTCCAAGCATCGCGCTCACCACCCTTGTTTGGAGCATTGCAGTGACCCAGTTGCGTACCTGTGCATTGACACCAAGATTTACCAGCGATTCCTCTATCGCCCTAGTCTCTATGTTATAGAAGGCATCTTCTATGTCCATGAAGGTCGCCAATGTATATTGTTTGTATTCCAGTGACCTTTCTACTGTTCGCACTACCTCATGGCTCGAATGTGTTGAGCATCACACCTCCTATTGACATGCAATTTTTTTCCCCGAACAAACATTACTTCTGCACCACAAAATTAAAACCTTGGGAACTAGAGGGTTAAGCAGACAAATCATCGCCAGGTAACAGTAGGCGATGGCAGGCTTATGTAGCATTTGCACAGAAACCCGACATTGGCTGAACCATAGGTGAATAGAAAAGCTTCAGAATTTGGTGGCGCGTTTAGCAGTTGTAAAGGATCATTGGCCAGCCTAAAGCAACACACCCTTAGTTGCTCCGTGATATATTGCCACTAGGCATCGCAATCCCGGGATCCCGGACTTTTTCCAGTCCCGAAAATCCCGGGATTCAAATCTTTTAATCCCGGGATTTTCGGGATTGCAAAAGATGCTTCAAAGTTCAAATGAAATAAATTTAAAAGCACAAAAACCCAGTTCCTTATCTGAAGGAGGAGGGAGGGGATAGAGGGCGTCTTTTGCAAAAGGCTTATAATTATTTACTAAGCATTCAACCAGCAAGTGTTGAATCTGAAAGATGTTTTCTCTCAGCAGGGTTTATTTGCAATAAATTTCGCTCTAGATTAGAGGGCAAAACATTTAATGCCTTAGTATTTTTAAGATCTCAGTTTTTAGTTAATCACAACGCTTAACTTTTTTATCGAAATAATCAAAGTAAAACTAAAAGTACTAACAAATTAACTATTTTATTTATTTTTATCAAATATGCGTATATATGTACTTTATGATACATTTGATGCAAAGCAATAAGTTATGTTTAAGTGTCATTTTTGGATAAAACTAAATGTTATCAAACTGAAGTTAAATGTCAAATGAAAAACTTTTAAGTTAAACAAAATGTTGTCAAGGATGACTATGTTTATTTATTTGATTTAAATTTAAACTGACAATTTTGAATGTAATTGACAACTGATTGTAAATGACAACTGGATTTTGGTGATGTGCCGCGCACAACCAACCACTTCGACGACTCAACACCGACTGCCTCCCTTTCCGCCTTACAATGTGATTAAATTCAAGATAAAAAATCTTAAAACTACCCCAAATGTGATTAAACTGTGTCCATTTTTATGGTAAATATATTATAAACAAGTATTTATGCAATTTGGTAAAATTGTTTTATTTAAAAAATTTGTTATTTGAATCCCGGGATTTGACTTTTCAATCCCGAAAATCCCGGGATCGCAAAATGGCAAAAAATTGCGATCCCTAATTGCCCCATTTCTATTTGACTTCATGTTTCTGTTTGCGACTTCACTGAAGTGTCGCCTGGAAGAGGATATGACTTTGCACAACCGAGTTCTGGTTTATGCTAAATGCCCAACTCCAGCCTCAACACCAACCAAACCTAATCTATGTATTTTTATTTAACCTTATGAAGCCATTTTAAAGAGCTTCATTTTGGATCAGCAAACAAAACTCAACTCAGTCTTTAGAACATATGTACAACAATATGAAATACCAAGTCATTTTCCTCTCTACAGTTCTCAATTCCCGTTTTACCACCATTGAAAACAATGCAAAATACTTTTTTTTCAATGTTCTATTTCAACCATAACTGTTATTATTTATTACTTCATATACACATAAATAATTGTCTTTAAAATTAGATAGAACATTTTTCTGTAATACTGAGGATTCGTTTCACAATATTTCTTATATTAATTATTCTACTATCAACTAATCAATCGGTTAACAAAGCAGTCTCAATTTCTAATCAAGATTATGAATCTAAATTCTTAAGCGTGTCTTAATCTACCTCCTCGACAGTAGGACCATTGTAATTGCCACCTCCAAAGCCACCTGCTTGCTGACCACAACCACTCGCAAACGGTGAACCGCAGCCACCGGCACCAGCACTAGCACCTCCATTGGCTTGCTGGTGAATCTTTGTCATTATAGGGCTGCAAATTTTTGTCAGCTCCTCCATTTTGTACTCGTATTCCTCTTTTTCGGCAGTCGTGTTACTGTCGAGCCATTTAACGGTCTCGTTGCATTTCTCGAGAACGCGTTCTTTGTCCGATTGGCCCAACTTATCACCAGCCTGCTCCACTGCCTGCTTCACGCCAAACACATAGCTCTCCAACTGATTGCGCGCCGCTACACGCTGACGATGCTTCTCATCTTCATCCGCGTACTTCTCAGCCTCATTCACCATTCGGTCGATTTCGGCCTGAGACAACCGACCTTTGTCATTCTTGATTGTGATATTCTTCGCATTGCCGGTGCTCATCTCCTTCGCTGTCACATTTAGAATACCATTGGCGTCCAAGTCGAATGTGACATCTACCTTTGGAACTCCGCGTGGCGCTGGCGGAATGCCTGTCAAGTTAAACGTACCCAGTAGATTATTGTCTTTAGTCATGGCACGTTCACCCTCGAACACTTGGATGGTCACTGCAGGCTGGTTATCGGCATATGTAGTAAAGGTCTTCGATTGTTTACATGGAATGCGGCTGTTACGCTCAATCAGTTTCGTCATTACTCCTCCAGCTGTTTCGATACCAAGAGACAATGGAGCTACATCAACCAGTAGCACATCCTGGATTTGACTGCTCTTATCACCACTCAGAATGGCAGCTTGGATGGCAGCACCATACGCCACCGCCTCATCCGGGTTAATGGACAAATTCAGATTCTTTCCTCCGAAGAACGACTGCAAAAGGGATTGCACTTTCGGTATACGTGTCGAGCCACCAACTAGAACAACATCATGAATTTGTCCCTTGTCCATCTTGGCATCGTTCAAGGCCTTCTCTACCGGCTGCAATGTACTGCGGAACAAATCGGCGCAAAGCTCCTCAAACCGCGCACGACTTATTTTCGTGTAGAAGTCAACGCCCTCAAACAGAGCGTCAATCTCAATTGTGGCCTCGGTGCTGGATGATAGTGTGCGTTTTGCGCGTTCCGCTGCTGTGCGCAGGCGACGCAGCGCTCTCGGATTCGATCTTAAATCCTTCTTGTATTTCCGTTTAAACTCTTCGGCCAGATGATTCACAAGTCGATTGTCAAAGTCCTCACCACCCAAGTGAGTATCACCAGCCGTCGCTCGCACTTCGAACAGTGAACCCTCATCAATGGTCAGGATGGAAACATCGAAGGTGCCACCGCCCAAGTCAAAGATGAGTACATTCCGTTCGCCCTTTAGATTCTTGTCCAAACCGTAAGCCAAGGCAGCCGCTGTTGGCTCATTTATTATACGCAGCACATTCAGGCCCGCTATCGCACCCGCATCCTTTGTGGCTTGACGCTGAGAGTCGTTGAAATAGGCGGGCACCGTAATAACTGCATCCTTGATTGTTGTGCCCAAATACGCCTCCGCCGTCTCCTTCATCTTCGTCAAAACCATCGAACTAATTTCTTCCGGAGCGAATTTTTTCTGTTCTCCCTTGAATTCCGCACTGATCTTGGGCTTGCCTCCATCGTTTACCACTGTGAAAGGCCAGTGCTTCATGTCGTTTTGTATCTTGGAGTCGTCAAATTTTCGGCCAATGAGACGTTTTGCATCAAACACTGTGTTCTTGGGATTCATGGCGACCTGGTTCTTAGCCGCGTCACCTATGAGCCGCTCAGAATCTGTGAATGCCACATAGCTGGGAGTGGTCCGATTACCCTGATCGTTGGCGATAATCTCAACTTTTCCGTGTTGGAAGACACCAACACACGAGCAGAGACAATAAAGACTTTACACCAGAGACAATAAAGACTTTACACTTCGAGTTGTTCTCACTTATACAGACTCATTTCTTGCTGTCTAATAAATACCCGCTGTCACATAAATCCCCGAGCCAATAGATACATTTCGTGGTGTGTACATGAGTACCCATGAGTACCCGAAAAATTGAATGTAGTATGTATCATAGAAGTCGTTTCTACATACGACATTGCTTTACTGGTGCTGCCAAATAAACTTCCTACCATACTTCATGGTGAACATAATTTGAATTCTTATCGTTTGTTTATTGTGCAGCAGACTACGCTGAGGACACCGAGGATTAAAAAAGAAAATAAATACCAATTTGACTGTTAAATTAACGTTCGTATCTGTAGCATGTGATGAAATATCACTTAAGCGACATCTCCATTATGATCGAAAATCAGATCGAATCATAGGCTTAGAGGATTTTGGCGATGAAAATCGTACACATAGGGTGGCTACTAGTGTTTTCACAATATTAGTGCAGGGAATAGGTGGGGAACCGTGGTCCCAACCAAAACAATATGATAAGTGCAATTTGGTCAAGCCACCAGAGCAGTTTATTTCATATATTGAAAATTTAGAAGAAATGTTCTGTGAACGTTTTAATTCCGAAGCACATAGCACATTTATGATGCACTCCACGATATCGAACCCTTTGTTTGTTGCAGTAATTGTAACACGGACAAACTTCTTGCTTTATTTGTGCAAGTTAGAATTTATTTTGTTTTAAAGTTTTTTAATAAAAAACTCTCTATTCCCAAGTCTAATACTACGTTTACATTGAGCCCAAATGCGTAGTTTGAGATGAGTCATTTCAAAGCGTTTACATTGCCTCATTCGCATTGCATTTCATTTTGTTTGGCAGCTAATGTCAAATGCTCAATGCTCATGTCCTCTTGCCGCAGCACATAGATTAGCGCTTCTCCGGCTACTGACTAAAGAATTTGTTGTTTTTTTGCTGCCTCTATGTTCCACACACTGCCATATTTGAATACAAATATATTACATACCTTACATGCTAAGCATATTCTTCATATTTGAAGCAGACGAAAATTTCCATTCGAAATTTCCATTTTGATCATTTTCGTTTGTTTTGATTTTGAACTGTCAAAAAGAACAAAAGCTTTTGAAGCTTTTGAAAGAGCTTTCATTTTGTGATGCTTTCGATAAAATTGGTCATGTTTTATCGCATTTGCTTCGTCGTTTTGTTGAAATGAGTCATTTCGTCGATTTGAATTTGTATGGGGAAATGCGTGATTTGGCTTCGCATTTGAGAATTTTTGCCCAAATCACGCATTTAGGCTCAATGTAAACGTAGAATAAAATTAAGATTTTGCGTGTATCGCATTTGTAGTTTTTCAAATAATTTTTGTTGATAAAGGTAGAACTAACACTAACACTAATGTTTGTAATGCTACTATCATCTTAAAAAACTATAAATTTTCAGTGCATTGGATTGTAAGAATTTGCAAAACAAAAAATTACAATATATCAGATCTTAGCACATTACTTCTCAATTTTTTGTTTTTCGAAATTACCCCGGGCGGCATCAGGTTGACGATGAAATATCAAATCCAACAGCTGATATTTTTCACCACAACTTTTACCAATTGGCAGCACAAAATTTCTATGCTAAAGGGAGGCAGAATAATGCACAAATATAACAATATGAACGAACCAAAACAATTTTGATTACTGGCAAACTTTTTGACATCACATTTAGATTACAGAATGAACACATATTCTTGTTCCGGCAGCGATTTTACTGTAAATCATAATTTTGTGCACAAACATCCATCCCCGAAAAATTTTCAAGCAGAAAACAGCTGATTGGGTTTCACCACGAATTGTAAACGCATTGCAGAATTGAAACTTGTATGAAAAATAGCCAATAAGCAATGCAAAATTATAGCAAACTTGAATGAGCTATAAGCAATTTTATGATCGCGTTTTTCTTAGATATGAATAATTTATTGATTAATATGCAGTAAGATACTTCCGATTGCTTTTTATTGGAAAACTAATCATCATTTTTCCGGCAGCAAAATAGTCCGCGAGCTGCTCCGGACAATAGATAAATAGAAAAACCAGCTGAGCACCAATTCACCATGAATTGAATGCAACATAAAAAGGAAATTTGTATGGCAGAAGGCGAAAGTTTTACGTAAAATAACTGACAATCGACGCATTCTAAGACATTGTAAGGCACGCAATCCACATATATGTACTATCTGAGATGTTCAGAGTGAAAAACATTTATACCGGCAATCCTTTTCATATAAAACCAAATGCTTTCAATTTTTTCCCCGGCAACCAAATTGCAAACAGCTGATTTCTTTGCTCTCACGGAGTTTTTATCTTGGTTATCTAGATAATCACACGTATAGGAAATTTCAGCTGTTTTTGGCAAAATGAGCGAGTGTAATGTCTTATTTGTCTCTGCTTTACACTTCGAGTTGTTCTCACTTATACAGACTCATTTCTTGCTGTCTAATAAATACCCGCTGTCACATAAATCCCCGAGCCAATAGATACATTTCGTGGTGTGTACATGAGTACCCATGAGTACCCGAAAAATTGAATGTAGTATGTATCATAGAAGTCGTTTCTACATACGGCATTGCTTTACTGGTGCTGCCAAATAAACTTCCTACCATACTTCATGGTGAACATAATTTGAATTCTTATCGTTTGTTTATTGTGCAGCAGACTACGCTGAGGACACCGAGGATTAAAAAAGAAAATAAATACCAATTTGTCTGTTAAATTAACGTTCGTATCTGTAGCATGTGATGAAAAGTCGGGGTAGGTATATTTTTATTTATGATGCACTCCACGATATCGAACCCTTTGTTTGTTGCAGTAATTGCAACACGGACAAACTTCTTGCTTTATTTGTGCAAGTTAGAATTTATTTTGTTTTAAAGTTTTTTAATAAAAAACTCTATTCCCAAGTCGAAAGATAAGATTTTGCGTGTATCGCATTTGTAGTTTTTCAAATAATTTTTGTTGATAAAGGTAGAACTAACACTAACACTAATGTTTGTAATGCTACTATCATCTTAAAAGACTATAAATTTTCAGTGCAGTTTTTCAGCAAATTCATTCAAAAAACTTGACGGAATTTTTGTATACTGTAAATCGCGTAAAACCGCTCAGGGTTAATATGTATATATTGCTTGTGTATATATGTTTTGCCACTTCTTTAATTTATAAGTTCGCATTGTATTATATGTGACATGTATGTAATATGGCACATGTAAATATTTTGGTGCTGGTATTAAACAAATGTATTTATTGTACTTATATGCACTTCTCATATGTACTTATGTATATATAATTGTTAAGTTGTTGCACTTATATGCTTTTTGCTTTTTTTACATTTTTTGTGTGCACATTTTGTATCTTTAGTTTTCATTTTATTGTTTTAAAAATATGAATTTCTGATTTCTGTTTATTGGAGAAATATTTTTTTTGCACATTTTGTATCTTTTGTTTTGTGTTATTGCTTTATGAATATTAATTTTTTATTTTCTGTTTATTGGTGCAATCTACATGTGACTTATATGTTCCTTATATTTTATGAAATGTTGTAATGGGTGAAATATGCCTACAGGGGCACCGAGCACCAAAAAAAAAAAAATATTCGGTAATGCGCCTATTTTGCATACCTCTATGGTGGTGCGGAAATGAAAAGATATTTATAAAGATATATCTATTACGTGTAATAAATTTTTATTATAAATGAATCAAGCATATTGTGATGTACATTAGTTACTTGCAATAAGAGGAATCTTAAAATATTTGTGGTTTGGGTTGTAAGAATTTGCAAAACAAAAAATTACAATATATCAAAACTTAGCACAATACTTCTCAATTTTTTGTTTTTCGAAATTACCCCGGGCGGCATCAGGTTGACGATGAAATATCAAATCCAACAGCGGATATTTTTTCACCACAACTTTTACCAATTGGCAGCACAAAATTTCTATGCAAAAGGGAGGCAGAATAATGCACAAATATAACAATATGAACGAACCACAACAATTTTGATTACTGACAAACTTTTTGACATCACATTTAGATTACAGAATGAACACATATTCTTGTTCCGGCAGCGATTTTACTGTAAATCATAATTTTGTGCACAAACATCCATCCCCGAAAAAGTTTCAAGCAGAAAACAGCTGATTGGGTTTCACCACGAATTGTAAACGCATTGCAGAATTGAAACTTGTATGAAAAATAGCCAATAAGCAATGCAAAATTATAGCAAACTTGAATGAGCTGTAAGCAATTTTATGATCGCGTTTTTCTTAGATATGAATAATTTATTGATTAATATAGAGTAAGATGCTTCCGATTGCTGTTTTATTGGAAAATTAATTATCATTTTTCCGGCAGCAAAATAAGTCCGCGAGCTGCTCCGGACAATAGATAAATAGAAAAACCAGCTGAGCACCAATTCACCATGAATTGAATGCAACATAAAAAGGAAATTTGAATGGCAGAAGGCGCAAGTTTTACGTCAAATAACAGACAATCGACGCATTCTAAGACATTGTAAGGCACGCGATCCACATATATGTACTATCTGAGATGTTCAGAGTGAAAAACATTTATACCGGCAATCCTTTTCATATAAAACCAAATGCTTTCAATTTTTTCCCCGGCAACCAAATTGCAAACAGCTGATTTCTTTGCTCTCACGGAGTTTTTATCTTGGTTATCTAGATAATCACACGTATAGGAAATTTCAGCTGTTTTTGGCAAAATGAGCGAGTGTAATGTCTTATTTGTCTCTGACACGAGTATGTGGTACCCAAATCAATTCCAATTGCTACCATTTTGGTTTGTACTTATTCTTTTGTTTTGCTAAATTAATTCTTTGTTTATCTTAGCTTCTCACTTATTTCTTCACCTTTTCACTTCGACTTTCAAAATTTATCTGTGCGGAGAAACGATTTTCTGCTGCTATTTATACTCAATCCATACCAGAGTGAATTTTCTAGAAATACTCTCTCAGCTATACAAGAATATACTCGAATTCGAGGTTGCCACAGTGCATGATTTTCTTCTTTGCTATCAAACTGTATCTCAAATTGTAGACAAGTTGAGAAAATTTTCATTTGTGTATAACAGTTTACTAATGTTTCTTAACAATCATTTAAATACACATTATAGTTTTAATAGACTTGTGCATGGAATGATATATTTTTTATTAATTATAAAATATTATTTGTGTGCCGAATTGAGGCATACTTTCAACACAATATCTGAATGATAACTAAATTTAATTTCTTTTAATAAATTAAAAAAATTATTCACGAATGCAGTTTGAATCAATCAACGCTCCGCTCCAGCCAGCTAGTTTCAGTGTTAACCCTCTAGTTCCCAAGAAGGCCTGTAGACATCCTAAGCTTAAAAAATTCTGTAAATTACACCTTATGAATTTTCTAGCCGATTTTACACATATGGAAAGGTAAATCTCCCTTTTATAAAATAAGTGTAGTCAGTTAACGCTGCCACGGCAGTAATTCTGTGGCCGTAAGGAATAACAGCCAAAGTCGAGTTAGGACAAAATTGAGTTATTACCACCATTGCATTCGTCTTATTCAAATGTACTACTACACAAAATTCTATGGCTTTTGCTCATAAAATGAATGTTTTACGCCCAAAAATCTAAAGTTTATCTAGTGTAATCTAAAGCAAATTCAAAAATTTAAAGTGCTCTCCTGAAAACTTCATAAAATCGACTTTGGCTGTTATTTTTTACGGCCACAGAATTGTAAGACAAAGTTGAAGTTTCGTGAGAAAGTAGGCAAATAATTATTTTTGAAATTGTGTGAGAATCAAAAAATGTTTTAAATAAATTGTGAGCCTCAATAAAACTAAAAATATTACTAGTAGCTGTTAATGTGTTCTTTGAGTCAATAAAAAAAAATTTTGAAAAAAGTTGTTACACTCCTCCTACCTAACCCAAACCCTAGAGTGTCGGCCTACTTGGGATGAAAAGCGTAAATAATTATGGGTCATTGATGATATTTTTACGCTATCTAAGCATTATTTTTTATTTGAACAGAAAAATTTATACCAAGGCGTAGTCCGCGGGGTAGAAGAGAGAACTACACTTTTTCAAGTTGTACATCAGAAAATTCAAATTGTATTTAAGCGTTTAAAATTTTATTTCAGCGTTTAAAATTGTATTTCAGCGTTTAACATTGTATTTCAGATTTTCAAATTTAATTCCAGATTTTTCAAATTGTATTTCAGATTTTTCAAATTGAATTTCAGATTTTTCAAATTGTATTTCAGATTTTAAAATTGAATTTCAAGTTGTGTTTCAGAGTTTAAAATTGTATTTCGGCTTTTAAATTGTATTTCAGATTTTCAAATTGAGTTACAGATTTTTAAATTGTATTTCAGTTTTTTCAAATTGTATTCCGGATTTTTCAAATTGTATTTCAGATTTTTAAAATGTCATTGTTAATTAAATTTAAAACGACCCTTTGAATCCTCTTTGGTTGAGTTCTGTTAAAATGTTGTCGATGGCACAAACCCACAGGAGAGGCGACAGTATCCCCCTTGTGGTGTGCCTCTGCTTACAAATTTTGCAAGGTGGGTGCTTCCAAGCATCGCGCTCACCACCCTTGTTTGGAGCATTGCAGTGACCCAGTTGCGTACCTGTGCATTGACACCAAGATTTACCAGCGATTCCTCTATCGCCCTAGTCTCTATGTTATTGAAGGCATCTTCTATGTCCATGAAGGTCGCCAATGTATATTGTTTGTATTCCAGTGACCTTTCTACTGTTCGCACTACCTCATGGCTCGAATGTGTTGAGCATCACACCTCCTATTGACATGCAATTTTTTTCCCCGAACAAACATTACTTCTGCACCACAAAATTAAAACCTTGGGAACTAGAGGGTTAAGCAGACAAATCATCGCCAGGTAACAGTAGGCGATGGCAGGCTTATGTAGCATTTGCACAGAAACCCGACATTGGCTGAACCATAGGTGAATAGAAAAGCTTCAGAATTTGGTGGCGCGTTTAGCAGTTGTAAAGGATCATTGGCCAGCCTAAAGCAACACACCCTTAGTTGCTCCGTGATATATTGCCACATTTCTATTTGACTTCATGTTTCTGTTTGCGACTTCACTGAAGTGTCGCCTGGAAGAGGATATGACTTTGCACAACCGAGTTCTGGTTTATGCTAAATGCCCAACTCCAGCCTCAACACCAACCAAACCTAATCTATGTATTTTTGTTTAACCTTATGAAGCCATTTTAAAGAGCTTCATTTTGGATCAGCAAACAAAACTCAACTCAGTCTTTAGAACATATGTACAACAATATGAAATACCAAGTCATTTTCCTCTCTACAGTTCTCAATTCCCGTTTTACCACCATTGAAAACAATGCAAAATACTTTTTTTTCAATGTTCTATTTCAACCATAACTGTTATTATTTATTACTTCATATACACATAAATAATTGTCTTTAAAATTAGATAGAACATTTTTCTGTAATACTGAGGATTCGTTTCACAATATTTCTTATATTAATTATTCTACTATCAACTAATCAATCGGTTAACAAAGCAGTCTCAATTTCTAATCAAGATTATGAATCTAAATTCTTAAGCGTGTCTTAATCTACCTCCTCGACAGTAGGACCATTGTAATTGCCACCTCCAAAGCCACCTGCTTGCTGACCACAACCACTCGCAAACGGTGAACCGCAGCCACCGGCACCAGCACTAGCACCTTCATTGGCTTGCTGGTGAATCTTTGTCATTATAGGGCTGCAAATTTTTGTCAGCTCCTCCATTTTGTACTCGTATTCCTCTTTTTCGGCAGTCGTGTTACTGTCGAGCCATTTAACGGTCTCGTTGCATTTCTCGAGAACGCGTTCTTTGTCCGATTGGCCCAACTTATCACCAGCCTGCTCCACTGCCTGCTTCACGCCAAACACATAGCTCTCCAACTGATTGCGCGCCGCTACACGCTGACGATGCTTCTCATCTTCATCCGCGTACTTCTCAGCCTCATTCACCATTCGGTCGATTTCGGCCTGAGACAACCGACCTTTGTCATTCTTGATTGTGATATTCTTCGCATTGCCGGTGCTCATCTCCTTCGCTGTCACATTTAGAATACCATTGGCGTCCAAGTCGAATGTGACATCTACCTTTGGAACTCCGCGTGGCGCTGGCGGAATGCCTGTCAAGTTAAACGTACCCAGTAGATTATTGTCTTTAGTCATGGCACGTTCACCCTCGAACACTTGGATGGTCACTGCAGGCTGGTTATCGGCATATGTAGTAAAGGTCTTCGATTGTTTACATGGAATGCGGCTGTTACGCTCAATCAGTTTCGTCATTACTCCTCCAGCTGTTTCGATACCAAGAGACAATGGAGCTACATCAACCAGTAGCACATCCTGGATTTGACTGCTCTTATCACCACTCAGAATGGCAGCTTGGATGGCAGCACCATACGCCACCGCCTCATCCGGGTTAATGGACAAATTCAGATTCTTTCCTCCGAAGAACGACTGCAAAAGGGATTGCACTTTCGGTATACGTGTCGAGCCACCAACTAGAACAACATCATGAATTTGTCCCTTGTCCATCTTGGCATCGTTCAAGGCCTTCTCTACCGGCTCCAATGTACTGCGGAACAAATCGGCGCAAAGCTCCTCAAACCGCGCACGACTTATTTTCGTGTAGAAGTCAACGCCCTCAAACAGAGCGTCAATCTCAATTGTGGCCTCGGTGCTGGATGATAGTGTGCGTTTTGCGCGTTCCGCTGCTGTGCGCAGGCGACGCAGCGCTCTCGGATTCGATCTTAAATCCTTCTTGTATTTCCGTTTAAACTCTTCGGCCAGATGATTCACAAGTCGATTGTCAAAGTCCTCACCACCCAAGTGAGTATCACCAGCCGTCGCTCGCACTTCGAACAGTGAACCCTCATCAATGGTCAGGATGGAAACATCGAAGGTGCCACCGCCCAAGTCAAAGATGAGTACATTCCGTTCGCCCTTTAGATTCTTGTCCAAACCGTAAGCCAAGGCAGCCGCTGTTGGCTCATTTATTATACGCAGCACATTCAGGCCCGCTATCGCACCCGCATCCTTTGTGGCTTGACGCTGAGAGTCGTTGAAATAGGCGGGCACCGTAATAACTGCATCCTTGATTGTTGTGCCCAAATACGCCTCCGCCGTCTCCTTCATCTTCGTCAAAACCATCGAACTAATTTCTTCCGGAGCGAATTTTTTCTGTTCTCCCTTGAATTCCGCACTGATCTTGGGCTTGCCTCCATCGTTTACCACTGTGAAAGGCCAGTGCTTCATGTCGTTTTGTATCTTGGAGTCGTCAAATTTTCGGCCAATGAGACGTTTTGCATCAAACACTGTGTTCTTGGGATTCATGGCGACCTGGTTCTTAGCCGCGTCACCTATGAGCCGCTCAGAATCTGTGAATGCCACATAGCTGGGAGTGGTCCGATTACCCTGATCGTTGGCGATAATCTCAACTTTTCCGTGTTGGAAGACACCAACACACGAGTATGTGGTACCCAAATCAATTCCAATTGCTACCATTTTGGTTTGTACTTATTCTTTTGTTTTGCTAAATTAATTCTTTGTTTATCTTAGCTTCTCACTTATTTCTTCACCTTTTCACTTCGACTTTCAAAATTTATCTGTGCGGAGAAACGATTTTCTGCTGCTATTTATACTCAATCCATACCAGAGTGAATTTTCTAGAAATACTCTCTCAGCTATACAAGAATATACTCGAATTCGAGGTTGCCACAGTGCATGATTTTCTTCTTTGCTATCAAACTGTATCTCAAATTGTAGACAAGTTGAGAAAATTTTCATTTGTGTATAACAGTTTACTAATGTTTCTTAACAATCATTTAAATACACATTATAGTTTTAATAGACTTGTGCATGGAATGATATATTTTTTATTAATTATAAAATATTATTTGTGTGCCGAATTGAGGCATACTTTCAACACAATATCTGAATGATAACTAAATTTAATTTCTTTTAATAAATTAAAAAAATTATTCACGAATGCAGTTTGAATCAATCAACGCTCCGCTCCAGCCAGCTAGTTTCAGTGTTAACCCTCTAGTTCCCAAGAAGGCCTGTAGACATCCTAAGCTTAAAAAATTCTGTAAATTACACCTTATGAATTTTCTAGCCGATTTTACACATATGGAAAGGTAAATCTCCCTTTTATAAAATAAGTGTAGTCAGTTAACGCTGCCACGGCAGTAATTCTGTGGCCGTAAGGAATAACAGCCAAAGTCGAGTTAGGACAAAATTGAGTTATTACCACCATTGCATTCGTCTTATTCAAATGTACTACTACACAAAATTCTATGGCTTTTGCTCATAAAATGAATGTTTTACGCCCAAAAATCTAAAGTTTATCTAGTGTAATCTAAAGCAAATTCAAAAATTTAAAGTGCTCTCCTGAAAACTTCATAAAATCGACTTTGGCTGTTATTTTTTACGGCCACAGAATTGTAAGACAAAGTTGAAGTTTCGTGAGAAAGTAGGCAAATAATTATTTTTGAAATTGTGTGAGAATCAAAAAATGTTTTAAATAAATTGTGAGCCTCAATAAAACTAAAAATATTACTAGTAGCTGTTAATGTGTTCTTTGAGTCAATAAAAAAAAATTTTGAAAAAAGTTGTTACACTCCTCCTACCTAACCCAAACCCTAGAGTGTCGGCCTACTTGGGATGAAAAGCGTAAATAATTATGGGTCATTGATGATATTTTTACGCTATCTAAGCATTATTTTTTATTTGAACAGAAAAATTTATACCAAGGCGTAGTCCGCGGGGTAGAAGAGAGAACTACACTTTTTCAAGTTGTACATCAGAAAATTCAAATTGTATTTAAGCGTTTAAAATTTTATTTCAGCGTTTAAAATTGTATTTCAGCGTTTAACATTGTATTTCAGATTTTCAAATTTAATTCCAGATTTTTCAAATTGTATTTCAGATTTTTCAAATTGAATTTCAGATTTTTCAAATTGTATTTCAGATTTTAAAATTGAATTTCAAGTTGTGTTTCAGAGTTTAAAATTGTATTTCGGCTTTTAAATTGTATTTCAGATTTTCAAATTGAGTTACAGATTTTTAAATTGTATTTCAGTTTTTTCAAATTGTATTCCGGATTTTTCAAATTGTATTTCAGATTTTTAAAATGTCATTGTTAATTAAATTTAAAACGACCCTTTGAATCCTCTTTGGTTGAGTTCTGTTAAAATGTTGTCGATGGCACAAACCCACAGGAGAGGCGACAGTATCCCCCTTGTGGTGTGCCTCTGCTTACAAATTTTGCAAGGTGGGTGCTTCCAAGCATCGCGCTCACCACCCTTGTTTGGAGCATTGCAGTGACCCAGTTGCGTACCTGTGCATTGACACCAAGATTTACCAGCGATTCCTCTATCGCCCTAGTCTCTATGTTATTGAAGGCATCTTCTATGTCCATGAAGGTCGCCAATGTATATTGTTTGTATTCCAGTGACCTTTCTACTGTTCGCACTACCTCATGGCTCGAATGTGTTGAGCATCACACCTCCTATTGACATGCAATTTTTTTCCCCGAACAAACATTACTTCTGCACCACAAAATTAAAACCTTGGGAACTAGAGGGTTAAGCAGACAAATCATCGCCAGGTAACAGTAGGCGATGGCAGGCTTATATAGCATTTGCACAGAAACCCGACATTGGCTGAACCATAGGTGAATAGAAAAGCTTCAGAATTTGGTGGCGCGTTTAGCAGTTGTAAAGGATCATTGGCCAGCCTAAAGCAACACACCCTTAGTTGCTCCGTGATATATTGCCACATTTCTATTTGACTTCATGTTTCTGTTTGCGACTTCACTGAAGTGTCGCCTGGAAGAGGATATGACTTTGCACAACCGAGTTCTGGTTTATGCTAAATGCCCAACTCCAGCCTCAACACCAACCAAACCTAATCTATGTATTTTTGTTTAACCTTATGAAGCCATTTTAAAGAGCTTCATTTTGGATCAGCAAACAAAACTCAACTCAGTCTTTAGAACATATGTACAACAATATGAAATACCAAGTCATTTTCCTCTCTACAGTTCTCAATTCCCGTTTTACCACCATTGAAAACAATGCAAAATACTTTTTTTTCAATGTTCTATTTCAACCATAACTGTTATTATTTATTACTTCATATACACATAAATAATTGTCTTTAAAATTAGATAGAACATTTTTCTGTAATACTGAGGATTCGTTTCACAATATTTCTTATATTAATTATTCTACTATCAACTAATCAATCGGTTAACAAAGCAGTCTCAATTTCTAATCAAGATTATGAATCTAAATTCTTAAGCGTGTCTTAATCTACCTCCTCGACAGTAGGACCATTGTAATTGCCACCTCCAAAGCCACCTGCTTGCTGACCACAACCACTCGCAAACGGTGAACCGCAGCCACCGGCACCAGCACTAGCACCTTCATTGGCTTGCTGGTGAATCTTTGTCATTATAGGGCTGCAAATTTTTGTCAGCTCCTCCATTTTGTACTCGTATTCCTCTTTTTCGGCAGTCGTGTTACTGTCGAGCCATTTAACGGTCTCGTTGCATTTCTCGAGAACGCGTTCTTTGTCCGATTGGCCCAACTTATCACCAGCCTGCTCCACTGCCTGCTTCACGCCAAACACATAGCTCTCCAACTGATTGCGCGCCGCTACACGCTGACGATGCTTCTCATCTTCATCCGCGTACTTCTCAGCCTCATTCACCATTCGGTCGATTTCGGCCTGAGACAACCGACCTTTGTCATTCTTGATTGTGATATTCTTCGCATTGCCGGTGCTCATCTCCTTCGCTGTCACATTTAGAATATCATTGGCGTCCAAGTCGAATGTGACATCTACCTTTGGAACTCCGCGTGGCGCTGGCGGAATGCCTGTCAAGTTAAACGTACCCAGTAGATTATTGTCTTTAGTCATGGCACGTTCACCCTCGAACACTTGGATGGTCACTGCAGGCTGGTTATCGGCATATGTAGTAAAGGTCTTCGATTGTTTACATGGAATGCGGCTGTTACGCTCAATCAGTTTCGTCATTACTCCTCCAGCTGTTTCGATACCAAGAGACAATGGAGCTACATCAACCAGTAGCACATCCTGGATTTGACTGCTCTTATCACCACTCAGAATGGCAGCTTGGATGGCAGCACCATACGCCACCGCCTCATCCGGGTTAATGGACAAATTCAGATTCTTTCCTCCGAAGAACGACTGCAAAAGGGATTGCACTTTCGGTATACGTGTCGAGCCACCAACTAGAACAACATCATGAATTTGTCCCTTGTCCATCTTGGCATCGTTCAAGGCCTTCTCTACCGGCTCCAATGTACTGCGGAACAAATCGGCGCAAAGCTCCTCAAACCGCGCACGACTTATTTTCGTGTAGAAGTCAACGCCCTCAAACAGAGCGTCAATCTCAATTGTGGCCTCGGTGCTGGATGATAGTGTGCGTTTTGCGCGTTCCGCTGCTGTGCGCAGGCGACGCAGCGCTCTCGGATTCGATCTTAAATCCTTCTTGTATTTCCGTTTAAACTCTTCGGCCAGATGATTCACAAGTCGATTGTCAAAGTCCTCACCACCCAAGTGAGTATCACCAGCCGTCGCTCGCACTTCGAACAGTGAACCCTCATCAATGGTCAGGATGGAAACATCGAAGGTGCCACCGCCCAAGTCAAAGATGAGTACATTCCGTTCGCCCTTTAGATTCTTGTCCAAACCGTAAGCCAAGGCAGCCGCTGTTGGCTCATTTATTATACGCAGCACATTCAGGCCCGCTATCGCACCCGCATCCTTTGTGGCTTGACGCTGAGAGTCGTTGAAATAGGCGGGCACCGTAATAACTGCATCCTTGATTGTTGTGCCCAAATACGCCTCCGCCGTCTCCTTCATCTTCGTCAAAACCATCGAACTAATTTCTTCCGGAGCGAATTTTTTCTGTTCTCCCTTGAATTCCGCACTGATCTTGGGCTTGCCTCCATCGTTTACCACTGTGAAAGGCCAGTGCTTCATGTCGTTTTGTATCTTGGAGTCGTCAAATTTTCGGCCAATGAGACGTTTTGCATCAAACACTGTGTTCTTGGGATTCATGGCGACCTGGTTCTTAGCCGCGTCACCTATGAGCCGCTCAGAATCTGTGAATGCCACATAGCTGGGAGTGGTCCGATTACCCTGATCGTTGGCGATAATCTCAACTTTTCCGTGTTGGAAGACACCAACACACGAGTATGTGGTACCCAAATCAATTCCAATTGCTACCATTTTGGTTTGTACTTATTCTTTTGTTTTGCTAAATTAATTCTTTGTTTATCTTAGCTTCTCACTTATTTCTTCACCTTTTCACTTCGACTTTCAAAATTTATCTGTGCGGAGAAACGATTTTCTGCTGCTATTTATACTCAATCCATACCATGGCACAATAAACAAGGTAGTGGCAGGAAGGAGCGAATTTTATTTTTTTCTCGTCAGAGTTCGGTAGGTTGTCAGACATTTTTGTCTGCTTTGTTTACATTCGGCGAACAGCATGGCCACTCAACTCTTTTTCTGTGAAATTTTAAGCATGTTTGCAATGACGAAAGGATATTATTTTTCCAATTTTCGTTAACTTTTATGAATTAACGCAAAATCGGCGAACTAGCACTTAGCACTTTTGCCCCTAATTGTAAAACAACAGATTAAAACAAAGAAGCTATGTACTTTTGCTGTTAATTGGTGTATTTTTACGTTCTCGAATAGACCAAGTGGTCTATTCGTTGCTGGCAATACTGTTGGCAAGAGAACCGTCCGTCCGATTTGACAATGAACCGAACAAAAACACTAACAAAATACACGTGAATTTTTTCGCTCCTTCCTGCCACTACCTTGTTTATTGTGCCATGCAGTGTTGCCGTTGTGCGACTAAAGTGTCAAATTGACCCTTTTTGGAGACCGATGATACCTGACACCGACTTTTTAAAAATATGCTTATTTTGACACTTTTCTTCAAAACCATGCGACTTTTGCCCCTTTCTTTTATCAAAAAGTTTATATATTAATTTTCAAAATTGTTTCGTAAAGTTAATTTTTTTATTTTTGCGTACGTAATATTTATAATATGCCTTCCTTTTGGTATTCACTTTTTAAAGGTAACACGTAAGTACTTTAAAATTACACCTCTGGCAACATTTAACCTTGTGCCTGTCCCTTCCTCAAAATTGCTTTCGCTGTCCTTTGGGGTCAGGATGACCCCAACCAAACGGTTATATAATTTACTGACAAAACATGACGGAAGGTAACACATATATAACAAAAGAAAAGGAGAAAGCCCCGAAAAGTGTTTTTCTTGATTTGTTATTGGGTTGAAAGAGCGATTTACACACAAGACGAGCGCACAAAACCGCTCAACCGTTTTTTAATTCTGCCTGTGGTGAATTAGACCCCAAGGGAAAGGTAAAAGGTTAAACTACTTGCAACTCTTTAATTATGTCTAAGTTTACGCGCAAAAATGTACAAAATTAATCTGAATTCACGCACTTTTCCGTGGCATTGCCTATGTTATTTGCTAAAATAATTTTGATGGCTCCCAATGGATAAGTAAGTATATCACGCATATGCTTTGAAATGCAAATGTATTCATAATAAATACAAAACATGCATATTGGGACCTTTTAATATATCCTTCATCAATTAATTTAAGGGCAAAACAGTTTTTTCAGATGATTTTCTATCTCCTTAAGAAGTTTATTAAAAAAATGTGCTCCGAAAGGTAAAATAATGAAAGTATGTATTTATATACATGGCATAGCAAATTGGATCACTTGATGACACTTTTTTTCCGGCTGTGACACTTTTTTTGCGACTTTTTAAAATTTTTCAGCGGCAACACTGGTGCCATGATCCATACCAGAGTGAATTTTCTAGAAATACTCTCTCAGCTATACAAGAATATACTCGAATTCGAGGTTGCCACAGTGCATGATTTTCTTCTTTGCTATCAAACTGTATCTCAAATTGTAGACAAGTTGAGAAAATTTTCATTTGTGTATAACAGTTTACTAATGTTTCTTAACAATCATTTAAATACACATTATAGTTTTAATAGACTTGTGCATGGAATGATATATTTTTTATTAATTATAAAATATTATTTGTGTGCCGAATTGAGGCATACTTTCAACACAATATCTGAATGATATCTAAATTTAATTTTAATTTAATTTAAATTTATTCACGAATGCAGTTTGAATCAATCAACGCTCCGCTCCAGCCAGCTAGTTTCAGTGTTAACCCTCTAGTTCCCAAGAAGGCCTGTAGACATCCTAAGCTTAAAAAATTCTGTAAATTACACCTTATGAATTTTCTAGCCGATTTTACACGTATGGAAAGGTAAATCTCCCTTTTATAAAATAAGTGTAGTCAGTTAACGCTGCCACGGCAGTAATTCTGTGGCCGTAAGGAATAACAGCCAAAGTCGAGTTAGGACAAAATTGCGTTATTACCACCATTGCATTCGTATTATTCAAATGTACTACTACACAAAATTCTATGGCTTTTGCTCATAAAATGAATGTTTTACGCCCAAAAATCTAAAGTTTATCTAGTGTAATCTAAAGCAAATTCAAAAATTTAAAGTGCTCTCCTGAAAACTTCATAAAATCGACTTTGGCTGTTATTTTTTACGGCCACAGAATTGGAAGACAAAGTTGAAGTTTCGTGAGAAAGTAGGCAAATAATTATTTTTGAAATTGTGTGAGAATCAAAAAATGTTTTAAATAAATTGTGAGCCTCAATAAAACTAAAAATATTACTAGTGAGTAGCTGTTAATGTGTTCTTTGAGTCAATAAAAAAAAATTTTGAAAAAAGTTGTTACACTCCTCCTACCTAACCCAAACCCTAGAGTGTCGGCCTACTTGGGATGAAAAGCGTAAATAATTATGGGTCATTGATGATATTTTTACGCTATCTAAGCATTATTTTTTATTTTAACCGAAAAATTTATACCAAGGCGTAGTCCGCGGGGTAGAAGAGAGAACTACACTTTTTCAAGTTGTACATCAGATAATTCAAATTGTATTTAAGCGTTTAAAATTTTATTTCAGCGTTTAAAATTGTATTTCAGCGTTTAACATTGTATTTCAGATTTTTCAAATTGAATTTCAGATTTTTCAAATTGTATTTCAGATTTTAAAATTGAATTTCAATTTGTGTTTCAGAGTTTAAAATTGCATTTCGGCTTTTAAATTGTATTTCAGATTTTCAAATTAAATTTCAGATTTTTAAATTGTATTTCAGTTTTTCAAATTGTATTCCGGATTTTTCAAATTGTATTTCAGATTTTTAACCCGGCATCGGTGTGGTGGGGTATACCATACCCCAGAGGTAGTATTTTTGTAAATATTACGCATATCAGTTTTTTGTGGGCACTATCGCTTCTAGTAGCTGTTTATAACAGTCCAACCTTACACATTTGCTATCCAAAAACAACTTGAGTTTTACCAGATTTCAGTCACATCCCGCTAAAGTTCATTGGGGTATGACATACCCCACCACACCAATAACGTAACTTTTCGTGTAAATGATTTTGAATTCAAATTGTTATTTTCGATGGTCTAGTAGTCATTGATTTATTCAAAATGTGTGTAAGCGGTTCTGAATTCAAATTCATATTGTCGATGGTCTAGTAGTCATCGATTTATTCAAAATTTGAGTTAATGATTTTGAATTCAAATTGATAATTTCGATGGTCTAGTAGTCATCGATTTATTCAAAAATTGTGTATGTGGTTTTGAATTTAAATTCATGTTGTCGATGGTCTAGTATTCATCGATTTATTCAAAAATACAATCAATGAAGCAGCTAATATTTTTAAATTACGGAGTCTAAGACGATGGAAGTCATATTTAGGGCCGTTTTCTCATCTTCCCGTTAACTTTAAAGTTCACTTTAACGGGCCGATAAACGCATTTTCGTTTTCTCATCTGCCCGTTAAGCTATCCTCCCGATAAAATTTACCGGGAGGATTGAGTGGCTGTTAAACTTTAAAGTGAACTTTAAGTGGAAATGGTGCCAAGTACATGCATATGTTTGTTTACAAACAAAAAACAGCTGATAATGAAATTACAATTTGAAATGAAATTTGAATTTGAGATCTTTCGGTATGGAAAATAGGCGTGTTTCTTAAATTCATGCACTGGAAGACGCTTTTGAAAGTACGGAGTCACAAAATGCGGCAAATATAACATATAACAGCCAATTTGACTATTTCACTGCTTTGCACTGCTGACATGTCCAATCGCTGCTGGGCCGCCACCTGTGCGATACGTCTCGCTCTTCTGCGCTGCAAGTTCCAGCTTGGACTTGCGCTTCAAGCTGTCAAACTTGTCCCTCAACGATTTCCAACGTTGGGACACGCCCCATTTGCCAGTAAAAGCATCAACAAGATTTTGCCAGGCAAAATTTTTATTTTTTCCTTCAAAAATAATTATAATTTTTCACAAACAGCTGATTGCGCCGCCAAGTGCTGGCCAATGCTGACCAGTGATGCCAAAAAATCAGACCTGTTCAATTTATATTTATCAGGAAGATGAGAAAACGAAAATATTTACCGGCCACTTTAAAGTGACCTTTAGCTAAAGCTCACTTTAGCTACCGGTCACTTTAACGGGAAGATGAGAAAACGGCCCTTAGTCTTCAGTTGCATTTGGTGCTTTGCGTAACCATGTCGTACGAGCGAGAGCAAGCTTATTTGAAAAAGTTGTTAGAAGAGTTCGATGAAGGATCTGACGAAGAACCATTTATTGATTCGGATACAGATGCGGAGGAGTGTAGTGAAAGTGGAGAAGGGGAAAAAGGAGAAGACTTCTTTCGAGGAGATAATTCTGAAGACTGCGTTGAGCCTGACGATTTAGAAAATGAAGAAATTCCGAGCTGCTCTTATTATGTGGATAAGGACCGGTCGAAGTGGAATAAAAGTGCAGGTTACAAAACGGTAAGAACCCGTTCAGAAAATATTATTACTCATCTGCCTGGTGTGAAAGGAAGTGCAAAAAGCAGGAAAAGCCCTTTAGAATGCTGGCTATTGTTTATCACAGAGAAAATGATAGATGACATCGTTTGCTATTCAAATGTAAAGTTGGTAGCCATAGCTTCTAGTTATGATCAAAATCACCAGTATATGGCCAAGCCAACTGACCAAAAAGAAATTAAAGCTGTTTTCGGCTTATTGTTTTTGGCTGGTTTATACAAAGCGCATCGGTTGAATCTTGAGGACCTATGGGGTGCCGATGACAGTGGCATAGATTTGTTTCGAACAACGATGTCTCTACAAAGATTTCAGATATTATTACGGTCTTTAAGATTTGATAATATAGTTCACAGAGCGGAACGTCTAACATTTGATAAGCTGGCACCTATCAGAGACATATTTGATCAGTTCGTCTCTAATTGTAACGAACATTTTTAACCTAGTGAATACTTAACAATTGATGAAAAATTGGAATCATTTAGAGGAAGAGTCTCCTTTAGGCAGTTTATTCCAAATAAACCGGCTAAATATGGCATAAAGGTATTTGCTCTTGTCGATGCCAAAACATTTTACTGTATTAATATGGAAGTTTATGTTGGAACGCAACCCGAAGGACCTTTTAGGAAGAGCAACAGTCCGCAGGACATAGTAGAACGTCTCATTGAGCCCATTTCTGGAACGAAACGTAATGTTACCTTTGACAATTGGTTTACGAGCTACCCGCTTATGGTAAATCTCTTAAAAACACACCGACTAACATCTGTTGGCACCGTACGGAAAAATAAGAGGCAAATACCAACTGCCCTTCTAAATATACGTAGAAGAAAAGCTCCCAGTTCAGTATTCGCATTTAAAGAGGACATAACAGTTGTATCATACGTTCCAAAAAAAACTAAAAATATCATTCTATTTTCTACATTACATCATGATGATTCTATAATTCCTGGAGACAAACAATTGCCTGAAATTATTGATTTTTACAATACAACTAAAGGAGGTGTTGACACTTTGGATGAACTATCCGCAAATTACTCTGTGTCAAGGAATAGTCGTCGGTGGCCATTAACATTATTTTTCTCACTTCTAAACACTTCCGGCGTTAACGCTCAAGTCATATTTAAATATAATACACAACAGTTTAATCTAAAGAGACGAGCATTTTTGAAGGAGCTTGCAATGCAGCTTATATCCGAAGTCCGAAATAACAGGAGCCAGAACCCATGTGTACCTCGAAGGTTGCGAGCCATCCAGCAAACATGTGTAGGCGAACCTGTACCAAAACGTCAGCAGTACAGCACACGATGTTCGGTTTGTCCGAGAGCAACGGATCGGAAAACCTTTTACGGTTGTATGATGTGCACAACTCCACTTTGCCTAGATCACGCATTTTTGACTTGCGAAAAATGTGCTCATTTTGAGGCCCTGTAATTCGCTTCCAGATAGCTGCAAAACATTAAATGTCAGAAAACTATATGTATTTTGTGTTTGAAACAGACTATGTTTTTTTTTAAATTATGTTAAGAAATTTTTGTAAACCCGATTATATGAAGTCAACTAAAAAATATCAGTATTTTTCGTATATTTTTGTTATTTTTGGTTTTTATTTTTACAAATTGCGTACACATGAAGTGCTTTTGTATTTTCTTACGTAGAAATAAATGAAGAATAATACATAATCTCTATATTTTTGATTTGAGTTGTTTCGTGGGGTTGGTGCTATATTAAGCTTTGGGGTATGTCATACCCCACCACACCAATAACGTAATTTTTTTCCACCACACCAACGCCGGGTTAAAATGTCATTGTTAATTAAATTTAAAACGACCCTTTGAATCCTCTTTGGTTGAGTTCTGTTAAAATGTTGTCGATGGCACAAACCCACAGGAGAGGCGACAGTATCCCCCTTGTGGTGTGCCTCTGCTTACAAATTTTGCAAGGTGGGTGCTTCCAAGCATCGCGCTCACCACCCTTGTTTGGAGCATTGCAGTGACCCAGTTGCGTACCTGTGCATTGACACCAAGATTTACCAGCGATTCCTCTATCGCCCTAGTCTCTATGTTATTGAAGGCATCTTCTATGTCCATGAAGGTCGCCAATGTATATTGTTTGTATTCCAGTGACCTTTCTACTGTTCGCACTACCTCATGGCTCGAATGTGTTGAGCATCACACCTCCTATTGACATGCAATTTTTTTCCCCGAACAAACATTACTTCTGCACCACAAAATTAAAACCTTGGGAACTAGAGGGTTAAGCTGACAAATCATCGCCAGGTAACAGTAGGCGATGGCAGGCTTATGTAGCATTTGCACAGAAACCCGACATTGGCTGAACCATAGGTGAATAGAAAAGCTTCAGAATTTGGTGGCGCGTTTAGCAGTTGTAAAGGATCATTGGCCAGCCTAAAGCAACACACCCTTAGTTGCTCCGTGATATATTGCCACATTTCTATTTGACTTCATGTTTCTGTTTGCGACTTCACTGAAGTGTCGCCTGGAAGAGGATATGACTTTGCACAACCGAGTTCTGGTTTATGCTAAATGCCCAACTCCAGCCTCAACACCAACCAAACCTAATCTATGTATTTTTGTTTAACCTTATGAAGCCATTTTAAAGAGCTTCATTTTGGATCAGCAAACAAAACTCAACTCAGTCTTTAGAACATATGTACAACAATATGAAATACCAAGTCATTTTCCTCTCTACAGTTCTCAATTCCCGTTTTACCACCATTGAAAACAATGCAAAATACTTTTTTTTCAATGTTCTATTTCAACCATAACTGTTATTATTTATTACTTCATATACACATAAATAATTGTCTTTAAAATTAGATAGAACATTTTTCTGTAATACTGAGGATTCGTTTCACAATATTTCTTATATTAATTATTCTACTATCAACTAATCAATCGGTTAACAAAGCAGTCTCAATTTCTAATCAAGATTATGAATCTAAATTCTTAAGCGTGTCTTAATCTACCTCCTCAGCATTCTTTTAAAAACTGCCTGCGAACTAAGTCACATTTTTTTAAGTTAAATTGATAACGAACGCGTAAAAGTATTCGTACGACCCGCAAGATCGGCCTTGTCTGCTGCACTGTTGTTGGTGTGACAAATCTGCAAAAAATCAATTGACCACGTCTACGAGAAGAAAAGCAGCGAACCTTTTAAAATTTGATAAAGACAATAAAGTGGTTGCTGGGACGTCGACGAGTCAGAAAAATTAAACTAAGAAAATATGCATGTGTACTACTCAAAGTCCATAAATACTACCCAAAAATCACAATTTGTACTACTGAAGAAAAATTGAAAACGGCAGCACTGCCCAAAACGAACAAAGCAAAAGGCAAAAGCCAAGTGATTTCGGTCAAAAAAACGTGCGAGTGATCATAGGAGACGGTCGTTTTTCCTGCTGAAAAAAAAAAAAAAATTTGAAATAGAAATTAAAAAAAAATTTTTATAATAAAATCTTCTAAAAGGAAAAAGATATTAAGAAGGATAACATTTTGAACTACTGGTGTGGCAGAATTTACAGGAGGAACACAAGGTTTTTTCAATACCAGGTGAAGGAAATTGCAGGAGAAGGTAAGCGGATTAAAGACAGTTGGGATGGCGGGCGCTTCGGCGTCTGGCACTGCAGCTGGGACTGGGGACCTTTTTAAAGACAGCGATGGTGATCTGGATGGGAGTTCAGATTTCACAAGAGTACATTATAATAGGAAAGCAAAAAAGAGAACAATAAACTCTGCAGAAGGCATGGGTGCAGAAGGTATTTCGTGCGGGGTTTTGCCTGATCAGATTTGTGATAATGCAATAAAATCATCAGATAAAACTAAAGAAAGGAAGAAGTGCAAGTCGGAAAAAATGTTATCGGAACAGAATGAAATTCCGTTACAGGGCATGTTGGTACCGAAAGGTACATATTACAAACAGAATGCTGCGGTAGATTTGAATATGTGTAAACAAACAGAAACAATCAATAACACTTTGACTGACACAGGTGTTGTCAGTACACCAATAGTTACATACACGAACAATCCCAAAGGAGATTTTGCAGTACTACTAGACACATCATCCTCACCTCTTTTTGACAATAGGTTTAAAAAAAATGGTCTGTTCCTTTGGAGCAAAATAAGAAATATGGAAATTACTGGTATTAAACTAATAAAAGCCCTTGGCAAAACATTGTACAAAATATATTTTAATTCAGCACTTGCGGCAAATCAGTGTGTAAATAACAAAAAGCTTTTAGATGCCAAAATTAGAACATTCATACCTAGAAGTATGGTGGAAACATATGGAGTAATCAAGTACATTCCTTATGATTTCACAGATGAGGAAATCCTCAAAAACATTGAATCTGACATTAAGTTAGTGTCAGCTAGGAGAGTTATGAGAAGGGACAGGGTGGAAAAAGACAAGTTCCTTCCTACAGAAACAATTAAACTTGCTTTTGAGGGCTGCGAACTCCCAGAGAAAGTTACAATGTATTTTACGAACTTCAAGGTATTACACTACTTTCCACCTACGAGACAATGTTTTAATTGCGGTAGACTAGGACACACAAAATTGGGGTGCAAAGCCAAAAAACGCTGCATATTATGTGGCAAGGAAGGGGGGTGCGAAGAAGAATGCAACAACAGAAGTTGCATTCTTTGTGGCAATGTTAATCACAATGCCTTTAACAGAGACGTCTGCCCTAAATGGGAAAAGGAAACTAAACTTATAGAGATTATGACAATTAAAAAAATAAGCAAAAAAGAGGCATTCGATACATATGGTCTCATCAACAATGATAACAGGTTCGCGATATTAAATGATTATGATGGCAACTTTCCGTTGCTTCAGAACACACAGGTCCAAACTGTGAACAACGACGCTGAACTAAACAGACGGCTCACGTCCAGGAGCTACAGCAAGGTAGCATCCAAACGTGTTGCTGCGGCCCCTAGTAGTAAACAGCCCAGTTCCAAAATAAAGAATGTAAATAACATCACACCGTGCTATGAGTATTCTAATTGGTCCAATGTTTCTGATCTTAATAGGGTTTTAAACATGTTATGTGAACGTTTTGATCTAAAATCAGATGATCCTATAACAATGTTAATTAAAAGAATGCAGGGTAACAGCCCACAAAAAACATCTCTAGATAGTAGATTGGATGGTATAAGAAAGGGAAATGTTGAAAGTACTACAATACAATTGTCAGAGTCTTAAAGCTAATAAAGACAATATCGAATTTTTTGCTTACACACACCAAACAGATATAGTTGTATTGCAAGAAATTTTCTCGCACGATGAAGCGAGTTCTAGTCAAAAGTTAACAGGGTTTAATATGATAAGGAAAACACGGCCTGACGGGTATGGCGGTGTTGCGATAGGTTTCAAGCGATGCTTGCAATTCATGAAAGTCAATTTCCAGACTCAACTTGATATTATCATTGCCAGGACCACAAATTTAGTCAACAATTGCACTGTCTGTTCCTGCTACTTACAACCTAGCATAAATACGCCGACGTTTGTAAAAGAACTATCAAAACTGACGACATTTTTGAATACGCAAACGAATGTCCTCCTACTAGGCGATTTTAATGCTAGAAGCACAGCATGGGGAGATACGATCAGCTCTTGTAAGGGGAAAATTCTGGGTCAACTTATTGGAAACACCAATCTGAGGTGTCTCAATGATGGTGCGAAAACTTTTTTCAGAGACCTTGGGGCAGATAGTGGCAGTGTTTTGGACCTGTCTTTCACAAGTATACATGAAGACTTAAGTTGGACATGCAGCAAGGCCTTTGTTGGAAACAGTCATCACTGTCCAATTCAAATTATAATACCTAACGTCACAAAGAAACCCCACATATTTTTATCTAAAAACCTTTTATCTAAAAAGTTAGCAAGAATCAAACTTTCAGAAGTATGGAACATTAATGAAATAGAGAGGGAGATTACCAAAGCAAGAAAAGAAAGTTCGTTAGACCTGAACAATTTCAAGCACACCCCCAAAAAATGGTGGAATAAAGACTTAGCCAAGCAATATAGAATACTAACGGCAACCAGGTGTAAAGCCAGACTAACTGGAAAAATTGAAGACATTGATGCGGCCTGCCAAGAACAGGCTAAGTGGTCTCAGTATGTCAAGGATGCGAAGAAAAAAGACTTCCTTGATGCGATAAATTTCCTAAGTGATAACCCGAACACTAGAAAGGCTTGGTGCTTCATCAACAACATGAAAGATGGGGGGAAATCTTTCATCAGTAAATGGTCAGATGAGGTCAATACGGAATATTTACTACACCTAAAATCTCAGATAAGAAACTCCAATGCCCCACCTCTGCATTCTGTCATTGATGATTTCAACAGTAATATACCTGTTTTATCTAGTCCCTTGCTCGTATCACCAAGTGAGTTTGTGAAGATCATCTCAGACAAAAAGCCAAGTGCTGGCGGGCCTGACAGAATCACATACAGCATGCTAAATGCGCTTCTGTTTGAAGTATTACAAAAACTCGCTAAGTTACTAGAAAATCATGTAAACTCCAATTCATTTAATGATAACTGGAGGACTATTCAAATTGTACCCATACCAAAAGCCAGCGGAAATCTGAACAACATTCTAAGCTACAGGCCTATTTCATTGATCTCAGTAATAGTGAAAAGTATTAACACGATTGTTAAAAACCGCCTGTCCGAATATGTCGATAACATACACTTAATCCCCTCAAACAGTTTTGCATATCAAAAGAACAAATCAGCTTCGATGTGCATAAATGAAATTCTTCACACTATTGAAGTGGCAAAGAGCTCCAGGAAAAAAGTTTTCATTTGCTCATTCGATTTAGCGGATGCTTATAACTGTGTTGACATTGTTCGTTTAACTAATCAGCTTCACCAATACAGGGTTCAATCGCAACTTTACATGTGGATATACAATTTTCTCCACAAGAGAACGCTCAAATTGGGTAACAGCATGGTTGAGGTCAATAATGGTCTTCCGCAAGGAAGTTGCCTATCCCCCTTACTTTTCAATTTATATACAGCTGAGCTACATAGCATATGTGACAACAACACACACCTTTTTCAGTTTGCGGATGATTTTGTGCTCATATCGGTTCACACCACTACACAAGGAAGTCTGAGTAATTTGCAAGCCAAAACTCACAGGTTTGCGAGTGCATGTGAGGATCGAGGGTTATCTCTTAACAATGCTAAAACAACATTCATGTACATGGCTAGAGGATGTAGGAACTCGTACCAATTGAGGGTAGGTGAAACTGTCATTAATCAAATGAGCCAATTTAAATTCTTGGGGAGAATAATAAGCGACAATTCAACGTTGAGAGATCATATGTCCAAGATTAAAAAAGATATCACACCGGCCAAAAACCTGATTGCTAGGCTAACAACAATAAAGGCTGGACTTGTGCCCCAGACTTCGTTACAAATATTCAGAGCCTTTGTCAGATCCAAATGCGAGTATGGGTGCACAACCTACGCAAATGCACCTGCAGGTTACAGCAAAAAACTACAGACAGCAGTCAATGACTCCTTAAGACGTTGCATTGGTGTTCCGCCGAGTACACCAATCCACACCAGATATGCTCTTGCAGGAGAACTCCCACCCTCTTCAAGGGCGAACTGGTTAACTTGCAAAGAGCTAACACGACAATGGCTAACAAACACAGTCTTAAAAAATCAATTACAAAATCTCAGCCATTTAAACACAAGTTATGGGGTGGTGTATAACAAGAACAAGGAAATTTTCGATAAAATAAACACAAATACAAGTTTTAATAGACATCTTGCACTTAAATTGGTTAAGCCAAACTTAAGCTCTGCAAAAAAAAACATAGCGCAGGCACAACTAGTGGCAATTCATAATGAAAAATTAGCCATCTTACGCCAGAAGGGGTTTGTTATCCTGGCCACAGATGCATCAGTAGCAGAGGACTCGGTGGGATGTGCTGTTTACTCTGAGCAAAACAACGTCGCTCTTCTTTTCAAGCTTGGTGAGAAATACTCCTCTATGACGGGTGAACTTGTCGCCATCCAACAGGCGATAAACATGGCAGTGGTAAACAAAATTATGAAACTTGCAATTCTCACAGACAGCCTATCGGCAGTGCAGTGTATTGAAAAGGAAAAGACAAATAACTATTTGGTGGCTGAAATACATAATTGCTTGTACATAAACAGAAGCACATTACAGGAAATCAGATTAGTATGGTTGCCTAGTCATGTTGGCATCCAGGTGAATGAGAAAGCGGATCAGGCTGCCAAGACAGCCACAGTTCATGGCAGAAGCACAAACATTGATCTAACTTTAGATGAGGCCCTACTTCGTTTGAAAGCAAAAATTTGGGAAGAATGGAATCTCGAATTTAAAAGATTAAGCTTTAGTAAGGGCAAAGGTTTTGCGGACATCATAAATGACATCAAAAGGAAGCCGTGGTTTAAAAACAAGGACTGCAACTTGACCCCGCACGAAATTAAACTTTTGAACAGACTTCTGACAGGGCATACTTACTGTAAATCATACTTGAGTAAATTCATCCCAAGTGTCAGCAATCTCTGCAGTCGCTGTGGTTTGCTTGAAACCCCCAATCATCTTATCTTCGAATGCAATGCCTTCAATCTGGTAAGGTCCAATTTCAATATGTTTAACAAATTTAGTAATCTTAAGGATCTACTGAAATCATACAATCTTGTGGTTTTTAAAAATTTAGCTAATTTTATACAAGCAGCCAATCTTACTAACTCCTTGTAAATCTCTGTCACTACCGGTAAGTGTATAAATAACTATCTACTTTCATTATATAATCTATTACAATATTTTAAACATATAACAATAATAATAATATTATTTAATATATAATCTTACTTGACAACCTTGAGAATTTGAAAGTTAACCTGGCGTTATAAGGGCCCTTTTAGGTTTTCTTGCCATCAAGCACACCAGTGCTTCCAATATTCAAAAAAAAAAAAAAAAAAAAAATCTACCTCCTCGACAGTAGGACCATTGTAATTGCCACCTCCAAAGCCACCTGCTTGCTGACCACAACCACTCGCAAACGGTGAACCGCAGCCACCGGCACCAGCACTAGCACCTCCATTGGCTTGCTGGTGAATCTTTGTCATTATAGGGCTGCAAATTTTTGTCAGCTCCTCCATTTTGTACTCGTATTCCTCTTTTTCGGCAGTCGTGTTACTGTCGAGCCATTTAACGGTCTCGTTGCATTTCTCGAGAACGCGTTCTTTGTCCGATTGGCCCAACTTATCACCAGCCTGCTCCACTGCCTGCTTCACGCCAAACACATAGCTCTCCAACTGATTGCGCGCCACTACACGCTGACGATGCTCCTCATCTTCATCCGCGTACTTCTCAGCCTCATTCACCATTCGGTCGATTTCGGCCTGAGACAACCGACCTTTGTCATTCTTGATTGTGATATTCTTCGCATTGCCGGTGCTCATCTCCTTCGCTGTCACATTTAGAATACCATTGGCGTCCAAGTCGAATGTGACATCTACCTTTGGAACTCCGCGTGGCGCTGGCGGAATGCCTGTCAAGTTAAACGTAACCAGTAGATTATTGTCTTTAGTCATGGCACGTTCACCCTCGAACACTTGGATGGTCACTGCAGGCTGGTTATCGGCATATGTAGTAAAGGTCTTCGATTGTTTACATGGAATGCGGCTGTTACGCTCAATCAGTTTCGTCATTACTCCTCCAGCTGTTTCGATACCAAGAGACAATGGAGCCACATCAACCAGTAGCACATCCTGGATTTGACTGCTCTTATCACCACTCAGAATGGCAGCTTGGATGGCAGCACCATACGCCACCGCCTCATCCGGGTTAATGGACAAATTCAGATTCTTTCCTCCGAAGAACGACTGCAAAAGGGATTGCACTTTCGGTATACGTGTCGAGCCACCAACTAGAACAACATCATGAATTTGTCCCTTGTCCATCTTGGCATCGTTCAAGGCCTTCTCTACCGGCTGCAATGTACTGCGGAACAAATCGGCGCAAAGCTCCTCAAACCGCGCACGACTTATTTTCGTGTAGAAGTCAACGCCCTCAAACAGAGCGTCAATCTCAATTGTGGCCTCGGTGCTTGATGATAGTGTGCGTTTTGCGCGTTCCGCTGCTGTGCGCAGGCGACGCAGCGCTCTCGGATTCGATCTTAAATCCTTCTTGTATTTCCGTTTAAACTCTTCGGCCAGATGATTCACAAGTCGATTGTCAAAGTCCTCACCACCCAAGTGAGTATCACCAGCCGTCGCTCGCACTTCGAACAGTGAACCCTCATCAATGGTCAGGATGGAAACATCGAAGGTGCCACCGCCCAAGTCAAAGATGAGTACATTTCGTTCGCCCTTTAGATTCTTGTCCAAACCGTAAGCCAAGGCAGCCGCTGTTGGCTCATTTATTATACGCAGCACATTCAGGCCCGCTATCGCACCCGCATCCTTTGTGGCTTGACGCTGAGAGTCGTTGAAATAGGCGGGCACCGTAATAACTGCATCCTTGATTGTTGTGCCCAAATACGCCCCCGCCGTCTCCTTCATCTTCGTCAAAACCATCGAACTAATTTCTTCCGGAGCGAATTTTATCTGTTCTCCCTTGAATTCCGCACTGATCCTTGGGCTTGCCTCCATCGTTTACCACTGTGAAAGGCCAGTGCTTCATGTCGTTTTGTATCTTGGAGTCGTCAAATTTTCGGCCAATGAGACGTTTTGCATCAAACACTGTGTTCTTGGGATTCATGGCGACCTGGTTCTTAGCCGCGTCACCTATGAGCCGCTCAGAATCTGTGAATGCCACATAGCTGGGAGTGGTCCGATTACCCTGATCGTTGGCGATAATCTCAACTTTTCCGTGTTGGAAGACACCAACACACGAGTATGTGGTACCCAAATCAATTCCAATTGCTACCATTTTGGTTTTTTTTTTTTTTTTTTTTAACGAGGAGGGAAGCATCGAAAGCCTCAAGTTGTGCGGGACTTTAAACCGCTAAACCCACCTCTCGTCCGGACGGTTAGCCCTCCTGGGACCACCGTGAGGTATTACGTCAGGAGGCCGTCGTGAGCGTTACCGCTCTATCGTTCGTTTGTCAGTCTTTCGTCCGTGTGTTATGGCAAGTGTTGCCAGTTCGACACCACAGTGTTGTCGCCTACGGTGCAGAATAACCGCGCTAATTTTGCGGTGTGCACGGCGCAACTATCGTTGCCGCATTTGGGTGTTGAAGCAGTGCTGCCGTCGTTTGTGGCCGACGCCGGGCGTTCTGCTCGTCACTTCTCACTCGAAGCATCATAAGTGTTATGATTCGGCTGCAGGCCTCCCATGCATCGGGCGAGCTCAGCATGCAGTGTGTAACTGCTGAAGGAGAGATCGGCTCATTGAGAAGGGATTCCAAGGACCGTCTTTCTTCGACAAAGCGGCTGCATTCCAGCAAAACGTGCTCTGCGTTTTCTGCTTTCCCGGCGCATGCTGGGCAGAACGGGTCGTCTGCGTGCTGACATTTGTGCAGATACTCCTGGAAGCATCCATGTCCTGACAGCATTTGAGTCAAGAAGTAATTGACCTCGCCGTGTTTTCTGTTGCACCACGCTTCTATGTTTGGGATCATCCGCCATGTCCACCGGCCTTTTGACGATGCATCCCATCGCTGCTGCCATTCTGCTAAGCTTTTACGCCGCACCGCCGCCATCACTGCAGATCGAGAGGCCGAAGTGTCTTTGCACTCTCGCCAGGTTATTGCTGCCTCTCTGGCCAGTATATCGATTGGCCAAGTGCTGGCAATCACGTCTGCTGCCTCGTCCGAGACCGATCTAAAGGCGCAGCAGACTCTCAGCGAGCTGAGCCTGTAAGCGGATTTAAGGCATCTGACGTACGAGCTCGTCATGGTTGCTTCTGCCCAAATAGGCGCGGCATAGAGGCATATCGACGCCGTCACGCTCGCTATTAATTTTCGTGTTATTGGCCTGGGGCCGCCGATGTTAGGCATTAGTCTGCCAATGGCAGCGCTGGTTCGCCTAGCCTTGTCACTGGCGTACTTGAGATGCTCTTTAAAGTTTAGCCGATAGTCCAGCAGCACACCCAGGTATCTTAGGTGAGGACTAGACTGGATTTCATGGCCGCCTACCCGAATTTTTATGCCTTCCACTTTTTTCCTGCTTGTAAGCAGGACCGCTTCTGTCTTGTGTTCTGCGAGTTGCAGGCCGGCGTTGCGCAGCCACGCCTTCATGGCCGATATTGTAGTGTTACAATTCTCTGTTAGTGTGGCCAGGGTTTTGGCCACAGCGACTACGGCTACATCGTCTGCATATCCGATGATGCTTACTTCGGGAGGGCGTTGTATTTTCAGTATGCCGTTGTACATGACGTTCCACAAAACCGGTCCTAGGACGGAGCCCTGCGGTACGCCACCTGTAACACCATATTGCTTGGGGCCCTCCTCCGTGTCATATAGTAGGACTCTGTTAGCGAAGTAGTTCGCTATTATCCTGACTAGGTAGTCCGGCACATTACAGTCCACAAGGGCTTGCAGAATGTTGTTCCAATTCGCCGAGTTGAAGGCATTCTTAACGTCGAGTGTTATAACAGCGCAATATTGCTTCTTGCCTTCTAGCCATCTTTTCCCTGCTAGCGCTCTTTTGGCGATGGCGCATACTGCCGCAATGGCGTCGACAGTGGAGCGACGCTTACGGAAGCCGTATTGGTTTGGGGATAAACCAGTCGAGGATTCGACGAACGGTTCGAGCCTAGACCGTATTAGCCCTTCGAGAACTTTGCCCGCTGTGTCTAACATACAGAGTGGTCTGTATGAAGAGGGTTCGCCTGGTGGCTTGTTAGCTTTCGGCAGGAGGACAAGTCTTTGTCGCTTCCAGATCTTGGGGAAGATGCCCTCTCGCAGGCACGTCGAGTAGAGCTCGCAGAAGACTTGCGGCTTCTTTTGGATTGCGGCTTTTAGGACTCTGTTGGGGATACCATCCAGGCCTGGGGACTTATCTGCCTTTATCCTCTTTGCTACCTCAATGACTTCCTCCACGGATACCTCTGGCACTTCAGCGATGTTCAGCTGTCTTGGTGCAGTAAATACGCCCTGTCGTGGGAAGAGGGTTGAAACGATGTGCTTCATAGTGATTGGGCAGATGGGGGATTTTCCACTGCCACTTTTGAGTTTCTTTAGCACCACCTTGTAGCCGACGCCCCAGGGGTTGGCGTCAACCGCATCAACAAGGGCAGAGAAGGCTTGCCGTTTGCTCTTTTTGATGGCTTTGCGGAGCTGCTTTCGCGCCTCCTTGAACTCGGCTTGCAGGCTCAAGTATTCACCTCTGTGTTTGGCTCTTGTGTATCTTCGACGCAGTGTGTGGCAGGTACGTCTTTGTTCTGCTACCTCTTCATTCCACCAAAAAACTGGCCTCCGCTCAGGGATTTGCCGTTTCCGGGGCATGGAAGCGTCGCATATTGCCATTAATGATTTTATGACTAGGCTGGCAAGCACCTTTGCTGGTGCTTCTGGGACCGCCAGTTCCTCTAGCATATAATTAAGCGTTGCCAGGTCTAGCTGTTTTGTACTCCAGCCGAGTTTTTGGACCTTCTGATTCTTTTGGCGGGTTCCAGGGTTGTGCTGTGGCAGCAATGAGAATAGGATAGCCATGTGATCGCTATGTGTGTAGATGTCGGACACTTGCCATCTAACACTTCGGGTAAGTCGACCTCTCGCCAGTGTGAGGTCGATGATTGAGCTCGCTTGTCCTCTACTGAATGTTGGCTTATTCCCTTCATTAAGGAGCTGGAAATCGGTACACGCGAAAGCGTCCAGCAGTGCTGCACCTCGTTTGTTAGTCTTGACGCTGCCCCACTCTACAGCCCATGCATTGAAATCGCCGGCAATAATTGCGGGGGTTTTGCCAGCGGCGTCTTGACCATTTTGGTCAAACCATTTTGGTTTGTACTTATTCTTTTGTTTTGCTAAATTAATTCTTTGTTTATCTTAGCTTTTCACTTATTTCTTCACCTTTTCACTTCGACCAGAGACAAATAAGACATCAAAGTAAATCCTAAGTAGCGACACTCTTTGACAACCGGGCGTCGATTTTTTCTGAAGGCTCCTGTCAAATTGTTGTTGTTCACGTGTAAAACGGTCACTGTGGTGAATAAGTACATTAACTTTCAGGGTTACGTGCACTTGACAAACCCTGTAAAACTGTAGAAGTCATGAATTTGTTAAGCGTAGCTTAAAACGATTTGATGTTTCGGACACGGAGTTTTTATGGTGGCATGAGTAGGGGCAAAAAAATAAATATTTATCTAAAAAATTTATTGCCTTCCAAATAGAATTATGAAACAATTTTAATTAATTTCTAATGTTTTGCAAAAGCAACTCTGCACGGCAAAAAATATTCACCACAAGTCTTTGTCAGTTGCAATTTCAAATTCATCGCCTGCATTGAAGCAAAAGCCACCGAAATCAAAACAGAGATCAGAGACAATCGGAGACAATTGTCTCTGCAGAGATGAACGAGCTGAAAGCACCAATGATAACTTTATCATTGGAAAGCACATCTGTACCAGCGCTTCGGAAGCAATATATCGCTGGAAAACGATGACTAAACGCTAGACCAAAAATTCCAGTTAACCGAATAAGAATATAAAACCAAAACCCGTATAACCCAAAATCCAATAGCACATCGTTAGCGGCAGCAAAATGCTTTGGCGGTTTACTCGAAGGGTATGAAGAATCGCATGCAACATGTTGCATTTAGCGACAGTGACAATTTATGAAACCTGCAAAATCTGACAACAGTTTGCATTTAGATCTTCAAAACTGGGCCAATACTGTAAACCGAGAATTGCAACTACGATGCGACATTGTATTTTGGCTTCAACGGGTCTTTAAAAATGAAATTTGTAAACCAAAACGCAATTCCCGCGTTATACATAAAAACATAAATATTTAACAACTGTATTAAGTGCTCAGGTGAGCTCTGTTTGATTTGCAAAGATGTACAGCAGGTTTTCGCTCGCATTGTCCAAGCTTCCTGTAAAATTCAAATAAATTAGTTATGATGTTTTAACAAAAGCGCGGCGCATTCTGCCTTCAGAAAGTTGGGCTGAAATGGCGCCTTGTAGTGCTCCCACTGCATCAATTCATTGATTTGCTTGCCCTCATTCGAAGCGCTCGGCTGCTGCGATAGATTTGCACATCTTTCGTCTGACCATCGCGCCAAATGCGTGCCATGGCTTGTGCATCGGTGGCCGGATTCCAGTCGTTGTCAAAGAGTATCAGACGTGATGCACCCACCTGCTGCAGCTCGGAGGGCCGCAAGAAGCAGATGTACTCACGCTTCTTGGGCAAGTATTGACGGTTCAGCGTCTGCAGGCGGCGCAGCAGAAACTTCTCTGAAATGAGGTTCAATTCTCGGGTACGCTCAGCAGCAAACTCTTTCACCTTCTGCGCTGCATCGGGGCTTTGGCTTTGCTGCAGCGGCACTTCGTAACGACGACGGAACTGCTGTGCACTGCCAAGAATGCCGGGATTCACGAAATCTGCCAAAGCAAAGAATTCCTGCAGGTCGTTTTGAACCGGCGTACCGGTCAGCACAATGCGTCGTTGTATATTTAGATCGCGCAAGGCAGTGCAGATTTTGGTCGATTGATTTTTGAGACGATGTCCCTCGTCGCATATCAACAGGTCGAACTTGAGTTGCTGGAACTCTGCCACGTGACCGAGCAGACTTTCATACGACACAATGACGAAGGGCACATGATGGTGCCGCGAGTAGGTGGCAAGCGGGCGCTTTCCGCCAACCACAAAGCCATACATTCGTTCGCCCTTCAGCCATTTGTTGATCTCCGTCTCCCAATTGGCGGTCAGGCTGCTGGGCACTACTATTAACACTCGTTGCAGTACACGTTCACCAAAAGATTACGATCTCCTCCGAAAGCCAGCATCACTTTGCCATCCATCAGACATTTTGCGGATGCTGGACAGGTGCCATATTTTTCGACAAACGCAGCGGCAAGTATTCACATTTGGCATTTTTCGACGACTCAGTGCGACTCACTACGACGGCCAATACGGTGTACCAATTGCACTCCAAATTGTTGATCATTGGGTGTTGTTTTTATTGGATCGCGGTATGTAGCGCTGCACGGCCGCCAGTGTATAATTGTGAGCACACACCATTACCGGACCACGCTCCATTGCGGACAACTCCTCCAGCGTGACCAACTCAAGCAGCAGCCTCGGGCCCCACTGCGACGCCGGTGCTGTTGCTGGTGGGTGAGGGACAGTACCTTTATGCAGCGTTTGACGGAACAAGTGCGACAGACTCGCGATTATCGTTGCCGGCGATACACATTTGTTAACAAAATTTTGTAAACAACGACATCTTTGTCTTCGTGGTGAATATTTACACATTCTGTGGTGAAGGTGGCAATTGAAGTTGATGTAGAGTTGATATTTTTGATACACATGTTGAGTATAGAAATGTTGCTAAATGGATACTTTTCCAAAAGTTTTGATTATATTTTGAAATATTTTAACCACTTCAGCTACACTTAAATATTCAGCCATAGGTACAGATATGTTCAATTGAACTCAAATGCGTTCCGAACTCAAATGCATGCCGATTTAAAAATCGTGCATATGAATGTTGTACATTAATATTTGTTGGTAAACACATTTTTAGTGCTTATTTAGATTTATGAAGATACACAAAATTATATTTAAATAAAATTCTTGACATAATTAATAAGAAATAACTTATTCGCTAGCATATTTCCTTGCACTGGAGCAAAATTACATTGACATTTATTCCGAATGTTCAATGTTTACATAATCAAATTGCCTAAACAAAAAGCAATTTCAAAATTTTTATTCAAATCTTTTCTGTTTTAGTTAATTATATTGATACCTATTGAATAACTACTACAAGAACGCATCTATCTAAAGATATTTATTTTCACAAACAAATGCTTACTGCTTGTTTCGGAAAAGTAGTAAGAAAATTAGGTATTAAATTTACTACCAAAACCAACAGAAAATCGCATCGGGGTAACACGGTCAAACAGACTTAATGTACCACTGACAGCTTAAAAAAAGAGTGTCGCTACTTAGAGTATACTTTGTAAGACATTACACTCGCTCATTTTGCCAAAAACAGCTGAAATTTCCTATACGTGTGATTATCTAGATAACCAAGATAAAAACTCCGTGAGAGCAAAGAAATCAGCTGTTTGCAATTTGGTTGCCGGGGAAAAAATTGAAAGCATTTGGTTTTATATGAAAAGGATTGCCGGTATAAATGTTTTTCACTCTGAACATCTCAGATAGTACATATATGTGGATCGCGTGCCTTACAATGTCTTAGAATGCGTCGATTGTCTGTTATTTGACGTAAAACTTTCGCCTTCTGCCATACAAATTTCCTTTTTATGTTGCATTCAATTCATGGTGAATTGGTGCTCAGCTGGTTTTTCTATTTATCTATTGTCCGGAGCAGCTCGCGGACTTATTTTGCTGCCGGAAAAATGATAATTAGTTTTCCAATAAAACAGCAATCGGAAGCATCTTACTGTATATTAATCAATAAATTATTCATATCTAAGAAAAACGCGATCATAAAATTGCTTACAGCTCATTCAAGTTTGCTATAATTTTGCATTGCTTATTGGCTATTTTTCATACAAGTTTCAATTCTGCAATGCGTTTACAATTCGTGGTGAAACCCAATCAGCTGTTTTCTGCTTGAAACTTTTTCGGGGATGGATGTTTGTGCACAAAATTATGATTTACAGTAAAATCGCTGCCGGAACAAGAATATGTGTTCATTCTGTAATCTAAATGTGATGTCAAAAAGTTTGCCAGTAATCAAAATTGTTGTGGTTCGTTCATATTGTTATATTTGTGCATTATTCTGCCTCCCTTTTGCATAGAAATTTTGTGCTGCCAATTGGTAAAAGTTGTGGTGAAAAAATATCAGCTGTTGGATTTGATATTTCATCGTCAACCTGATGCCGCCCGGGGTAATTTCGAAAAACAAAAAATTGAGAAGTATTGTGCTAAGTTTTGATATATTGTAATTTTTTGTTTTGCAAATTCTTACAACCCAAACCACAAATATTTTAAGATTCCTCTTATTGCAAGTAACTAATGTACATCACAATATGCTTGATTCATTTATAATAAAAATTTATTACACGTAATAGATATATTTTTATAAATATCTTTACATTTCCGCACCACCATAGAGGTATGCAAAATAGGCGCATTACCGAATATTTTTTTTTTTTGGTGCTCGGTGCCCCTGTAGGCATATTTCACCCATTACAACATTTCATAAAATATAAGGAACATATAAGTCACATGTAGATTGCACCAATAAACAGAAAATAAAAAATTAATATTCATAAAGCAATAACACAAAACAAAAGATACAAAATGTGCAAAAAAAAATATTTCTCCAATAAACAGAAATCAGAAATTCATATTTTTAAAACAATAAAATGAAAACTAAAGACACAAAATGTGCACACAAAAAATGTAAAAAAGCAAAAAGCATATAAGTGCAACAACTTAACAATTATATATACATAAGTACATATGAGAAGTGCATATAAGTACAATAAATACATTTGTTTAATACAAGCACCAAAATATTTACATGTGCCATATTACATACATGTCACATATAATACAATGCGAACTTATAAATTAAAGAAGTAGCATGCAAAACATATATACACAAGCAATATATACATATTAACCCTGAGCGGTTTTACGCGATTTACAGTATACAAAAATTCCGTCAAGTTTTTTGAATGAATTTGCTGAAAAACTGCACTGAAAATTTATAGTCTTTTAAGATGATAGTAGCATTACAAACATTAGTGTTAGTTCTACCTTTATCAACAAAAATTATTTTAAAAACTACAAATGCGATACACGCAAAATCTTATCTTTCGACTTGGGAATAGAGTTTTTTATTAAAAAACTTTAAAACAAAAGAAATTCTAACTTGCACAAATAAAGCAAGAAGTTTGTCCGTGTTGCAATTACTGCAACAAACAAAGGGTTCGATATCGTGGAGTGCATCATAAATAAAAATATACCTACCCCGACTTTTCATCACATGCTACAGATACGAACGTTAATTTAACAGTCATATTGGTATTTATTTTCTTTTTTAATCCTCGGTGTCCTCAGCGTAGTCTGCTGCACAATAAACAAACGATAAGAATTCAAATTATGTTCACCATGAAGTATGGTAGGAAGTTTATTTGGCAGCACCAGTAAAGCAATGCCGTATGTAGAAACGACTTCTATGATACATACTACATTCAATTTTTCGGGTACTCATGGGTACTCATGTACACACCACGAAATGTATCTATTGGCTCGGGGATTTATGTGACAGCGGGTATTTATTAGACAGCAAGAAATGAGTCTGTATAAGTGAGAACAACTCGAAGTGTAAAGTCTTTATTGTCTCTGACTTCGACTTTCAAAATTTATCTGTGCGGAGAAACGATTTTCTGCTGCTATTTATACTCAATCCATACCAGAGTGAATTTTCTAGAAATACTCTCTCAGCTATACAAGAATATACTCGAATTCGAGGTTGCCACAGTGCATGATTTTCTTCTTTGCTATCAAACTGTATCTCAAATTGTAGACAAGTTGAGAAAATTTTCATTTGTGTATAACAGTTTACTAATGTTTCTTAACAATCATTTAAATACACATTATAGTTTTAATAGACTTGTGCATGGAATGATGTATTTTATATATTATATATAAATATTATTTGTGTGTCGAATTGAGGCATACTTTCAACACAATATCTGAATGATAACTAAATTTAATTTCTTTTAATAAATTAAAAAATTATTCACAAATACAGTTTGTACGCAACTTACTTTTTCCTCATCCTTTGACGCTGATGCAAACACAATTTATTTGACGTTTACGTTATGATCTACATTTCACACATATTTTGAATTTTTAAAATTACTTTGTTCAACATGCTGAACTTTACTTACAGTGTATATTGAGCACCTTATATAGTGAACACTTCGTTTAAGTAAATGCCAAAAATTTTACTAAATGGTGAACAATTGAAAACCACTAAATAGTGAACACAATTTGTAAAACAATTTCAAGCAAAAAGCTTTCGCATGGTATCGGTGCTGTCGTCTATGTGTGCGGGTTATAAGTTACGTATCGCCCATAAGTTTTGGGTAATTGCACCAATCTCTAAGTTTACGTTCAGGGTTAAGTTTATGTTGTGTATCTCGGCTAATTTGCGCATTATTGGAGCACGGCTGCCATATGTGTACCAGAGCGAATTTAGTTTGTCTGGCAGCATCATTGACAACAGCTGTTTGTGTTTGAGGACTGTTTTTTGTGTTATTGGAAGTATAAAACATTAGCAAATTAGTAAATATCACTCAATGAAATGGCCGATGATGAAGAAATACGAAAGGTTTGCAACTTAACGTGTGACAACTTAACTTGTGACAACCTATACTATCGTTTTACAGGAGCTGAAAATCTTTGGACGTGATGTTTCCCAAATTCCATGTTTTCGTAACAGTTTTATGTATGGCATAAGCGGCGGCATTGGTGTAGGAGTGATTTCCTTCCTGGCTACGTCGCGTGTTCGTTTGTCAACAAATATTGGATTTGGCAGCTTTTTTTGTAGTACTATGGGTTACTGGATGGTGTGTAGGTAAGTGGAAGATTCGGACATGTTGATATCTTTCTGGCGAACAGAGGCTTAGGAAACACCTAATATTGATCTAATTTATAAAATTCCATTACATACAGTAAAATTTCTACTTAAAAAATCAGTACTCGATACACAAAAGTTAACGATATTCAAAAACTCCATGGTGTCCAACTCTCACACTAAATTTGACCGATCGAATTTTTTCTTCTTTATATATTTATAAATAAAGTAGGAAATCCGGTTTTAAATAATTTATGCTTTAGGTGCGGCTATTGAAGTTCCAGATAACGCTAGTCTTATCCTCAGCTCCAGACTAAACTTGGTCGCTAAACGTGAGAGTTTAAATATACAAATTTAACGTAAAAAAGTTTTTGAAAAATTGCTTTTTTAATTGAGGTAGTGCAGCTTGAGATTGGTATTAAATAGTTGTTTTGTTAATTCCTAGTTGATTTCGAATCGGTGTATCTTGAAACGGTGTTTTGCAAATGAGGCCACAATTTTTCGTTTTTCTAGTTGATTTACTGTGGGTTCTATACTGTCTCTTCTTTACTGATAGAGTGTACTCAAAGTATACCATAACATCTACAAAATTGAATTTGGACTCGGCAGTAAAATTGCATTTTCCATAATTCTTATATTATTATTGCGATTTTTAACCATCCGTCTATACACCATTTTTTTATGTGCATTGCCACTTCACACTGGAGTCCAACGTCCGGCCCATTGTTCGTAAAATGTCTCCGTCCGGTAATTTTGTATAATTTTGCATTCACACAACAGAATCACAATGAACTGTGCTACGTCCATATCTCAGCTCGTTGATGGCTCGTATAAGATAGTCGTCGCCAATACGTACAGGGCCGAAGATTTTGCGAGTTATCTTCCTCTTGAATACCCCAAGGGCCGCTGTGTCGTTACGCGACAGTACACTTCGTTACACAATAAGCGTCTTAAGCGTTTTGTCGGTCGAGAAAGGTCTCTGCTACTCAGTTGCCTACCAAAATCGTAGTAGCACCTTTTGGTAAGACTAAGCTTTCGTTTTATCTCCAGACTGACACCATTACTGCTCTTTACCAAATATGAAAGAAAAAGGAGAACGCTAAAAACATGTGAAATCTAATTTTGATTATAAGGAATAATAAAATGGGGAAAAATTTAGCTTAAACCACTCTTTAGGACACGGCACCTTCCATTCACTACAGTAACCCGAGGACTGATTTTGGTCACGGTTTGTATTTGCAGATGCTTAAAAATTTTCAAAATATTCAATTTTCAGTACACAGGCAAAAAGTAGTATACCACATTACCCGAACATGCTATGCCTATGCTATTTATTACTTTACAATCTTTTAAAAAATATTAAAATTTTAAGCAAATGTCTGTTCTAGTAATTTTTTTTAAAAGCCAATATATAAAATACATCATCCGCTGAATTTCATTCAACTTGTAATTAATCTGTGATACAGACAAACCCCCAATAGGTATACCACAATACCCGCAGTTCCCCTATATATATCAATCGAACACAATAAATAACATTGATATTTATTGATGAAATCTTTTATTTTCTTCTTTATTATAAAATAATTTTGTGTGAAATACACAATTTAGGGACGATCTTTTATTTTTCGTTTTTCTTAAAAAATAAAATTTTCTAAAAGAAATTTTTGGATACTATAAACCATGATACAAATATATACAGGTAGTTTCAATGCGACAGATAAAAATAAAATTTACAATTCGAAAAATATATTTGTTTACAAATTTTGTACTACTATATTCATTTTTGCTGCAGAGCTGCAATTCCACACAATTAGTTTATGTAGTATATCATTCAGTTTCTGTATTTTTTACTTGTTTTTGCACCCTTCAAATTTTATTTTTATTTGTCAAAAAAGCAAATGACTTAATTTTGCTCGATTGAATCTACCTGTATATTTTTATATCATGCTATAAACTGGAAAGATATCGATGTGTGCATGTGACAGGCTTGGTTGGTTTACGACTGCTTATTGCTCCCTGTATTGCTCCAGGTACCAATGGTCGCAGCGTCGCTTTGAGTACCAACAATTGAAGTCGGCAATGCGCAAGCAGGCCCTATACGAGGGTACCGATGTCGAGCAGGAGCTGTTAAAGGAAGCGTAACTGGTTTTTAATTTGCGATCTTATTTTTTAATTCAACTAATTTAAGACCGCAAGTACATACATGTATTTTTGCAAAGTAATAAACTGTTATTGTTTTGAGAACACGAAGCTGTGAAGAAAATGAAGCGTGTATATTATAGAGCAGTTAATAAATTTGTTTCGATTGCTTGACAATTGATTAATAATTTGCAGTTCTGGTCAATTCGCGCCGATCACCGGCAAATTCTACAGTTTTGCCTCAGTTGATAGCGAGCAGCGATCATCAATAAGATCTTTGTTCTGCTACAATGCTCTCTACAGCGAACATGTCGGCTGTCCATTTTGACGTAGCGGATCATTAAACGATAAGGTTGCAGCATGGGCAGCTGCTGCTAACGCTATGCCGTGACTCAGATCGATTTCGTCGTTCTAACGTGTTGGTCGTGCTTTCGTCTTATAACGCGCGTTACGCTCCCGACGCATATTAAATATTCAGAGTACAGGTTCAGTGAATTTTTGCCGCCTTTGCCAAATCGTAAATTGTGCTTATCTGGGCAACTGCATACCTACCAAACTTGATCTGTCGTTGTAACAGGGTGAAATAAACAAGCGCGTTCATAACAGAGGAATTTTCCATAAGTAGCGCAGAAATAAACACTCGTTTTCAGAAATATTTAAAAACATGTATTCGAACGGAGAGATATGGAAACCTGCAGCTTCCCCGACGTCTGTGTTGATATTTTTTGTGAATGGCAAAAAGGTGATATATGAACTCGTTATTTAACGGAATACAAATTTTGCACTGTGATACGTGATACGATATAAACGTGTTTTACGTGGTTGTAGTCAAATGTTTAATATAGTGAGTTGTCCTATCACTGTGCGGGGTAATGCTAAGCAAATAAATAGCGGCAACTAAAACTTTTTTCTTGTCATTATCGCTCGGCCACAAAACAACTAAAGCACGCAGTTGGCTATACATACTCACATGTATGTATGCCAAAAGCAGTTACTGATAAACACTTGTTGAAGAATAGCAAGTCCTCTCTGTGTCAAATTCAATGATTCCAACACCTACTTAACATACCAAGCACACTGCGTAAATTCATTGATAGGACTGAATTTAATTTAATTCTTTCATAACAATTTGACCCAATTGTCAGTGAGTGTAACACAACATCTTGCACTTGCATCGTATTTTTTGTGGCTCTTTTTTAGCTTATCTTTTAGATTTTCAAAGAGTGCGTACACTAGTAAAGTGAGTGTGCTCGGGCAATCACTACCGCTTTACACATCGTCACACCTATATCTAATTTTCAATGCAAGAAAAATTATTAAAACTAAGTATTTTCTTTGCTGGGAAGTACGTCTTGTGGAATTTCATCTGAAGTTAAATATACTATGTATGTCTTGTTGATGAAAGCCCTGCAACAAAAGTGTGGCAATTAAGTATCTACATATGTTTGTACACACACATACATATGTAGTTATTTTTACGACACTCACATTTCAAGTCCAAACATATTCCTTTTGTGCCAGTCAACTTTTGCTGGTTAAACATTACTATACAATGGTATTTTTGTAAAGAAACTATACACTAGTTTTTAAAAATTAAGAAGCATCACAAAAACTCTCATGATTTGTGTTCACATTAAGTAAATATTATTTCATTAAAAGTGATTTAATGCAAGTAATTACAACTTAATATTTTTACATTTTACAAACCCATTTGAATCGTCACAGATTATCGATCACAGTCCCGACCCGGAATGTACACTCTTGACGTATGTGCGGGAGAAACTTCGATTATGCGGTACTAAACTAGGTTGTGGAGAAGGTGGTTGTGGAGCTTGTACAGTCATGGTGTCCCGTATCGATCGCACCACCAACAACATCAGGCATTTGGCTGTCAACGCTTGTTTGACACCGGTGTGCGCTATGCATGGTTGCGCCGTCACCACTATTGAGGGTATCGGTAGCACACGCACGCGTCTGCATCCAGTACAAGAGCGGTTGGCCAAGGCTCATGGCAGTCAATGTGGCTTCTGCACCCCTGGTATTGTCATGTCCATGTATGCGTTGCTGAGGAGTTCGCCGCAACCATCGATGAAGGAGATGGAGGTGGCGTTTCAGGGCAATCTTTGTCGCTGCACCGGCTACCGCCCCATCTTAGAGGGCTATAAAACGTTCACCAAGGAATTTTCGTGTGCTATGGGCGATAAATGTTGTAAAGTAAATGGCAAATCGTGTGCCGAAAATGACAACATCGATGGTAAACTCTTTGAGAAAAGCAAGTTTCTTCCCTTCGATCCTAGCCAGGAACCCATCTTTCCACCAGAACTGCAGTTAAATGCAAACTTTGATGCTGAAAGTCTAATATTCAAGGGGCCACGTGTTATTTGGTATCGCCCAGTAGGTTTGGTGGATTTGTTGAAAATCAAATCGGAAAATCAAGAGGCGAAAATTGTTGTCGGCAACACTGAAGTTGGCGTGGAAATGAAATTTAAACACTTTCTGTATCCGGTGCTCATCAATCCCACCGGGGTAGCAGAACTCAACGAGGTGCGAGAAAGCGATGAAGATATTTTTTTTGGTGCCTCAGTCAGTTTGGCGGACATTGAAAAGTTGTTGCGGGAAAGAATTGAACAACTGCCAGAACATAAAACCAGATTTTTTCAATGTGCTGTTGACATGCTACACTATTTCGCCGGGAAGCAAATCCGAAATGTCGCTTCACTGGGTGGCAACATAATGACTGGGAGCCCGATTTCCGATATGAATCCACTGCTTACCGCAGGCTGTGTCAAGCTCAAGGTAGCCGGCCTGACTGACGGCAAAGTAATCACACGTGACGTGCATATGGGCAAAGGCTTTTTTACCGGATATCGTAAGAATGTCATTGCTCCGCACGAGGTACTAGTCGGAGTTCACTTCCTAAAGACTTCTTTAAATCAATATTTCGTCGCGTTCAAGCAGGCTCGTCGGAGAGACGACGACATTGCTATTGTGAACGCCGCTATAAATGTATTTTTTGAACCTCAGAGCAACATTGTCGCACGTGTGCATATGGCCTTTGGCGGCATGGCGCCCACGACTGTGATGGCTCCATGTTCATCTGAAATCATGGTGGGCCAGAAATGGGATAGAGCTTTAGTGGAGCGAGTATCTGAGAGCTTGTGTGCTGAGCTGCCATTAGCTCCTTCAGCACCAGGAGGTATGATCGCCTACAGACGTTCACTTGTAGTGAGCTTGTTCTTCAAAGCTTATCTAACGATTAGTCAAAAGCTGATGAACGTGGGACTGCTTCCAGAAGGTGCAATTCCGAATTTTGAACGCAGTGGTGCTGATGTTTTTCAAACACCACTTTTCAAGAGTGCCCAGCTCTTCGAGAGAGTGTGCTCAGAACAGCCGATTAGTGATCCAATAGGACGCCCAGAAGTGCACGCATCCGCTTTAAAGCAGGCAACTGGCGAGGCTATTTACTGCGACGATATTCCGCGCATGGAGAACGAACTATATTTGGCGCTAGTGCTCAGTACCAAGGCACATGCTAAGATTGTATCCATTGATGCATCGAAGGCCATGCAAATGAAAGGAGTGCATGGCTTCTTTTCCAGCAAAGACCTGACACAAGATGAAAATGAAGTTGGTCCTGTGTTACATGACGAAGAAGTCTTCGCATCGATCAAAGTGAGTTGTCAAGGTCAGGTGATCGGCGCTGTGGTAGCAGAAAATCAAGTCTTAGCTCAACGTGCTGCCCGATCAGTGCAAGTGGAGTACGAAGAGTTGTCACCGTTGATTGTTACAATCGAGCAGGCTATTGAGCATGAATCGTATTTTCCTAATTACCCCCGTTTCGTGGAGAAGGGCGACATAGAGGCAGCATTTAAAGGCGCTCACAATATTCATGAAGGCACTTGTCGCATGGGTGGTCAAGAACATTTTTATTTAGAGACCCATGCATGTGTTGCCATGCCCAGGGATAGTGATGAGATTGAGATATTTTGCTCAACTCAACATCCTTCAGAGGTGCAAAAATTAGTTTCGCATGTGTTGTCTATTCCTTGTCATCGGATTGTTTGTCGCGCTAAACGTTTGGGTGGCGGATTCGGTGGTAAGGAATCCCGGTCTATGGGAATATCTCTACCAGTTGCTTTAGCATGCCATCGTCTTAGAAGACCTATCCGCTGCATGCTGGATCGTGATGAAGACATGATGATGACTGGTACACGCCACCCCTTTCTATTCAAGTACAAGGTGGGATTTACAAAGGAAGGCATTATCACTGCTTGCTATATAGAATGCTATACCAACGCTGGCTGGTCGATGGACCTCTCCTTCTCAGTTAGTTATGAATATATAGAATATTTTAAAATATATAACCAGTAAGTATCTGATGCCATTTAGGTTTTAGAGCGTGCCATGTATCACTTCGAGAACTGCTACCGTATTCCGAATGTGAAAGTAGGTGGTTGGGTTTGTAAAACAAATCTACCTTCAAATACGGCATTCAGAGGATTTGGTGGGCCGCAAGGAATGTTCGCTGGTGAACATATAATACGCGATATCGCACGAATTGTCGGCAAGGATTATGTAGAAGTGATGCAAATGAACTTTTATAGGACTGGAGATATAACACACTACAACCAGCAACTGGAGCATTTCCCTATTGATAGGTAAATCAAATATGTACATAAATCTTTTGTTGAAATTAGAGAATATGTAACTAAATTTTCACTCGTCGAATATAACGTACCTATGTATATACTTATTATTAAAGAAGATGTTTATAATTTAGCATCAACGTATACATATTTATTGCAGGTGCTTTCAAGATTGCCTTATTCAGTCAAACTTTTATGTAAAAAGACAAGAAATTACTAACTTCAACAAGAAAAATCGGTGGCGAAAACGGGGTATTGCAGTTGTGCCAACAAAATATGGAATTGCATTCGGCGTACTGCACTTGAATCAAGCAGGAGCTCTTATTAACATTTACGGAGATGGGTCAGTTCTTCTTTCACATGGCGGCGTGGAGATCGGCCAAGGCCTACATACAAAAATGATTCAATGTGCTGCCAGAGCTTTGGGCATTCCGACGGAGTTCATACACATATCTGAAACCGCAACCGATAAGGTACCAAATACATCGGCAACTGCTGCCAGTGTGGGATCGGATCTCAACGGGATGGCTGTCATCAACGCGTGCGAAAAAATTAACAAACGTTTAAAGGCTATAAAAGAAGCGGACCCGAACGGCACATGGAAGGATTGGGTCAGCAAAGCATATTTCAATCGTGTCAGCCTTTCCGCAACGGGCTTCTACAAAATACCCAATATCGGCTATGATCCGGTAACGAACCCGAACGCTCGTATGTACAATTACTACACAAATGGTGTGGGTGTTTCGATGGTGGAAATCGATTGTCTCACCGGAGATCATCAAGTTCTGAGCACGGATATCGTGATGGACATCGGGTCTAGCATCAATCCGGCAATAGATATTGGTCAAATCGAAGGTGCCTTCATGCAGGGATACGGGCTCTTCACTTTGGAAGAACTCATTTATTCCCCACAGGGAACCTTATATTCCCGAGGCCCTGGCATGTACAAGCTACCAGGATTCGCCGATATACCCGGGGAGTTTAATGTTAGCCTACTGACTGGTGCACCCAATCCGAGGGCGGTATATTCGTCAAAAGTAAGTGAAACGGGTTAACTTTCGTGGGTGTGACTGACAAATGAATAATTGCTTCTAGGCTGTTGGAGAGCCACCATTATTTATCGGGAGCACAGCGTTCTTTGCCATTAAAGAAGCCATTACAGCTGCACGAATCGAAAACGGATTGGAAACGGATTTCAGACTGGACGCACCGGCAACTGCAGCACGAATCCGTATGGCATGTCAAGATGAGTTCACGAAACTAGTATGCGAACTAATAAATTATCGTAATACAGAAAAATGACAAATTTTAATTTTAGGTTGATCAACCCACAGCTGAAAATGTTACTCCTTGGAATGTGGTACCATAAAATGGCGAAGCAACCAAGTTTTAAGTGCACCTTTAACATTGAATGTGTTAAGTTTTTTAATTAGAGTGAAATATGCGTGCCATAATTCTAATAATAACCTTAGTAATAAATTTACAATGTACCTCTATTTGTGGGTTGATAGTTATAACTAGGGAGCTTCGGATTTGAACGGGACCAAGACAGAAACTATTTTTATTGAAAAATATTAAGGTTGAGCTAACATATGCACTGCACACACGGGGTCAATTTGGACAAGAATGATGTTGTTTCGATCATTATTGAGGGTGTTGTAGTTTGGCTCACTCAGTTATTTTCTTGGGCATTGCTGAGTAGAGCATACAAGAACAATTAACGTTTTCGTACTCCAGCTCCTGGTGTAGTGTGACTTTCGTCATTTTTAGGATGCCGAAAGAAAACAAATCTTCTCCAATCGCAATAAATTTTTGATACGCAATAGAGGAATATGCAAATCCTACGAATATGTGCTGAAAGCAAAACAAAAAGCAACAGTTAGCATGAATTTGTCTCACTGCGACAATTGCAGAAACACTTTTCTCAGTCTTTATGTATATATTTTATATCTCCTATTATCTGTTTTTTTTATATACACTAGCATCTTGTACTAACTTTGGTAAGTTCTTAAAGGTATAATTAATTTATTTTAGTTTTTTATCGGTTAAAATAGGTCGTCACTGAAAATTGGGTGATTCCATAAATTGTTTCTTTTTTCAATAGAGTTTTCCGCAGAGTTGAAGCTTTTCACCACATTAATGGAAAATGTGCCTAGTTTCAAATTCTGCAATAAATTGTTGCTCCTTTTTCCACCAATTTCGTCCACCGCTAATCAAACATGTCAGTTCTGCGAAGTACACTATTCATTGGTTGCTAAAATCCGAGCAAAAAATAAAAATTATGCGGTACTTAATTATATTTATTTATATTTATATACAGTAAATATTTCAACTTTGTAGCTTCAGCGGCTCACAGAACAATTTTCACATTTGTAGCTTTAGCACTTGGTGCTAAGACACTGACTGTCAAATCAGTCATGGAGTCAGGATAAACAATTGTATGTATGTGTAACGATAGATTCAAATTTGCAATGTGCCGAGTAATCGGCACCGGAATCGACACTTACGGAAGCATATTTTTTGTTTGTGTCACGTTAAATGAAATACCAAGTCAAACAAATTAAAATCACAATTTCTCCGCAACTAAATTGGGGAGAGTAATAAGCTTGGTGTGACCAACTGGAGAGGGCGCGCGCAAATCAGAGGCGCCTGGAGAGAGCTTTTGGAGCAGGCCGTAACCCTATTCAGTAACAGCAAAAATGACGTAGTGCAATATTAGAGCGGAATCGGTCTGACATTGACATTAAATTTTGTTGCTTAGATAATTCGGCAAGTGGCGGCATTGTGAGTAAAATTTATCTTGTGAGAGGAAAATACCCAAAGTATGATATCACGCATATACACAAGTGTATGTTTAGAGAAAGTTGAACTTAGTTCAATGTCATCCTAAGGTCATCCAGAATATTCTTAAGAATGTATGTATTACTTCTTGACTTGAATTTACGGCAGTGCACAAAGGCTGCTGCCGTTACATCGTAACTACATATTTTCACACTTCGACCAATTTCTTTCTTAGTATTGTTGAAACGAAATCTATGGTACAATTTAGTTTTAATTGAAAAGCCGGCCGGCCCGCTTTATTAATGAATTTTTTATAATAGTCGCTAATACATTCATATTCATTTGTATATATACTATTACTGAACTACTTACATATGAATGTATGCACGACATGAACAAATAATAGAAATCCTGGTAAAGCTTTAACAAATGTTAATATTTACTTAGCGTTTTTAAAGGCTTAATGGCATGTTTGTGCAAATAAAAAAACGCATTTGGAATGTGAGGTAGAGATGGTGCACACTTAGCAAAACATTTAATCAACTTCCTCCACGGTGGGGCCGCCATGAGAGCCACCTGACTGGTATGCACCACCACCTGGTTGTGCACCATCAGCCCCCGCTTGCTGATGCATTTTCGTCATTATGGGGCTGCAGATTTTCGTTAGCTCTTCCATTTTGAATTCAAACTCCTCTTTCTCAGCGGTCGTATTGCTGTCGAGCCATTTAATGGTCTCGTTGCATTTCTCGAGAACACGTTCTTTGTCCGATTGGCCTAACTTATCACCAGCCTGCTCCACTGCCTGTTTCACGCTAAACACATAGCTCTCCAACTGATTGCGTGCCGCTATGCGCTGGCGATGCTTCTCGTCTTCGTCTGCGTACTTCTCAGCCTCATTCACCATTCGGTCGATTTCGGCCTGTGACAAGCGACCTTTGTCATTCTTGATGGTGATATTCTTTGCATTGCCGGTGCTCATCTCCTTCGCTGTCACATTTAGAATACCATTGGCGTCCAAGTCAAATGTGACATCTACCTTTGGAACTCCGCGTGGCGCTGGCGGAATGCCTGTCAGGTTAAACGTACCCAGTATATTATTGTCTTTGGTCATGGCACGTTCACCCTCGAACACCTGGATGGTCACTGCAGGCTGGTTATCGGCATATGTAGTAAAGGTCTTCGATTGTTTACACGGAATGCGGCTGTTGCGCTCAATCAGTTTCGTCATTACTCCTCCAGCTGTTTCAATACCAAGAGACAATGGAGCCACATCGACCAGTAGCACATCCTGGATTTCACTGCTCTTATCACCACTCAGAATGGCAGCTTGGATGGCAGCACCATACGCCACCGCCTCATCCGGGTTAATGGACAAATTCAGATTCTTTCCTCCGAAGAACGACTGCAAAAGGGATTGCACTTTCGGTATACGTGTCGAGCCACCAACTAGAACAACATCATGAATTTGTCCCTTGTCCATCTTGGCATCGTTCAAGGCCTTCTCTACCGGCTGCAATGTACTGCGGAACAAATCTGCGCAGAGCTCCTCAAACCGCGCACGACTTATTTTCGTGTAGAAGTCAACGCCCTCAAACAGAGCGTCAATCTCAATTGTGGCCTCGGTGCTGGATGATAGTGTGCGTTTTGCGCGTTCCGCTGCTGTGCGCAGGCGACGCAGCGCTCTCGGATTCGATCTTAAATCCTTCTTGTACTTCCGTTTAAACTCTTCGGCCAGATGATTCACAAGTCGATTATCAAAGTCCTCACCACCCAAGTGAGTATCACCAGCCGTCGCTCGCACTTCGAACAGTGAACCCTCATCAATGGTCAAGATGGAAACATCGAAGGTGCCACCGCCCAAGTCAAAGATGAGTACATTCCGTTCGCCCTTCAAATTCTTGTCCAAACCGTAAGCCAAGGCAGCCGCTGTTGGCTCATTTATTATACGCAGCACATTCAGGCCTGCTATCGCACCCGCATCCTTTGTAGCTTGACGCTGAGAGTCGTTGAAATAGGCGGGCACCGTAATAACTGCATCCTTGATTGTTGTGCCCAAATACGCCTCCGCCGTCTCCTTCATCTTCGTCAAAACCATCGAACTAATTTCTTCTGGAGCGAATTTTTTCTGTTCTCCCTTGAATTCCACACTGATCTTTGGCTTGCCTCCATCGCTTACCACTGTGAAAGGCCAGTGCTTCATATCATCTTGAATCTTAGGGTCATCGAACTTTCGGCCGATTAAACGTTTTGCGTCAAACACTGAATTACTGGGATTCATGGCGACCTGGTTCTTCGCCGCGTCTCCAATGAGGCGCTCCGAATCTGTAAATGCCACATAGCTGGGAGTGGTGCGGTTACCCTGATCGTTGGCGATAATCTCAACTTTTCCGTGCTGGAAGACACCAACACATGAGTATGTTGTACCCAAATCTATTCCAATCGCTACCATTCTTCTTGTGGAATTTTCTGGATTAATTAAATAAATGAAGTCACTTTAGTTTGGTTAAAATTTGCTTATGAATTATGAGTCAATTCACCTTGTCTTTTCCAGTGATTTTTTCACTTTGTTTGTGCGTATACTTATGAGGTAAAGAGAATTTTCTGCTGCTATTTATACCAAATACTGAAGTGTACAAACCTCTACCCAAGCGACGAGATGCTCTCACAGTGAAGTTTCAAGAAAAGTGTAGATTATTCTGTTGACTCAATAGAGCGGAGTGTTGCATGGACAGAATGCAAGCAGAGTCAGAGACGGGTTTGCATTTGGTAGAGAGTACAAAAGAGAAGAAAATGTTTGAATTCGCTCATAGAGAATCGTATCTCTCACCATGGCGTTAATGTAGTAAGCAGTATGTTTGTATGTAATACATATCTACTACCCTGTCGGACCTGTGGTTCCAAAAATTCATTGGTTTTTTAATTGGTTTTTTGTAAGAAGCAGATGTGTAATAATCAACAAAATAGTGTAACTCTTTGTTACGTTTCGCCCTGAATGATTTTAGTTGGAATTAAGAGTAGTTGCGTGAAGGATCGAATTAATGCAGCAGCTGAGAGGTAAGATTAAAAAAATTTTTTGTTTATTTATTTAACTATTTATTAATTCATTTATTCGTTTATTATTTTAATTGTAGGCGTAGTCAATAATGATGAGGATATTGTATTGCGTCAGCTCCCAAACAATTTCGGCAGAAGTGTGTCAGCAAGTCGAAGCTCATCTTGGTTCATCTTTACATGCACCAATATTATTTGTTTTTTATTCGCGATGCATTTTTGTTGTTTTTAAAAAAATTTTTGAAATAAAATAATTATTTAAAAATTTCATTGTTTTATTTTCCTCCTCCATAAAAAAACAACTGGTTAGAAAACTAACCTAGAATAAAATAGTTCGCAATCTACTCGCTACGCAAATGGTTTAGAAGTTGTTTTACTCAGGATAAACTTTGGACTAGTTGCAAATGGATGCAGATGGGGGCAATTGAATGTCGCCTTGGGCGTCGCTCTGTTTAAACTGTTTCTGAAGTCATCTATGACAGACAAGTAACCAGTTGAAAAATTACATTCGGACCAGTCCGAATTCCTTCATATATGTACAAGTTTAGCAACAAGCCCTAAAGTATTATTTTATTTAGTATTATTTATTTTATTTTTTATTAGTCTATTAACCAAACTGACGTTAGCATTACATATACAAAAAATTCGTATGCTGTTGTATTCTGTAAACATAAACCTAAGATGTGACGGCCGGCAACTGTTTGTTGAAAGCCGATGTTCAGACACATCAAATAATTAAAAAATACTTTGGGACTCATTTGGAAGCTACACATTTTAACGTTACGAAAAAAAATTTAGCAACTAACTAAATTCTAGAAAGTTCAGTGCTTCATTTGCGTCACCAGAACTTTCAAATTTCTTGGCTAATATGCACATTTCATTATCATCTCTTTTGTACACACATACCTATCTACAGTGTCGTTTCTGAGGGTAGGTTGTCTATAGTATATTATGAGTACATGTGTACAAAGATTTTAGCTTGCCGGCGTCAACATTTGGCGAAGTTGACTGTTTGCTATAGAAATTTCAGGAAGACGAAGAGCGTCGCTAGATTTCAGTTTTGTTTTGGTTCCACCCTTCGCAGTGAATACTAAAGAGTGCGAATGTGGTGCCCACGGCCAGAGCGTGCGTGATGTGCAAGTTGAAAATGTCTAGAAAGAGCATCTCGATGGTTCGATGAAGAGCAGATTTGATATAAATACCGGTGCAGAAAGCTCTTTGCTTCAGATTTGAATAAACAACCAAAGTGAGAAGATTCAACAAGTGAATCCGAACGCGAGAGTGAAAAGTATTTTTTATTGCAGTCTTTTACTAAGATTTGAATAAAATTAAAGCAAAAGTGGAAAAATGGTAGCAATTGGAATTGATTTGGGTACCACATACTCGTGTGTTGGTGTCTTCCAACACGGAAAAGTTGAGATTATCGCCAACGATCAGGGCAACCGCACCACTCCCAGCTATGTGGCATTCACAGAATCGGAACGCCTCATTGGAGACGCGGCCAAGAGTCAGGTCGCCATGAACCCCAAGAACACAGTTTTTGATGCGAAACGTCTCATTGGCCGCAAATATGAAGATCCAAAGATAATGGAAGACGTCAAGCACTGGCCCTTCAAAGTAATGAATGATGGAGGCAAGCCAAAGATTAGCGTTGCATTCAAAGGAGAGCAGAAAAAATTCGCACCGGAAGAGATTAGCTCGATGGTACTGACAAGGATGAAGGAGACGGCGGAGGCATATTTGGGTACCACAGTAACGGACGCTGTCATTACGGTGCCCGCTTACTTCAACGACTCTCAGCGCCAAGCGACGAAAGATGCAGGACGCATAGCTGGCCTCAATGTGCTGCGAATAATCAATGAGCCAACAGCGGCTGCCTTGGCATACGGTTTGGACAAGAATCTAAGGGGCGAACGAAATGTACTCATCTTTGACTTGGGCGGTGGCACCTTCGATGTTTCCATCCTGACCATTGATGAGGGTTCACTGTTCGAAGTGCGAGCGACGGCTGGTGATACTCACTTGGGTGGTGAGGACTTTGACAATCGACTTGTAAACCATCTGGCCGACGAGTTTAAACGGAAGTACAAAAAGGATTTAAGATCGAATCCGAGAGCGCTACGTCGCCTGCGCACAGCAGCGGAACGCGCAAAACGCACACTATCATCCAGCACCGAGGCCACAATTGAGATTGACGCTCTGTTTGAGGGCGTTGACTTCTACACGAAAATAAGTCGTGCGCGGTTTGAGGAGCTTTGCGCCGATTTGTTCCGCAGTACGTTGCAGCCGGTAGAGAAGGCCTTGAACGATGCCAAGATGGACAAGGGACAAATTCATGATGTTGTTCTAGTTGGTGGCTCGACACGTATACCGAAAGTGCAATCCCTTTTGCAGTCGTTCTTCGGAGGAAAGAATCTGAATTTGTCCATTAACCCGGATGAGGCGGTGGCGTATGGTGCTGCCATCCAAGCTGCCATTCTGAGTGGTGATAAGAGCAGTGAAATCCAGGATGTGCTACTAGTAGATGTGGCTCCACTGTCATTAGGCATTGAAACAGCTGGCGGAGTCATGGTTAAAATTATTGAACGCAATTGTAGAATTCCATGCAAGCAAACACAGACATTTTCCACCTATGCCGATAATCAAACTGGTGTGACCGTTCAAGTTTTTGAAGGCGAACGCGTCATGACCAAGCACAACAACCAACTGGGTACATTCGATCTGTCGGGTATTCCGTCAGCACCACGTGGAGTACCACAAATCGAAGTGACGTTCGATCTGGATGCCAACGGTATCTTAAACGTCTCTGCCAAAGAGATGAGTTCGGGCAATGCGAAGAAAATCACCATAAAAAACGACAAAGGTCGCTTGTCACAGACCGAAATCGATCGAATGGTCAATGAAGCTGAACGTTATGCTGAAGAAGATGAGAAACAGAAACAAAAAAGTGCAGCCCGAAATAATCTAGAGGGCTATGTGTTTAGTGTTAAGCAAGCATTGGACCAGGCAGGTGACAAAGTGCCCAGTCAGGAAAAGAGCGACGCTCTAAAGGCCTGCGAAGACACCATTAAGTGGTTGGATGCTAACACACTGGCCGACACGGAGGAGTACGGCGACAAGCTCAACTCTTTGACTAAGATCTGCACTCCAGTCATGACGAAGCTGCACAACAGCAGTGGCAGGCAAGGAGCATCGTGTAGCCAACAAGCGGGCGGATTCGGTGGGGCGCGCACAGGTCCAACAATAGAAGAAGTTGACTAAAACATGAAAAATTACAAGTTTAGAAAAATATTTTATGAAAAAATTAATTTTTATGAAAGACGAGTGGCACTTTAAAAATAAATAAAAGGTATATTGCGATATTGTGCTTTGTGATTCTAGTATGTACAAATAATAAATGTTTTATATATATATTAAACGGAACAGTTTGTGTTTTCAACTTCAACTTCAGTCATATGGCATTGAATAGGGAATGATCGGAGTTTACAAATATAAACAATCCAAACCGCGGTGGAGCAAAAATAAAACTTATTGAATATGGAAAGCTTCCAATTCGGAATTCGGGAATACATTATTCTCTTTTTTAACATGGATTTTGCTGAAAGCTGGGGCTTCATGTCACTTATACAAACATATATAAATCTTACACCGCACAGTGATTCGGCTCCATACAAACGCGGGACAAAATTAGGAGTGGAGAAGAGTTCTTAATAAAATTTGGTATACTAGTGCATCATAGTCCGCTAAATTTAAATCTCTATTTTTTTTCTTAAACTTTTGTAGTTTGGCAATGGCTCAGACTTAAATTTGCAATTTTCGTCGTTTTTGATAAAATCTAGCAACAAGTGTGTTGGCTCGATTTTTCAGATTGTACGCTTAATCAGTAACGTCAACACTGATAGCTGCAAAGAGTAACATAAATTTTATTAGAACCTATTCGTCAAAATAATCTTATACTTTGACATACATATGTGGTCGTGTTGTTGCCGTCGGCTATGTGTTTGGGACATAAGGATAACAAAAATGCTGTCACTTTTGCCACTTCCTATTGAGTTTGTTTTATGAATGTTACGAACAATATTTCGCAGAGCTGTATCTTATGTTTTAAGTTTCTTAGGAATAGTGAATTTGATTTGGTACGTTTTTCATAATTTCAATTGTGCGGCTACGGTGGAGGATCGGGTGCAGCGTCGCCACAGACTGGCAATCGAACGCTTGAAGCCGGTAGCTAGAAGCCGTAATTAAATCATAATAATAAATAATAAATCTATATATAGAAAGGAAAGTGGATGTACAATGTGTGTAAGCGCATCATACTCAAGCGGACCGGCCGATTTCAATGGGGTCTTTTTTGGATTCGTCTTGAGTCAGTTCAGGTTTATGCGAAAAGAAATTTCCGGAAAATCGGCAATTTGCAAAGTCAGAAAATCCCGATCGCGAATCACTTGAGAACGGCTGTACCGATTTGGCTATTTTCTTTTTGTTGTATTGGCAGTTGTCAGTCAGAACAAGGTTTGAATGAAAGAACATTTTAGGAAAGCGGGCGTGGCACCTTTTTACCAGCCCAACTTTTCAGACGATACCTTTGGAACCATAAGTTACACATCAATTAAATTCACTAAGAACTTACTATTTAGTCATGTTCTTCGACAGAGGGAATCGGGCGGGTATTTACAAGCAAAATCTTTATAATGCAATATCTTCAAAATTGTAAGGTGCACAGTATTGCAATTTTGTATAGCGTCGCAGATGTGTCATTCTACTGGTTAGATTTGATGGACGTTGGACAAACGGCGTGGCACATTTCTTGTGAGCCAAATATTACGCAGAACTATAAGTTGCACGCAGGGAAACTTAGTACGAACCTACCATTTTCCCTTTCGACGGAGTGAACGGTGCGGGTTTTGCACAAGGGGCGTGGCGTAAGTAAACATGATAAAAATTGGTTTTTGAAATTGGCATGGTTCAAGCGCAGTCCATTTTTTTTACTAAAACTTAGTAGTAACATTACTGAATTGTGTGCCTCAAAGCGTTAATCAGTAGTAACTCTTCTTTTAGTTGGTTATCATCGTCAATTTTCATCGTCATAGATTCGCCAACTCGCTCATTTCATTATAAAAAACAAAAGTTGTGCGAGACGAAGTTCGCCGGGTCAACTAATTACTATAGTAAAACATAAATTAAAAAACATAAAATTATTTGATATATTATTTATTCCAATAGGGAGGATAGAACCCAATGTATATGAGTATATGTCACGGAACACTCCAGCCTGATAGCAGGCAATTGCAAAATCTACGTTGCTTGCATACAATTGATGTAAAAACAAATTGTTTTATCTTGCCACTAAGTTTAACCCTTTGCATTTGGAAACCTGGAGTTTGCTGTGTTGATAAGGGAATTAGCGTTTCTGTTATGTCGCTAAAAGCTTTCATTTGCAAGGCTCTATAGATCATTACGTATGAATCAAAAGTTACATAAATATCAGGTCTCAGTAAAAAACCACTTTGTATCGGTTAAGATAAAATACAGTGGTCCATTTGAAACAAAAGTGGGTATATTTATTCACTTGGCTTCGATTCTGGCTTTCGATTCAAAAGTATAGTTTTTAAGTTATTTGGGCAAGCCTTCACGTTTGGCCCAGTCCGTCCACGAACCCCCGTATGACTTCACATTCCTATATCCCAATGATTGTGCAACTTGGGCTGCTTTTAGTGCGCGCTTTCCCAACTTGCAAGTAAATATTATTTCACAGTCACTCGTTGGTTTAAAGCGTCCATACTTTTTTTGGAAATCCTGTGAGTTGGCAGCAGGACCCAACACTTTACCAACACTATCTAGCGGAATGTTTATACTTGAAGGAATTTGACCTGTTTCGTTCAGCTCTTCCGGTTCGCGTACGTCGATTAAAAACTTTTTTGGATGCTTCGGTAATTCTTTGATCTCCGCATACTCTACGATTGATATTTGCCCACCCTGGATGTGTGAACTGCATGCACACGCCTGTAAAAAAGAACAACTCCTCGGTATTTTTTCAGGTTTACGTAGCACTACACTCCCACGGTGCACTGCAGCAGCAAGGGGCAGTGGACAGGCCGGCACCGTGGTTAAGCTGCAAACAGCCATGCCTACCGGTAGTAAAGAGGGGGAATTAGAAAGCGCAAGTGCGTTAAGCTTTGTTTGGAATTGTAGAATTTCAAGTATGAACGAAATCGCACAACATACCTGCTGAACGGAGATGCTTCAACATTGAGACACCAGTGAAAGAATAGAGTTTGACCACCATTAAATATTTGGTTTGAGTTCCCAGAGTGTGTTTGCCGAAAAATTATATAACAGACAAAGAATGTTCACACGAATATTGCATTTATATTAGCATAAACCATTCGACGTATATCAGCTGCTTATGTAAAAGGTGTTCTTACTTATTTCTTGAGAATAACCATTTCTGCATACCAGGGCTGCATTTTGTATTAGTGTTTCTTAACTCTCTTAACTCCATATTCTTTATTAACTCATTATATCACTCGAGCCAAGTCGCTCGGAATCCCGGTTGTTCTTACCACCCGAATCCTGGGGCTCATACTTCGGAATCCTGGGATTTAAACTTTTTTCTTTTCATTGTTAAATTAATTTTATATTTTTGCCAAAATAAAAACCTATTTTGGCTTAAATGCAGAATACCATACCCTCTTGAAAAATTTCTTTTTTCCTTTTATCGCAAAGAGAGGTATTTTCTTAGTCTAACAAACTTAAAATATTGCTGCGGAAACATTCTCAGAGGGCGTGGTCCGCCCCCAAAATCCCAGTTATATATCCGAATTCCTCAAGAAATTATCAACCGATTCTAACGATTCTAATTCTCCTGATATTTTTTACTGGAAAAGTTTCCAAATAGACCTAATACAATGTGCATATGGCGCGTCTTAAGGCTTTGAAGTCTTCTTTGCCCTAGGGCGTTTGTTGACCCGTCCATGTTATGTTATGTTATGTTAAACAAATTCTGTAACCATTAAAGTTTTAAAACACTGTACAAACGAAAAAACAAGGTTCAAGCAAGGCCAAGCGATTCTGGTAGAGGGGGAAAGAAATAAATAAATATATGGGATTTTTTAAAGTTTACGCCTGCAAGGGTCCCTTGAATGTAATTTAACACGATTTTACATACGAATTGCAACGCTGCCACGTAGCAAGGCGAATTAATACAGGTGACCGCTTTGAATCAGCTGATTTAATTTTTTTGTGGTGGAAAAGGTCTAGATTGTCAAAATGCCTGTGTAAAACTGTGACAATTTAAAACTGAAAAAAGCAAGCTTTGTTCTGATTGGCTGATTTTGACAACGTAAACTCAGAAAACAAAAACAAAATACATTGAAATTTTGTTGCTGGCCTTACGCTATCACCGAAGGTCTATGGAAAAAAGGTCCAGCCACTTAAACGTCAAAAAATTTGTTGTGCTCGTGTGACATCACACAGGAGCGAGCTCTGATTGGTCGATTTTGTCAAATGCTAGGAAATGTTTTCTTTGTTGTTTCTGTTATTATTGTCTCTGTAACTAATGTCATTCGCATGGGAGTCAATTGCTAAATGGTTTCAAATTCGTATACGTATGAAATGTCCTGTTTAGACATGTCCTGCCAATAAATTTAAGCAATTCAGCTTTTAGTAAAATTTATCGCTTTTGCTATTTACAGAGCTCAAATTAGCTTACATCTCAATTTAGCTTTGATAATGTTATGGAACATGACCTAGTTTTGGCGGAAGAAAGCTTTTTCGGTTTATGTATAAGGTTCTTAGGCTAGTCTCTTATATATGGGCGGTGAGCTAGCGCACTGAAATTTTTATGGTAGGTAGTATTCACTAATAAACGAGTAATTTTAAATTTTTAGTCGTCGGAGTTCTCTAGATTTTAAGTTATTTTTAAAAATTACAAAAATTGCCTCGCAATTTGACACTTCTTCTTCCACTCCATAAAACTGGCATTCACAATAGCAAAAAAGCTGAAGAAATATTGGCAGCATTGTCATATTGAAATGTTTAAATTCAGTATAAATGTACATTTTATTCATGAGTTTATGCAAAAATACTGTTAGTACTTTACTGATGCTCCGGCACACTAGTTGCTCCTATGAGGGTTATTTTTCAAGCGCCCGGCCGAAGGCCGGCCACACAAAAGGAGTTTGAATACAGAAATACTGTTAGCACATTACTGATGCTCCGGCACACTAGTTCCTCCTATAAGGGTTATTTTTCAAGCGCCCGGCCGAAGGCCGGCCACACAAAAGGAGTTTGAATACAGAAATACTGTTAGCACATTACTGATGCTCCGGCACACTAGTTGCTCCTATGAGGGTTATTTTTCAAGCGCCCGGCCGAAGGCCGGCCACACAAAAGGAGTTTGAATACAGAAATATTGTAAATATTTGACTGAATCTGAAGCCCTACTTGCACTTAAGAGGGTTATTACCCCTCTCCCCTCTTTTTCCACCTAACTACTCCACCTTGGCAAGTAATTACGAGTTTTCTCGATTCGAAGGTAAAATTTAAAAAATTAATTTAAAAAAAACTATAGATTTCCGACGGTTTTCCTTTCATGGGGGATATATGGGGACCGCCCCCTACCCCTCCACAAAATTGTATCCCCCTCCTCAACCGCCCATATATAAGAGTCCTTCCGGTTCTTAAAACCATTAAGTAATATTTATTCAACATGCGCACATTTTTTAAACAAAATTTTAAAGCGAAGAAATATTTGTTACCATTTGTCTTTAGCCTTTGTCAGTTTCTCATCTTTTTTCTTTTGGTTCCGTTTATTGTGAATGAATTTGCTTATCGATAACAGCACGACTCAGGGTTGCATGTCAAATCAAACTGAATCTATCAAGGAAGTGCTAATTGCAATTAACTAAATAGAGATTTTTTAATAACAAATTGAGCTCAGTTTAGACCTAAATTGAGGATACATTGAGAAAAATGACAAATACAATAAGAAAATTGGGTATAAATCAAGCTGGGTCGCACAAAATGTTTGGACACAAAATTTTGTATATGGTAAAGAAAAATCCTAAAGTTTTATTTATATACATATGTATTTAATTCAATTTGTTGGACACGTTTCAGTAAAATTAGTCCCTAGGGACTACCCTAGAAGAAGCTTATTCCGAACAAAATTTGTCAACCTTGTTGAATGGAACCCTTGGAACTTGGAATAAACCGGTTTCTTCAACTGTCGGATTAACTAAATAACTCTCTCTACCATATCATTATCCCCAGAACCCTCGTCAATACCAACTTCTATGTTCTGTATGTGTATCTCATACGGACCTTCTCGGGAAAGCTCTTCTAATAAAAGCTTTTGTTGTTCTCAAATGCGTCTAAGGTGGTAGCCAGGTTAGATTCGTCTGATTAATCTTCTAAGTTTTAAACACCGAATTGACGAAAGTAGTTAGAAGTTGCTCAATTGCAGCATATCCAAATATTCTAGGCATTTTTTTTATCAACTGTTGATGTCGTTTGAGCTAATAAAACCGTCTGCACGATAGCGGGCTTAACCCTTTCGGTTATTCTATGCCATATGGCATAGTCTCTTTTCAGTGCCTGTTTTAGGTCAAAAACTTGTGAATACTATATTTTTCAATTTTTGTATTTTTCTCTGAAGATTTTTATACCAAATAATGAAAAAAATATTTTGATTAGTGTACCAAGTAACTTGTAAGGGTTCAGAAAGTGCGCAGTCCTATCGAGCTGCGTATTTTACAAAAAGAGGTCACTTCGTACTTTTATTTATTCTATTACAAAAATCAATTTATTTCATAGGTTTATGTTAGTAATCTAGTAGGTATTTATTGCTTTAGTAAGTGTAAAAAAAGTTAGATCCCAAATATAGTTTACTAAGGCTGTACGATTTTTTTTATTTTTTACTATGCCATATTTCATGATGCCCAAAAACCACTTTTTCGAACAATATTTTAAAAAATTACTTTTGATTATTCATTATGTAGGCTTAAAGAGTAATAAAATGGAAAATAATGACTTTTAAAGTTAAAAACAAAAAAGAAGTACCGAAAGGGTTAAGCACAAAATGACTTTTGATGTCCTGTGTGTACACCCTTTACAACCAAAAGACAAAAGCTTAATATTAACGTTTTTCTACATATGTGATATGTAGAAAAACGTTAATATAACCACATGCACATGTAATTTTCATATAGCCAAACCCATTTTTCATTAACATTAAAAATTAAGATATTTTTTTAATGCTTTATTTTTCTCAGACAAAACAAAGACTTAAATATTATTTTAATAATTTTTTTTCTACGTCGCCTTAGAAAACGAATATCGTTTGTTCCATTGAATTTAATAGCACATACGACAATCGTTTTCATCGTATCATATGTTCAAAAAAATATTAATTTGTTTGTACATCATCATAATTCTGTAAATACTTGAGATAAGGCAAAGCTGTACTAAAACGTCGTCACTACAGCACACGATGTTCGGTTTGGCCGAGAGCAAAAACCGTTTACGACTTGCGAAAATTGCGCTAGTTTTGAGACCCTTTAGTTCGTTACTCTTTCAGGCTAGCTACCAAAAATGTAATGTCACATAACTATAAGTATTTCGTTTTTAAAATAGACTATGTTTTTTGGAAAATTATATAAATAAAAAATAATAATAATACAATTTTTTTTTTATTATTAATCTTCGAAATATTTTGGATACGACGATTTGTGGTATGACCTTGAATTCTACCAGGTCTACGTACTAAATATGCAAAATGGTTGATAATATAAACATATATATGTTGGGGATATATGCTCCAACAAGAAATATCGAGACTCGAATGTACATTGCCATTTTAACAGACTTCACATGTAAAATTTTTATTTCAATTCCTATTACCAGGGACTTAACTATTATAAGTTTTTTAAGAAAAGAATTGTAATATAACTATTACAATGTAACATAAATTTAATTTTTTGACTATAATTATTATTTACGACCATTAGTTTTTACATTGCGTAATAACTATCATGAGAAACACATATTTTTTCTTTGCCGATAATTATTATTTTGGGATTTTTTTTGTTTACTTTGCTTCATAACTTTTATTTATTTATTTATTTTATTTTTTATTTTTTGAACATTTGTACAATAATAAATTATTTTACAAATACTTATATTGCAGCACTAGCGACAGGGGCCTTCGGCTGTCATAACTTTTAATTATGACTATTTGTATACTACAGGGTAGGCCATTTAAAGTGGAAGCATCTGGTAACCCTATAACTTTTGACAGAGCTGTCAGATCGACTAATGACATAGCGCGTTGGAAGCGTCATTCCAAGACAATTTATACCATGAAACAGTACACTCCAAAAGAACGTGCTGAAATTGTTCAGCTTTACATTCAAAATAACTTCTCGATTGTGAAAACCAAACGGCGATTATGAGTGGCCACCGAGATCACCCGATTTGACGCCGCCAGACTTTTTCTTATGGGGCTACTTGAAGTCCAAGGTATACACCAACAAGCCAAGGACACTAGCTCAACTCAGAGCCAACATACGCCACGAAATAAGAGCCATATCGGCCGATACACTGGCAAAAGTGATGGAAAATGCCGAAAAAAGGGCATATTTTGCGGCAAAAGCTAATGGTGGCCATTTACGCGATATCATTTTCAAAAACTAACTAGAAAATTTCTCCTTGGACCAAAATAAATGAATATCGAGATGAAAACAAAAAAAACATTTTTTTTCCTCTTTTTTTTCAAAAACAAGAATGGCCTTCCACTTTAAATGGCCTACCCTGTATTATTTTGGGAAAAATTTTTTTACGTTGCTTCATAATTTTTATTTATGATTTTTTGTTATTTACGTTGCCGATAACTATTATTTGAAAGACATTTTTTCACGTTGCTTCAGAACTTTTATGAAAGAAATGTTGTTTTACGTTGTTTAGCTGTTGGTGGAAATTAGGTTTCTGCAGTTAATTTGCGTTTGTCAATTTAAAACAATTAAAGATCAATTCATATCCAAAATGTGGTAATTCAACGTAAAAATTTGATTTTTTCAAAATAAAATACTATGCTTGTTTAATACTTTTCTAATATTTAATGGAATTTTATTTCCTCTCTATTTTCTTCTCTCTCTCTCTCGCTCTCCTTAATTTAATTATTGATCTTTACTCATTTCCGCTTCTCATTTTTGTTACAACATTATTATATTACAGTAGCGACTCGGTAAAAGCAACCGATTAATGACAGGGGCAGTTGCAACTACCGAGTTTGTTGCAATTATCGAGTCTAAATTTTTGTATGAAAATTTGCAAATTTCACAAAGTTTTATAAGGGTTTCATTAGAATTCATTATTATTTTATTCATATTTTGTTGTATTACAAAAAAAAGAACTTAAACTAATCACATTCATTGTGTTTAAGAAAAATCAAACAGAAACAAGAACTCCAAACATTTCTTAAAAAGGCTTTAATTAACAAAACAGTTTGATAACAATTTAGTTTACTGATTTAAAGAAACTAGAGAGAGAAACGGGACATCAACTGACACTCTACTCCACAAAAAGACAATAAGGCGAAGAAAAAGTTGCGATTATTGAGGTTTTTTCGGCAGCAGTTGCTTTTACTGAGTCTATAATGTATAAAATTCGGTGGTTGCGATAATCGAGGAGTTGCGCAAATCGAGGGTTGCTTTTACCGAGTCGCTACTGTATACCATTTGTATATTATACCAGGCGTAGTGCGCTTCATAAAAGGACTTAGTCTTAGAAGTGCCTTGAAAGTAAATAAATAAAATAAATAGTTATCGGCAACGTAAACGAAAAAATCACAAGTAAAAGTTATGAAACAACGTAAAAAAAATGTCTCAAAATAATAGTTATCGGTCATTAATAAAAGTTAATAAAAGTTAATAAAAGTTATGAAGCAATGTAAAAACAAAAATCCCAAAATAATAACACTGTGCAAGTCGAAAATTCAGACATGGGGGACCTTCAGAGGACTTTTCTATAGGTATACTGAGTTGAGATCCACCAGCCGTTTGGCTGGATTGGCTCTAGTTTAAGAGAAATCCAACTTTGAAGTTTGCTCATTTTAGTCGAGTTCATCGCTTAAGACTTCGAACGTTTAAATGCTAATAGGTCCTAATTTAAAAATTTAAATTTTTTTCTAACTTGGCTCTGGGTCCAAAGCCATTTCATATTCACCTTTGCAATCAAATTAATGTTAAAAAATATATTCAGAAAAACAAAAAGTATAAATTTTTATATTTCATTGTAAAGGGAATTTCACAGGTTACGATATGGTAGCAAACTTATTGCACCTTAGTTATGGATTTTTGCGAGAAACAAATCCGTTAACCGTTCCGTTTATGAAAAAATGTTTTTTTTCGTTAAAACTTTTTATTAGTACATCTTACTTATCTAATGTTGCACATCAAAAGAAAGGTATGAAAAATACCTTTCGTTTGAAACCCAAATCGTGTAAAGCAGTTGGAGATTAATTGAGTTTTTTTTATGGAAACTTTGAACTTTGACGCCGAGCCACGCCTTTTATGGGCGTTTCCCAGGCAACAAAGTGGGGTTTTTGGGACATTTTTGTCGAAAACACAGTTTGAATGTATTTTTTATGGATTGGTGTCTTAAGCAAATTTGTTGGTCATTAAAATATCTACAAACTTACCGAAGACAGTAAAGCGATATTCGGAACGATTTAGGACCAAATAGCATTTATTCGTTCAAACACTTAAGCGACGAACTCGACTAAAATGAGTAAACTTTAAAGTCGGATTTCTCTTAAACTAGAACCAATCCAGCCAAACGGCTGGTGGATCTCATCTCAGTACACCTATAGGAAAGTCCTCTGTAGGTCCTCCCCATGTCTTAATTTTTTAGGGTAAATTTCATGCACAGTGTAATTATTATTGTAATTAGGTCTTTGCTTATTACTAATTGAACTCCAACTTAGCAGAGGCTTACGCCGATTGCTTTTGTTTCGGCGGCGGCGTAAGGACCAGAGAGAACCGGCGGCGGCGGCTAAGCCGGCTAATCTGGAGGCGGTGAGGACGGTGTATCCAGTTATTAAAAGAGATTTTTATATTTAAATTTTAAACATAAAACAGTATATTTAAAAGACTAGCTGTACCTGGCGGCATCGCTCACATCGATTTCATAATAATTTTTTTTTTAATATCTGATAACTAGCTATCGGATTTATATGCAAACCAAATATGCAAAATATATGTAAAATATATGCAAAACATATGCACTCCATCCAGGTCGAACCGCTAAAGCTACAAACACGAAATTTGCAGTGTAGGTACATCTTAAAAAATGAATCTTCGTTCAAAAAGGATTTTTTGAAATTCGGGGTCTAAAAGACAAAACATGGGTTACGCATTTTAATGTGTCTAAAGATTTCAAATTTGGTGAAAATACTTCAAATAAAAAATAATTCGACACGTATTTTTCAATTTTTCGAAAATCAAAACTTAAGGTAGCATGGCACGTTACAAAATTATTTATTGTTCAGCTCCTTTATTATCAATCTTTTTTTACAATATATTGAAGGTTTAAGGAACACAAACAAAATTTGTTTTTAGCATATTGTCTCTTATATAGGTGGAGCTGAAGTCGCGTAGAAAAAAAAACACATCCTCCATTACGGACACTTAACCGGATTGGCCCGACCGATTTAAAAAAAATTTTTTTAGTTCTTTTTATTAACTTATTTTATACAAGAATCCACCACAATATTTAAGAAAATTTTTTATTTAAAGTACTTTTTCTGGGGAAAAAAGGTGAAAAACGCAGTAAATTTTTGACTTTTTTTTTTCAAAAAGCTTCTATCCTTTTATTTTTAGGGTTTACTTAATTTTTCTGGTGAATTATGAATCTTTTTTGTTTTTTTGTGTCAGATTAGCCAATCCGGAGATTAAGTGTCCGTAATGGAGGATGTTTTTATTTTTACGCGACTTCAGCTCCACCTATATAAGCGACAATATGCTAAAAACAAATTTTGTTTGTGTCAAAAAGATTGATAATAAAGGAGCTGAACAATAAATAATTTTGTAAAGCATTAAAAATTCCCCTTTCTAACGTGCCATGCTACCTTAACGGGGTCAACCAAGGGTTAAGGTTCGTATACGGAAAGACTACGAAAAAACATGAACCGATATTGACTATTGACTTATAAATTGCAGAAAACATTCAAAATAAAAAAATAATAATAATTAAACACATATTTTTTACTTTTGTGAAAATCTAAATTTAACGAAGTAAACCAAGGGTTAAAGTTTGTATGGAGAAATAAATTTGATTAACCCGTTTGTCTTCAAACTTGGTAGAAGTACTTCAAATGGGAAATAATCAAACACGTTTTTCTCAGTCTTTCTTCAATCGAAATTAAACAGGGTGTAAGGGTTAAAAGAATGTATGAAGAAACTGTGGTGAAAACACTCTTAGTGAGAAAAAATTCGGCACGTGACTTTCCCTTTTTTGAAAATCGAAAGCTAACAGGGTTAATCAAGGGTTAAAACTTTGTATGGATAAGCATGATTAAATGCGGGGTTTTGTCTTTATACATGGTTAAAGTGCATTAAATAATAAATAAAACGAAACGTGTTTTTTGTTTGAGTTTTGTTTGAGATTAGTAAAACTTTACAATTCATAATCTCCCGATAATGTAAAAAACGGCCGGCGACAAGCCAAGTAATCCGTTTTATTGTGGCCGGCGCCAAGCGAAAAAATATTTACAAATCGTGCAGACGGTAAAGTGTTAAGAGAAACTTGATTTATCGAGCCTATTGGGGACCGCGGGGTCCTCCTAGTTGTGGAATGAAAATTTTTTTAATAAAAGTATGAAATTCTTCCGTGCAGAGCCAGGAATTTAGTGAAATTTTTGAAGTTCAAAACAGTTTAAAAAATCATTGTGTTTTAAATAGAATTCAAAACAAAACCTTAACTCAAATAATAACAAAACTCTAACTCCCATCCCAACCCCTTTCACACAGGAGCACACTAACATCACTCTTGTTCGTTTGCATAGAAAAAAATAATATGTTTATATACATACTTACGCCAAATACGGCAAAAAATGGAAAAATCCATGCAAAATTATGCCAAAATATTCAATAAATATGCAAAATATGTAATAAGTATGAAAAATATGTAAAAAATATGCAAAATATACAAAAAGTATGCAAACATATGCAAATATGCAGTGCATATGTTAGCTCATTCTTAATATTTTTCAACAAAAATAGTTTCTGTCTTGGTCCCGTTTAAATCGGAAGCTCCAAAAAAATGTGCATTTGCATATAATTCCGATCCCTACTGATAACTATTTGTATAACGGCCCTAAACAAACTTATGCGGAAAATTTAAGTCGAAAAATAAGTGCCACGCCTCTTGTCCAACGGTCATCAAATCAAAATGTTCTTTACTTTTATACCTTCTCTGATTCAAAACGAACAAAACCCCAACAGAATTTTTTTATTTTTTTTAAGGTTGTACAAGATTTTATACGACGCCGAACGCCGCCGGCGCCACGCCGGGTTTTACCTAATTCGGCGCCGGCGTGTCAGAAAAGGTAAAAATCGGCGGCGGCGGCGGCGGCGTGAACGTCTACAACTTAGTCCAATTTATATTTTTTTTACTTCTCTAAGTCTTGCTTAATGGCACTACTTATGAGTGTCGAATGTCTGAACGCTCTAGTATATTGTACAAATACATTTACCGTTTTTACTATTTCAAAACATTTTCTAATTTAATAACGGAACCGATAAACAAGTCGGTAAACAAAATGTTGTATAAAATTTTGTGTATATATTTTCTATTGAACATTTGTTATTTCTCTCTTTCTAAAAGAACTCGACGTGCGCATTACATTCCTACATCAGCACGGGTAGTCTCAGTGAGTTTCTTATTGGCCCCAGATGACCTCAGATGATCGCAATTGAATTAATACTACTTATATACACATTGATAATACCCCTACTTATATATATATATATATATATTGTTTTCATATATGCATGAAAACAAAACGATTTTTTTAAATAATTAATTGACATAAAAACGTAGTATATTAATTAAAGATGAACCCGGATTCAAAACAAGTAATGAGTGCCTACGTAACGAGAAAAAACATAATCGACCAGACTATAACTTTCTAGTCATTTATTTCTTACCCCATGATGACAATCATGACCTATAAATATGGTTTAAGTTATACACCATAACGTAAATATATATGTATGTACCAGCCTAAAAAAAGTAAAAATATGTTTGTGTAGCCCAAGTCTACACTATGTATTTCATACAATTACAATCATATTTCGGCGTTGAGAATCAAATGTCAGGGTTTGAAATTGCGTTTTCGCGTATAAAATTGAATTTCGACATATAAAATTGTATTTCAGATTTTTCAAATTGTAACACAAACTTTCACTGAGAACTTAAACTGAACTAATTTATTAAGAACTAATAATTAATTTATACAAAACAAAATGATGAATCCTATATGTGTATGTATATTTAAAAAAGTCTCAAGTTCAGCACCGAGCACCAGCATTCGAATTGTTCGAAATGCAGTTGGAAGAGGTGTAGACGAACATTGCTCGATCAACAGCAGATACTCGCATCAAGTTGAATTGGTTTAATGAACTTTTGATATTCCGGACTCTGCAGCTGTCGCCTTATCATTTTCAATACATATGTATATATATATGTATGTACGTACATAAATATTATACGTACTCACACATTATTCGTAAGAAGAGCAAGGCAAACTTTCCGGCTACAAATATATGTAAAGTTTGCGTCCCACACGTAATTGCTGATTATAAACAAATTAAAAACAAATAAACATCATTCGTGTGCCCGTCTTGTTGCGAAGAATATAAGCATGAATTTTTATATGTATATGTATGTTATTTACAGATAACCATAATTAGAATTAAGTGTGGCATTCAGACATGTGGTATCTCACACCAAGAGCACACTACGAGCACTAATGGTTGGCTCCAATAAATTGTGCGCAATACAACATTGTTATTTTATATAAAATGCATAAATATAAACTTTGAAACATTGATTAATAATTTTATGTTGTCTCATACACACATATGCGTGCATGTTTGAAGACGGGCGATGTTTAACTTTTGATTTCAGGGCCCTTTTTGAAATATTTTAACTAATTTTTGATTGTGGTTTAAGAACCATTCGTATGGTCAATGTTTAATTTATGTCACATATTCTTGGACCGTAGAATCAACATATATATGTTTATAGTAGCCAGCTACAATACGCTTCTACAATCATAACGTTTAGCATTTTTCAAAAAGTAAATTGCGCAAGAGTTATGTTGAAACCTTAAACATTTAAATGTACATACATATGTATGTTTAAACAAAATTTCCTCGAAATATAGTTTTAGATTTTTTAAAGGAAATTCACACAAAAACGTTGAAAGTGAGAGTAGAGTCAGAAAGTAGCAGTAAACCTTTTTACAATTAAAGATTTATAAATCGTTATAAGTGACGGTTATTCTCACATCACCCGAATGGCCGTTTGTAGGGTGTAAAGCCTGGGAATGGGAACAGACAACTTGGCTGTGATAACGTGTTTAACTAAGCAATTAGCAAGTGCAATCATGTCGTCTTAGCTGCTGTCGGAATTCTCAACGAAAATCATACTATTCGGAAGCACTTTTAATTTGTTTCGCTGTTATCAATAGTTATGTGATGTTCGTAATTATTCCACATAGTCGCTTTTTCATCACTGCCTTGTATATATACATATCTGTGGCATTTTGACAGAACAACCTATGTCGAATTTTCACATTTTTCAGGAGAGCTAAAAAATATACATAAGGTGCAGAGCAAATTTCATACAAAACTCGAGATAAGTTGACAGTTGACTATACATCATATCTCTGTAACTAAATGTCATAAAAAAACCGATTACAGCAAAAGAAGCGTCTTGAAACTGTATCTTTATGATTAAAACCTGAAAAAATGCGCTATATTGAGATAAGTTGTTTTCCCGAAATGTCGCAGATATGTACTTGTGTATATTTCTTCTGCATAATGGAACGAGTAGAAAGTGGAATGATAGTTGTTTTGCTTTTATTTTAAATTGTTTCACTTCACGATAAGAACCGGATTAAAAATTTGTGTTAATACCCAGAATAACAACACGTAAATAATTCTCAGTTTATAGATCCGTTTGATTAGACGCAAAATCATACATTAAACTTTAGTTGTTGTACACGCTACATACATTAAATGAATGCTAAGCCTAAATGCGGTAAAATAAGTAAAACAGAACACAAAAAACTTTTAATCAACCCTTGAATGAATATGTATATAGAAATAATAGTAATATCCATCTTTGATTGTTAACCCTTTCGGTCATTCTATGCCATATGGCATAGTCTCTTTTCAGTGCCTGTTTTAGATCAAAAAACTTGTGGATGCTATATTTTTACATGTTTTGTATTTTGTCCTAAAGTTCTTTATACCAAATAATGAAAAAAATATTTTTATAAGTGAACCCAGTAAATTGTAAGGGTGCAGAAAGTGCGCGTTCCTATCGAGCTGTGTATTTTACAAAAAAAGATCACTTCGTACTTTTATTTATTCTATTACAAAAATCATTTTATTTCATTGCTTTATGTAAATAATCTAGAAGCTATTTATTGCTTTAGTAAGTATAAAATTAGATCCCAAATATAGTTCACAAAGGCTGTAGGAATTTTTTTATTTCTTACTATGCCATATGGCATAGATTTTACCCAACGGAAATAAATTTGTTTATTTGATTGAATAGCGCCAGCGGCTGAACGCTTCATTTATAAGCAAAAAATGTTCTTTTTTTATGTTTTTCTATTATATTTTGTGAACTATTAAGTTTAAAATAAAAAAGTTTAAAAAAAATAAAAAAATTATCCCAAAAATTAATATTATCTATATACTATTCGAGGAATAGGTGTAGGGTATTTTATGTTTGTACTTAACACCTACGGAACCTTAAGCTTTTGAGACGGTGTCCATTTAATTTCTCTAAAACAAGTTTTATAATGAATACGTTAAGCCAAAAAGAACCAAAAAATGGTGTCCTCTTTGGAACAAAAATATCCCTGTGGTCTTGAAAGCGTTAATGTAATATATAAAATTAATGCATTTGAATGTATCTTTTGTAACGTAAAATCTTTAAAATTGCATTAATAATTATTATTATTGGCGGGGAATGTGCACTGCGACCTAAAAGATCTATTGTGCCCCCTTCTTAGCCTTCACAGTTCGTCCGTGAGTCCAGTATCCAAGAGGAATCTTAGTACATTTCCTAAGCATCTGGAAACCCAGTTCGAACCCTTTATAATAAAATCATCCAGATGCTTTTTTCGTTTGTATATTAGTGCAGGGCATATGCCTAGTGTTTGTATTGCAGTTTCATTTCATATTGCGTTCATCCTGATACCTAGTTCAGTCTACAATGCCCTCTCAATATACCTGTGATAATACTTAGCTTTTTCTTTGAGAGACTCATACATTCCTCGAACCTTTTCTTGTTGTAAGAGTCAATAACCATCTTGGAATGTTCAAGGCCTGGTTGATTGTCCCAGTATTGATTCCGGATGGTTATCTCGTCGGATGGATAGTGCTCCTTTGCCTAGACCACAGAAGGGTTCTGGGCCGACGAATGGGGTAGACGCCCTGCTTCTTGCAAGTTTGTCAGCCTGCTCATTCCCATCAATACCGGCGTGACCCGGAACCCAGAGGACCCATTCCTGATTGTAACGGCCAAGTTTGTTCAGCTTCTCAAGACATTGCGGCACCAATTTCGAGGATACCTGGTAGGATCTTAAAGCCTTGATTGCCGCTTGGCTGTCTGACAGGATGCCCAAAAACCACTTTTTCGAACAATATTAAAAAAAATTACTTTTGATTATTCATTATGTAGGCTTAAACAGTAATAAAATGGAAACGAATAATTTTTAAGGTCTAAAACAAAAGAGAAGTACCGAAATGGTTAATTGCAAAATTAGTACAAATTACATTTGTTTGACGGACTAATTGTTTCGTTTTTAGTTTTTCGCAACTTGGGATGGCCCAGAATCTCATTCAATCATTCATTTCCTAATTTTTAACTACCATACTTACATAGCCAAATCCGTAAATTTTCAATCAGAAAACTTTACCTGCAGTCGTAACCGCCTAACTGCAAGTCGCTTAACTGAAAAAGCCACATAACTAAAGTAGAAGTCCAGGTCCCATTTTTTGGTGTTTTTCCTGGGAATTAAAAAAGATCGGTCATGTGGAAGAATATTTTTTTAGCGCGGTTTGCTTTTACAAATTGTCGGAATTAGAATGTCTTTTCATTCATCCGAAATACACTTAACTGAAAGGAATTTCACTTAACCGGAGTTCGCTTAACTAAAAACACCGGTTAACTGCAACTAAAAGGGAAGAAAAATCTACTTGCAGTTAAGCGGACTCGACTTTTTATATACGTATAATTGTTTGTCCTGACTGAAGGATTGACTGGGTGATTTATCATCGCCCAGCCTAAACCACTAAAACTACAAACACGAAATTTGAACTGTAGGTCCAATTTAGAAAATGAACCTTTACTAAGACGAAATTTAACATGGGTTAAGATGTGGTACAGCCGCCGAAGCTCAGCTGGCTAATGCGTTGGGCCGCGAGTCAAGACTTCGCGAGTTCAATACTCCGTTGCGTTAACACCGAAAAAAAAGAAAAACAAAAATTTTTCTTTCGGCGGCTGTCCTTTCAGCAGGAAATGGCAAACCTTTGAGAGTAAAATTGCCTATGAAAAAGCTCCGAACTCGCCGTTCGGAATCGGCATAAAACTGTAGGTCCCTTCGAACCTTGTAAAAAACATTCGCACGCACAACACGGTTGGTTGCGGGTAGCTAGGCTTTAGTCTCGTAATCGGGCTGTCGTGCCAGTCAAGAAGAAGAAGAAGATGTGGTATACAGAAACGCGGTTTAATAGGCATATTGATTTCAGAAATTACTATAAGTCAAAAAAATAAATAAATAATAATAATGTAAATAAAAATATAAAATAATTGTACACATATTTTTTAATTTTTAAAAATCAAAATTAAAGAATTCAATAATGGGTTGAAGTACACGGAAAGACTACGAAAAACATATAAGCCGATGAGCATATTGATTTCAAAATTTATGAAAACTCTTGAAATCAAAATAATTCTACACGTGTGTTAGACACGGGTCAACGATGGAGTAAAATTTTGTTTAGAGAAAATTTAAACACACGTATTTTGATTGGACTTTAAAATTAACGAGAACACTTGAAATCGAAAATTATTAGACACATGTTTTTTACTTTTTTAAATTACATTCTAACGGATCAAACTTTATATGAAAAACATAATTTAATGATTTCAAACTTGGTGAAAATATTTTAAATTATAAATAAGCCGAGACGAGTTTTTAATTTCTTCGAAATGCAAAATCTGACGGGTTCAACGATTAGTTAAGAGTTTGTATGGGCATCTAATATAATAGGTCTCTTGACTTTAAATATGGCAAAAGCACTTCAAATGAGATATAATTCGACAAGTATTTTTTCTTTAAAATCTGAGGGGGTCAAAAAAAGGTTAAAAGAAACTTCATTTATATGGGCAATTGAACACTTTTGTCTTTTTCAATCTGGAAAGAAAATTTTATTTACTTGCTTCTTATAGATTTTGTGTTTATTACTCAGATTTCCAAACAAGTCTAATTAAATTCTGTTTGTATTCGATACCAACTAAATAGTCAAATTGAAGTTTTGTTTATTTTTTATTTTTGAAAGAACTTTGGCATTTGACATTTCATTGTGGAAATACCTACGGTAATACGATGTACTTATAAAAAACGAGTAAACGTGCGAGAAACCAAACTGTATTCTTCAGAATTTGCAAAAATACACTCAAGAACATTTGCAAGAAAAAATACCATAAATAGCTTTTAAATCAATTCCATTCGAAAAGTGAAGATTTTGATTACATTATATACCAAATAAATATTTACGTAATTTAAATAGGAAAATAATGTCATATTCGGCGTCTCCGCTGAAAAAGACAACTCTGTACCCCACTTGCATGTGATTAGTTCCTTGCCGATCCTCTAGCGACCTTAACTTACTTTAATTGAGGTCTTTGTCATTTGCATATATGTAAATTGTCCCATATTTTCGCAAACTTCATATTTAAATATGGCGTTTCATATACATATATAACTACATACAATCACATACATATTTATTAGGGATTGCAATCACGGACCAGTTTTATAATACCGAGATTTTTTGACTGAAAATCGCAATCCCGGGATCCCGGCATTAATTACGGAATATATTTCAGGAACCAAATCAGACATATTTTTTATTCAAATACATTATATTTTCGTATTAAATACAATTATGTGATCTTACTTTAAAACTAGGAACAAAATATTCGTGACCAATAACACAAAATGAATGACATAAAAATTCATTTAATTGCCCAACTACCTGGCAAACCTTCTGATAAAAAAGATATGCTTTTTCAATACTACCTAGTAGGTAAAATCGTATGTAAATCTTCGTATACTATTTGGATGTCTTGACCACCGTTTCCGCCATTTCAAAGAAACTCAAATTCGGTATGAATAATATCAATAATTAACCCTTTCCGACATGAAAATAAACCTGGCTGTATGAAATGTATAGGCTGTAGTCCAATATATTGGACATTGTTACTGAAAGGGTTAAAGTTGCTCTATATACTTAGCTTTAAAGCACAAAATAAATTTTGATATCAGCTGTTTCTTTCTTTAAGGGAGACTTACACCTTGTTACATTAAAAAAATCGATTTTTTTTTTACATTTTATTGATGTTAATAGTCTTAAAAATGATCCTGTAAAACGGTTTGTCTCTATTTCGAGAGTAAGGCCCTTAAAAAAATAGAAAGTCACGTCCGGTTCGCGCGTTTCCGCATCGCCCCAGCGCTTTGAACGCGTTTCTCAAAAACTTGAATTTTTCAAACTGGTGTACACGATTACGAGAGAACAAATTAACTTATCGGCTTACTTTTTTTTTTATTTTTTTCATAAAACACTTGGCAAGGTCCCGATCGTTCACTTTTTCGAAATTTTAATTTTCTGATTTTTGACAGCTCAAAACAGAACGAAAAACGTGGGAAAAAATTGATAGTTTTCGAAAAATATGCGCCATTTTGCGAAAAATTGAAATTTTAAAAAAGTGAACGATCGGGACCTTGCCGAAGTAACAACGATTACAACGGCTATTCAATTTTTGATTTCAGATCACCAGGCCAGACGCAATCGTGTACACCGTTTTACCCTTCAGTTTTGACAGGGGCACTGTCAATGCCACTTACATGCCTGCCATGTCAACGCTAAAATCTGAAAAAAATTTTGTGTAATATTCAATAAAGATCTCATAAAATGCAAAAAGTTTGGTTACGATATCTTTTTCCGTCTTCCCACAGTAAATTTTTGAATATACGGTTAAAAACCGCCCTACAAGGTGTAAGTCCCCCTTAACCCTGTTATTTACACCCTTTTCCCTGGGTATTGAAAATTTTGCAAACTTCTGTTTACTTTTTTGGATGATTTCATTTTTAGGAGTGTAAGCTGGCTTACTTTCCTGATTTTAGTTACTGGCAAATTTTCACTGGAAAGTGCCCAAAAAGAGCTAACAAATTTTTACAAAGTATCCATACAAAAACAGAGCTATTGTCGCATTGAAACTTATTCAAACACAGGCAGTATGCAATTTATTTTTTGTATTAAATCAGAAGGTTCGCCTTTTTCGAAATTGAGGTGACAAAAGTAAAATGTAAAAAAAGCTATTTTTATGTTTCGATCCTGGGGTCGGTTTTTGTCAGTCCAGGGATTTTTCGCGACTGAAAGAACTGGAGAGAACTGGATCCCGAGATTTCGATCTCTAATATTTATGTATAGAACCTCACTGGCTAATAGCGTCGGCATTGAGATTATGATTATAGTTCTGCAAAGCTAGACTTGGAAATGTATTACATCAAAGCAGGCATCTAAGGCATTGTATGATTCACCTAATTCATTCATTCCTAAATGTGTTGAATACAACGTATTGGTCAAATAGGAAAGACAATGAAAGTAAGTGAATGAGATTATCAGAGACATTTCTTTTAAGTTACTTGAAAATTAGTGATAATTCTTTTAATTGCCTTGAAATCAATTCAAATGGTTGGACAATCTTTATGTGAGTATTGAAAGCGTTGCTAACTGCCAATAATTTATGTATTGGCATAATTAAGCAAATTCTTGAAACCTTATCTTTTCCACCAAATTACAGAAGAACAAATGCGTTTTTTAAATGTTATCATCTTTATTATACAACTCTAATTAACAAATATCGGTTAATAACACATAAGTCTGTTCCAAAATAATTTTTGAAAGACCTATTTTAATGAGATAATACAAAATATGAATACAAATGCTTTCCAAGAAGTTTCCATACAAGTGATTTTACAACGATCGAATTACATTTTTACCGTTTGCGGGCACGCCAGTTTTACAACTGTTTGCTTCAAACAGTTCGAAACATTTCGAGCATAACTGGTTACTGGAATCCAAAAGTAAGGAAAACCATCTAAATATATATTAAAGCTATGCGTGTTCGACTTATTGCTAATAGTGAAGAATTTGAAAGTGAAGAGGTCATACATGTTGGTGAAACTTTTCTAGCAAACACAACACAAGCGTAGAAACACAAAGATTTTTGTTATTTCAGTCTTTGCTTCTTTTTTTAAAAAAAAAAAGGTAGACAACCCATTGTAACTTTAGCTTGTGAGGAGGGAGTCTTTGTGAGGGCTCTGCAAGTACACTCTACAAACTGAGCGACGTAAAATGTTTATAGATTAAATATACATGGATGCACGCTAAATGTGTTTGAGTAGGTATTTGCGAATCACAATCGGTTTCTGTTTTGTCGTTTTCTTCATCCACTCGTCGGCATTTTCATCTTAATCGCAATGTTTTGAATGTAGTATACATTCCATAGCGCACCGCCACTTTGCACTGCTGGTACATGCACAACACTCATTTCTCTAGTTCGAGGTGTCCCAGCGGCTCACCTACGCGTATCTTCTGCCCAGCTTTTATGTCGAATTTAAATGTCTTTGGCGCTTCGAACAGCAGGACAATGGTGCTGCCCATGTTGAATTGGCCAAGTAATTCGCCGCGGTTAAGATTTATGCTATTCGGCAGCGGAAGTTCATCATACTGGCCACGCTGCTTGTGCGTGCCGACATTTAGACCGACCCAGCGATTGGTTTTTAGCTTTTCATCCATGTAAATCTGCACTGATCCTACGTTGGTGGCACCGACCGCTGTGTAGCTGAAGAAACCGTACTTCCATAGGCCTAGGTAAACTGCGCGCTCATTCAGACAGAACAGCTCAGGCAGCCAAGTAGCAATTCGCGGGTTCACCGACAACAGCTCACCAGCAAAGTGGCGGCGAACTGCAGGCTGCCACTCCGCTGGCGAATGAAAACGATGGTAGTCTCCGGGTGCCAAGTAAATAACACACTGATAAAGTGCTGTCGAATCGTCGCGCCGCTGCTTGATAGCCTCCGTGTAATTGTCATAAACTTCCTCATTGGCATCACCGCTCTGTTTTGTCCAAGCAGGTGGCCCCAAAAACGACTGCACGCTGTAGTTCACGCCCTTAACTTGCTCGATCAGCGAATTTGTTGCAGACCCAAAGTGCAGCACCCGACCATCCGCTGGCGACACCAGTGGCGCGTGTTGGTCAATAACTCGGGCGCCCTCTCTCAGCGGCCGCGTGAAAAACTCGGCCAAACTGTTGTAATACTTGTAGTCAGGATAAAGCGCCTCACCCAGGTTTACATTGAACATATTTGAGTACCAGCCGTAGATGTACGGGCGTAGCGATAGGGGTATGTAGCACGCTGCCAACCAACCCCAGCAGCGGCTCATGATGCGCAGCGGCAATGAACAGTATACCTTTGACTGAAAGTTGGATGCGGTCCGGGGTAGTTGATCGCGCTGGCACTTTTGCTTATGCAACTGCCACTCTATTGCACCGAAAAGGCAGATGCCTACTGGTGTCCAGCGTAGCAGGAAACCGGTCAACCTGAGCCAGGCGCTACGATTTTGCTGCCGCTGTGCACACTGTTGGGAGCCAGTGCTGCTGCCACTTAGCGTACTATTACGTCGTGCCAAGGTGCTAGTTTTGCGTTGTGACGTCGGCTCCTGAGTCGCCTTTGTGCAAAACGACTGGCGGAAGTGACGTAGGATGGGCATGGGCCATTTGCCTTGTTGTTGGTGCTGCTTGAGATGACCCGCCTGGCGCAAGTTGCCCGCTTTTATTAGGAACCGACCGCGCGGCACAAAATATGAAACCATATCGAAAGCGTGTAAAAATATTCCAATCGACGTCAGTCACACGATTACGTGAATGTTGTTGCGGGCCACAGCGCGTGGCAAAGTAAGGTGAAACAATTGACAACAAATTTACTAAATGAAGGCAAAACTAATTGAATATTATGCCGAAACGTGCGCTCGTGCTGCTTTCGTCACTAAAAACATAACCAAACAGCCCAAAATTGTGTGAAAATTTGGTGTTTCTGCTGCTGTAATTGGTAACGATTGTGGCCGTCTTGCACTGGTTGTTGGCAGATACTTCCGTTTCTTGATTTTTCTATGCTTGCTTCATACAAAATTATCAAAAAATTCAATCCAATCCAGCTTTGGAACAATTTGCGCAACCTCCTACAAATTCCGTCCGCTTGCCACGAGCAGTCAAAACAAATTGAATGTGGATTCAAGTGTGGAACGGTCGTTTGACAGCGGCAGCAGCTGCGACCGTTCGACCAACGATACCCGAGGTAGCCAGAGACGGCAGAACACTCTCGACGTACTCTTATCAGTCCGTTTGTTTTTATTTTTGTGCGTTGTTCCTGTGCTATAGAACCTTATATGAACAATGGTAGTGTGTTGGAAGCTTCAAGATATTAGCCGAGGTTGCGTTTATGTACGAAATCGTTTTTACGTGAAGAGAAGTCAGACTCGAATTTTGCGTCATAAAAATGTTTTTAATTCGGTCTACCACCTCTAATATTTCCACTTATCTTCTCCACATCTTGCATTTTTTATGTTTACTATTTTTTGCCCCTGCCTCATTGTTGACGTGGAATGAGTTTTGCCTTCATTAAGTAAGACGTCCTTCAATTTGTTTGATTTCTTTTGCAAACCATATAATGTTCTTAAAAAAAATAAACCAGCTGCTGCGCAAAAGTGAAAAAGGTACGATGCGATTGACAGAGTTGTTGTCCTCTACAAGTGTACGAAATGACGGTGCTAACGTATCGACTCTGCGGGAAACAGCTGATTTTATTGCATTTATTATCATTGTAATTTGTGCCGAAGCAACAAAATAGCAAAAAGCTAAAATCATTTTTGAAATCACGAATTTACTCAACGAACTTGACGTAATTTCATAGCTAATAAAACGCGTTAGAAAGTCGGACCAGCCGGTAGCACAATGAGTGAAGGAGAGAAGGTGCCCATTTCCTTCGCCTGCCAGAGCTGCTTACAGCCCATTGTGCTGGACGAAGGTCTGGATAACATCAACGTTCACGCTATGGCAGAACTGTCATGTATGTGCTACACAAATATTGAAGCATTGCGTATTAAGTGCTCATGTCCGTCGTCATTTCCTCTTTCTTATATTAACGTAGTGCCCATTTATACGGGGAATGTCAACACGATCGACACCCAGGACACAAGTGGTTTCGACCATTTTGTTCCGCCGTACCGTTTGACGGATTCCATCAATGGCACTGGCTTTATGTTGGTCTCGGATGGGCGCGACAACAAAAAATGGAGCGCAGCCTTCAAGCTGAAAGCCGAGCTCTTTGACTGCCTTTCGTCGAATTCAGAAATTGACCACCCCCTGTGTGAGGAATGCGCCGACACTATGTTGGAGATTATGGATCAAGAACTAAATGTTACTAATGCTGAGTGGCGTGACTACAAGAAATACTTGGACCAGCTGGAACAGCAACAAGATTCGCCGAATATCGCGGCACTGGAGCATGAGTTGGCTGTGTTACAAGAAAACGAACAGGAATTATTGTCTGAATTGTCACAGTTAAAGGTAGAAGAGCAAGCGTTGGATATTGCTATTGAAAAGGAGGGAGAGGAAAAGTGCAAACTACACGAACAGGAAGAACAATACTGGCGTGAGTATACAAAACATAGACGCGAACTCATGCTGACTGAGGACGACAAACGCAGCCTTGAGTGTCAGATTGCATATGCGGAGCAACAGTTGGAGAAATTAAAGGATGCCAATATCTTTAATATAACATTCCACATCTGGCACGCGGGCCACTTCGGTACCATAAACAACTTTCGGCTGGGGCGTCTGCCGTCCGCGTCAGTAGATTGGTCGGAGATAAATGCTGCGTGGGGGCAAACGGTACTGTTGTTGTGTGCCTTGGCTCGCAAAATCGGCCTTACGTTTGAACGTTATCGGATTGTGCCATTCGGCAACCATTCATACGTCGAAGATTTGATTGAAAATCGGGAACTACCGCTGTATGGAACAGGAGGCTTTAAGTTTTTCTGGGACACGAAGTTTGATGCGGCCATGGTTGCCTTCCTAGATTGTCTTACGCAGTTCCGACAGGAAGTAGAGAAACGTGATACAGAATTTTTACTACCATACAAAATGGAAAAAGGGAAAATTATCGATCCGTCCACGGGCAACTCATATTCAATCAAGTAAGTAAACCTGCTGTCACATATGCCTGAAGATAAAGGTCCTTAAATGTTGTGCTTTCCAGAATTCAGTTTAACTCAGAGGAGCAGTGGACGAAAGCACTCAAATTCATGCTTACAAATCTGAAGTGGGGGTTGGCGTGGGTATCTTCCCAATTTGCGAACGAGTGATACTAATCCAATATGTATTATTTGTAGTAGTGGGTTTTTAAGGTTGAAGAATTAAAACCCGTCAAGCAAATTTTATCCCCTCTATTAATACATATATTGCATACAAAATATGATAACATTAAATTTTTCCATTGTTTATTTATGAAAACTATTATATGCTCAAAACTGAATGAAGTTGTAAAAACATATATGCAAAGTAATTGAAAGGGGGGAAAATGTATTAGCAATAATGAAATGCTGAGGTCTAAATATGTTGGAAAACTCCTTTTTTTAGCATCGCAAATGTTCTACCTTTTTTACATTGTACGTGGTTGAACGTTGTTTCGGCTCTGCTTAGTTGTCATGGGCGGAGGCAGATCGATTGCCATTTGATCTAATACATATTCGAATTTTTCCTAACAAAAAATTAAGCGAAACTGCATGGAAACAATTCGCTCATAAACAACTTTCTTATATGTGTGTATCTTTTTGTATTTAGACATTTTTGTTTCATTTTTCATGATCTATTTAACAACTTCTTTAATTTCAGAAATAGTTGCTGGATGGCATAATCGGTTCATTCATATCTCTGCTATAGAATTACTTTGATTTTTAGTTGCATCTTCGGTCGCTGGATAGGAGCTTCCACACTTCTTTTCGTCTTTTTCTCCATTTTTTGCCATGATTCTATTCTTAGTTTTTACCTCATTTCCAGTGTCTTCGTCAGAAGACTTACCATCGCTTTCGTCCGTTTCTGAAATATCGTCACCAATCCATAACGTAGGTTTTTTTTTCTTGGACTTCACTGCGTTGCTGGCAGTCACACCTTTGCGCTTCAAACCTCTCGACTGCTCGCCTCCATTGTTTAGCTTTTGTGTATCTTGCGTTTTCTTAAAACCTTCCTCCACCGCATCGTTAACCTTTTCTGTCAGTTTAGCACGTGCCTCTTCGTACTCCTCGTCCTTAAACTCGTGCTTTGGCATTGCCAACAATTTTTCAATCTTTCGCTTCTTGCGCTCTTCAGCTTCACGCTCGCGATCGCTTTGCTTCTCTAGCCATGCTTTTAGCCGTTTTTCTTCGTTGATGTCGCGCAATCGACGTCCGCTTAAATCTCTGCAAGCCTCGCGATTCGTGGTCTTTTCGATTTGAGCACCTATGGCGCGCAGCATAGAACCGAAACCACCTTTACCTCCGGCGATCCTCAATATGCAATGTACATCACCACGCAGTGCGACATCATTATCAGCAAAAAGACGTTTTCCATTCTGCACCAGATAGAACTCGTTTGTGTTCAGCAGCTGTGGGCAGAGACTTTGACATTTTGCGATTTTCGTGGAATGCACTTGATTTTACTTACCATCTTTGCCGACACCATATCTGCAATAACTTGATAGTTGGCTTCATCGATTTGGAAAGTTTCCGCCTTGCTTACAATCAATCTGACCATTTCAATAAAATGCTTCCCGAAAAATCTTCCGAATGTTTATTGTCGCTCTGTGTTATTATTTTCCAAGGCAGAATTCACTAAAACAACTTATACTTGTATATTAAACCCAGTGTTACCAGATATCTGAAAAGACTCTCCTAAATCTTAAAAACAAATACAGAGCAAGATCGATTGTCGTGACTAATTAAATACCAGACCTGTCGCGAAAACTGAATTTTCCTTTAATAACACAAATTTTATATTATATCGGAGTGGTATCATGACTCGAGCTTTTTACTAATACGAAAAAGTCAATAAACACGTTAAGTGTCAAGAAATTTGACTGCTTTTCTTTCTTTAGTTTTTGTATCATGCGGTGGTGAATAGGTACACTGTGTGGCAGGATTATGTGCACATGAAGAACTCTGAAAAACTGTGGTTTACTTGGATTCCTTAAATGTAATTAAACAAGATTTTACATAAGAAGTGCTGATATCTTATGTTGCTATCACAGGACAGGAAAGTTCAACAAAATTCTTATACATTACTTGGTTTTCAGCAAACCGTTTGCTCTTCAATATCAACTCTGCCTGGGCATATTATTTACCACAAATAATTGTTGCTTGGAATTAGAAATTTAAATTAAAAATCAGCTTAAAACTGAAAATGGTACATGATGAAATAATTTAAATAATAATTTAAAATAAATAATCGGTTATTTCATCATGAAATTTGTATAAATAACAAGACTCAGCAAGCCAATCTGCTGACTTCCCCGGCGACTACTGCGCAATGCAGCTAACATGAAAGTCGCAATACAATTAATACAATTATGTATATCTATAATTGCCGACGTTGTGGCACTGAACCACTGGCGGACAACGCTGCATTCACTGCGTTTTTTGTCAGTTTGCAAATTTTCCTTGATTTCGCGCCACAATTATGTTATTTGGGCACCGTGGTAAATATGAACACGTTGCGTGGTGAAAATGACCAGTTACCTTAAAATATTTGATCTTTTAAACATTTCTTTAATACTTCATTGACAAAGCAATCAGAAAATTAGGCATACAATTTGATACCTAAACCAACAAAAAACTACGTTGTGGTAACATAGCGAACATAATGTACTTTGCGGTAACACTGCCACCTAGTGCACCACTGACACAAGGCGAATTAATACAGGTGACCTCGTTGAATCAGCTGATTTGATTTTTTTGTGGTGTAAAAAGTCTAGATTGTCAAAATGCCGGTGTAAAACGGTGACATTTAAAAAATGAAACAGCAAACTGTGTTCTGTTGGGCTGATTTTGACAATCTAAACCCAGAAAACAAAAACAAAATACATTAAAATTAAATACATTATATAATTAAAAGTGATTTGCTTTTTTGACAAATAAAAATAAAATTTTAAGGGTGCAAAAATAAGTAAAAAATACAGAAACTGAATGATATACTACATAAACTAATTGTGTAGAATTGCAGCTCTGTAGCAAAAATGAAAATAGTAGGGGAAAGTGGGGTAATGACGGCATAGTTTTCATTTAGCATCAAAACATATCCAAAAATTGATATTTTTGATCAAATCAGAGTTAAGAGCACAACTAGAACACATATGCTAATAAAGTGTATCGGCAGATTTAAAAAATTCTGATTTTAACTATAAAAAATTAGAATCTATAAAAAAAAGTTGGGTTTTGTCATTTAGAAAAATGGTGGGGTAATGACGGCCACTCAAAAAAACCGATTAGAAATCGCACAAATATCAACACAAATCGCTGTGAATGCTGAATAAAGGCTCCGTGAAGAAAAACAAATGGAAATTTGACATTTTTGTAATTGTAACTTTATTGATAGCTCACAAAAAGCGGAAGAGAAACGAAATTGAAACATTTTGAAAAAAATGCCTCAAACTTACAATACAACGACTGGGACTTGTGAGAATGTATAGTGCAGAATAGCTATACCGTCTAGAACGACTGGACAAGCAGTGGATCTCTTTAAATGGCATAAAAGGCCTCAATGATGAACAAATATCATCATGCGTCGTTACCCCACCTCTAGTGGCCGTCATTCCCCCACTGACCTCATTTTGCGCAAGCATGCAGTACAAATAAACTATGCAAGACACATGACAAATTTTACTTGATTTAGAAAGCTAATATCAATAGCAACATTTTAACATATTTACCTTGATTGTGTAGCTGAAAGTTTTGACGAAATAATCGATATTTTGAACACCTTATAAAACTTTCGAGTAGTTACGTATCGGCACTGGTCTGGAACTACAAGTTATAATAAATCCACACACTTCAGCTTCTACTTAAAAACAAGCTTACGGAACAAGCTTTCTGTTACAGTAAACGGTTTAGACCTACGTCAACTTTAAGTACCAAAAATGGTGATGGCCGTCATTACCCCATGGCCGTCATTACCCCACTTTCCCCTAGTACAAAATTTGTCATATATGTTATACTTCTATATTGGCACTAACGTATTTTCACAATGTGTTTTCATTCGGAAATCAAAGGGAGACAAGCGGTGAGACAGAAAACACGAAACTTTGTGAATATATTTCTATGCGTGTATACATGTGCACTTCTACACATGAACAACTGCCAAACTGCTCCTGGGGCGATTGAAGAAATGTCAGTTAATTTCGACAAATTTATATTTTTTTCCAGTCAATTTTTTCCCGTCTGAACGCACCTGACTTTTTGCCACTTTTGAAATATGTCAAGGTACATTCGTTTATACGGTTTGTTGCTCATATTTCACTATTGCTGTACTGTGATGTTGGCGAATGTACCTTGAGCTTAGTGCCAATATAGAAGTACTACATATATGAAATTTGTAAACAAATATGTATTTGTTTTCAATTGTCAATTTTATTTTTATCTGACGCATTGAAACTACCTGTATATATGTATCATGGTTTGTGTTATGGCTCAACAATAAGGTTGTAGGCATGGCTCAATAATAAGGTAATAGCATCCCGCAACACTCAAAATCTCATGTATTTTGTTGGTAGGATTGTTGATCGCTATTGTCAAAATCAGCTGATATTCTGATTTTCCGACAAAAGAGGGAAAAACTGAAAACAAACAAAAGTGATTGTTGCCAGATGGTGAAAAAACGGGAGAAGTGCTCAGGTCAGGTGTTTTTATTTCAACCGATACGGCAACATACCACCACTGCGGACACCGACGATTTTGACAGAAATGAGCACTTTCCCCGTTTTTTCACCGTCTGGCGACAATCATTTTTTTTTGTTTCCAGTTTTTCCATGATACAAATATATACAGGTAGTTTCAATGCGACAGATAAAAATAAAATTAACAATTGGAAAAAAATATTTGTTTACAAATTTTGTACTACTATTTTCATTTTTGCTGCAGAGCTGCAATTCCACACAATTAATTTATGTAGTATATCATTCAGTTTCTGTATTTTTTACTTGTTTTTGCACCCTTCAAATTTTATTTTTATTTGTCAAAAAAGCAAATGCCTTTTAATTTTGCTCGATTGAATCTACCTGTATATTTTTATATCATGAGTTGTTCCCTCTTTTGTCGGAAAATCAGAATATCAGCTGATTTTGACAGTAGCGATAAACAATTCTACCAACAAAACACATGTGGTTCTTGGTGTTGCCGGGATGCATTTTCATTCGAAGAAAATCGTACTAAACGAATGGTATTAATTATTGTATTAATTGTTGTAGCTTAATTGTATTTCAATACAACTTTCGAAACCGTACACAGCTTAATGACTTTGCTGATGCATTTTCGACAAATTTTGTTAATCAAAACAGAGGTACATTAGGGTTACTCTCTTTTATCAGACTACTTTATTATTACACTATAGTAATGTATACATGAATATTTCACTATAGTTTAAAGTACATAAGAAATATAAGACAAATCTATAAATATACTTAAATATGCATTTGGTTATAAATAGGTATCGGATTTATATGCAAAAACTATACAAAAAATGCAAAAGTATGAAAAATATGTAAACATATGCAAATAGGCAGATCATATGTTAGCTCATTCTTAATATTTTTCAATAAAAATAGTTTCTGTCTTGGTCCCGTTTAAATCGGAAGCTCCAAAAAAATATGCACTTGCATATAATTCCGATCCCTAGTTATAAACATTTCTTCAATTCGAATATAGAAACGTAAACGAAGAAGATAAAAGGGAACCAACAATAATGATGAGCGGAAGCTCTGAAATAAAAACCACGCAAAACAGCTGCGAGTTGATTCGTGTGATTAACAAGTTTTGGTTGTATTGATATAAAAGCGAATAAAAACCGAGGGGCTTTTGCAACTTGAACCGCATGATGACCTCCTCGTCCTCATCATACAGTGGGCATTCAGGAGACGAAGGCGACCAACGCGTAAGTAGGTGGTGCTTTTGCGCATCAACTTTGTATTGACTACGGCATTTTAAAATCCGATTGCAGTGCAAAATTCGCGAGGACCTCAGCTCAATGAGTTTCGAGGAGATTATGAAACTTAAGGACGAGCTGGGTGCAAAGGTGTATGAAGAGGCCGTTTTGGAAGTGGATAATGAAGCACAGCTGGAGCGGCGAAAGGCGAAAAATACCAAAGGTGATTTTAAGCGGCTCAACAAGAATCGGCCACGTGAAGTAACCGCGAAACGACAGGTGCCTTTCTTAGGTGCTGAACTGCGTAAAAGCAGCAAAGTAGATACAAGCGAAGTGCGAGATCCTCGCTTTGACGCCAATGCTGGCACTTACAATGTAAAGGACTTTAAAGAAAATTATAAGTTCATTTCGAGAATACGCAAAAAGGAGGTGAGCCAATTAAAAAAACAAATACTCGAAACCACAGATGTCGAAGAGCGCAAGAAGCTACGACATGAAATGCAGCGGATGGTAAACAAAAATGTGGAGGATCAAAGGTGGCATGCAAAGCAGGCAATGTTGAAACGAGAGCAGTTGGAAGTACAACAAGCTCGCCAAGAGGGCCGTCAGCCACATTACGCGACAAAAAGTAAGTTTTTGGTGCTGTGAAATTTTCATTAGGTGTTAATAATTTTACTTGGCAGAAGAGCGACGCGCCAAAGAGTTGGTGATGCAGTTCGAGCAGTTGAAGAAAACGGGAAAGTTGAATAAACACTTGGAAAAGCGACGGAAAAAGAACGCGGCCAAGGATCGCAAAAAACTCGGCTTCGCATAGGGCTCGTTTAATTGATGCTCAACATTTTGCGTTTATTTTCCTAAAATAAAATTCATAACAAAACAACATTGCGTTAGTTTTATCCTGTGCGCAACATTTTTGCTTCACGTTTTTCCTGCAGCTCTCGTCGTTGTTCTTCCACTACTACTCGTCGTTCCTCCAGAAATTTCGTATATTCTTTCGATTTCAGCTCGTGAACAATTTTAATGCCACACGTACGCGCCACGCCTACAAGCATCTCACACATTTGCTGCAATTTGTGAATTGTTTTTATATAACGGTACAAATATGTATATTAAAAGTACGAGCATACACCAACCTGCATGGTTAGAAGTGCGTTGGGTGGATCTTGTATTTTGATGGCTGCAATTTCGTAAAGATGTTTTAGAGTTATCATGCCGGATATTTCCCGGCCGGGTTCCATTGCACCACGACTTATACCGGCCGCCTGTTTCAGTAAAAATGTGGCAGGAGGTGAATGTATCACAAGGTTGTAGCTGCGGTCACTGTTCACCGAAATGCGGCAGGGCAACGGAATACCTTCCTTCATGTCAGCAGTGCGCGTATTGAAGTCCTTGCAGAAGGCAGCTATGTTTATTGCTCGCTATCAAACGTAACATAATTCTGGCGTAAAAAGTGGGACACATGTATTTAGCCATGGCTTCCCTTACCTGACCAAGCATGGGACCGAGTGGCGGACCGGCTGCTGCCATGCCAGCAGGTATATTGGTTCTCAGTTTGGTGGTGTGTGTTATTTTTTCTACTGTTTTCTTGAGGACCTTAAGTTTTCCTGCTGCTTTTGACATTTTTATTAAAAATATACGACTTGTTTATAAAAAAAACGGAAAGCACTAGCACCACAAAAAGCTGGTTATGCAAAGCGAGTTTCGAAACAATTCGAACAGCTGTTAAAGGGAGAACACAGGGTTAAACAAGTTTCGTTAATTTGCCATCTTGCATTAATTGATTTTATTTTGTTAATATTGGTTGATTTCAAATCATAATAAATAGGAGCAGAAAATATTATCCACAGGAAAATCCTCCAAATTCAAATTCCGAAAACAATTGTATTGCTTAATTGATTAACTCAGTTGATGTAGTCATATGATTTTTTGCAAGGTATATAATATGCCTTGGATTTGTTGCAACTCTGCTGGAAAAGGAATCAAGTATTTGAGCGCTGTCATTTGTAAAAACAAGGGATGAAAAAACGGAAAAGCGGCAATCGTTTGGGGGAATGCAAAGCAATTTTCTTTCCCCTAAAGTATCTTTGAAAATCTTCAATTTATTCAAAATACAAGGCAGCAAGTATAAATAATATTTGGAGTTCTAATGGTATTATCGAAGAACCTTACTGCTTAGTGTCCATTGATAGTGTGAAAGAATTACAAGAGTGGAAAATTGCTCATACAGTCCGAGGTTGAAGGTGCGAATTGCGAATCATTACGGCGTCGACGTCGGCACATTGACCGAGAAGCAGTGTGCTGCAACGCGACAATCTCGATGGTGCGTAACAAAACGCAATCGACTTCCTCGTCTTCATCAGGGAATGCCAGTGGCAGTGCTAGCAATAGCAGCAGCAGCACTAAATCACCAATCCGTCAGAGCGGCGGCAGCAGTAGCACTAGCGGCGTGCGCACACATCGCAAATCGTCTAGCACCTGCAGTGTCGCGCTGATTGACGACTCGAAGCCATCATCGTCGACGTCCAGTCGGCGGGCTCCGCCACGCTCCACCTCTCCACCAACAGACGAGGACACGGACGCGGACTATGACAACACCCCCACGGGCAGCCTACCCGCGTCTGGCTCGGTGCATAAACAGAATCTCTACATTGTTTCGTTTCCCATCATATTCCTCTTTAACATTTTGCGCTCGCTGATCTATCAGCTGTTCTGCATATTTCGCTACTTGTACGGCGCGAGCACAAAAGTGATCTATCGACCGTACAAACGCGAATGCAACATCGAAATTGTAGTGGGCTCAGCAAAGTCGCCACAGAATCCGCACAATTTAAACCTAGCCAACGGTAGGGAAAAACAACTTCTAGTGCAGGGGCATAATACTACGGTAGCCACCTACCCACTGATTGGAGGCGTCGGAGCAGCCATCGGAATTGGAAGTATACCTGGTGCAGCGGCAGCAGTAGCGCAGCAGCGTTTCCGGCCACAGCAGCAGCTGGAGATGTCGAATAGAGGAAGTAGTACGTCTCCCGGTCCTGGTGATCCATTGTTGGCCAAGCAGAAGCATCATCATAGACGTGCCTTCGAGTACATTTCCAAGGCCTTGAAAATTGATGAGGAAAACGAAGGTGAGCCGGATGATAGGAAGCCGATGCATTGTGCGTGTGAGATGGTGTGTGGTGGGAGAAATTGAGTATCAGTGAGTCATATATACGAATGTGTTGCGCTTCAGCAATTGCTTTGTTTACAAACGCAGGGACAACTTAAGAGCGAAAAATCGATTTAACAACGTATTCAACAAAACGCAATTATTAAAACTCCTTATTTCGTTTACCCTTCAAATACAGGCCATAAAGACCTTGCCATCGAATTGTATCGTAAGGGCATAAAAGAGCTGGAGGATGGCATAGCTGTTGATTGCTGGAGTGGAAAGGGCGACGTCTGGGACAGAGCGCAACGTCTGCATGACAAAATGCAAACAAACTTGTCAATGGCTCGCGATCGCCTACACTTTTTAGGTAAATTTGCAAAATTTTGAATTGGAAGTAAAATAGAAACCATTGTCGGTACATTGCTTTCCATGTGAACATTGCTTGTGTTGTCTCTTCGGAATGTTAAAGTCAGGGACGGAAATCACAGTTCATTTTTATTGTTAAACCCAAAAAAGCACACCGAAGTAAATGTCGTAGAACTGCTTAACTATACCATTGTGGTTCTTGTGGCTTAGACCTTCATAATATGTCCTGCTTTTTAAAGTTTTGTCTTTAATTTGCACAAGAATAAAAGTTACTTCTTGACTTATGTAGGTATATGTTTCTTGGCTAAAATAATAAAAGCCTTTTTGACTTTAATTTTTCTGGGCAAAAATAAGTGTTATTTTTATTCAAATTTTATTTTTAAGCAAAACTAAAAGTTCATGTTTCATTACACTTTTTTTTTACTAAAATGCATATTGTTACGGTCCCTGGTTAAAATTCCAGAGTAATAAATTTCGTGAAAAAGTATATGTATAAATCTGAAAAAGTGACACGCCCATTTTTTCCAAAAACACGAACTAAGTTTTAATTAGGGTTATCAGATTGGAAATCAGCGACCTCTCATTACTCAAGAATCGAATTCCAAACCGGAAACGGCATTTTACTGTTGATGCGCACTAAAGTCCCGAGGTTCGCCTGGAAAGCATAGTAGCGGCAGCACAAATATTGTACGGCAGGTTGCTTTTGTGTTCCATGTGTTTGCTTTTTAATCATAACTGTTCTTAGAATTTAAAATGTTGCTTTGGGTTTTCCTTATTTTTATTTTACTATAATTTAATTATCCGTCATCTTTTTGTTTTACTACCAAAATCACTTTCGTGATGTTGCGGTACGTGTATGCGCCATTCGCATCCGCATGTTGGTGTTGATATTGTAGAATTGCGTGAGGAAGAATTAAGCATGCAGGCGTTGAAGCTAAGTGTGGTCGTTGAACGCAAGGAAGAGAACGCCCAGGGGCTTACGCACAGAAAACCTATCAAAGTAAGCAAAAATAATGTGCTGGAGGTGCCACCAATGCTAATTGGCAGCCGAAGTAGTAATAGCGCTGTTGGGCCAATTGCAATCACTGCCAATCGTTCTGCGGCCATAAACACAAAGTCACAAATGTTACCTCCAAAGAGCACAACCAGCACATCCACAATGGGTGGACGCATTGCGACTGCTAGAAGCAGTGACGTCAGAAGCCCAGCAGCAACTGCAGGTAAGTCTGTGAAAACGCTGCCAGCACATACGTTCGGTGGAGGCTCGCCGTAGAGCACATTGTGTACTCTACACTGTCCACACTCTGGTACACATGCGCACGCAATCAATAAAAACCAAATGAATCAATCTGCAAACGTAAAGCACAGTCATTGGCCGCTTAAGTTAGCTTAAAAACGCAACAAAGTTTGCATTGTTCATAACGAGCACTGCATGCAAAGAGAATGACTTTTCAGTATCCTTATTTTTATTTGAATATTTAACTCATCATTTAAAAATGTAATGAACAATGTGTGTATAATAAGTATCTAAATATTGTTTCTCTAATGTTTTCAGCTTCGGGGCGAAAGTTTACGGTCAGTTCCAAACGTCCAGGCAATTTGGCAGTTATAAACAAATCGCAAACATTACCACGAAATCTGGGTTCGAAAACCTCGAGCTCAGTTGTGGCACAGCGACAGCCGATTAAAACTGCAGCCACGCCTCCAGCAGTGCGCAGACAATTTGTAAGTCAGTTATATTTGTAAAATAGCTGTATATAATAGTAAATAGGTTGTCCAATAGGTTGGCAAGCAAATAAACAGTGTAGATAAACAGTTTTTCGTTATCAGTTTTCTGACCCTCCCAACAATATCCACACGATCCGTTTTGTTTTTAATAACTGCCACCACCAAGAGTGAAAGAAGCAGAATGAAATTTGTCGGACAACTTTCCATATAAAATGGGAATAAACATAAACATTAATTGATTGATTTTTTATTAGTCCTCCGGTCGGAATACGCCACCGCAACGTTCGCGTACACCAATCAATGTTGGCGGAGGTACTGGACAAGGCGGTAGCGGTGCAACGACGCCGGTCATCAGTGTGAAAGGCGTCGAGCAGAAGCTTGTTCAGATCATACTCGACGAAATTATCGAAGGTGGCGCGAAGGTGGAATGGTCAGACATAGCCGGTCAGGAAGTGGCTAAGCAGGCGCTGCAGGAAATGGTAATTTTGCCTTCTGTGCGGCCGGAGCTTTTTACGGGTAAGCACACTTTTATATTATTGATACATTTCAGCTTAGGTTAACTCTGAAGCTCACTTAACTAATTTATAACAAAAACGATGTATTTGCAGGTTTGCGTGCCCCTGCCAAAGGTCTATTGCTGTTCGGGCCGCCTGGCAATGGAAAAACGCTTTTAGCACGAGCCGTTGCCACGGAGTGCAGTGCCACATTTTTTAATATTTCAGCTGCTTCACTCACCAGCAAATATGTTGGGGACGGCGAGAAATTGGTACGTGCCCTCTTCGCGGTTGCGCGTGAGATGCAGCCTTCAATAATTTTCATCGATGAGGTGGACTCGCTGCTTTCAGAACGAAGCAGTAATGAGCATGAAGCATCGCGGCGTCTAAAAACCGAATTTCTTGTCGAATTCGATGGACTGCCCGGCAACCCGGAGGGCGACCGCATAGTTGTACTGGCCGCCACCAACCGGCCGCAAGAATTGGATGAAGCTGCTCTGCGTCGCTTCACGAAACGAGTTTATGTGTCGCTGCCGGACTTGGAGACTCGTGAGCTGCTGCTGCGGCGCCTGTTGCAGAAACAGGGCAGTCCGCTCGACACTGACGCATTGAACCGCTTGGCTAAATTGACCGATGGCTACTCCGGCTCTGACTTGACGGCACTGGCCAAGGATGCTGCACTGGAACCGATCCGCGAGCTTAATGTGGAGCAAGTGAAATGTCTAGATATAAATTCCATGCGGCCCATTACCGAAAATGACTTCCACAATTCACTGAAGCGCATAAGACGCTCAGTGGCGCCACAAAGCTTGAACTCGTACGAGAAGTGGTCACAAGAATATGGTGATATTACGATTTAAAGAGTGGTCGGCATCACAAGGAATCGAGATCTACCATACTGCAGCTACAATTTCCCTATTTTACGCACTTTCTAATGCGCATGTTTTGAGTTATATGGCAGGCTGTACGTGAGTGCCTCTCTATTTGACAAATCTACTTTTATAGTTTTGGTGTGTTGTCAAATTGTCAAATTTAATTTTCCGTTCAGTTTAATTTTTTTCTGGGTCATTACCTATAGAACTAAACTGATTATTTAACAAATTATTGCGGCTTTTCATGTTTATAGTGTTGAATACTTTAATTTGTTGTATTAGACTCCAATAATACTCTAATAATTAGAGTTAAAAAACATCTTAAAAAAGCAATGTATTTCAGTCACCGTGCTTTTTTAAGATGTGTGTGTGTCGGTTTAAATGAATGAATTGTGCGAGTTCTTGAGGCTAACATGTTTAAGCTATTTTCTTTGTACTTGTAACACCAATTATTTGAGATATTATCACTTTGTTTACGCAATATTAGCAAACAAACAGAGTGTGTAAGCAGGATTGAGCTGGGCTGAGCTGCTTCATAGCCTTACTTTAGGTGCATAAATACGGATAATTCGGATTTGGGCCATAGCAGTTGCGCCAAAGCGAGCACATTGATATTTTTATGTTAAATGTAGTTTTTAGTTATTCATAGTAGAATCATAATTCAGTCTTGTTGTATATTAATATTCGTTTAAGGCTTACATATTATTTCACTACTCCATTTTCAAATTATGTTTGTAATTGGAAATTATGTTTGTAATTGGAAGTACTTGTACACATTCCGTCTTACTGTTGTAATGGACGGCAGATGGCACGCCTATGCAATAAAATATTAATAATTATCACCTAACAAAGCGCATTAAGAAGGCGAGAAGTGAAATATTTATATTCGAATCTTATGTGCATAAGTAATGTGTTTCATTACACAGCCGAAAGGGATTATCTCCTCAATTAAGTCGTACACTAAGTTAAAGACAAACTGGTATGCTGTGAATGTTTGTGCATCGCTTTGTGTTAACACTTTACTATTGTTGCTGTTCGACTGCGTAGATTAGAAAAAGATTTGCTGCGATGAGCGCTTTACTGCTGTTCCGTGCGTGCTGAGAATTTGCAGTACCATAGCTGGTAAGCGTAGAAACCTCTTAAAAACTGGTACTAACTTGTGTGGTTAATAGTATAAGTGTAGTGTATGCAGTTATTGTTTGGAGTCCGCACGGTTACCAATACTTAAGGGGGGAGTACACTTTGAACGTCCAAAAAGTAAGGCATTTTCGTTAATTTTTTTAAGCAATAAAACACTCAGGGAGGGCAAATATGTTATAACCCATTTATTACTCATCCTTCGAACTACAATTTGTATTTTTTTGAACTCGATTGGCGTCCCCCCGTGGCCGGTGCACCAGGTCGCGCGGGCGTCCTCGCGCGGAAGTCGGAAAACGGCGTGAGAAAATACTCCTTCCCATGTGATCCTGGAACATAAATCGAACAAAATCCTGATAAGTAATGAAATTCGGGTTAGAAATACGTATTCCGATTTTTTTTAAATTAATTGTTTTCAAAAGTTGTGGCCTTAGGAAAAAAAGTCCATTTTTTAACCCTAAAAATGCTTACAAAATCGTGGATTAAAAATCCATTTTTGACAAAATCGAAAATGTGGATACGTATTTCTAAGCAGAATTTAATTCTAAACAAGAAAACCTAGGCGATATCCAAATTTAATAATAACTGGTTAGAGTTATTTCCCACGCCAGTTTGAAAAGCCCCGTTTCGAGATAAACGCGTTTAAAGATAAAATGCTCTCTCAGCGCGCCGGTACATGTTTTAGGAAATCGCTTCGTAAAGCGGTAAGGAATATTCTGGCGGACTTGGAGTCTTTTCTAAATTAAAGTATACATCCCAAGGAACATTTTAAGCCAAAAAAAAAAAAATACATTTTTTTGAAAAATCAAAGTGTACTCCCCCCTTAAGCAGCAAAAAAGCCAACTTTGCTATAAATTTTAAATTCTTAAAAATAATTTTTAGTGTTTTTATAAATTGCATTGTAGATTTCTGGGCCAATATGAACAAATCTTTTTACAACTCAGTAATTTAAAACTGGGAAAATTAATCCAAAGCAATTAATTTCTCGAATATATCGGTTTTCCCTTAATGTAGTTTGAATTTAAGCTCAAATGGATTTCAATAAACTCAAAAGATCTTATTTTTGTAAATGTTTAGAGTACATACACATTTGTATTCTATTGTACGTGTACGAAAAGCCGATGTCTGAATGTACTAAGTCCTCACTTACTTGGACAAAAGACATTAAACACACTCAACCCAAATCGACGATATGCACTGGGGTTGTAAGGAAACACTGTCGTATATATATTAAATATACTATACCAAACACAAAACCATTCATCAGTTCTGCAGATATTTTATTTACACAACAATTGTGAGCTATAAACTGCTACTTTAATTTTTGAACGTAACGCTGAAAAGATCTGATACACCAGAAACTGCTAACGATAACGAAAGAAAATAGGGCTTGTAGTAGGAAATAATAATTGTATGTATGGAAATCAACACTAAACCCACCACTTGGTTTTCGTTTTGTGAGCTAAAAATGCTCATCAAGGGCTGTTTTGCTCCTTTATGCATTTCACAAACTTTTCGAATGCATTACGGAACATGATGCATTGTTGTACGTACTCATAACTTTGTATTTTGAAATTAACCCTAAGGCTTCGAGACAGCGCAACTGGAAAAACAGTATGGCGTGGTCTAAGTCAAAAACCTGAATTTTCTGGTCCGACGTTAGTGTGATGAAACAAGTGTGTTTTCAAGGAACTCATGACAACAGATACGGCTTTGATTTTTTTCGATTAGACGTAGTGTTAAGTTCGTTTCGATGATTTCAACTTTACACCAGTCACACATAGAGAACGAATACAATCAAAAACGAACGATTGGCTTTCATTTTGTTTGGCTCATTCCAACGAAACGCTAAATGAACTTTTCGTGGACGCAAATAATACTCAGATTTGGTTGAGAACACTAACACGAACCAAATGATACATACAAGCAAAGGGAAACGAAAAAGCAACCAAACTTAGTTACAAGTACCGACATCTAAACAAAAACTGCATCAGTGAGCACTGAACGAACCGTTCGTTAAAGGTTCTCTGTTTTGTTTGGTTTTTTATCACAATCACTAACGATACAACAAACGATACGCTTTGAGGCTTACAGGGAACACATTCGCTTTTCCGTGTTCGTCATCGAAACGATAATGATACGGTTGGTTTATTTGTGTTATCTGACCACCAAATCAAAATCACCGAATCCAAAATTATTAGTGTTGATTCGTTTAACCCTTTCGGGACGGAGTTGAATTTTGAAATCCAAAATACTCTCAGTAGAAATATTCTCATGCTATGAATGTTGGGGTTAGAAAATTATATTGGATGCTCACAAATTCTGAAATCATCCTTTTATGCGGAAACACCGAAATCGAAAAAATATTTTTCATGGGTCGTAAAATTTGAATTGTTTTGAGGGGCATTAAAAACTTGCTGGGACGTATTATCCAAGTAGTTCCGAAAGGGTTAAACTGGGCCGCATGGTTTACTCGAATTTAAAAAACAGTTTCTCAGCCCCCCCGTAGCTATAATGAAAGTAAGGCAATATTTTTTATGGTTTTTATTTCTAAATGTTCCTTTCTTAATATTTTACATGTACATATGTATATCGCATTCATTTTCTTATGGGAGTTTCCGACTTGCATTTTTCATTTGTCAGCTTTCACATAATTTTTGTTTCGGGATTTAAACACAAAACCGTGTCGTCAGACAGTTGCTTCAGTTCTTATTCGTGCGCTACAACTTAAGTCCTTCGTTCTGCTTAGCCATCGTGCTTCACTTACTTTCATTCCCTTTTTAAATCAGATATTGAACTAACATGTAGATTGGATTAGATCGTTTACACTACACCCCCGGTCACAATATTAAGTTCCACTTTAAATAGTTTTGTAGAATGTTTTTGTGTGATTTTGGTGTTATGGATATCTTCACAAATGGTTTTGTTGGCGATGGTGATACATGTTTAGAATGATCTTAATGCTCATTTGAAAAAGTAAAAAACGGAAAGTTCATCTGTGTTTCTTTCTTACTGTACGTCGTACTTGAGTTCTTCTGTGCAGGGTGTTTGTTGCTTGTTTTTCTCTTTGCTTTCTTTTATATATATTTAAGTTCTCTTTATTTTAAATATAATTTAATTAACAACGATCTAATTGCTATTTTTGTTTGTTTTTTCTTCTGTTTTTGTTGAGATTGTAAGCGAATATTACAAGCTGTCGTTATATATACATATACATATATATGTATACATATATACTTCGTTATAATTTTTTCCTTGCGTTACGGCAACAATTACTCAAAGTGCGTTCACGTCTTTTCTCTGCTCCACCTCAATTCTAAAACCGAAATTCCTAATAGTTCTCATTGTCTCTTATTCATTTGCCTTCACTTTCGTTACTGTTGTATTATTCGCAAACAATCCAGGAATAACGAGATGATGATCTAGATCAATGAAATGAGCGACACGCTTGCTCCGTTTGTTGTTACTGTAGTTATGGTGGCGAGGAAATGGTGATGGTAAGGGATGGAAGTTGAAGTAGGAGTCACCTTCATCCATCCACAGTGTTTGCTTTATGTCGTTGATCGCACCCCGTTCCTGTACGTGCATTTGTCTCCCCCACACTCCTTGCCTTGCTGCTCCGTCCTCTCCACCTCCTGCAACACGCAATCGCTGCAATAACGACGCACGCCTCAGTTTCATTGACCTTGATACTGTGGCATCGCAGCGCTGTACATCATCTGCGGCGCCAACGAGCCGTTCGCAGCCGCCGCAGCGGTGGCAGCTGCCGCCGTTACGCCTGGAACCACTGCACTTGGCACTCCCCAAGCCACATTCGGCTGCACCATGCGATACCCAGCAGCTGCAAGATACCAAACAAATGGCAAGCATTAAAACGCGTCAACGGCCGAGACTGGACCGAAGCCCACAATTTTCAATTGGACTACGTACGCATACCACCCGCCTGTTGAGCACTGGTGTAAGTGTAGGGATAGTATCCTTGCTGCATATACTGAGTCTGCATTTGTGCAGCTGGATAGCCCTAAAATGAAAATGTTAGACCAATTCAGTGTATGGTTGCACGCGCTCATAAACTAGAGCTATACTCACTGCTGGTGGATACCAATAACCCATCTGCTGGTACGCAGCTGTTGCATACGGGTACTGCGCGGCCGCAGCGATCTGCTGTTGTGTCATCATTTGACCCTGCAATCCTGCGCCAGCTGCAGCGGCATTAGCCACAGCAGCAGCCGCTGCAGCTTGCTGTGGTGTGGTTGGCACGCCGGGCGACATCATGTTGCCAGCAGCAGCGGCTGCAGCCGCAGCAGCAGCCGCCGCGCCCGCTGATGCAGCTGCCATGTTGTTCATGGAGTTGTCACCGCCGTTCTCCTTGCCCCAGAAGCATTTTACTGAGTTGCCGTGCACCTCGGCGTTGTGCGTGTGTTCGATGGCGCGAGCCGCCGATTCCTTCGTCACGAATTTAATGAAAGCATAACCCTTGTCCTTGAAAACGCGCACGTCATGAATGGGTCCAAACTGAATGAAGTGTTTGTGCATCACCTCGTCGCTGATGACGTTGGGTGGGAAGCCGCCGCAGTATACAGTCGTGTTCGTCGGGCTCGACTGATTGTATACATCCTCAAAGGTGTGTCTACTATTGCTCTTCACACCCATGCCGCCACCTGTCTTGCTGGACTCGCGTGGTGGCGGAAGCTTTCGTGTTGACCAGTTAGTGCGAATAGAGCGTGACCCTATCCACTGGCCGTTCATAGCTTGTATCGCGTTCTCAGCTTCCGCTTTCTTCACGAACGACACGAAGGCGTACCCCTTTGATTTCATTGTCTGTGGATCACGTACAATGCGGCAATTTGAAATCTCACCGAATGGTGCAAATGCTTCGCGCAGGGTCTCCGTTTCGATTTCCGGGCTAAGGTCTCCGACAAAAATATGATGATGTGAGCTAATGTCTGTTTTGGGCTGATTGCCAGGACTAGTAGCCCAATTCACCTGTAACACGACAAATAAAGTATATAACCAAAATTATTTCCATACACTTAACCAGGACATAATAATAACTATGAGATAGTTTCCAATATGCCCGCAGACGTAATGTTAACGGAGTTTAATATACTTTTTCTGCTATCCGGTATTCAGAAATAGGCATATATCCAAAATGGAAAAATCTTTTTTAAAACGGTTTCATAAGGGCTTTTCATATTCACATAATCCCCACTATTTTCTCCATGATGTGCTGTTTTTCCAAACTCGTAAAAATTTTACTTGTAGAAAACGTACTTTTTACTTGTAGAAACTCACCTTGATTTCTTTATCGAGGAAAAGACGTTTATTCATTGCAGTCAACGCAGTGGTCGCTGACTGGTAGGTGGAATACTCGATGAAGGCATAAGGATCGTTGCCAGGTTCGCGAATAATTTTGCAATTTTTTACTGGACCCATTTGACTGAACAGCGCGATGAGAAGATCCTCCGACACTGACCCGTCCAAATTCCCAACGTACAACGTCTTCGGTTGTGATTCATCCATTCTGATTTTGTTTGTGTTTTCCTACCACTACCACTACCACAAAATGTTCTGCTAAAATTTAAGGATACTTTGTTGCTCCTTTTCGTGTTCAGGCTATTCAATTCTTGATTTGTTGATACGGTCGATCTTGAGCTTCGCAGGAGAAGCGATTAACGGTTCCAGCCGACTATGACTTGCTGTTATGGCCGTTTTTTTGCACAATACGCTCCAATATCAACTTAGTTTGCAAATACGTATTTATAGCAAATAAAATCTTGGTTTGCTGTGTATATTTTCATATACTCATATACCTATGCCAACTGATCGCTGATCATTGCCTTCGACGACTAAACTTTGCAAAACACTGCAATACTTTGGTTGCACTTATTTCTGTGCTCACAGCTGCTTCGTTTGTCTACTATTTTTCTTCCTTTTTCCTGCTAGTGTACCTTTGTTTCCTCTTTAAGTAACTCTAACTACGCTCTAATGGAGTGTTACGGAATTTTTGCTTTGCTTTTATTTCTAATCCTAGTTTGGATCGTTTCGCATTCGTTCACCTCTACTGCTGTCGATTTTTTTTGTTGCTATTAAAGTTGCTTAGTTTTCCTTTTAAATAATGTATCAATACTCTTAGAAAAATGTTATTTTCAGTGCTTTATCGTCGTCGTTGTTGTTGTGATTTTTCTTGCTATTGTTGCTGCCGCTGTCGTTTCTTGGGTAAACGTAGAAAAGCGATGACCTTTCGGATAAAGTTTTATAAAGGAAATAACGTTCGCAAGTTGAAACGTACTCGGGACGGGCCTGGAGGTTTTTACTGCATTAAATAAAAATATGATATATATATAGTATTAATGTGCTGAATTAGCGAACAACACCGAAATGCGGCGACCAAAAGGTGATTCTAATAGCTAAATTTGATTGACATTTCAAATAATAAAAGTGATGAATGTCTATCTTTCACCACATATATTTCCCGATGGATTAAGCTTTGAACATTACCAAATGGGAATAAAAATCCACCAGCTCTTTAATAGCTAAAGAGCTATAGCAGAAATTTAACCTAATCAAAGCCGTGAAGGACATGAAGTCTACATTGTTTGCAAATTACGGATCAGATACAATTGTTTACTTCACCACGAAAACATCGATATTTTAGTGGACCAAGGTCAATTGCGATGGTGATAAGTTTAGTAGGGCGATCACGATAATTTCCGCTACATTCCTCTCCAATACTTCCGCAGTTGGCACCACTGAACGTGCTCCTAGCAGCTCCTGGTAGCTATGAAATTTTTTGACGTAAATAATTTGCCGTTAAAAATCAGACTTCCTAATACCGCGGGACTTAAGTACACAAGTCTCCAGGCCCATTGCACAAATATCTGAAATACAATAGTGATGCATAAAATACTTTCAAATCAAAAATGTATGACTCCAAGACCTGAGAGCCCTTTTCGCGATGGCCGGCTAGCTGGCGCTGACTGAAGCTGAATGACTGGCCTGGCAGGCACGCACACATATATACTTTCGTACATACACATATACTCCATGTAAGGAGATAGACTCAACAGTAGCAGCAGCCGCAGGATTTCTTTCACTCTACAGCGAAAACTACAAAAATGCCCAACAAACACAACTTTATACGCCCGTACTGATCCCCCCCGACTTACCCCAAATGTTTCCGTCGGCGAAAAACCTCTCTCATATAAAACTTCACAAATTCTGGTGATTTTACAATGGATTCACAAGAAAACGATGATTTTAACGCGGAACAAAATCAACGAGAATGAACAACGATGACAGGAACAGGAATGAGAGCTAACACAATCTTGTAGAAGAACGAAATGAAGCAATTTCGCAAACCGGGCAAGATGATAGTGCCATCTCGCTTACACGCAAAAGCGCGCCGTGTACTATGCGTACGAGAAAGTGCACAATAGATACAACTACGAACAAAGTGCAAACTTCAAGCGGCACGAGGGGCGGCATAAACCGCGCCACCTGAACGGTTGCATTTGTACCAATTCTATATGGTAACTATCATTCCCAAAACAGTCACAATTCCCTTATCGCCAAGGCGACGCAAGGGTCTCAACGCGTTAGGTATGGTTTGTATGCTTAAATATTAAGTCCTTAAACAAAGCTTAAACAAATTACACCAACTAATATCAGCAGACAAAACCAGGAACCGTATCAGAATGATGAATTTCTGTTAAAATAGTTTCTACTTCGATAATTAGTGAACTTATGTAAAACCATAATCTATATAATCTATCTAATTCTAAACAACGCCAAAAATCTCTACTAACTCCGCAGTTTTTTACAACCCTGCTTTTGTCCCAAAGCAACCCCTGAATTTTTGATTTTTCGTTAATTTCGCTACACAAAAGGCGAAAAACGCGTTTTCCAACCCATTCCACCGCATATTTGTGTTTCCTCACGTAATTTGTTTCTCCCTGTAACCATGTTGTTTCTCCTTTCCTTTTTTTCTATTTTCGTGCATTCTATCGTACAACAGCAGCACACTGCACGGCGCACTCCCCTTAACAAAGTTCCCTTTTAACATTTTTAAACACACTACGACTGCAAAACTCTACCACAGGCCAAAGGCGAACAATGAATTCAATTTACCGAACACCGATATGACGTGGCTAAAATCATAATTTTCACACAAATTTCACACTTTCCGCTCCACGTTATTAGTACATTCAAGGCAACTTTACAAGCGCGTTCCAAAGATCACAAAATTCCCACTCCAAATCTGCAAACAACTTAATAAAATCCTCCTAAATTTCGCGTCTTTCAAATTTTACCTTGCGTCTATGGCTTATTTCTAAAACTAATTAATGCGTGCTGAAATGAAATCGCTATAAAATGTGCCGCTGTCCTTGTGCCATCCCGCTCTAGCACATGGAACATAGGCGCTGCTTTTCGGTAAACGAGCGGTACAACAATAAGAGCGGTTGCTGTTGCACCTCTTCGAAATTGTATCACAGTTCCGCCTTTCGATTTCGATGGTTCGAAGCTGCATGCGTATCGGTGGCATTGCCAACTATTGTGAAGTATGCCAACTATATTGTATCATGTTGTGAAGTAAGCTTCCAACTCGGCGCACTGTATATGAAATTTCACAGAAGTAAGCACAGTTGCTTCTTTTGGCCCATATGGACCAAAATTGGGCCTTTTTTTATCACTTGGGCCTTTCAGCCATTTTTGTGTATTTGGGCCTTTTTTATACAAAAGTGTGTAGGCAAAAACCAAGACAAACTGATTAAAGGCAATCGGTTAAAATTTCGATATGTTTTGTTCTGGTGTTAAGAAACAATTTGTCGAAACATAAAATGATCCTTTCGTTACCACTTTTGAAAGGTCTTTAAGGAAAATTTTTGTACAAAAAAATTCAGCTTAGTGGCAACCGTGCTTCTAAGCTGCGGCGCACAGTGTCTCGTCTTCATGCAAGCTGCGGCCAAAAATAGAAACCATTGTGGTAGAGCAACCAAGTAGAGTAATCTACTTAAGGTTTCTAGGGAAATAATATGCTGCAAAAATTGGCGTAATCCGACCATAACTATGCCCACCTCCCATAGTAAGCAAAATTTCAAATTAACATAACTTCTGTTTTATGGAAGGTAGTGAAACGAAATTCGGTGTATGCACTTTCGTTTTAGCACAAAAAAATGGGAACCCACCTTCCTTGGTAAGCCAAATTTTAAATTAGCATAACCTTTATTCTAAGCAAGCTCGGTATTCGCGACTACCCATTATCGCGACGGCCCGGTTGTCGCGACGGCTTGGTTTTTAACATTGCAGGTTCTATAATCGCGACAGTTTACGAAAAACGGTTTCTATTTTCGCGACTTTCATCTGCTTTTTTTTAATTATTACAATGTCTATAACCAAACTATCCGTATTTTCGTATATTGATCTTTTTGGATTTTTAAGCCGACAACAGCACAATATGAACTACGTGATTCAGGTGTTATTTTAAAAAATAATTTGCCAAAAAAACAACTCAAAATCTCCAATATCTTTAAAAATGTTTAAATTGTAAATATGATATATCAATAAAAACAATTCTAATTTAAAAAATTACATAAAATTTTTCAGTAAAAATTTGGGTTCTATTATCGCGAAAATTTGGTTTTCGCGACAGGTCTGGTTCTTAATTAGGCGCGAAAATCGAGCTTGCACTGTATATCACCTACACATATACAATATTATTGCTTGCAGCCAATATGGAATTAGAGTCAAGCCAGTCGGAATATTTTTTGTTAAAAACAGCATATGTTCTGCACATGAATGCTCAAGATTTGGTAAATTTGAATTCAAGTAGCAGCAAGTTTTGGTTTTCTTCATAATTAACATCAATGCCCCTCTTATCCTTAAGAAAAGTTATAAGAAGGTCAAGTTTCGTCGCCCGCTTTCAGGCTTCAGCTTTACGCCACACACAAAAAAATCACGAATTTTTAGTGGAGACATCACTGGAAAATGCAAATAACAACCAAATAAACACTTATAAGCAACAAATCACTCCGGATTATGTAAATATTTACATACTTTTTGAGTAATTTACGGTTGAAACTAAAAAGTTTTTTATGTTTTTCAAACTTTATTCCACCAAAATTTTTGTGCTTTGAAGCTACATAAAAATGCAACGTAGTAGAATATTGAAGATCAGAAAAGGCATTTTATTTAGTTGAGATATTATCTAATTTTAGCCATTTTGTAAAATTATTTTTTACCACTTTTGGCCACGAGTAGCACACTGTGCGGCGTGAAATATTCCATTGCGTCTCGCAAAAAATAGTTCGAAAACATATTCTATACTACTCCATTTCTATCTCTATCTATACTTCTAAAAAGTGAAAGAAACAATGTAATTCAGTTGCAAAAACGCATATAAACAAATTTTATATCTTTTTATTATATTCTAATAGTAATTTATTTGGTGGTAAACCAATAATCGCTTACGTTCGTACTTTTTTGAACAGCACGTTTAAAGGAATAGGCGACCTAAGCGATTATCGATTATTTTTGACTGCAGATTTAATACTACTTAATAATACTGAAACTTCTGTTTTGATGACTTCAATGGAAAAAATGTATAAAGGTTTTATAAATTCCTTAATCTTTACCAAAATGTACTTTATGTAATAGTGGAATTATATTCGTAAGCGTGGTTTAGCATGATTTACATATTTGCTGATTTGCTCAAATAGGGCAAAAACTGGCAAAACCATTTCAATAATATAGTAGCTTAATATTTGCAAATCTAGATTACGTACAATTCATCGTCTAATCCAGTTCAATTTATAATTGTTTGTCTACGGATATACTCTAAAAACCTAATTTTGAAGATATGAAAACATTATACTACAATTTGTTTTTAAAGGTTTGTTGGTCGAGTTTTAAAATGCCTGAAGTTTAAAATTCCATAACAAAATTTATGTGTTATTAAAATTTTTTATTAATATCATATCGTAGACAGCCGCCGTGGCTCAGTTGGTTAGTGCGCGGTCCAAGCGAGTCGAATGCAGAGCGACGCAAGTTCGAACACTGCATGTAGTAACACCTAAAAAAATAACGGGAAACTCGTTTTCTCTTTCGGTGGCTGTCCTCTCAGCTGGAAATGGCAAACCTCTGAGAGTAAAAATTGTCTATGAAAAAGCTCCCAACCTGCCGTTCGGAACCGGCATAAAACTGTAGGTCCCTTCCACCCGCGTACAAATTCACACGCACAACACGGGTGGTTGCGGGAAGCTAGGCCTTAGTCTCGCGTAAGCGGGCTGTCGTGCCAGTCAATTAATTATTATTATCGTTTGAGGAAAGATGTAAAGAAGAAAAAAGCAAAAAGTCAGAAATTGTGCTGAATTTAAGTTGGCGCGTTGAACTTTATACTAATCGTATTGTCTTTTTCTAACATATACATTTCTTATCCCTACCAAACTTGGTCCAAAATCAATCTCAGCCTACCAAAATAAATTTAAAATTTAACTTAAATTAATATTTTCTTCATAAAAACTTTTGCACATAAATTACCTGTCCATGATTCGTCTTCTTGAACAGCTCCCTTTTCACAGAATGAATATAAGCGCGCGATCATCGAAAATCTTCTGAATTTTAACTGAAGCTTTGAGAAAAACATTTTTAAGATTATTTTCTTGTAAGTTTTTTTGGCCGATGCCGATTAATCGGCCAGAAGGGCCAGATTTAGCCGATGCCGATTAATTGGACGAAAGGGAGAAAATCGGCCGATGCCGATTACATAGAAAATTAACACGAATGAATTTCATCCAAAAATTTTATAAAATAACAAAAAGAACTGTTGCATATTGTTTGTAATATTCTTCACAAAATAACAAAAAAACGATAAAAGAATTCTAATACAATAACATTTATTAAAAAAAATAGTATATCACATTTATTCAACTGAGAGAGAAACAAAAATATTAAAAATTATATATATAAAATATATATATATATAACTTATCGTAAATATTGCATACAAATTCAGTTTTTCCTTCAACTTAAATCTACGATTTTTATATTAAAACTAGCTGGGCCCTGCGGCTTTGCACGCAAGCTCTCCTGTTTCCCCCGATACGAATTCCAAACCCATTATTGAGCCCATCAGATTTTGATTAAAAAAACATGAGTCTAACTATCTTTGATTTCGAGTGTTTTACAAATTTTGAAGTCAGAAGGCCCATTAAATCATGTGTTTTCACATTTACTCGATACAAATTCTTAACCCTTGGTTTACCATGGAAGATTTTGATATTCAAAAAATTTAAAGCGCGTTTTTATTATTTCCCGATTTAAGTGCTTTTGATAAGTTTGAAGTCAGAACGCCAAATAAATCTTGTTTCTCCATACAAATTGTTAACCCATTCAAAAAAGTGAAAACAAGTGTCAAATTATTTCTCACTAAGAGAATAATTTCACCAAGTTTGATGTCAATGTGCCCATTAATTCATATTTTTCACAGTTACTCCACACAAACTTTTAAACCGTCGCTGACCCCGATTTTAATATTCGCACTAATTAAAAACACCTATCGAGTCACTAGTGTCCGACCGAAAACCACTTTTGGGCCGAAACCGAGTTTCGATTTTTTTTTTTAATATTCGGCCGAAACCAAAAGTTTCTCGTTGAAATAAAAATCACCACATCAAGCATCAAAATCACCATTTTTCAACAATCGAATTTGACTTTAAGTAAATAAAGAACAAACATAACAAAAACATTAAAAAATCACCCTTTCGTACCTTACTCGCTTCTATTCAAAATTAAATAATTATTATTATATTCTAAAAAAGCCACTTATTTGGGCTGAAACCGAATATTCGGTCGGACACTAACTTTCACCAAGTTTGAAGTCAAAAGACTTACACAAATCTGTTTCTTCATACATACTTTTAACCTGTCGTTGATCCAATTAGATTTTGATTTTGAAAATAATAAAAAACGCGTGTTGTTATTTTATTTATTTCAATTATTTTTACAATTGTTGAAGTCAACAGGCCCATCCGTTCGTGACATTTGTTTCGGAGTCTTTCCGTAAATAAACCTTAACCCATTGTTGGGCCAGTTAAATTTTGATTTTCGAAAAATTATAAAATACGTGTTGAATAAGTTTTGATCTAAAATATTTTCAAGAAGTTCAAGTTTGGGCTGGACGATGATAAATCAATCAATCAATCAATCAGTCAGTCAGGATAAAAAATCTATGTATAAAACAATGGAGGCGGTACCACGCCCCCTTGACCAATGCTTACAACTTTCTTCTAGTCGATTTGTGCTACTAAGCGGAAAGTTCGTACCATTTTTCATTGATATGCGACTTACAGTACTGCGTAAATTTTGGGTCATAGAAAATGTGCCACGCCCCTTGACCAACGCCGACCAAATCTCATCAGTAGAATGACATATTTATTAAACGACGGTACACCAAATTTCAAAGATTTTAGTTGCATGGGCGGTGCCACGCCTCGTTAAATACCCGCCCCATTCTCTCTGTCGAAAGATACGACTAAATGGTAGGTTTGTACTAAGTTTCATTGATGTGCGACCAACAGTTCCAAAATTATGTGTATAGTTTAGGCCAAACAAATGTGCCACGCCCCTTGTCCAATGCAGATTAGATCTCACCAGTAGAATGACACATCTATTAAACGACCAATTTCAATCCTGTGCGGCTTGTATGGGCGTTGCCACGTCCCCTCGTTCAATACCCGCCCCATTTCCGCTATTGAAGGACGTGACTAAATAGTAAGTTTGTACCAAATTTAATTGATGTGTGACTTATTGTTCTAAAGTTATTGTCTAAAATGTATTCTGGTGGTGCCACGCCCCGTTTTACGACTTTTCTTTTTTCCTAAACCTTCACGTAGCAATTACGAACGAATATAGATGTGATACTTATATTAATTTCATTTATATATTATTAGCTCAGAATGCCAGAAATTTCGACTCAATCAAATACTGAGGCTCAATGAGGAACTCATCTTTATAGTTCCAACCATGATACAAAAATATGCAGGTAGTTTCAATACGACAGATAAAAATAAAATTGATAATTGAAAAATATATTTGTTTAAAAATTTTGTACTTCTATTTTAATTTTTGTTAGAGATTTGCAATTTCACAGCTATTAGTTTATGTAGTATATCATTCAGTTTCTGTATTTCTTACTTTTTTTTGTACCCTTAAAATTTTATTTGTCAAAAAAGCAAATTACTTTTAATTTTGCTCGATTGAATCCACCTGTATATTTTTGTATCATAGTTCCAACATGAGTGTACGTCATCTACCTAGTACACTTTATTGAATTCACTATGGATAAATTGGGCATCTCTTATCGCATTTGCTTCGTCGTTTTGTTCAAATGAGTCATTTTGTAGATTTGAATTTGTATAGGAAATCGGCGATTTGTCTTCGCATTTGAGAATTTTTGCCCAAATCACGCATTTGGGCTCAATGTAGACGTAGTATAAGCGAAACAAGCATTGCTGCGAACAAAGCGTGTTATGGATTTGCACCATTACTTTCTATCAATGGCGATTTATATTCTTGGCTAAAGCAACTCTGCGTCGTGGAACATATGATAACAACAACAGTTTTCCATCATGTCTCAGTGATGTTAACTCTAGGGAAAATTCCCTACATGTAGGGAATTTTATCGAAAATTGTGTGCGTAGGGAAAAAAAGACAGATTTTTTAAAATTCACTAAATGTAGGGAATTTTCAAACAACCCTGATTATGGAAAATTTTGAAGTCAAATTAGTCAAACAAAAAATTTTAACGATCAAATATTGTTTCCCAATTTGTCAAAGTTGGCCAAATATGTTTTGGCACTACCACATTCTAATGCAGACTCTGAAAGAATATTTTCGAACAAAAAAGGAACACATCAAGCCATGAAAATTTTACTTCAATTTGTATAATTCGCTCTTACTCACAAGACGAAGATATCACCTGTGTAAATTTTCAATGTAAAGAACAACACAACAAATGGCATACACTGAGTAGTATGACCATAAATAATGAGTCTTAGTGTAATTGTTGTACTGATTTTTTTAATGTGATGAAATGATATCTCAGTGCAAAGCAACATTTTTTTATGCTGTTATGTTTCCATGTTTCCATGTTTTAAATGGTATCTCAGTAAAAGGCACAACTTTGTTTTGTTGTTTTCATGTTCCAAATGAATTCAAAGAAGAATTAATAAATGTTATGGTTTTTACTTTTGCGACTTTTATTCACAAAAAAAATGAGAAACCTTAAATATTACAAAATACTTGGAAAATAAGTGTAGGGAATTTCGTAGGGAAAATTGCTGGACAGCGTAGGGAAAAGTAGCGATTTTTTTCAAGTCGCGTAGGGATTTTTCAAAAAAATGGTTAACATCACTGTCATGTCTATATCATGAGTAAAACTAAAGTAAATTCAATTTAAATATATTCATCAATTGTGAATTCAAACTTAATTTCTAAATGGGGAAAAACGAAAAGCATGAGAAAAAATCCAAAAAGAAGCATAAACACAAAACACATAAGAGTAAACGAAAACATGTAAGGTCAAAAAAAGGAGCCAAGCACTCGCTTTCGGAAGCTGAACAACACACAAAGGGAGAACAAAAATCTGCTCCAGCGGACAAAAACAGCGGCGAGGATGTTTCAAAAGGTTTTGAAATCCCGATTGAACTAATGAACAGCAAATCGCATATTCCGTTGACACCAGAGGAATATCAACGGCGTCAGCGTCATATACGCCGTGTCGTCGATCCTAATACGGGGCGAACACGTCTTATTCGAGGGGATGGTGAAGTTCTAGAAGAGATTGTCAGCAAAGAACGGCATGTGGAGATAAATAAATTGGCAACGGCAAATGATGGACATTTATTTCAGGAGCGCACTGTGAAAGCTCATGTTCAAGAAAGGCGAAAATGATGCATAGCGTGTTTAGTCTTATGCCCCGTTCTGACTATGTCATATATGGTGTCATTTGTAGTCAGTTAAATGAGAACGGGTTGTCATATGGTGTCATTTGCGTTTGCCTGCATGTATGACTACAATTTTCTAATACGAAACGAGAATCAAATGAGAACGACCGAATTTGTGTCGAACGAACGATTTGACTACGTTTGATGAGAAAACAAAAAATGTCAACATGCTGGCAAACTTTGTCATATGTATTTTTCGTCAGTTTTGCCGTGCAATGAGAACGCATTTGACGACATAGGACGAACATGACATATATGGCAGTGTTTGTCGTCAGTGAATATGACACCATATATGACATAGTCAGAACGGGGCATTAGGAGCGCTTTCTCATTAATTCTATGTAGACATGAAAAAATTTAAATAATGAAAAATTCATGCTGTCATTAGACTAAACAATTTTTTTTATCAATTAGTGCTTGTCAAAGATCTTATCTACATACCAGGAATAAGAAATATGAAATTAGAAAGCTTTCCTTAATTAAATAGTTTTTTTTATAGGTTTAAGTTACTCGATGACGAGAATTATTTGACCTATTCGTTGAGAATATATATATATATATAATTAAATCGTTTTGATTATCAGTTAATTGGAAAATAAACACAACTCCCGAAAATGTATCAGCAAGGCAAACAAGTTATTGAACATAAGTCCGTGGCATATCTGCAAATGTCAAATATATATTTGAACTGGTTCTAGCAGGTCTGATTCTCCTGAAAGCGATAAAATTGCGTAGGCAGAAATGGTAATTAAATTAATGATCCGACATGCTGCTCCGCACAATTTCAACTTAATATCGACACCTAAGATTTCTTTGTACTCCGTTATTAAACTCAAAAGGATTGAAACATTTGATAACATTCGTCAGAAATATATTATCCATATTTTTGACTGACGAAAAGGGTTTTCTATTGAATCCGAGATCAAATTGTATGATACAAGTTTAAAACTGGTTTTCATTAAAGAGGGTTGTTACTAAGAGACAATGTATGTAGCTATTATAGTTTTGTGTACTTGTATGCGTTTACATACATTCAAACCAGTACACAGACACGAGTACAAGTAATGTTGTCATGACAATTTGCTTATAGCAAAATTTTGTAAACAAAAATATTTCACCTGATAATTGACCACAACCAATTAGTGGGGTGCATTTCTTTTTGGGTTGGTTCCTTCGTGCTTGCAGCAGTCGTGTAGAGTTGGTGTGAGAGTGAAGTGTTTAATAAAATGCATTTCGTACAAGACGAATCATTCGAATAACGTGTGAGTATGAATGGCTGTAAGTTACTAAAGACGACAGTTTGCTAAAGTTTATAATGTATAATTAAAAGAATCACGTGTTAATTTGGGATAATAAATATATTTTTCGTATAAGGTATATGTATGTTTGTGCTTAACCATTATCCTTGTATTTGTAAACTTGTTGGGGCGCGTGTTTGTGTGTGTATGAGAGTGTATTGCCTTCGATCATAACTAAAGAATAAAATGGAAGTAAGTTAGGCCCCTCAGCAACTCACTTCCCCTTAAAAATTTGTAACTTAATAAATATTATTAATTTAGAAAATGCGCAGAAATGCTTGAATAACGTTGTAGTGATCATCACCAACTTCATTATCAACATCGCCGAAATTGTTACCGCCATCAGTCTGTTTCATCTCTCTCAATTCCGATCCCGTACTCTGCCGCAATGCCGCGTAGTGCTCTTCAGCACCTTGCTTCGTTACATCTCGCATCAACTCGGCTTGCTATCGCACCTTTGCCAGTGAACAGTCGTGCTGCTGCGCAGTGCGAATTATGGGGTAGTGCTGGTGGTGATGGTAGTGGTGGCGATGCGAGGCCAGACGTTGGTGTTTGTATGCAATGAGTGTGGCTGGGTTTTCTTTCTAGCACAACTATCAACAGTCGCAAAAGCAAAACACATAAGTTTTTTCCATTACTACCACTAGCAACACTTGTCCACCACACCACTACCACCATCACTGCCACCACTTTTGCGTGCCGGTAATCGACAATCTTGGTGTTTCTTCGCTGCCGCGGTTACGCTGCTCTTGTCTGAGGTGTCATGAGGTTGTTCAATGAACTGGCATCGCGATGCGTGGCGATAAACTTTTTGTTGAGCGATGTCGCCGTTGCAAAAACATTTTGACGGATTCCAACGGAAGCTGGAAGTGATAATACGCACAATACGGCAGCGGATCCCAGTAGGCGAATAGTGCCTCGCGCTTGTCCAGTGCCGCTGCCACACTGGACCGTTCAATTGACGACCAGCGAAAGTTGGCGCTTAGAGCCGAAAGCGCCGATTCCTCTTCATCGGCGCTGGTGAGGCTCAGCTGTCGCATGTGTACGCATTTCATGGTGCGGCAAAGCGTCTGGGCATGAGAGCGATTGTAGCATATGTACGGCAAGGACACGCCCAGCCGCACACCCAACGGTAGGAATTGGCCCGTCGTGCCCTGGCATTTAATTAGACGAAAACTCATGTGTCCATTGATAGAGCGCTGGAAACGAACTTTCGCGAAAAACGTTTTTAGCCAGCGATCGATTTGCGCCTCATCGGACATAATGTCGTTCTTGCGCGCTCCAACTGCTGTCACGGGTATCAGGTTTTTGGTGCTATGCTCTACTTTGCAGGTGACGTTGGCCACTACACGCGAGTCCTTTACCGTCGTACAGGTGACGTAATGCTCGCCGGGCTGATCGCGCACTACCATCCACTGTGAGCACTCGTTGATGTCGTGATTGAACTTGAAATCGCGTCGGTTCGACGGCAGTATGTACTTGTAGCGTTCGATTAGGCCTTGCGTGCCAACAGCCATCAGTATATTTCGGAAACTGCTGATAAAGTTGCTCTCGTACAGGTGCCAGAGGTCGTCTAATGATGAGAGGACGGCGTAGGGGGGCAGAGCGATGCGCTGCGATGCGCATTTCTGGTAGAATTGTAGGCAGTCGTCTAGTACGGTGGTCTCTTGGATGCCGGGAATAAAGCTGGCACAGCCCAAAAGCTCTAGGTGTTGCTTGGCAAGCGCGTCGTAGTAAGCGGGGCTTGTGGCGCAAACCGGGATATAGACAGACGGTTTCTCCTTGTTGACAATATGGCAGAGCGCTGCTATATAACTGTCCACGTTGCTGGGCGTTGGGCGCGGCACGATGTAGAACTTGTCGACGGCCGTGGAGAAACGTGCTAGTCCGAAGAGGCCTTCAAATTCAAATACAATAACACGAGAACCGGACGAATAGAAATTACGAGCCAAGTGCAGGGTCTGTATGGTGCTGCCTCCACTGATGAGAATGGTGCGTCTCTGAGTTGAGCTGGACGAGGTGTCCGATAGCAATGTGTCCGTATTCAGAACAAACTTCACCACCGATACGGGAACGCGAACCATTTTCCAGAATATCCAGAGCAGTGCGGACAACCAGAAACTGGGTGCAGCTATCGACAGTGGTATGTAAAGGATGTAGCGTACGATTAATATTACGAGGTTGAGCAGCAGGTTTGGCCAAAATAACAGCACACGCCCAATGCCGGTGGAGAGGGAACGGGGCTGTTGGCGTATTAGTTGAGTATTGCTATGTGTACGTTGCGGCGTTGTTATTTTTGCAGATGTTAGCACTGTGTCGCCATATGTATAGGATAATTCGGCAAGATTCTCCTGGTTGGGATCTTCCGGTATTAGGTCCAATGAGTTAATGCGTCGAAATCGGGACCGTGCATAGCGCAATTGCCGGGCATTCTCCTGATTGCGCTGCATGTCGAATACTTCTGTACGACACAGACCGGATGCTTCACTAGTACCGAAACCTCTTTGCTACTGGCTAGTTACTTAGGCAGAATGTCACTGACGATTGAATGACTGATTGAAAACTGGGAACGAGGGCTCGGAGACTGGTGCCTAGTTGTTGTTCGACCGTGTTCGATGTGATTGCAGCGATGGCAAAAATCAATAAGCTACTAAATGCTATTCAATTAGAGTCTCATCTTTTAAGTCTCATAATTTTCAAAAATTAATAGAGCCGTCGACGGTGTACATATGTGTGTTCGTCTGCAGATTACAATTCTACTCACGTACAGATCGAAGTCTTTTCGAATACAGTATACAGATGAGTTCTGACTGTACATACACACACATTATTTTCATGTGGGAATATTTTATTTTGTTATTATTATATTTTGTAATCAAACTGTATAAATCATCCGCATAATCTGTGCTATGAGTATGTCGGTTGTGTGACTCTATTGGGTGCACGAATGTACTCAGCCTGAGTTTTGTGAGCCCTACGAGAAAATGGCCGATTCCGAGCAGACATCAGTATGTATATTGTAGATGTACCCATGTATGGGTGTTGGTAGGTAAGTGGGTACATAACTATGTATGTATATGAAGGATTTGGCTGAGCTACGCTTTTGCGAGTTTTTAGTTCGATAAGCTTAATTATACTTTAGTGCGAGTTTGTTTTGTAGCCGTGGCCGTTGCGCATAATTGTACAGCACTCGCTGGCACTCTGATCTACTATCATGTACTTTGATCCTCCTGTCTTATTTAGATGTTAAAAATGTGAATATAACTTATAAGTTTTACGTGCTTCGGTTCTTGGTAGCTGTCGTTTCAGCCTTTCGGTTTTAGACACCTAAACCTACATACATATATACATATTTAAGTGAGTGCAAGTGCAAATATGTACTTATTAATATGTACTTATGTACTTACTGATATACACATTTTTTAGCAGCACGCGCCTTTACTTATCAAATACATACATTCCTTAAAAAAATTAGAGGTTGCTTTGGCCCGTTTTGCATTATAGTATATTGAAACCCCTTCGAATGAAATACGAGTATTCTGGTATGTTTGACCATATGCTTTATGATTGACCTTTTGTCGAAGCTACGTAATTGCTAAAATTTGCATGTCTTCAGTGACGAGCCGAGAAAGAATTCAACTGTGCAGGAATGACTCCATTTTAAGGTTCATATGCATTCATACCAATGTCAGTTATGTATGTACATACATATGTACATAACTGACACGACAGCTATATGACGAGATTAAAGCTCAGCTTCCCGCAGAACAGAACAGATGGAAGAAATTTGCAGTTTTATATCGGTGGTGGAAAAGTGGTTTTTGTTTTTTATTTACATATTAATTATAATACGATTACGGATTCTAACTAGGCCAGCTTAGCCATAATTGCTTCTGTGTTCAGATACTTGTGGAGTACTTTATGGATCGGATGAACGTGACGTTGTGGGTGTGCTTACTTATTACTTAACTGGACATAACAACCCATTACCTGGTTACGGCCTGCTAAGGTGCCTCTGCTTTGCGCGTGTATTCTTCAGTTGGTCCCACCAAGAAATGATAGAGCGACCTCAACTTCCCACAAAGTCACGGTCTCCCTCTTGTCGAACATATTTATTGTACATACGGAAAACATACCCAAGCTAGCGTAGCCACTGAATGTTGATTCGTGGCGCTACGTCCATTTCTTTCAGCAGTTCATATAGCTCGTTCTGTTGGGCTGAAGACTTTGCGAAGCGCCTTCCCTTCGAAAACACCAAGGGCCGCTATGTCATTTCACGACGGTGCACATGTGTGGGAGCACTTAACATAAATTTTAATGAAAACGGTCACCAAATTGTAGGAGCTTTCAACAAAAAGTGTAGCTTTAAATATCGCTGAATTTCAAACTGTTAACATGCACCTTTCGTTGCGCTGACTTTTGATGAATAAAAAGTAGACGATTTGCAGATGTGGCTCGGTACTCACTCGCACAACGCATTGCAATTGTAAAAGTTCATGACATCCAAGATGAAAATATCGTGGCGACGGTATTACTTACTAACTTAACTAATTAAGCAAGACTCCGAAAACTCCCAAAACAGTAAAATATCTCTTCAACCACAACGAGTGAGAGTTTAGTGCGGCATTCCGGCTGGAGGTGTTAGACAATATTAAAGCGATCTGAGGTGCACATTTGGTACATATTGTGCTCAGGGTTTGTGCTTTGTATTTAAGTAAAATATAAATTTCTACGAAAATATTTACTTTTTCTGTGGATTTTAAATGACACCGCTTGTGAAACCTATTTATTAATAACTTGTTCTACCCCGAGCGCTTAGTGTGAACTACCAACGATACTGATTTATTTTATAACAAAATATAGTTATTATTTGTTTTACAATGACATCCCCACTTATAAAGCAAAAAACATCCGCTACTGTTAAATTAATTGTGCATTCGGCGCACACAATTAGAACTACCATAAATAGAAGAAGAAAGTGAAAGATTATTTGAGTCAGACTCAGGTCAGACACATTATAACTATTTGTTGTTTATTTGAAGTATGAGTATTATGTGCTGGTGTGATTAGTAAGACAATTTGCACGTATGCATGCATATACTTATAGATGCGTGATTGTGCAAATATTTTCCAATCAGACCGAATACAAGGTCCGTTAAAAACAAAATGTGCCTCTTTATTTTTCTCTGGATTCGCCAGGATCTTAAAAGTATGATTGCTCTTCCGTCTTATACGTTTGCATGAATATCTGAAATCTTCTATTTATTGGGGATCAATAAATAGAAGATTGAAAGATCTACACCAGTTAGAGTATTGCGTCATCAGGCTTAAAATGATTAGAATTACATAAAAAGATTTGCTCGATAAATAATTTTGATAAGCACGAAATGTGAAACTTGTGAACAGTTTTTAAATTTATTAATTTTGAAGCTACCACCATGGCATAATATGTCATCAGCAATGTACCGACGTGCACTGAAAATCGGAAATTTGTACGATATGCCATTTACGACGTATTCATTGCCAGAAAATTAATTGCGATATTTTGGTTGAACAATGCTGCATGCAGAAATAAATTTCATGGTTGTGCCCTAAGAGAAATATCTAGCATTTTTTTATTAAATTGTAGCCTTCACGCTAATAACCATTTGAGGTAATATACTTTCTTAAAATAAAAGCAAGCGAATCAGTGCGGGGCACATGAATTTAATATATTCACTGCTACTTCTGTCAGGGCGTGCACTTCATGTGTGTACGGATAGATACACATATGAGGATTTATATGCCTATAGGTACACACATACATACATATATCGATGTACTGCATGCACAACATCTATACCTATAGAAAAGTGATATCACTTCAAGGCTGTAGAGGTTAAAAAATTTCACTTAATTTAAATTGCATCCAGAAAACAAAGAAATAATTTAATAAGTGAAGGCAATTTCGCGATAAGCGGCATAGACTTCTTCAAAAAGAAATGCTGCTTAGTCTTGGAGACACAATCGCACATACTCGCTCAAATAGACAGCTGTGAATTGCAAGAAACATCTAATTATTTGTATTCCAGGACATGAACTCGTTAGGCGATAACCTTTCTAAATGCAACGAAAGCAAAAATAGCTACCACAGACTGGTGCAAAACATCTTTTATACGCGTATGTGCATTTGTACAAAAATCAATGAAAACAGCGCTTTCGGCTTGTAGTTGATTTAATTTTCGATTTTATTTTATGATGGTTTCAGAGGTCCTCGATTAGTTAATGCCATGCAAAAAATTTTCCACACAGCAGGGCAACAAAACACGCGGGCAGGGTGGCATAGTATTGGTTGGGCTTGACAACCTCCAATCAAACAGTATTTATAGACAAATTAACATATTCTCGGTTGACATGAGCAGCTTGTTTGAGCATAAGTTTACGAGTTGTAGTAATAACGATTATTATATTTATGTTACTCGTATCTAGGCAGGGGCAGGGGTACACTATTATTTGTGGGTATGGCATAATTGCGCGATGAAGTAATCGGGCCAGAGGTATCCAAAACTCACTCGTTTATGAGTAAGTACGAGTGTATCTAGCTGACTAAAGTGCAAAGCGCAGTAAACTCACTGCAGTTAATAAACTGAATTGGTTAAATTTTAAATGCATGCTTTATGATTGTACTATATACTGTATAAATATGGACGTATTACTATATATGTACATCGCAACTCAGCTTTTTACAAGTTCCATCTGCATTCGGATGGATTAAGAATACCACTTTCATTTTATGCTCGTGTAATGGTTGGCGCGTGTTTGTTTCAAAATTTACTAGCGAAAATTGTCAATTTCTGACTGAGCCCCAGCCACAATCATTGCTAGTGGTTTGAATTTATTAGCCTAAACAATTCCATGTAAAATCAATGCTGGTGTCCCTGGCTACCAAGAATTTGTTAATTCAATTGCTACGCTGCCTTATACTTATGGTGCCCAGCCATGCGGTCTCTCCTGCACACACACATCCGTACATAAGTATGCGCCCCAGAGGCGTATACGTAACATGATAATAAGACGGAACATTTGGCATGAATGTTGTGCCTCGCATTGAATTGTAATTTTCGCACATTGACTTTATCAAAGAAATAAAAAAACAAATATTTCCCCCTAAAACAAAACCATCTAGACGCCGCTGCAGCACTCATTTGACTTTTTATTTTAGCATAAAAACTACAGTGCCCCGGAAACGAACCCTTCAGTCTTTACGTGGAGCGCACATGCGAGTGTTCAAAGGTTTGCTTTGACTCCTGGGCGGTCTCAGTTGCGACGGGTTTTGCATTTGGTGCTTAAGTCGAAGTTAATATTTGTAAAAGGTAAAATGAGTGGCTCACTTTCTTGTAGCCATGCCAACTTTTAACGACGTTTTAAGCGGTTTATGAAATCATGCTAGAGCACGCTGAAGCTAACTAATTTAGACTACGAACGTATTCGCAACTGGCTAAAAGTGGTTATAAAATCTTCTTACGTGGTGTTAAATTGATAAGTTATTTGCTAGCACTCCAGCGCGGAGCAACACTGGTTAAATTTCTATTACCAAAAGTGCTATAAGAAAAATCAAAGAAATAAGTAAGAAATAATTCAGATATTGTTGCGAAACTGAATTTACTCGTATCAGTATTAAAACTTCAGCTTAGTGTTTTTATGAGCTAGACAAAGTTGAAATAATGAAGATCGATTTTAATGCTGCGATTAGAAAAGTGAATTTATTTAAACGTACTTTTGGGGAAAAAATTAAGAATAGAATTTTGAACATTTGTTGATTGAACTAAGTAAATGTACTAATAAAATTACATATTCTTTCTCTTAATGAGCGTAAGAAAGATCTGGTTACTTTTTATATTTCTAATTTAAGGAGTGTTTTTATTCATCAACAACATCGACGCTCTGAATTTTACCAAATTTGAACTCACATATAATTTTGCTAAAACGATGCTTTTCTTTTGCTTGCTAGTGAATAATACATGCTTTCTGTGATAAAAAGAAACGTCAAGTGGATTGCGTGGAAGAACTTTACAACAAAAATTAACTACCAACTCAATTAACTACCACTATGTCGTAATCTGTCACAACTCCCGCTGTTATACATTTTTGAAATAATAGCTATTACTGTATGTCTGCATCAAATATGATGTTTTTTTTTTTAATTGTGGCTACCGTGCAGAAGACGATCGAGTCTTGAAAACGTACAAACTGTAACCCTGAATATGGCCCTTCGTTTGGAAATGTGAACGGCTCGCTTCAGGTTCCAAAGTACGAAAACTTTTTATTAATAAACACAATACTCGTTTTAATCGTGTACTATGCTGATTCACAATCGCCTGGTAATGGTGATAACGATTATAAATCTAACAAATGTACAGAGGATTGAGCATACTCATCGCTTAGCCGTACATACTTATTGTCTTATCGTCGCAGCGTTGTAGCCTAGTCTCCGCGGTAGGTATAGTACGAATAGGAAGTCGAGAATTTTAGTGGTGACAGACAGTGCCGTGCGTGTCATAACACATCATCATAATGGCTATCATCGTGGCAAACATAGAGCATACTTTGCATTGTAATGTGCACCAAATTTTGTATTTATGAGCAAGGGAAGCATAATCGTGTTAGGATGCCATGGCAACGACAAGCAACATGGGCCTATGTACATAAGTGCAACTGCAATAAATGGATTTTTTATTTGGTTGCGAACCTGCAGATATCAAAAAGTTAGAAACTAGAATTGTAATATTATATACATATGTATACTGAGGACGGTAGGTATGAATTTTGGCGGCTATATTTTTTTAATCGTTGGAGGTAATTTTCATCCGTATACAAACTCACATGAACAACGCGGATGGTTTTCGTGCAAGGCTCTTATAATTAAGACTACAAACACAGGCTTATAATATTTAATCCATACTTAGAAATGGTAAATATTTTTATTAACAGATGCAGGCATACCGCGATAACTTTAAGCAAACACCCTGCCCCACGGCCAATGAGCAGCCATCAACTGGCTCTACTGCCACACGTTTGCCTTTCTCCAAATCGAATCGCAGCCGCAGTGCAGTGGATAGTAGCTACGGCGCAGTCGGTGCTCCACCTACAACAGCCATTACTACCAATGCAGCAGCTGCTGTCAGTACTACACCCAGAATGTTGAGTCCGGTTCCCAGTATTGAACCAACGTCCACCGCAACACTGGTGCGCCAAAACCAAGAATTACGCCAACGCCTAGCAGAAGAGGCCAATAACTATCGCCGTCGCATAGACACTTACAAGCAGGCACAACAGAACCAGGCGAACTTGGTGAGTCGCTTGCAGTCCAAGATACAACAGTATCGACAGCGATGTAGTGATTTGGAGGATCGCATGCATGAGACCATTAAGCACACACCAGCAACAATTTGTGCCCCAAAAATTACCACTGGGCCGACTTCGAGCCAAGTTATGGTAAGCAAGGTGCAAGTGTCAAATATTAGCCGTAATTAGCATACTTCTTATTGTGCCCCGCAGTGCTCAACTTCATTGACTTTGGGTCAATCAAGTCTTCCGTGTTCATCCTCGTTAGATTCACCTCCACTCACCTGTGCGCGGGACTTCATGCTGCACGAGGACGGCGGCGAGCTGTGCCGCAAGCTCGAGGATGAGCACAACAAATGCGAACAATTAATGACGCAGAACAATGCTCTTCGTCAGCAATTGGAGGAATCCAATCGTACGAACGAAGCCTTGACCAATGATCTGCAGAAGCTATCTAACGATTGGTCAAATCTACGTGACGAATTGATAGTGAAGGAAGATGAGTACAAAGAGGAAGAACAGGTGAGGAAATTAATTCTGCTGATGGCCTTCCTCTGTAATCGATTTTCAGTAGTTGTCGTCGTATTATAAAAAATAAAGAAGATGTAGAAAAGCATTGGTGTTGGAGTTGCTTAAACAGTTGAATTTTTTTGTCGCGCTTTAGGCCTTTAAGGACTACTACAACAGTGAACACAATCGTTTACTGAAGATGTGGCGTGAAGTGGTCGCTGTGAAACGTACCTTCAAAGACATGCAAGCCGCCATGAAGAATGAGGTCGCTAAGATGGGCTTAGAAATCAATGGTGTTGCTAAAGAGTTGTCTGGCTCCTGCAGCAGTGTCTCTTTCAGTCTGCAGCAGGCTAAGCGCGCCACAGATGAACAACTCTCTAATACCAAACGTGAGAACAACGACCTGCAAGCACAGCTCGCCACACTTAAGGTGCAGTATGATAGCGCACGTCAGGAAATTCTTGAACGCGACCAACGGCTTCTTGACTTGATGAATCAGTTGAAAAAGCTGGAGGAACGCTGTGCACAAGCCGAGTCACAGGCCATGCTTGCCAATCGCTACAATGACGAAATCGAGCGCTTGAATAATTCGATCCGTGAAATCGCTCAGGCCGTCGTACAAGATGCTGAAATCGCCGATCGCGAAGCGGATGCTGCCGAGGTCAATGGGTCAATGCAGCACATGCACTTAACACGTGATTCCACAACATCGGCATCTGCGACGGCCAATGTCCCCACAAAATCGCCGCGTCGCAGTTCGACTCGTGCGTCGCAAGCTTTCGCCGAAGGCACCATATCAGCAGTTCAAGCGGCTCTGCATAAATACCAGTTGGCGTTACACGACATGCAAGTGAGATTCCAGAATGCCAATGACAATCTCCGAGGCACTAAAGCTCAGCTGGATACATGCGAAGGAACGAAAAACCTGTTGACGACAAAGGTGCAACAGCTCACGGAAAAGCTAGACGCTAGTAATGCAAAGCTATCGGAGCTACTAAAGGAGCGTGAAAGTTTGCAGCGAACTCTGGAGGAAATACGTGCACAGAAACAACAAGCAGAGCAGGGTCGCTCCGAATTGAATACGGCGGTAAGTTGGTGGCTTCTGGTGTATGTTTGCGATCTGCATGTGAATATTGATTGAAATACTTTTCAGTTTGAGAATCTAAGTGTTGACTTTGAGAAATTGCAAATGAGCCATGGGAAATTGCAAAAGAAGATTGATTCACTGGAGGAGGATAAGAAGGCCGTGGAGCTCGAGATTCAACGTATTTTAAAAGATAAAAATATCACGGAAATGAATCTGAGGTAAGTATCGTTTTGTTTCCCTTCATTCATATAAATATCGTTGTTGTTGACATTTTTGCAGGTCTGAAGAAGATCGTGGCAGTCGTTTACGTGAGGAAACAATTTCATTGCGTGAGGAATTAAATCGAGTTAGTCTCAGTCGTGATTTGCTGGAGCAACAACATATTGAGTCCGAGAATTTGATTAATCTGATTGAGAAACAGAAATCGGATTTGGAATACGATTTAGACAAGTTGCTGCTGGAGAAGTGCGATTTGCAGGAGCGCTTAGAAAAAGTATCAAACAACAACAATACCACTTCAGATGAATTGAAATCAATACAAAACTGTTTAGTTGAGACGCAAGAAGAGCGAAAGAAATTGCGCCTTGAAGTAACCGACCTGAATACCGATATTGCTGAACTGCGGAAGGAACTCAGTAGCGTAGAGAAGACGCGTTTGGAACTGGAAACTGAAAACTTGTCTTCCAGTGAAAAATTAAAATGTCTGCAATTGGAAAAGGAGAAAATTTTGCAAGATTTAGCCTGCATCACACGCGACCGCGGCGACATTCACAACCAGTTGACCGCTTTGTGTCGCAAAAAAGAAGCACTTAATGAAGAATTGATGAGAACTCGCCAGAGGTTGGAGCAGACCAGTGAAACAAACAACCGTTTGAACCGAAATCTGGAGGAAATGGTGAAGGATGTTGAAGAAAAACAGGTCGTCATTGATTTGCACGAGAAAGAAACACATCGCTTGCAGGTTTGTTCAACTTTTCAACGCATCAGATTCAAGTATATGCATCCATACATACTTACTTACATACATACATATATAAGTACATACAAAAATATATTTATTAATTTGAATATTTTTAATATGATGTTAAGGAACTTTTGGCCGCATTGCGCACTGAGAAGGAATCTCTTGAGGCTGTGCTCTTCGATGCAAATACTACGCTAGAAGCGACAGAAGAAAGGCGCACGCAGCTGGAGCGAGACCTGCAGGATGCTTTAGTGCGAGAAGAATCCTTAAAGAATAACGTAGCACGCTTGCAAAAGGAGTTGGAGCAATGCCAACGCCGCGCTCAAGAGACCAAAACTCAACTCATTAATGCGGCCCGCGCGGCTGAAAACGATTGTAATCAGAAGATTTCCGGGCTTAAAATGGCAACTGAAGAAGCGGCCAAGAAACATGCGGATGAAGTGCATCAGCTTCGAGGTGCGCTGGAAAAACGTATGCAACAAGCGTTACAGGCGCTGCAAACTGCGAAAGACGACGAAATTGAAAAGTTGCAGGAGCGTATTGAGGTGCTACAGGCACATATAGAGAGTTTGGTGCAGCAGCATGAAGAAGCAATGATTCGCGCTGAAAATGAGAAGCAACAGGCCTTGTTGATGGGTATGTAAGGAGTTTGGGGAAATAAGTAAAACATGCAACTCACAAAAATCTGTACAACTGTTATTAGCACATCGCGACAAACAATCAATTGCTGAAAAACTGGAAGCAGTTGTGAGAGACTTAAAGGCAGAACAGGAAGCTTTCGATCGTTGCAAGCGCGAAAACAACGCTAGAGACGACAAACAACGGAATGCCATTGCACAGCTAAAGGACGAGATCGTTGCAATTCGCACCAAAGAAGAAGAAAACAAGTAATGTATATTTAGAATCAATTTTATTCATCACTTAGCACAAATCATGTCGGACGTTCGCAAACCTCTGTGGACGCCCACATGAAGAGTACGAATTGTTAAATTTGTAAATTACTATCATTTAATGCATATACATACATACGTGCGCTGCTGTACCCAACACTCGTATTGATATACATATATTGTTTGCACTGAAAGAGTTTATTATGACCTTCGTTTCATTTGTATATACATACCTATACATAAAATAGAGATCTTAATAACAGTTGTTTATATAAACAATACATTAATATATATAAATTTATCCTCATTTTAAAAATATAAGTTGCATGGAAGGTCTCACCCTTTGTAGAACACTTCGTACCACATTTTCCCAATAGTTCTGGGCTCCTCTTATTATTTATGTATTAGCGATTGAAATGAAAGTTCATCAGAAAGTTTTCTTAGAAATACCACGTTAATAATAAATACCACGTCTAGGACTCGAAAGGAAATACCGAAAATATATTTCTTAATGCTCTTTATTGTCTTGTTCAATATTTTATATAGAATCAAATTGGAGGAATGCCTACGAAAACAAGAGATACAGCTGTGCGCCACCAGGGAGGAGCGTGATAATTTGTTACGCAGTAACGATGAATTGAAGATGGATATTCGGTTGAAGGAGGACAAAATTGAAGCTATCAACAACGAATTACAGGATGCGTTCAGAAAAATGAAAGAAGGTTCGCATATTGAACATTGTGACAAATAATATAAATCTCACATATTATGGACAATTTTTTTGTGCAGGGGAAGGTTACATTGATAGCCTGCGCAAGGAACTCACCGATTGTCGTCGCCAATTGGCCGATAGTAATATTGAACGGGATAAATACGCAAATAGCAACAAAGACCTACGTGAGCATGTGAAGCATGTGGAGGGTGCTAAGCGCGAACAGGCGCGCGCTATCGAAGAAGCTTTGCAAAAGATTAGTAACTTACAGGACAGTAAAAATGCCTTAGAAAATGAGCGCACTCGCCTTACCACAATCCTCAAAGAGACGGAGAACAATATGAGCAAAACGGCCCAAGAGTTAAACACCACAAAGAATACGCTGCAAAAAACACAAATCGAGTTCGCCCAGAAGGACGAAGGTGGTAAGGAATTGCAAAATAAACTGGCAACTGAAATTGAATTAAGGGAACGAGCCCAACAAGAACTCTGCCAGCTTAAGAAACAGGTAAATAGCGATAGATCGTAAGATGTCTTAATTGTCAATCTGCATATTGTACATAAATAATCGACTCGACAAAAGAAACAATTTTTTTAGAAATTTGTAAAATGTTGTAAATGTTTTTAAACAGTACTAAAATTTAACTTTTCGAATTCAGTTCCAGAGTTGCGAAGTCTGGAATTGTTTTCAAATAATTGTATCACATCATAATTTTCTTTGATATAAACCCACATTTATGATAGTTGCCCAATTGTTCTTGTGCGCATAAAGTACAAACTATTTTGTTGCCATTATATTTTATTAAGCTTGCCGATCTGGAGGAGAATTTATGTGCAACACGGGCTGAACTGGGGCGAGCACGTTGTCAATCCAATCAGGAGGAGCACCGCTTTCATAATCGGGAGCAGGAGTTGATCGCCCGTATAGAGGAGGCACGCGGTCGAGAGAAACGTTTAGAGGATCAGAAACACAACTTGGAAGTGTGCCTCGCTGATGCCACTCAACAGATACAAGAGCTGAAGGCACGTTTGGGTGGAGCTGAAGGTCGCATCCGCGCTCTCGATGAGCAATTGGCATGCGTTGAGCTGCATAAGCGAGACACAGAACATAAGCTTAGTTCGGTGGCACATACGTTACGTCGCATTGCGGGCATCCAGCCCGATGGTACTGTGAATCTGTCATACCGCCTGCTTAGTCCGTCAAGACGTTATAGCCCGGTACGCAGCGCAGGAGCACCTAGCTGCCTTGATTATGACACAAGAAGCACCTCTCAATGCCCCGACGGACCCATTGACGTTGATCCGGATCTGGTCCGAAAGGGTGTGCGAAATCTAATGCATCAGGTGGCGCAAATCGAACGGGAGAAGGACGACTTAAAGACGCAGCTATCAACGGCTAAGAAACAACTACAGGATGCTGCCGAGCAGCAAATTCGATGCGATGGTAAAGTGTCTAAGCTGCAGCAAATGTTGCGCCATTTGCAGGAGGAAAAGAGTAATTTGGATACGGAGCGTAGTATGAAAGTGACAGCACTTAATGCTTTAGAAGACAAATTCAAACAGAAGTGCGACGAATGCCAACAACTGCGGGAAAAGTTGGCGCAAACAGAAATGCAGTTGGCCGCATGCACTGAAGAGAATTCACAAAACGAGGTGAGTTTATTCAGATGTATCTATGTAGGGAAAGTGTTTGTCAAGAAAGTGTTTTTTACAATGGGGAAAAAACATATTTTGTGGTTTTCTATGCACCAAATTCCACGAGATAAAAGTGTTTATTGAATTTTCTCGTTCGAGACATTTACTTGATGTATTTTAAAGCGAACAGTGTAAAAAAATGCAATTGCAAGAAATTGGAACAAAGTGCAGGAACGAAAACAAAGCGATCTCACAAATTTGCTTGTCAACAAAGTGTTTTTACATTTCCTCTTTAGCGCTGTAGGCGCCTTACAGTCGCGCGCCGAGCTATTGTACAGTTATGGGTCCGATGCTCTCCATGCGTTTTTTTATGTTTCCGCAATATCATTAGATTTAATTGCGATTAGGTAGTCAAGCATAGTAGTTGTGATCAGATACAAAAAAACTTGAAATGCCTGGAAAAAGGACGACATTTGAAGTAGCTCAGTTGGTTTATTACAACCATCACATTGGAAAAAATGTTCGGGAGTTAGCAGAGATGTTCGCTTTAACGAGGCAGACCATTTACAATATTTTAAACCGCTCGGAAAAAGAGGGTAGATTAGAAGCAAAACCATCGACCGGCCGTCCGCGTAAATTATCGAAAAGGGCAGAACGGTTTTCAATTAGAAAAGTTAACGATAATCCGCGAATTTCGACTAGAAATCTTGCAAGTGAGCTTAAGGAAGTGTGTGGTGTGGATATGTCCTATGAAGCAATAAGACAAGTCTTAAAAAAAACATAAGTACACTTCAAGAGTTGGTAGAAAAAAAAACACTGCTTTCAGTGCAGCATATTGAAAGGTTTATCTTTTGCAACGATTCACATTTCAAAGCCAAATGAATTCTGGGATGATGTTATATTTTGCGACGAAACCAAAATTATGATGTACTACAACGATGACCCCAATAAAGTATGGCGGCAGCCTCTAAAAGCATTGGAAAACCGCAATATAATTCCCACAGTAAAGTTTGGCAAATTATCAGTCATGGGATGCATTTCAAGCAGAGGGATAGGAGATTTAGCATTTATTTAAAATACCATGGACGCACAACAATATTTGCAGATTCTGAAATGCCATTGCAACTTTTTTCCTTTGTCAAAACACTTTCTTGACAAACTGTATCTACATGTGTAGTGCTCACACCTACTTTTTAAATACTTAGAACGGATTGATGGAAAATAGACAAATACTAATTGTTGCTCTAATATTAAGGATCGATTGGATAAATGTCGGCAACATGGCGGAAAGTTAGAAAATGAGAAGCGACAACTTCAAGAAGATCTAGCCAAGGCGGAGGGTCGAGCTGCTAAGCTTGATTTGCAACGCGTGGCCATGGAGGGCGACATTAATCGCTTGCAGATGGCTTTGCAAGAGAAGGACTGCCACGTCCGTCAAGCTCAGGAACGCTTGGATAATCAAAATCGCTCCATGGCGCAGTTGGAGGATCGCTGCACTTCGCTCAAGACCACTGTCGATCAAATGAAAGAACGCCTGCAAAAGGCAGCCATCACCGAAACGGAATTGAGAGGTGAACTGAAAACGTTATCTAAGGAGCTCTCCGAGCAAGGCCATTGTTCACAAGCAAACGAGGATAAGTTAAAGCTTCTGCAGAAATCACTGCAGACGGCTGAGAATGAGAAGCGTATACTGGCTGAACGATTGGATAACACTCAAGCGACGGTGAACGAGCTGCGACGTAGTCAACAGGCTCAATTGGACAGTGTGCAGCGGCTGCAGGAACAAGTAACCGACCTAGAAGTGCAGCGCTCTGCATTAGAATCTCAACTGCGCATAGCCAAATGGAATCAGGAGACAATGGATAAAGGCGGTAATGGCGGCGAGAAGCGTGAGGAGGAAGAGCTCAGTCGCCAGCTGAAATCGTCACAGCGTGAAAAATCAGAGTTGAGGAACAAGTTGCAAGCATTGCAGGATAAAGTCAAACAGCTGGAATCGGACCGAAAGAGCAAATTCTTCGGGAGCGGCGGAACTGCATACGATCGTGCCGAAAAGAATACTTCATACTATGATGCCGGTGATTATGATTCTAATCGGTTGGAGAGTGCGGCCGACAATTACTTGAAGGGAGGTGTTGGTGGCCCTTATAGCTGCGGACTGGACCATGCTGTGATTGAACAAGAGGCACGCGATTTACGTTTAAAAGTGCGACGTCTGGAAACATTGTTGGCAGAGAAGGAGTCGGAGTTGGCGCGCTGCAAGGCGCGGCTGCACGACAGCGCCAAGTGCATGGATGGAGGCTTAGACTCGGAACGCTACCGCAATGCTCAATTGCATGCTGAAAAGCTGCTTGACGCACGTGAGCAGGCGCACAGGCAACAGGTCTTGCGGTTGGAAAATCAGGTCCAATATTTATGCGTGCATAAATGTGTGAATCCATTATTGATATTTCTATTTGCTTGATCAAAGGTTTCCATTTTACGTGAGCAGTTGGCACAGGAGGCAAAGCGCCGCCAACAATACATCCTAAGAAGTTCGAAGGCAAACCGGGAAATGCAACACTTGCGTAACACTTTGGGTGATTCTTTGCGTCACGTATCGCAGCATCCACTGGATCCAAATCTTTTGGAGAGCGAATCGCGACGGTAATGTTGCTTGATTCGTAATATTTTTAAAGGAAGTTAATCGAAAATGATCACTTTAACAGTTTGGATACCGCAGTTTCCATGAGTCTTCCGCCTTCGACATGCCGAGACTATGACCGCGATTAAACAGTACCGATAAGCTGAGTTAGTTTCATATTAAATTCAACACGTCAAAATCAAAGAAGGACTTGCAAAGATCCATAACTGCCACTATCAGCTTACTGTCTTCAACTGATTGCATTTATTTAAAATTTATACAGACACATTTACATTGACATAATACTATGTATGTATTGCATAGCGCTCTACAAGCATGTGTGGAAATATTTTCCAACTTTTCCTCTACATTTGCGGAAAGTGTGTGAAATTAATACTTTTTTAAGCCGTTGTACTTAATTTATATTAGTAGGCGATGTGTTTTTGCTTTGTAGGCTTGGATCTTGTACATTATTTTAAATTTGAAGATTTTCATGCTTAACAATTTAATTTTTTTTAATTTTTTACTTAGTTCCAATTTAAGTTTTTGTGTTGTTTTGTTTGTGCATATACATATATGCGTATATGTATCTATTACATACGTTTTCCCTTATATAAATTATTTAAGTCCATCCGTTACGCTATTCATTTGACATACTTTACTCACTTTAAACTGTAGTAATAGGCAAACAAGTTTTACACCAGAAATGCGCACAAGTATCATAGCCAGCACTAGCACCTCGTATCATTCCTGTAAGTCATGATATAATTAGTGCTTTTCATTGTCTGCTAGAAAGACAATAGAATACAGTGTATTCAATATATCATATAGCCAGCTCTAAGGACTGGAATTAAAACACAAAACTACACTCTTCGCACTTACCTCTTTTGAAATACATACATATACCACCACATAAATATGTGTAATATGCGCAGTCGTCAGCCCAGTAAGTGATACATTTATTCGAAATAGGTCCCACACTGTACCATGGCAAAATATAAAATAACCACAAAATCTGAAACTGTTGCACTTCTCTTCTACGCTGGAGAAATTTTGCATTACAGTACAATGTTCTCATCGACATACTCACATACGCTAATACATAGTCATACACGATCCTAATGTTAACTTTATATTGTGTCACTAAGAATTATGGCACAAACATTTTAAATGAAAGTAAGAAATATAAACACTATTTGTACACTTTTAGAAAATCTAAAAGTTCCGTCTTTTTATTTTGATTTTAATAGCTTTTTCAAGCAGAGAACAACGGCCTTCATGTTCGCTTTCTGCTGCGATAATTTTGCTACTTCGCCAGCAATAGCAAAAAATGCTTTCTCCTTGCCGCTTTGGTATTTCCTTACAGCATTGGCTTGGTTTTCGATAGCTTTCAAGCAGAGTTGCTCAATAGCATCGGTGTTAGATATTTGACTCAGTTCATGTGTCCTAATTAGCTATACGATGTTTGACAATTAATCGCTAGTTAAAAATTTGTTTGCAATTTCAAATACCTTTTCGACGTCGCTGCCTGGCTGCTGATGCAGCAACTCAATGAGATGACGAGCTGCTTTTAAGTTTATCTCGTCCGCATACAACGATTTCATAATATCCTCCAAATGCTTGTAGCTTAATTGGCTAAAAAAATATGCATATTTAAAAAAAGTTAAGCCTCATAGACATAAACGAAAAACGTCATCTTAACGCACCATTCTTGGATATCTATGTTTGCCTTGTTGCAGTAGGTCAACAGATCGTTGATTAGAAAATTGGTAATCATCTTTGTCGGAATATCGGGTAAGTGTTTAATCGTATTTGTAAAATGATCCAGCAATACAGGCTCATTCTGAAAATAAATGCGTTCAGTACATAGAATAGCGTAGAGTATAAAAACCAGTATACCACCAATATAATGGCTGTTTCTGTATTCAATTTATATGTGTCAATTAATCGACGCCGTGTGCTTTCGGGTAGTTCCGGCAGTTCCTTCGAAATTTTCGGTACTGAAATTAAGTCGCCGGCGTCTCCGTCCGACATATGCAGGCGTAATGGCGGCAAATTCGGCTCTGGCATAAATCGATAATCCTGCAGCACTTCCTTGTCACGCATGGCTAGTGTGCAACGCGCCACCGCATCCCAGGAGCGAGTCTCGTTCGCAATGACACCGCCCTCACCGACAATTTCTAACTGCCGGTTTATTTCATACGTAATAGCTTGCGAAATGCTGCGCACCGAACCTATATTCTTCACCTCTGTTCGTACTCCAAATGGTTCACCTTCCTGATGCACTGAAATATTGGCATCTACACGCAGGGCACCCTCTTTACACATGAATTAAAAATAATTATCAGGTTTGGCGAAAGCGATGAATCGGAAACAATAAATGCACCTTCCATTTTGCAAGAGCAAGTTTTCAGACGTTTTAGTGTTAATATGAGTTCTTTGATTAGTGACGCAGCTTCCTCACCAGTCTCCAGGTCAGGAGCAAATACCAGCTCCATTAGCGGGAGTCCGGCACGATTTAAGTCAACCAAACTCCTTTAATATATAATGATAACATAATATGTCGACCACATCAACATTTTGTAAATGCTAAAGCACCTTTTTAGTATGTCATCGTGCAGTGATTTACCACTGTCCTGTTCCAATTGTAGCTGCAATAGCCGCACAGTTTTGTAATATATTTTCCTACCGGGCACTATGACCGGAAACGTCATTTCACCATCATTAGCCAGAGCCGCGCGTTGTTGGGTTATTTGAAAACCAGCCTAGGAAAGGAAGGGCAGGAAGACAATAAATTATGCTCGTACCCATGGCGATATTTATGAAAGCTAACCGGCAAATCAGCGTAAAAGTAGTGCTTCCGATCGAACATGGACTCTTCGTTAATGCGGCAGCCAAGCGCAAGTGCTGTTTTTATGCCAAATTCCACACATTTTCGATTCAAAACCTATAAGGCTAGGCGGATTAGATAAGCTCTATACCATATCTCACTTTAATACCTACCGGTAATGTGCCAGGAAGGGCGGCATCGAAAACGGAAACGGCATTGTTTAGTGGTTCACCGAAGGAAGTACTACTGCCTGAGAACAACTTCGACACGCTGGCAATCTGAGCGTGCACCTCCAGACCAATAACGCTTCTCCACTTCCTTAGTCAATAGAAAATATTCGAATAAATGTAAGCCCCCTAATAAACGGATAAAAATGATATACCTGTTAACTGCTTTGGACGGTTGCACATGTGTAGAGAATCCTCTGTTGATCCTTCTATTTATAAATAGGCATCTTTGCCACATTTCTTTAATCGCCAACTGCGGAAACTTTGCTTTTATAACTGCAGCGGAGATAGCAACTGATAAATGCTGATGACCAGCTGGGATGGGAGCAATAACAGCTGGTTAAGAAGTTCAGCTGATTGGTTTTATTCAATACTTGGACATAGAGCCGCCCTCTATGTGCGAGAACTGAATTTATAATTCAGGGAAGAGAAATGCCCTCTACAGTTGCCACTATAGTAGCAATTTTGACTGTTTTTACAAGCAAGATAAACATTTTTTTTTTATTTCTAGGTTCAATGGTTGTGTACAATTGTGACAATTTGAGAATTAACACATCAAGACTGATTTTGATTGGCTGAATTTGGCCGTCTAAAAACCCCTAAATAAATACATTGCATTATGGTTGTTGTCCCTACGCTATCACCTGCAGTGAATTCGCCTTGGTCGTGTCGAACTAGCAGGGTAAATATAAATCCCTTGAATAATGAGAGATTATCTTCTTACCTGGGTTGTGTGCGGTTTCAATCTGGCAGCATTGCTGCTCCTCCTCTATTGCTGTCAATTCTTGTTCGATTGGAGGATGTGCACGACGAAATAAAAAATTGAAATGAAATTTCTGCTTGCAGAAAGTTGCACATTTCTACTAGAAAACTGATCTGAACTGCAGAAGAAGGCGAAAAAATGCAACAAGCGGAAGTGAGTGTTTGGTGCGCAATGGTAGATGATGAGATAGCAAATTGCGAATAATAATAATAGTTATTATTAATTAACTAATGTCCCCCTGTCGGATGACAAATGTTGCTCTTGAGCGACGGAAAGGGGATAATTTCGCAAGTCGAGTTGGGATAATTTGACCGAGCTCTGGCGACAAATCGTTTTGCTCAAATTCGGAGATGGAATAATTGCAGTAGAAAATAAAAATATTTGTATTCAATTGGAGGAATTTTTTCGCGGACATATTCAACCTGTAATCACTTTTGCTTAACATTTCACAGACAACGACGAAGAGCAGAAGCAGAGGTATAATAAACGAAGAAATTAAGTTTGAAGTGAGTAGCAATAGCGGCAACAGCAACGGAAGCAGCGCGGCAGCAGCTACTGCGGCAACGTCAGTAGTTGTTCTGGCTAAATTGACCAACGTACGTACGCCAGAGTGCGAGAAACTAGCAGTAAGAGGGCAAACGCAGGTCTCCAACTAATGCGATCAAACACTTGGGGGCACTGCTGATATCGACTTTTCTGCAAGCCAACTTCAACCATTAGTGAGCGTGTAATTCAGGAGTGCCAGTAAACATATTGCACGTGTCGCCGGTTTTTTCATGCTTAACGAAAGTTTTCAACTGTGTTTGCTGGTGCCGCTATAAGGTGTCACGTCAGGAGAGGACGCAGGATGGAGGTGGAAAAAATTTTCAACGACCTCGAGTCGAACCAAACACATGAGTGCGACGAGTCTAAGAAGAAACTAGTTGAATTGTTCACGCAGAGTGAGTGTTAAATGCGTTTTTAGGTGTAGGGTGTCGTTGTAATGATCTGCTTTCAGGCAAAGAACATTGGCCGGTGCACTACATGATGGAATACTACTTTAAGACGGGTTCGCAGCGAATCATGGAGGTTTTGGTGAAAGTGCAGCCGCCACACGATATCTATGTGTTCGATCGTCTAGCCGAATGGCTAAAATCGCAAACGCATCGTGTACAAGCATTAAATATTTTCTGCTTTGTTGTCCGCAAACATCCCTCGTGGTTGTATAAAGTGGAGAAACACCGTCTCATAAAGGACATTTTCAAGCTGCTTCTTGTAAGTCATGAGTACATATTTTTTGTAACGTAATTGGTGTTCTAACGGTTTATTAATTTTACTGTGACAATGCAGGCAGAAAAAGAAATTGTTCCGCTAATGAGTGCGCTGCTATGCATCATTACTTTGCTGCCGCTCATACCGAACCTCGTACCAAATTTCCTTAGTGACCTGTTTGACGTGTTTGGCCACTTGGCGTCGTGGAACTGCCAAAATCCGAATAAGTTGCCAGATGACAAACTTGTGCACTTACAGCTGGGATTGCAGATGTTGTTTCATCGCCTTTACGGCATGTATCCGTGCAATTTCCTGGCCTACCTGAGCGAATTTATCAAGAAGGAAAAAGGTGCAATTTTTCACCATACTATCAAGCCGCTACTGGAAACAGTGCGCGTGCACCCGATGCTGGTAACGGCAACCACGGAAACTGAGGTGGGACCTAGTCGATGGAAAGAAAAGGAACCTCATGATGTGGTCGAGGAGTGTGCGAAGCTGTCACTCCCAGTACTCCATCAGGTGAGTTGAAGCAGGAGCCTTCAGAGATCCGATATAGTCCTGATGACCTATCGAATTTTTTTAATAGGACCTTAGTGTTGAACCGGTTTACCGGTTGGCGCCATCTGATCTGCTGGATACACCTGGTGGGGCACATTCTACGCTTAGCGTGGATCACAGTAACAGCAGCACCATGTTCAGCAGCGTCAACACTAACTTTATGTATGCGCACTTCAAGGAGCAGCATCACCAGCAACAACGACGCGGCCTTCCTTTTAGTCGTTTCGACGGTGAGGCCAGCCTGAGCGGTGGCACCAGCGCCACCATATGGAGTCCTTACCATGAAATTGCCACCTCAGGGCCTATCCCCCTGACGCCCACGCCGCTGTCCATGTTGCCATTGCCCACGCCAGCTACAGTAAACAATCAACTGCTGGGGGTTACAGGTTCTTCACCGCCGGAAGCTGCCGTAGAGGCTACACCCGAAACTACTCCCATGAAAGATGCGAAAGAGATGAAACAGCAGCATGGAAGCATGACTGGCGTGCCGGCGCTCGCTAACCCACATGCTGTACGGGCTATCTTCGCCAGCAGCCAGCCATCTTCACCATTGCGCAAAGAGCAACACAATCAATTCAATTTTCCAGAGATGGGGTCAATGGAGAGTGGTTCAGCGGCAATTACTCTCATCGAACAGGAGGTAAACACGCGCTCTGTGACGCGTATTTCTACGTACGATCGACGAATGCAGCAGGTTATGCAGGACCGCACTCGCTCCCACAGCCCGTTCCAGACGATCGAGTCTCTTTCAGCCAAACACACCGGTTTTCGCACACCCAACGAAATCAACTGTAATATTTATATTTCTTAGATATTACTTATTACATATTACTTAGTTTGTATGTATTATTTCAATATTTTAACCGTCGATTTTTCACGATTTGTAAAAACAGCTAAAAGTGAAACACCCGATTTGGATGCTGGTGAAGCAGTTGCCAACAGTCGCCTTCTGAACTCCGCAGTTCCTACATCGACAGCAACTTCCACCCCGAACATTCTACTAACGCCGACACCCACTCCCACACCAACGCTCATACCTGCGCCGGCAGAGCATATAACCAAAATATGTGACGATTGTAATGAAACTGAGGGCTCCATGTGTACATCCGGCGGTCTGCACATACCGACCAGCCGATCCATGCAGCAGATGTTGGTGAAGCGCATGAAGCGTCGCAATCGCATGGCAAGCTATTGCTACAATGACTCCAGTTGTCAGAAGGTGAGTGCAGGCAAAAATGCAATTGGTGATGGTATTGCCGGTGCAGCGGATGCGGCCAAGGTGCGGCGCACGAAATCGTGTTCAGCCATTTACTTGGCCTCATCTTCGTCCAAGTCGAATTCCGATGGTACTGACGACGACTCACTGGGCAGTGGACCTTCAATTGCGCGCGAATCGCTGGTAACTGCCCAACACCGGCTACAGAAGAGTGGTAAAATGCTAGCGATTGCAACGGTCACGAAGAAAGTTGTCTGTACAGACGAATGTGCGAATGTAGCCACTCAGACCCACGAGATGGCACCGCAAAATTATGAAAATCTGCTTTTTCAAATATTGCTGGAAAGCGCTGATTTTTGCAAGCGAAATGTGCTGTATCCGCATGAAATACTCGATAAGTACATGTACACCATACGCTCAAAGGAGAATCCAGATGGCGTTCTCTTGGACCAGGTAATAGTTATTGTTTTTTAATGGCTTATTTGATATTACTCATAATGAGTTAAAATGTTGCTTATTATAGGAGCAATATCAGCTGCTCCACCTGCAACTACAGTACGAACGCTATCGCCGCGAAATACACGCCGAACGAAATCGACGTTTGATGGGCCGCAGCCGTGACAAGCGCAGTCTCGAAATGGAGAGCGAACGTCTTCGTGAACAGCTAAATAATATTACTGCGAAGAACAAGGAACTCGTTCAGCAAATCGACAAGAATATAAAAGTATCAAACGAGCGCGAACAAGCGTTCTTTGATGAGGTGGTTGCGCTAAAGCAAAAGTATCAAAACGAACTCGAACAGAACCAGTGCTTGCGTCAAGCCAACGAAAATCTACAAGCGCGTCTTAACGAGGAGCTTATCAATCGAAAGGATATGAACTATGAGTTGGAGTCATTACGTGGTCAGATTTTCAACATGAATTCAGAGCTGCAGCATGCACAGGTGCAGGCCGATATGGGATTGCAGTGTAAACAAGAGCTGGCACGGCTTGAGGCTGAGTTCATTGTAATGGGTGAGGTGCAGGTGAAATGTCGAGACCGGTTGGCCGAGTTGGATAACTACAGGGCGCGTGATGAGGAGTTGCATTTACTGCAAAGCAATTACAATATTGAACTGAAAGGTAAGCTGAACTGTGCATAATTTTGATTTTATTATTGATATGTGCATATAGATCTACGGCACACATTGGAGGAGAAGAGCTCACAGTTGGACAGCGCCAAGCACAAAATTGTCGAACTGCAAGCTCAATTAGTGAACAACGAAAAAGTCATAACGGAGCAAAAGCGTCTTCTGAAAGCAGCGAAGGATGAGTACGAGGAGAAGTTTAAGGTGGACACTAATTATTTTAATTAGCCATCCAGGGTTATATTTGCTTTATTGTTTGAACACTTGTTGCAGTCGTTAAACAAGAAATACGATGTTCAGAAGCTCATAATTATGCATATGGAGGAGAAGATAATGATGTCGCTCCACAAGCCACAGGCAGCAATCACTCTGAACACCTGCTCACCAGATACTGACAAAACAGGTGAGTTCCTTCTTGGTTTAAGAACATTCGGTCAGTTTACATTTAAATAGATTTTAATTCTGTGGCAGATGTGGCCTCTTCTATGGATCGCAACTCGCCGCTCTCAACATCGCTCGCATCCAGCGAAAGCCTTTCGGCTAGTCTGCGCTCTACGGAGCTTCGTAATCTGCAACAATTGGTGGAGACACCCATAGTTGAGGTAAGCAGCGGTGGCATCAGCGTTGTGGGTGTCGGTGTCAGTGGTGGAGCAAGCATTATTGAGGGCAGGCGACTGCCGGCGCCAGATCTAGCAGCGTCAGCAAGCACTGCCAGCACCGTGGCTGCAGCGGCTAGTGCAATCAACATAATGCCTGGAACGAGTAGTGCAGCCGCTGCTGCGATGGCAGCTGCCGCACATGACTATGACTTGGCGGCTATGAGCCACACCCACCCGCATGTACATTTGCAACAGCAGCAGCAGAAAAGATAAAGGAGACGCGAGTTCAAGCGGACGGTTTTCCTGCAGCGCTCAGTATAGTCAGCAACAGCATCAAAAACCAGGCGATTGTTGTTATAGTTTTAGTAATATTGTCTGCTCTTCTTTTTCGTATTCTTTCAATTTTTGTGTAAAAGGATGTTAAACATTTTGTATTAAGATAAATCTAGCAATTTTTTAATTAACAAATTTAATACCAAAATTTAAAAACATTTTAAGAATTGTTAAATTAACAAGCGATAGCAACAGCAGACACCAGAAACAAAACAAATTTATAATTTCAATTATGGAAATCCCTAACTGTAGCGTACGTAAAGACAACACATGCACACTGTACACCATTCACACCATTCACACATAGGCACTCCAATTCTGTTAGATTTAAAGAAAAATAAGTCCAATTGAAAACATGCTGATGCGCGGTAGAAAAGAAACATATGCAAAAATCAAATATTTCAATTATTCTTGAATGATTAATTACTTCGAAAGAAAGAGAGAACAAGAAATGAAAGAAAATATGAAGAATAAAATTAAGAAATGCTTATCATACTTGGAGTGTGTTTATTTTACATAAACGAGAAATTATGTTTTTAGTATAAAATGTAACATAACAATAACAGCAAACTTTATAAAACATAATTAAAAATAAAATAAACTGTCAGCATATACAGATTTTAAATTTTAACTTGCGGTTTTTTGTAGACGTCAATTTAATATGACACCAACCCTGAGGTAATCTCATATGAGATTAGTGCTTTGATGGCTGATTGACTGTCCGAACAAATGACTATATCCTTCCCCCTGTACAAACGCTCGAGGTTAATCTGCACCTGATGAGAGCCTGATGGCATATAATTCTGCTTGAAATATGCTGGGTATATTCCCCATGGGCTCATAGTGTTTGAAGCGAGGGAGCTTGAACCCCCGCCCCTGTTCCCTCATGCGTTTTGGAGTCTGTGAAAAGTCTGTGGTTTGAAATGGGCCTGGTGTACTTCCCAGTCTCAGTCCACTTTGTTATTCATATTTACTGTGAAGTTTTTCCCGTAGTTATATTTTTTCGTTATTGTATCCATTGGGTACAATACATAGGGGTTACTATCAGACCGTCTAAGTCTCTGCGCCTTCGAATATGTTCCCCCTTTTACTGGTTCTGGCCGGCCCAAAGACGGTTCATAGCACCTGTAATACACGTGCACGCTTATTTACTACAAGGCTCCACAGTGGCGGTGACAGTAACTCACATTGTGGGCAACCTCTGCTAGTTAGCACACTCCTAGTGGTCTTACCCACCTTCGTTACTGCCGATCTAGTAGAGAGCATGGCTCTTATCTAGCGGCTTAAGGTGGTTCCTACCCCTCTTCTGTTGAGCGCCGTCTCTATCGCCTCATGAGAGGTATTATCGAAGGCTTCTTCGATATTCAGGAAGGCGCGCACCACCATCTCTTTGTTTTAAAGAGCATCCTGCATTAAACTTGTGAGCTGGAATAGAGTAGTTTCTGTCCATCTGCCTGCCCTATATGCATGCTGTTTAACATGCGATTTTTTGTTTTTTCGATATTTCGAAAGTATAGTATCTTAAGAATGTAAGAGTGAACTTTTCATGCGGAAATTCCCAATATTATACCTTCTACAGCCCATTAACCAGGTATAGAGCGGTCCGCGCTCTATACATCTGCACCTCAAACTAACTCATTTATCTCGAAACGACTTTTTTCGGTACGCCGCCGATGAAAACAAAAAAACTATTTAACCGAATCACTTGAAATTTGGATATGTTGTTCACAACATGTACGACTATCGTCGGAACTAGAATCATAATTTTATTTAAATAATTTCTTATTGTTTACACTAAAAAACTAGTGAAAAAAGACCCGATTTTACGAACGTTTTTTCAAAAGCGCGCCATTTTGTCAATTTTTAATTTTTTCGATTTGTTCAAGTTCCGACCATAACTGCACTCCTTCTGATTAAGAGTTTTCTTGAATTTTGTGTTTCAGATGAGTAGAAGTCTCGAAATCACGTACGCCGTCCGGGTCCGATTTTTCGAGAGGGTCATCTTTAGCAGCATTTTTATAATAAAAAATATTGTTTTTAAAATGCAAACAAAAATGTTTTGTATGCTCAATACACGTAGTAATAAGCCCAAAAAGTTGAAACATCGTTTTTTTAATTTTTAATGGTAAAAAAAAACCCGTGAAAACAGGTGAAATTTTCGTGCTCTAGACCACCGGGTCCCCTTAAGCGTCACGGTACTAATGTACTGATTTAACACCTTCTCTATAGTCGTCATGACGAAGGATGTTAGATTAAGAAAACAGGGAGGATCCCATCTAAGCCTGGCGATTTGAAGGGTTGAAAGGTGTTCAGGGCCCAATCAATCTTGTCCTGAGATATGAATTAATTTGCCAGCTCCCAGTTCCTTCTGCTCGGATGGTGCGTTCTGAAGGGTTGCGCCCGGAAGTAACCACCTAGGAGAGCTAGAGCCCCTTACTCTTCATTGCGCGTATAGCTACCATCCGAGAGTTTGAGAGCCATCTTGTTCTCCGTTCCCCTCTTTGAAGTCTCGTCGCTTTATGAACTCTCGCTGCCTGAGGAGTGGAGGAAATTTCATCGCAAAACGTCTGGAAGCTAGCCCTATTCGCTTTGCGTACTTCCTTTGTGTTCTTGATGAATGACGCTGTTTATTTCCCCCATTCACAGGTTCGCTTTACCCTATTGACGAGTCTTCGCGTTTAAGTTCTAAGTTTTGCCGGGGTGTTATTTCGGCACGGTTTGGATTTACTTCTGCACTCCCTACTGTCCAGGCAGCTTGAATGATATGCTCCCTTGTTTGGGAGAGTCTGTTTGGAGAGTCTGTCTTATTGTCTCTCTCTGGGACTCCAAACAGACTCCCTTGTTTAGGATTTCAACCGCTTGCTCGACTTCTAAGGAATGTCTAGTATTCCTACTTCGAATGTCAAGCGAGCGTCTATCCTCTACTAGCAGATTGGTGAATTTTCCCAACCGGTTTTCCTGGTGTTCTTGGTTGGAGGTATCTCCATAATGCCACCTGCTAACTGAAATTCAATCATTCATTGGTCTGAGAAGGAGGGTTCCCAAGGCACTCTCCATTCAAACACATGGTCACTAATTCTATTACCTATGGGTAAGTCAAGGACCTCCTGCCTAACCCTAGGTGCCGTATGTCGGGGAAGATCCCGTTTTAAATACGACTAGGTTACTGGCTTGTATATGGCCCGCAAGGATTTACTTTGATTGCGGGCTAGGCCGGAGGGGAGGGTAGTGCTTGGTACAGACTCCGCTCCAGACTATTCCATTCCGTTCATCGGATTTGGACTAGTCTGCGGCGTCTTTGCCCGCGCCAAGACCCCACACCACGAAAGGTGACTACCCTTGTGTTCGATTTTATGCATTCCCTACATTTTTTTTCTGCCACATTTTTTTTTTAGAAAACCGTTTGTTATTGAGACGGCTACGTTACCATTCAATCCATCCCTGGTGGTTGGGTTGTGGCTATAGCTCTGTTTGGGAAGATTTCCAGTAAAAATTAATAATTTTTTAATTGATTGGCACGACAGTCCGCTTACTCGAGACTAAGGCCTAGCTTCCCGCAACCACCCGTGTTGTGCGTGTGAATTTGTACGCGGGTGGAAGGGACCTACAGTTTTATGCCGGTTCCGAACGGCAGGTTGGGAGCTTTTTCATAGGCAATTTTTACTCTCAGAGGTTTGCCATTTCCAGCTGAGAGGACAGCCACCGAAAGAGAAAACGAGTTTCCCGTTATTTTTTTAGAGCTAACATTAGGTCTGTTTGGGAATAAATAATTTGTACAAATTTTTACTGGATCCTGTTTGTTTACGCCAAATCTCCAGTAACGAGAGAGAAACTGAGAGCGTAAAGTGACAGTTCATTTCGTGAGAACTTGCAAGTTTTTACTGGAGAAATTTTGTCCAGTAACTTTTTGCCAGTAAGAAGAAGAACAAGAAAAACATATGACTGATTGCCATATGATTGACTGCAGAAAAATAAATTTTGTAAACATTGGAAGGAAAATGCATCCAGCAAAGAAATTGTGTGTTTGCGAGTGTGCTGACCAACAACCGTCTTGCTCAGCTTTATTTGCTCCAGCTGAAAGCGAAGAACCGTAGATTGAGCCCAACGAACCATTTGCTTTTTGCATTAAATTTTTTTTTGAACTGAAATTTCCCTACCGCTTCAAACCTCAAATAAAACTTTTAGATCGGCTGTTTCGTTCTTTAACCCTCCTGTTTACACCCTTTTTACTGTGTATTGTGAGTGGGCCAAGTTCCAGTGGTGTAACCAAGAGTTAAAACTTGCAAATTCTTACAAATTCTTGTTTGTTTACTTCTTTGGATGGTTTGATTTTTGGGAGCATAAGCTGATATTTTTTTACTGGATAATTTTTACTGAAAAAGTTCCCAAACATACCTAGTTACTTAACAAAATTTCTCCACTAAAAACTTACAAGTTCTCATGATATGAACTGTCACTTTACGCTCTCAGTTTCTCCCTCGTTACTGGAGATTTGGCATACACAAACAGGACCCAGTAAAAATTTGTACAAATTCTGTGGTCAAAAGCACTAACCGCTTAAGTCGACTTAAGAAGAAATTGAGTTATGGATGCCACCACGTTCCCTTGACTATGCTCTACCTTTGTGTAAAATCGGGGAGCTTCTAACTTTAAAATAAAAAAAGTTATTAATAAAAACCTATTCGCATTCCCATAGCGAATACACTACGCGCTAAAACTTTAAAGCGAGATTACTCGGAACAGCAATTTACGACTTAGGCGGTTATTGCTTTTGACCACAGAATTATTCATTCCCAAACAGACCTAATGTTAGTTTTTGCAATGCAATATATCAGTTCAAATATTATTTTACTCTTGAGAGAAGTGTAACTATGCAATTATTTACCCCATTTACTCTATGAACAAATGTCATCTACTAGTAACAACTTGGTATCAGCTGATTTAGAAATGGGTGGCTTCTTATAAAATCTAAATAAGTTTGTGATTAATAATTTGAAAAGGATGTTGGCGCAGTATATGGATGAATTTGAACAGGTAAGGCAAAGCTGACCTTTGCATTGCCCAACATAATTAAGATTTATTACAAATATGACAGGAGCCGTTCGAGGTGTGTGAGTTCATTGAGCGCCTTACCTGGCGCATCAACAACGAAGTGGGCAGTAGTGCTGCTGGAGTGGACGACTTCAACCCACTGGCACTACATGACACTTTCATACAAACCATAAAGGATCTGAAGATTTTGCAGGAAAAGCAGCAAGCGAAATGTGAGCGCTTAGAGGAGTCGCTGCGCCAAGAGCAGGCAACTCACGCAAAGCAGATTTTCAAGTTACAGGAACGCCACCAAACAGCCATTGACTGGTTCGGACAACTGGATGAAAAAATTAATTCGGTGGCCGGCAAGATTATACATCTGGGTGAGCAGTTGGAGAATGTAAACACACCGCGTAGTCGCACTGTCGAAGCGCAGAAGCTGCTCAATCACATGTCCGAATTTTTGGTTGCTGGTCCCATTGTGAATGATATTTTTACGGATCCGACGCGCCTGTATGAAGCCGCCAATGTGATACAAAAATTGTACACGATTTCGCAGGACCTTCCGAAGGAGAAGTTCGCCGAGTCGAAACATAAAATCGAAAAGAAATACGATGAAGTGGAACGCCGCTTGATTGAAGAGTTTGCCACAGCGCAAAAATGTGAAGACATTGAAAAGATGAAGAAACTGGCGCAGATTTTATCACAATTTAAGGGCTATGCACAGTGCATTGATGCCTACATCGAGCAAAGTCAGATGGTAAAATGCTGGCCAATTTCTCTACAATACACCCTGCTGAATTTTTTTTGTAATAATGTTTATTTTTAGACACCATACGGCGGCAAGGACATTTTCATTGGTATTGCGCCCATGTGCAAACATCACTACGAGATCATTAAGAAGGTGTTTGCCAATCCCACTCAAGTGATGTCAAAGTTCATACTCAACATATATCAATTGAAATTGCATCAGTACGCCTTGACTAAGCTAGATGACCGAAAGGACGAAGAGAAATACTTACGCACACTTTACGAGCTATACTCACGGTTAGTTATATATAAATAGATTATGAAAATACGTACATATGTATGTATATACACATAAATGTTACAGTCGCTGAACGAACGTTCCAACTTTCTTTTGCAGCACTTTGAAACTGTCCACCGATTTGCAAATGTACATGTCCACCATGGACGATGATTTATTGCAAAAGTTAACGCAACAAATTTTTACGAAACACCTGACCGGCTATGTTGAAATCGAAGCAAAGTGCCTTACCAGTAAATGCTCCACTGAGCTGGATCGCTTCTACGCTAACAAAAAACATCAAAAGAAGCAAACGGAGCGTTTTCAGGAGTTGAGGCGCGATATGCAGGCGCTGATTGGTACACGCGCCAACATCAACATCGCCCAAATTGAGGACTACGGTGGCGAGACTTTCCTTTCCGAAGAACTAGCTATTAACATGCTGCAAGAGGCGAAGGCTGCCCTAAAGCGTTGTCGTCTACTTTCAAATGCAGCTGAGCTCCCTGGAAATGTTGTCAAGCTGAATGACATATTGTTGCGTTTTTTGATGCACGAGCATGTGAACTATGCCTTGGAATTGGGATTGCAGGCCATACCAATTGCCGAGGGTAAAACATTCCCACAATTATACTTTTTTGATGTGGTGCAGAAGACAAATATAATTGTACATTTGTTGGATAAGCTGTCTAATAGTGCAGTCATTCCGTGCGTTATGTAAGCAACAGTGAACGAATTAAGGGTTTAAGCAAATGGCAAATTTGTTAAAAATATTGTTTTTTGTAGCAACACCCCGAAGTATTCGGATTATGTATTCAAAAAGCGCATATTGATGGAACAAATTGAGAAGTCACTGGATCAGGGACTGGAGCGTTCAGTCAGTGCAATTATCGGCTGGGTTAAACTCTACCTTCAGAGTGAACAGAAAAAGTCCGATTATAAGCCGGAGACCGATGTGGACACAATATCATCATCGGTGTGTAGTTATGTCACATGAAACTTATAACGTGGACCAAATAAGTATATGAGAGCTTAATTTATTAGAAGCTGATAATATCTATAGCTAGTGCTCGTAGCCCTGAATTTAGCCTTAAAACTTATTTTGAAATAAAATATATACCTAATAATAATTTATTTGCTTAGGCATGCCTCTATGTTGTGCAGAATTTACAACCAGTGATTGGACAAATTAAAAAATGCGTGGACGGTGAAAATATGCAGACTTTACTAAATGAGTTTGGGGTGCGACTGCACCGCGTCATCTACGATCACCTGCAGACAATGCAATTCAACACAGCGGGCGCCATGTGCGCCATTTGTGATGTGAACGAGTATCGTAAGTGTATTCGTGAACTGGAGAGTCCGCTGGTAACGCAGCTCTTCGACATATTGCATGCGTTGTGCAATTTGCTGCTGGTGAAACCGGAAAATCTGCAAGAGGTTTGCACAGGCGAGACACTGGTAAGCTAGCATTTTCAGAAATTGAAAAGAACTTTTTACGAAAAAAGCCTTTGTATCGCATTTTTCAGAACCATTTGGACAAATCTGTAGTGCGCCAGTTCATACAGTTGCGTTCTGATTTCCGATCCATCAAGACTACGTAATAGAATAAATTAAGGCAAATTAAAGTATAGTTCCCAAAGAGGACATCATATTTCTTAATAGATTAACAGCAAAATATATGCATGCATATATATACTAGTATTCAGTTTCTACAATAAATTAACTTGTTTCGCGGTGTAAATTATAGGCTCATTATTTTTCTCTGCCGTTTTAAACGATTTGATTCACATGGCGCCCGAGGTGTTTGCGCCGATGATAATACCAAATGACCAATACCACTATCTATTGATAACACCGTCGCTCTAAATCGAAATGGTTTTTTCATTTTTTTGGTTATAATCTAAGCCAAGACTGCACGAGCACGCACAATATAAATCAATGCACTGCATTCTTTAACCAATAATGTATCAGTGAGTCGTTGGCACTGCCAGACCGAGTGCTTTTGTTTTCTTCGACGTTTCTTCGGGCTTCGTCAGTTGCTTCTTGACTGTCTAACCGATGTGCTACGTATATTTAAAAGCGATAACAAGGAATAAGAACAAAAATAAGCTCGTACCACTTCAATTTACACACTTGCGGCATAAAGTTCTTTAAAAACACTAAAACGTGGGATAATTGATTGAAAGAAATAAATAAAAATGCGCATACACGCTATTTATTTGAAAATACTAGATTCGCTTTGGTTACTTTCGGTGATATGGTTGGACTTTGCAGTTGGCAAAATTATAAGTGCAGCGACAACGAATAGAATTTATAAGGAAATTTTGAAAATGCGTACGCTGCCCTTCGAAGATTGCGGTAAGTTGGTATGTTATGTTTTCCGACTTTAAGTCAGGCAATTATGTGTATCTATAAAACAGGCTAGTGACATTTCTTAATCAATAATATGTAGCCGACGTTATTAATGTAACAAATTTAAGGCGTATTATACTTTTGAAGTTGTCAAGGGATTCGTCTACTTTGCCACCACCATAAACAGCAGCAATGATTTCAGCCTGGAGATAAACCGAAGGATTATTCTTGCCAATGATGCGACTACGGTCTCGATAGGCAACTGGGTAGCAGAGACGTCTCTCGACCGATAAAACTTGCACTCTAAGGACGCTTGTTCTGCCCGGGCTCCTTCGTAGGCGCAGAAGCATGGACACTGTCGCGTAACGACATAGCGGCCCTTGGGATGTTCGAGAGGAGGGTACTTCGCAAATCTGCGGCCCGGTTCGTATTGGCGACGACTAGCGCATATAAAGACGCTGTATGAAGACGTGAACGTAGCCCAGCGATGAAGCTCCGGTGAGAGGGGTGTAGTTGGAGGTTGACGGCCAAAAGGGAGACCGTGTCTTCGGTGGAATGACCAAGTTGAGGAGGCTCTATCGTCTCTTGGTGTGACCATCGGGAGAAGGCGCGCACGAAACAGAGGCACCTAAGAGAGCTTTTGCGGCAGGCCGTAACCTGGTTACGGGTTATGATGGCCAGTTATGTAAGTAGGTAAGATATTTAACACGTCTAATATTAAACAATAAATTTACAATTCATTAAAAAATTAATTAATTGTAATTAATTATATTATTATAATTAATTACAAACAATTAAATTTAATATGACAATGTGTACAATGGGTCTTTATGTCGGGCGTTACAAAAAAGGTAATTGGTCTGTTTTTCTCTCAATTAAAAGACGTTCAAAGTAAATTTTATGAGTTCGGACTCAATACACACTGTTGGGAAAAAGAAATTAATGTCTGTACGAAAACCAATAAAAAATATTTTTAAGAATTAGGGAAACTGAACATATCTGCCTTTTTTGTCGGCTCAAAACCATTTTGAGCCGTTCTCTATTCTAACCAGAAAGGATGAGAAAAACAGCAGGTTTCTGAGAAAGTGCTTATTTGGCCTCAACGCAGTCAACGAAGATTAGTCTGCGGATTATTACAGGATTCTGCATGTTCTATAATCAAGGATCTGCAGAACACATAGGAGAACTCAGTACACTTATGCTCGGTCGGAGAAAGCATCTGGCGGACTACGTTATAACAGAGATAGAGGTAACTTTAACTCCATGCTTTAAGTCCTCGAAAGAGGCAAAATAGGTATCTTAGAGCCCAACAAAAATAATAATGGAATTAAGCCCATCAAACCATGTTTCGATTTGTTTATAACATACTTTTATACTCACCTCGCACCTCTATAAAGTGATTTCAAAGAAACATTGGTATCCAAATTAATCGTTTTAGTTGCATGCCATTTAACTAAACCGACTAAGCCACCATTCATTCATCCCAACTAAAAGAGGTGTCCTGGTCTGTTGAAGTTCCGAAACCATATTGTTTTCGCAGGATTTCAGATTATATTAGCTCACACTTTTTTAGGTTGGCAAGTTACGTCTTTTATCTCTTAGGCTTTGAGGCGCTGTTTAATCCCATGTAAAGTTGTTGTGTCTGAGTTGAGATAAACATATTTCGTAGATTTGTCTACACGTGCTCTTAATAGAAGGAATCTGCAGGGCAGCCGTTTAAAGAAACATTTTGTTTTAATTTTTGGTATTGGCTATGGTGAGGATAAGAAACTGTCGAATTTGCACATAATGTTGATCATTTGAATAAAACCCAGAGATGGACAAAACAACAAGTAAGAAGGCTTTAAACTAACGAACTACTGATTTGCGAATTAATTGGTTCAATAAGGTTCGCCAATTTATGACGGGTTTAACAGTGGTAGCAACGAAAGCAACACCAATAAAAATAAAAACCCACTTGTGAAGTATAATAAAAAATCCAATTGGACACAATGCAATCAAAGACGTAAAAGTCGAGCGTTTTTCTGCTCACCGGAGTAATGATAACACCACAATAACAATAAAACATGCTATGCAATATCATGAGTCGCATAAACTCGTTATATAGTATAAGTGTTATAGACGTGAGACATTACCACTTCAACCGACGGTGGAAACACGATAGGACACCCGATGACTCAGTCAATCACGAAATTGCATTGCAGTGATTTGATCGACGTTTGGCCCCGTAACGTCATGTGCCGTTCGGCGATTGAGCTAATCAATGACAACGTTAATATTTCAATGAATACAAGCAGTTCCACACACATTAATCTCATCAACTGACAGTGAACGTTCTTGCGCAAATATATTTTTTGTACTTGGCTTTGTTTTTAATGTACGAGTACAAGAATTTATTAATGAAAATTTGGCACTCAATTTATTAGCTCCCAAATAATTCATTTTTACTTTTGCAGGCACTATCGGAGTTTGCATAGAAATTATAGAAAGAGTGGGCGATTTATATTAATACCAGGTTAAGGATAGCTGAGTGGTTCTTGATACGTCGGTAAAACATAGCAGTAGGGGAGACCGGGGCAAATACGCCCACGTTTTGGAAAATTTATTTTTCAACATGACAGTAATGATTCTCGAATAACAATATATGTCACGCGCTAGTGTCTTTCCTAAGGAACAAAACTCACATTATCATTTTTATAGATTCCTATTTATTTTCAAGTTTCAACGAAAAATTTAAGGTAATATCGAATTGGCCATTCGGAAAACCCTCGGGGAAATACGCCCACTGCCCGGGGCAAATACGCCCACTTTATTAATTCAAGAATCTCGGACGAAAGTAATAGAAAACAACATTTCAGGAACGAAATACTTTGTTTTTATTTATGTACAGTGTCTGATTTTCTAATCACTATCAGAATATTCACTGAGACAGTTTTTACAAGTGAAATTAAATTTCGAAGTTCGCACACATTTATCATGAACTGGTCTTTGACATTCGATGCATCGCTTGTTATCCAGTTGAGAGTCAATGGCTTCCAAACATTCGCAACAAAGTTCATATTCCTCTTCAGAATACCATCCAGTTTGCAACCTCCTTCGTCGTATTCCATTAGCTCTTGATGCAGATTTCCTGCTCGTCAAGGGTGTCAAACTGCCAGATAATTTTTGGGGCTCTGCAGTAGTTGATTTTCGTTTTCGGCCTTTTTTCTTCGGAGTGCCTTGAGATTTCTTGCCTTGAGATTTCTTGCCTTGTTGACATTCTCGCGCGTCTTTCTTCGTTTTTGCTGCAGTTTGTTCTGCTGCCAACGATTTCATGACTGGTGTTGCTGTTAGTACAGCACATTACCTACTTTTACGACCTCTGCGGTGGGCGTATTTGCCCCGAAACGAACTGGGCGTATTTGCCCCAAACAATAAAATGTTTTTTTTTTAATTAAAAAAAATACAAAAAAACTTTTTACGACAAAACTACTTTGGCCTACAGTTTTTCTTACTTCAAATAACAGGAAAAACTTACCTGGCTGCATAAGGAACGAGAAACGAAGATTGTAGATATTGTTTCCCAAACTGCAAAACTTAGATGTTCAGACTATGGAACGACAAAACAATCTGCTTTTATTTATAACGTTTTAACCGCAATGTCAATCGCCTCGATTTTTTTGTGGTTATGTCTACGAGTTAAGGCGCACTTACAAAAAAATTGGCGCGGAATTTGAATGAATACTTTAAAAGAAACAACGGGTGGGCGTATTTGCCCCGTGGGCGTATTTGCCCCGGTCTCCCCTATAGAAATAGTAATTTTTTCCAATTGCAAACGGCTTAAATTTTGCGACGGTTCGATTTTTGGATACTTCTATAAAATACATACTATATTCAACTCTGCAGATATTATGTGTACAATGTGTTGCATGCTCTCGGCCTCGTTTAAATTGAAAGTCATAAAGAAGTGAATGTTTTTCAGTACTGTATTCGTGTTTTTTAAGTGTCGGCCAAGATCATTGATCTCATTGGCTTCGCTAGTGCAAAGTGAAAATAAAAGTGCACGTGCCCTTAGTCATGCGAAAAATGTTTGTCTAAAAGCGCACGTTTCAACAATGCATAGTAAATTGAAATTTAATCCGACGTACCAGGCTATGTAAAATAACAATACTAACGTTTGCACAAACTCTGATTTACGCTCTGTTGTCCATATTTTCATATCACTCAACTGAAAATTCTCACATTTAGTATTGCAAATATACTTTCTGGTCATTGGAAACAAAACTGTTTAATTCACACATATGTATGTATTAGGGATTCAAAATTACAAAATCCCGGGATCCCGGAATATTTCAATCCCGAAAATTTACGAGATGACAAAATCCGTTCTCGGGATCGAAACATAAAAATAGCTAACCATGGCACAATAAACAAGGTAATAGCATCCCCGCAACACCAAAAACCACATGTATTTTGTTGGTAGGATCGTTTATCGCTACTGTCAAATTCAGCTGTCATTTTCCGACGAAAGAGGGAGAAACTGAAAACAGACAAAAGTAATTGTTGCCAGACGGTGCTGTATTTGAGTGAAAAAACGGGAAAAGTGCTCAGGTCAGTTGTTTTCAGTCAGGTATTTTCAATTCAACCGATGCGGCAACACCGCACCACTGCTGACACCGACGATTTTGACAGAAGCGATAAACGATCAGCCGGTGGCTTGCTACAACCTTGTTCGTTGAACCATGTAGCCATGATACAAAAATATACAGGTAGATTCAATCGAGCAAAATTAAAAGTCATTTGCTTTTTTGACAAATAAAAATAAAATTTTAAGGGTGCAAAAACAAGTAAAAAATAGAGAAACTGAATGATATACTACATAACTGATTGTGTGGAATTGCAGCTCTGTAGCAAAAATAAAAATAGTAGTACAAAATTTGTAAACAAATATTTTTTTCCAATTGTCAATTTTATTTTATCTGTCGCATTGACTCTACCTGTATATTTTTGTATCATGCATGTAGCTTACTTTTTGCTTTTGTCACTTTAATTTCGAAAAAGGCAAACTTTCTTTTTGACATTTCTCCGTAACGTTTGAATAAGTTTTTATACAACAATAGCTCTGTTTGCGGATGGTTAGGTCCTCAATAAGAGACACACTCGGAGGCCCGAAAGGCCCATTGTGATACCACATATATTTCACCCGATTTTGAAATGTGTATGCACATTTCAAGCGGATGGGGAAAGGGAGGGGAGGGGATCTACAGTTTAACGCCGAATCCGAACGGCGATTGGCATTTTCTTTCACACCTGGAGGTTTTGCCATTGACTGCCAAGAGCGCACTTGTGCGATTCTTGTAAATCTCATCTGCTTCATGTGGATAGTGATAGAAGTAGATGAGCGTTTTTTCCAGCCCGAGCCAGGAATCGAACCTGGGGCGCTCGGTATGAGAAACAAGCGCGCTACCCGCTGGGCTATCGATGCCGGCCTGTTTGTGGATACTTTGTACAAATTTATATAAACTAGGTATGTTTGGATACTTTTCCAGTAGAAATTTGCCAGTAAGCAAATTTACGCTCCCAAATATGCAACCATCCCCAAAAATAAACAAACAAATTTATAAAAACTTGCAAGTTTAACTCTTGTTTGCACCAGTTTGACTTGTCACATTCACAATACATAGGGCCCTCTTTTTAAAAGAATGTAAATAAGACCGTTAAAGAAAGATACAGCTGATATAAAAAATCCCGGGATCCCCGGACTGCGATTTTCAGTTCCGAAAATCCCCGAATTGTAAAACTGGTCCGGGATTGCAATCTCTAATATGTATGTAGAAGTATATTGAATACGTGCCACGTTACCTATAAGTATAATGCATAACTCATGCACATGTATATTACACAGAGTGGTATCGTTATATAGATTTTTTAGTCGTTAAAACGTTAAAATATTTAATAACATTTATATAGAACCATAAAAAAAACATGGAAACTGAGGGCTACATTTGGTTTGAAGTACGACTGGCTTTGTTAGTAGATCACATTAATTTAAGAAATACATTGCATATTCGTATAGCTTTTTCTTCAACCTCAACGACTTGACTTCATTATGCAATACTCAAATTTTATTGTACTGGCTTTAAGTAATTTAAATATTGGTGTTTACAAATGACGATTTACTATAGAGAAAGTCGAATGTTTGGTAAATGTTTATCACCGTTAATACTATGATTGCACTATTTGCACCATTTTAATATTTATATCTTACTAGATGGCGTGGTGAAGGTCGTACCACCTAAAATTGATTTGAATGTAACTCCACGGCATTACCATGCGCACTGTAAAACGACTCGGAATTGTTTTCACAGTCACTAAAACTTTTCTTAAAAATGTTATGATATCCTCAAACTAAAACCAAACTCGTGGCTATGTTTGAGCCTACAAAGTAAAGTTACCATATCAACCAATCAAAATACAATATAATTCACTTTAATCAAACAACATTCATAACAACATTCAAAATCCACTACCTTTTTAAGAACAAAACATGTTAAGTGTAAAAACATTTAGTTATAATTCAATGACAATTTTATAATCGCACGGAATAATAGTTGAATAATGCATGAAGCAGCTTTTAAGTAAAACGCCCTTTATTCGCCTTTTTGTTTAACGCCTATGATATGATAGGCCCTAACGGTAGCTCTATGCCAAATTTTATTGTTTGCGACTTAAAACTTCAAAGCTATTCCATATTAAAGATTTGAGTTGTATGGGCGGTGCCACATCACTTGTCCACTACCCACCCCATTCTCCTACTCGAAGGAAAGCGACTGAATGGCCAGATCGAGCCAAGTTTCATTGATGTGCGACTTATAGTTAGTTGTATCTGTATCTATTAGAAGCTTGGCTTGCATGGGCCATGTCAAGTCCCCTAGTCCAAAACCTTGCCTCATTCTCAAAAATTTTGTTTCATACAAACATCCTGACAATTACGAACATAATAAAACATAGAATATAAAAGTGATGATCACTCAAATATGACAGTTAAATTTTTTTATATATAGTAGTAATGTGATGGAAACTTTTTGCTCCCATTTCTTCACCAGACTAAAATTAATACAATGTGCGACTTTGTGTACATGAATAAAATAAAGGTTTGCAGATTCAGAATAGCATGTTTGAAGCCTTTCTTAGGATATTATTTAACTATCAGAGATCTGAGAGGACAGTCGACAAGAAATTAATAAATGGATATATTAAAAAAATTATCTGTCAATTAGATGAATTTCGGTTTCAAAGTAACGAGCAACACATACTCGTGTACTTTTATAATTTAATAATTGATTGGCACGACAGCCCGCTTACGCGAGACTAAGGCCTAGCTTCCCGCAGCCACCCGTGTTGTGCGTGTGAATTTGTACGCGGGTGGAAGGGACCTACAGTTTTATGCCGGTTCCGAACGGCAGGTTGGGAGCTTTTTCATAGGCAATTTTTACTCTCAGAGGTTTGCCATTTCCAGCTGAGAGGACAGCCGCCGAAAGAGAAAACGAGTTTCCCGTTATTTTTTTTAGGTGTTACTACATGCAGAATTCGAACTTGCGTCGCTCTGCATTCGACTCGCTAGACCGCGCACTAACCAACTGAGCGGCGGCTCAGATACTCGTGTACTTACATTTATTAATTCTGATGCGTGCACTGCACAGGAGCATGAAACGAACATAATGTTATCATTGTGATGTCAATTCTGAATGAATAATCGCGCCCCGTGAAACACAAGGCTTACGTTTTTAATTAACTAATAAATTGTTTTAATTAATAGTTTTTAATTGATTAATAAATTGTTTCATTTCACTTAACATTAAATGATTGTTTGTTTGTGAATGAATAATCGCGCCCCGTGAAACACAAGGCTTACGTTTTTGATTAACTAATAAATTGTTTTAATTAATAGTTTTTAATTGATTAATAAATTTTTTCATTTCACTAAACATTAAATGATTGTTTAAAAATTCCAACTAATAATCGTTAAATTTGCGCTATCTTACTTTTATTTGTTCGTAAGTAGAAATGCGGCACATAGCGACTATGCTGTTTCAAAATTTTTCCAAAAAGCTTTGACTGCAAAATATTCAGTTCAACCCTTAATTGGACGTCATAAATTGAAATAAGTTAAAATTAAGAGATAATGTAAAAGTTACAGAATTACATTTCGTTACTTTTTCTACTAAAACTGACTAAATTAATTGCTTTTTATACTTGTCGAGTTTTTATTTCCATTATAGTATTACGTATTTTACTTTTTTCGAGCGCCATGTAACTAATGACAAGAATATTTAAAAACTAAATTTGCAATTCCCGGAGAATTAAAAAAACAAATGTTATACATGTATCAAAACACTATCAGTGTGATTTTAAATTGCAGGTTCCAGGTACGATGTCCTCTTTGTGAAAATATCCAGTTGTAATGCGATACCCTGCCAAATGCAACGCGGCACAATAGCAGTGGTAAATGTTATATTCGATGATAACGGTAAGCTTACTAGTAAATATCATGGGCATATTTGTTAGTGTCATCGCTGAAAACATAACACATGCGGATAATTGATGGTAGGGACCCTGCGTCAATGCTCTAAGCAGCATTTGCCTAATTTCTTTAAATTTACTCATTCATTTGATATCTGATAGGAATTCTGACAGTGCGCATGCAAATTGCTTTCCAGTAACATCCATATGTATGTATGTATGTATGTGCATATGTGCACTGATGGCATTCGGTTCGGCACTCTGGTCATTTACCTTGATAACGGTGTTATGTTCTGGCGTTAGTAACAAAAGAACCGCACCCCACCAACATCTCAAATTTTTTGTGAATTGTGCCAGCAAAAAGCAGAGATAAACACAAAACACATGCATACAAGACGCAGAACACAATACAAAATCAAACTTGCATGCATCTCATCTTGCGAGCACGGCGAAACGCCCATCGTCTCATTTTCCATGTCGCCACTGTTTATAAAAAATATACATTATTTCACATTCAATTGCCTTCTCTGCCAATGTTTATGATGTTTTTAATATTATTTTTGGACGCGCCTTATGCCATGCCATTGAAGCGAGCCACAACTAGGCGACTCGAAGATAAGCAGAAGTGTAGTACGTATGTATGTGCATATAGTAGGTTTATATGTATATTTACATATATATGTGTGTAGATAAGTACTCGAAAATGCCGTCCGCTCTTGCCTGGCCGACCGCCTGTTTGTGCTGTTGGATCTCTGATACTGGCGCTTATCTTGAGGTGGGCAGGCAAGTGCTAATGATCTCAGCGTGTATAGGTAACAAATTATTGAAACGTATCCTAAGACACGCAGCGCACTATGCATGCTGGCTTGCTTTGAGCCATTGGAATAACACAAAGACAAGCGGCTTGTAATGTCGAGAAGTTCCTGCTTATTGTCAACAATAAATAATAATAAACAATAAACTAATTGTAATAAACTTAAATCGTGGGAAAATATTATCACGGCAAATAAATGGGAATTTTAGATAGTGATTTATTTCACGATGCTTGTAATGATAGGGGGGAAATGTAGTGATGGGGGAAATCAATTCAATTACCCAACTAACTGGAATTCTGTCAAGGCCAATGCCAGAGCTTCGTTTTTGTCTTTACATATTATTATTTTTTTCTTTTTATTTAAACTAGGCAATGGTACAAGTTTTCTGAAACATCGAGTGCGATGGATTTTCAACGCTGTGAAAACAGATGCGGCTATCACACCCGACCCCTGTGACGGCGATCATGCATGTTTAGTCAACGAAAACAATGGGAAATCATACTACGCACAGGTTAACGTGAATAGTGTCTTACCAATGGTAATTGAAGTAGAGTGAAATTTTACAGCGTCTTTCGAATGTGATTTTGTATTGTTTTTACTAAATTACAGATACGAGGCAGCATGTTGTGGGAGGTTTCAGATGCGAAGAACGAAGAAGTTATTTGCTTTAAAATACCCGTTGTAATAACTGCTTAAATAAATACACCAAGAACATTAACTACATTTTGTGGGTTAAAATTTCATAATTTTGTCTACCTGCGTAGTTTTCATTTGCATCGATTAAAATATTTGACAACAAACTGATTTACTGATATCTCTCTGCCCAAAATAACTTATACTCACCAAAGGTGGCTACAAAAAATACTATCCAATAATGAATAATATCTACATACATATGTGCATATATAAAAATTAATCTTTGTCCATTCGGATACTTAAAACTTGACAACGACTGGACCAAATTGTATACTTCCTTCAGTGGGTTTGTTCGTAATTGCTACGCGAGGGTTTAAAAAACAAAACAGTTAGAAAAAAGGGGTGTGGCACCACTATCATACATTTCTAGACCACATCAATTAAGTTTGGTACGAACTTACTATTTAGTCATGTCCTTCGATAGAGGGAATGGAGCGGGTATTTAACGAGGGGGTGTGACACCACCCATGCAACTAACATTTTTTATATGGAATAACTTCGTAATTGTAAGTCGCTCAGCATTGAAATTAGGTATGACATAGTCCCATAGAAGTGTCATTCTACTGTTAACAATTTATGGGCTTTGGACAAAGGGCGGTGCCTATTTGTTTGACCCAAACTATTCGCATAATTTTGGAACTGTTATTCGCACATCAATGAACCTTAGTGCAAATCTACCATTTAGTCATATCTTTCACAAGAGGCGTGGCGCCGCCCATACAACTCAAACATTTACGAAGTACTGTAGGTCCACATCAATGAAATTTGGTACGAACTTTCCACTTAGTAGCACAATTCGACTAGAAGAAAATTATGACCATTCGACAAGGGGGCGTGGTACCGCCTCCATTTTTATATACATAGACTGGGGTCTAAAGGGGTCTAAAGGGGCAAAAAATATATTAGGGTGTTGTATTAAACGTGATTTAATAGACATATTGATTTCGCACTTCCTGAAAATACTCTAAATCAAAAATATTTCGAAACATATTTTATAATTTTTCGAAAATCAAAATTTAACTGGGCTAACAATGGGTTTACCGTTTGTATGGAGAAACAAGATTGATTGGACCTTTTGACTTCAAACTTAGCAAAAGCACTTTAATCGGGAAATAATTTAAACGTGCTTTTAATTTTGTTTAAATTTTCGCAAAACCGCGGGGCCCAGCTTGTATATAATAACTTTGCGGGAATGTCTATATTTACTTGCTTCCGTAATTATGTGAAATTTATTAAAATAAATAAGGAACTCATATTATTGATTGATATCATGGAGTTTTTTACACATATATTTGAAAATATATTCTAAAATATTCAAAAATTGTCTGTAAGATGTACAGGAGGCCGCAGTTTTTACCTGATATCAGTTGCACAATTTACAGCTTTTAAATGTGTCTTTTCTATGCGAACCTCACTTCTGAGAAAACCCAAATTAGGAGTTTTAGAGGGATGTAAAGAAAAACCAATTGTAATTTTTTCTTTCCCCTTTACAATAAAAAATACTTTAAATAATAACATAGTGGTGTCTGGATATAGTGGACTAATTATTGCAAGGCCAGTTCAAAATATTGAGGTTGTTCACTATATCAAGGTTAACATTTTTGTTCAAAAACTCGTTTTATTTGCTCAAAATACACTTTTTGTTTTTTCTTTGAAAATGTTCTTCCATATTTAGGGGCTCGATGTCAAAATTTGGATGTTCACTATATCGAGGTGTTCACTATATAGGGTGTTCACTATACCCAGACACGACTGTACTTTATATATTTTAAATAAATAAATTAAGATATAGTTTGGGGTTTAGGATCAAATATAGCTTATTTATAAAAAATATAGACCTAATTTCAAAATAATCGGTTGAAGCCAAATTGTAAAAAAAAAAATGGAAAAAATCCGGTTCGAGAAAAACGCGTTTGAAATATGTCACGCTACAAAGGACGCATTTTTAAGTAATTGGTAGATTGACTTGAAGTTTCGGAGTATGTTTTTGAATACTTTTAAAAGCGATTTATAAAAAACAGGCAACGACGTTGTCAAGATTGAAGAACGCTTGATACTTTTATAAGCATACTTGTCTTCTTAAACGTGAGTGCCTGTGCAGAATTTTGTCCTGTTTGTAGACACTATACGAACACTTCCAAATCCAATTATGCCGATTAATTTTTGAAAGCAAAATATTGCAGCGGTAACTTCTCGCTTTTAACGTTCATCGGAGCTCTTTTATAGAAAATACTGCTTACCCAGCACGATCACTTTGTCTAATACCACGCTCGATATTAATTAGAAAAAGTGTCCTTTTTGGGGAGCAGGATTTTTTTAAGTATCATCTTGCAAAGCAGCATGAGCTTGATATTTTTTTCGACAAAAATCCTACCGGTTAAAACATCCTCAGTACATCCTCATTTTTACGCCCTAGTGATAAGGATCGCACGATCTTCAACAAAAGTGCCCAACTCCTCTCCTACGCTGATAACGTTGACGTCGGCTAAAGTCCCACATTTTCCTTGGAGTTTTCAAGGAATTCGTCTACCTTGGCACAGCTATACACAGCAGAAATGATGTCAGCCTGGAGATAAGGCGAAGGATAAGTCTTGCCTATAGGTGCTACTATGATCTCGGTATGCAACTGAGTAGCAGAGACCTCTCTTGACCGAAAAATCTTGCACTCTATAGGACGCCTATTATATGGCGCAGAAGCATGGACACTGTCGCGGAGGGTACTTCGCAAATCTGCGGCCCTGTTTGTATTGGCGACGACTAATGCATACGAACCAAAAAGGAGCTGTATAAAAATATGGACAGCAAATTAACGTCCAGAGGCTACGCTGGCTTGGCCATATCTGCCGTATGGACGATGAACCTCCGGCGAAAAAGGTGTTCGATGCGGTAGTTAGAGGTTGAAGGTCCCTTACCGTCTCTTGGTGTGCCCATCTGCAGAAGGCGCGCACAAAGCAGAAGCGCCTGGAGAGGCATACCGTAACCCGGTAACAGTACCGGTTATAACCAGTTAAGAAGAAAAAGAAGAAGAAGTGATAAGGATCAGTCGTCCAGAGACTTACCGTTGTTATCGGCCTCACTGCTGCTGAATATGTCGCAGACTAAATACAAAACATTCACTACCAGTGTTTTCCAAATCGAGTTATTTCACAAATCAATTCACGGCCCGCATATCTTCAAATATTTAATTCTTATCACTATCTTCCGGGATCAACAGTTTTGTGCCCCTGCTGAAAATGCTAGATTTTGGAGTAGTCACTCTTTTGTATTTAGCATTTGATATACATCGAATAACTTCTTGTGCTCGCCAAAGTTGGACAGCTACACAATACGAGTCTTAGCATCTTTGAGCCATCAGGTTTTATCCTCAAAAGTGATGCCAAAATTAAAAAAAATCCCAAAAGAGAGAAAGCAGGTTTTTTCGGTTATGAACAAATTATTATGCAAATATTAAAACGAAACATAACTTTGATATCGAGACCCTTTGTGTTTTTTGCAGCAACATTCAAAACGTTAAATCTTGTTTTGCTTACATACTTTTTTACAAAAAGGACCAAATTCAAAAGTGAAGCAAAAAGGTCCACGTTTGGTCCAAATAGACCAAAAATGGCAACCGTTTCTTGCAGACTGCAATAAACTAACTCCTCTCATCTTCTAAAATAGAGCAAGGAACACCGACCATAGGTTTCGGTACGCAGAAGTCGAGACTCCTTTTTGGTCACGTGTCTCTTCACTATGTTACTATGTTGCTTTTCACTATGTCTCACTATGTTGCCACAAATGACTCTTTCAAGTTTCACAGAACATTCACACGCCAGTTTCGAAGCAAGTTGCCTGCTGCATACTTTTGGTCACTGCTTGACTGTTTAGTACTATCAGAATATTCTTCTTAAAGGATTTGACTCTTAAAGGGTTGCCCAGTCAAGTATAAAACCAAGCAACTTTGTTTATACAAAAAGAGGATGTCCTCGTAGTGGACGAGCTCCTTGAACTACTGACAAGCAATGGCATAACGTGTCAAGGTTATGCCGACGACATTGTCGTTATTGCTAGAGGAAGGTTTGAAGACACTTTCTGTGACATAATCCAGAGAGGCTTAAAAATAACCCAAGAATGGTGTGCCCGAGTAGACTTGCGAATAAACCCGGACAAAACCACCATAGTACCTTTTACATGGAAAAGAAAGCTGCCACGCATGCGGACAATACGCTTGCTCGGGAAGGGCATAGCTTATAAACCAGAGGTGAAGTACCTAGGTGTAACACTAGACTCGAAGTCACTCTGGAATAAGCACGCGGAGGAAGTTATCAGTAAAGCAACGAAGGCGGTCATGGTACGCAGATCCTTAGCAGGCAAAACTTGGATGCAAACCGAGCATACTGAAATGAATGTATACCATGATTGTGAGGCCAGCACTCACATATGCAACAGTGGCATGGGCCCCAAGAGCCACACTCACGACAGTGAGAAAAAGGCTCGACAAGGTCCAGCGACTTGCGCGCACGTGCATTACAGGAGCTATGAGAACCTGTCCCACGGCGGCACTGGAGGTGATACTTAATATATCGCCATTGCACGTAGCAATTGAGATGGCGGCCAAGCGTACAATCCTTGGATTGGCCAGAACCAGTAAAGGGGAGGATCACATCCTTAGGCATAGAGACTTAGATGTGCTTTCCACTAGTAACCCTTATGTTTTGTATCCGATGGATACAATAACAAGAACATATAACTTCGAAAAACACTTCGAAGTTTGTATGTTATGAGCAATAAAGTACACACAATTAAGTGGTTTACAGATGGGTCGAAAACGCACGAGGGAACAGGGGCGGGGGTGTTTGGACCTCGCCTCAACCACTATGAGCACCTGAACCCATGGGGAAAACACCCAGCATATTCCAGGCTGAACTCTATGCAATCAGGCTCTTCGTGCAAGTCAACCTCGGGCGTGCGTACAGAGGGCAGGACATCGTCATCTGCTCCGACAGCCAAGCAGCCATCAAAGCACTAATCGCATATGAGATAACCTCAGGATTAGTGCAGGAATGCATTGAGGCATTGAATGCACTGGGCAAATGCAACCAAGTGAAGATCCTCTGGGTTCCAGGACACAAAGGAATTGAAGGAAACGAGGAAGCGGACAGCCTCGCTAGAACCGCGGCAGCCACGCCCCCCTTAGGACCTGAACCCTTTATTGGGCTGAACAAAAGCGCCTTAACGGAGTCACTGAGACTTGAGGAAAGGACCAGGAACACAGAACACTGGACTAGCGCCTCCGGTCTCAGGCAATCGAAAACCTTCATCAAAGATTACAACCCCAAATGGAGTGAAGAATGCCTTAAACTAAGGAGAAACCAGCTTAGACAGGTCACAGGTCTTCTAACTGGGCATTGCAAATTGAGGAAACACATGTATACAATCGGGATAGAACAGGTAAGCGTCTGTAGACTCTGCGAAACAGCAGAGGAGACTCCCGAACACATCATAATGCACTGTAATGCGGCTTGTCGCAGCAGGTTCCGTTACCTGGCCCAGTTTTGGCTTGCAGAAGAGGACGTCAAACACCTAGACCCCCGCGAGTTACTAAGTTTCATTAGGGCGGTAGGTCTAGGGGATGTACTCTAACATTTGTAAGGGGCACAATACATCAGTCCTGGTCTCAGTGCAGTTTACCCTAATCAATTCTATTCTACATATACATATAACTCCCGAGGTTCAAACAACGCCTTAGTTAAATTTCCTCGTATTTAAGATTAATTTCCGATAAGCCTATAGTAGTCGTTAGGGACGTTGTCAACCAATCGACCAAAAACTTTGAGGCGTGGATAATTTTGCATATAGTACATAACAGCAACATTATCATTTCATGATAATGACCCTGTCGGACTTGAGACAAATAGTTCTTAAAATTGGTTTTTCAACTGGTTTTTGTAAGTCAACTAGTTGTCCAAGTAGCTGTCAGCCAATGCAGAAGGCAGTCAGTTCGCGTCCAATCGTTTACGTTCTGTGTGCGCGTTCACTGGCGAGAAGAGCAGATGGAAATGAAAAAGACGAAACAGAGGTGAAACAATCAACGAAATACTGATAAGTCTGACCTTACGATACTTTTGTTACGACGACACATAGAAATATTTGCATTTTGTGCAGTGTTCATATTTTTCAAGGCTCGCTTAATTTGCACGTTATGCCTTGAATGATTTTCAGAATTTTGCGTGGTTGCGTGAAGAAACGAATTGAAGCTGCAGTTGAAAGGTATTTTAATAAATTTAGTTTTATTTAATAATTTTAATTTAATTAATTAATTAGTTTGTTTTTTAATATTTTATTAATTGATGAATTAATTTATTAATTGCAGGCGTAGACCCCAAACATTTTCAGCCGAAGGGAGTCAACAAGTCGAAGTTCATTGTTTTGTTTTTTTTTTAACTGTTTGGAACACGTATGTTTTGTTTTTCATTGGCGATGGGTTTTTCTTGTTTTTTTTTCAATTTTTTTAATAAAATTATAACTTAAAAAACGTATTGTTTTCTTCCTCCCTAAATTCAAGAATTCATTTAGAAAACTTACCCAGATTAAACTAGTTCTCAAAATATTCGCTTCCCAACTGGTCTAGAAACTGTTTTACTAAGGATTAACTCTGGACTAGTTGCAATGGATGAAGACGGGAACCATTGACTGTCGCCTAGGACACCGCTATGTTAAAAGGGTGACTTTGCTCCAAGGCACCGAATCAGTTTTGAAGTCAGCTATGGTTGACAAGCAACTAGTTGAAAACTTATATGCGGACCAGTTCGAATTCCTGCAGGGTACAAACAGCTACACACGCACGCGTTCTCATCTTACTGCTCCTTCGGAGTTCGATTAGCACAATTTCATTCATTGCATTCGCAATGCTTTTGGCACTGCTGTCGGCTGCTCAGGTTATGTAGGTTCTGCTCACACCGATGTGAAGCTCTCAGTTTGTTTCTGGTTTTTGCTCTGCCTCCCTCAGTGGCCGTTCAGCAAGATGCTGCTACTCTCGCCGATTTTGCGTTTGCAGCACGCAGTCGATGGTCGATGAAAGCGCATGAATGAAGATGCGAAATGCGCCAGCATAGGACCTGGGGCGTAGTGAGGAGAACCGTGGCGGCCAACTGGTAGCCTAATGCGTTCGAAAGGGAAGAAACGTGCGCCGGACGAGGCGATTGCAACGTGGGGATATTCACAAAGAGAACCCAATGCAGAAAGTGACGACGTCGCACTCAGTTCCCGAGAACTTTGTTCTTTGCGAAAGTAGTTTGGAAAGTACTTCTCTGCAAATAAGATTTAGAATTTTGGATAAACGATAAAAGCGATAAATGTTTACCTATTTAAGGCCAACACAATTACAGCATTAACAGTTAGCTTTCTGGATTAGCCGAAAGTCAGTAGAATGACAATGACCAGAGGTCTGAAAACAAGAGCGGCGGTGTGTGTACATACATACATATACTATAATGTACTTAGATATGTATGTATGCACGGTTGAGAAGCTTTGTGATTTTGCTGTTGGGATACATATTTCAGTATTGCGGCGGTGCACGGTAAGGCAATGCGCTTGCATTCGCAAATTTCAATGCGATCGATCCCAGTGTTCAGTTTAGTTTGTGTCAGTGGGCGCAGCGGATCGGTCAAATCGGTGTCTAGTGTGCGCGCTTATTCGCAATACAATTGCACCTCAATGCGAATAGAATTACGCATAGTGCTGGCTGTGCATTGATGGTGTTTGGTGTTAGTAGTTGATGGTTAACAGTAAGTTGCGATTAACGATCTGCACGAGCTTTTGGATGCGCTTGCTGCATTGGTACGGATTTCGGTTTGCTAATTAGTCGGTCTTGCATATCCATCATTGGACGCAGTACTACACCATCCCGCTCATATAAGCAACCATATGTACAAATAATTGTGTGAGTACGTGTGTAAGAGCATATTTATGCGTTGCCCGGCGGGCCGCAAGATGCGTCAGTAGTCGGTCGTTTAATTTATTTTTAAGTAGCGCATATTTGGGAAGTGTTAATCGATTCGCGTTCGAGTACAAAAAAATGCACACAGATGCAAGAAGCACCAACAATATACATACTTACTATCATGTGCTATGCAGCAGATCGAACTGCTACGCAGCAAAGTACCATGTAACGCAGCATCATGCACAAGTAGTAGCAATACGAAAACAACAAAAAACAACTACCATCGTTTAAAACAACAACATTAAACGTCACAGAAACGTAATGTAATGCATCGGAGTCGCAATGTATGAGCCGGTCTCCATCTCCATCCCCGTTCTCATTCGGCGGCATTCAGCATGGCTGCGAGGAGCATAGAGCGTAGTGCCGGACATAATCATCATTAAGATCGTTTAATTGCAGCAGTGACGTTGAACGGTCTGAGCAGCATGCCCGGCTATACTTATACTCATTCGAGTAATGAAAATGGCAAGAAACAAGGAACACTGAGAGCCTTTTGTGTTCTTTGGAGAGTTTGTGATCTGGTTCAGGAACTGCAAAGTTTCAGGCGGTATACAAATTGTCATACATCGAAAGGCAACATACGTGAACACAGATATTAGCTTCATGTTTAGTGCCTTTGAAGTACCTACAACAAGCAACGTTAGTATTGCAAATTGATGTTATAGTAATTTTATTGCTATTGCCGTGCATGTCATACGAGATTTATTAATATATATACACATATATATATATATATATTATTGGGAAATCCTGAGATTATTAAGCGAATTTGTATACTACTTACCCAATTGTTACAATTGTTTCCGAATCTATGAACTTGGTGTTTGGTATCGAAAATTATTACCTTTCAATTTAAAAATAACAAGTTTTCGAAAAAACAAAATCCTAATGTTAAAATAATTTAAAATATAAATAAAAATAACAAAAGGCAAAATTAAAACAGAAGTCATGCCGCTTTTCAAAGGTAGAATCAAGCCGAAGCGGGTGTTCCGCAAGCGGAACGTGATGCGGACGATGGGAACACAAGTGACTAGCCGCGATATAGACGATACACTGGATAATTTGTGCCAGGACCCCGACACAACTTTCGACATCTACCGGCAGAACCTCTTCCTGCGCAAGAAGGAAAAGTACAAAAATATTTTTGTGGGCGGACGAGTGCAGAAAACGTCCTGTACCACACTCTGCAAGCCCATAGCTTATAAATTCGGGCCATTGACCATCCACAAGAATTCCAGATATTTATAATGACGATGATGCTTACAAAGACGCAGAATGCGATCTGCGACAATGTTTTTTGTTGTTGTTAGCATTGGTTTGCTATTGTTTTGTATTGTGATAACCCCACAATGACAGTAAAAGGGAATAGAGATGGTGGCAATAAAATTTAAAATGTGTGCATAAAACGAAAATGCAATTTTAACAAATCGTGTGTGAAGTGCGTGTGTTGTGTGTGTTTTGTATAATGTGAAAGCACTGCGACCTCGCGGCATCGCCAGGCACAATACGATTGAGCGTTTCAGCAAGCATTTGGAGGTGTACGTTGTTTTTGTTTGCTTGGAAACCGGTTGGCTCTTTGGCCTGTGGGTTTACTCGTCTTTTTAATTCGAAGGATCAACACGCAAACGTGTACAAACAACGAGGTCCATGAAGTGTACAAAGCAAATCGTTTCAATTTCAGCCTTTCTGAGGCTTGGAAGGCTGCAGTGATTATTATTTTTTGGTTCAAAGCATAGCATTATACTATGGTTTAAAGTTACTTCGTGACACTTCAGCAGAACGGGGGAGAACAAGAAGATTTATTTGGTTATTTAGAGAAAAATTCGCACTTACGAGCACGACATTTCGCTATTATTACTCACACCCATGGGAGTACCCAGGAACAAATTTAGGGGGGCCAAGACATACATAACTACATTTCAAAATATGGAAATCGAATAGAATACAGAATTCAGTACATACATAGAAGATAGAATTTCGAAATTTAGAGGGTTAAGCAAATACGATCCCCCACCCATACCATATCATATGTCCATGCTCACACCTTCAAATATCAATGAGGAATGCTTAGTAATTTCAATACAACCGCACTAAAACAGTTTTGGTGTTGAACTACGTGGGATTTTGTATTAATGTTGATTAACAAAAGATGGATTAAAAATCTTCTTTTTATGGTCTGATCGCTTTCATTCTGCAATATTTGTAAACTTTCAAGTTCGTAATAGATCTTTGCAGTGATTATGGAGAAAATTATTTTAATGCTGGTGTGGCCTCAACTCAGATACAGCCAATTGTGTCGGAATTTTTTATTTACACTTTTCTGCTGGCTAATACTGCATTGCATGCCAGCAAGTGACGCAACCAGCAGAGGCAACAGGAGAACCTCACGGTACCATCAGGACGTCAAGGGCAAAATACTCGAATTACAATGCTACGCAAACTGCAGTGTAGGCGGTGGCGATGTACTCGATGAGAAACCCAAGTCTTGTCACAGCAATTGTTTGCGGGATTTAATCAAGCGACCACGGCTCGGCTTCTGTCCTGGTGCACAAAGTCTTGGCGACGAGCTCACGATGCCTTGGCAAACGCTTTCCTGCCTAGATAATTGCATGTACGATTTCGATTGTCCGGAGGTGCAAAAGTGCTGCAAATCCGCATGCGGTCCTGTCTGCATGGACGCCATTAATGTGCGCGAGGAAGCATTGTTGCCGCCCATACCAAATATTGTAGATATTAAAGTGACACGTCGTCACAAGGCGCTAATTACAATACAGTCGTCCGCCAACTCGACCTACTACTGTCACGTAGAAGTACGCTTCCACTTTGGACTGTGGTTTGCACCGCGTAAGTTTGGTGCGTGGCAATGGCAGCTGGTCGAGAAAATCGCAGAGAGGCTGGAGAAACGCAGTAAAAAAACGTATTAAACAGTTTATTCTCCCTTTATCCCTTATATACGTTACTTGCAGTGTATTTTGCAATATTTTTTGTAGAATCGAAGTTGCATTCAGCCTAAAACCAGGCCGCTGGTATCAAGTGCGCGTAGCAGCTATTAATGCCAACGGGTTTCGTGGTTACTCGGAACACTCAAAGGAGTTTCGTTTGACGAATCGTAGGTACAATGCTGTAGCGTGTATACTCTGAAATAATTATAGTTTTGCAGCACCGAAGCCACCAAAAGAACCCACTGACCTGCAGGTGGTCGCTGCGCGTCTTGATGGTAGGCATTATAATGTGAAGGTCGTTTGGTGTCCGTCCAAATCAAACTTGCCCATTGAGAAGTACAAAATTATTTGGTCGCTCTACGTCAAAAGCACAGACGAGTCTCTTATTTCAAATGAGGCATACGTTAAGGACGTAAGTTATATGCTGTCATATATGAAGTACTACATATATATATATTATATGTTAATACAAAGTTATGCTGTCTTGCTATTGACATTCTCTCCATGCTTAGGCGCATCAATACGAAATCACCAAATTACTCCCCGATTCTAGTTACTTCATACAAGTCCAGGCCATGTCAATAAATGGCAGTCGGCGCTTAAAGTCCGCCAAACACTCATTGCTCTACAATACAACGATTCCGGCGGCACCTTACAAATCACTGAAGTGCACACACCAATACCAAGATCAGGATTCAGAGTATAGTGAAAATAAAAGTAGCTACAACAGAGAACCGGGATTGCAAAGCAACAAAGTAATCTCAGCAAAATCATCCACCACCTTGTTGAATACAGCATCAAGTCCCGCATATAAAGTGCATTACCGGCTAAATCAAAAAGTTGGTATGATTGTGCAAATCACCGGGTTTCATCCATACAAGGAAAAGTGAGTACTTTAATTTTATTTGTTTCGATTTACTCAGCAATTGCATGAATTAGTAGAGTTTACGAATTGTGCCCCAAAGATACCAATTGTGAGCAGCGAGAATATAACGCCATTCGTGCAAAGGTAAGTTTATTTTTATCGTTCATGCTAAGTTTTTATTAGTTTTGCGCATTGACTCAAATTCTCACTTCTGTTGGCAGAAAGACTCATTGGAGTTTAGTAAACTGAAATATGACACAACTTATCAACTAAAAGCATTCAAAGCAAATGCAGTTGCCTCGGACAATTCAGCAACGCAATCCTTCACCTTCACTACGCCGAAGTGCGAAAAATTAAGCAGCCCATTTCGAACATGTCCATGAAGTGCCGGATTCATACGCTAGCTTAAGGAAAATTTGTGAAGTAGTTTTTAAGTATAAAATCTCAAATTATTGTAAGACCATGAATACATTTAAGTTTGATCCATGAAAAACTTTTCAATTTATTTAAAAATATTTTTAAACTCATTAATGGCCTTCTTGCTATCCATTTCATCGAGTGATCCCAGCAATTTACAGTCTTCCAATTTCACCCCAAGTTCTATCAGTATGGCTACTAAGCGCGCGGTGTATAACACCGGCCCACCTAACAGATGCAGAAAATGAAAGCCCTTCTGTTGTCGCATGCTGAACAAAATGCGTTTGGATACGAAGTCCGAGTAGTTACTAATGCGCCCCACGCATACGTACCGCTGCTCCGCTGGAGAATACACTTCTATAACTGCGCGTAGACATTCTGCCGCCGTCAAGGTGCTCGCATCGGCATATACTATACGGAAATGAACGCCAATCTCTTTATAGAAATTTACAGCCAAGTTTAAAATTTCATCCATTTGACGATCCGCTTCTTGCGCACTCTGCACAGCAACAAATGTTTGCACCGCATTCGTTTGAGTGGCTGTAAACAGATTTTCTTGTTTAGCTGCTGATTTTTTTTGCTCTTTTTCATAGCTCCGCCCACAAGCAACTAAACGCAGCGGCAGCACCGAGGGGTAGATACAGAGCTTAGTGAATGCGCCTAAAAAGCCTTCAAAGGTTCCACTACCTGTCAAGTAAGCTGGATTTATTTTATTTAGCAACTGTTCTTCCAGTACCAAGTGGTAGTGCTCCAGTTGTGTTGCATTCGCTTCGAGCAGAACGCGGCGCACAAAATCGGGATTTGCTATCTGAAGAAAGCCTCCAACATCGACAAAGTAATTTGTTATTGCCTGCGAGCTGAATAAATCAAACTCAGCCGCGGCACTTGTCATGTAGTAACAGCTGTTGTTAAGGAATTCTATGAGCTCCTTGTTTTCTAAATGCGACGGTGCTTGCTGCTTGCGTGGCGGCACAGGGCTGCGATAGAGCAGTTTTTCGTTGCCACCATGGGGGCAGTCTGCGTGCAAAGTATTGGGCAAATTAAGAAAGGCATGCACAAAGTCGTCTTCGACTGGGTAGTTCGTTTCCTTAAGCGTTTTCAAAGTATTACGCAAAGCCTTGCCCAGTTCCTTCAATGATTCGCATTCTTCGGCTGCAGGACCTGAGGACTGTAAAATCAAAATAAGTTTACTGTCCATGTTTATTTCATAGACACTGAATTGGTTACCTTTACCAATTGCTTCAGTTTATTGGTCACGGCCTCTCGATCTGTTTCCACTTTTTTGATTTGCGCCGCTAAATTCTGGTACTGTGCATACTTCTGCATTATTTCGCTTAAATCCATCTGCCACCCTCGCGCCGATATGCTGCGATCCAGTGCTTCTATATCACGTAGCGTTCCCTTAAAATCCATAAATGGCTGCAGTGTCACATAGTTTTCCTTGGCCTTATCACCAGTTATGTATAGGGCTGAAATGTTGCGTTTCAATGTGTTCGGCAATGAGACACGCCAGGCTATAGACAGTTGTCTTGGAACACACTCTAGCCTATGCTTTGCAAATATATGTTGCACTGTAAGCATTTCGACTATGGTTTTCCCCGCTTGTAATTACTTTAATTTACTATTACTATTACTAAAAATCTTAGGTAAATTTCTAAATCTTAATATTCAAATAGAAAAACAAAAACAGCTGATATCCATCGGCTCGTAAAAGAGTTGCCAACTTCATTAATCATGCGGAATTCATAATCAATTCTGTGGTCAAAAGCAATAACCGCTTAAGTCGACTTAAGAAAAAATTGAGTTGTGGATGCCACCATGTTCCCTTCTACGTTTGTGTAAAATAAGGGAGTTTGTAACTTTAAACCAAAAAAAGTTATTACTAAAAACCTATTCGCGTTACTTCTTTTATCAAATATGCGCCTAAAACTTTAAAACGAGATTGCTCGAAACAGCAATTTTCGACTTAGGCGGTTATTGCCTTTGACCACAGAATTTATTCTACATTTTCTCAAAGGCACTGCAGTATTTTTTTTTTGTTTTTTTTGTTCATGCTTATTTTAGGAAATAGGCACAGTGAAATTAATTTCACTATGGAAATAGGTTTTTTACTTATACTTATTATAATTAATTAAAGTTTTTTCGCAATTTAAAAACGCATGGTTAACACTTCATAAATACGAATTTTATTTGTCAAACATTTACAATAATTAGGGGAAATATAAATATATATGTTTATATATATAAAATTTTACTTTAAGGCATCATAAGTAATACGTATTTTGCATTCTCGAAAAATTTTTGGTACTTTTAAGGCACTGAAAACTACAAACTTTGTTTTTCATATTATGTAATACCATCGTTTGAGCAACTCGATCTTTTTTAATTTCTTCCTTTTACCTCTACTATCTATTTAATCTGTTGCAATATTTGCACAAATGACGGTGGTGGCTTAAAGTTGATTACCTCCTTGTAGACTAACTCCTTCCACTTCTCTACAGGTAAATCCATATCTTCGAAGCTTTGATCATATAACGGTGACGTTTGCTCATCGCTCGGTTCTGAATACTTCGCCATATAGGGATGAGCCAACGCCTGCTCAGCGGTAATACGTCGTTCTGAGTCTAATTCCAACATTTTCTCCAACAAGTCAATAGCGAGAGGATTTGCACCTTTGAAAACTTCAGACTTGAAGTTGCGTCGCTTCATTGGCGGCAGCGACTGTATGTAGTTACGCGCGCTCTCCGAAGAAATTTTTTTCATGAAATCGTCGGGCGGTGTGCCAAGAATTTCCATAATCAGGTTTAACTGATGTATGTGATCGGTGCCGGGGAAGAGAGTGCGCCCAGTAAGTAACTCTGCCATTATGCAGCCTACCGACCAGATGTCCACCGTCTGATTGTAGTGCATCCAGTTAAGCATTATTTCGGGCGCACGGTACCAGCGTGTAGCCACATAACCTGTCATTTCACTTTCGGTGGGACGCGCCAGGCCGAAATCCAAAATTCGCAATTCACAATCTTCATTCACGGCAATGTTCGACGGCTTTAGATCACGATGTATTATCCCCGCACTGTGAATGTACTTCAAGCCGCGCAAAATTTGGTACACAAGAAACTGTACATGGTCGTCCGATAACCGCTGCGTGCGTATAATATTGTTTAAGTCTGCATCCATCAAATGCGTGACTAAGTACACTTGCTGAAAGTTCTCCAACGTAACATTTACCGGATGTGGGTGGAACACGTCCAGGAGTCCGATCACATTGTCATGATCCATGTGCTTTAGTAGCCGCAGCTCTCGGTAAGTACGTTTGGCGTGCACCGCTGACTGGAAAGGCCGCGCAAGCTTCTTAATGGCCACATAAATATTGGTGCCCTTGACCAACGCCTTACACACCTGCCCATAAGCACCAGAGCCCACCGGCTGTAGCTGCTGGTAGATATCGGGTATCTCCCACTCTGTGCGATTGATATCCACTTTATAGAACTCATACATTTTTGCAATCTGCTCTTTGGCTACCACCCCACTATGTAATTCCTGCACTTCTTCTGCCGTTTTGATTTTGTGTGGTTTCTCGTACCAAGTACAAGAATTCGCAAATAAAGGTAAAGTGACAAAAGCGACTGCAGAATTGATACCGAACTGCGATTAGGAAGAGCTACACGAATAGACGAGTGCAGGTACAAGAGTGCCGACGAACCCCAACACGATACGCTGTCGCAGATAAAGTACAAATATAAAAATAAACACACATTTATGCAAACTTTTCTATTTTACAATCCTCAATGAGGTGTGAAAATGTACACTGTAAGCCCTGAGGGTTGCCGTTGTAGCGGAGTGATGATGCAATATATGAAATGACTGCCACTCAAATGATATAGTTCACGTTGAAAAAATGCATTAATTTGTTGCTGCTAGGTAGCCATTCCTAAATTGTGGTACGAAATGTCGTGTTAAACGATTTATGTAGACGATTTATTCACCTGCCCATGATACCAAAATATATTTGTATCATGCACCTGCGTTATACCTGTCACAGACAAAAATCAGGATAGTACAAAAAAACCATGATACAAAAATATATATATATATAGTACAAAAATTCTCTGTAGTACAAAAATTATATGTCTGTCAGGAGTATTACATATCTATGTTTAGGTATTTTCTGTTTATTTGTATATACACATACAGTACACAACATATACTCCGTTGCTAGTATACACATTTGAAATAGGGTTAAATTCGAAAACATTTCAAATGTGTTGAATTCAAAGTACAGTGAAATTTCCTCATAACTGAACACTCACCGTCGTGTGACATCTCCCAGTCCACTTTTTGAGGAGGGAGGCATAAACAATTGGTTTCAATTTTATCCAAGTGTATCTAATTTATTTATGTAATATTTATACGAATTTATGAACATTGAATATTTAAATAATATTTTTTACAAGTATAGGTAAAGTACAAACATTGTACAAGTCTTTTAACTTTAGTACTACTTTGGTTGAAAAAATGGTTGATTACCTAAACCATTGGTGCACACAGGCGGGGTTTTTGGGGTTCAAACCCCTTCTAAAGATAAATAATGCTAGTACAAAACATGCCTTCGAGTAGTAATCGGCTCAAAATTTGTACGCAAACCCTCCCCCCAAATAAAATTGTTTTAATTTCAAATGTTCATTTTAAAATAAGAGTTAGATTTGTATTAAACAAAAATTGGTTGGGCATATTTTTTAAATTTGTCCGTTATTGAGAGATTTTTTAATCAAAATCTGCGTCCAGTTATTGGAATGATAAGCGTATGGGAAACTTAATGTAATTGCTGTGGCTGCGAAATTTGTCCGGTTATTGAAGCTTTCCGGTGATAACGACTGTCCATAATGAGGAATTTCACTGTACTTTAAGAGTACAGTTGTCAAAATAGGAGTACTTGACATAAAATGTCACTGCCGGGATGACTTTATTTGACTATAGTTTATACCAGAATAATAGTTTTGACGTTTGGGAAATTGAAGGTGAATGGGTATACTTTGTTGTGTTCAGACGAATTTCCTACAACACAATGCATACCTGCAACATGCATCAAGCTTTTATACAAGCATGGGAAAAGGAATTAAAGCCAAATAAAATACAGTAGTCACTTCCATACTGTTTTATTAAATGTGGAAAGGAGTTCAAATTTCAGTGCCTTTAATGTTATTTATGAGGACAGAATATATAGACCTATGTGCGTAGCAATAGGTAATAAGAAACCTAAAGCTAAAACTAGCTCCACTTGTTGTGTTGAATAGTTAGAAAAGTCGAATGAAAATTTCCTTCAAAAACAAATATACCTGCAAATGAATAACAAATGCTGCTTTTTGGTTTTATATATAATTATTTTTCTTTGTATATACTGCATAGGATTTGATATATACGAAGTGTTTACTTAAATTTTGTTTTAATAAAATTATAGTTATATACATATAAATATTAGTCCGACTAATTAATCGGCATCGGCATTGGTCTTTTTTGGCCGATGCCACATCGCATTTTAAGTCACAGAAGAAAATGAATTTTATTGCAATATTTATTAATATGTCGAGTTTACGTCAGATTTTTTGTTTGTGCCAGTAGGCACATGGAATATATGAGATATAATACTTTTTTAAATATATGTTAATGTATGTATTCGCTGGAGTCACTTGGGCTTTTATTTAGTTTTTAGTTATATCTTCGTTTTTGTGTTATTTATGTGAATTATGTAACAAACAAATATTTTTAATATACATAGCCCCTCCATTTTTCTTCTTTTGTAAAAAAAAAACAATATATTTTGATTGAATTCAAATATATTACGGAGTCGGCATTGGCTGGTTCTCGCGCTTTCGGCCGATTAATCGGCATCGGCCAAGAAAGTGAGAATCGGTCGGGCCCTAATAATAAACAAACATAAATACCTAAAAACATTATATCGGCTATGTAAGTAAGCGGCGGGTTGTTTGTTTCTCTTCGAATCGTATAACAGTTACATGTGATTTTTGCAGCCCCATTAGTGGAGCAGATATTAGATACTACATGGGTGGCGAGTCTTCATTATACGCGAGTCTTCATTATTACTTAAGCATTTCGTGTGCGTTGCACTTTTGAACTCTTTCGCAGACGACCCATTACAGTACATGTAATGTAATGCTCAGTTTTTCTGTTATCGCCGCTTGGATATTTTCTTGTGCGATTGTGTTGTTTTAATAGCCTTCATTATCACCTTCTATCAGCTCTTGAAATCGGAAAGCGAGCACAAACGGCAGGTGACAAGCAAAAGCCAAAAAGCATTTCGCAGGCTAAGAATTTTGTCAACTTGCACTTGTTATCACCAGTTGAATTCCAAACAGCGGCAGTGGTGGTTGAGCTTTGTCGACATCCGACGACATCGTAGAACGGAATACAGCTGAGGCGAATTAAGCTCTTCCCAACGACAACAACCAGTGGGGAATACAACGAAAAAAAAGTAAAGAGGCGCTGATCCCTTCGCAACTCCAGTACCTGAACAGCACAACGCACAAGCAACCGGCAACCTTGGTTTTAACCTAATATAAGAATAAACGTAAGTAAAGTGGCAGTATTCAGACGAGACAATAACGCGACACTGAGCAAAACACGGATAAAAACAGCGTGCACAATTCACACCTTTCGCTATTTAAATGAGGAAGACCTTTGCCCGACTTGCACATTTCGGTTCGGAGATACGCATACATTCGTTGACAAAGACGTGCGTCGAACTACACAACTACAATTAAACATCGTGTGATAAATGCCGTGCAGAGTCCATCGACCGGCCGGCAAAGTGGTCGATCGTTTCAACGTCGCTCCAAAATTTCGTCGAGCACAATGAGAAACCTTATCGATGGGCGTTGAGATGACCACACGCGGTCGGTTGAAGAAAGGTGTACCATGTTTTGCGGGGAGAAAACCATTTGAATAATGCTTATAAGCACGAATTTGCATTGATAAGATTAGAATTTGTGTGTCCAAAGCTCGTTCACAATCATATGCTTACATAGTGAGCACACATAAGTGCACTCAATACATGACTTTTAGTTCTTCAGACTTCACTGTGTTACGCAGCGCACGCAGCGTACATACATAATGTACGTTCCTATATGCCCATGTGGAAAATATGTATTTAAATACAGTGGACGTCCAATATAACGAATCTTATGTTGTACCTCCAATTTGTTAAATCGAAAAATTCGTTAAATCGATCGAAATGTTTTTTGTTTTAAACCATCTTTCTTAAAGAAATAAATCTCACATATTTAGTTTTTATACAGGGTCTCAAAATGAGCGCATTTTTCGCAAGTTATAAGGTTTTCTCTCGGAAGTCGAGAGAAAACATCTCTCGAACATCGTATGCTGTGCTGACGATATTTGGATACAGTTTCCCCTTATCTCAAGGATTTACAGAATCGTGCTGATGTAGAAAAATAATGATATTTTTTGTCCTACTAAATCCAATGGAACATACGACACTCGTTTTTTACGGCGACGAAATGCGAATACTGAACTGGGAGCTTTTCTTGGACGTATATATTGCCTCTTATTTTTTCTTACGGTTTTGAATAAATCGATGAGTTCTAGACCAACGAAAATATCAATTCAATTCAAAAATCATTTACACAAAAAGTTATGTTATTGATGTGGTGGGGTATGTCATACCCCAGTGAACTTAAGCGGGATCTGACTGAAATATGGTCACACTCAAGTTGTTTTTAGATAGCAAATCTGTGGTCAAAAGCAATAACCGCCTAAGTCGTAAATTGCTGTTCCGAGTAATCTCGCTTTAAAGTTTTAGCGTGTAGTGTGTTCGCTATGGGAATGCGAATAGGTTTTTATTAATAACTTTTTTTATTTTAAAGTTAGAAGCTCCCCGATTTTACACAATCGTAGAGCACAGTCAAGGGAACGTGGTGGCATCCATCAATTTCAATTTCTTCTTAAGTCGACTTAAGCGGTTAGTGCTTTTGACCACAGAAATGTATATGGCTGGACTGTTATAAACAGCTACTCGAAGCGATAGTGTCCACATAAAACTGATATCCATAATATTTACAAAAATACAACCTCTGGGGTATGGTATACCCCACCACACCAATGCCGTGTTAATTGTTATTGTAAAGAATGTGAGTGCTAAAATAACAACAATTCGAAGGGTGAAAAACAACAAATATTCGTTATATCGAATAGCAAATTTCACTTTCGTTCGTAATATAGAACCATCAATGGAAAAAATTTGGCCGTACGTTAAATCGAAAATTCGTAAAATAGGCAGTTCGTTATACTGGACTTCCACTGTACTTTTATATATTTAACGAGATACTCATGAAACTAGAAGTTTTCTAACTCAACGCGTATTATGATGAAGTCAACTGTTATTGACAATATGACAGCAAATTACTATTGGCACGCCTAGTTCTGGGTGTTATATTATTTTAAGTTTCGTACACATTTGTACAATTCATTATTATGCTATGTAAACTGAACGCTTAAACACACGATTGCACACACATGTTTTATTTTTAAAAATGCCGCACAATATGTGTATTTTCTTCTTGCTGGCACCTCTTTATGCACAAAGTGATGACCTTACCTATTGGTTACAAATTTTAATTAAATTTCTGCAAATTTCCTAAACAGTTTACTAACATAAACATTTAACGAGCAATCAGCAATACTTTATGTTAGTTGTGCCGATTTATGTTATATGAAGTAACATAAGGATATCATTTGAATCGAGGGAAAGCAAGAATCATATCGAATTGGTGTTTAAAAGCACAACGACTTCGGACACAAACACTGCGAGCTTGAACGTTGCACTTTCGGTCAACTTGTTTAAAAAAAGTGACTCGCCAAGAGTACAAGTTTCGCATTTTCGCATTTTTATTGTAATCTAACAAATTAATTCGCTGTTTCGCAACAAGTTCTCCCCTAACGATATTTAAAAATTAACTATATTGCCTATCGTTTCTTTAGATATTTACTTCAAAATGGCTACTCTTCAACCAGGAAATATAGTGTATGGCGGCCCAATCACTTGCACGGAAACCCAAAACTATAAATCGTTGGGTCACTTTGTTCTGGAGAAGTACAGAAGTCTAGGCAATCAGAACGTTATGATTGACGCAGTGACTGGGCAAGAGTACACTGCTAAGTACATGTACGACTCCATTGTTCGCCTGGCGCACGTGCTTAAACACTTGGGCGTGAAAAGTGGCGATGTTATTGGGCTGTCCAGTGAGAACAATGTGCGATTTGCTATAACGCTATTCGCATCATTCGCTGTGAACGCCACAGTGGCGCCATTGAATGTCACCTATTCCGAGCGTGAGTTCAAACTTGAATTTCAGTTTATGTTTATTGGCAATTTTACGTTGGTTTTAAATGTATGTAATTGTAGGCGAAGTACATCATGCAATAAATTTATCAAAACCAAAGATCATGTTCGCTTCCAAGAACACCATCGATTGCATTGCTAAAGTGGCAAAGAACAACAGCTTCGTGAAGTCTTTGGTGGTATTCGGAAGTTCGAGTCCCAGTGCGAATGTTTATGCTTTTGATGAGTTGATGAACAGCAAAAAGATACCGTCCAAGGAGTACTTTGAAACACCATTAGCAAACAAAGAGGAAGATGTTTCCCTAATTGTCTGCTCATCCGGCACAACCGGCTTACCAAAGGGAGTACAACTCACGCAGCACAACATTTTAGCCACACTAGATTCACAATTGTAAGTGATGTGATCTTTATCACTGTATAGATACATACACATGCCTGTTTGAGGCACGTGTCAAAGTTGAAAATTGGTCGCTATTTTGAAAAAGGCAGTGGAAACCATTTTGTAAAACCTGCATTCTTCATGAGATATTTCATATATGAGTTGGTTGGAATCGCGCCCAATTACATGCATATATTCATTATTATTTCGGCGTTTATATTCCCAGCCTCACGAATTCATCCTTCTTTATTCAAGATAGAATTATACGTATGTACAGCCTGTTCCAGCAGAAAGTGTTCGAAGTGTTTAATAGAAAAATAAATATCCATTGCTATTTTACTTTAGTGATACGCGAAATGAGGACATTAATAGTCGTATGCAGCTGCAGCCAAAGTGATTAAAAAGTCGAAGATACAAACAGTCGAAAAATGTTGATAAGTTTGTGAACGGGGGAAGAGAAAACGACGTCCAGCAAAGGCACAAAGTGATCGTGTAGTTGTTTAGGATTCATCCCAATTTGCGCTTGCGTGAAGTCAAGGTCTAAATTGCCAAAAAAGAGATTAATGTTAGCTGTAAAATGAGCAGACGACGTTTGCACCAAGCAAAATTATAAGCAAAAAAGCCCGATACGCTGCTTACCGCAACCCACATCCAAAAACGCCTGACTTGGCGAGCGAGATTACATATCGCGATTGGTCGAAAGTGATGATTTCGGGTGAATCGACTTTCTGTGTGAAGCGTACTTGGTTAGCAGGTCATTCTCAATGTTGTGTTTATCAATTGCGCAATTGTATTTTACTTGTATATTAATGTAACAAAATATGGTATAAATATCTTGAGTAGATTCGAAGGAAACTAGAACACTTTTATCTGGAACAGCCATTCACACATCCTGTTAAGCCACGTATTCCTTTTCAGAGAACCCACTGCTATTCCCATGGGCGAGATAACACTGTTAACAGTCATTCCATGGTTCCATGCTTTCGGATGTCTCACATTAATTACTACTTCAGTGTTGGGTACCACTCTTGTGTATTTGCCTAAATTTGAAGAGAATCTATTTCTTGGAGCTATTGAGGTAATTGAATGCATGTGAGTACTTACATATTTATGCAATTTTTTCCCCCTTTAAGTAGAAATATCGTGTTCTTATGGCATTTATGGTACCACCACTGATGGTGTTCCTAGCCAAACATCCGCTCGTGGAAAAATACGATCTATCATCGTTGATGGTGTTGCTTTGCGGGGCCGCTCCGCTGAGCAAAGAAACCGAGGACCAAATTAAGGAGAGGTTTGTGCCTATAGACTTGGTTGTGCGTAATTAATATTAACGTTTGTTTCCTACGCACAGGATTGGCGTACCAATTATCCGACAAGGTTACGGATTGAGCGAGTCCACGTTGAGTGTGTTGGTACAGAATGATGAGTCCTGCAAGCCCGGCAGTGTGGGCGCTCTGAAAAAGGGGCTCTACGCAAAGGTAGTTGATCCGGACACCGGCAAAATATTGGGTCCCAATCAACGGGGCGAACTTTGTTTCAAAGGCGATTGCATCATGAAGGGTTATGTGGGCGATTCCAAATCGACACAAACTGTTATTCAGGACGGCTGGCTGCACACCGGCGACATTGGCTATTATGATGATGACTTTGAATTCTTTATTGTGGATCGCATCAAGGAATTGATCAAGTATAAAGGTTTCCAGGTGCCGCCTGCTGAAATCGAGTCACTGCTGTTGACTAATTCCAAGATCAAAGATGTGGCAGTAATTGGCAAACCTGACGAGGAAGCTGGCGAATTGCCTATGGCCTTTGTCGTAAAACAAGTGGGAGCGCAGCTAAGCGAAGATGACATAATCAAGTTTGTAGCAGAGCGTGCTTCACCCGCGAAGCGATTGCGTGGTGGTGTGTTATTCGTCGATGAGATTCCGAAGAACCCAAGTGGCAAAATTTTGCGCCGTCTGCTGCGCGACATGCTGAAGAACAAAAAATCCAAATTGTAAAAAGGACCCAGCCGGTATTAGCGAACACAGCTTCAAAAGCATTCCAACACAAGAAAAAGTGGGGCTTTGTGAAAATGTGAATGAATTGAATATGTATACTATTGTTAATGTAATTTTTCGGTGTAAAATATATGGCGTTAGGATTGGAATGGTTTTTTTTTAATTTAAAAAGTTGTGTACTCATTTATACGAATGTATAATAGCGTATTTAGAAATCTTGTTCTTTATCTCTTATGCTTGCTCATTGCTCGGTAAACCATGAAGGTGCATCTATTAAAAAGAACTAATTACCTGGAGATAGGTTTACCCGGTTGTACCCACCTCTTGGCACAAACCCACCTCTTTTACGTTATCAGTTATATAGCGTATGAAAACACATTTTGCTTTAATCGTGTTTTCATATTTTTATTTCATTTTGTTCTTTACCCTTACTCAATTTAATGAGAACTATGGTGAGTACTAAATATAAATAGGTTATATATATTTGCTTTTACTACAATATAACTACGCCGTTGATTTTTCGTTTGGTTTCAGTACATAATTGTTTATATTGTGGTTTGTTAAAGTTTTTGTCACTTTTATGTTGTATGTAACTTTATAGACTAAATATAAGTACATATATTTTTGCAATGCAACGCACAACGTTGGCCAGCTGCTCGGCCAACCCGGCAGCAAGCGTCCCAATTTTTGGTTGTTAATAATATTAGATAGTTTTACTATAAATTTGTTTCAATATTGATTTATTAATGTCCTGTATAACATGGCATAAATATGTAACTACAATTTGTAATAACAATTTTCATGGTTCCTCCGATTTAAGAGTTTCGTTTTCAAATGTATTTCTACTTTGTATTGTTACATGATTATTTTATTGTATTGTACGGGTTGGGTATTGTAAATAGAGACTTTAGTAAGGTTCCCAATTATTCGAAATTGCCAAACTGCGGCCAAAAAGGCAGCATTTGTTTGCATTTCACTTTGGAAGTTTTGCTGGTGGCAAGGGCAACATTCAAATATACTTGCATTAGGCAAGATTTTGTTATTTTGTTTAAAGATTGAGCTTGTCTCGATTGGGGCATCAGTTGCACCGCACCTCTTTTGGCTAACACAGTCAGATCCACATTCGCCCTCAAACAAATAAGCATATCACCCGCACGCACTCTAGCACATATCTAACTGTATGAAACTTATACTTAAATGGTTGTTACTGTTTTCATGCTGTGGTTGTTGTAGCCGTTACATCACTAACATGGCTATTGTGACGACTTGAAACCTTCAACAATGTCAATATACAATTAATACGCACTCCTGCCAGTTTTCTCAAAATTCATTCTTCAAACAGAACATTTAGTTAAAACAACTTTTTCTGATATCAACTATTAACCTTGCTCAACATTTTGGCTATAAATTCATTTTTAAATATAACACATCGTCTTTGCATTTGCTCTAATTGCGCTTAGTTTATACCACAAATACGCAATTAAATACACGTTAAATGCTTTCATTTTTTGCTTTGTTGTTAATTTTTTTTTTGACTTGGTGTTGAGATTAAACTACATTAAAGTAACTATGCAACAGCAGTTAGCGCCCCACAATCTCAAACAGTGAGTAGAATTCTCATTGCCTTTTTGTGATAGTTAAATAAAATATATTTCGTAGCTGCGCTTTCGTAGTGTAATTTGCGCATTCTTTCGTTCTGTTTGTTTCTATAGTGCAACTCACTCGGCACAGTTCTCAACATCTCTTCACACATATCCAAACAGCAGAATTTTACGTATTTGTAGAGATACTTATTACACACATGCACAAAGCGCACACGAAAATTGGTGACCTAACGACGCAAACACTTGTAACGACTAGTTCAATTGTTTTAGCTGATTGTCAGCGATAGATGCCGCACTTGAACGCATCACGTTAATAAACAGAGAATAACTATTTTTCTTCGCCGTTTATTGTATGGTATGCTGTTCCACGTCCACTTGGTTGAGGAACTTTAATGACGTCCAACGATAACTGTTCGCTGTGGATCATACAATAATCTCCATACGATTGGCTTTGCGTGTAACCTTTGGCTGAGCCTGTGCCATATCTGACATGCCTCCGTACTTGAATGAGAAGATGACCGTTTGTTGGCCGAAATTTGCTTCGAATCTGCAATTTTAATCGTATGTTTTAGTTGCTGGCAACACATTAAATGAAAAATGCATTTACTCGGTGCTGATGTGTATCTCCGGCGGCTTGCCGGTCGCATTTTGTATCACTAGAAACATCTTGGTGACGATTTCAATTACGTGTCCTGTTTGAAATACGAAATCGCCCTTCTTGCGTCCTAACTCAGACTGTATGTTACAAGAAGGATGCCATTCAAATATTTGTTAGCCTCTGCCTAGTTCAAAACTTACCGCCTTTACATGAAACACCGCAATATCGTCCAGGTATGGACTTAGTGACATGCGATATATCTCCGCAGCCGGTACACGGTATTTTATCTGCAAGGTACGGTGATCCAGCAGCAGCAAGGACGACGTAGAGAGTACAAGAAGCACAGGCACAAACTGCAAACAAGAAAACAAATATCAGCTGAAAAGTGAAGCTTTGCAGTGGTTGGCGTACCTTGCCACTGGAGCGAGTGATTTTATTAATCATGTCGGCAAACACCACGTACTGATCATTTGTTTCTGTGCACATTTTCTTCCACAGCTGATTGTGCCGCAATCGCACATAGTCGCCAACGAAAGGATGACCAACGCTGTGTTGGAAAATACATTTCAATTTGGATAAGATGTGAAATTTATAATGGTAAAACTAGCTATGCAAAGCTCACCTGCGCGCATATGAAGCTTTGCGGTCTTTAAAAATAATGCTGGCGGTGACTTTCTCGCGCATGCGATTGCGCGATGTTTGATCGAACGAGTTGCGGTATATGTAACACTTCCACCGGTGGTAAATGGCACGTAGTTGCCGCGATGATTCGGCTAAAAATTTCGGCGCGATAGGCCATTCCGTTGAGAGCGGGCTCAGTGTGTTAGGTGGCAGTCGCATGGGAATAGTGAGCAAATACTGTCGAATCTTCCAGCGGCGATAGTAGCGAGAGATAACATCCACCGCCCATTTCACTTGACGCTTATAGCGCATAGAGCGGTACTCATTGCGGGCCTACACAGTGGATGTGCGTACAGGGGCGGAAATAGAAAACAATCTTATTACCTTCCTATAAACATCAGATTTTCGTGGCATTTAAACATTCTATTCTGAAGGGAATAAATTAAATTGCTTACAATTCGGTAAAGACTCCACAGGTGTCTACGTCCTGTAAAGGGAATACCGAAACGGCATTCCTGCACAGGGCACATGCACAAAACAAAAACATAGAACAGCGTCAACAATAAACAAAGAAACAAAAAAGCACAACAAGATTAATGCCATGCTATGCAAATTCGAAACAATGCAAATCAGAACGAAATAACAATAATTTAACTACTATTAACTACAACAACACACGTGCACACAGACTGATTTATCTTTAAATTTCACAGTAGACCCTAGTAGATCTACAAAGAGAGGCCTTTTTTAGAGCCTACGCCTCGGTGCTTCTGTTTTATTGTGTTTGTTGCTTTTGCTGTAAAACTATACAAATTTGAATTGAACGAACTACTGTAAGGAACTTAGTTTTTACTTTTCCTGTTTTCTTTGTCTTTTCTAGAGTTAATTTTAGCTCCAACAAGGGCTTAATTAATTTGTCCTTAAGAAAATGTGCAATCTTATGTGTGTCAGTATAAAAGTGCATAATAGTGCACTTTAGACCATTATCACCCTTCTCTACTATCCAGTCGGTCTGTGTGTACGCTTAATTTAAACATATTGTCTTCCAATTCAATTGGTTAACTTACGCGCCATGTACGCCAAGCACTCGCTATGATTATTTGGCTTTCGCGCATTCGCAGGAAACGTTTTCGCCACATATACATACGAAATGCTGTCTGTATGAGTACAGCTAACTCGTTAATGCGCTCCTTGCGAAATTGCTCCAACTCGTAGACAGTGCGCGGACTTCGCACGAACACATTCTTTGTACCAATGGTGAACTCAGCGGCGGGCAGTGGCAGACTGCGAATTATGTGCGCAATGCCTTCAACGATGCTTCCACCACCGCCGCTGCTGTTTGTGTGATAATGTGGCCATGTGAGACTGTTTAACAGCTTGTAGCGATGAAAAAACTTGCTATGCGGCATGTGGAAGCAATGTCCAGTGCGGCAGAGATGTACGAGCGGCATCAGCGACATGTACCGCACCTGATGCTGCACCAGCGCCAGATCGAACGAGCGGGGCTGCTTGCACTCATTCGGCTTTATGCAGAAAACGTAATGTGTGCGACGGTTCTTAATAATGGCTAAAAGTGTTTGCAATTGGGTGCGTATGTTGGAACTAAGTGTTGTCGGTTTCTTGGATACCTGTCGGCGGGGATTACCTGTAGTCAAATGTTATTGAGTGAGTTCGCATACCCAAAGATAAGACAACATGGTTACTCACCTTCGGGAAAAAGACTTTGTACTAGGGGTAGTTTGCTTTGATACAGTGCAGTGCTAACGTATTTTGGCAACAGATCGGAATTCTTCTCCAGAAACCGATATATGGAATAATTCACCACATTGGCAAAGTGACGTATTCTGTAATTGACCAATAATCGCATTATGTGGATACACCGTTTCGTTTTTCTGCTAATTCTACTTACTTGAAACACATGGAGTTGGGACCACTGTTCATAAAATTAGGATGTCCAGCGCAGCATTGTTGTATGCGTAGCAATAGTGCTTCGTTGCTATTCAAATGAGGCTCATTTATCAGACTCAATATACCGTAACTAGGCTTATCAATTAGCTCACAAATCGACTCGTTGTCAAAGAAATCGATGCGTGTCCACTCAAGACCCTCGCGACTATAGAGCTCCTGCTCAACCCTTAGCACGTTATGTACAAAATTCTGAAATAGCGTTGCATATGATTTGTTCCAGCCAAATGATAGTTGCCAGTAGCTTATTACCTGATGAATTTTCTCGGCACTATAGTTTATCGCAAATTGTTCAAATGAATTATTTTCTAATAACTCGAAACCGTAAAAATCTAATAAAGCTAAATTCTTTTCACGTTGGGTTGATTTTAAAGTCTCATTGATTTTATTCACCAGCCATGTGAAGAGACGACCATATAACGTGCGGCATAGTGTGTTGCGTGCATTAGCCGCCTGACGTGCATCCAACTCGCAACCTGCAAAGTCAGATAATAACATTATTCATGTTCGCTAGAAAGTTTAAAATGTATTGCACACACTCACCAATGTCTTCTTGCGTGCTATTCGAGCTATTTGCGCGGGTAAGGCAATTCATCAGGATTTGTGCTTCTAAATTTAGCAAATGCGCCGTCTCTTGCACTTCTGTTCATGGGTATTTGCAACGAAAAATTTAATGAAATTTAGGCATGGTTATGAATAAGCTTTAAGCAGTATGCACCGTATATGTTTGAGATCTGACAGCCTTCGGTTCCGTCGATATTTGTCACGGGCACAAATATAAAATTTCCCAATTTCAAAACGATTGCAATCACGCGCAGTATAGCATTGATTTCATCACAAGATAAACCAAGCACTTCTAGTGATTTCTGCAGAAAATAAAAAATAATGAATACAAATTATTAACACATGAAATAAATATTTCATTTGCAATTCTTATACTTTTGTGAAATGAAAATTAGTGCGATCTTCTTCAATGGCAGTTGTGTTCTTCAAGAGATCATACTTTTCAACGTTTCGATATAGCTTTAACGATTCTGCAAAGATTCCAGATTCTCATAATACGTATATATTTAATTTTTGTGTTGGAACGTGAAACTTACTTAACAGTTGTAAATCAGCTCCCAACAGCAATTGGTAAAAAATGTGAAAATTGCGTTCGCCAATGTTGGTGTTCGTAATTCGGGTCTGAAAGTTTAAATCGAAATCACAATGTCACAAGGTTAAAAATTCCTTAAAAACAATGTCATGTAAGAATACAATAAAAGTCTTATTGCCAACATCACATAAGAGTATTTTAGCAAGCAGAAAATTTATTATAAAATACCTTTTCCAACATATCTGCGCACATTATTGATAGACATAAAATTAATATTGTAATTTTAAGTATATATTAACAAACCACTTGTTATGCGCTCCACTTACAGTGTGTGATGTGCACCCCCATTGGATCACCTTTGAAATCTATCTCGATATCGAAAAGTTTGCCCTAAAAAACAAACATTTTTTATGACTTTTTCTGTCACTATGTAACAGGCCGACACTCACATAGCGACTTGAATTGTTATTCTTTATCGTTGCTGCATTGCCCATTGCTTCGAGAAAGACATCAGCACAGGTGACACAATCGCGCAGCTTCTGACTTGGTGATTTGCGGCGTGTCCGCGTTGGCCCCGCCATTGGTGTTGTTGTTGCTCCAATCGCAAGCGGCAGCGACAATGAGGGTGACGTCTGTGCACACGTCGTGGCCACAGCCGAACATGCCTGACTCAACTTGTGTGCATCGTACAGTGAGATGCGCTGCGTGGAACCTATTAGCGACAAGCGGTCCGTCTGGCTATCAGTCGAATGTTGCCGCATCAGATTTGAACAACTGCCGCTTTGCGATCCATATGCAGAGCACGCAGTCATGCGCCCGCTGGTGGTGCCGCTTCGAAGCAGCAGTTCTCGTTCCTCCTTTTCTAAACTCTGAGCGCGGGTGCATTTACTGTGTCCACAGTGCCGGCAGCCACCTGAACCGATGCCAGTTGAAGAGGAACTGGGTAGGTGGTATTTCGGCGACGCATTTGAAGTTTTTGATGGCGTGGCAGTGACTGTGCAGAGGTTTCCCGGTGTTTGCTGATGCTTGAAGCAGGACTTTGACGGGTGCTTCTCGGCGGTGTGCTGGTGGACGTGCGCGTAGTCATGCGCACCCACTCCAATACCCAAGCCCGTACCCCATGTCGTGCTCTCTTGCAGCGAAATGTTTTCAGTGCTTTTGTGGTGCGAGAAATCAAAATCGACTATTTTCTCACGCATGTTACGGCGCGCCTGGCCACGGTCAGTGCTTTCGGCGCGCGCGCGTTGTGTTGTGGCAGCGGCAGTGGAGGACGTGTAGCCACGATGCGAAATTGGCGGCCCCGGCGATGGTGATTGTCGCCAGGACCCGCTTGGCAACATCACGGCACCTGTGGGGTTGGTTTTGCAAACGACGAAATTCGCGGCGGAGCAGCTACTGGAAGTGCGCCTATGCATATGCACCTCAGTGCCGGCACTGCTAGTTGACAGCTGCTTTTTCAGTTGCTGCACGGTTTGCGTTGGCTTGTCCTGAATATGCGTGAGGAAGTTGACAATCATTTTGAAGGAATCCGTCTTACCGGCGCCGCTTTCTCCTGTCAATACTATGCACTGATCCTCGCTTTGGCTCTTAAGTGACTGAAAGGCCAAGTTAGCCAGTCCGTAGCTACGTGGAGCAACAAGATAGATGAAAATGGGAATTTTTTAGGATTGAGTGTGTGCTCACATGTGTGGTGGCAGTTGGAAGATCCCCTTGCTTCCATAGCTCCGTATTATGTCTGACGAATGCTGTGATATGTGATGATATGGATTGACCGCGACTACCGACGTTCCAATGTAAGTCTACAACAACACCGCAGCATGAAATTTCTGCCTCTATAGGCACAATGATAATTGTACTCACATAAATATGATCGCGCTTATATCGTTGGTGCATGTTGTTAATGAAGCTGTCCTCTGATAAGTTCTCCAGTAAAACAGAGTCCCAGGTGCCTATTTCCTGTTCCATGGCTCCTGTTGCAAGTTTCTTGTTTTCGGTGCGTGTGCTGGCGTGTGGTGTTGGTCAATGTGAAGCACACATTGACACAAAAGCTTCGGCTGTAAGGCATTCAAACATATATGCAGTCCTCCATACATGCATTCAAAGTCAACGCTTTTTTAGTGAATCGTATAGTCCAATCTTTTTTATATTTACAAAAAAACGCGCGACAAAAGCGAAATAAAAACAAATCGGCAAATTGCTTCCCTTTCCACACTCAGCGGACTGCTCACTGTCCCAACATGGCGTCGCGCTGGATGTCTGTCCAATGAAAAATCCCATCAGACTTCGCCAACGATAGCCAGAATTTCATTTTTTAACCGGATTTGCTTGCGTTTTCACTTTTATATAAAAAAAAATAACGCGCCAACTTTGCGGTTTTACTTATATTTGCATTTTACAGTTAGTTTTAACTTATTTAATTTAACAAATCTAACAAGTTCACAATTTTCACTTCAGTCCTAGGCATTTTTCCCATTTCTCCCTTTTCTGACATTTGTTTTTGGAACATCAATAAAAGGAATAGGGGGATTTGTCACAAATATCGGTGCTGTGTTGCAATAATAAACTGTTTTAATTCATTCTAAGAATAAAATAATTATAGTTTGAATTTTGGAAAAACAATTGCATTTTTTCGTCTTAAAACAACTAATTTTAAAATTAAAATCTTGTGGTTAGAATTTTTTAAACCCTACTTTCTCAGCGGAAAATTAAAGAAGCTAGTCAAATTTGATATCTTATATATAAAATTCTCGTCACAATGTTAGTTACCACACTCCTCCGAAACGGCTTGACCGATTTTTATGACATTTTATATGCATTTTCAGTTGGTCTGAGAATCGGCTACCCATACCAGATCTTAATAATGGAATATCTTCCAAATTGTAAGTTGTACACCACTGAAATTTTGTGTCCCGTCGTCCCATAGATGAGACATTCTACTGATAAGAATTGACGGGCGTTGGACAAGGGGCGTGGCACATTTTTTGTGGCCTAAATATTTCGCTCAGCTATGAAACTTAGTACCATTTATTCATATATTTCGACAGAGGGAATGGGGCAAATATTGGACGAGGGGGCGAATATATTCCAAATTGTAAGTTGTACAACACTGAAATATAGTACTCCGTCGTCCCATAGATGAGTCATTCTAATGATAAGATTTGATGGGCGTGGGACAAGGGGCGTGGCACTTGACTTGGTAATCCAAATATTTTGCTGAACTATAAGTCGCTCGGCAATGAAACTTAGTACGAACCTACAATTTTCTCTTGCGACAGAGGGCATTGAATAAGGGGCAGGTATTGAATAAGAGGGCATGGCTCATATAATTGAAATCCGGTTCAAGCGCAGTCCATTTCTTTACTAAAACTTATTTGTGGGCCTCGATTGCGTTAATCAGTAGCTCCTCCTCTTCCTTTAGTTGGTTTTCTTCGTCAATTTGCATCGCCATAGATTCGCCATCTCGCGTATTTCGTTAAAAAAAAACAACAAATGTCGTTCGAGAGAAAAGTTCGCCGGGTCAGCTAGTATTAATATATGTTTTATTTTTTAAGCTGTCGTTTTTATGAAATAAAATAAGGGTTTACATAAAATAGTGTTTTATTTCAACAAAAGTTGTATTAAATTCGTGTAAAAGTATCGCGAACCAAAAGAACACAAGAATCATTCAAGCCAAATACTTACGATGCGTCACAATTTTGTTTGTGAAAACCAGAGGCGTGTTTTAATGTACAATTTTTTGATATCCATATTCCGAAACCTCTTTGCACCTATGTACATGTAATAGTTGGCATAAATTACTTTTTTAAAATTGTTTCATTCCAATGTGAGCGTTCAACGTGAAATTTAAAATGTAAGCCGATAAGTTGGCAGCACGCACAGATATGAATATGCACTACTGATGAAACGCATAGTCCCTTAAGGTTTAAAAGGACAACTAGATACCTAATGGTTATTCTTATCTTTAGTTTCTAAGATAATTCGTAACTACTTGAAATCGAGTTTCTCGAGAATAATGTTGCCATTTTACCAAAATGTACCAAATAAATCAATGTAGTACCAATGTACTTTTTAATTTCAAAATGTATCAAAAAAGTATAATCGTACTAACAATATCAACACTGCTGGAAATTGCTCAGAAGCTCACGTTATTCTAATACTACGTTTACATTGAGCCTAAATGCGTGATTTGCGCAAAAATTCTCATATCCGAAGCCAAATCACGCATTTCCCCATACAAATCTACGAAATGACTCATTTGAACAAAACGACGAAGCAAATGCGATAAAACATGACCAATTTTATCGAACGCATGACAAAATGAAAGCGCTTTCAAAGGCTTTCGTTCTTTTTGACAGTTAAAAATGAAAACAAACAAATATTATCAAAATGGAAAATTTTAATTGAAATTTTCGTCTGCTTTAAATATGTAGAATATTCTTAGCATTTAAGGTGTGCAATATACATGTGTTCAAATATTGCAGTGTGTAGAACATAGAGTCACCAAAAAAGAAATAAATGATTTAGTCAGAAGCCGGAAAAGAGCTGATCTATGAGCTGCGGCAAGAGGACATGAGCATTGAGCATTTGACATTAGATAGATAGATTTGAAAGGGAAAATGTGCACTGAGACCAAAGTTGATCTATTGTGCCCCATATAACTTTAGAGAACGTCCCGCAAGCTTAGTAACTCTAGTAACTAGTGTTTGACGTTCTCTTCTGCACGCCAGTATTGGCCCAGGTGCTGTCTCCTACTGCGGCATATCGCAGTGCAGTATGACGTGCTCAGGAGCGTTTGACATTAGCTGCTAAACAAAATGCAAATGCAATGTAAATGAGGCAATGTAAACACCTTGAAATTACTCATTTGAAACTACGCATTTGGGCTCAATGTAAATGGTGGTTAAATGCAAAATGGATGGTTAAATGCAGGACCGACCCGCAATTATTTATCATTAACATTTTTTTTCCGAACAGACAGTCTATTGTTGAGCACTTAATTGCCGAGTTTCACTTAAAATTGTGGTGTACCCCGAGATTTTAGGGCTGCTTTAAATAGCCGAAATCCCAGAATTGTGTCTTAGTGCGTTTTTTTTTTATTGAACTCAAAAAGAATCAAACAAATGTATAAGATTTAAGAATTACGTGCATCAATGTAGTCTCAAAGTTGTGGTAGGAAAATGCAACCCTAATAATCAGTACTAACATTACATCACATCAGCTGTAAAAAAATTATTCATTTCTTATTGTTCTGTTTTTGTAGGATGCAATTGTTACGGCAGGTGAAATCGTACCTATATATTTTCTGTAATGAGTAATTAGTAAATTTCATTACAACAGATCGCTCGGCAGGTGCTGACTTGCGCGGAAGTATGCAGTGCAGGAAAGGTTATGGCTGTTGGAATACACACCAGCGCCGTTTGTTGCCGCGTGCAAGCCGGTCGTTACCGCGTTACTACGAAACGTGATCGTCCCCTCACCTATGAAATGGCTAACCCACCTCACCAAATAGCCCATCGCAAAACGTGGAATTCATGGAACACTTGTACGTAAAAAATAATGTATTCGCAGTAGCCATAATTTTGTACGCCCTTGTCTGCAGCAACTATGTTGGATGGATTGCGATCTTCACAGACGGCCATTGAAGATGTGTTTATGCGCAAATTCATGGTGGGTACTTGGCACGCGCTTTTATGCTCGGAAGTAGTAATTAAACGGCAGCATAACATGATTCGCATTTCTGCGCTGGTGCGGCAAGCGATCAGCCAACGTAAAATGTACTTCCTAATTGGTTACACTGAAGAAATGTTGTCCTACTGGTTACAATGTCCTGTAGCACTGGAACTGCAGACCATCGCGGACAAGAAAGATGTTGTTTTTAAGTATATTTAATACAATTGTTACAAGCAAAAGTAATAGAAATTAAATCAAATCCGCTGCGTGGCTGTCTCCCAAATGCCTTTATCAGTGGACCGTGATCTCATTGTGGTTTTTATTGCTTTGCCAGCTCTTAATGGCTTTATTAACGATGGTGGCAGCATCCTGATCTTTTACCTATAAAACGAAGTAAAACGGGTTTAATTTATGGCACGAGTCGTCTGTATATATTTATTTACCTTCTCGATAAGAGTTTTCAAGCACTCACGTGTACTACAGTTGAGTACGTGCTCTCGAAAGCTCTTCACCAACTCAAGAAAAATGAAAACAACAATTTTACGCGATCCACCACATATCTTATCCCAAACTCTAACCAGCGCCGTCTCGCTAATGACGCCCGCGAAGCAGTTGCCGTACCATTTTTCCAAAATACCAACGCATTTGAAAACACCTAGCTTCTCCAAGTGGCTGCAAGTAATCGAAAATACACAAACAAATTCACAATAAGCTAAGAAGCAACACACTTGTGCAGCGTTATGTCCTCCCGCTTTAGCAGTGTCTGCGTCAACTCCTTTAACTTTGGACACTCTTGTTGGATGTCTTTGGTGCAGGCATAAAACTCTTTGGCAATCCAATATGTTTCTACATCATTGTCGAATATTTGCAGCAGCACCTTCACAATTTCTATAAAATTGGTGTCGCTCTCTTGCGCACCAATCGGGAGGTGCATCAAGCGATCGTTCTCCAGCAACCACATAGCCTGCATCACCTGATTATTAGGTGTGGTCGTATTAATGAACTGCATCGCGGTCACGGCGCGCAGCAAATCCTCGTATACGGCCGTGCGCTGCTCCATAATATATTCGGTGGAGTTCTTGTGCAATGGCAACACACCCAAAATTATGCTCCATAATAGGCCTCGCTGTGTGGCAGGCACTGTATAACACAGACAGAATTGCTTCAATTTAGAATGGTTTCGTATGCTGTCCTGTAGGAGCTTGTTAAGTGACTTCTTCTCCTCCACTGAATAACAACCGACTTTCTCATAGTAACTCGAGCGAAAATTGCGTTCATCTGTCATAACTAAAATTATTTGCTTTTTACCGACTACCAGAAATCCTTTCGTCACTCTTTTCTGTACAAGTACAAAAATGTAAACAAAGCCAGCTGGGCTGCCGTCTGTTGTATTTGACTTACAAAAAAAAGAAAACATACTAAACATGAGTTTCAAGTAAAAATAATCTGCAGTCAGCGTAATGATTTTTCTCAAGAATATTAAGTATAGTAAAGGTCTAGACAAAATAAAAACAATATATTTAATTGTTTGTGTTAATTTTTCCTTTACAATTTTTGGAATACTCAGAATCCACAGTAAGACGTTCAGTACGGAAGCATTTTGGATGCTCCGGGCTTTCGGGACTTAAAATGGCAATCTCGGGATCCCGAAATTTTCGGGATTACGCTTCAGAAACTTTTTCAGCAGATATTTCTAAAGCTATTAAAAATTTTTATATAAAAACATATTTTTTTTGTTAAACTGACGTGTTTATGAAATACAATAGAATTTTAAATGCAAAATTTTTTTTATATGTTAACAAAACTCATGGTGGAATTATAATTCCACTATGAACAAAACTCAACAAAATACTGTGTACCAAAACAAAACCATTTAAATCGTTTTTTGTACGCAAAATAGAGGTTTGTGGAAATTAGCGACATTAGGGACCAAAAAATTTGAGGCTAGGATTAAATGGGGTCGCATGGAGTTCTAAGTTCACTAAAGTGCTAGGAAATCGCTCAGAAGCTGGTTTTTAATTGTAACATCGACATGCAATCATTCATATTTTCATATAGTGTTTCCAAAAAAACCAACCATCAAAGACCATTTTGCCGAATTTCCCAACACTTAAACTTCAATCTGTACATGGGGTATATAATTTCGCACGACGACAATTTGTGAAGGTATTTATTTCTAAGTAATATAATAGGACATCAGCCCCCGGATTTCGGGACTGCTGAAAAATGCCGAGATCCTGAGATTTTGTAATTCGTGATCCTGGGACTGAATGTCTTAGATCACACTTTTGTAAGGTAAATGTCTCTTATTGGTTAACTGTTTAATCGAACAGAGCTACAGCTCCTTCGGCCACCCGACTTGAAATAGTTCAGCAACACTGCTGGCGATGACGCAGAATGAATAGGAAACGTCAAATAGCCGAAGCAGCTGCAAAGCATATTCGATTTGTGGAGGGAGAAAACGTCATAGGTTTTTTTCTAAACTGGAATCGATTTCCGGAATTTTCTGTAATTTCGCACTAAACGCCAAAGCGATTTAAAAAAAAACCTCAAATTTAAGTCCAGTGTGCTTGTTGTAAGCGTAAATAAGATTTCGCTGCAATGGATGAAGGACGTGATGAAAGCCAGTTTATTGTGGACGACGTAAGCAAAATCATCAAGGAAGCCATCGAGAATACAATCGGCGGCAACGTTTATCAACACGATAAGGTGAACAACTGGACCGGCCAGGTGGTGGAGAACTGCCTCGGTGTGCTGACAAAGGAGCAGAAGCCCTACAAGTACATTGTGACCTCAATGATTATGCAGAAGAACGGCGCTGGACTGCACACGGCCAGTTCGTGCTACTGGAACAATGACACGGATGGCAGCTGCACCGTGCGCTGGGAGAACAAGACCATGTACTGCATTGTATCGGTGTTCGGCTTGGCCGTCTAAGGCGCCCGGCCAGCTAGCACGCTCAAATGGGGAGGGTTGGAGAGACTTTTTTGAGTATTTCAATTGCAGCCAGTAAAGAGGTCAAGGATAGAGGCAGGTGATGAAACGCTGCAGCATAACAAAATTTTCCAAATGTTACTCGTGTTGTTAACGATATGAAATCTATTACGATTACATTCTGCTCCAGTTAGCTTTCCTGTTTGCGGGTTCAGGCAGCTGACATTTAAATAAACATCTTGCTTGTGGATAGTACTAAATTCCGATGAGTCTTATTCATATTAAAAAAAAAAAACAAAAATATCTTTCTGTAAAGCCTTATAAAGATAAATAAATCAATAGCACAGTCCGATGTAAGATTTGTGATTCCGTGTATGTAAATTAGACTAAACACAAAAATGAAATGTAATGCAGAGAATGTATTTTTTTATCTTTTCGATGTATTTGCAGAAATGACCAGATTCTGAATTGTAACGAAAATAGTTTCGAAGTTTCTGAGAACAACAAAAATTGCCGAACATTTCAGAAAAAAGTTAAATGGTTTGGATTTGCCATGTTTTTTGGAATATAGGGCTTACGATTAATAAACAACACATTGCTAATGCAGATAAAAATAATGATTTTATTAAAAGTGTCTCGGAACGTTACAGCTGTCGTATAATTTTGCTAGATTGCCCTTAAGGAAAAAACGTCAAAATGAAAAAGATGTTTGCCTCACTCCAACACTGAGGTAATGTAGCTAAAACTAAATAGTAACCCAGCGTTACAGTGCTTTGTTGAATTTCGCGTGATTCATGCTCAGGGGCGGGGCTCGGGTTGACGTTTTTGTTTTCCATTTTGCTCCGTCTTCGTTGACTCAATAAATTTGATTGTGATTGGCATTGGCTTAAATCGCTGTTAAATGGTTGAATTTTGCTGCAAAATATTTATATCGAATCGGTTTAGTTATAACTCTCATAATAACATTAACTCTAACAGTTGTTAATTTAAAGAAAGCCCGCCTGTTCTCCGATTTGGTCTAGTTTCCATTTATTTTTCCTTATCAATTAACATTTTAAAAATCCAAGTGGTGTTTATTTAATTTACTTTCTCGATTTCTTACTAAATTTACTTGGTAGCGGTGCCATGCTACTCGGTAAACGCAGGGCTAATAAATTGGAGTTGGACGCTGGACGCGCATTTATGATGTGTGCAAATTTCAACATTTTTTTCTTTGAAACACATAGTTCCTGCGCCAGAATGTTCGTATCCACTTGAAAGTTCTCACTAATAATTAGAGCCAGCACTAAAAAGTAACACAAGGCCTTCTCCGTCGAGTAGTTGGTGCGTGTTCTAGAATTAAGATGTGCAAAAGTTTGAAAATGAATATTTATGATGAGGTATAGCTTACAGAGCCTTTGAGTTGGGCGCAGCAAAGCGAACGCGCACATCATTCTCTGCTTTCTCGGTAATGCCGGAGAGTTCGATATTTTTCAACGCGCGAGCCCGTGTTTTCATCAAGTTTAGGAGACAGTCCATGTAGATTATTAGCTTTAGGTGCAAAAAACTTTGTGTCGAGGGTGAGCTACTCTGAACCTTCTGTATACAGTTGCGTAGATACTCCGAGGTTATGCTTTAAAAGATAATAGCGAGCCAACAAGTGAATACCAATATTAAAGCGGTTAATATAATCTGCATACTAACGGCAATTTATCGTGCGAAGTCGAGTAAATAACTTTGGCTTCCTCTTCCAAACGATCCAACAGCTCCGCGGGAACTACATCGTTCACATCGTAGATTTCGTGCAATTTCTTTGCATCTTTATTGAATTTCGGACGCAGGTTTTCAAAGTTTTTTTCCATTTCGATCCTGTCCTCGGACTCATCATTAAAAGATGCTTCACGCACGGTGTTGTCAAGCCCATCCTTCATTACATCAATATTGATTTTCATGTTTTCCTGGTTAGTTGCATAGCGCGACGCCTTACGCCCGCCAAATTGCTTCAAGAGCAGCGTTCTAGTGTTCTCCTCCGTTAGATTCTTAAGGAGATTGTGTTCAATTGTATTGTAGAGATGGTTTTTGAGCAACGCCTGCTCAATGGGAATAATACGAACCTGATGATTACAATAGAATTAAAAATTTGCTTTACCCGTAGTGGAATAATCTCGCCCATATCAATGTGCGAGTAGACAGACCTTATTCGTAATTTTGTTGCGCACACATATGTAGGAGTCGGTCAGCTCCGCGGAATCTCTCGCATCCACAGCACCGTAGTAAACTTGGTCGTTTGCGATCACTGCTGCGCCGCGTTTGGTGCTGCCATTCTGTTTATGCAGTGCGCGGCAGAACTGCGTGTTTTCGTTGCTGATAGCGGCAAGGCGGCCATTCTGGAATTGCACTGCAGACAAGCAAATAACTTCCTTGCTGCATTTGGTGTTACGTGGCTTACTTACGCATTGTGGGCATGGTTGCAACCGCAGGGCGCGTGTACACTTTGTCAATGCTCGCCTTTTCCTTCATTTACCTGATTGTTTATTATAGACTCCGCAAAGTAAAACAAAATGAATAAAGGATTTACTTTGGACTTCGTTTATACAAGTGATCACTGGTTTATACTACTTCGAAAGCACATTGCACGTGCGGCGAATTCTGGCAGTGCCGATAAAACGATTTCACTTATAAGTATTTCTGTCAGTGTTGTCAGGCCAGAAAAAAAATTTTCCACAGAACAATTTGTTTCATAGAAATTGTTTACATTATATTTATTAACCCTTTCGCTACAGGTTTTTACTGGGGAAGTTAACATTTTTAATTTTACGTTTTGGGCTTCTATGTGGTTATATTAGGAACATTCAATAAGACATTTTTAATTTTTATACTCGGACCCTGTATATTAGAGTGTTTTTCTATGAGAGCAACCACATCGTTGTAATAATTACTTAAACATTAAACATTTTACGCATAACAAAAATTTGAATATTTCTTCATTTACTTCACCCAAAATTAGAAAGAAAAAGTATCTAAATTGAAAGAAAACGTTGAATTAAAAAGTTATCTTAAGTTTTCTGCTTCTTCTTCCTTTACTATGTCAAGATATACCATTACAAGAACGTGTATACTTCTCTTCCTTAAACTTTAATATACAGTTTATTAATTTCGTATATTTTCTAAAACTTCAAACTATTCTAAGGACCAACAAAAAATTTATTTTCGAAACCACAGAGGGTTCAGACGTCCACAAAGTAGCATTTTGCCATATGGCAACAAAATAGCGAAAGCCCAGATTGAGAAATCTACTATAACTCTATCCGATTTTATGACGAATTTAATTAAATTATTCTTTGTTTATATTGAAAAATATTTATTTTGAAATTTTGGGGGGCTCCAAATCCGACTTAGAGCTATGGTCTCTTGAGCAAAATTTCTCAGAATCACCTATAGATTACGTTTTTGCTATACGCTTCATCAAAAAAAAAATTAAGTCGCCCTAATATACATATATATATATTTCTGAATAAATAATAACAGGTTTGTACTACACGCAAAGTATTTTAGAACTGCACTTATGCAAACAAATTATTTTGTCAAGCTTCCAAAGAAGGAATCTTTTCAAATACATAAGTAACAAGGTTTATAGACTATTCTATAAACCTTGCATATGCAAAGTAAGGAAAGTGTTGCCTAAGTACCCAAATTATCAATACATTGGATATGTTCCATTACATTGAAAAATGTTATCGAAAGAAAGTATCGATAGCATTGCGTTTTTTTGTATCGATTCCAAAACTACTCACATTTCGAAAAAGTATCGATTATTTACTGGTATCGTCCTATCCCTAATCATAAAATATTTACTGTGACGCTTTACTCGGACGCTGAGCTGTTCGAATTTCCAAATTTAACAAAGCGTTAGCAGTTGAAGTTGGCTGCGACAAAAAAAAACCTATTTGATTTGATTTAAATTGTGAGAAATTTATTCAAATAAGAGCTAAGTTTTGCAAAATAATAATAATTTAAGCTAAACAGATATTTTTTTGACATTTGTTTTCATTTCATGATTTTGACAATCCCAACGCAACGCTTCAATTCTGGTATGCCGCGGCATATTTCAAATGTATTTTTTAAGAGTACGTTTAAGGTATTGGTATTAATTGGTCTTCCACTGGACAAGGTTCGCAATATAATGGAAAAGTTTGTAATCAAGTTTATGTTATTTTTGGTAATTTTCGCGGAAACATTAACATTGTTAAAAAATCGTCTAGCAGTGTTTCCATCATTTGATGTGCCGTAGCCAGTTCTAACTTTATCAATAACTAATCCCATTTCTTTTCTGAATTCTTTGCAAATCCTTTTTTTGTTTTGATCAACAATTTTTTTTATTATCATTCCCATAAACCCGCCAACACTTTACAGGAATCCTATACGAAATATGTAATAAACATTCAAAAATATCCACACATGTAGAGTGGAAAGACCGTATTTCGAACGATCTTCCTGGATTGAAGACTCAATCGTATTAAACGAATTCATTTCGTTACTACGACTTCCGCAAATATAACAGCTGCTGGGAGACTTATTTTCAGGTAGCACATTTGTTACCGCCCCATCTATCATTGTTAAATGCATTTTATATACATTTTAAGAGGAACTAGTGAGGTGACGAAAAGGAACTCATCCGAGTCACCTTAATTGGGAAATGTGTGCTTGTAAATGCTGTGGCCTGAACTACCATCAAACCCCCACTTGCATTCAAGTATTACGGACAAATTCGATTGAATATCAGTTAATTCTGAAAGGCTTTGAGCTGTTCTATTAAGTAAGCTTTGCAGTGGCACTTCTGTTGATATTTCAGACAGTATGATCGGTTGTGGCAATAGTTCATCCATCGCGTGCTTTAAGGTGTAGTAGCTCGGAAAGCAGTTGGGATGGATAGCATTCACGACCGCCCGTAAGGTATTGCATTTTCGCACAGACAATTGTAAATCGTAAATCTGATGATGTGCTGGTAATTAGGTCCTCAACTTTTCGCAGTTTACTGCGTTCCGATGATTGTTCATACCTCTAAGTCTGCCTTTACTCGTACTAGGTTGCTTAAGAACAGTATATCAAAATATGTGTGTACATCATCATGCTATTGCAGTTGTCCATGCGTGCTAGAGTCGACTTCCTAAAATATGTACAAGAAGTACAAAGTTTCTTATTCAAGCTATAACTTGACAGAAATAACACCACTTACCCAAATTTCTTCGCTGTCTAACTTAAAACATCCATTCAGCAAGTTTGAATGCTTTGCATTAAACCTGCCTCTATTCCTGTGAGAAGCTTTTCACAACCTCCGGAATTTCGATTCCAACGACTTCAGCTTATTCTCTTGCAGTTCCGTTATTAAATGAGTCCCAACCAAGGCGAATTCATACCAGGTGATAGCGTAAGGACAGCAACAAAATTTCAATGTATTTTGTTTTTGTTTTCTGGGTTTAGATTGTCAAAATCAGCCAATCAGAACAAAGCTTGCTTTTTCATTTTAAACTGTCAAAGTTTTACACAGGCACTTTGACAATCTAGACCTTTTCCATCACAAAAAAAAATCAATTCGCCTCATTTAACGCTATCACCTGGTATGAGTTCGCCTTGGTCCCAACCTTGCCCTTCATATAGGTCACCATGGCAGCATTGAGTTTTGCTTTGTACGCATCATAAAATTGTGTTTTGTGTCAAATATTGTGTTTTTAAAATGCCAGGCAAAAGGATGTCGTTTGAAGTGGTGCAGTTGGTGTACTACAATCACCAACTGGGGAAAAAGTGTGCAAAAGCTCTCCGAAATGTTCGCTGTAACACGGAAGATAATATACAATGTCCTAAATCGAGCTGAAAACGAGGGTAGATTGGAGCCGAAAACTGGAGGTGGTCCCAAGCCAAAAATAACTAAACGTGCAGAACGCGTAATGATGAGGAAAATCAATCAAAACCCTCGGATTTCGACCAGAGCTCTTGCGAGGGAACTGAAGGAAGAGTGTGATATTGTATGTTGAAAAGCGTCTTCAGTCGGCTTACACAAATATCGACGGTGATTGGACCATAGTGATATTTATAGATGAATCAACTTTTGTGTTGTTTAAGGGGGTCGTCTGCGTAGCGGCCCGATTTTCGAGCCTTTTTTTCAAAATTTATTACGAAGGAACGAAAAAAGATATTCACTAACTTTTTTTTGCTTTTTGTTTATTTAATCGTAATCTTTCAAGTGGCAAGATCAAAAAATTATATTTCTACATATTCGAGTGCGGGATTACCTTGAACCTGCCCTCATCAGAATTTTTATATCAATTTCCCTGCAAGATCTTGGGCCAACCACGTAACCTACAACAAAAAATTAAACTAATCTATAATTGATATTACATCAGCTATACTTGGACACGAGCTTTTTGTAAAATTAAAAAATTTCTCGAAATGGTGGACATTTTTGAAAAAAAAAGTTGTTTTTCCCTTTTTTCAAATGTTTATTGCCTGTTATAATAAAAAAAACAATATTTTGTCAAAAGCTCGTGTCTACTCATAGCGACATGTTTTCTGAGCAAGTAAAAAAGAAATCGAATCGATGCGTGTAAAACTTTTCTTAAAATTGTGCAAGTAAGATAGAAAAATATGACTTTCGGGAAAACGCGTTTAAAGTTCACAGGGAGCGTGCGGAAACACTGTGAGCGAGCGTGCCCAATGCTCTACAGCTCAATAACCGTGAAGAGTTTACCCAAATCCTTTGGAAATAACACTCCTCATTTCTTCCAAATGAAAATTATGTAAAAAAAAAACATTTTTAAAACTTTGTACGTAGACGACCCCCTTAATACAATTAGACATGTTTGATTGAAAAAAGGTGAAAAAATTATTCAACGAAGTGAAAAGCATCCCCAGAAAGTTCATTTGTATGGATGCTTCTCTGCCCAAGGATTTGGCGTTCTAAAGTGTTTCACCGGAAATTTAAATGCAGTTAGAATGCTGTAATTGTACAAGTATTGATCATTGAAGTCTGCTGAAAAATTATATTGGAAAAATAACACCGATTGGATACTACAAGAGGATAACGACCCGAAACACAAAAGTAAACTATGCACTAAGTGGAAAGAGGTTCACGATATTGCAGCTTTGGATTGGCCCTCACAGTCACCAGATGCAAATCCCATAGAGAATGTTTAGGCTGTAATGAAAGCTAAGATGTCAAAAAAGAATATAAAATCATCAAAACATTTTATTAGATTTCTCAAAAGAACGTAGTGGTCTGTTTCCGTGGAATATGCTGAAATTTTGGCTGCCAGTTGTCGCCAAAGATGTCACGCTATTATAGACTATGCGGGAAATTGGACCCCATGTTAAGCATTCTGTCGAAACCTATAATAATATCTATTTCTCAAAAATAAAACATTTTTTTAAAATAAATGTAATGTATACTCTGCGAGAGAAGAACGTTTTTTGTTGAACACACTGTGTATTATTTTTAGGCAACAAGAATATTTGATGAATATGAATAGTATGAATTTTGAGATGTTAAGGTTTATTTAAAAATTGAAGTTTATTGTTAAAAATAAACTGTTAAAATGTTTTTTAATGTTGATTATTATTGTTGTGTGTCCCTGTGACTAGTAGTGATCTTTGGTGCAAGCCTTAAGGTTTAACCTTATAGGTTTATACTTTTAATTAATGCTAGCACTTTCTGAGATTTTAAGATCCAGAACTTCTTTGGGTCTAAGTGGATTCACTGTAACTCTATAGAGAAACGGCCTCCCAGTTCACTTAGAAGATTACGGCAATCCTTGTAATGTTGGTTTATTGATCGAAATACCAAATCTATTTATTTGTACGTTTACACATATTTTTGAAACCATATTACCAAACTACTGTTCAATTGACATTAATTTCTTAAAGTTGTTTTGCCAACGGGTTCTGCATTAATACCAAATCCGGAAAAACTGTAGTGCTTGCTCTTTATAATATGAACCACTTGCTAAAATATAATAAAATCGAAATATTAGAGGTGTTTCGCAAATGGGTAATTTGAGTCAAAATATACCAGCACGAGTTTTATTAAGAACACAGCAAATGTCAGGAAATTGATGCTCATTAAGGCCGCTTCTGGTGGAAAATTTAAATTGGATTCATCGAGTATGCCACGTTTGCGGCGTAGTCGCTCTTTCGGTTGCCATAAAGTTGTAAATTGCTTCTCTGTGCAAATATTAAGGTGTTTACATTTTAAAAAATTTGTCATAAATATCGCGTGTTGCAGGCATATCCAAGAGAAAAAGTTAGAATTAATGTCATACCAATGGATCTCATTAATTTATCCCGCAATCGTTTTAGCGTATTGACTTTTTGCTCAATGCTAAAGCCAGACTTTTTCAGCCAGTTTTTTTGAATGGTTCTCAGGAACTTGAAGAACCCTTTAATTGATGGATATTCAATTCTATTCTCATTGGCATTGGTCGCATAATCAGCTGTTGTACCGTCGCTGCTATAGCTGGGCTTTGACGCTGCCGGTTCCTCTTCGTCTTCGTTCTCGTCCGCTAGATTATCTTCATTCTCGAATCTTTCCTCGTCGTTGTAGGTCATATCACGACGCGGCGTGGTTTCCATATTATCGTCACCCAATTGCGATTCAATTTTGTCCATCACCTGCTGGTCGGGATCGTATTTGGCAACGTCTATGCGCGTTTTAACTTGAACGATTTTGTTTCTCAGTGTTGGGCTTGAGTTGTTCACCGGTGCTGGCCGTTGCTGCACAATTGCTGGCACAATAACCTTGGCGCTGTTCTTTAAATGCTGCTCTGCACTGACAATCAATTGGTGTGAATGAGTTTTACGTTTATCACTGAAACGTTCCCGTTGATATTCAACCCACTGTGGGCTTGGTGTGTTGGGGTCAACTCCGGGATTATAGAACGTGCCAATTGCAGTAAATTTTGTAACATTTGACGGTTTTGGGTTTTGTGTAATTTCAATCCACTCTGCTGAAATTACAGCCAGTAAGATTGCAGCGGCCGTAATGCGGAGCACAGACATTTTCGAGCTTAGTGCGAAGAAGACTAAATGGTTGCAGTTGGAATAAGCAAAGCTTACCCAGAGTTCCGTGGTAAACGATTATAGTTTGTAACGACAATAACAGACGTGACAAAAGGGGCCACAACGAGTGTCTTTCATAATTCATGGTCTTTTGATTTTAGAATCCGAGCGAAAAGGTGTCAACGGACGCAGTTGACTGCAGCTGTAACTGTTGCTCGCGCAAGTACATAAATATGTACATGCATACACACATATGTATGTGAGTTTGGGTGCAAGATGGAGTTGCAGTAAATTTAATGAAAGCATCTGCAATATAAGTAAATAAACAATAACATATGTAGCTACATAATATAATGTAACAAAATTAGGCCTTAAATTCACAACGGCATAATGGAGAGTGCTTTGTACGTCTGAGCACATGTCTTGTTCCGTTAACTAATGTTTTCGCATATTTCTTAATGATGGACTAAATTAAAAAATTAGGGCAAAAAAGTCAATTTCATTATTCATATTAAGAATACGATCCGCTATCTTCTTTCGGGATAAAATACATTATCTAAGGTAAAAGATATTAATTTTGGTTCACCAATGCGAATGTTTATGGGTTTTGTATTTCCAAGAGAGAAGATAAAGCCTCCAAAACTTAGTCCTTCCACCGCTGTGCTACGTCCACGTCTTTATACAGTTCATACAGCTCGTTGTTGGTTCGTATACGATAGTCGTCGCCAATACGGACAGGGCCGAAGATTTTGCGAAGTACCTTTCTCTCGAACACCATGCTTCCATGTTGTCCATGCTTCTGCGTCATAGAGGAGCACGGGCAGAATAAGCGTCCTATAGAGTGCAAGTTTTGTCGGTGGATAGAGGTATTTGCTATTCAGTAGACTACCGAGACCGTAGTAGCACTCATTGGCAACAGAAATCTTTCGCTTTATCTCTAGGCTGACATCATTGCTGCTGTTTATAGCGATGCCGAGGTAGACGAATTCCTTGACAATTTCAAAAATATTTATACCTGTCAACCTCAACATGAACGCCAGTCGCTGCGAGCCCCTGCGTGTAGACAGCATATACTTCTTCATTTACCACAACCAGACGAATTTTGAAGTTGAAAAGGTCGCATGACAAGGGATCGCCCTGTCTGAAGCCTTGAACTATATCAAATGGGTCGGAGAGGTAATTTCCAACCTGGACGGAGCTACGTGTATTGCTCAACGTTGCTCCTCAAAGTCTCATGAGCTTTGCAGGCATATCAAGCTCAGACAATGCAATCAGGCTATCGAATGCTGCCTTGTAATCGATAAAAAGATAGAATGTATCGATTTTACTCTCAAGGGTATTTTCCAGGATTTGGCAGAAAGCGATGGTGGACTTACCAGATCTAAAGCCTCACTGGTACGGTCCAATCAGCGCCTTGGCGAGTGGCTTCAATTTACCACAAAATACGTTCGCCAGGACCTTATAAGCGATGGAAAGTAGGCTAATCCCTCTGTTGTTGACGCATATTGTTGGGTCGCCTTTCTTCAACACAGGGCAAAGGGTACTGAAGTTCCAATCGTTGGGCATACAGCCTCCAGCTATATTTGCAGATGAGATGATGCATGCACCTAATCAGCACACTGCCGCCGCTTCGAACCTTTCTGCTGGTAACCCGTCCGGCCCTGCAACTCTATTGTTCTTGAGTCGCTGGATAGCAACCCAGACCTCGCCATAGCTGGTCATTCAAATACAACGTTTTAGTTATTTAGTCGCGGCCCACATTTCAACTCCACTAAAATGAAACTATTTTTAAAACGTGCAAATAATTACTGTGTAAATGATTACTACCGACAGATGCTTCCACTAATAGCAAAATGTTCAATGTTTATTTAAAAAATAAAGATGAGCATCATAATAACACTTGATATCATAAGATTAATCTTATAGATCTAAGTAAATAATTAGGCTGTTACAATTGAGATTTGTAATCTTAAAGAAGAAATTTAGCACAGTAGTTTATATTAAGCCATCGAATTCGTTTAGTTCCAACTTTTGTATGAATGTATGTAAATATAAAGAATAGTCCACTTAGTTAACTATAAATTGTAAATAACAATTCCATATGACATCGATTAAGGTACTGTTTAAAAATTATAAATTGTAAAGTTATAGGTATTTGTTTGTTGTGATTTGTTGAAACGTGTTTTTTAGAATTGTAGAATTCCAAATAAAAGGTAATGGGCACATTGAGCAGATAATTGCAAACTGATCTTATCTAATTTAGTTTGTGAGTGTACCTGTAACGGCATAACGGCCTATCAGTGTCAAAATTTTTGAAATTTTGCCCACTTGACGCTTTGAAGGAATCTGATTCCTTCTACTTATTTTACGTGTCGACACAAATGACCGCGCATCCATTTAAGTGCTTTATCTCCGATGGCCTCGACCTTCGGTGTTCCCGGCAGGCTACGACAGCCGCAAGTTTCCGACTCTGGCCTGTGTATCGACCGCTTCTGGCGGTGTTGCTCCTGCGCTTCCTGGATCTCATTAATTAATTGTCGCTGTGCCGGCTCTAGTTGAGATGCGGTTCGTGTTGCAGAGTCATGTGGTCACATGTCACCGCTGCTGGCCCATCGTATATCGTCCGCTTCATGCGTGAGATAACGTGTGCCAACCTGGCCCTCCAGAGTGCGCAAGTCGCGGTAGGTTTGCTTGTCTTGCAACCAGTAATGCTGCAGACTCTTGTCCACCGTGTACCGCTTTCGCTGTTTGACTTGCAATAAATTGTTGATGAGGTCAATGGCTACGAGAGAAGTTCAATTGAAGAGAGAGGTTACAGAGATAAGTTTGTTATTCAAATTAAGTAACACACACCATTCGAGGAGATCTCTTTCCACGGACTTGGCGGGTACATGAAAGCGGCATTTTGAATCTGATCGTTAATGTCCTCCTCTTCATTGAAAGGAAATGTGCCACTTAGACTCACATAGATTATGACACCAACACTCCACATATCTAGCGAGCGATTGTAGCCCTTATTTCTTAACACTTCAGGGGCTGAAAAGACAAGTGTTTTGTTTTTCCAAGTACATTAGCCGTAACTATTAATCATATTGACTAACCCAAGTATGCTGGAGTTCCCACTACTGATCTTCTAAACGATTTCTCTCCTATGATGCGGGCGTAACCGAAATCACACAGTTTCACTTGCGGGAACTCAGCATCCGAGGACAGCAGCACATTCTCCGGCTTCAGGTCACAGTGCACAATGTTCTTGCTATGCAGATGCTTCAACGCTATAAGAATTTGCGTGATGAGAAACTTGGTTACACGTTCACTCAAGCGGCCGCGTTCATGTGACAAAATCATCTCCAGCATATCACCCTTAAGCTTTTCCATCACAACAAAAATGCGTTCCGGTGTTTCGAACATTCTCTCCAAATTGACCACGCCACAATGTGAAATATTCTGAAAATCATACGACAAAATGTATAAAGTACACGTTGATTGGTTATGCCAATTCAACCGCCCACTTGGCTTTGCTGGTTAGTGGGTTTGCTCGCCAGGTTCGAGCCCTCATCCATTGCCAGCACCAATATAATCATGTTTAGTGCCAATAACTTACCTGCAATATGGCAACCTCGTTCTTGAGCTGGGCTTCCTGCTTTGTGGGAAAACGTAATTTGTCGATGACTTTAATGGCCACCTCACGTTTAGTCTTCTTGTGCACACCACCGTAAACGACACCAAACTGACCGGAACCAAGTACTTCGTCGGGGAAGATCTGATACAGTTGTCCCATATCCTGTACATTCTCCTCCGACTCACAACATTCTGAACAAACACAAATGTAGCAGAGCTTTCAATAATTTCTCACTCCCCCACTTTCACTTACGTGTATTGGTGACGTGCATGTATGCCTGCTTGATTGTGGTTTCCCAGCCCTTGGCGATGTCGGTGCCAATGCCACTGTCTGGCGGAGGTAATCGCACTGGCTGTTCCTCTCGCACTCCTGCCAGTGGGTCCTGGCCGACGTAGTAACACACATTCGGTGTCTTAATCTCAAAGCAAAAATTGTTGTCCACGCGTAGTTCGCGATTGGGTTCGATGCCCTGTATCTCGGTAAGCGGAATGTCTTTGTGGTATTTGCTACCCTGTTCGGACAAGAATAGCGTCAGTGTAAGAGTCTTCGAATCCAAACGCCAGTAGTGACGTTTCACTGCTCTATCGAGGCTGGTGTAGTGCACCAGCCAACCTTCCTTGATCGCCTGTCCACCTCGTTTCTTGGTGTGCTTCACCGATTGTACTATACGCATTAATGGTATGTTGGCACTGGGCGATGAAGAGGAACTCGATTGCTCCGATTGTCCATCCACTGACTGGCCCTCACCGGCGCTGCGTGCGTCGTTGTATAAGCTGCGATCGTCATCGCCGACCAGGCCGTTCACCAACTCGGGCGGTGAGTTATGGGCGTTCGTTGTTGTTTTGGGCGCACTTGGGCGGCCCGATTTGGCGGTGGTATTGTTGCCAGCGTAATTGCGCGCTTTGGCAAAGTCCGCTGGAGGATTGTCTTCAAAGTCGCTGTCGTCGAACTCTTCGCGGAAAAAATTGTCGCGCTCCTTTTGGGCGTTGTGTGTGGGCGTGGTGTCAGTAAAATCGCTAACGTGCAGTTGCCGCTCACCGGTGCAATCATGCGGCACTTTGTCCATGCATTTTTTGTGTGAATTGTATTGACAGTCGCGACATTGTAGACCCTGCTTGAAGAGGCCTTTCAGCAGCTTCTTGCAATACTGGCACACGGTTGGAATTCCGTAAGTGTGCACCATGAAGGTGTGCGGTATTCGTATCTTCTCGTGATAACCGGTGCCCGCGTATGTTGGAGCATAAGCCAGGATATTCGCGTTCGATCCGTGAGCACCATTGCGACTGCCCGCTGAGGATGTGCGATGGTGACTTCTGAAATTCGGCACAATCTGCAATTTTAAAATTAAATGCAGAAACATTAAATTTCAAATGCTTTTAATCAGTAAAGTCTACGGGATTTGTATTTTAATATAAACTACGTCATGTAAACTTCATCAATGAGACAATTCGATAGCTTTAAAACCACGAATTGAAGTTAGTTATTCGCAATGAAACTATCATATACTTTGTGTTAGAAGATCTGGCCCCGAAGAGTATTTATAATTGTTCAAATGAATCAAAAGTCGAAAAGAAAAGTCACCTTAGATGCATTATTCTTTATTATTATTATTATAAAAGTACGAGTACAAATTTGCCTTTTGAGTTAGGTATATATTTTTTAAATATCAAACAGAAGCATTAACAAAATTAAATACAATTAGGAATACAATCATAAATACTCGTAACCAGATCTCAAATGTCTACAATAAATGCTTGTCCTATTTGGATGGCGCTGTTTAAGTCATTGAATTTGATGCGCACCGTATTGAATAGTAATTAATTATGTATATAATAACTCTATAATTGTATATTAATATAAGTACGTGAATATGTGTAGAATAAAATCATTGCCCAGCACCGTAAACTATATCTCATTTATCGGTTAAGAGTATTGACGAGAACATAGTCAGATTCGGACGAGTTCATTCGCTAATGGAAGCCAACTCAATTTTTAATAATATCACTCATCAGATCAGACATCCGCTTTACCAGTGATGTCGTTGAGTCGCTTTTAAAGTGCTCGTCGGATGAGTGCAGAGACTGCGTCGAGCCGCCCGAGGGGCTGCGAGGTGGCTGCAGGGCGGATGACCGTCTCGAGGTGGAATCATTCGAGCGACTACAGTTGTTGGGAATTTTCACCACACAGCGCTTATGATAGTTCTGACCACAACCTAAAAAGATAGCAAACAAACACTGAAGTAACGAAAGAAGTCACAAAGTTGGGGCGGACAGTGTCAGCACATACCATCACATTTGAGCCCCTGACGCACCAAACCAAACAACATTTCGCCGCAGAAATCACAGAATGTCGGCGCCTTGTAGGAGTGCACGTTAAGCGAATGCGGCTTCAGCGTAGGCATTTCTGATGTGGGATAGAGTATAGCTGCAAGCAAATTGAATACGTTTACAATGTTAAAACGACGTCGGATTGTTTATGTATCGATGTGTGTAAAACTTGTTTGCATATGTGGAGCTTTTACACTTACGACTGGCTGTAAGCACAATTTCGACTAAAGTTTCATCAACCACTTCCGCTGCAGAGTTGATGATGTGCAGGACATTCGGACTGTTGTAATCATGGCGAAAGAGTAGGATTCGCTCCGGAAGATGTGTCAATCCACTGTCGGGTATCTGTAAATGTGCGATAATGAGGGCTTTAGTATGGTGATTGCTATACAAAATGTAGTATAACAAAGTTCAATGCTATAATATTTAATAATGTTTGCTTTAAGGCAGTTTAAGCACTTGTGGTTCAATAGCTGAACTCCACTCGTAGGTACTCGTAAATACTGGGAATTTTTATTAGAACCTAAACTGAAATGCGAAATGATATGAAATGTCATTGTCAGTTACTCTGTTTCGGAATCAGATGTAACTGATTAGGGGATATTTGTCGAAAGTGGATAAATTTTGATGACCCAATCGATTTTTTTTCTGCCACTTATGTACAAGTTTTCCTCATCAATTAGGTCTCAAGTGTAGGTCGCTTTTACTGCTTGCATTTCGTCAAAAATGAGAAAATGAATTACAGAAATATATGTACATGAAAGAAACACTTCACATGCACCCATGGCCGTAAGTAATTGAATAGCGGCTAGCAAATTTAATGGAAAAGCACTCAAAAACACAACAACAGCAAAGAATAAATGTGTAGGAAAACGCAAACAAGCCCATAATAAAATTAAGAACAGTAATTAATGCGCCGCAATTAATTTGTACGACGCACGTGACAACCGCTGATAATAGAGTGTTGGCGTATCGGTTGCTTATGTATTTTTTGTGATGTATATAGATTGTGTCTAGTTGCGCGGTGTGTATTAAAGTCCTGCATGATTATATTCGTTTTGGCGACTACACTACTGTACATATTGTACGGGTACTTGGTATTCGAAGAATGTGTACAACGAAACGAATAGAAACGAGAACCAGCGAGCGTCGCTTCTCGATTCTATTCATATACGGTGAATAGCGAACACTGCAGTGTTCATATTCGGTGAGTAGCGAATATTGCAGTGCTCGTATTCAGTAATCGAGAACTTTGCGAAGATCAACAGTTTCATCGAATATTTTTATGCGCAGTATGCCACTTTTCCATGTGTATACTTGTGGTGTGGTTGAAGTGGCTTATTAGTTAATACGCAAAATGGAAATTATTGAAGAAAGTAGCATAACAAATAAATACATATTAATATACAACATAAATATTTCTAAATAACCTTAGGAATAATATAACGAGTACACCAATACCTCACTTTGCGTCGTGTTTACGTTCCGAAAAAACACGACGCAAAGTGAATTATGATTTTCTATAGCAAACCATGTAAAGATCGAAGATAGGTTCCAGGGTTACGAAAATACTACTTTTTAAAAAGAAAATTGAACAAAGTAAACTTTTAAAAACAAAATAATATATAAAGTTTTATTACATACATACAAAAGCAAAATAAAATATTCAATTAATTTATAAAAACAAAATAAAAATTATTCGCTGTCTGATGAGTCCATAGTGGCTGTTGTTGTAAGTCGGCTTTCTTTCACAAAAGTTGGCATGGCGCAATTAAAAACAAAAGTCGTGCCATCTTTTAGAAATAAAAGAAAATAAAAAAAAATTTGAGACTCGAACCCAAAACAACGCAACTTCGAAAATCTAACGACGCAAAGTTAAAATTAGTACTAATTCACCAGCGACGCAACTTCGAAAAAACGCAAAACGAAACGACACAAAGCGAGGTATTGGTGTATATTCGAATATTCAAGCAGTTTGTACTATTATTCGAATGCTTTTGTCCTCGTTTTCCCGCTTCGAGCGAATATAAATAAATAGTGCATGCCTACTCGTTTCTGCTCGGAGCTTACTCGTACTCGAAGAGAGTTGTACTCGTATTCATTCGGACTGGTCCGCAGAGATGAAGTATTCTATTCAACAGCATTTGAATGTTTTCGAATAGCAAAAATGCAGGATTCTGGTCTGTATGCATACATCAGGTGTGTAGCCAGAACTTGGTCATGGGGGGCTCTTACAAATACATAAAAAAGCCAATTTAATATGACATGCTTTTTAAAATAAACTAAAATTTTTTAAAGACGGTATTGCATTGGTGTAATGGAAATTTCATGAAATTTGGTTCACTGTGAGCAAAGTTATTGCGTCCGAAGTAAAAGTATGTTTTTGTCACTGGCGCAAAAATTCGATGCTAATTTTCAAAGAGCAAATATTAAGTTTTGCTTTAAAGTTGGTGAAACTTTAACCGAAACATTTCAATTGATGAACCAAGTTTATGGTGATGATCGTTTATCCCGTAGCAGAGTTTATGAGTGGCACACGTGATTTAATAACGATTGTTAGGACATAAATAATGTCCAACGTGATAGCTGATAACTGAAATCCGCGATCACTACAGATTCCATCAAAACTTGGCTTATTTTTTTGGTAATGGTGCTCATGTTTTTTTGTTATTTTGTATACCAAATATCCACACGGTAAACCCAGGCGTTTCCGCCACCCTTTTGAATAAAACTCACACACAAATTTTGCGTACCTCAGTATGTGTTCAATAAACCCTAATTGTTTATTTATTGAAAGTTTTATTCCAAATAGCGACGGAATCGTGGGTATTGGTCAAGGACGAATACAAAAATCGTTGCTAAGGCGAAGGTTAAGCATCTCAATAACATACATTTATCGCATTTTATCTGAAATTTTGGCTATCGAAAGACGCCATTTTATCGATAGACGCTTCTGACTGATGTTTTGACTAAAAGTAGAATTTTAACCATCAACCACTCCACGTTTTCACATGAAGCGGCAACTTTCACTTTATAACAAAAACGCATTTACCGATTAAACAAGCCGTAGAAGTCGTACCGACATCCTGAAGGATTTTTCAGCCAACTACCTAAAACACTAATTAGACATGCTTTTAGATCATGCAGAAAGCTGTATTGAGCCTGAAGGGGACTATTTAAAAAAATCATATCGCTTTACCAAAAGAAATTGTTATCATTCTTTTAAAAGTGAAAAGACCCCCGCCCTCCTTGGCAGCGCCTCTGACCTACGTACATATGTATAAATGTGCAACAATGTTCCTGGGGGACGTATTCGCATTTGATTGTGTTTGTAAATTAAATGTGGCGGTTGTTGCGTGGCAGTTATGTTTCTAAGTGGGCCCACGCCGTTACTATACGGTTTGTGTGGCAAACGTATTGCCGCCAATAAACATTGCCAGAGTTAATAGAGTATATTGCACATAAAATATTAAGTTCTGTACTGGTGTTGGCAATTTCATCAGTAACGCAGAACACCAAACAAACGGTTGTACAAATAAAAAAGTGAGACAAAGGTAAAAGGTAAAACGAAAAAGCCAATAGCCAACGGCTAACGACTGATAGAAATTGTGGTAGTTACAGCTACTACTTACTAGCGCAGTAACAGTAACAAAAGAATCAGTACAAAAACAAAATATGGACAAGGAATCCATCAACATTACCCAGCGGGCCTTAACCCACACCACCCTCGCACCACAGGCCATGGGGGACGTATTCACGCCGGTATTCTATGAGCAACCGGCAGGAGGCGCTGGATAGGGTGAAGTACACTGACATAAGGTACTAGCAACTGCCGCACTGCCCAACTCACCTTTGTATTTATAAACTCGCATGCTAAATCCTTGAGCGTTTTGAGTGTTAAACTGTTGGCCGGCACCGAAATTGCGTCGCGCAGGCTGCCAAATTGAAAGAGGAATGTGACTTCTGGCCCCTCCATGATGACGGGAACGGCCGGTGTGTCCTGCCGGAGCGCCAGTGCAACTATTGAAGTAGTCACGCCACAGACAGGGTTACGGAGACCGGGCAAGGTCCACGGGCACGAACAGTATGCCGCGTAATGGACGCTGAAGGACGAATTTTTTGGCTGGAGTGGACTGTGTTGCCGCAAAGTTTGCGCGTTTTCATCAAATATTTGTTGCGATTGATATATGAATGTGCCTGAAAAAAAGGGAAAGATATTGATAGTGCAAGAAAAAAATATTGCTGGATAAACATAGAGTGAAGCATACTTTGAGGCATAAATATGCTACTACGGTAATCACTAATTTGCTTGATGGATACACATGAGTCAAATATTTGTCAAATATTAATCATACGAACATTATCACTGTGCGTTCCTTTAAGGAATATTACGGCTGAAATATTTTATTAAAAAAAGTTTGGTTAAAGTCAGCTATTACTAATTTTAAGACTACTTTTAAATAATTAAAATACATCGTCGAGGATGGTTCTGCGAAAAAATCTGAGTGAATTTTGCATAAAGGAATTGAGCCAAATAAATCCTCATCCTAAATACTCGTAATATCCGCGATAATACTTTAATGAGCAAAGTCGACCGTGACATTTCAATGTATAGGTTTTGAACTTGAATCATTCAAAAAACAAAGTTTCGTTTAGGAAGAAATCAATTCTTAAATCAATTCTAAACCACTTTTATAAAAAAAAAAAAAAAACCTCATGGTCACGTACAAACTTCCTGACCAAATCTAACCATTCAAAGCATCGCTCAGATCGAAAGCAAGGTTTGTGTGTAAATTCCAATGTCCGGTAGCAAAGCAATAGAAAACCGATTAGTCATATTTAAAGGTAACTGTATGTAGCACAACGTCTGTAATTTTAAAACGAAATGATCAACAGTAAATCAAAATTAAAACCATTCAGTAGTACCATACAAAAGAAGAAGAAGAAGAAATTGTGGTCCATATAAGGTTGTCGCAAACATACCGCACAAATTAAAGTAATTAAAAAAAGCCGAGTGAAGAATGCCAGCCAACCAGCAAGAAGCCGTAATGAGGAAAACCTATAAAGCAGTCAAAAGAAAAAACCCGAAACAACTTTCTAAATTTTGAAGTAGGCGTACCAGCGCGGTAAAGGTGAGCAAAGAGCGAATTACCACGTAGGGTTCGGTGTGCGCCAGACGCGGAGCAGTTGGACAAGGGAGGGCAGCTTGAGCATAGGCAGGCGCTGGAGCAGCATGAGTGCGTGTCTTAATTTTCAATTGCATTGGCAGGCGGATGCTGACACAACACGATAGCAGCGGTCCACCGCTTGGTCGTCACGCCGTGCCAGCGGTAGCTCGAGGGAAGGGAAAGCGGACGCAAGTATCCAGCAGCAAGCAATTAAAATGCCGACCAGAGATGCTACTGCCTGCAATTTGCGGTGGGTGTACAGTTTAATGCGGAACAAAAATACCAATGTTTTGCAGAAGAATGTGTATGGGGTTAAGTATGCTGCGGAGGAATGTCGTGTCAAAAATGTCTTCTCTTTGGCTGGTTGACAGATTGCAGCAGTGCGATAAGCCCGATATGAATCAATACAAATGAGGCCTTGACTTCGGCTTTTTTGGCAATTGTACTTACTGTACTTCTACTTCTGCTGTTACTTTTGGTGCTCACCGTGTACTCTTTTATTATCGTTTACATAACACGGCTAGACATCGCGCTTGTTGTTTTCCGTTTCTTTCCGCTTTCTATTATTTGACTTCGTTTGCGAGTTTTTTTGACTGCTCGTTTGTTGTTTTTGTTTTTGCGATGAAAATCTGCTGCATCTCTCAATACTGAGTGCTTCCAACCTACTTCAACATTTAACTTTTACATTGTATGCAATTATGACCATTCTATTCTTTCACGGGCCGCGCTTACCAGTGCGCGAGTGTCTGTGTGCTTGTAAATCTACAACGTCTGCCCCAAGTATCTGTTCGACACTTTCACGTGCAGCGCTTTTGCTGCCTGACTATTCGCATTCACTGTTTATGCTGTTGTTTAATTGTTGAATTTGCTGGATTTGCTGCAGCACAGCCGACAATAGCAGTCACACATTAGTTCTTTGTAGGAAAAACGAAAGACAAAGAAAGATAATACGAGTATTGCCTCAAGTGACTAAGCCAAGTTAAGCTGAGCGACCGCACGATTCTACCACGTCCAAGAGTATGACTGGCTGAAGTCTTCTAATGCCATAGCAGAGTCGTGAATGTGTGGATGGCAGCAAAGCTGGCAGGCAAGCAGACAAGCAGGCAGGCAAAGCATAACAGCAAATAATGAAAAAAATCACAACTTGAAAACTCGTTTTACCACAAAACGGGCGAGACAAAAAATAAAGCAAATGATCGGCAAAAATATAAATAAGCAGTAAAGGGAGGCGGCGACAAGCGCGGTTGCGGCGTGCTAAAGTGATTTCACTTCGAATGAGATGAAGTGACGCGAAGAAAAATTTCCTATACACTGCACCATAGCATGGCGCGATACAGTAGAGCGAAGCGAAGCAGAGCACATCAAACTCGACATTAAACCGCACAAATTAAACCACAATTCTAATACCGGCATAACGCGGCGACTCTCTGGCAAACTTGTTCTGGCTACGTAATGATGCTAGTGTTGCCAAGTATGCAGCCTAAGTTTTGGGCTTGGGTTGAAGAAAGACCTGATTTCAGCTGGCACTGCAACTATTATACAATAATACAATTTAAAGTTTGATTTTTAGCTCAACGCCGTTCGCCATTGCCCTGTGGTTAGAGCGTTGGACCGTGAGTTAGATGGTCGCGGGTTCGAGAACCTTATACATAGCAAATTATCAAGCGCTGCTTCTCTAGCAAGTAAAGAATCAGAATCGTCTTGCAATTGAATGCTGCTTCTACAGTTCTCCACAACTTGGCGAATGCTGGCGGTAAGGTCGACCTTAGTCTGGTCATGGAGGTCGTGCCAGCTGTATGAAAGATACGTAGATATTGCAATATTTACTTGTGCTCATTACAAACTTTAATAGCACTAAAGAAACCAGAAAACATTCATTATACATGTATCTACTTTAAAATGTATCTTGCGTAATACCGGAGAATGGATGAAATTGTTTAAATTCTGCATATTTAAAATAACATTCACGAAAACTGCGTTTAGTAAGCTTTAAAAGTCATGACATGCCGCACGCAGTAAGCACATAGGGTCACAAGGCAACTCTGTCAGCCTTTTCGTAAATATTCGCACGAAGACGTGTAGTCTACCCCCCATGTTACCCACTTTGCCGTACTTATAACTGCTAACCACCGCCTTGACCGTCGTAGCTGCTACCTTCATTTTTATCGCTGCTGCTGCTGCTCCTTGAGAGTTAAATCAGTGTGCTTTAAGTTTTTTTTGGTGGCGCTTTCGTCACTACCCCACCGTCAGCGCCGCACCCATCGCCATCGCCACTGACATCATCTCTATACCATCATCATAACATTCGTTTTCGTTTTGGCATTCGTTTGCATCTTCGTTTCTCGCTTTCGTTATCGTTACATCGCGCCGCCAAGTAGTCGGTTCGGTCGTCCCGAAAGAGTCCCGGAAGCTTTATGTTAAGTATACGCCATGTTAGCTCTTGTGCGGCAACATTGCTATCGTTGCTTCTATGTGCTTGTTCTAATATCGTTACCATCAACTTTTTGTCCGCACTAATTGGACGTGCATTTAGTATGGTTGTTGCTGTTGTCCCGATGCATTATTGTGCCGTGTGAATTTGCACAATATTTATACAATACATATGAGCAGCAGTCACGCGTTGTAATGATTCAAATCATGAAAAACGAAAACAATAGAATCGGAAAAGAATTTAATGCATTGATGAGCGATGTAAGTACATTCCCGCTTTGCTTTTTGCTGAAGACGTCATTGCTGCGGTCGTTAGCAGAGGCGGTGACCAGCTGGCAGTCGTTAAGTCGCACAGAGAAGAGGAAGGCGAGTGGAAACTCACAGTACGCAAAGGGAATCGTTGTGATGTCGCTCTTCATGCTCCTACCCTGTGCTCCGTGGCAAAGTGCTCTGCTGTGAATTTGCTACTATTTACCGCTACTGTAGTTATTTTTTAATGAAACCTCATTTGGCTGTGTGACATGGATGTGCGGCTGATAATGTCGACTGGCAGCGATGCTGTTGATGTTGTGTGTTCCGGCCAAAGTACTGGCTCAAGTAATGCTTCGTAGTGCTTTGGTACAATTCATTATGTCTGTAGCACTGGTGTTTAATTGATTTTAATTTTAATTTTATGCTTCGTACTTTTCGTGCTACATTTTCGATAGCAAAATATTCGGATTGCCGACAAATAAATGTCTACAAATAAATGCCAACCGTTTAATGCTTAGCAGGAGAAATTCACAATCTATTGTTTACAGCTTTTTATATTTATCGGAGCCGTTTATAGGCATGCCAGCAGACACATATAATTATGTATGTATGTATAGACATTGTGCTGTTTGTATTTGGAAATATATATATAATGAGTATATTGTATATTTTGTAAATGTTTTCTATACTCTAGGAAATTAATTTTATGCATATATTTATGCTTACAATTGCAATTATTTTCGTTCTTCTTTTATTTCTCTCCCTCTCTTTTCAAATCACAGAAGATGCCTACATTCATTGCTCACTGCAGTTTGTTGTTTTTATTAATCCACACTTATTGAATTGGTTTCATTTATGCCAAACGTTTTGTTGTAATCTCAACGCAATGAGTATATTAAATAAAAAGGAAATAAACAAAATTATAATAAAAATATTCGATGCTAACTCCGTTGCCTCTAAGCACACTTTTTCGCAAACTCGGCGGTACACGTTTTCACATTTAATCGACCGCCGCAATACTAAATTCACGATTTCTATCTGAATTTAAAATCTCAATCCAAATCCGACGCCTATACCAACACAAGCACAAAACATTATTTGCGGCTCAGCGTGCTGTTCAGCAACGCGATTCCGTTTCGGAGATCCCGAGCAGCGGCAACTACAACTACATCGTCGATGACGACTCAACGACTCGACGCACTCTGCCGTTCGCAACAAATGTATCCATATGCGCTCAACATTGCGCCCGAAGCAATTTGGCCAGCTTTTACTGTGACGCACTGCCCGACACCCGTTGCCCGACTATTTTATGCGGCGTTGTTTCAACTTCCTTGCCAAATACGATGCCTTACCGCAGCGGTAACGGCAGCTGCTGCCACGCCGTTGCTGTTGCCACCACTAACTGCTCTCATTGCATTTGTTTTGATTTCGTTTTGTGTGCACACCAAACTTTTCAGTCGCAGCAAACTGTTGTTTTACGTGTTTCGCTTTTATTTACTACTTCTCTCATTCGGCACTTTGTTGGTCTTGCATATGCACGGTGTTTGCTTTGAAAAGCTCAACATCAACCCCATCGTTCAGTGCCTTCTCCCAGCGGTGAACTGGTTCTAGGCTGACTTCAAAGCTGGCAACACTAGTTTCTCTGCGGTTTTTGCGAAAGAGTACGGTGCCGCTGAAAACAAATCGTGGCGCGGTGCTGGTTTCGTTTAAGTTGCACACAATGTTGTCAACTAAATCTGACTTGAGAACATTCTGACTGAGCAGAGCTTAAGGAGACAAATGAGCTTCGATACGGCTGCAAAGCTCAAGTACTGGTATGCTTTGTTGTGGCAGAAACAGTGAATTCCTATTTGGAATGACAATTGGGAAACTATTGTTCCCAACGTTTCAGATAAAGCCTGACGCGCAAACATTATTTATACTACAACAACGGTGATAAAGCTGTGCGCAAATAGCTCAGTCACTACTACCTCTAAGCTCTTTGAGAGTATTATTAAAGAAAAATTAGTCTAATTTAGATGTGTTTACTGAGGACTGTATTGCCGCCTTTCAGGAAGGTTTTGAAGTTGGTGCAATCTATACAGATTTTGCTAAGGCTTTTGATAGAGTTCCGCACAAAATTTTGGTCTCTAAACTGGCACGTCTGGGTTTCCACTCCACTTCTCCCCGGTGGATTGGATCCTACTTGTCTGACCGGTCTTGTATTGTTACTGTGGATAACCGTTCTTCTGTCCCTTTCGTGCCCTCTTCGGGGGTGCCGCAACGTAGCATTTTGGGACCTCTTCTATTTCTCTTATTCATTAATGACATTAGTTCTTGCTTCTTCTCGGCAAAGTTTCTTCTTTACGCAGACGATTTCAAAATCTATATGGTTAGGAAGTCTTGTCTGGACTCTGTTGCCCTTCAGTTGGACCTTGACAGTGATGACTCTTGGTGCATCGAAAACCGCTTGTTTCTAAATGTTGAAAAATCCATTCCATGTTATCTTCTCTAGAAAAGATAATCCAGCTTGTAGAACCTTTAATATTTCAGGTTTTTTTATAAACGCTGTCAGTGAGATGAAAGACCTGGAAGTCGTTTTTGACTCGATATTGGCTTTTTCCACCCAAATTGAATTTCATTGTCTCAAATTCCTATTCTATGTTAGCTTTTGTTCGTCGTAACTCCTTACTCCCTTATACTCTTAAGCTACTTCTCACAAGATTAGAACAAGATTGGAATATGCTGCGTTTATTTGGCGTCCCTACTATGCATCCTTTATTGATCGTTTCGAACGAATTCAAAAGATTTGTACTCGTGTTGGCCTTCGTTTCATAAAATTTAAAGACCCTATCCCTTAGTATGGATCCCGTTGGCAGCTTATAAATCTTAAATATTTGTATTCTAGGCTTCTCTTAACGGAACTGTGGATTGCCCTGCGCTATTGAAAAGAATCAAGTTAATTGCCCCCCTTTTCTTTATCCAAAACGGAATATACTAAAAACGTTCCTCTAGCTAGGATGTTCTCAGAACTTAATCGCATTCCACGCTTACATCTCTTCCTTCCCAGACTCATAGTCTTAAGAATTATTGATGTTTGTTTTAATGCAATTATAATATTTTGAAATATTCTAGTTCTTATCGATGGTCCGTTAAAATTTATATTTTGTTTAACTGGATTATAAATAAATAAATAGTTGCCATATTCGTCTTTTTTATTAGTAATATATTATCTATTATATAGTAAACTATATATATCTATATAGTAAACTATATATCGTTGCTGTTGCCACCACTAACTGCTCTCATTGCATTTGTTTTGATTTCGTTTTGTGTGCACACCAAACTTTTCAGTCGCAGCAAACTGTTGTTTTACGTGTTTCGCTTTTATTTACTACTTCTCTCATTCGGCACTTTGTTGGTCTTGCATATGCACGGTGTTTGCTTTGAAAAGCTCAACATCAACCCCATCGTTCAGTGCCTTCTCCCAGCGGTGAACTGGTTCTAGGCTGACTTCAAAGCTGGCAACACTAGTTTCTCTGCGGTTTTTGCGAAAGAGTACGGTGCCGCTGAAAACAAATCGTGGCGCGGTGCTGGTTTCGTTTAAGTTGCACACAATGTTGTCAACTAAATCTGACTTGAGAACATTCTGACTGAGCAGAGCTTAAGGAGACAAATGAGCTTCGATACGGCTGCAAAGCTCAAGTACTGGTATGCTTTGTTGTGGCAGAAACAGTGAATTCCTATTTGGAATGACAATTGGGAAACTATTGTTCCCAACGTTTCAGATAAAGCCTGACGCGCAAACATTATTTATACTACAACAACGGTGATAAAGCTGTGCGCAAATAGCTCAGTCACTACTACCTCTAAGCTCTTTGAGAGTATTATTAAAGAAAAGTTAGTCTAATTTAGATGTGTTTACTGAGGACTGTATTGCCGCCTTTCAGGAAGGTTTTGAAGTTGGTGCAATCTATACAGATTTTGCTAAGGCTTTTGATAGAGTTCCGCACAAAATTTTGGTCTCTAAACTGGCACGTCTGGGTTTCCACTCCACTTCTCCCCGGTGGATTGGATCCTACTTGTCTGACCGGTCTTGTATTGTTACTGTGGATAACCGTTCTTCTGTCCCTTTCGTGCCCTCTTCGGGGGTGCCGCAACGTAGCATTTTGGGACCTCTTCTATTTCTCTTATTCATTAATGACATTAGTTCTTGCTTCTTCTCGGCAAAGTTTCTTCTTTACGCAGACGATTTCAAAATCTATATGGTTAGGAAGTCTTGTCTGGACTCTGTTGCCCTTCAGTTGGACCTTGACAGTGATGACTCTTGGTGCATCGAAAACCGCTTGTTTCTAAATGTTGAAAAATCCATTCCATGTTATCTTCTATAGAAAAGATAATCCAGCTTGTAGAACCTTTAATATTTCAGGTTTTTTTATAAACGCTGTCAGTGAGATGAAAGACCTGGGAGTCGTTTTTGACTCGATATTGGCTTTTTCCACCCACATTGAATTTCATTGTCTCAAATTCCTATTCTATGTTAGCTTTTGTTCGTCGTAACTCCTTACTCCCTTATACTCTTAAGCTACTTCTCACAAGATTAGAACAAGATTGGAATATGCTGCGTTTATTTGGCGTCCCTACTATGCATCCTTTATTGATCGTTTCGAACGAATTCAAAAGATTTGTACTCGTGTTGGCCTTCGTTTCATAAAATTTAAAGACCCTATCCCTTAGTATGGATCCCGTTGGCAGCTTATAAATCTTAAATATTTGTATTCTAGGCTTCTCTTAACGGAACTGTGGATTGCCCTGCGCTATTGAAAAGAATCAAGTTAATCCAAAACGGAATATACTAAAAACGTTCTTCTAGCTAGGATGTTCTCAGAACTTAATCGCATTCCACGCTTAGATCTCTTCCTTCCCAGACTCATAGTCTTAAGAATTATTGATGTTTGTTTTAATGCAATTATAATATTTTGAAATATTCTAGTTCTTATCGATGGTCCGTTAAAATTTATATTTTGTTTAACTGGATTATAAATAAATAAATAGTTGCCATATTCGTCTTTTTTATTAGTAATATATTATCTATTATATAGTAAACTATATATCTTTATATAGATGAATCTTGGTCCGTTCAGATGTTTAAAACTTGAAAACGACTTTACCAAATCGGATACTTTCTTCGACGGGTTTGTTCGTAATTGCTACGCGAAGGTTTAGGAAAAAAGATTAGTCGGAACTAATTGGAACCATAAGTCACGCATCAATTAAAATTGGTACGTATTGGGGCGGATATTGAACGAGGGGTTGTGGCACTGCTTATACAACTCAAAAATGTGATATGGAATAGCGTCGGAATTGTAAGCTTCACAGCATTGAAATTTGGTGGTCTCATAGATGTGTTATTCGACTCTTAAAATTTGATAGGCGTTGGACAAGGGGCGTGGCACACTTGTTTGACACAAACTATCCGCATAGTTTTAGAACTGTTTGTCGCACATCAATGAAACTTACTGCGAACTTACCATTAAGTCATATCTTTCGGCAGAGGGAATGGGGCGGATATTTAACAAGGGAGCGTGGCACTGTTCATTCAAATCAAATCTTTTATATGGAATAGCTTGGGAGTTGTAAGTCGCACAGCATGGAAAATTCGTGTACCGTCGTTTCATAGATGTGTGAGATTTGATCAGCGTTGGACAAGGGGCGTGGCACTTTTTTATGAAGCAACATTTACGCAGTAATGTAAGTCCACATAAAAGAAACTTGATGCGAACTTTCCACTTAGTAGCACAATTCGTGTAGAAGAAAGTTGTGAGCATTGGACAAGGGGTATGGTACCGTCTCCATTTTTATATACATTGATTGATTGATTCATCATCGCCCAGCCCAAACTGCTGACAAACATTAAATTTGAACTGTAGGTACATCTTGAGGAATAAACCTCCGCTAAGACGGGATTTTTTGAAATTCATGGTCTAAAGGGGCAAAATATGTATTAAGGTGTTGTATGAAGAAACGTTATTTAATAGACATATTAATTTTGAACTTCCCGAAAATACTCGAAACCAAAAATAATTCGACACGTATTTTATAATTTTTCGAAAATTTAAATTTAACTGGTTCAACAATTGGCTAAGGTTTGTTTGCGGGAGGACTCAGAAAAAAACATGAACCGAGGGGCCTATTGACTTAAAAAATTGTAAAAATACTTGAAATCCAAACAAACAAAAAATTGACACGTGTTTCTCATTATTTTCAAAATCGAAATCTAACTAGATTAACGACGGGTTAAAAGTTAAAGAAATTGTGGAAAAACATGCATTAATAGGCCGAATTACTTCAAACTTAATGAAAGTACTCTTAGTGAGAAAAAATTTGACAAGTGTTTTTTACTTTTTTGAAAATTAAAATCTAATGAGGTCAACAATGGGTTAACAGTTTGTTTGGAGAAACAAGATTTATTGGGCCTTTTGACTTCAAACTTGGAAAAAGCACTTGAATCGGAAAATAATTAAAACGTGCTTCTTATTTTTTTGAAAGTAGAAATCTACCATGGGAAATCAAGGGTTCAGAATTTCTTTAGAGTAAAGGTCGGTTGTTATGCAGCTCTCAAGCAAAGCAAAAACTTCATAAAAAAAAACATTTTTCTCGATGTGGATAAATTGTCAACTTTGAAAGGATCTACCTCCCAAACTACTAATTCGAATTTAATGAAAGTTATATTTCCGTAAGGGGTCGTCCATAAATTACGTAACGCTCCGGGGGGGGGGGGGGGGGTCTTGCTCGATGTGACAGTTTGACGCCGGGGGGGAGGGGGGTCGAGCAGAATGTGACGTAACAAATTTTAAACGTGGGGGTCAAAAAATACTAAAAATTGCGTTACGTAATTTATGGACGACCCCTAATCCCCGGAAAATTCTCAATAAGATACGTGTACTCAGGCCCCATAGTGAATTTCACTGTATACATATAATTGTTGGTCCTGACTGATTAATCATCGCCTAGCCCAAACCACTGAAGCGATAAACATAAAATTAGAACTGTGCACTTTAGAAAATTAACTTCCACTTAAATTTTTTTGAATTTTTTGATTTTTGAAATTCGAGGTCAATAGGGCCTATAGGGGTTTAAGGTGTTGTATAAGAAACCGTGGCTTAATAGGCGTATTAATTTTAAATTTGGTGAAAAAAAAACAAATCAGTATTTATTCAATTCGTATCAGTGGCGTGGCATGGGGGATTGGGTGGATAGATTCCTCCTTGGTGGATAAATTCATTTATCCAATTTAATGTAACAATATCGAATTGTGAAACAATTACTATTTTCTTTATTTGGGGCCTCCATAAATCGGTTTTTGAAAGGTTTGAACATTTGATCATTAATAAAAAAAATTGCGATTTCAATTTCAATAAATTAATTTTGAAATTCTAAATTTCTATAAAAAAATATAGAAATATAAAATACGTTGGTTGTGGATCTGCTTCAAGTGTTTGACCAATGCAATCGTTACAACGATATAATGCAATATCATGACTCAAACATTGGACACATACAAATCGAGTTTTGATGTACATATGTACGTATCTAAATATTATGATTTTTGGATTCCTTGTACTGTTGACAATTTTGCTTTGATCACTTGGTTCCATCTATTTCAAAGAAAAACATTGCGTTCAAGCATAACGTGCTCAACATGAAAAACATGCTGAACTGGTCGGATATTGTCTTCCTTATCGCTATTTTCACGTTAAACCAACTAAACGATCATTTCTTCCATCAGTATCAGAAGCTTCGCTTTGTTCAGGGTCCAAAAGATAATTTGCAGCACCGTTATTATTACCTCTAGTAGCAAACGAATTATTATCATAATTTTGTTGCTCATGTCACTATTACATGGGATGGCACAAAAAAAGGTCTTCAAATCGGGTCAGAGGGAAAAGCCTAGTTGAAACCCTATGCTCAGTAGGGGACTGAATATGGAACAAACGAAATCAAATATTTGAAACCATTCTGCAATAATTCTTAATTAATTAATAATTTGAATAAAACTGGGAAGTTTGTATGAAAATACACCATGGTCTGGCTACACCATACATTTTGCAGGATTTAAAAAAAATGTGTGTATGTATGTTTTTGTGTTTATAAAGGATCAGTTGAGGATATCAGGAAATTTGAGCTCAATAGCTTACTAACAGTGGATCCAAAGTTCAATATGACGGTAATCTTCTGCTACCGTACCAAACATGCAATTTTGGTTTTCTACGCTGTTCAGAAATATTGTGCCAGCACTAGTGCAGTGCGATTCCCCAGTTCTAGGCGAGAAATGTAAACGAAACGGAGAGTGGGATACTTTCCGTACAGAGCAATTGCTCTTATATCAATAGAGGTACAGCAGCGAAGTGAGCATAAACAGGCTGCGACATTCGTCCAGTGGGCGTTGCGGGAACAGTCGTCAACAAGTCTGGGACGCGGTGGCGGTGGTGGTCGTTGGGTGGAATACATTAACAAATTATTGGTAGACAAAAGCGGGTTAAGTTGTTTACAAAGAATGCTCGTGAATATGCAGACAAAAGAACGAGCACTGACGAGCTTAAAAGCTTCACAGGCGTATTACACCAGCCGAAATATGTTCGATTACGTATAATGTGCGAGCAAACTCTGCTGAAATTGAAATCTAGCAGCCATTAAGCGACAAATTAACTTTAATGCGAAAATGTTTATTGAATTTTAGGTACAAATGCAGTATAGCGAACCCTCGTGAAAAAATATATAAGTATAACTAGAGGTTTGACTCTTGAGTCTAAGGAACTAAAAATGTTGCCTGGGAAGCGCCCACAACAGGCGTGGCTCGGGTCAAAGTCAAAAGTTTTTATTAAAATAACTTAATGAATTCGTAATCGATTTACACGATATTATAGAATTTTCCAACAAGAGGTGTTATTTTGGTATTCAAAGAAAATTCAATTTTTTGAGATAAATGATCGGGTGTTTATTTCATAATAAAGGGGAAGGTATGCCGTTAATAATGAAAAACAACATCAGCCAAATGGTCACCACGACCACGCTTACAGGAAATTTTCCATAACCAAATCGCAAAGTGGCTGCCCTATGTCTTCGATAGCCTCACGAATTCTATCTTTGAGGTCTTGAATCGACGCTGGGCTGTTGGCGTACACCTTATCTTTCACGTGGCCTCAAAGGAAGAAATCGCAAGGTGTTAAATCACAAGATCTCGGTGGCCAATTGTGATCACCTCTTCCAGAGATAACACCCAGAGGACCCAATCAGCAAAGACACGACGTTGTTGATGATCGGTCGGCTTGAGTTCTTCTGTTAACTGAACTTTATAAGCCTTAAGACCCAAGTCTTTATGCAAAATACGGTGTAATGAGGTTTTTGGAATTCCCAATTCCAAAGAACGACGAGGAATCGACAAACCTGGGTTTTCTTCAACACTTTGGGCTACAGCAGCAATATTCTCAGTTGTTCTTGAGCGACGTGCACGGGTTTTTTTCTTCACATCACTAACTTGTCCCAACAGCTCGAATTTTTCCACCAATTTCTGTATTGCGGTCCGACAAGCTGCTTCACGATGACCCAAAAATGCTTTAGTTTTGCGAACTGTGACTGCAAGATTTTCACCATTTTTGTAGTGAATTTTAATAATTTCAATGCGTTGTTGAAGCGTGTATCGCTCCATTTTTAGTAATGGCGTAGTTTCTACTTGTCAAATGTCAAAGAATAAAAGCTTCAAAAGTGACAGCTACCGAAATACCGGATGATTCAAAATAACACCTCTTGTTGGAAAACCCTATAGTATCAAACGAAAGGACTTTTCCATACCTTTCTATTAGTAGGCAACATTAGATACGTAATATCTACTAATAAGAAGTTATAAGCAAAAAAGATTAATAAAAAAGATTTCTTTCTCGAAAAGCCCCATAATTAAGTTATAATAAATTTGTTACCATATTATAGCAAGTGGAGTTCGCTTTACAATTAAATATAAATCATTTTAAATACTTGTATTTTTGCTTTTGTATTTAAATTTTAATTGAGTTGAAAGCATTTTTTGCAATATTGAAAAATACTGAAAACATTTTATTGATCCCGATGCCTTAGTTACTCCCATTAGTATACTCCCATATCTGGAAAGTGATGGCGAAGGTGAATATGAAATAGTTTTGGACGAAGAGTCAAGTTAGAAAAAATTAAAAAATATATTAAACAAACAAAAGCAAAACTTAGAAGTTCGATCCCGAGCCACGCCTTTTGTTGGCGATTCCCAGCCAAATTTTTTATTAGTTTCACAAAAATAAACTCTATAAAGCCCAATTTTTGGATTTTCATGAGGGTTTGCTATACTGCATTTGTTGATTTTTTTCGGAACATTGTTTAATTTAATTATTATTATATAATTATTAGAACTATTTTTCACACTAAAATACTCACACTTTTGAGTAAACGCCTTTCATCAGTACCTGGACATCTCTTTCGTTGATAGATATAGCCTGTTTTTGCCACAATATGCAGAATTTAATTGTGTTTGAAACCGGATTTTTAATTTTTGAAAATTTTGATTACATACGGGCCCAATTCGAATAGTTGCCCCCTTTCGGTGCTAAATTTGTTGCGAAAAATAATGGGTTGTTTGGAATAGTGGTTTGTTGCCGAGTGATGTCATAACATCAGAGGCATATCATAGTTCTTATTAACAGGTAGAGTTCATTTCCATAAGCATTATTTTACATAATATAACCATGATAACTGTCCTTAGGGGGGAGACTCGTTTAGAGGGTAAAAAAAATTCATTTTTTGAAAATAGTTTTAATCATTCGAATACATATCTAAAAATAACCCTACAAAATTTCAAGTCGAAATTCGAAATATTTTCGAAGTAACAGCCTCTGACTCGCCACGCGTAGACTAAGCAAGTAAGCGCAAATTAATTCCCGACGCTGCAACTCGCCGCAGCTTCGACAGCTCCAAAGAGGCACGAATGTCTCGTAGAGCAGAACAAATTGCTCAAAATGAGTATTTCGAGGAGGCTGAAGGACTTCTGTATGGACCAGGGATAGCTGATTAGCCTGCACAATCGGTAAGCTTTGAAAATGCTTGCTCTTTTTAAAAAAAAACTTTGAAGGTGATTTTCTCAAAACAGTTTTTTTTTAAACTGCGGGCGTAATAAAAACAATATTTCTTGACGGATTTCTACAAATCAGGACTTTTTCGAAAGCTTATGAATTAGGCTTCTATTTATACTAAAAAAATTACATAAAAATTAATAATAAATAATTTTTTGTTGCGTGCAAATTATAAATTTTCGCTGTAAAAGTCGAACTTTTATTTTGGAGACCCACAACTTTTCGTATTTTCAAAATTTTTTTTTTATTTTAGTTCAAATAGAAGGTATTTTCATGTAGATTAAAATTTTTTGGAATCTATGTGTTTCAGATCAAAATCACGACGGCTATCACGCCCGCATTAAGGTCTTCCGGTAGCTCGGCGCTCCAAACAACCTTGCTTTTGGACGATATAATATAATTATTTGAAAGTGAAAAACATTTTTTTTGGCAGTTTTTAACCTCCAGATTGTACTTGTAAGGTTACTTCATCGATTTTTGTAATATATACATATACACAGCAATTTGAATTTGTCCTCATTTTAAATGTCCTAGACGAGTCTCCCCCCTTAATAAGTGAAATCTTCACTTTTTAAACCACACATGCACATCGCCTCCCAAACTTAATACTTCCTTTGACATCAAATATTGAAAACTTTCTCATCTGCAATATAAAACTACGAACCAAATATTTGTTTAACATAAAAAAACACTATGTCCCGTCATAATAATACATAATTACTTACATAATTAATGGCAAATAACTTACCTGAAACAAATCAGTATTTAAAATAAAAAGGTTTCAATGTGGCAAAAGAGTATTGATGCGAAATTGATTGATTATGGGATTAGCACTAACATGTTTGTTTGCGAGTGCTTTGGTCATGAGAAAAAAAAAATTGGACAAAGAGGCGCCAAGTGTGGAAAACACGTACGATTACTGTATGCGTGCCGACCGGATGGAAAAGCTTTTCAAAAGTGGAAACATAACACAGCGCAACAAAAAAACACTTTTTTTCTGTTGCATGGAGTTTTTCTACTGTTTCTTACTAATTTGTGTGCGCTGATTCCGAATCCACCTTCCGATTTTTTCTAGCAGCTCTAGTTTGTGAGATATAGGTACCCTGTCATTTCTTCAGTTTTTCCTCTACTTTTTCCATATTTTCGATCGTAGTTTCTAAACCAAAAAACCTATTGACATGATTTTCACCTTATCGCATTAACAATACCGCACGGCTACTTTTCCGATGCAACTTATTTTTATAGGTGTTAAAATGCCGCGGTAATTGGACCTCAAAGTTGGAAAAAATTGAATTTTAAGGCGTTTTCTTTGATGGTCAAAAACATACAAATTTTTTGTAAAACAATTAACGAGTTAGGTGTATAATGAAAGTCGACACATCAAGCAATAAAACACAGCTAAATTATTTGGCGGAATACACATTCGCATCGAAATAACAGGAAAAATGTACCATCGCGATTTTCATCACTTTTCATACTTTTTCCTTAAAAAATTAGGGGCCTGAAAATATGCAAAGTTTTTAATTTGTTTTTGTTTCGAGAATTCAAAATCTTTTTGGTTTTTGCTTGTACTCCAAACTATAAATGGAACATATAAAAGAGCATATTTTGAGGCTCCTAATTTTTTAAGGAAAAAGTATGAAAGAGATGAAAATCGCTATGGTACAGTTTTGTTATTATTTCGATGCGAATGTGTATTCCGCCAAATAATTTGGCTGTGTTGTCTTGCTTGATGTTTCTTCTTAAGATATTCATATACTTCGAAACTTGATTTATGAAACAACTGTACAATTTTGGCCATAAGAAAAAACGCCTTGAAATTCAATATTTTCTTACTTTGAAACCTTATTACCACGCCCATTTAGAACGCATAAATGATTGAATGATGAATGAATGAATGATGATAAATGATTAATGTCAGGAAAGATGGCGTGAAATGTTGTAAGTGCAACGATATGAAAATCATGTCGATAGGATTATTGGTTAAAAACTAACAGTCGAAAACGAGAAAAAAGCCGAGGAAAATTCGAAAAAGTGACACGCCCATTTTTCGCAAAAACTAGAGCTGTTACATAAAAACGGAGTATGGTTTTGAAAACAGCGTGGAAAAACGATTCAGATTCATGTAAAAAACTTCATGCAACAGACATGCTGTTGTGCAGTGTAATCAGCCGGAGAGCTTTTAATTATCATCCACACGTTTCTGTACGCGTAGCTCTAATCGTACTCTCACCACGGCACCGCCGCATGCAGTCGGCTGCAAACTGATGCAGAAACGGGGAGGGCAAGCCGAGCAGGCGACGTGAGGCGCGGCGAGGCGCAAATATAAAGCCAAGCGCAACGCCACGTACAGAGAAAGTGAAAAGGTATGACATGGTTGTGTAGGGTATTGGAAAATCGGGCCAATGCTCCTTCGGCGTTTAGCTGGCAGCTGCTCAAAATTCATACCTAAACAGAGCGGCTGTGGGCAGCAAAAAAATATAACAAAGTCAGGAAAAACCTGCAGCGCCAACAAAATTGAGGCAGAATATTAAATTGAACTGTTGGGCGCATTGAAACGGTAAAGCCAATAAAAATCTTTCTTTGAACACATGCAACACAACAAATGCGGCGAAAAAAAGAAAATAATTGGCTGAGTGTGTATTTACGTTTTGGATGACACGTTGCGATTTATTTCAGTTATGTTTTTCCTTTTGTTTTCGAATTCAACAGATTGTCGTTTTTTGTTCGGGTGGATATCTGGCAAAGGGTTTCAAATGCGATTATGTGATTTGTGTTGCTATGGCTTTTGAAAATCAATACTATGTACAAACATATTATCAATGAAAATTTCAAATCATTAAAAATGTTAAATTTCAAATCATTTTTATATTCTTTGGTGTTAGGGACACGGTTGCCACTCAACTAAAATGTGGGCCAATGGCTAAATGGTCTAAAAGTGGCAACTCTGGTTAGAGAAATTTCGCTTTCTTAATTTCATTACAAGTGTATTTCTCAAATCATTATCAATGTTCAACTCACAGGATATTATTATTATTATTTATTTTTTATTATAATTACAATAAATTACACCGTGCGACTGCATTTTTCACACTGAAAAAATCCATATGGGCGTAAAACTAGAGACCAAGCATAGTAATACTGCGTACTCAGTTTTTCATTTCTACATCCTTTGTCCTTTTAAAAGGACTTCAAAATTTTGAAGGGTATATAAAATAAAAAAAATATAAAAAATACTTAACCTAGTTAGAATATAGCGATATGTATATCAGATGAAAGAGGAAGGGGTCAAGAATTGAAATAAAACTGAGTCTTTTTCTACTTCTAAGAAAAGGATATGAAAACGGTCCTTTGAAAATTTTAGTCCTTTATATCCTTGAAAATTTATAACGAATTTTCTTGAACAGTAAGTATGTTAGAATCCGAAATCTCCTTGATCACGTGTCAAACTTTCATTACTCTAACTTCAGTCATAATAAATCGATACAAAATCAATTAAGCGAGAATAATGAAATTTTGACATGTGATGAAGGATATTTTGGGTTTTAACATACTTACTTTTCACGAAAATTCTACATAAATTTTCAAGGATAAAAAGGACTAAAATTTTCAAAGGGCCATTTTCATATCCTTTTTTTACCGTTTACGAGTTTTTACAAACTTTCAAAAATATCTTTGAAAATTTTCATGAGAATTTTCTTGCTGGTTTGTTTAAAAGCCAATACTTGTCAATATCGACAAAAGGAAATGGATCTACCACAATGTATTTTTTTTATTGAATTCGACTTACCTGCCTCGCTGCTCGTCACAAAGCGATTGTTTTCTTCCAAAAATGCCATGTCATCATGTCAAACTTTGAACTGAGATTCAAACAAATCATGGCTAACTTCAAAAACTTCGCCCGCTCGGCTCGTTGCCGAACGAATGGTTTATGAACGAATTTCACGAACTTTATGAACGCGTTCATAATCATGTATGAACTGATTCATAAAGTTTATGAAACAAATCAAACAATTTATGCATTTTTTATAAAATGTTCAAAATATAGGTTTATGAACGCCGTTCATAATATTTTTATGAATTATTTTTATGAATGAAGTTGAGGGCTGAATATAGATTCTGACAAGTGGGAGCTGGTTTTTATCCAATTATCAAAATCGAATATTTCCTTTTGTTTACGTAAGGCCTTTATTATCAGCTTAATTCTATATTATGTGTCACAGAGCGTAACTTTACCAGCTGCATATTTATTAAATTTTAATACCACAAAATTTGTTGGGTTGGAATTGCTCCTAAATGCACGACAGGTGCAGAAATGCAATGGTTAAATGCATTTTACATAAGTTTGTAGTTCACTTGGTTTCGGGTGTTTGCGATTGCTTGGCCTCGTATTTCTCCAGTTTCATGTCTTGTGTTGTTGTTTTTGTCGTTGCCTACTCCATTTCCACTTGAATTTCGTTTTCAGTTTCCTTGTCAATATTCAATTTGGTAACCTTGCTCAGCACTTCTACGGTTTGCATATACAGTTTCTTCGCTAGTCCCTCATCTCGACCAGCCTCCGAGGAGAGCGCAATTTCGCAATCGCTACAAACAAATAAAATGAAGAAATAAAGATGTTTCAAATATTATTGTATTATTCGATATTATGAAACACGCAAAAGAGTGCAATAGTTCGCGCTTGCAGCGCCACTCACTTGAAGTATTCACCGGTTACGTTTTTGAGCTGCGGATCCGTGGCCAGACGAATGGCACATTGAGCTCCTTCCACAGGATTCTTCATGAAGAGCCACATCCACGGATACGTCATTAATTTGACACTAATGGCCGACATTAGCGGGGAGCTGCAACGAACAAGCAAACAAAACAAGTGATGAAATGTGTTGGACGCTGCGATTAGGCCGGCTAGGGCGCGGGACGAACCCGACACTTAAATTGAACGCAAAACGATCGGCTAGCAACTAAATATCAGTTTTGTAGCTAATTAAAATGGGATAAACGCTTAAGTGTCAGGCCAATTAGAGCGGTTCAAAGGTATTTCTCAGCGCGTAACGAGTGTAATTTTAGGCAACAACAACTTCACTTCGAGACGACAGACAATAGCAACACATTTCGATTGAACGTCGTCGAGGAGGAAGGAAAAATTTGTGGACAAATAAAACGAAGACAACGAAAAAGGAATGTGGAGATTGGTGCAATGCGTCAAGGCGCTGAATGCGGCAGAATAGTAATTAAATTTTAAAAAGCGTCAACAAGAGGCCTTTGTACTGCTCGCAACAAGTGCTAAGGGATCCCTTGCCACTGTAGAAGACCGCATTTTGCTATGCACAGCATGCCCCATGCCTGACGTCTTCATTATGTACCGCAGCTGCTGTAGTTACGAGTATTTTTGTGGAAAGCCGAGAGGTGCGCGTTCACATCGCTCTGCTGCATGGTGTTCAGCACTCAGTGCGGATTCGGGCCGCGTACTTTGCGCAACCGTCAGGTTCACCGACATTGCAGCATACCATAGGAAGTGATAAATTAATAATTAATGCGTTTATCGCATTCACTTGCGCTTTTTCCGTAGCTTTGGTTCTAACTGCTGCTCGGTTGGTGCTGTTGATGCTTGTGTTTTTTTTGTAACTTACCAACGGGGACTTAACCTGAGCAAAATGAGTGCAGGGCGTATGGCTCATCTGAGGCGAGCTCACAGAGCTCCGGCGCGTAAACGCGAGGAGAAACGAAAGTGGCTATACAGCAATGACGGCGATGATAATGAGGAGGCACCCTCGGACACACTCTGTGCGCCCTTAAGCGATTTGATTCCAAAATTTGTAAGTTCAAAGTTTGCAGAAACTTTTTTATTTATCTGATGATTAAGTTGAGTACATGTGTAAAGCCGATAAAAATACAACTCAAGCAAATAATAACATTTAAGTACGTACATAAGTATACAAGTTTCTTAAAAAATGTACATATCCATCTTATAGATGGAGCAAGAAAAATTGGTTCCTGTCAAAACAGCATCGAAGCATAATTTCCTCGATTAGTATATGCAACAACGCGATGATAACGGTTAAGGCTGATGCTGTTGGCCCAAGCGAAGAACAGCGCTGCAGCTGTTAATATCCCCTTGGTTTGTGGTTGTTCGGGCATAAGCAAAGTTCACGTACCTTTCACAGTACTTACAACAATAACAACTGTAACTACACACCAGCGCTAACAGCATTATGAATAGATGAGGTTGACAGCGGGCAAGGCTTCAGAAAAACAAAGCACGAAAAAGCGTATTTTAAGATAAAGCAAAACCAGTGTCAATAGTTTTACAAACACATTGGCGACGCAGTTCGTGCAACCAAGCAAAGAGACAAAAGTGGAATGGGGTGGATGTTGAGACATACAAGCAAAAGAAAGCTTTGGGCACAGTAGTTTGCACACAAGTCGTACACCTTTTAAACACGTCACTTGGTTACTGCCATCACATGCCCGTCGCACATTGAAGCGAAGTCCGTATTTCGTGCGATTACTTAATTCAAAATTTAAAATAAAAGAATTCTGCAAATCCTTGATGATAAGTTTGAGAAGACAAAAATTATTGCTTTAGTTGAAAAAAGTTAATTTTTAACTTTGTTGAAAAAGTGTGTTAAATTTCAGATATTGAACTCTTCAAACAACTACTTGTTCTAAATAAATCATACAATTAAAAACATTTGAATATTGAAATGTGAAGCTTAGTACATATAATTGTTTGTCCTGACTGAATGACTGACTGATTCATCATAGCCCATCTCAAACCGCTAAAGCTACAAATATGAAATTTAAACTGTAGATACATTTTAAAACATGGCCCTCCGCTAAGATGGGATTTTCTAAAATTCGGGGTTTTAAAGGGGTAAGACATGTGTAAAGGTGTTGTATGAAGAAACGCGATTTAATGGGTCTTGGTGAAAATACTCCAAATGAAAAATTATTCGACACGTATTTTTTATTTTTTCGACAATCAAAATTTTTCGGGGTGAATCAAGGGTTGAGCTTCGTACACGGAAATACTACGAAAATACATTGAACCAATTGGTCTTTTGACTTCAAAGTTGATGAAAACACTTGAAATAGCAAATAATTTGACACGTGTTTCTCATTTTTTGCAAATCATAACTTAAAGGCGTGAACCAAGGTTTAATAGTTTGTATGAAGAAATATGATTTTTGACGCCTTTTGAGTTAAAATTTGGTAAAAATACTTTTACTGAGAAATAATTTGATACGTGTTTTCTATTGAGAGTCTTGTTGAGGCCCTATGCTCGAGTGAGGAGTGAACAAGGAATAAAAAAAAATTTTAACCGTGTTTTCGATTGTTTCAAAAACAAAAAAAAAAAACGGGGCAAACAAGGGTTAAAAGTTTATATGGAGAAACTGTAAAAACACATGAATTAATAGACCCATTGACTTCAAACTTGGTGAAAGTATTCTTAGTGAGAAATAATTCGATACGTGTTTTTAATTTTTGCGAAAATCGAAATTTGACGTGGTCAACGACTGGTTAAGTGTTTGTATGGGGGAAACACGACTTAATATGCTAATTGACTTCAAATGTGGTAAAATCACTTCAAATGAGAAATAATTAGATAAGTATTTTTTCATAAACATCTGACGGGATCAACAAAGTGTTCAGAAGAACTTGATTTATTGGTCATATTGACTTCAAATTTGCCTGGCCCTGCTATTCATGAATAATTAGATTTAAAAATTTGATGGATTGACAAAAGATGTGCTAGCTCAAACAGATGAAGAAGAGAGTATTTAATTTTTTTTTGAAAGAATGTTTCATTCCCTGTTTTCATAAATAAAACTAGACTATCATATATTAGAACAGATATTACAATATTCTTAATTAAGCTTTGTGACATCAAAAAGAAGGTAGTTTCTGATGGTTCTGACTTTTTGTGTAAAATCGTTCTACCAGTTATGGAAAAAAAATCTCATATTGTTAATTGAAAAAATTCGGGAAAAACTTTAATAGTTGGAATTTGGAAGAAACAAAATGTATTCGTGGGATGGTCATAGAATTTAGAGCTTTTACCATTAAAATTATTTTGCAAAAACCGGAATATATGATAATCTGTAAACGCAATATTAGGTAAATACTGAAGGACTCTTCATTCCATTCCATTCACTTGACATTTGAAATGCTGTACAAAATTTTTTGCCGACCAAAGCAGATTTGGAAATTTTTTCCATTATGTAATCATGCTAAGTCTTAATACAGACGCAAATTTTGAATGAGAAGCTTGTACAAATTTATCGCGTGTATTCGGACTTTGGCCCCACTGTTGGTGCTGGAGCTGCTTCTGCCGCCATTCACACTTTTCGTCTGTGTGGAGTTTGTAAAGTCAGAAATGATTTATTCGTGGCATGTGTGGCAGAAGCAGCAGAAAAACAGGTCAACAGGCAGGTACAATCAGTTCCTGGTATTTCATTTGAGCTGCCAGTTGTTGCAAATTGTAATGGCGCATGTTAACACTTTTCGATGCTTTCGTTTTTATGCTTTTACTTAGTGTGATGGATTGCTTTCAATGTGCGCGGCCAGCAGACGAGTACACTATTTTGCGAAACCGGAAGAGCTTTGCGCATCCTGTTTGAATACGCTCGGGCGCGAGTGCACATGTGTGTGTGTTTGGTGCAAATATGCTGCCGTTTGTGTTAATGGTTCTAGTTGATTGTTTCCGTGTTTGCCTTGGAAGATCACCTTGGCCTCGTGTTCCGAAAACATTTTGTACCAGATGAAATTTAAAAAAGCAAAAAATGTCTAACAATACCTGACAGCTGTTTCTTGCTGCAATCTTCAGATTTTTTTTTAAAACTATTTGTGCAAAATGTTCGTGTAGACAATTGACTTTATACTAATAGAGCAATTGTTGTTTTGTTGCAAATTTGTTTAACATTTTACTTTTGAATCGTAATGCTTGATTAATAAACAAATATTTGTACTGAATTTCTCAATACAAGTACACAGGGGGGTTCTGGTGCTTCAAAATCCCATAGTAAAAATATTGCTGCTGCAAAATTAGGTGGAAAATAGGATGAAATCAAGCCCAAAAGTTGAACCCACTTCCCCCAAATAAAATCCTGTGTGAATTCACAGGATCCAAAATTTCCATCAGTCAGCCCTATTTCGAATATCGTGTGTCGATTTTTTCGCCTGTCGTTTTTTGATTTAGTCCAAATTTGTGTCGAAACGACCATTTGTTGAAATTTTCGACGAACGACTGTCGTTTCGACAACGGGAATAGGGCTGAGTATTTCCGAATCTTTCATCATCACAAGTGTTTCGCTTTTATTATTTTACGTACATTAATTTCTGATTCCATTCGAAAAGCAGTTTACGCAAGTAACATTTATCTATACACCAATACCTCGCTTTGAGTCGTTTCGTTTTGCGTTTTTTCGAAGTTTCGTCGCTGCTGAATTAGTAAGGGAGAAGGCTGGGTTGTGAACCAGGCTGGGTTGTGAACCATTACCGTTTTTTCTTTTCCTAATTGACATATTGCCAATCTTTCAACTGTCAAGTTTGTCTTTTGATATGACTCTGCTTTTATGGTTACACCGAAGTACAAACACGTATTGCTTGTGGCAGCAATCGAGTTTGAAAGACATCGTGTTTGAAAATCGACTGCGAAAACTTGTTGGCTTTTTTTTTAAGTGCTATCCAAGTGACTGAGCTTATTGCAAAAAGGTCTGTGTAATACATGTTTATTTAGTGTTTTGATTCTATTTTACGATGCAATATTTGTTTATGTCGAATTATGATTGGAAGTGTCGTTTATTTTAAAGTTTACAAAATGGCATCGTGGTTGGGCTGTGAACCATTGTGGTGGCTGGGTTATGAACCACCTGTTTTTCGTACTACATTTGTTCTAACACTGTAAAATATGGACGGATATATTAAAATAAAGTAATTTTATGTAATTTCACTCGATTTCCTTGAGTTCACTTGAAGTGGGGCAATGCGAGAACGCATTCGTATTTCACAAGCAAACATTGCGACACCGATTAGGATGAAAATTAAAAAAATTGAGCACTTTCATTCATTGCGATTTTTTGGCCTATTGGCGTCATTATAACTTTTTTTCACCTCTTGAGGCCTCCTGATTAAATAAATCCTCAACTTACTTAAAAATTATGGGTGTTTTCTTGGTATTTTCCGACTTTAATAGGGATTTTCCAGATGGTTCCCAACCCAGCCACTTTTTCGGAAAAGCGAAAAATCAAGTCTTTAGAAAATTGGACGTAGAGAGTTAAATTTCAATCAAAACGGTAATCTCTCTTCATAAAAAGTTGCGTTATATATTCTCCTTTCCAACGGTATCTTCGATTTTTCGATATCTTTATTCTGTGAAAAGTTAGAGCCAAAAAACAAAACCCCTGTTCACAACCCAGCCCTCTCCCTTACTAATTTTCACTGTGCGTCGTTAGATTTTCAAAGTTGCGTTGTTTTGGGTTCGAGTCTTTAATTTTTTTTTTTTAATTTTCTTTTTTTTTCTTTGTTTCTAATTGCTTTGACTTTTGTTTCTAATTGCGCCATGCCATCAAAACTCGGGGATTCCCTTTCTAACTTTTGTGAAAGAAAGCCGACTTACGACAACAGCCGCTATGGACTCATCAGACAGTGATTAATTTTTATTTTGTTCTTATAAATTAATTAAATATTTTATTTTGTTTTAATTGAATTTGTTTTTTTGTCTTTTGTATGTATGTAATACAATTTTATATTATTTTTGTTTTTTAAATGTTTAATTTGTTCAACTTTCTTTTTAAAAAATAGTATTTTCGTAACTTTGGAACCTATCTACGATCTTTACATGGTTTGCTATAGAAAATCATAATTCACTTTGCGTCGTTTCAATTTGCGTCGTGTTGTTTTAGAACGTAACCACGACGCAAAGTGATGTATGGGTGTTACTTGTATATAAAAATGAATGTCTGTTTGCTTGTTTGAGCCGATTGAACTGAATTAAGTTAAGCTAAGTCTGAACTAAGTCTGACTCAAACCGTTAGTTTACACCGATGGAATTCGATTTTCCCAAAAATGAGAAACATATGTCTTATTACTTTTCGTTTGAAGAACTGTTGCTAAGTTTCAAATTAAAAAACACCCATTACATCATGTTTTTGCACACAGACTTTGAATCCTTGGTTTACTCCTTTAAATTTATATTTTCAGAAAAAAAACAAAAAATTAAAAACACGTGCGAAATTAGGCTCATAGGTTCATGTTTTTTTAATCTTGCCGTACTAAAAATATATGTGTCGTATTAGCATTTTTACCACGTCATCACTTTGAAATCGTTAGGTCGATTAAATCACTTTTTCATAAAACACCTTAACCCACGTTTGCCCCTTTAGATTTCGAATTTCAAAAAATTACCCCTTAACGAAGGCAACAATCGGCAATTAATGCCACCGACGCGTCGCATACACACACGCAGAACTCAAATTCATTTCCGTCAAAGTACAAATAACTGGACCTAAATAAGAAGCAAGAGTGCATTTATGTATTTATATTTATATTTTGCGTATTTTTCTCGCAACAACATGAGCTCGTGGCACAGCGCTCCAACTATATGGCAAGTGTTTCGCACACAAGCAATATGTACGATTTTCAAACTTTTTCTGTTGTAATTTCTGCAGTTGCTTCAGTCACTGTTGTTGCTGGTTGTTGGTTGTTGGAGATGCAGCAGCACGAGATGCCAAATTTGTGCGCTGCTGCAATAATTCAAATAAATACAAACATGCGTCAAGTTGCTCGCGCACACCGACATTGCCGAGTTGATGAACTTGTGCTGGTAAGCTGCAAGGTTTGTGCACTCTTTGGGCGCAGGCTGTAAGTTTGGATGTGTTGGCTTTTGTGTGCGTAAATGTGCACTCGTGTTCTACTCAAGTGAAATGAGGCAGCAGCGTGTGCAAGCCCCGTTAACACTCAAAGAGTCAAGAACACCACGCGGAAGCGACGGTCGCAGTACGGGCAGTGCACTGTCCGTCAGGCCATGTTGTACGCTCACTGATACAGCAGCACATACACACATATGAGCATGTGCGAATTTTAGGAACAGCCCTTGGATTTTTAATTACAGCGATACGCTTTGTTTGCGAAGAGCACAATTTTCGAACTTTACAAAAAATGCGGCTTGCAAGCGCACTCGCTGTCGGCAGAGTCATCAATTTCCGGCCAGGCGCAGCTTTCCTCTCCGCTTTCGGCACTTTTAGCTTTTGCCTTCCTATCTTTTATTCCTTTTTGATTTCAGAAATTAAGTATAAAAATTTTTCCGTATTTCCGTGCGTGTGCCAATTTTTGATTTTATAACAATGGTAGATGCTATTTTGAATTGAACTAGATTTAAACTTGGGTTTAAGCTGAAGAAGAAAAAGGTAAAAGCCATTTGAATTTAAAATTGTATTTCTACTTATTCATATTTTTACTTTTCCACACACCAAAGCTGAATGACGAATTAAACAAAATCCTGAAACTCAAATAAATGTTACACATTACCACACTCAAGTTGGTTAAGCAAATTGTTGTAACCATAAAAAATGGCTCTAAAACTGATTAACGTAAAAATCTGTTTCCCTATTCACTTCGAGTGGGGGAGTTGGGTATCAACTAATCAATTGAAATTCTGTCGAGATGGGTGATTAGCCTATGACTAGTTGTCCTAGATGATGGGGTTCTCATCTAAGCTAAGTAACCGAAATATTTAGCTAAACGTAGATTAATATAAATTTCATAGTCCTGAAACCCTTTCTCTATTAAAACAAGACAAATATTTAGTTAAATAATCTAAACTGCCAATACTGAACAGCAAACTATTCAAATATTGTAAATAATAGTAAATTGTTTGTAAATTTTCGGAAATTCCCTGCCCTGCTGCAAACCAGTCAAGCAGCACTACATAAGACCCAAATTGTTCTTTAAAATTGAACAGCTCACTCGAGTTCTCATAAACGTTTAACGTGGAATTAATCGTCCCAAAAGTTTTAATTGCACTTTCTGTACATACATATACTTGCAGTTACCATAGAGAAATCACTTGAGTGCAAGGAATTTACCATGGTATCTTTTACGGATATTGAAGGGGCCTTTAACAACATCAGATCGGAGGCCATTACCGACGCACTTGCAGACATAGGTGTAGGTGTGCCGCTGGTAGCACTGATTGAGTAGCTACTTCATAGCCACGTCATCAATGCAAGTCTTGGTATCGCATCTGCACAGAGATCTGTAAAAAGGGGGCACCGCAGGGAGGGAAAGTTTCCTTCAATTATCAGGGATGTGTTGCAAAATGGTTTGAACATCCTAACAAATTGGGCCATAGAATGTGGTCTTAGCGTCAACCCACATAAAACGGAGCTAGTTCTCTTCACAAATAAACATAGAATACCTGAGATTAATCCCCCGCGGCTGCTAGGGATCCCTCTGAAATTCTCGGATACCGCTAAATATCTGGGACTTGTATTAGACAGGAAACTTAACTGGAAACCTAACGTCCTGGAGAGAGCTAAAAAAGCCAGTATTGCCCTTTATACATGTAAAAGGATGATAGGCAATGTATGCGGTACAAGACCTCATATCGTATCCTGGGGAAGCAATTGGCCGCCAATGTTGCCATCAGGATGCGCGCTTCCACGCAATGGAGAGTTGGGCGTTACGGGCACTCTTCTATTCTAAATTATTTCAAAGGCATATCTCAGAGTGTTGACTACATGACACCCAGCCTGTCCTTTGATAAGGACTATCAGGTTGTTATCCCATCTAGAGCAGAATGGGAGCTGGGTGCGCTCCCTGCCAGCGGTGATGCCCATATGTATACGGATGGATCGAAACTGCTTGGTCAGGTGGGCTGTGGTATCTACTCAGAAGGATTAAACCTTAATTTGAAGCTCCGGCTGCCAGATCACTGTAGTGTCTTCCAGGCTGAGGTTACAGCAATCTGTGCAGCCTCCGATTGGCTCAGGGTAAACAGGATATCGGCTACTGGTTCGGACAGCCAATCAGCTCTTAGAGCTCTGGATGCGGTCAAAATAACATCAAAGACTGTTCTCAGCTGCAGCAAATCTCTCAACAAGACTGCCAAGCAGCTTCATATTCGCCTATGCTGGGTTCCAGGTCATAGGGATATTTCAGGGAACTGTAGAGCGGACGAGCTAGCGAGATAGGGTACTACTGAGCAGTTAGGCCAAGAGTTGATCACGCTTGGTGCCCCTCTTTTAACATGTAAGCTTCGTACCCATGCGTGCTCTGTACACGATACGAATTTAAGATGGGTTGAAGGCAACACAAGCCCCCTTGCGTGCCAACTTTGGCCAACATTAAATCTTCGACGTTCTAAAGAACTCTTCTCATTAAACAGAGCACAGATCAGAACCATGATCGGTGTCCTTACGGGTCACTGCCTAATCGGCACCCACGCAAAAAGGATGGGGCTGTTTTCGAACGACTTCTGTCGCAGCTGTTTGGACGAGGAGGAGGAAGAAAATATTCCTCACTTCCTATGTTACTGTCCTGCTTTATCCAGAAGAAGGCTGACCTACTTAGGCTGACCTACTTCTTCTTCGGAAGTCTGGAAGATCTAGCTGATAAGACCATACGCTGTCTACTAAACTTCGTTAATAGCTCCAACTGTTTTAACGAGTGAGCGATGGTATGGATGGTATCACAATGGGCCGCCTGGCCTAAGTGTGCTCCTCCTGGAGCAGCCACACCTACCTACCTTGCACACTGACGCTGTTTGCGTCTCCTTCATTTATTCAACGAAGGCAAACGCAAGTGAAATTTAAATTATTCTAAAATTAATAACTATAGAAGAATGCAATTATATTAAACTTACTTGCGCAAATGTGCGGTTCCACGCACCAGACCAGGAGTGCAACAATTGACCGTAATCGCGCTATCTGCAAAACACAATAAAACAGTCAGGGGCTTAAACTCAATTAAAATCACGTCGGAGAATGCGATAAAGAACCTGGTACATAGCACACCCGATATGAGAGCGACCACAATAGGCAGAGGCAGTGGAGCAAGCGTTGACACAATGCTACAAAAAGGCAGCACACTATGCAGCACAATGACCACACTGCCCCCGCCAAATTATCAGTAAATCGCATTGTGTGCAGACTCACCGTTTAGTTCTCGTGCCAGCCAGCGTGTTGCCAGCAATACGGCCAGCTTGGAGTGGGCGAAGGCGTCGCGTGCATGGAACTTCACAGCCCACGTGCCCACATTTAGCGGATCGTCGCTATCGATTTTGGCCGCAGCATGCGCGTGTGCCGACACATTAACCACACGACCCCCGCTCCGCGACCGCCGCAAATGCGGCAGTAGCAGCTGCGTCAGCAGAAAGTGCGACAGAAAGTTCACCTGCAGATGCTCATCGAAACCATCCACGGTTAGCGCGCCCACTGGCCCAAAAATCACGCCCGCATTGTTTACCAGCACATCGACGCAATCGAATTCGCTTGCAATCAGGCGGGCGAACCGATGCACGCTGTCAAAGGACCGCAGGTCCAGGTACCTTGGCTCGACGAAAAACTCCAGCGCCGACCCCACCACCCGGCAGCCAAGTTCGCGCTTTATCACCGCCGCGGCGCGTTCGGCTGCGGCCATATTGCGACAGGCCAGAATGACGCGACCGCCGCGCGCCGCCAACGCTTTGGCGATTTCAAAGCCGATGCCGCCACTCGCGCCAGTTACAATCACGATTTGCTCTTTGATTTGATTGTCGTTGGGACAGCGCTGGCCGCTCATTACAGTGCTGCAAGGAAAGAGAAGAGATCCGCCGGTGATTGGGGGCACAACGAGAACGACAACAGCTCAAAGCGGTTAGCCGGGCGGCCGCACAAGAGCGTGAAATTGTTAATTAATGAATAGTTGGCTAGCTGCCGCCCCGCCCTGCACTACCACTATTCCAATATTCAAATGCAATGTGGAGCATTGTTGGCAAATGTGTCATGTGTCCGAATGCGTCGCGTCGCGTCACGCCACATAAACTAAATAAGCATTCAGTACCGTCAATTAAATTTAGTATTGCGAAAGTGTTGGCCATTCCGCAGCAGCTCGCTAATGGACTTGAAAGTGTCACACACCGAAAATTGTGGTTGCTAAATGCAAATGTTCGTATAAATGGTTCCATCGAATTTCAAATTAGTTGCGAAAGGTTGTAATAAAACTTACATTCATGGAATTGACATGTTTAATCACTGAGAATTGGATCATAATTATGCGATTTGGAAGTGAAAAACATCAGGTTTTCGATTATTAATATAGAGGGAGAACAATCGTTTAACACCGCATTGAAGCATCGTTGAAGACCGCATTGAAAAATCTTATTTCTCACATAGGGACCGGCAAACTCGTCAATTTTGTTTGATTAAAAAAAAATCGTTTTAAAATGAGGCTATGTCAAATTAACTAAGTCAAGTCATGCCCACCCGGTGTACAAGCGGTCCCCAGGTAAAACATGTCGTGTGCCCACCCGTGAGCACGCGGGCCGGTAATGTTGTTGCGGAGTGACCCACCGGTGGGCATGCGGTCTTTAACGTGTTAAATGGTAATTGCTTCAAGTCGTGCCCTTAACTACCGGCGGCTTACCTTTTCTCTATGACTTAAGCTAATAACTTTTTAATAAAGGCATACTTTATATTTAGCAACGCGTTAATAAATCCACACCACTTTTTCTTGAACTGAACTGGTTCACAAACTGGCTACAAAATTCATTTTCTGCGTGCCGCATGCGCCATCGTAAATAGATGAATTTTTGTAATGCACTAGTCATGATTTTCACAATTTATTATCGAAGAAACTCAAAGAATGAATACAAAAAAGGCGTCGCTCCGCTCATGTCTAAACTATCATTAATTCCAGCTGCATATATTTAAATTAATAAGAATACGGCATAACCAGGACATGAATGCTGCGTGCGGGCTGCAAGATTTCCTTTCCATTTCTGTGCAAAACCGCAGTCACAAGTCTACCGTTGACTGTGCATTGCATGAGCATTATTGCAGTGCAGCTGCTGCCCAGCCCATACAACTTTTATATGCGCGCCAGCAAACTTTCCATTAGTGGAGAACTACACAAGTTTTCCGCCATTTTCTTTTAGCATTTCTGGCCGTAATAAAAATATTGCACGTGTGTATGTATGTTGTTAGTAAGTTAGGTGTGGGTGCTTGCTGGTAAGTAAGGAGAAACGATAGAGCGGCCAAAGCCGCACTTACCGCACTACAATAAGCGCGCCAACAACAAATGCTCCAATGGTTGGCCACCAGGTCCTGAATGGGTCAGCATTCTCAAATATTGACATGACATTTTCCATTTTTCAGTTGCACTTGTGATTTTGATTATGAATGCGAAAAAATGTTGCCGTAAATACACATAAAACATAAAGCAACGTGAATGCGCTTACTTCCTTAGGAGCACAACGTCAAGTCAGCGCAATTCTTAAGGAAAATAATTGCAGGACCACAACACTTCGAAACGGTTACACGGCGAATCACATGCAGCACATAAAACGGAAACGGCACGTTGTGGCGTTGCTGCGATGCGCACTTTTCCTCTCAATTCACTCCGATTGCACGCAGACGGGCGGCTACGTAGCGAAAGAGCCGAGCACCAATAAAAGCAACATCCGCGTGGAATACGTGAGCGAACGGGAATGCCCGACGACTGGTGTTGCAAGCCGGGACCGTAGTGTATCTAGAAAGCGTGCTGTCAGTGTTGCTGGCGTTAAGTCCACTGCGAGCATCGCGAAATTAAATCAGCGTCGGAGTCAGCACCAGCACCAGCACCAGGGGCACTGTAAAAATACCAGCCTCAATGACAGTGGCCGTGTTGAGCAGCCCAATCCCAAGCACCGCTCGCAAAATTGGATCGAAGCAGACTGAGCGACGTTCTCATACTTTGTCTGTCTTTTTTCACTTCATCCTCTGCACAGACTTTCGTTGTGTATCAACTGAGGTTACGGGCTGCCACCATGCGGTGAGCGGAATGGGCGGCGCAAAAAGATGTCGTCGACAATTGAATTTAAATTGGTTCCATTGCCTGCCACGTCATGACATACCCGAGCCATGCCATGTTCAGCAGTATTTCAATTTAAGCCGTCGCATTGGCATTTATGTGAATGCTCTAGTTTACAATTTTCTGGGGTTCCCAGCACCCGGCGATAGTCCGACGGTGCTGCGCGCTTTCAACTGCACATAATGGTTGCATCAAATGGCGTGGCATGGCATGGTAAGGCGGACGAATCCGTTGAACTGACAGTGTTGTAAGCAATTTTCTAAAAGGAAAAATTGTTTGGAATTCTTGCTTGTATGAATGCAATGCATCCTTTGTGCAAGCGGACAATGAAATTTAGGAAACAAGAGTGAGAAAATCATTAGGGCGAAAAGTGTTTCCCGATGGTCGACGGATTATGCATTAGAATTCAAACGAAACTGTGAATTATTAGTGAAATGCACAGTATTCCGCTAGTAATCGTTCTATACAAATTGAATGTAGGGAATGCTATTCGTTACAAGTACCGATTATTCGTTGCAATTTGGATTTATTATATTAATCCCAAGCGAAGGTTGAAGTTTTATCGTTTCTACTAATAAAACGCAATCACGGAGATCATGTATCGCCCGGAATACTGTTAGTAAAACTGTCAAGTATCGAAGCGGTAGCTGTAACTTGTTTTGTCTGTATTGCGAGTATAGCCAGAACTGCCCATGCCACTGTTTGATTATTTCAGTTACACTGCTCGTCACAATGTGATTCATAGCGGCTGGTTCCGATTTTTATTTCCGGTTATTCAATTGACTTTTATTTGCGCACCAGCATAACGAAATAACACGAGTCCACAAAGAGACTCTCAACAAAAATTATCTACAAATATGTGTGTGTGAACTAGAAGAGAGGCGTAATGATTTCAACTAGTTATACAGTACTTTTCGCTTAAAACGAACTTCGAGGGACCGGGCAAAATGGTTCATTTTAACCGAAAGTTCGCTTTAAAAGAGGTCCGTAATAAGCGAAAACATAGAGCGCGTACTTTTGAATTGGTTCGGTTTAGGCGGAAAAACGTTTTAAACGAGTTCGGGTTTTTATATTATTGTCATTAGACAGACCAAAATTGTGGGAACTTAAAAGCCGTAATCATTATGAATACAATTGTTTTCATTGAAAAAATTTAGAAATTCATCAAAATAAAGAATTTCTAACCCAGTAGAATCTTTAATTGCCAAGCACACCTACGTCTAACTTTAATATATATCTCAAAAGAAACTAAATGCGCGAAATGGTTACAAATATCAACAAAAAATCCAAAAACCAAAGTGCATCGTATACATGACGACATAAACAGCATTTCACCCTTAATAACTATGTTATGCGCACCGATTCAGGAAACATATGTCTTTAGCAAAATAACAATATAAGAACATCTAAACTCTCTGAAATTGGAAACAAATTTAATTTGAGTATTTCTAAAAAAATGTGGTATTGAGTTTTCCAACAAGAGGTGTTATTTTGGTATTCAAAGAAAAATGCAATTTTTTGAGATAAATGATCGGATGTTTATTTCATAATAAAGAGGAAATTATGCCGTTAATAATGAAAAACAACATCAGCCAAATGGCCACCACGACCACGCTTACAGGACCATATCCTTTTTAATGAAATTTTCCATAACCAAATCGCAAAGTGGCTGCCCTATGTCCTCGATAGCCTCACAAATTCTATCTTTGAGGTCTTGAATCGACGCTGGGCTGTTGGCGTACACCTTATCTTTCACGTGGCCTCAAAGGAAGAAATCGCAAGGTGTTAAATCCCCAGATCTCGGTGGCCAATTGTGATCACCTCTTCCAGAGATAACACCCAGAGGACCCAATCAGCAAAGACACGACGTTGTTGATGATCGGTCAGCTTGAGTTCTTCTGTTAACTGAACTTTATAAGCCTTAAGACCCAAGTCTTTATGCAAAATACGGTGTAATGACGTTTTTGGAATGCCAAATTCCAAAGAACGACGAGGAATCGACAAACCTGGGTTTTCTTCAACACTTTGGGCTACAGCAGCAATATTCTCAGTTGTTCTTGTGCGACGTGCACGGGTTTTATTCTTCACATCACTAACTTGTCCCAACAGCTCGAATTTTTCCACCAATTTCTATATTGCGGTCCGACAAGGTGCTTCACGACGACCCAAAAATGCTTTAGTTTTGCGAACTGTGACTGCAAGATTTTCACCATTTTTGTAGTGAATTTTAATAATTTCAATGCGTTGTTGAAGCGTGTATCGTTCCATTTTTAGTAATGGCGTAGTTTCTACTTGTCAAATGTCAAAGAATAAAAGCTTGAAAAGTGACAGCTACCGAAATAATGGGTGATTCAAAATAACACCTCTTGTTGGAAAACCCTGTAGTTGGTTTTAGAATACACTTGGCAAAAATATTTTTTGGAAATCGATTCTATAATACTTACTCAAGTGAAGTGCCTTCAGCAAACCTCGTTTTGTACTTAAAAACTTTGACGAGTTATCATTGTTTGGAGCCCTGCTACGTTTTCAGTTCATAATCGAAAGTAATAATACGAGTAGTTGTTGGCTGTCCCGTCTCCCCTAATTACATACGTGCACCCATAGCAACTTGTACGCTCTCGGAAAGTGGTTAGTTGGGAAAGCAAAGGAATGAGCACTAATTTTAATGAATTTTTAGTTTTTGTTTATTTAACATTCGGTTTACATATTTTTGTTGTTTGTCACCTCTCAACTTTCGCTTCATTTAGTTAGTGCTTTTATTTTCGGTTTGTGTTTCTGTTTTGTTTTTCTGGCTTTTTTAAATCCTTGTTGTGAATATTTGCTAACCACAAATGTGTATGTGTAAAGATGTCTATGGCTTGGTACTGGTTCATTAAATGTCAATCTATACTTTTTGTATTTTTGATTTCCATAAAATACTTTTGATATATGTTTTGCTTCGGATTATGTGATTTTATTTCTTAGATGCTCGCTAAATACAGTACTTGAATGTGTGTGCTTCTTTGTTTGCAAAAAGCTAAATTTCCAATTTGTGTCTGTTCATTTCGATTCACTGACAATGTGTTATTGGTAGTTGATTTGGAACACATTTCTCGTTTTGTTTGTGTTGTCTTTCGTTTGGTTTTGGTTTAGCTCTTTAATGCACTTATCAACAATGATTTCAGATGCACATATGTAGGTAAATGTTTGTGTTTCAATGAAATGTCTTTTGGTGTATTTACAAGTTCAATGAAAGTGTGAACAAAGTGTAAGTCTTGGGTGTGATATTTCTAACTCAACCCACACAAAGGACTTTAAGTATATCGAATTTCCAACCGAGTGTAAAGTGATGATTTTGATTTCTTAATAACACTAAATACGCATTTTTCATCTACAGGTTAATTAAAATTTTGGTTTCGTTGAAATCACAGGTCGAGAAAGTAGTTTTTGCAAGTTTGCAATGAGAGAGACAAGTTTCTCCAAGACTTGTATTTCTTCTATAACTGCAATGCGCGGAGAAACAGAATAATCAGCTTTTGCCTGCATATAACAATTTTGAATTGAACGAAACATTATGTAATAATAATATAACTAAAATAATATTATTGCTTACGTAAATGGTTAATTATATTTTCGGACTATCGGAGAATTGAGTCTCATAATCGCTGGGGTGGTTTCATTGTTGCTTTGAATACTTTTGTTGTTTTGTTTTTGTATTTGCTTTTTGCAATAGCTTAGTGGATTTTTAAAGTAAACAACAAAACTTAATTGAAATATTTACTAAAACGGACTACAACATTCAACAAACAACTGGTGCCATAGAAAATAACGATAAATGCTATGAAAACATTTGAAGTAACTATGTATAAGTGAAATAAAGTGCTGGCTATTAGATTTCAAATTAAACATGGTCATAAGTTTGTTTGTAAAAAATCACCACACTCATCTACTGCAATTGTCTGTCAAGTATGACAAGTTTTCTACTATAGTATTGATTATTCATTTATCCGTTTCGCCACTCGTTGCTGCGGTTGTACGTTGAACTGTTCACAGTCGCAGCTTTGCACGTTTCGCTCTCATCGAAACCAAATGACAACTTAAACAAATTAACAACCATTTTTAAGCACTCACACACGATTATTTTTGAAAATTTACAATATTTTGTTTTTTTGCAAGTTTGTGCTTTGCGATGCGCTGATGAACGCAGGTCGTTTAATTTAGTGATATTTTAATATCATTGCACCCAACGCCAACATTATGCGAGAATAATAATAATTCAGTTTTAAAATTAGTATCACTATTAAGCTTTTGTGTTGTGTTGAGTTTTGTTTAAATTACCTAACCGCAAATACATTTCAATTTAAGCCAACTGCATTTTTTGTGAAGTTGCCTTGTTGTTCGCAATGCGTTTTGGTGTCTCATTTGCTAAATGTGTTTTTGCCTAATCGCCTAACTTCTGTTGTGGTCTTCATTACAAGTTTCATTACAATTATTTGTTGTTGTTATTGTGGTTGTGTATAAATTTTAAGTGTAACGGTCGTACTTGGTCGTCAACAATCATACTTAGGTCAATAAGTTGCTACAATGATTGGAAATATGTTAGTTGTATTCTAATCTTAGCATCTAAGTACATACCTTCTTACACATATACATGTGTAAGCAAGTCTGTATGCAAGTCTGCTGTATTCTACTTAAGAGAATGACAGTTTTTTTTTTAAATTATCAAACGGGACGCGTCAAATGTAATGTAATAACACTAGATTAACTATTATGATATCTACAAGGCATTACAATTAGTTAGTCGTTAGAGGTTCGATAAGTGAATCTTTCTTCATGCGCTGTTATTTTTACAATCACCAATAGTAAAGTGAGTGGATTTCTACGATTTATGAGTTTTTCATATACTAGCAAGAAACGTAAAAAATCTGATTGCAATACAAAGACGCAGTATCGAGAAGCGAAAATTACTTGAATGGACATTGCGTTGTCACAATTTTTGGCGGCATGGAAATGAGCACTCGTGGAGTAATAAATATATATGTACGAACGTAATGGCTTTCGGTTGATATAATATACGTAGGTATATCACGTAATTTTTGAATTTCTCACTTGCTCACTTATGCATTTAGCTTAATTAATGCAGTTTGTTAGTGCCCATCTGCAAAGGTGTCGCTTCCAAATGTTTACAACGCACTCAGTCCGGCAGTTAGACGATCGCGCCACCAAGCGTAAACGGCTACCAGCGCTCTTTATATGTGCGACAAAGCAATGAAATCTGCAAAAAGAGTGAATAAAATAGATATTTATAAAATTTGTTGCAACAATGAGCTGAGTATCAATGGCTGAACCAACTGCGTAAGCTACAACTTTCCTTTTTCATGAACATAAACAAAAAGGAAGCCGGATTTTGTTTGCCTTTTGCGCGCCCTTACCCACGGTGCCCACAGAATGCATTTACATAACACTTCACGGCTGACACGACGGACGTGTGAGGGTATGGGTGCGCATTCATTAGGTGGTTTACAAAACATAAAAACAGCCGAAAATGTAAAATTTGTGTGTTTGAACGCGTGTGTGTGGGTGTGTCCTGCTGTTGTGGCTGTTTTCGTGTCTATTGCTACCCTTTTAGATTTGCTCGCACCATTCAAAGAGGCTTTCATTCCATTGTTGTCTGTCTTTCTTTGCTTTCTTTTCGTCATGTTCTTTCACTATTCTTTGGTCTTCGTTCCAATTTTTTTCGCTTTTTTCTTTCTTATTTTCGTGGTTTTAATTTGGGCCTTAATGCGAGCACAAGGACGCGCAGCCTGGCATGAAAAATGAATAGTCTAAAAAAACAATGTAAACAAAAGTGCAGACGAAATTTGCAATGGGCCCAAAAGGAAACTTACATAAAATTACATCTATTCTACACACTCACAGAATATGCAAACAAACACACACGCAAGAAGCCCTGCAAACGAAAACAAACTAAGTACATAGCCAGTTGACTTGAGTGAAATTAAAAACGTTAGTGGCTAAAAACAAAGGCTGGCACAAAAACACCTACTCCAAAACCAACAACAAAGTCAATCCCAATACTAGCAACACTTGCAACCAGCGACACAAACACTGGTTGCACCACACAACACCGACGAGTATGCAAATGAGGGCTATGAGCCCTGCTCCACGATGACCAACATTGGGCACTGGCAGCACATGCAACCCAGCAACAATCCACCGACACGAGTGCAAAACAAAAGACTTTTAAGTCTTTTATCGCTGAGAGAAAATTAAAAATGTGAGTATTGTATTATTCTCGCTAAGTGTTTTGTGCGCGTTTTATTTTATTAGAATTGTTGCACCCTTTCTCCTCAATGGTTTTTGCGAGACTGCGCGCCTGTTTGAATAGATAAAGCACATTTAATGGTTTATGTTGCTAATAACCAACATTTTAACTTGATTTGTGATGTCAAAACGCCGATGGGCGTTGAGACATTGAGGCTCGAATATTTCTAAGCGCCTTAATCCTCAAATGCATGAATTCTATTCTTATTTGTTTAATAAAGTTTTTTGTTCCTTCTTACATTAAAACAATTAGTTCAATACCAGCAACATAAATTTGGATTTAATTGTCGTTTAACAAAATTATATCGGAGTTTTATTTAAAAATATGTTCATGAACATGAACATAGCAACATATGAACATATGTATGTTACTCCACCTTGAGGTGAAACTATGCATTTAAGGGTTAATCGCGTTGTCTTATGGGCAGTCGATTTGAGGGGGTCGCCTACGTAGCAGCCCGATTTTCGAGCCTTTTTTTTCAAAATTTATTACGAAAGAACGAAAAAAGATATTCACTCACTTTTTCGTTTTTTGTTTATTTAATCGTAATCTTTCAAGTGGCAAGATCATAAAAATTATATTTCTACATATTCGAGTGCGGGATGACCTTGGACCTGCCCTCATCAGAATTTTTATATCAATTTCCCGGCAAGATTTTGGGCCAACCACGTAACCTACAACAAAAAATTAAACTAATCTATAATTGATATTACATCAGCTATACTTAGCCGCGAGCTTTTTGTAAAATTCAAAAATCTCTCGAAATGGTGGACATTTTGAAAAAAAAAAGTTATTTTTTCACTTTTTTCAAATGTTTATTGCCTGTTATAATAAAAAAACAATATTTTGTCAAAAACTCGTGTCTACTCATAGCGACATGTTTACTGAGCAAGTAAAAAAAGAAATCGAATCGATGCGTGTAAAACTTTTCTTAAAATCGTGCATGTAAGTTAGAAACATACGATTTTCGGGAAAACGCGTTTAAAGTTCACAGAGAGCGTGCGGAAACACCGTGAGCGAGCGTGCCCAATGCTCTATAGCTCAATAACCGTGAAGAGTTTACCCAAATCCTTTGGATATAACATTCCTCACGTCTTCCAAATGAAAATTATGTAAAACAAAAACATTTTGTAAAACTTTATACGTAGACGACCCCCTTAAGCGATTTGTGTGAAGTTATGACAAGTTTAACTTCAACACATTCAATGAAGGCACCAATTGATTGAATGTGTTGTGTTGAATGTGTCATTCATAAAAAAATTGTGTGTCACAGTAAGAGCATTTCAGAACGTATACCCAACTTTTCTTTTACACGGTAGATGCGTTCCTTAGAAAAGCGTGCAAAAAAAAAAAATCGTGTAAAAAAATACATGCGATATATGGTAAATTTAGATATATTTAGAGATATGTATGAAAAAATCGTGTAAGATGAAACAACTCTAAATATTTTCAAAAAAAACCGTGCAAAAGAAGTAATAATGAAATCCATATAACATAAGTATTAAAAAAAAAAAGTAGTAAAACAAAAACAATTCATTTTTATTACAAAAAAATTCAAATTAGTAATAGTGAATATTCAATCCATAATTACAAAACAAATACAAATTTTAATTAAAATTGGGAACAAAAATATTGCAACTATTCACCGCTACTTGATAACAAGCGTGTACGTTTATTATTGTTTTTAATAAGGGTACTGTAAAAACGATGTAAAATAATATTGCTTATAGAACTTTTGTAAACCGAAAATTAAACACAATATTACCTTTTTTAGTAGTAAGAAGTTATTAACAATTTAGATTAAACTGAATATTTCACCACCTAATTAAAACAAATTTAATTTGAACATTAACTTTTAGAACCGAATAATGAAATGCTGTGTTCATAATAAAAATCGGGTATTCCCCATAAAGTAAACAAGCCATGAAGTAGGGTTGCCGTATAAATAAGTTTCTGAAAGACACTGTCAAAATTAAAATAAGAAAAATGTTTTGGGTTTCGTGTAAAAAATGTATTTATTCTTATTGGGGAACCGTGTTATTTCCGTGTAAAACATGAGTTGGGTGTAATTCTTTCTCAAATAAAATTCAAAAGATTTAAATAGCTGCGCCTACGATGTAGGCTGCGAGACTGCTACACTTACACAAATGGCGTTAGAATTGCCGAATTCGATGACACCCCGCCGACATACAATCTGAAGCCAGTGGAACAATTTATACTTAAATAAACCACGTTCCGAGCGATGAAGAGCAATTGAAATCATTCCTAACGACTCTATAATAAGTACTAATTAGGCAACTTTACTATGCGCAGTAATCGTCTGTGCCTTATCTATGGCAATGCCGCGCTGTTTGTAAGTTGCTGTCAAACGTTAAGCATTGAGTGTTGTCTGTGAGTGGACAGGCACACATCCCTAACTCCCTACATGAGGAACTCTTCACTCTTCACTCAGCGCTCAGTCAGCGACTAGGTCACATACGAGAAATTCTCGATTGGCAAAAGTGGCACTCGTGTCACTGAAGTACAAGATGTGTAGCATCATCAATCCCACCAACGCGCATTCACTGTGCACAATCAAAGCATTACATCTGGCGGAATCATAAAGTTTTATTCCACTTTCTGTTTGTGACCCTGGCAAGGCAATGTCGCACCACGTATACTTTAAATCAAAATGAGGATGAAATGGAAGACTGTTGAATAAATAGAAGCAAATAAAATAAGGTGCAAGCAGCTCAAGGATATGTAAATCAAGTGGATGTTGTGTGGAGGCTAAGCAGCAGGATGAAGGAAAAACGGAAAATTGTGGATGTGGAGCAGAAAGCAGTGGAAGATTAAATTGTTTGCTAATAAAAATTGATAAGGGATATAAAGAAACTTTCGGCAGGGATAGCGTGACATCATGTCGACACTGAATGTCTTTTTAATATTAAATAAGTTGAATCAGACGCGAATTCCCTGTTGTGCCATAAAATATTACGCTGTGCTGGGTCTACTACTGTCGCTGCCACTGTGTTGGAGCTAAAGCCGCCACAAGCCAGCAGAATCACATAAATACAATCACATGCGGACGAACAGACGGACGGACGGCAGGAGCGGGGATACCACTGTTGAGAAACTTAGTGCGGTTCGCACTAAATTTAGAGCTTTTTGAAAATCAAAACGCGGAAAATATTAAGTTTGCTACGTTTTTTAGTGCCTTTTTAATTTAAAAGATACAAAGACTGATTTTTGCCTAAAAAACTTTAAGGTTTTTAATAACTGTAGTGTTTCACAACATTGTATTTAACAACTACATGTAAAACACTAAAATGTTGGGTTAAAAAATCATTCTTTTGATTAGTATTTCGAATTTTTTGAGTGGAAAAACGCGTTTTTTCCAAATTTTAGTGTTTTCTGAAACTGAAAAGATGGAAACTCTGGCAGATACCTCTTGTTTCTGTGTAATCGAAGCTTTGACTTCCTACGGCAACAACATTGTTTTTGTTGTGCTTTGTTGTAAATTGAAATTTTCGTGTTCGAGCTGACTTTACCTTTTTCGGCTGTCAGTCGTTTGGAATGAGTAAACGGAGACATGCACCCCGATTGCACCTTCATCATTCGACATTTCACAAATGCTCGTAAATAAACTATATATATGTATGTGTTTTCTCACCCTAGCCGGGCGCTTACGGGTCACACGAGGCGTTGCAACGCGTAATGCTCCCAATCGCGTTGCCAAAGTGTAATTTTATGACCTGCAACCTACCGTTGAGGCTGAGGAGTTGTTTTAATTTTAATTTTTTTTAATTTTTTTATTGTATTTTATTTTTATTTTGGGCCTTCACCTATTCACAAAAGGTCCTGTCCTCCTTTCACGGGCAAAATTTTATTATGTTTGTCACTCATTGTCACACATTGCTCATCTGGCTGACCCATTGCTTCGCCACACTTGAAACACGCAAGCAATAAAAAGTTTTCATGTCTTTCATCTCTTTGGATGCGCAACATTGTTGTGGCTACCAGCCGGTAAACAAATCAGCCCGTCAAGCGCACCAACCTACCGGCCAGTCGGCAATAAACCAGTAATCTGTACGCTATATAACAACACAAACTCTAATATTTCGTGCGATCTTCTCATAAAGTTGCAATATTATCATTCGCGTCTGTTTCCGCGTCAACCTCACGTCAGGGCTCTAATCACAGCCACAGGACTTGCTCACACTGCTAAGGAATGAACATTTTGTCTACTATTTAAAATTCTATAAAATAAAATTCTATTTTACTGTCATTCGAAAAAATATGCTGCGATAAGGCTGCCGTGGCGACCACCCCTCGATGCTATGATAACAACGAAATGAAAGTGTGATGACAAAAGACCACAGCGCTTCATACGGCCAGGAACTATTGTGTGATTCCGTGGCCACTATCGATACTATCAGCAATCAGTTTGAAGAAGCTTTTATTAAATGCACATTAAAACGTATAATACTTAGTTATTGTGTGCTTATCGTCATTTTGAATAAGCAACGTTGATGACCGGCGGAATGGGATAAGAAAGCTATAAATGTGTTCACGTGCTTGCTTCAATGTTGCTTGCTACTTGTTGTTTGCTTGTAAGTACTGTGTTTTTTATTTGCTGTTGTATAGTAGAATATATAGAGACCTATAGATATACAAACGCATAATACAAAATAGGTATACAAACTAGTTATGTAATTCATATACTGTCTGCTTGACAGAAGAGAAGAGTAAGTAAAAATTAATATTTTTTTCAATATTTAATTCGTAATATTCCCTCCTAAATACACTTTAAATAAAGAGATGTGCGTGTGAAAACACGATAGCCCGAATGCGATACTAAGAACTAGCTTTCACTAGCAACAACCAGTGCTGTGCGTGCGAATTTGTACACTGATGAAAAGGATCCACAACTTTATACCGATTTAATTGAATTGCTATATTCCCTACTCAGATAATAGTCGCCGAAGGATAAAACTGCCACCGAAAATATAAAAAAGCTATAATATAATAATAAGTATTTTCCAAATTTCAAGCCCAGTTGTTGTTTTAAGAATTGTATATTTCTTCCAGCTATCTCTCACCTATGACAAGCTCTATTCATAATTTCTATACTTGTAAACGCCAATAACATCAACCATCAAGTGTCATTGACTGCGAAACAATTACATTGTTCTGCGCAGGCTGTCGGCCTTTGGACAATGGGCAGCAAAAGCAACAGCCACACCAGTGATTCATTCATTCTGGCAATGACCATAGAGATGGCTTTGTAAGGTTCAACAAGTCAACACAACAAGCCTACACATATACACACCTGCACAGGGCGCCATTCATAGAGCAATGTGGCAGATAAGTGTGGACCGCACAATTGAACACCAGCATTCAGCAAACCAAGCAGAACCTCTAGCAGAGTCCAATTGTCGAGTAAATGGATTCAAAAGGACGAGGTGGTAGCAATTCGTGCGCGAAGTAGGACTTTCAGAGTTTAACTGCCGTCACACTTGTCATAGAAAAATACCTTGAGCTAAAGCGCATTAATTTCTTAATTCACGCTGCCCTCAAATCTTCAACATTGCAGAAAAACGACAATACAAATGGTTTTCAGTGGCATGCACTGCCACGGCACTTGTAGTATGAAAATAGATCATTCAGATGCAGGAGCTATTGAAACGGGCGACAGCGAATATCGAGCATGAATTTATTAGCTGAAAATTTGTTTTCTTCAAGATGTTCGATGCAGTAAATACGAGTAAAGCATTCTGTTTTCGTTGACACCGTCATTACCGTTTTCAACAACGTCGATCGTTCGATGGATGAAAATCATCAGTTGCATCAGTGAAATTCGTAATAAAATAGTTTGCTTCTTTGACTTGGCGTGCTGCGACCCTATTCCAGGCTGTCCCACTCAACTGCACTGCATACTGTTCGATGACATCCATCAGTCAGTTCGCGTGGCGCATAGAGTGAATGAACAGACAAAACGAAAAGAAAGTGGTAACAGAAAACAATAGAAGAGAGAATATCACCGACGCTTAAATGTTAAGTAAAACAGACACAAGCAACAAAAACTAAGTATACTAACGTATATAAGTGTCACGGTCATGTTGGAAAAGTGCCAGAGAAGGACTGTAAATTATGCAACATGCTTTTAGACGTAATATCGGAACTCACAACTATGAAAAATAAATAGCGCTCTAAGTGCTCACACCCACATAGAACGCACTAGTAGCACGCTACCACGCAAACCCCCGTCCGCCACGAGTACGCGAGCAGAAGCGTATGTACCTGGCAAATCGTCATTATGGCGCCACTTGTACGCCAACCTCACTTGTGCCGCGCTCTAAATGACTTCTGTCAATTTAATGGCTTTTGAATAAATTCCATATTCAGCCGTGGAAGTTTTCAACAGTTCCAAAGCAACCACATCGCCGGTCAGCAAATCGCGCTATCCAGCCGGTATTCGACCAGCGCTACACCAAGTAATGAGTATGTAAATTATTGTAATTGTAGGCGTTCGCAGCCGTTGGTCATTTTGTGTGATCGATTGCGTAATGGCATGTCGTCCGTTGGCAGTTCTAGCGACAAGCGCAATGCGCCTTTATTTAAGCGAGAAAGGTCAAAGTGACGTGTTTGCTGGTCGATGACGCAATTACCTGGCGGCATTCACACATGTCAGCAGTCAGTCGGAAGGATTTTGACCGAACATATGGAACGCAAATAGCTGCACACCGTAGAACGAGAATAAAAATTAATCAAATGTTGAACTACTTCAATGATAACTAAAAAAATAGTTACAGAAGCCTACGTCATTGGTGCAATAAGTAATATCGTCCAAGTAGTTCTTGATTTGAGCATTAAGTCCAAATTTTATTATAAGTGTTGAAGGGTTGGTTGGTATACAATTCAGTCTATTCAGTCTTTCATAGTGAAATCGTGTATTTACGTACTTCTTATATAATTAAACACAATTATTTATTTGCCTACATTTCATGGGTAACATACATATGTAAGGCTACAAAGATAAAAGTATACAAAAACTACCATATGTCACTTCCTCCAAAAACAATATTTAACCAATTAGACAAAATGTCATAAACTGTGACTAATTGTAAAGATTTTTCCGTTTACTTAATACTCGTTTTAGAGCAAAATATGCAAGAGTTTGACTATCCATGAAATCGTTCTTGTATTAATCATATATACAGGGTGGCACTAAAGTAGATTAAACAGATATTATAACTATTGCAAATGACGGCGAAAGTAAATTCTGCTTTGACATTCATTCATTCGTTCATTCATTTATTCATTCATTCATATATTCATTCAAATTAGAGCCAAAGGACATTAGGTGACATTTTTGCGTCACCCTGTACCTCTATTTACAACCACGCTGGTAAAACTGGAATTGCATTTTAATTGCATTTTACAGAAAATCAAGGAAAACACAATTTTCACACTTTTCATAAATTTAAGCAGCTACCCATAGCAGTTCCAGAACTGTCTCAAGCCCAAAATACTTTTAAATAATTGTTGGTTACTTTTAAACTAAGAACAAAATATTCGACGAATAACATAAAATTAATAACATAAAAATGCATGTAATTGCGAGACTACCTGGCAAACCTATGATAAAAAGCATCTTTCTGGTTCAATACTAGTAGGTGAAATCGTATGTAAATCTTCATATACGAAATATTAACTTGGAAGTTTTGGTCTCCGTCATTTTAAAATAAGTCAAATTCGATGTAAGTAATATCAAACAAATCAATAATGCAACTTTTACATCAGCTGTTTCTTTCCTTACAGCCGCCGTAGCTCAGCTGGCTAGTGCGTTGGGAAGCGAGTCAAAACTTCGCAAGTTCAATACTCCGTTGCGTTAACACCGAAAAAAAGAAAAATAAACAAACGGCGGCTGTCCTCTCAGCAGAAAATGGCAAACCTCTGAGAGTGAAATTGCCTATGAAAAAGCTTCCAACTCGCCGTTCGGAATCGGCATAAAACTGTAGGTCTCTTCCAACCTTGTAAAAACAAGCACAACACGGTTGGTTGCGGGTAGCGAGGCCTTAAGGCTTGATTACACGTAACGAGTAGAGTGAGAAGACAGCAACTCGAACGAGTACTCGTTTCGTCTAAACGGTAAGGCGAGTTCTTGATTGAGTCAGTCACCGATGAAAGTGGCGAGAGAGCCACTAGAATCACATTTTGTTTGCTAGGCCGAGCGACCACTACTTTACCGTTATATTTTTCTCTTTTCGCAGCGATTCGCGCAATCGCTCGTCACATGCGGAATCGCTCGTGACATGCGGTATGCGTCACACACCACTTTTCGCTCGGTTGAGTTTAATTGCGCGCGTTGCTTAGTTCATTTTGTGCGTTGTAAAACCGAACTGACTTGCCGCGTGTCGAAATACGTTTGAACAACTCGTCGCTTTTGCTCGCTATCCCAATTCTTTCGGCCTAGTACCATTTTGATGTCTCGTCACTTGACTCGTTACGTGTAATCAAGCCTTTAAGAAGAATAAGTTTCTTTCTTTAACCCTTTTAAATGTGACAAGTCACGCTGGTGTAAACAAGAGCAACTTGCAAGTTAACACAAATTTCTGTTTGTTTACTTTTTTGGATGGCTTATTTTTTGGAAGCGCATGCTTAACACTTCGTTCAATAATGTGTGTGACTAACTAATTAAAACACATTTTTTTGCCAAAATTCGTTTTTATTCATCAACATAGTCCACTTTTAGGGAGATACAATCATTCCAACGCTTTTCCAATCTTTCGATACCGCCTTTGTAGTACGATTTTTCTTTGCCTTCAAAATAGGCGTTAGTTTCGGCGATTACTTCATCATTTGAGCCAAATCTTTTACCACGGAGCATCTTTTTGAGGTCTGCGAAGAGCCAGTAGTCGCTGGGGGCCAGATCTGGAGAATACGGGGGATGAGGAAGCAATTCGAAGCCCAATTCATAAATTTTTGCCATCATTTTCATCGACTTGTGACACGGTGCATTGTCTTGGTGAAAAAAACACTTTTTTCTTCTTCATATGGGGCCGCTTAATCGCGATTTCTTCTTTCAAACGTTCCAACAACGCTATATAATAGTCGCTATTGATTGTTTTCCCTTTCTCAAGATAGTCGTTGAATATTATTCCGTGCACATCCCAAAATACTGACGCCATAACCTTGCCAGCCGATGTTTGTGCCTTTGGACGCTTTGGGCGGCTTTCACCGGTTGCATGCCACTCAGCAGACTGCCGATTTGACTCTGGAGTGAAATGGTGGATCCATGTTTCATCCATTGTGATGTACCGACGCAAAAACTCCGACTTGTTGCGCGTAAACATGTCCAAACAGCTCTTTGAATCATCGATTCGTTGTTGTTTTTGCTCCGGTGTGAGCAAACGCGGCACCCATTTCGAAAACACCTTTTTCATAACCAAATGTTCGTGTATTATGGTGTGTACACTGCCTGCTGATATCTTTAGAATGTCAGCAATCTCCCCCACTTTCACTTTACGGTCGGACATAATGATTTTCAGTGTTTTTTCAACGTTTTCCGGAATAACAGCGTCATTTGGCCGTCCAGTAGATGGAATGTCATCGGTGTCTGTACGACCACGTTTGAATTCGGCATACCAATAACAAATGGTTCTTTTTGATGGAGCAGAGTCCGAATAATGTTTTTCAAGCCATTCCTGGCATTGAACAGTATTTTTTTTTCATTAAAAAACAATCATAAATCAGCACACGGAATTGCTTTGAATTCATTTTTTTTGAAAACTCAAAAGTAGTGTCACTTAAAGCACTGTAACTTGTAAACTAATGGTCGGATTGACATATAATTTTGACAGTAAGCCTAAAAAGGTTCACAATTTCGAAAAAAATATTGATTTAGTATTAGTACCGCCATCTATGTGTCAGTCACACACATTATTGAACGAAGTGTTACTTTCCTGATTTTAGACCCCTGGCAAATTTGTACTGGAAAAGTACCCAAATAAAGCTAGTTTGTACAAATTTGACAAAGTATCCATACACAAATGGAACTATTGTTGCATTGAAGCTTATTGAAACGTCACAGGCAGTATGCCTTTTTCGAAATTGAGGTGACAAAAGCAAAAAGTAAGCTAATTTTATGTTTTGATCCCGGAATTGGATTTTGTCAATCTCGGGATTTTTCGGGACTGCAAACCCTTATACGTCAGTGCTAACTATACATATTTATAAGTTGGTTGTCAAAATCACACACACAATAATTCTCGATGGGGGCTTAAATTATGTAATCTAAATGGTTTGCTAATGACAAACAACAGCAGCAGCAACAGGGCGCAGTGACAATAATGACAGTAGCAATCGCAACAACAGCCAGAACAGCATCAAATGAACAACAAACAAACGACATCGAGAACAAGAACAAGACACACAGGCAAGGATGGCTTGAGACATCATCACTCAAAATACTATTTGCAAATACTTACCTTTTTCGCATTGCCGAAGAAGAGGAGCTGAGCTCTAAAATTTGTGCTTATGTTCAGTTAGCAAAAACATCACAGATTGTCGCGCAGAATTGTACAGATATGTGCATATGAATGTACAATTTACCCTCCGTATACTTGCAAATAAACATGAAAATGCGTCGAACATTAAAAACAGCACACAACAGACCGCAATGACGGCGTCGGCAGCAGCAGTTGCAACAAAAGGCAACAGTCATTTACTATAGGTACATTTTGCACACAAGTGCACAAACGCGCATAAATTACACGCACTCGCAAAGGACAGACACACGCAAACGACACGTACATGCTATATAACTATGCGGATCCAAATTGCAAGTGTAGAGCACAGCATGTGAACACTCTGCACTTGGTACTTCAACCGTAGTCACCTTACATTTCTATGTGCGGCTCGACGTATCTAGTCTGAGGAAGGTGGCGCTGCTGCTATCAACAGAACATCCATCCAAACCACAATCGATTTATTTGTTCGGCATGCCTATTGTGATTCGCCAGCTATATCCTTCCCTTCACGGAAGAGTTCAAATTACCCTGGAATGCGTTTACATGCATTCGTAAATACGTTGTTATGCACATACATGGGTGTGTGTGTACATATCTCACTCACTATGATTGTATTTATGATCGGTAAATGTATGATTGCCGGTGGCCATGCAAAGATGTATGTTTAGGTATGTGCACGGGTTTGTTGTGAAATTTAAAATCTGACTATCCCACTGACACTCACCACACAAACACATGCCCGGTTCATTTGCTCTCCAATGCACATTAGGTCAAATGACCACTTTTGCTGTGCGAAATTAATAACGGCTAAAATATTGTATTATTTGAAACCAAAATCGTAGCAAAGGCAAAAATATTTAAAAAATAGTGAACCCTTGTGAAAAATTATAAGAGTATTTTATATAGAGGGTTGGCTCCTGAATCTAAAAAACTAAAAGTTTTGCTTGGGAAATGCCCCTAAAAGGCGTTGCTTGGGGTCAAAGTTCAAAGTTTTTATCAAAATAACTAAATTGATCTCCAACTGATTTACACAATATGGGTATCAAACGAAAGGTATTTTCATACCTTTCTTCTGATGTGCAACATTAGACACGTAAGATGTACTTATAAAAAGTTTTAAGCGAAAACAAATTTTTTTTATAAAAAAACCGTTTTTGAAAAATTTGTGAAAAAACCAATTTTTTCGCCTACAACTTTTTATTAGTACATACTACGTATGTGATGTTATACATTAATAGAAAGGTATGAAAATACCTTTCATTTGATACCCATATCGTGTAAATCAGTTAGAGATTAATTGAGTTTTTTTATAAAAACTTTGAACTTTGACCCCGAGAAACCCCCTTTTGTGGGATTCACAAAAATAAGCTCTTTACGGTCCAATTTTCTGTTTGTTTTCATGAGGGTTCGCTATACTGCATTTGTTCCAAAAACTGTTTCAGTGTTTTTTGTTTGAATCGTCAATATCCTCCGTTGGATCATCACAATTTAACAACTCGATAACTTCAGGTAGAAGGTGTACAATCTTTCGTTGTTGCATGCGTCTGTTTAAATATTTTGAGAAAAAAAGGGATCAGAAGTATCAGCAACTCTATTAAATACATCGAGAAGAATATTAGTGCGTAGCAGCAGTAGATGCCATCGGCAACCAGGGATATAACTTTTGAATAGTTTCAGCTGTTTGAAAGCAGAACGTTTGAAATTACTTGAAGTTAATAGATACTGGCACGATAAACAAATCAATCACATTTCAAAGCAGAACACTAAGATTTGGTCAACGCCAGTGATATCAGCAAAAATTGCATGTTTAGTGAAAGCTCGGCGCGTAGTATTTCCGTAATTTGTGCTACCAAAGCCGCGAACTTTAGGCATATCCATACGAAGACCTAGTTACCTCAAAAACGAGTTTTTCATATTTTCCTTCCTTTGACGTCCAACAGCCGAAGAACTGGCTTTCACTGATGATTTTTTGAATCCAAAATGTATTACAGTACTAAGCCATGCGTAGTTTTCAGCTCGACATTTTTCCACCTTTCTGCTACATTTTTGCCATTTCGCTGCTAAGTACTTGCAAAAAAGTAGTAATTTTTCTTCTATTAATAATAATAAAATAATAATAGAATGGCACGACAGCCCGCTTACGCTTACGCCCGCAACCACCCGTGTTGTGCGTGTGAATTTTGTACGCGGGTGGAAGGGACCTACAGTTTTATGCCGGTTCCGAACGGCAGGTTGGGAGCTTTTTCATAAGCAATTTTTACTCTCAGAGGTTTGCCATTTCCAGCTGAGAGGGCAGCCACCGAAAGGGAAAACGAGTTTTCCCGTTTTTTTTTTAGGTGTTATTACAGGCAGTATTTGAACATGGGTCGCTGCCAACTAACCAACTGAGCCACGACGGCTGCCGTTCTTCTATTACTTTCCTGCAATCATCGGAAATTTAAGTAGGACAAATATTTTCTACGACATGATTAAGAACTGCATCACGTTTTTTTTTTTCCTTTGAACGTTCATTGAGCCAAATTTCAAATAATTTGATTTTTGCATAGCGTAGTATCCTGAAAAATTGGTATTACTAGCAAAACGCAGAAAAGCTCAACTTGAAATAAAATGAAATTAACTTATAATATCCTAAATTATTAATTTCTTTTTACTTTAAGTTTCAGCTTAAGCTTTCAGGTCATGTTAAAAAACGATTTTTTTTTCAACAAAAAAAAAAAATTCCATGTATTTTTAATAAAATCATCAATACGTACTTAATTCATCATTTCCCATTTCAAACTTTTTTTAAATTATTCGCACAATTTTTACAATACGCGCTTAAAACTTTACTATCAATACTGATTCAGCAAATAAATTTTCAATGACTTGTCGATAAAGTGACTTTGACTGAGTACTGTCAAAAGGTACTTTATGCTTTAAAAAACAAAGTGGACTTTTCGTTGCTTTGGAGTATTTCTAACATGATGAGGGGGAAAAAAATTATAACGGCATTTACGAAATTTGACTTTCGCACAGAAAAAGTGATAATTTGACCTAATGTGCAATGTAAATATTCCATTCGTCAGTGTGATATACTGCGACGACACGTCTCTCATCGTCAGTAAACATTTTAAGTATCATGCTTAAGGGGGTGTTCTGTAGTAACAGCTCGTTTTCTTATGTGTTTTTTGAAATTCTACTGTGAAGTAACTATTCAATTTTTTTTATGCGGTTTTTTTTCAATGTTTTATTATACTTTTAACTACAAAATTCACTATAAGGTTTGAAAAAATATTGATTCGTTGCTGCACTGCAGCGCCGCAAAGTGATGCCCTCCAAAAAAACATGCGTTGACGGTTCACACGATTGCTCCAGTCTGAAACATGGAAATCGGAAAATTTTTTTTGTTGTAATCTATATGAGTGCAATTATCGTCCAACGGGAGCTTTTTTGGTTTTCATCAAAATTCTCAAAATGGCGCGACTTGAAAGTATAAAATTTTTTTTCCCCCATTTTTTCAAATGAAAAAAATTTATTTAACACTAACTAATAACAAAATCGAAAAAAACGCTCATCGGACGATAGCGACAACTTTTAGAAACATTTAAAAAAAAATTATCAAAATCCGTCTACTCAATCATTTGTAATCGTGTGAACCAGTTCGAAAAACATGGTTTCGGGAAAAACGCGTTTAAAGTTTTTTGTTCACTGAAAGTACTGTGGAAATTCGGCGGAGCGCGTGACGAAACCTCCATTACAAATGACTTTCCGGTCCGAATTCATCAAAGACCTTTTTTTATACGATAGATAACAACATGACCTGTTGAAAAATGCAAAAAAAAAATCGATTTTTTGAAAATTTTACTACAGAACACCCCCTTAAGCAATGGCAAATTTGAAATGCCATTTAGGTGCTTTGTAGGACAAATGAACGATACATTGAATTATATTCAAATATGCATACATGTAAGCGAATTAACGTCACTCAAACGCTCTGCAAAACGACGAGTCCGAAAATGCTGAAATATTCAAATTGCATCGCTTGCACTTGTTTGTGTGATGTGAGTATGAGAATGTTTCTTAAATGTTCGAAAAATAAGAAACAATTCAATTAATTCAGTAGGGAAAAAATTTAAGTAACATATACCTAGTCTACTGCTATTTAATTCACTCTAAGTAGTTAATAAACAAATGATATGAAAAGGAACACAGTTTCACTCATCAATTTGTGATGGATACCATGATTTATAACGCTGTCACATTGGTGTCCAAAGACTGTTCAGCGCCCAATTCACTTCCTTAACCCATTTTCGGCCGCTGGTCGATTTTTCGACCAGCCACTTTGAAGGAGAGTAGCTCTGCACTTAGACATTATATCCTTGAACTTTTGATGCATAAAATAGCTTTGGTCTTTTGGTAACCCCTCGAAATAATATTTTTTGTTTTTAAAGCTAATTTTAGAGATGTTGGTGAAGGCACGAAAAAAAGCATTTTTGTAGTCATATTTTGAATATTCTGAAAAATATATAACCTTTTTAAATTATTGATTTATTATTGATTCTTTACGAAGCCTAAAGACCAAATTACCATAATCAATTGATATCCATAAGATTATGAAAATATTTTTACCTCTCAGCACCGCGTACTTTTCAGTGGTCGAAAAATCGACCATTGACCAGAAGTCGTCATGTATGCACATATGTAAGCCAACAATTGTTTGTTTTCATTCTTGATTATTATTTGACTACAACTATGTACAAATATATTTGTTTTTATTTGAAATTGAATTTTTATTAATTTATAAAAAAAATTTTGTAAAAAAAAAAACACAAAAAAAATCCAAAAATATTCTTGATTAAGGTCCTAAATGTAAGTCCTTGAAAGGAATTACAAAAATATTGGCTATTTCTGGTAGCGGCCGAAAATGGGTTAATATGGCGCTTATTGATTACCATTTGTTCTGGTTTTTGCAAAATAGTTTGAATGGTAAAATTCGTCTCTCTATCAGAAATGTGAAAAACAAGCTTTCTCTTAGGCAAAACCTAGCATCTTTTAACGGTAAATATAGGCCTGAGAGTTGATAGGAATTATATATTCAATTCAACAAATTCTTCTTCTTTGAACTTTGAACTATTTTAAGATTTTATTGCAATAATTGAAATGAGAATTTATATGCCATTCTATTAGTGCGATTTTGGGTAATATTGCTGACAACGTACGTACACTGGGCATTTAACTGAAAATATAGCCGAGTTGTTGACGTGTTAGTTTGACGTATTAACGAATATTCTTTTGTTAACTGTATAGCGTTATGTGCCTATCTTTGATGCTGGTTCGTTGTATAGAGTTCATTACTGTTTTTTATTTGTCCCAAGCATAAATGTCGATTATGAAGTGCATAAGGACGTTAACTTGTGATAATAAGCTTCCTTCAGCCAAACACATATCAGCTCATATGCATATGAGAATGTATGTATGTGTATGTAACTCATCTGCATCCGCTGGCAATATACCCAACGCAAGTGAGAGCATGTTCTGCGCCCTCACCACTTGATGTTATCCTACTCAAGTACAAAGGCACATGCAAGACACACGTACACTAATATTTTTTATATACTCTTTTATCGTTGCGGATAAAGTGGACCGACAAGTGCGTGTAGATATTTATGTTGATGTCGGTAGTTAAGACACGTCCTAAGACTCTTTTGCTGTTAACTTGAGTATGGTTTAAACAAGATGATTGCTTGCTCCCTTTCAATTTAAGATCATACGACGGCGCAAGTCAAACTGCACCTTATGTCGCTCGTAAGACGACGTTCGATACGTGCATGGTGTGCAATGCGTTCAATTTATAGTGAAATGTACAAAAATTGCAAAATATTCAATTATTGGGGAAAATTGTTTGTAGCTCCCATTTATCCATATGTGCTATTTGACATAAATTAAAGACGTTTTAAGTATGTTGAATTGAGTTGAGTCATGTATTTTTTAGCAAAAGTTTTGTTTAAAATTACTTAATTGACGTCCACACAATTTGTATATCTGACTAATGTTATTGATTTCTGACTCAAATACGTGCTGAAAGGTTACTTGTTTAATATATTACAAACCAGCTGGGCCTCACGGGTTTGGACGCAAGCTCTCTTGTTTCCCCCGATACAAATTCTTAACCCATTGTTGACACCCTTACATTTTGATTAAAAAAAAATGTGTCTAAATATTTTTGATTTCAACTGTTCAAGTAATTTCAAAAATGTTGAAGTCAAAAGGCCCATTCATTCCATTCACATTTAGTCTAAACAAATTCTTAACCCTTGGCTTACCACGGTAGATTTCGATTTTCAAAAAAAATTAAAAGCACGTTTTCATTATTTCCCGATTGAAGTGCTTTTGCTACATTTGAAATTAAAAGACCCAATTACAACAATAATGAATTTATGATGCGTTTAGTTTCCAACGATTTCAGATTTAAAAGCAATCAACGTGACTTACATATATCAAAGAATAGGTTCTTGAAAGTTCAGTGAAAATAATGCAAGTTTCAGACATTTTTTCAAAACTCTTTCGAAACGATTAGTATGAATAGTTTGGAATGGATTCTAAATTAAAGCAGCTTTAGCAATTATATAATTTAGGTGGTATATATATATGGATTGATTATTTATTTATTATATATGGATTGATGTACTTCATATCTAATGCTAAACTGTTCTGTTTGTTTGTTGGATGGAAAGTTAAACAAATTAGACATTTTCAATATATCAGCTAAACTGTTTCGATTTAAGTTTGTCCGAATATTAGAAAAATTGACATTCAAGAAACATGTTTTGCAAAAAGCTCTGAAGGCATAGACAACTAGTTAGTGATCTTTCTATTTGTCTGCATTTGTTTATTCCATTAAATCGCTGTGCATCATTCGTTCGGGTTTATAAGTCACATTACCACATCACAGTATTGGGCTGAAATTATTTTGCCATCAATTCCGGCATTTCAAATGCGAAAAATTGCACTATTATTTCAGTTGATGTATACAAAGTCCAGAATGCAAAATGTCCGCCGAGCCCAAATATCCATAAATCCGAGTTCAAAAAACGATAGCAATGGGCTTCAATAATTTCTGCATAAACAGTGGATAAAGTAAACAGTTCTTGGGCCGGCCGCTGGCCCCGGCGGCAGCGTTCTGAGACAGTTTGTGTGCTTGGCATTAGGATGAGTAGCGTGTGGAGCGTGGCGCTGCGGCAATCGGTCCCCATTGTTTACAGACACCTGCCACTGCGCAGCTTCACCTAATACCGCCTCGCTGGTTGTCCAACAAGCATCACCCTGGACGTGCACACTTTATTTTTAAATTTGCTTATGAAAACTTTCATAATTTGTGTTTACGCCTACTCGCCAACGAGATTTCTCACTTTTTGCTCAGTCGTTTATTTAAAATTGCCACAATGCTTTTCCTTATTTGAAATGTAAAATTTGCATAAAATGTACGAGCACGCGCTTCAGTCTTCCGCACACTTGCATTCGCATTTGTCGCAAGGTGGCGACAGTGACAGCAAATAACACTCAGATAAATCCGAAGAGACATTTTGCACTGTACTGGCAGTTAGAAGAACAGCAACAGGCGCCAACAGAAATAATGCTTGTTATAAATCTGATTTGGCAAATGATGTGGGAATGAAATTAACATAATTAAAAGAAAATTTAATGGAAATGAAAAGTAACGAACGCCATTGTCGTTGCCATTGTTCACGCTATGCGGAACAAACAAATTTTCTCATTAACATTAATTATACAAAATTACGATGTGGCTCGATTTCTCGCATTCTTTTTCCTCTTTTTCATTTAGTTCTTAATGGGCAATTAATTGTGGAAATGTTTATCAAATTTCGAGTTATTGTATTCGTATTTGTATTTACCGGAAGAAGTCATACACGAAACGAAAATGGAAACAAAAACAAAGGCAAAATATGTAAAAAACGTCACGGCACAAACCACAAACTAACAGTTAACCACAAGAACAATTCCGTTGAATGCCTCGATGCTACCAATAAAAATAAACCGTCATTTCACCGTGAGGCAAATTTATATTTTGCTGCTAATAATACTAATTTATATTGAATACAAAATTTCGCACAATTGAAAGATGTATGTGTCGGCACTGCCGCATTTGTATGTCATCGCAGCGCTCCGGAGCTGACGCGTCCCCATGGAATATCACTGGAATAAATAGGAAGCATATCTATGTTTGCATCGGGCTCTGGCCTTGATGTGTGAAGCGATATTACCATACAACCAATTTTTAATGTTTTTACAAAAAAACTGCATGTATGTGGTTTGCTATTTTGTACCTACTGCTATTTTTGGTAGATTTTTCGATAGTTGGGAAAAATTATTGTTAACAAAGCATATGGGAATGTCTGTACTGCCGGGTTGGAGGCAATTTTATTTAACCTTCATACCGATACCAATTTTTATATACAGAAACCGACATATGTTAATATTTTTCATCTCATCCGTTTTATAAAGACATTTTTTGAGCTGAGTTGGTAAGCAATAACAGGAAATGAACTATTCTTAAGAGATTTCAGGTCCAAACGTAGAAGGGAGAAAAGGGACTTAGCTATTATTAGTTTTTTTTTTAAGTAAATAATTGCGATGTGACTATTAACACTTCGTTCAATAATGTGTGTGACTGACCCATAGATGGCGGCACTAATGCTAAATCAATATTTTTTTCGAAATTGTGAACCTTTTTAGGCTTACTGTCCAAATTATATGTCAATCCGACCATTAGTTTACAAGTTACAGTGCTTTAAATGACACTACCTTTGAGTTTTCAAAAAAAATGAATTCAAAGCAATTCCGTGTGCTGATTTATCATTGTTTTTTAATGAAAAAAAATACTGTTCAATGCCAGGAATGGCTTGAAAAACATTATTCGGACTCTGCTCCATCAAAAAGAACCATTTGTTATTGGTATGCCGAATTCAAACGTGGTCGTACAGACACCGATGACATTCCATCTACTGGACGGCCAAATGACGCTGTTATTCCGGAAAACGTTGAAAAAACACTGAAAATCATTATGTCCGACCGTAAAGTGAAAGTGGGGGAGATTGCTGACATTCTAAAGATATCAGCAGGCAGTGTACACACCATAATACACGAACATTTGGTTATGAAAAAGGTGTTTTCGAAATGGGTGCCGCGTTTGCTCACACCGGAGCAAAAACAACAACGAATCGATGATTCAAAGAGCTGTTTGGACATGTTTACGCGCAACAAGTCGGAGTTTTTGCGTCGGTACATCACAATGGATGAAACATGGATCCTTCATTTCACTCCAGAGTCAAATCGGCAGTCTGCTGAGTGGCATGCAACCGGTGAAAGCCGCCCAAAGCGTCCAAAGGCACAAACATCGGCTGGCAAGGTTATGGCGTCAGTATTTTGGGATGTGCACGGAATAATATTCATCGACTATCTTGAGAAAGGGAAAACAATCAATAGCGACTATTATATAGCCTTGTTGGAACGTTTGAAAGAAGAAATCGCGATTAAGCGGCCCCATATGAAGAAGAAAAAAGTGTTGTTTCACCAAGACAATGCCACAAGTCGATGAAAACGATGGCAAAAATGCATGAATTGGGCTTCGAATTGCTTCCTCATCCCCCGTATTCTCCAGATCTGGCCCCCAGCGACTACTGGCTCTTCGCAGACCTCAAAAAGATGCTCCGTGTTAAGAGATTTGGCTCAAATGATGAAGTAATCGCCGAAACTAACGCCTATTTTGAAGGCAAAGAAAAATCGTTGTACAAAGGCGGTATCGAAAGATTGGAAAAGCATTCCAACGCTTTGTTGGAATTGTATCTCCCTAAAAGGGGACTATGTTGATGAATAAAAACGAATTTTGGCAAAAAAATGTGTTTTAATTAGTTAGTCACACACATTATTGAACGAAGTGTTACAATGCAACATCAATTTTATTTGTTGATTATAATTACACTGTGCGTGAAATTTACCCTCAAAAATTGCAACAAGCTGGGGACCTAATGAGCGAATTTTCTATAGGTACACTGAGTTGAGATCCACCAGGCGTTTGGCTGGATTGGCTTTGGCCGACTTTGAATTTTGCTCATTTCAGTCGAGTTCGTCGCTTAAGTCTTCGAACGTTTAAATGCTAATTGGTCCTAAATCGTTCTCAATATCGCTTTACTGTCTTCGGCAAGTTTGTAGATATTTTAACGACCAACAAATTTGCCTAAGACACCAACACAAAAAAATACACTCAAACTGTGTTTTCGACAAAAATGTCCCAAAAACCCCACTTTTTCGTCGAGGCATAAATGCTGTGCAGCGAACTCGCGTGAAAAAAATAAATGAGTATGCTTTGGGTTGGCTCCTGCATCTAACAAACTAAAAATTTTGCCTGGAAAACGACCATTAAAGGCGTGGTCAAAGTTTTTATCAACAAAACTCAATAATTCTCGAACTGATTTACACGATATGGGTATCAAACGAAAGGTACTTTTCAAACCATTCTTTTGATATGCAACATTAGATACGTAGTATGTACTAATAAAACAAATAAAACGTTTTAATTTTTTTTTTTTTTTTTTGTAACGGATTTTTTTCTCGAAAAACTTCATTACTAAGATACAATAAGTTTGTTACCATATTGTAGCCTGTGAAATTCCCTTTACAATGAAACATAAATATAGTAGGTCCCCCGCTTGTTGCAATTTTCGACTTGCACAGTGTTATTATTTGCGACAATTAATTTTTACGTTACGTAATAACTGTTATGATAAACAAATTTGTTTCGTTCTGGATAAGTATTATTTTGGGACTTTTTTTGTTTACATTGCTTCATAACTTGTATTTATGACTTTTTTATTTACGTTACCGATAATCACCACCTACCGAAAACTATTATTTTGAAAGAAAAAATTAATGTTGAAAGTTATGTAATGTTATGTAGTTAGTTATGAAAACTTGTATGAACGAATTTTGTGGATTTTATGAACGAGTTGTTGGGGGAATTTAGGTTGCAGACATGTTGTTAGGTTGCTGACATGTTGTTGACATATTGTCAATGAAGTGACAAGGAATACTGACGATGAGGAAAAGAGCTGCATACATATATTGACAATAAAGCGACAAATATAAATATTAATATTATTTCATGAAGTACTGTAGTGCAAAAAATATGCATTAAATTTTAATAACAGAAACCAAATGGTAGTGTTTTTGGTTACACCCGAGTTTCGGGAGTTACAACTAGTGAGAAACAAAATAGTTTGTGGACCATGTGTTATTGTTCGGTTTTTTTTATTTGTTTTACAGATAGTGCTTTTGTATGTGGTCGTTAAAACTTTAAAGTGAAAAGTGGCGAAAGTTAATATAAATCTATGAGAGCACATTTTCACATACAATAATAATAATTGACTGGCACGACAGCCCGAACACGAGACTATTTAATTTGTTTTTCTTTTTTCGATCAAATGTCATTTGAAAAAGACTTTAAAATTGCAAGGAATGGAAATGCGTATGTCCAAGTTCTTTTTCATATTTACGGCTGCCCATAAATGAAGATATGGATGTCAAATGAAAGAGAAAAGTTGTCACCTTCAACCTTAACTTAATTTTTCTATTTTGAACTTTCACGTCCAAAATATGTCAATAAGGTAAGGAAAAATACATGTTTTGAATCTCGGTCCGTAGTATTATACCTCTATCTTTATTGGTTTAGAAAAAAGCAAAAAGATGTTTCCACCCATAAGCAAACATTAAAATAGGAATGTGAATGGAATATGTTATATATGTATATATACAATGACTTCGGCCTACTTATTAGATCAGTTATTGTTGTAAGTCAATGTGCCCTTCAGAAAAGCTTATTTTATAGAAAATGCAACATTCCATCCGTTTTGAAAAATCCGGCTTTTCAACAATATGTGCGTTGACAATATTTAGTGGTTCTTGTGGTAATGCAAATTTTTTTTACGACTTTTTCATAACAAAGTTTTAGGTACTTACAATAGAAATCCATTAAAAGCTATGTGCTGGGAGTGTCGCCATCTTCGGCTGGTGAGGCTATGTTGCTATCCGATGTAGACAGTGGCCGGCATATGCCTAGTTTAGTGATCCCCACTGGCATTCCTTTTAGTATGGCCACTGCCTCGTCTAAATCCAGTCCGTGTAAATTATGTTCGCCCACACTGACCAAACGGTCACCGGGAAAAATTTCATTGGTCTCTTCTGCGGAACCGCCGCGTATAAGGCCGCGTATCACAATTACACTGCCTTCCGGGTCCAGCGGATCTTGGTAGTCTAAAATGGAAAAGCCAAAACCCTGGTCGGTTTTCTCGATTTCGATAGTGGTGACGTCTGTGCTCCAAAGCGCTAAGCCCGAAACGTTCTCTAGCGACTTAGAGCGTTGCTGATCGGTCAGCGTGGCAGTGCTCGATGTGTAGAGTGAACTCTCTGATTGTGCTTTGGTTAGCAAGTTTTGTAGACTTTGGTGACCGCCAGGCAGCAGACTGCGTGTTTCGAAGGCTTCTGGATTTTGGGAGGTGTTGATGATGGAGGGCGCTGTTGGGCCGCGTGCACACACCAATTTCACGTGTGTTGGCAGCTCCTTGAGTATTTTTACTACTTCGGTGTGTTTCAGTCCTTGTAACTTGTACTCGTTCACCTGCAGCAACTCGTCGCCGGGCTTGAGTATGCCCTGTCGCCCTACGGGCCCGTCTTCGAGTATTGAGCGTATGTAGTGGTGTGGACGCTTTTCAATTCCACACTCCACGTCCACGGTGCCCTCCAGGCTGATTCCTAGACCTGAAAGTTTATTTATTTCTGCTACAATAATTTCACTTTCGGGAAACTCACTTTTCCAGGCCACTTTCAGCGTCTCCACACTGGGCGCACCAGTTATTGCACTCTTAGGAGCTGCCGTTGCCGCTACCGCTGCCAATGACGGATGCAGTGGCGGTACTGACGTTAGTACTGCTGTCGACGTAGCCACTGCCACTGGCGCTATCACAGCTGTTGTTACGGGCATTACATGGTCTGTAGGCGATGATTTGGTGTCGCCATTAAGTTGTTTCATTTCTAAAGGTGTGGATTGCTGCGCATACGGCTGTACCGATTGTTGTGTGGTCTGGTGTTCCGCGTCGTTGTCACTATCAAAACCGTTTCCTGCTATGTGTGTTGCCTTGCCATTAGCAAGGTGCTTGGCCTCCGGTGTGGTAGGTGTCTTTTGTCGTTTTGCGCCGCTTGTTGCGCTGTGATCGCTACGATCCAGCATGTGCGACATATTGGAGTCTACAGTTTCGCGTGAAGGCAGATCACCAAATTCCATAATGACCACACCACCCTCCGTTCCTACTGAGTCCGCGTCTGATTTTGGTGGTAACCATGACAGTGTAGCAATTGACGGCGACGCTGGCAACGATATTTGTGACTGTGTGTCGCCTCCTTTTAGCTCGGTGAGAGCCACCTGCAGGTGTTCGTACTTGCGTCCGCGTAGGAAGCGTTCCAAGGTGAGATGCACTTCAATGTCAGTGTTACGTAAAATTTCAACGGCCTGATGATTCGTTACTCCTGCCAGTGATTTTCCATCAACCGCCACAATCCGATCATTGATCTGTATCTTCCCGCTCACCTCGGCAGCACTGCCTTCGATTATGCTCTTCACAAAAATGCCAGACAAGTCCTCCTCCTCACACACATAACCGGCTACAGTTATTCCGAGTCCGTAGACGTTTTTATGCAACTCCACTACGTACGTCTCCGTTTCTGGGGAGTCGATGTAGTTAGATGACGTTGAGGAGCAACGATCAGAATCATTGATGGCGGTATCAGCCATTGTTGGGGTGCTAGCATCCTCGCCAGCTATCACAGTCTCAAATTGGTCCATATTTAAGATCGATGTCGATCCACCGCTCGGAAAGGGCACTGAGGCAGCTGCTGTGCAAATTCTCTTTGGCAGCGGTGGCGGTGGCGGCGACACGATAGAAAATGGAACAATGTCCAGGTCCTTAGGGCATACGCGCGCCGCAGCCGCAGCCGCCCCGGATGACAAATCGGTTGGTATCGGTGGCAGTGGCAAATCGGCTAGCTCAGTATCCGGCGTTGACAGAAAGTAACCGCCGCCAACGCTGGCAGCACTAGTAGCGAAGCTGGGATTTTGAAAGAGGTGCCGCGACAGTTCTTCCGGGTCGGAAAGGAGCTTAGTTGGAATAATTGGCGCATGACTAGCCAGCGTTTGCAAATCGATGGCCGTCGGCTCCACCGGCCTCGCTACAATCAGTCGAACGTGAGCTCCAGTCTGACGAAGAACCGTTGCCACCTGCTCGGAACTGAAGCCGCGCAAATTCACTTCGCCAATTTGCAACAGATGATCGCCGCACTGCAGACGACCATCACGTTCGGCAACACCTCCGGGCGTCAGCGCCTTGATGACGACCCCAGTGCTGCGTCCGCCGACCAGAATAAAGCCCAAACCATTGCCATCGTTAACCAAGTCGATTACTTCCACCTGTGACCACTCAGTGCTCAAAACCATGCTGGAGCTGGCGACTGGCAGGCAACATTCAACATTCGATCGGCGACCCTTATGCCGAGGGCAACTGTTAACATGACTTGAGAGCAGGAGTGGAAGCGACAATGTTGACGATACCGGCAATTTCGCAGTGGCAGCTGAAGAATCGGGCGTAGCAGACACACTCCGAGCGCGTCGACGTTGCTATGCTGCGGTTGATGTTGGGATGTTCGCTGAAAACCAAGATTGACGATTTGTTTTCGCCGGTTGAATACGTCAAATGACAGCAACGTTTGCTTCCACTTTGACAGCTTCACGAATCCTTGTATTGCTGCTATTGTTGCTGTTGCCACAAGGTCGATTGTACTCTATTCCAAAAGCCTCAATGTAACGATTGCAACTGTTGTTACTATCGCCGTTGTTATTGTTTTGACAACAGTGTGTATTTTTGTGGGTATGGCTGGTTTTGTGGTTATGGTTGATATTAAATTGGTTGCGATTCCTGCTATTACGGTTACAGTTACAATTATTGTTGTTATTATTCAACGTACGGCATGCATCAGTGTCGAAATATTTAAACAACATAATAATAACGGTGAAAAATCCAGAAACGCACGTTATCACACCTCACACACGCCAGGTGTTTGCAGTGATTCTATAACTGAAGCCAACTGTGGTCTCACCGCGCCTGTTGCTTGCTGCCGAAGTTTGGGTCTGGTTGAGCACGGTTAACCAAACTTGAAGATATATAAACCCTTTTTAAACACTTTATTCAATGAGCACAGATGATGACATTATTATCGCACACACGTGGATGGCATCCGCGAACCGGAATCTTCGGGCAGTGAGATTTGCAAAATATCAAAATCACGACCGTGTATGCTATCGGCGATCGCAGAGGCAATGTTGATGCTGTTGGAGTATTACTGGTGGGAAAAATATTTCGGATCTTGATTACGTTGGTTTTTGCCAGCGTTTCGACTGTTAATTTCAATCACCTCGTTCACGCTGTGTTGGCTGCATATAGGGAGGAGTGAATATGGATAACTGACTGCTACGCTATCAAATGTGCCACAAACGACTGTTCGCACTTTCGTGCTTGCGTGCGGCTGATTGAAGTAGCGCGGATGCGATTCGTTAGGTTCCTAACTCGCGCAGCTTATAAGTTGGTGGTGCGTTATGATGATGTGGTTAACTGCCGTTGATTTGGTCGATGATGACGATAACGATGTCGATGATGAGCGATAATGACGATGCCGCAGAGTGACCTGAATGATGACGCAAATTTATGCGGTCGATTGCCAATGCTGTGATGCTGACGAGATGACCAGCGAAATGCACATTGGACGCACGCGGTTCATGTGGGGATTGCAAGTTAACGTACGCGCGATATTGCACTAAATTCTACTTAATTTGCCAGTGGTCAGTGGTTGGTCAGTGAAATGGCAGCATTCACTCTGCATATGACATGCTCCGCTAAGCGCACCAGGTTGTGTTTAAGATTGAGGTCAGTCGACGATGTTCGCTTTAATCCTTAATCCCGCTGATATGTTGTGTGTTCGCGGTGCAGGGTGGCGCGGTGTCTCGCGTGCACGGGTGCGTATGCTCCGGCTGTCAGGCAAAGCACAGCTCAGTAAAGGTAGTCAAAGCAATCGAGTATTTTGTCCCTCTCCTGCCATTGCTATAATTTCCACTTCCGCATTTGTTCAACCCACAGCTGGTGCTATGGCTCCTGCGGCTTCCCTTCCGCAGTTTGCTACTGTGGCTGTTGTCGTCACTGTCACTATCGGTGCTGCTGGTGCTGTTGTTATTACCGTTGTTCCCACTGCGGCATACAAATGGCGTCTGTATTTTTCAATGACTGAAAGTCGCGTTGAACGTCCCGCGCCGTGTTGTGTTGTATTAACCACCTTTTTAGCTAATGAAAATCGATAAAAACCACACAAGTCCAATTGTTGGCAATGTGGAAAGCCAAAAATCTAATTTTGAAGCGAAATAACAAAAAGTTTTTGGCGCTGCTCTTGTAGGCTTTGCCTTTGCTGAATTCTTTTAGCCGCGGGGGTGAGTGGCACTACATGTAACATTTTTTTACGCCTAGCCTTTGCCTTTCGTCATCGCCTGCGCCTTTAATACAGCTTTCGGGACGGCTTTCACCCCATCTGTCGGAACGCGCCGTACACGTTTCTTTGTGCTTTTAGCCAAATTACGCTAACGTTTCGGATTTTGGCACAAGTCGCGGCCACAACTATATGTTTGCTTGGTGGTCTCTTTGTTGGGTAAATTTTTTATTTTGTTTATTTTCGTGATTCCTTCCTCTTGCGTGAGTTGTAGTGTGATCCTTAATTTTTTTTCTTTACATCCACTTTTTTAATTATGTTGTGGCTTTATGAGCTCTCTTTGTTGCCATTTTCACTATTTGTTACTATATTCGCTTGTAATTATCACTGACCTAGTATTTAGGTAACAGCCACACTGACGGTGGCAGGATGCGGAAATCAACGATTCTCTAGGCATCCAATGGATGCAATAATTTTCAATTTCACGGTAATCACGACATGCACTCTATTGATTTAACAACTTAAGAGCTCAGCTCCTCATTAGGAATTCTCCTGATTTCAATTTCAAATATCGTAAATTCTCGCACGCACTCAGGAAAATAATAATAATTCATCACTTTTCATTTTTTCATGTTGTATATATCTGAGATCGCACTGTGGCGGCTTCCCTACGCCACTTGAATTGCTATTGAGCTCAATAATATTTTACACTTCAATTCTTTTCTATCTGCCTGTCGACGACGGTTATGCGCGCAAATCGCCAGCAACACCCGCACGCTTCAAAGTTTCTTGGCCGATTAAAGTCTCCTTCATTTATAGCTCACATTGGCTCGAAGCGCTCCTAACGAATTCGTCGTGTTGACCGATAACTTTTGGTGTGTTTCTTTCCATATGTACTGTTGCTTCTTCTTTCGCTCTACGATTCGACTCCTGCGCAGAATCGAAACAACGGGCAATCGCTCTGCTGCGTTTTCCCTTCACCATTTACGATTATGCCAGTACTATGTTGATAATATTTACACTTGAAGTGAGTGGCAGTTGCAGGTCGAATCTTACATTCTTTCGTATGTATGAATGAATTTTCGAAGCATTTATAATGTTCGAAAATGCTGCATGATTTGTTTTCATTCAGTCAACTGCCCTGCAGAAAGTTAAGGCTGATGTTTATTGGAGAGTACAACTAATTCTATTTTTACACGGTAGATTGGTTCCAGGAAAAACCGTTTAAAAAAATACACTGATCGTATGCAAAAATAGGTGATTGGTTCCTTATCTCTAAAACCTATTAAAATTAGTGAAAAACAAGGATTTTTTAAGAACAAATATTGTTTATTTTATTAAATCACATACATAATGTAACAAAATATTAACACGTATTGTGTTATTTACTATTGAACCGCACGCCCGTTCAATAGTCTATCTTCGAATCACTAAACTCAATAACGACTACCGTTCCGGTGTGCTACGAATGTATGTGAACAAGTGTTTTATTTTTAAGGTATGCCATGAGACGGGATTTTCTCATAGATTGCTCACGAATATAATTTTACAATTAGAATTTTCCTAAATTTTTAATTTCGCAAAAATTAAATTTGACAAAAAAAATTTAAGCCCAAAAAATTTTGAATCGTTCTAAATGGAATAAAATCGTTTAAAAAATTTAAATTTTTTTATTTTCAAACCGTTTTAAAACAAAATTATGTAAAAAAAGACCGTGTAAAAACAGAATTAGGTGTATAGAAAAAAAAATAATACTTTCGTGGACTTGACACAGAACACAATGTTCTGAAACTTATACAATCCGACGCTAAAAAACACAGGTGTTGTTACCTTAAATTGAAATGCGTAATATTTCCTAAATACACTATTCAGAAATTAACATTGACAAATGGATTTCGTAGCAATAAGATTAATTGCTGACACGGTTTCGTTACGTGCCTTGCCTGCTCATCTTTAATAATAAAAAAACTAGGCCGTTAGCCATTATCATTATTTTCTTTAATATGTAATCAAAAATTATATTTTCTCTCAATCTTTTTGCACTCTTCACTTGGTCACTCATACTTCTAAGAACATTTCAATAACTTTATTTCAATACATTAAGATATTTACCTATACATATTACATATGTATATCTACATATATACATTTTTTATTGGAAATATTAGTATTTAATTCTTTCTAACATATTTATATTCCAGTTCTTTCATTGCAATCTTCTCTTTCGATTCAATTTCGAAAATTTTCAGTCTTTCATCTTTCTGTATATCCTGTTTTTTCAATTCCAATTCTCGAAGAGTTTTTTCCTTTTCAAACAAAAATCTTCGTTCGTCTAGAGCTAATCTTGTTTTTTGCAAATCAATAAGTTCTTTTTGGTAAGCCGTTAACTGTTTCAAATTAGTGAAGCAGGCACAACTATATTTTTTTAATTGAGTGCTGATATTTTCATCTTCAGCAACGCCACTGACAGAATTAGTACGGTGTGCGAGAAATGACAACTCAGCTGCAGCATTTGCGTAACATTCATTCTTTGATTGAAGAACTTGGTCTTCGACTTCATCATCGGATTCGGATTTCATATTTTCCATTCTACATATATTGGGATTATTAGCCCTACTCCTCTTTAGTCTTGTTTGTGGTGGGGTATCAACGCCACTGATTTTCAATTCACCTTCTTCAATTTTTACCATAGAACCGTCGCCATCACTTGGTAGTTCTTCGACTTCGATCTTTATCGCAGAATTTCTATCGCATGGCGTATCCAATGATTGCGCTATGTCGGATAAGTAATTGAGGTTTTGTGGCTCCTCCACAGCGTGATCCCGGCTTTGATTATGTTTTCCGAATACTTCCTCTAGATCTTCAAAGTATGGACACATTCTGCGGATACCCACTGAGACGAGTATAATCTATTAAACAATTTATATGCAAATAAATTAATGAAATTTAAATTTTACAGGGAATAGATTCGTCCTTTGGATCAACCGAGGCTTTCCATTCAACCGCTTTCAAGAATTTCTCCCTCAGGTTGCGCACCTTATTCTTTACCAAAAACCAATTTGCATCCAACCCAAATTTTTCCACAAATGTTGTGTAAAACACTCTGGCACAAGGTTTCTAGAAATTACAATTAGCAATTACAATCCAAAACAAATTTAATTCATTTATCAATCTTCAAACTCTACCTCAGTAGTGCGGCTGTTCACATGATTTTTCATATATTCAATGAGCTGGGTAGTCTCGGTATCGCTCCATTTTCGGTAGGGCAAAAGTCGTTTTCTTCGAGTTCTCTGCTAGCATACAAATTTTATATATTCCATGTAAATAAGCAGTTTTACTTCACTAGCACGAACGCATTTTTACTTACTTTTGGTTTTGTGGCATATCTGCGGTCCATTTTTCTTCTTGGTTTGCATTAAAGTGGCGACAATGCCAATTTACACGAACTTTTTACACCTCAGTTGCTAAAATTACTTGGACATGTCAATACATCGTCATAGTGATGTGTCATTTCAGGTACTCAGAACTGTTCATCGAAGCATATTTCACGTGAATCCACGGCCACTCCATTTACTTAATATTAAGAAATTTAATTAAAGAATTTAAGAATTGCAATTCCTAAATCAGTAGGAGGCTTAGATGACATATGTAAGAATATTATATATTAAATTAAAATAAAAAGATAATGAATTTAATTCGGATCATAGTGTCAAAAATAAAGTTACCCATTTAGAAGCGCATCACTGCCGTCGATGTTTGCGCCAGTGTGTTTAGACAATCAGCTGTTTGTTATTAGCATTTCACACTTCATACGACGCAAGCTAATTTTACACTCAACAACAAATACCACTAATAAAACCATGTTCGTGCGAAATTCCTATATTTTATTCAAATAATACGCATCCTTGGGACCTAATGCATATGATATTATATATGATATATCTGTGGCCGTAAGGAATAACAGCCAAAGTAGAGTTAGGACAAAATTTCGTTATTACCACCATTGCATTCGTCGTATTCAAATGTACTACTACACAAAATTCTAGGGCTTTTGCTCATAAAATGAATGTTTTACGCCCAAAAATCTAAAATTTATCTAGTTAAAGCTAAAGCAAAATCAAAAAATTAAAAGTGCTCTCCTGAAAACTTCATAAAATCGACTTTGGCTGTTATCCCTTACGGCCACAGATATATCTTAAGTAGTAACTAGCAGTTTTTAATATAAAATAAGACTTCAGCACCGAATAAAGCTTCGCAATGGCAACACTCACTAGGAGAAAGTAAAATAAAATACTTAAGTAACTACTCCTCTAAGTAGTTTTAAGAACGCTAATCTAAGCACCGTTGCCTAAAAAGCACACTATAACTACTTTGCATACTTATAATCCAATTCCTTCATTGCAATTCTCTCTTTCGATTGGATTTCCAAGATCTTTAGGCGCTCGTCCTTCTCAATTTCGATCTGCTTTAGCTCCAACTCTCGCAATGTCTTTTCTTTCTCAAATTCAAACTTCTTTTCTTCCAGCGTTAATTGAAGAGTACGAAAATTTGCGCTCTCCTTTTGATCAGCAAGTAATTTTTCCTTTTTAAATGTATACATTCTTTCCTCCAATTCTAGTTTTGCTCTTTGAAAATAAGTTATTTTGCTTTGATCTGAAAACGCCTTTTGCATTGAACTTGCAAAGTATTGGCGTTTGCGTGGTAGCAACTGTGTACTGCTGCTAACATTGACTCTGCCGTTACTGGTACTCGAAGCATTAGTAGATGAGGCCAAGTTCACTCCGAAATCGACCTGACGTGTAGAACATAGTCCCCTTCCTTCTTTTTCATCAAAATCACCATCCGATTCCAGCGTAAAACTATCGATGGTATTATCCCCTTCCAGATTTGGTGATACCACATCTTCACAACCATTAAGGTCGATTTCCTCCACTTTTATTGCTGAGCTTCTTTCGGATGCCGAATCATGGAATTGAAGTGTGTCACAAGAATGATTTAGCTCTTGATTTTCCTGCAACGGATCCGTCACATATTTACTCTTGCTAAAAATCGCATATAAATCGTAAAAAAATGGACAAATCCGCTTCACACCAGCTAAAACAAAAATATAGGGTTAAACTTTAGAGCTTCTTGAGGATTTATTAAATAAGCTGTGTGGCCTTACTGGATATTGCTTCGGCGTCCTGCAGTTGGCTCAAGCCTATTGAATTCTTCCATTCTATGGCTTTCAACATTTTAATTCTCATGTTTCGAACTTTATACCTTACCAACTCCCAACTCGTATCCAGTCCATATTCATCTACGAATTTTGAGTAATACAGCCGCGCTGTTGGCTTCTGTTAGGAACAAAGACGAACTCAGTTTATAATTACGATGACACAAGCCTGCACCCGGATTCAAAAGCGATACCTCCATGTCATTGTTTTTTAAATATTGCACGATTTGCCTGGTTTCTTCGTCGCTCCATTTTCGGTTTGGCAAAATTCGCTTTCTTCGCGATTGCTGCAAGCAAAATAGTCACTCCAATCAATTACTTCGAATTAGTTGAAATTTGTTCGAGTTTTTACTAACCTTTGTACGGCACCTGCGTTCCATTCTACTTTTTAATTATGTTAAATATACCAGGCGGCGTTCGATTTACACTTTTGTAGTAAATTTATTTACTCTATTGTTTTGTTTTGACAGCCGCAGTGGCCAGCGCAGTGATGCTTCGTTTTACCCGGGTAGAACTATCGCTTGCTAGTAGGTAATGACTACTTTAAAACAGACTCTCAGTTAAGGCGAACGTAATGCAGTTTAATGTTTATAGCCATCGTTAGTAAACTTAACAAAATAAATATATACATAATATATACGTAAATACACACATCATGTTTTAATTTGCATAGTTTAATATAATTGGAGGATACATATTTTTGTATTTTAATAGTTGTTGTGGTATAATAGTTTTCTAGGAACAATACAAATTATAAATAAATGTATTTATTTGGCAATTAGGTTTTGAGTTATTTAGAAAACAAATTTGGAAATGTTGCGTTTTGGTCCGATACCAACATAGTATTTATTTCACTTTGTTATGAACCCTATGGAGATGTTGCGTTTTGATATGAACAATGTTTGGAATTGTGGCTTTTTGCTTTGAATAACATAGAGATTAAATCTTTTTCATTTCAATTGCATAAGTTTCATTACAGTACACAAGTACACTCAAGTTTTACAAAAGTATATATGTATTCAAGCATTAGAAAAAATCAACATTTTGTTACATCTCATATTAGTGTCCTCCTCCAAACAGTCACATAAGGTTATATCATCGGTTTCATTGGAACTATTTCCTTGTTCGTCTAAAATTCGAACCCCGAAATGTTTGACCACTGTTGGCCATAATGTTTTTCCAGAGTTTAACAATATCTTTCTTTAATTGCAACCCCAAGAGGAATTCCATCAAGCAAACGATGGGGTATTTTGCCTCTTTTAAGATAGCTGGTAAATTTTTCTTTGCCGTCAATTATGTGAGATTTAAAAGTTTTTAGGACGGTAATATTCTGCCAACATTTTAAATTCCTTAAGGTGCCAATCCTTTCCTAAAATCTTAACTTGCCCGTGCACAGAATAAACTTTATGATAACCTTATTCAACAAAAATTGTGGTATTTTTTCGCAAATCTTTTTCAACACGCCCAAAAACTCGATAAAATTCTTACCGTTTTGTAGTTATTGTAGAGTAACCATAATAATAAATTTAAATTTTATTGTAGAGGTACCATAAGAATAAAATTAATTTATATCATTGACTTTTCACTAATATCTCGAAGTTATTTATTGCATACATATGGAAATGTTTCATTTCGGTTTGAACCATTATTTTTGGTTTTGAATTACAGTGAAATTGTTGACCTTGGGTATGTTTTGTAAGAATCGTTACATAGATTTTAATATGTAGAACTGGATTCAGTCAAAAAAAAGAAAAACTTAAAAAATGGAATTATTGCGTTTTGTTATGGACCTCCTCAATTACAGTGCTGATCAAATTTGTTTTTAAGTATTACTTCATTGTAATATTATATTATCTTCCTGAGGTTAGATCTATATAACAAAGACATATCTAAAGTTGTCAGCAATACTAATAAAAAAACAAGTTAAAATCTGTAATTTATTATTATTCTGTATATATCTGTAATTATTTATTATTATTATTCTATTCTACAATTATTCTATTGTGACTAAACACAATAACAATTTAACTCCGTATAAATGCAAACGAATTCTGGGCAAAATTTTGGAATACTTAAAATTTATTTGTGGTATTTCGCTTCTTTTGCGTGCACCATCGGTTGCCATAGAAACGGCACTCAAATACAATACAACTGGTGGTGTACATATGTATGTATGTAGAAACTATAATTTTTTACCAACGAACCATATCCTGGTCAACTCAATGGAGTGATTGTGCCTAGACCTGCGTGGACATAACGTGAGCAATAATAACAGTAAACACGGTATTCAATGTACAAAAAGCTCGATAGTTGACATCACTTCAGCAATAGAGCAACTACCCCAAAGCACCTGCGCACCTGTCCTAGACGTTGTTGTTGTTGTAGTTGATGTAACGTACACCTAAACCACTGTCACGTTCATTGCTGAAACTACCTGCAAAACACCTCTTGGGGTTTCCACTTGCTCCGTGTACGAAAACAAAGTACGTAGTGACTTATCTGACTTATTTAGACAAAAGATATACTTTGGAACTACTGTTTTAAAAAAGTCACAAAATTTAAATAAACTCACATACAAAACGTTAATGCACACATTTAATATATTTTATAGATAAAACATATACACTAACATGGCAGCTGCGAATTCAGATGAGGACAAGTACGCCAACGAATCCTTTGAAAATGACAGTGATGAGATTCCAGAAATATCTGGAACCGAAAGCGAAAGTGATAACGAGGTGCCCAACAACAACTCGGTAAGCCATCGCATTGTTAAATGAAATTGCCACATGACATAATGCCAATTGGTTTCCCGACATAATTGACTGGCAGCTATACGCTTTCGCACGCAATCGCTTCAACGGGTGCGGCAATGCAGCCAGCTACCAAAACAGAAATTGCCCGCAATACGACAGCTCATCGGATGACGACAACGATGTGGTGATCAGCGAGACCATTGCTGAAATTAATACCGAACCAATGCGAATGGAGGACGCGTTGCTTACACCGAAAGTAAATACGGTGCGTAGAATTTCGGTGCGGAAACAGGACACAGGAAGAGCATCGGCCGTGTCGACGGGAAGAGCGGCTGAGACAACAACCATCACCGCCACCGAGCAGATACTAAATATGGCACCAAATGTAGAAACGGATTCGGATAGTGAACACTCTGACGGGAGCATACATTCCGCTTTGGACTACGTAGAGGAGCCGGAGGAGCAGGACATCAATCACAGCGATAGGAGTAAGCCTGATCCGAAGGAACCAGATGAGATTCTTGCGAACGAAAATGACATTCTGCTCACAAGCAACATGCTACAACCAGATGAGCCAAACACTGAGCACCTTATGGCTGATTTGGAATCTTCAATGCCGAACATTGATTATCAAAATAATCTGGACAGCCCATTGTCGCCGAAATTCAGCACGGAGGCGGTCAACTACAGAGACACCGAAGTCAATTACTCCATCAACGATAATGCTAATAACAACTATCGGGATACTGATGACCATTACCACGACACCGATGCCAACTATCAGGATATTAGTGTTAACTATCGAGATATAGACAACAACTACCGGCACGCCAATACCAACTATCAGGACAACGATGACAGTGCTAAAATCGTTGCCATATCCGAACCCGACATCTATTATGTCGACTATGAGCCACAAGTTGATGCCCAGATCACCAGTCACACACCCACGAGCTTAAACACCGATGACTATGCGTTTCACTTGAATTTTATGAACAAAACGCCGTCTAATGAGAAGTTCAGGTATATTGTGATATTCAGGATTTAGTTCATATTTAATAAGAACTTTGTACAAATTGCAGATTGCGGCCAATGCCACGGAAGAGCTGGAGTTTTTCGAATACCCGTATGCGTGAAATTGAACGTCAGAATCAGATTCTACTCCGAAAAATACTTACACAAAAACCAACATATGTAATAAGTTCGCCCAGAAAGACAAAGAACCCGAGCAAGGTATGTGTGAGGTGCCCATCTTCTGCGCGATTCTAATCACCACTTTGCATTTGGTCCTTTATTTGTATTGATTTTACGTTCAGTTCGCCTCACTTCCACCGACCACCAGGACGACAAGTGCGGCGATTAATCGCAAGAAACAACAGCGCCAAATCGATTTGGATAACCAAGGACTAAAACGTCGCATTGAAGCGATTTCATTGAGACGACCACACATACAGAACCTCAACTAAAATACAATGAAAAAGCTTTCCTAAATCAAACTAACACTGCGCTTCAGACTGCATCTATGGCCGGTTTGGTTATTTTGTTGTAATTAATGATTACGTTGCAAAAATCTTGCAGAGTAATTACTAGGTATCGGATTTGTATGCAAAAACTGCAAAAAGTGCAAAAATATGCAAAATATGCAAACATATGCAAACATGCAGTGCATATGTTAGCTCATTCTTAATATTTTTCAATAAAAATCGTTTCTGTCTTGGTCCAGTTCAAATCGGAAGCTCCAAAAAAATATACACTTGCATATAATTCCGATCCCTAGTAATTACTAATCTGTGAAATAACCTACTGGCCAATTTGTGAAGTTTCAATTAAGTTTGGTGTGGTTTGCGAAAACACAAAATATAAAATGCAAATTTCATTTTAATATTTCCTTGTAATGCATAATAAAAACTTGTATGTTTCGGTTAAACATTCGCAAAAATTTATTCATATTTGGAACTGAATCAGAAATCAGGGAAATTGTAAAAATATATTGTAAATTTATGTCAAACTAAAGAATGCAATCTTAGTTAGGAGTTAATACGTGTTTTTGATTTAAATTCTATTCTATTTTTCTAGATTCTGTAGTAGACTTTTCATCTAAAATGCTTTTAACATCAGTGTCTATGAATGTTTCACCTAAAGCTTTTATCACTTTAAATGCAGCCTCGCCATTTTTCGTTTTGAAATCCAGCTCATTTGTTATTTTAACTTGATGACGCTGCTCCAATTCACGATAGATAACTTGCCCAATCTAAACAAAATGAATTGTGTATATATGTAATTCTTTAGATGGACCTATGTTTTTTATTTAACTTACATAAACATCAATCGCTGCATACATCAGCTGATTCTCGTCCAGTGGAATGACATGCCACTTGCTCATTCGAACTTTCTTGCTTTTATCCATTGCTCGTTGAACCTAAATTATATATTGTTATTAAAGTACTGAAAAAATTAAAACTACACATGCATGCAAGTGCATAGCATAGCCTATAGTGCCTATATGATAGTATTTGTGACACGCCCTAATGTTAATCATGCGTTGCCTACTAAATGCTTAGACTGTTTGAACTACCTACAGCGTAGCTTTCGTATCCGAAATGCTGTCTAAATTCTTTTGTTACTACATCAAATCTACTATTTATAGATACACCTAAACCCTGCTTAGATGATCGACTGCGTTAGCCACTTAATTAATGACAACTCAGATAAACACTTCATTTACAATTTACTTATATCATAGCAAATACTTTTTTCAATTTTCCCAAAATCTATTGTCATTTTGTCGTAGTAATTATAGCCATGACTCGATCCAAGTACGTAATTATTGAGATGACTAATATGAAATTCAAACAAAACTTACACAAAACCTGCACACTTACAATGAAATTCGCCAGGCGTTCCAGACTCCAACGTCCTCCTGTCCCATACACTTGATTGCACCAGACACCTAAATCCATGCACTTCTCAATCAGCACATCAGCATTTACCTCCGGAAAGTCGCGAGCCAGCTTACGAAAATCACTACAAACAGCCCAAAGCATCGCACAAAGCATTATCATTCAACTCACGGCTATTCAATGCTATTCTCTCAATTACTTCTTAATGTTGACTCCATGCAGCCGCACTTTGGGATGCTTTAGCAGTGCCATTAGCGCTGCAGGCAATCGCTTTACATTCGTCAACTGAAAAACATAGCAACAGTGCTCCTGCACGCAAATCTGTATGACGGACGACTTGCCAGGGCCGGTTTGAAAGGAAAATGGCCATTCCATGTCGAAGGCCATTGGCACCAGCTCCATGTGCGACTGCTCTTCTACCCACTTCCTGTATAACAAGCAGCCCACATATTATGTACAAATCAGTAGCAGCCAATGAAGTAATATGTACTTACATGACATAGTCAGACGCCTCCGCAATCTCGTTCCCATCGGTCAAATATTGTATAGCTCCACTGTACTTTATATATGGCAACTGCTTGGCGACTGGCTCTTCTGGCGACGAGGCCCTGTTCTCTGCCATGGAACGTGTGTTGCGCGTGAGTCGAGCGCTGCGTCGCTTTGGTGCATTTTCAGTCTCGCTTTCGTTCTCCTTATTCTTTTCTACTCCGGCTGCTGGCTGTGAATTCTCAAATATTGTTAGTGTTTAACTTTCACTATGTCGAATCAATTTACAGCATCTGTACTTCTGGCCCTTCTTTGTCCAATCATCACTTCAAGTACTTCGTTGTGACGAGTGTTAGCAGCAAAATAATCGCCAATTATATTTGTGTAAATCTGTTTAAGAATTAATTCCCGCCAAATACCGGTGCTGTCACGCCGTTCCCAACCTTTTGCGAACAGCACTTTTTGGCGGAACGCCGTTATCTTTACATTGTTCTTCAAGTGCAGGAAAATAGAAGCTGTACTGGGAATTTTTTGGAGCTGCTTTTTAAAAAGCATTTGTTTGAATTTTTGATATTATTTGTGGATTTTGGAAAGCAGAATTTTACCTAAATAACGGTTTTGCTAAATTGTTATCGTCAGCGATTGGAAAAGTTAGTTTATTTTCACAGCTTTTTATAGCGCATCGAAATACATATAATAGGAATATTGTTGTAACAGGCGATCTCGTTGTCATAGAAGTTGTTACAGGACTCCTTTTTCAGTTAATACCTTTTATTATGTAAATTTTGTTAGAGAACCTAACCAAAACCAACGAACGAAAACCTAACCAAACCCAAAGTATTAAATATACGCAAGTTGTAGGACTATAAATTTTACTCGGAACGAGAGAGACTTCGAAGAAATTTCAAGAATAAATTGCTTTTAATTTAATATTTGTGGCGGCAATACGTAGAAATCGTGTTCTTTTAAGTTTATGTGCATATAAATTGACTGAAACATTTTTAGTTATAAATTGGAATTATTCCCGTGTGCGGTTTCTTAAGAATCGGGGAAGTCTTTAAAGCCGCCGTGAAAAAGCAAGCAACATGATTTATTTCTCCCAGCCTGCATTGCCACGAAAAAAATGTGTACCTAATTAGTTTCTACAAAGTTATGCCAAAACTTACTTTTCTCGAGCACTGGGCATGTTGATTTGCTTTTCTTTAAGCAAACTTTGTGCGACATAAGTTCGTTGGATAAATATAAACAAATTGTATCAACACCGAAATTATTATTTTTAACAAAACAGCCAGTAGAGGAGCGCTGCTGCTTACACAGAATCAATTTGCAAACTTATCTACTAGATGACGCTTTCGGCACTAAAAGGTATTTAGTTTGCTTATTTCCTACGAATATTCGATGAGTACATAATACGAAGATAAATGTCAAACGGCCGCATTTCTTTTCGTTCTCGTTCGGTTCGCAACGCGTCGATTTGGTAAAAGTGATATTTTCGTTTTCGTGCATCGTCGTCTGAATCGTTTGCACGTTTTATAGACAAATAGTAAAAGCAGAGATTACCAAATTTGTCTCTGGTAAAAGTAGTAAAAGTTCGCAAGGCACATCATACAATATGGCGCGCAAGGGAGTACCGGCCGAGGATTTGTCCAATGTCGAGTTTGAGACAAGTGAAGATGTGGAGGTGGTGCCTACTTTCAATGCGATGAACCTGAAAGAGGAGTTATTACGCGGAATATACGCTTATGGTAAGGACGGCTTCACTTAAAGATAACTTTAATGCTAACGTTTGATGCAACTCTGCAGGCTTCGAGAAACCTTCAGCAATACAGCAACGCAGTATTAAGCCTATCGTAAAGGGCCGCGATGTGATTGCTCAGGCACAATCTGGTACAGGCAAGACGGCCACCTTCTCCATATCGATTTTGCAAAGTCTGGACACATCGCTCCGTGAGACGCAGGTGCTTTGCCTGTCGCCTACACGCGAGTTGGCTGTACAGATACAAAAGGTGATACTGGCGCTGGGCGACTTCATGAATGTCCAGTGCCATGTGTGTATTGGTGGCACCAATTTAGGCGAAGACATACGCAAGCTGGACTACGGGCAGCACATTGTAAGTGGCACGCCGGGCCGCGTTTTCGACATGATTAAGCGACGTGTTTTGCGTACAAGGTAAACACTTTGCTTGCAAGAGCTTAATTTTGATAGAGCTTAATTAATTAAATCATACGCTTACAGAGCCATCAAGATGCTAGTGCTGGACGAAGCAGACGAGATGTTGAACAAAGGCTTCAAGGAACAAATATACGACGTTTACCGTTATCTGCCGCCGGCAACACAGGTGGTACTCATCTCGGCCACCCTGCCTCACGAGATTCTGGAAATGACTTCAAAATTTATGACGGACCCCATTCGCATACTTGTAAAACGGTAATTTACACTACTAGCAAGTGGTGTCTGTCAAATCGAGTAATGCAACATTTTGCTCTCTCCTACAGTGATGAGTTGACGCTGGAAGGCATCAAGCAGTTCTTTGTGGCAGTAGAGCGAGAGGAGTGGAAGTTTGACACCCTGTGCGACCTGTATGATACGTTGACCATTACGCAGGCGGTTATATTCTGCAACACCAAACGCAAGGTCGACTGGCTGACGGAGAAGATGCGCGAGGCCAATTTCACAGTGAGCTCCATGCACGGCGACATGCCGCAAAAGGAGCGCGACGAAATTATGAAAGAGTTCCGTGCCGGACAGTCCCGTGTGCTCATCACAACCGACGTGTGGGCGCGCGGCATCGACGTGCAGCAGGTGTCGCTAGTAATTAACTACGACTTGCCGAACAATCGTGAGCTGTACATACACCGCATTGGTCGTTCAGGACGATTTGGCCGCAAAGGTGTTGCGATTAACTTTGTGAAGTCAGACGACATACGTATTCTGCGCGATATCGAGCAGTACTATTCGACGCAAATCGATGAAATGCCTATGAATGTGGCTGATTTAATTTAAACTTAGATTTAGAAGGAAAATGTTGAAGGCGATTTTCCACGAGCATTGATTTTGTATTTAATCAAGATTTTTCATCAATTCTCTTCTTTTCTAATGCATAATTTAAGCATTTACCTATTTCCATAACTTTTCTGCGTTCTTAAATAGCAATAAAATAAATGAATTGAACAAAAGATTTTCACATAACGTAATAATGTCTTTGCCAATAAGATAGCTTCTTAATTGTTGTAAATATGCTGTGCGCCTCTTAAATCTATCAAATTCACAATTTCCTTTGGTTTTGTTGAAAATTCAACATCCTAATCCTGATCAACTTCGATTATGTCGAACATTCGAAATATTTACAAATCACTGTGAAGATGTTACGTTAACGCTTTCGATTGTGTAGGTATTTGCACAAAGGTGTTGGGCTGCTGCAGCTGTGTCTTGAGACTTGTGTTGTCCTGGCACTCCTTGGATTTCAGCAAGGTACCCAAAACGATGCCGAGGAAAAGAATCAAGCCCACCTGTTGATTAGAAATGAACTTCTTCGCACAGTCCGTGGGATTGTTGATGTTTAGCGAATATATCTGTGAAAATTGAAATTTTATTCAAATAAACTTTTTTTTATTTTTTACCCTAAATTTTTCATTCTAATGTTTTATTCGAAACTCTAAAACTATCCCTTATATATATATGCTTACCTGTTGCACCAGATGCGCACCAACCACACCTACAGCCGCATAGTAGGGCAATGTTTGTTCAACAGCAACTCCAGCCATAGTTAGGCAGGAAAGCATAACTGCTGTAGAGCCAGAGAGCCACGCTTTGGTGTTATCACCAAACTTTAATGCCGTAGACTTAATGCCGATCTGTATGTCGTCCAACTTGTCCTGGTGAGCATAAATGGTGTCATACACGATGGTCCAGCAAATGCCGGACAAATACAGAGGTAAACATGCCGCCCAGTTGACGACACCTTGAGTGGCGCACCAGCCCAGCAGCGCACCCCAATTGAAGGCCATGCCTAGCACAAGCTGCGGCCAATAGGTGACTCGCTTCATAAGCGGATACGTAATGACGAGTCCTAAGGAACTTGCACCCAGTAAGATAGACTGCCAATTTAGTTGCAGCAGTACCAGCAGCCCCAAGCTAAGCTGAGCCGACAGAAAGACGATTGCATCAAACTGTGTTACCTCGCCAGATGCTAGAGGCCGGGTTCGCGTGCGCTCGACCTTCGCATCGATGTCCTTATCCCACAGATCGTTGATGGTGCAGCCAGCGCCCCGCATTATAATCGCGCCGGTAGCAAAGAGTGCCAGCATCTTCCAATCGGGCCAGCAGCCGGCATTGGCGCTAAGCGCAATGCTCCATGCACATGGCCAGTAAAGCAAGTAGGTACCTATAATTGCAAAATTAGATAAAATTCGATTGAGCAGACTAAAGGAAAAAAGTGAGTTAAAATACCTATAGGACGATCTAACCGCATCAGACGCATATACGGTGACACCGCTGTACGAATTTGTTGATTCAGGGTGTGCGTTGCGGAGACACCGCTTTCAACAGTGTTTGCAGCGCTGCTGGAGTGTGCCTGCACTTTGTCGCCGTTGTGATCGTTCCTCGAGGTATTACTACTGTGCAGGCCTCGCAGGGTTGTCGCTGCCTGCGCACACATCCGCAAATTCACCGGTCGATGACAGGCGTTTAAATAAAGTGCATTTTTCAGTAGGTTTTCGCGGGAATAACTGGTGGCAAGGGCACTTCTGCAATTTAATCTACTAAAAAAATAGCCTCGGAGCACAACAGATGGCGGCGGAAGTTTGCCGGTAATATGCGAGAACGGCAAGCGGCGTAGTAGTAACATGCTTACTGTGTTGTTGCAAAGGCGGGTTGGAAACTACAAAGTACAATTTCAGCATTTACGTTCAGTTTATAGAGCTGCTTGGCTAATTATACAAATGTTTGCCTAACCTGTTTGTGATAATGGCAAGATTTTAGACGTATTTGCGGCAGTTCCAACCTTTGTATTTTGTTTTGTTTTTGTCCCCTACATCAGATATTAAATTTGCTCTTGCAGCCGCGGCACTGTTTCTCACAGCACGTTTCGTAACCTTGAACCCGTCAACATTTGCACAGGTCTTCAGCCGCGCTGCCACTAAATGAGGATGCACTTTCCGCTGGCCCCCTCTGCTTTCAATACACTATTTGGTCACCACAGAATTGGATATAATTATTTAAAGATTTAAATTAAGTTGAACTCATTTATCGGCATTTCAATCCGACAGCAAATAAAACACACGACCAACGATTTGACATTTCTCCGCCACCAAAGGGGTGGAAACAGTGTTGCCTTCTCCACAAAACGGGAAACACATTCTGTGCAATATCCAAATCATGGCACAATAACATTATTGTGCCATGATCCAAATGTTTGACAACGCATAAAAAGCAAATAAAAAACTTATACAACTTAAATTAAACAAAAATATTGTGCAATACACTTTTTTATTAGATCAATTTGTTGGTATTAAATTGTTATGGCTATTAAAATAATGAAAGCATAAAACAAAATTCACATGCAGTAAAATCGATACAGAAATTAAGGTAGAGCCTAAGTACAGTATAGACAGATAGATTGGATAGATAGAAAATTAAAGGAGCTTTTTGGCGGCCGCTTGAATTTATCGAGATTATAACCGCGGTACGACTGAGAAACGAACCCTCTTTGCAGTGTATATATGAATTGACACCCATGATACTATTAACAAGGTAGACTAAGCACGGAGAGCCACGAAAATTGGCGTACATGCAAAAATTACGGTTTGAACAGGTGGTGCTGCAGTTTAAATTTGAGAACAGAAAGTTGATCATCAGAGTGTCACAAGAATTAAAAAGTTTACTTTTGAAACCAAAACTTTGCTAACAAAATAGTTATAAATGCCTGTTTTTATATTTCATATTTGAAATTTATATTTAAAATAAAACATCGCTCACAATATTTGTTTCTTTCCTGTGTTGTTTTAAATGCTAGTGAAGAAGATGAAAAACAATACCACGAATTCTTAATTGCAAAATGCAACCATGCTCTTTGGGAGACGCAAACTCTTGCTGTAATTCAAATTGCAGTTACTTACTTAACTCTTTTGACCCCGAATTTTACCGTGTCTCGATATTACTTTTTGGTATTTAAATCATGAAACATTTGCCTAAGAAGTGTGGACACGATATTTGAAGTCGCCACGCCTCTTTATTAGAGTTCTAGAGCTAGTTGACTTTTGAACAATTTTAGCTAGAAACGGGTTGAATAAATGTTGCATCAATATATTTTAATAACAAAAAAAAAAAAATTTTATATACAGTGTCTTTCGCTTATAACGAACCCGTTTAAAACGATTTTCCGCCTAAAACGAACCAATTTCAAAAGTACGCGCTCTATGTTTTCGTTTATTACGGACCCCTTTTAAAACGAACTTTCGCTTAAAACGAACACCATTTTGCCCGGTCCCTCGAAGTTCGCTTTAAGCGAAAAGTACTGTATATGGAAAAATACAAAATTATCACTTTTTGATTTCATTTAAGCATTATTAAAGAAACAGGGTTTTGTTCAAACGCGCCCAATTCGTAAATTTCAATTAGAACACAAACTTTCCCTGATATCGCTGCAAATTATTGGAAATTATTTTGGGGATAACAGTAAAATTTTTGTAATTTGCTCTGAATTCACTTTTAAAAATATTAATTTTTTTGTGCCTACTTAAATTAAACCCATAAATCAATTGTAGCTTTTGCTATAAGATGACAAATAGATTAGATTGTGTAGTGTATTGGTGGAGGTGGTGCCATGGTGAATGCAACCCTGTTGTGGTTGGGCTTGTCAAGCAGTGTGGCAACTCGGGCTTGCAGCTAAGTTCATGCTGGTCCTTTACTTTTTACTTTTACTTGTGACGCCATTGTTAGAACACGCAAATAAAGTTTGTCTTAAAAGTTTACACAGTTGTTTATATCAAAAGGACTTAAATCCATCCCAGTGCTCATTACAACGTCAAGTGTGGGGTTCGAGCAGGAATTTTTTTTCTATCTAAGTTCTAAAGTTATTGTGGTTCAATGGCGAACAAATTAACGCGCAATGCGGTTATTGCTGCACTACGGGCTGCGGGAGCTGAATTCGAGGAAGACGCCACGATGGTTCAGTTGCGGACAGTGTATGAACAAGCGGTAGCAGGTCGTGTCGGAGGTAGCGGAAGAGCGGCCAGAGCGGATAGCGAGCCTGATGTTCCGCTGAATCAACAGATGCCAGATGCCAGCCAGAGTGTGCAGACGACTAGACGACAGATGCCAGGGGCCAGCCAGAGGGAGCGACCCATGAATGTGCCAGATACAGAAGATGATACAGTTGATGCAGGGAGTGTGGTGAATGTGACCAGTACTGAGGCTGAAGAGGCTGAGTTAGATCGGCAGTTGGCGATCATGCGCAAGAAACGTGAGCTTGTCCAGCTGCAGCGTGAGTTGAACGAGTTCGAGAGTCGTAGAATCGACCTGGGTGTACTGGACGCGATGATGAGCAAATTTGATGGTTCGGAGTTGCAGGACGTTAGCAAATGGTTGGCCGACTTGGAGAATGTGTTCGAGAGTTTCCAGTACAGTGAGCGAGACCAGCTGGTTGCCGCACGACATCTGATAACTGGGCAAGCGAAGCGGTTCGCGGACATAACTCGTGTTCGCAGCTATGGTGAGCTAAGGATGGCTTTGATGACTGAATACCGTCGTATATTCACGGTTCGAGATGTGCTGCAACAGTTACGTGCCCGTGTCCTGAGACCAGACGAAACACCACGACAATATATTGTTGAGATGCAGTACATTGCCAGCCGCGCCGATGTGTCAGAAACGGACCTAATCGACATTATCATCGAGGGGCTTAACGACGATACGAATATGGTTTCGATGCTGTACAGTGCCACTTCCTTGCGTGAATTGAAGGGGTTGATGGAGCGTTACGAGAAGAAGCGTCGGGCAGCTGCGCCAGTGGTTGTGCCGAAGATCAGTGTCATGTCGGGTGCCGTGCCTAGGCCGAGGTCGTATACAACAGTGCCAGTTGCTAACACAGCTGCAAAAGTCACGGATTTGTCGGCCGTCAGGTGTTACAACTGTTTTCAATATGGGCACTATCAAAGTGCGTGCGGGGCCCCGCGACGCCCACCGAACTCGTGTTTCATATGCCATGAAGTAGGCCACATGCGCCAGCAGTGCCCACGTCGTAGTCGGATGCAGAATACAACACTAAACCAGACGCAAACACGGATGCCAGCCGTACCGAAACAACAGCAGCCAGTAGCAGAGGTCGAGGAGTGGGAGGCAGGGACGCCATTGACGGAGGTAGAGGAGGTCCGACGTTTAGCCCGACAGCTGAAACACCGAAATCTTGTAAGTGTTGCCTTTTTGAAACAGAATAAGTGCACTGAATTAATTCCGTGTTTTGCTTTATTTGATAATGGCAGTCCGACTAGTTTCGTGAAGCGTTCTCTTGTGCCATTTGAGGTGACGGGTGAATTGACTGTGACAGAGTATCGGGGGATGGGAAATATGAATTTAAGTACGTACGGCCTTGTGACTTGTAAAATTGTGTTTGATAACCGTAAATTTGACCATAATTTGTTTGTTTTGCCAGATGAAGAGGCAGTGGTGCCCCTACTTTTTGGACGCGATTTACTTAAGGCAATGAATATAAGCCTGTGCCAAATGGACACAGTGAGATATAGTAGACGTACTCTGCTGGAGATTAATAATGCCAATAAAAATGAAGTTCCGCTGAATATCAGTGCACTTAAGTTGTTTAATTTATTAAAGAGTCCAGTAGTTAAGATAACAGAGGTTCCAAACAGAGTTAAGTTATTGAAATCAGATGATAAGTGTGGCAAGTCAGAAATTAATTCAGTTAATGCAGAGGTAAATGTAATTGGTGATTCGAATTTGTGTGAAACTCGACTTGAGTCGTGTATCGGAGTTGTAAATTTAGTTGGAACAGAAGACTTGAATTTGTATGATGAAGTAATATTGATGGTAGGTGCAACTGAGATGGATGAAATTGGTGATCTAATTGATGTGGACGAAAACTTGTCTATAACAGATGCAGATGCTTTGAAATCAGTTGTTTTTGAGAACTATTTGAAAATGAAGAACAAGGGGGGGAAGTTGAGTGGCTATTGCATGAAAATTCAGTTGAAGAGTGATGCGCCGGTGTACAGTGGTCCGCGCCGGTTGTCATATAGGGAAAAGACAGAAGTACAGAAGACAATTGATGATTTGTTGGCTCAGGGCATTATTCAGCCAAGTGCGTCTCCATACGCGTCTCCGATTGTGTTAGTGCGGAAGAAGAACGGTGAATTGAGAATGTGTGTTGACTATCGGGCGTTGAATAAGTTGACTGTCAGAGATCATTATCCGTTGCCGTTAGTTGAGGATTGTATTGAATATTTGGGTGGGAAGAGTTTCTTCAGTACGTTGGACTTGAGGAATGGGTTTCACCAGGTGCCGATGCATGAGGAATCGATACCGATAACTGCGTTTGTGACTCCGATGGGACAGTATGAGTATCGGTTTATGCCATTTGGTTTGACTAATGCTCCACCAGTGTTCCAGCGGTTTATTAATTTAGTGTTGCGGCCGTTGATTGATGCGAAGAGGATTGTGGTGTATTTAGATGATATCAACATTGCCACGAAGACTATTGAGGAACATTATGTGGTTTTGGCAGAAGTTTTGAAATTATTGTCAGGGGCTGGATTGTGCTTGAATCTGAAGAAGTGCAAATTTGCATATAGAGAATTGAAGTATTTAGGCTACTGTGTGAGTGAACGGGGGATTCGTCCGAATGAAGATCATTTGGTAGCGATAAAGAATTACGCAGTACCTACCAACATAAAGGAGGTGCAGAGGGCGGTGGGTCTTTTTTCATATTTTAGACGATTTGTGTATAATTTTTCTCAGATTGCGCGCCCATTGAGTTATTTGACGCGAAAAGGTGTAAAGTTTGAATGGACAGAAGAGTGTAGGAATGCGTTTGAGACCTTGAAATCTAAATTGACTGAGCCCCCTGTACTGTGTGTCTTTGATTCAGGGCGGGAGACAGAGTTGCATACGGATGCAAGTTCGCGAGGGTATGGTGCTATACTGTTACAGAAGCAAGATGACGGCAGGTTTCACCCAGTGGCATTTTATTCGAAAACAACGACGGATCCGGAGTCGCGTTATCATAGCTTTGAGTTGGAAACATTGGCAATTGTGAATGCATTGGAAAGATTCCGGACTATGTTGGATGGAATTCCGTTTGTAGTTGTGACTGATTGCAACTCTTTGGTCTTGACATTGGAGAAGAAAACAATTAATCCAAGAATTGCCAGATGGACATTGGGTCTCGCCGGGTTTGATTTTTCAGTTCGACACCGAAAGGGTGAACAGATGCAGCATGTTGATGCATTGAGCCGGTTGTCAGCTGTGTGTAGTATTGAGGAGAATGAGGTTGATTTGAACATTCAGATTATACAGACGCGTGATCCTGTGATTCATAAACTGCGGGAAGAATTAGAGCAAGGGGAAGTGCCAGGATATGAGTTGGAGAATGGGTTAGTCTTTCGTGTCAGTGGTCAGAATCGACAGTTGTATGTGCCGGGTGAGATGGAAGAGAACATTATGCGATTGATACATGAGAAATATGGTCATTTGGGTATTGAGAAATGTGCAAATCAGATTCGGAAGCATTATTGGTTTCCCCGTATGCGCGAAAAGCTGAATGTGTTCATCAGAAATTGTTTGAAGTGCATTTATTATTCGACGTCGCCTAGAAGCAATGAGCGTAATATATATAGTATTCCAAAGAAGCCAGAACCGTTCGATACAGTGCACATTGACCATTTCGGGCCATTGGAGAGTGTGAACTCAAAGCATAAACATGTGTTTGTGGTGATTGATGCTTTCACAAAATTTGTCAAAATGTATGCTACGAATAGTAGTGCGAAAGAATCGATTTGTGCGTTGAAGAGATATTTTGTTGAATACAGTCGTCCCAGAAGAATCATAGATGATCGGGGCACAGCTTTTACGTCATCGGAGTTTAGGGATTTTTGCGGGAACAATAACATTGTACATGTTTTGAATGCGGTAGCTTCGCCACAGTCGAATGGTCAGGTTGAGAGGGTGAATCGGGTGTTGAAAGCAATATTGGCCAAAACGACTGACCCTATAAACCATGTAGATTGGAAACAGAAACTGACGGATGTCGAGTTTGCAATGAATAATACTGTACACTGTGCCACAAAGACGACCCCTAGTAAGCTGCTTTTTGGCGTTGAGCAGCGCGGCAAAGTAGTTGATGAATTGACGGAGTATTTGCATGATGTGTATTCAAGAGAAGAAGTTAATTTGTCCGAAATAAGGGAGCAGGCAGAGCTTGCAATACAGAAGTCTCAGTTGTACAATCAGAAATATTACGAGAGGAGCCATAGGCCAGCGAAACAATTTGAACCAGGAGATTTAGTTGTGGTTAAAAATGTAGACACTACGGTAGGGAAGAATAAGAAGCTAATTCAGAAGTACAGAGGCCCTTATGTAGTTCGTAAGCAATTAGGTCATGATCGTTATGTTGTTACGGATGTTGAAAATTGTCAGGTTACTCAGATGCCATATGACAATGTAATTGATTCGTCTAGAATGAAGAAATGGTTGGAACCTCGAGGTAGGCCAGTTGAAACGGACTCAGAAGGCAACACAGATGGTGATAATTTAAGTGATGAATGTACAGATTATGAATTTTTAGATGATAAGCTAGAAGAAGATTCATTGTAAAAGCAATCGAGGTCGATTGAATGTCAGGTTAGGCCGAGTTGTAGTGTATTGGTGGAGGTGGTGCCATGGTGAATGCAACCCTGTTGTGGTTGGGCTTGTCAAGCAGTGTGGCAACTCGGGCTTGCAGCTAAGTTCATGCTGGTCCTTTACTTTTTACTTTTACTTGTGACGCCATTGTTAGAACACGCAAATAAAGTTTGTCTTAAAAGTTTACACAGTTGTTTATATCAAAAGGACTTAAATCCATCCCAGTGCTCATTACAGATTGCTCTCAGGCAACTTTGGGGTTGAAATGGTTAATTGGCGTTAACAACACGCTACCGCGCTACGGCCTGCCGCAAAAACTCTCTCCAGACATAGTATAATAATAAATAAGTTAAATAAAAACGACTCCTCTCTGAGCAAACACATTTTTTTGATATTACGTTAATTTTGATGTTTAACAATTTTTCAGTTCAAAAATTATTGAACCACAGTCCCATTTTCATTCAAACAAAATCGTAGTAAAAACAAACAAAAAATAATTCTAGATAAATTTTATCGTACACAATTTGAAGACTCTGTTGATGCCATTTTTTTTAATTTCTCAATCAAAATAGAGGTTCATTAGGGCCAAAGCACATACTGTGTGCTATCGGAGGGACGTGAAAATACAGTGGATTCAACAAAAAACGTTCTTTTCTTAAAGAATGTACATTACATTTATTTGAAAAAATTATTTATTTTTAAGAAATAGATATTATTATAGGTGTCGACAGAATGTATTATATGGGGTCCAATCTCGTATATGGTCTATAATAGCGTGACATCTTTGGCGACAACTGGCAGCCAAAATTTTAGCATATTTTACGCTCTTTTAAGAAATCGAATAAAATGTTTTGATTATTTTACATTCTTTTTTGATATCTTGGCTTTCATTATAGCCCAAACATTCTCTATGGGATTTGCATCTGGTGATTTTGGGGCCAATCCAAAGTTGCAATATTGTGATCCTCTTTCCACTTAGTGCACTTTTGTGTTTCGGGTCGTTATCTTCTTGTAGTATCCAATCGGTTTTATTTTTCCAATTAAATTTTTCAGCAGACTTCAATAAACAATCCTTGCACAATTTCAGCATTCTAACTGCATTTAAATTTCCGGTAAAACACTTTAGAACGCCAAATCCTTGGGCAGAGAATCGTCCATACACAGGAACCCTGGGGGGGATGCTTTTCACTTCGTAGAATAAATTTCTCACCTTTTTTCAATCAAACATATCTAATTGGATTAAACAACACAAAAGTTGATTTATGTGTAAATATTACTTTGGTCCAATCACGATCGATATTTGTGTAAGCCCAATGAAGACGCTTTTCAATATGCTTTTTTGAAAGCAACGGTTTCGACAAAGTACCGCTACGTTTCATGCCTGATTGCTGAAGCCTGTCGCGAATCGTATTTAAGGATATATCCAAGCCCTTCTCCGATAATATTTTTTTTGCTTCTCTCAGACTGACCGTTGGGTTTCTTTTAAAAAGCCCAACGATGACTTTAGCCTGCCGCTTGGAAGTGGTGGGTTTTCGGCCTCTTTCTGGTTCGTCGTCAACGTTTCCTGTTGCTGCATAACGTTCAGACCACCTCTTAACGCTTTCGCTACAGGTCTTTACTGGGGAAAGTTAAAATTTTACATTTTACGTCTGAACTTCTATGTTACCAACATTCCATAAAAAAATTTTAATTTTTATACTCGGACCCTGTATTTTAGAGTGTTTTTCTTTAAGAGCCACCACATCGTTGTGGCTGTAATAATTACGAAAACATTAAATTTTGTACGCATAACTAAAATTTGAATATTTTTTCATTTATTTCAGCCAAAATTAAAAAATAAATGTATCTAAATTGAAAGAAAACGTCAAATCAAAAAGGTTCTCTAATTTGTTCTGCTTCTTCTTCTTCTACTATGTCAAGATATACTATTAAAAAAAAGGTGTATACTTCTCTTTTTAAACTTTAATACTCATATTTTTCCTAAAACTTCAAGCTATTGTAAAGACCAACAAAAAATCTATTCTTGCAACCATAGAGGATGCACACGTCCACAAAGTAGCATGTTGCCATATGGCAACAAACTAGCGAAAGGGTTAACAAATGTGGAAGTGGTTTTAAGATATTTTGCAGATCTTTTAATTGACCGTTTAGGCCCCTTAGGATACTTCGCCAAAAAGCTCGCTTCGAAACATTTCTTAATTCCACGTGTCGCAGCAGAAAGTACCAAGAGAATTGATTAAAATTTATGCGTCGACAACCGCAACAATGTGCACTTATGTAAAAACAGAACCGATAAATGTTTACTTAAAAGTTAACCGAATAAGCGAATAACTTTTATTGTTGAACACACTGTACATACAACTAATTCTAGGAATTTTGGGATTCTGGGATAAGGATGCGAAAGCAACGACAACTGCTTCACTTGGGTGGACCAGGTTTCGAAAGGTGGTTTAAAGGGACCGTCAACACCCTTTCTCAATGGCATCAAGGCATTAAAGAGGATATTTTAGAAAATAAACGAACGTAAAATATCGCACTCGAAAAACATTCAGCAGAGGCTGATTGCGTAAAGTACTGAAATTTACCTTCCGGAAAATGTAAAACCTTCCGGAAATTTTTAAACAATGCCTATGCCACACACTTGCCACTTTATTATTATACTATGTCTCCAGCCGTCTCTGTTTTGGGCGCGCCTCCTTCAGTTCGTCACACCACAAGATAAGGGCCTCCTCAAATTGATTCTTCCACCGAAGACACGGCCTCCCTCTTCGCCGTCGACCTCTACCCACCTTTTTCCCACAAAACCTTTTTCGCCGGAGCTTCATCGTCCATACGGCGGACATGGTCAAGATAGCGTAGGCTGGATGTTAAATAATTGCGCTACCTCCACGTCATCATGCAGCTCATACAGCTCGTTGTTCGAGAGAGTCCCAGGGTGAAGTAAAGAGGTCGCAGACAACGGATCATCCTGTCTGAATCCTCAAACGGTATCAAATGGGTCGGAGAGGTCACTTCCAACCTTGACGGAGCTGCGCGTATTGCTCAAAGTAGCAATTGGCGAATGGTGTACGTAAATAAAAAAATTTAGAGAAGGCTTTCCGTACTTAGTTTTAGGAAAACGTAATTGTGGGTCAAGATTCGATTTTTCTCGAATCTCAAATTTTTTCCAAACATTCGATAATATCATTCGAATTTCGGTGTATTCCTAGTCTGCAAGATTGTAATCCGTTGACTGCAATAAACTAAACCAAATTCGATTTTATTCGAATTATTCCGATTTTTTTTTTCAAAATTTTAAAAATTGAGACTAAAATGAGATAACTTACATTAAAAAGATATTCGCAAATTTTACGCATAGCTTAATTGGGTTTTGAAATATGATATGAGAAAAATAAGGAACACATAATGATACATTGTATTTATAAACTTTAACTTATGTTATGGTGCTCGGCTTGGCATTTTTCATAAGAGCTTCTGAATTATGAAATTAAAACAGGGTGAAGTCGTTTAAAAAAAGAAAAGAATTAAAACCAGACAGTATAGTAAATGGTCAAAGTGTACACAACAATATTCGAAGTTCTTAGTTATTTTCATTTTTCGTATAAAAAAATAAATTCCGTCAAGGTACCCGCAATCTGAAGCGACGCGAAAAATATGTTAAAAAGAGGCGGGAAAGCAGGAACGTCAGTTTTACCAAGTGTGTGTGCACCATTAAAAAAAAACAGCAAATTTGCCGCTTTTAAAAAAAATCAGCTTTTTTTTTAAATCACTTTTTTTAATCCAAGATTCGATTGTTCCGAATTTTAGCACCATGAAATTCGATTTACAAAAATTCGCCATTTTGTAAGTACAATTTTATAAAAGATTGAATTTCGACCTATCGAATCTCGAATTTGCCCATCTCTACTTAGTTTACCTTGTTGTTTGTATCATGATTGACAACTACAGAACTAATGAATGAAGCTGTTGTAATTTTTATTTTTCAACTCGGTCTTACAAAACTTATGTTCTGATATGCTATTTACACGATGAATAGTTAAGTAATATATATGGTTGACGCCGCTTAGAGATTTGTGTGATGCTTTAAGTCATTGAAGTCATATGCGAGGTATTTCATATGTTGAGTACACATGTCCCCAACATACATAGGGTAGCGTGGTCCGAAACCGACCGGTGGTCCCATACCGACCTCCACATGTTTCTCAGTCATTATGCTGCCCCCCAAACTGTCGGTGGGGGCATTTAAAAGCTCTTACAACACTTACAAGTTGTAGGCGGAGAGCCATCATATTACACATTTTATTTCGTGGTTATGTGACGTGTTGTGTTTTCACAGGAATACAATTCATTTTTGAGCCTACACGGAACTTCAGTTACAAGTGCTTTATTGTTTTTTGAAAAATCAAAAGGTAAGTTTTTTTATATTCGTTATGACCTAAGCTTGAATAGGTGCTATCAAATTTTGATGCATTTTATTGTTATAAGTGAATCCATGGGGGGTCGGTTTCGGACCACGAGTTTTGAAAACAACAAATATGCAAACTTTGAATATGACCTCGTTATTTAAAGAAAAAAGTTTCCAAAAACCTTGTCAAGCTACTTACAACCTAGAATAATGTTTATTCTAAAAAAAAAAAATTTGGTTTGTGAAAAACTATCAATTGAAAGCGCTTTTATTGCATTTGCCAATTAGGGGGTCGGTTTCGGACCACGCTACCCTATGCATGTTTTATATTATTACACCTTGGGCACAACTATTTTATATCTGAGGGGGAATTACTTTAAAGGGGACAAATATATGTAGATAAAAAAATAATTTGAAAAAATTAAAGTCACCTGCTTTTAACCGACCTCGTACATAACTATAATAATTGAACCATGACTAATTAAAAAAATAATTTTTTAAAGTAAGCAAAATTATAAAAAAATACTGCTCGCGGTACAATTTAGTTGCAATTCAAAACCAGAGCGGACCATTAACGCAACAGCAATTGATTCAAGTATTTTAAGCATAAAAAAGCTCTATTATCTCATTTGAAACTTGTCCTATTCCGGAGCTCTCCGAACTTCACCACATTTTTGCACCCAACCCTAAAAATTCTTGAAAATGAACTTTATTTGAACACGACACCACAGCGAAGGTTTTTGCACACGTCGAGCCGCTAGCAACTACTTGCAAAGATGGTTAAAACAACAAAGAACCAAAACCACTGGTATCAAACTCGAATTGCCATTGCTGAGACAAAAGTCGAAAAATGAACGTAACTCGCAGCAGCAAACAGCACAAGAAGAGTTATAACGAACTGGAGCGGCGGGAGCGCCGCTTTGCGGATGGTCTACACGAGTTTGACGTTTTTTACTTTATTGATATTTTTTTAGCTGTTTCTATCGAAAAGTAATTACCAATTGGTTGTACTTCGTACAAGCAAAATTAAATTGTTGAAAAATTACCGAACCGAACCGAACCGCTCCCGCTTATCGGTGGTAGCTTATTAATTTTGAACCATGTATTATAATAAAAATTACAGGAAATCGGGTTAGCATATTTCCACACGTCCGGGCCCGCGTTTTGCAAACATGTATGCATGTAAATTTACATGGCCAATTTTCTGTACCTACATCAACTTTACACAATTGTAAAGTGCCCGACAACACCAACAACGACAAAGAACACTTATCAGTTCATATTATCGTTCCACACACTCTCCCCAATAAGACGTTCGTTCGTCGCTCCTACGCATCTACTATCTTTACGGTCGCGATAGCCACCTTCGCTGCGACTCTCTTCCCCACCGCTTCATCGATTACCGACGCCTGCGTACATCTCCGAGTCAGTTATGAAACGTGGCGGGGGCACACCGCCTCGTCTCCCACCTTCTCAACAGCCACCACCAACCGTCCACTTAGTGGCTACTCTCAGCCGCACACTAAGCCAGCTCTTATCTATCAGTGGGATTATTTTTTGCGTTTTTTCGCTTCTTTGCTTGCTTCGAATCTGTTTTCTTTTAAAAGGTTTCAGCCTGTTTGTCTACAAATTCAGTGCAAGTCTCACTCTCGCCAAGCAAGTGTCGCATATAATCGTAGCATTACTCATAGTTCCAGCACTTTTTTGTTTACATTTAATCAAATACTTCTTGAATTTGTGGCTTCGTGCTATCAACGCTGTTGCAGTTGTCATTGTTGTTCTTCAAGAAAGCCCCATTTTGATGGATATGGACCACGATCATGATCACGGTGTCGGTGATGCCGGCACCAAAACGTGTCCGATGATCATGGTGGTAAGCATTTAAAATTTACCAAAATACTAAATACAAAAAATTTACATAAATTGAAATATTTATGTTGCAAGACATGGTAGTGTGTATCTATGATCAAGTCATCGCCGTTTAAAGCATTTAAAATTTACCAAAATACTAAATACAAAAAATTTACATAAATTGAAATATTTATATTGCAAGACATGATAGTTTGTATCTATGATCAAGTCATCGCCGTTTTGATTGAAACTCTCCACACACTTTTCTCATTTACCTAATCAATTTTGTGCATTTTATAGAATATGCTCTCTTGTCGGCGGAGAACATACCCTGGCAGCACTTTTCCTTGCGTAAACGACGAAGAAGAAACCGCAGTAGACACAGATTGAAATTTGGAAATGGATAAATTTTCGAATTGTCTTAGTTCTGCTTATTGCACTAAAATTTTCATGAAAACAACTAACATTATAATTTAGCAACCGCTTCAATTTGGCGTTCTTCCTCACATCGGGCTTGGGAGACCTTACAACATTGTTAAGTGCCTTGGGCAATATTTTCTTCCTCCTGCACACTAAGTGATATTCTTTTGTCATCTTCTTTATGCAATTTGTCCGTGAAGAATAAACCACAATGTTGACGCAATTATCCTTTTCAGACATGTGTCTTAGTGTTTAGCATCTATGCTTTTGTTGCAAAACCCCGATTCAGTTTGACCAACTTTATGAATGGCCTAAAATAATCCAGTGTGTTATAAAAAATTTTCCATATTGAAGCAACCGCTCGCGATCTAAAAAGCATGTAGCAGCATTTCCTGAGTGTGGGTCAAGGAAAGGGGAGGAGGAAGGGAATTGCTCAGAAATATTGTTAAATACCATAAATTAAACTTAATATTGTAGTTCATTTGTTTAGACGCTTATGTAAATAGTCCAAAATAAGTAAAAAGTGTGGCTGAAACCAAAATTCAGTTCAGTTTCCGACATTCTTGAAATTGTTTGAAATGTAGTTTTGATTTTTATTTCAGTTCCATGGTGGCCATTGTGAGCGCATTCTCTGGAGAGGATGGGTGGCCAGCACAGTCGTTGAATTCGTGTTTTCCGCACTGGCGCTATTTTTGATGGCTTTTCTCTACGAGGCGTTAAAATTTCTGCGCCAACATTTGCTGAGGCGAGCAGCTAAGCAAGAGGCAGAACGTACAGCGCTTGATATTCAAATAAAAACTGGCGTGGCTGGGCCGGCGGTGGGCGGTTGTTCCAATACCCCGCTGGCCGAGATCAATGAGAAATCCTACCTGGAGAATATTACCGGTTCACCACATTTGATACAGACGCTGCTCAACGTGGTCCAAATCATAATTTCCTACCTGCTTATGTTGGTCTTCATGAATTTCAACTACTGGCTGTGTTTAGCTGTGATTTTGGGCTTGGGTTTGGGCTACTTTTTCTTCGGTTGGATCAGGAAGGATGCCTATGACAACGAGTGTTGCCACTAACTAATGTGTGGCGTTTATTGGAAATTACATTTACTACATTGCTCATAAAGTTATTATAACCCCTTGCAAATAGTTTGTACATTTAAATATTGCGCATGAATTGCAAAAGATTTAGATTTTATTCTATCAATATGTGATAAATGTTTTAAAGTAATATTATTATCAATATCCATTATCATTCTTTCTTAATATTTTAATAAGCAATTTTTTGTTTTTGTAATCCACACAAATAAATAAACTGATGTATAGAAAAAGCGTTTAGACTAAATTGGAGAAATAAAAAGTGGGTTATGTGTGCACATTAGCACATTCCTAGTAGCCATTCACGTATAGGATTAAGATTGCTACGATCGAATGATAAGAGCCGGTCGAATATCTTTCAGTGGTATTATGAGCTTGTGACGACACCATAAACAAAAAATGTGGAGCGAGCTTTGAACAAAATTTGATGTTCGTTTTTTAAGTTGCTTTCGGACAACATTTCAACGTTTTTCAGACATTCAAGTTTCAGCAGAGTTTGAAATCAAGTCATTTTACAACCAAATTATGCATCCGATTTTTTTATTCATAATAAACCAATTATATAAGAAATACTAAAGTTTATAAAACGATGTAAACTGTTATATTTTCTAAACGCTATACATTGTATTCGTTTAAAAAAATTCAAAGTACACTAAAATTATTCATTTAATTTATTAATACTAATCCAGAGAATACGGCTTATGTAAAAGATTTGTATTGGAGCTTACGCATAGTTTGTAAAAACTCTCAACAGCAAAGGTTTTCAACAGCAGCTTGGTCGCTGACAGTTACTAATGCTAAAGCTAGCCTGAAACTATACTACAAAAGTTGTATGTGTATGTGAGCAACATAACCGTATCAAAAAAACTAGCATGCCTAAAAACACGTTACCCCATCTTTTTAATACATGGTACCGCACTTTTCCAGAATTCTCACTTTCAGTTGCAGTTGTTCGCTCTTCCTATTTGAAATGATTTGTTTATTGATTCTTTCACATTTCAAGTATGTAAGAGAAGGTAAACGCGCCAAAATTGGGACAGCTACAAATCATCACAGGCTTACAAATTTGATCCTTTGTTCTTTGAGACTTGAAAGGAGAAAATCCGATTTTTTAATGTAACAATTTGAGAGTGCCGCAATTCGAGCGTCTACACCTACTATCTTAAATCAACTATAAATCTATATAATATCTATGTACACCTGACAACTATTTCAGTTCTATTCTACCGGAGTATCAAATACATTTCTGTAAAATGTGTAATGGCAAAAGGAGTGAATTGCGGTTTTCAACCTCGTAACTAAGAGATACAAGTTATGCAGAACTCAAGTAGCATTATTCACTGTCAAAATCGTTTCCGTTTCCATATCAAGACATCTAGAGGCGCAATTCGTGCTTGGTGTGCACTGTGATTGCTCCCCCGGGTCTGGACAGCTCCGATTCGTGTGATGACTGCAAACCTCATAAGCCCGTCGCACCCGCTGTCATCATGCCGCCGTGGTGGTGGTGGTGCATGCCGCCGTTTTGAAAATACATATAGTAGTTGTACGGCTGTTGGGAGGCTGCCGCAGCCGCCACAGCTACCTGTGTGGCGGTCGCGTTGCCCGTGGCTCCATCGCAGTCGCCACTAAGCAGTTGCTGTGCTCCTGCACCGACCGCGCCGCCAACTGGTGAGGGTGCCATGGGTAGGCCCGACGGCAGGCCGCCGACCGTGTTGCCCATTTGGCAGCTGGCTCGCAGTGCCACCGCCTGGTGATGGGCCAGAATGTCAGAGACGGAGTGCGAAGAGGGCCAGCAGTGGGCAGCGGCTGCCGCGGCTGCAGCCGATCGCAGTTGGTGCGACGTTTGCGCTGTCTGCGGAGGTGACGGACTGCCACAGGAGACCGCCGATTTCATGCTGTAGGCGCTGTAAGGCTGGTAGATGGAATTGTAAAGGTGCGGGTGCGCGTGGACGGCGGCAGCATGCGTGTGGTGCGCTGCTGCTGTCGACACGCTGGTTGCGTGCGGTGAGGCGTGGTGGTGGGCGTGATGATGTGGGTGGTGGTGCGGCGAGGTGTTGGTGCCGTTCGCCACAGCGCCGCTGTGGTGGTGATGGCCGATCGTGCCGAGTTTGTTGCGCAATATTCGCGATATGGAGCTGACGCTGGGCACGTTTGTTTTATCGCAGATGCCCTCGCTAAGCAGCCGGTCGCGTATCTCCCATGCGAAGATGCCCGGATCGCGCTGCTTCAGCTCGCGTATGTAGTTGACCACCTTAGGCGTGGTGACGCGTGGCTTGGAACCACCAATCGCGCCGGGCAGAATAGAGCCGGTTTCGTGGTAGCGCGCAAGTATCTTCGAGACACAGCCGTGGCTGACGCGCAATTGCCGCGAAATGTCGCAAGGCCGTATACCCAGTCGGGCCAACTCAACTATGCGCATGCGTGTTGCATTCGGAAGCGGTCGGCCGTTCACGAAAACGCCGCCCAATTGATTCACTTCCCCGTACTGTGGACACTGATTTTCTGCAAGTAAAAGAAGTCAGAAGAAAAATCAATTATGCGATAAGTATGCAGGAAGCAAGAAAAATTGCGGCAGTCATTCATTGTTCCGAGCTTTGTTATTGTTGTTATTGTGTTTAGTGGTGATAGTGGCAGAATTCTCAAGAAAATTTCTTTCCCGCCTTGCAGTTGGTACATGTACGAGTAATTTAGTGCACTCATAGCAAATCTAGAAATCGCAACAGTTTAGTTCCGAGAATTGCGGATGTGTGGAAATTGGCCGAGAGGGCAGGGAAAGCAGAACATGCCGTGGCACTTGTGCAACACGTTCTATGGCCAAATGCTCTGGTGCACCAACACCCGGCTGCACGTATTTATGTATGTACTATAGTATGCCTTGTGAGCGTTTGTAAGCTTTGCCTGGGGTATCGGGCGCAGCTGTCTGCTAGTATAAAATATTCATTTGCTGCATGCAATTATATTTTCCTTTCAGAGGGCAGATAATATAGTTTTTGCAGCTGAATTTCGACGTCCTTATTATACTTTCTGACTACACCATCAAATTTTAATTAATTTATTATATATGTACATAGAAATGTCCTCGCGATATAAATTCTTTCGGATTTGAATCGGTTAATCCATTCCGGTAAGTTTCCACAATTCGTGAGTTTAAAATTTTTCCTTCAAAATCGTAACTCTTTTAAAACATTCAGAAAAATATACATCAAAATATCGAAAACAGCATTTAGGTTGAGAATTACAGCTTAGTTACTTTTTTACGATATAATTTGTTTGTATTTTTTAATTTATTGAATGAAAACATGAATTAAATATAACAACAAAAAATCAAACCTTTTTTTTTATTTTAATCGAAACTTATATAAATATATAAACAATTGAGTCAAATTTATTCGGCCTTATATCTGTGGTCAAAAGCAATAACCGCCTAAGTCGAAAATTGCTGTTTCGAGCAATCCCGGTTTAAAGTTTTAGCGCGTAGTGGAATGCGAATAGGTTTTTATTAATAACTTTTTTTATTTTAAAGTTACAAACTCCCCGATTTTACACAAACGTAGAGCACAGTCAAGGGAACGTGATGACATCCATAACTCAATTTCTTCTTAAGTCGACTTAAGCGATTATTGCTTTTGACCACAGATATAACCGTTGTTGAGCAGCCGCCGTGGCTCAGTTGGTTAGTGCGCGGTCCAACGAGTCGCATGCAGAGCGACGCAAGATCGAATACTGCATGTAGTAACACCTAAAAAAAATAACGGGAAACTCGTTTTCTCTTTCGGTGGCTGTCCTCTCAGCTGGAAATGGCAAACCTCTGAGAGTAAAAATTGCCTATGAAAAAGCTCCCAACCTGCCGTTCGGAACCGGCATAAAACTGTAGGTCCCTTCCACCCGCGTACAAAATTCACACGCACAACACGGGTGGTTGCGGGAAGCTAAGCCTTAGTCTCGCGTAAGCGGGCTGTCGTGCCAATCAATTAATATTCAATATAACCGTTGTTGTTGATGCAACACTGTTTTCTCTTAAAAAAACACTCAATCACCTAATATTCATATAGCTTTACAAAAAGATACAGAATATAACCGATTTTTATTAACGTAGTGGGAGTGGCAAGCACCCTTGACTAATCTTACGCAGCCTGTGATTGTAATATACAAAATCGTCTAATAAATCTATTTCTCAACCGAAATTTGCCAAATACTTGAATTTTATGAGTCACATGGTTTACAGATGGGCGTGGCAGACAAGCAAACGCCAAAAATATGGTTCCAAGTCCATAATTTAAAAAAGTTCAAACATAAATTGCAACCTTTGCCTTCCATTTGTACGATATATCGTACAAAGCTTTGCAACCTTTGAAGACTCGGGAAAAATATTAACATCAAAAAATGTTAGATTAAATAAGTTTTATAAGCCCACTAAGATTCAAACTTTGTAATTGTTTGGTGTTTTTTGTATTACATTCTTAAAAATTTCTCCGCAGAAGCACCGTCATTTGCTGGTTTTTCAAATTCTTGCAAAGAGCTGCTTACAAAACTCACTCATACTGTGTAACCACGGTCATTATGATTTATATTTTTAAACATGATACAACACAGCCTACTTAGTAAAAACTAAAAAGCCCTCCCATAAAAGTGCGTTCGCTGTCAAATAAAAAATCGAAGAAAAATTTGGCGATATATCGTACAAATTTCCGGAAAGAGTTAAACTTGAATTAACTTAGTACCAAGCAATCCTTCATTTCTATGGTTAATATGTTCTTTGTAATGCGGCTGCCATTGAAAAAACTATATATTTGCAGTTTGCCCGAATCACGTGCCAAACACTACTGAAATTGGCACCGCCACTGCTGGATATGCAAGTTTAATTGTTATTTCGTGTGGCTTAAGAAACAGTAATGAGCAGCAACAGAGAAACAATAGGCAACATGAAATCATAAACATGGTCTTAGATATAAACAAAGTGTATCGACCTCAATTTCATTCATAAAAGTTTCCAATATTGAAACAAATGTGCACGCCGACGCGCTATTATTGAAATTACTATTATGTCGAACTATGGTCATAATGGTAAATGTGTTTGTGTGTGTGCTAGTGGTTGCTGTTGCAGCTGCCCAGTTGTTGACTTTTTTCCACATTCCCCACAAGTTTTGATATTTTCTTTTCGTGTGCCGTTCAATTTTTTTCAAGGGATATGCGGAACTGTTGAGTGTGCTAACTAATATGCTTCCAAAGAACGGGGCGTGATGCACGACGAGGCGCACACTTGTTGCGAGCTGCACAGAGTACTCCTACAACAATGGGCTAAAGTGCAGGAGCTCAACGTACAGAGAAAAAATGTAAAGCAATTAATGGTCTATCCAGGTTCGAATTTCAAACAACAATACAAACAGCAACATAGGCGATGGCAACGACAATAAAAACGGCAGCCCGGTTGTTCTTTTGTTGAGCATACGAGCAGCAGTTGACGCAGTTGTATCGGTTTTAAGTTTTCGCATTACGATTATATGAGTGGGTGATTATGAGTGGGAAAAGTGCGCTGAAAAGAGAATGAGCTCTGGTCACAATTGCCACATTTCAACCGTGACTAACGCGCTCAAAAATACGAGAGTTCTGCAATACGAAAACTAGCGATTGCCAATGCATTAGTTAGTGTTGGTGATTGGCTTTGATGTAGACGTTTGTTTCGGGTTTCTTTCGATTTTTTATGTGAAGGAATAGATGATTAGAATATGTTTGAAATGTTTCAAGTAAATTTTGCGAGAGACGTATTTTGCAAACAATTCATATTCGCACAGTGAGTCACCAAAAAAATTCTTTCTAAAAAATAAAGCATTTCAACATTTCAGTTATAGTTTTTCGGCAACCCTTTTTATACATTTTGTAATTTCGGATAATATTTCAAAGCGTCTAATAGTACTCTTTTGGCAAGCAAAGCACTGATTCTGAAAATACAATGTCACTCAATGTACACTCAATAAATTGTGTTTTGAACAACATCACTGTGGAATTGTACTGAAAACCCAAATGACACATTTTTAATTTCTAGGTATCCGAAATATGAAAAATATATGAAAAAATATGCACACCAAACAGGTCAAACCGCTGAAGCTACAAACATAAAATTTGAAGTGTAGGTACATCTTGAAAAATGAACTTTCATTAAGAAGGGATTTTTTGAAATTCGGGGTCTAAAAGGGCAAACCATGGGTTAAGGTGTTGTATGAAGAAATGCATTTTAATGAGCATATTGATTTCAAATTTCAAATAAAAAAGAATTCGGCACATATTTTCTATTTTTTCAATAATCGAAACTTAATGGGGTGAATCAGGGCTTAAGGTTCGTATGCGGAAAGACTACGAAAAAACAGGAACCTATAGCCCTATTGACTTAAAAATTCTTGAAAACATTGGAAATCAAAAATAATAAAGCACATATTTTTTTTTACTTTTGTGAAAATCAAAACTTAACAAGGTAAACCAAGGGTTAACAGTTTGTATAGAGAAACAAGATTTTTGGCCCGTTTGACTTTAAAGTTGGTAAAAATACTTCAAATGCGTAATAATTAAACATTTGTTTCTCAGTTTTTTGAAAATCGAAATCAAACAGGGTAAACTAAGGGTTAAAATTTGTATGGAAAAACTGTGAAAAAGCATGAATTAATGGGCCTGTTGACTTCAAACGTGGTGAAAGTACTCTTAGTGAGAAACAAATCAACACGATTTTCACTTTTTTTAAAATCGAAATCTAACGAGGTAAATCAAGGGTTAAAAACTTGTATGGATAATGGGGGTTTTGACTTCAAACTTGGTTAAAGAGCACCAAATGATAAATAAAGCACCTGTTTTTTATTTTGTCGAAAATTTAACTTTGATGGGGTCAGCGATGGGGTAAGAGTTTATATAGGGAAACATGATTTAAGAGGTCAATTTACTTAAAATATGGCTAAAGCCCTTTAAATTAGTCATAATTAGACAAGTATTTTTTCATTCGAATCTAACTGGGTCAACTGGAAGGATTAAGAGAAACTTGATTTACTGTGCTCATTGACTTCAAACTTGTGAGCGAAGCCGCGGGGCCCTGCTAGTTGGAGATTCAAAATTTTTTCAGTATGAAATCCGATAAACCCGGGGGTAACTGGTACTATTTCATGAAACTTATATTCCAGGAATTTAGTGAATTTTCAAAAATTTACTATGTTTGAAATTTACTATGTTTGACGGCAGCCGCCGTGGCTCAGTTGGTTAGTGCGCGGTCCTGCGAGTCGAATGCAGAGCGACGCAAGTTCGAATACTGCATGTAGTAACACCTAAAAAAAATAACGGGAAACCCGTTTTCTCTTTCGGTGGCTATCCTCTCAGCTGGAAATGGCAAACCTCTGAGAGTAAAAATTGCCTATGAAAAAGTTCCCAACTGGGCTGTCGTGCCAATCAATTAATTATTAAATTACTATGTTTGAAATATAATTTATTTCTTTATTCAACGTCCACAAAAAGAACCTTAACTCTTGAAATTTAATGTAAAAAATAAAGTACTTTAGTAACTTTAGTACTTTCAGTAAATAATTAAATGTTGCTCCAAGTTTTATACGGTCAGCCTATGCCTCTTTTTTTTGACAACAGATCTGGCATGATCGTCATTCGGATCTTTAAAAAGGGAGCAAAGTTCTTCTAGATCCTTAAAACAGCTATTTTTGCAAGCATAATCTTAAACTTTTCAGCAATACACCGCCCGACGTTTCCTGCTACGATTTCCAGTGAAGTCCGCAACACCGTAATTGCTTCTATTGACTAAATCAGACGCGTACCCTGTTGTTCGAGCTTCAGTATGCATACATAATGCTGTTGAATGTACATATATGAGTGCCGAAAACGTTCATTATTCATCATTATTCATTATTATTGTATGCTCTACTCAGCAAAGTCCCAGAAAATAGCTTAGTGAGCCAAACGACACCACCCTCAATAATTATCATAAGAACATCATTCTGACGATAACAAAAGTCTGGGCATGTCCAAGTTGATCTCCCAACCCCTTACACACAGGAGCACATCAACTTCACTCTTGGTCGTTTATAAACAAGAACATAAATCAATATAAGTATGTTTATATATGTCTTTCTGTCTTGGTCCCGTTCAAATCCGAAGCTCCAAAACAAAATATACACGTGCATATAATTCCAATCCTTAGTAATGCGGGTTATAATCCGATCCCTAGTCTATAGGGAATTCGGGTTATAATCAATCGGATGCGTATCTCTAAAAACTAAGAGTGGCGATGAGAATGAGGAGCAGATCACTAGTGTGTGGTAAATATATACATAGATTACGCTGCTAAGACCTATAATTTGGTACATTTATTATATTATTATTTATTTTTACTTCAAAAGAAGTTATTTTTGATTTTTATGATTTTTTCTGTTTGTTAGTTTTGGTCGGTTCTCGACTCGCGTTTCCGCGCACTAAATATAGCCGCCAAGGAGAAATATAATTCACGAGCCTAAGCATAAGAATGATGAAAGTGATTTATGTAGAAAATATGAAACGTTTTCTTAAACCATTACACCTGATGTTGATGGAAAAAAATACAATAAAGAGCCAAAGTCGTAGATATTGAAAAATAATTTACTGGTTTTTTACAAGTCTTCACCTGGATTGAATTTTGGTTTTTCAAAACATTAGATCAAGTGGTTGAGCGTATTGGATAGATGTCGAACTGGAGCCCATTACGAAAACTACGACCAGTGGCGATTAATTGATGGTGTACCTGCATAGCAGTTTTCCTATATTAAAGCAAACCCATCTGTGAAAGTGAATGTAGGGCATGTTGCTAGCGCGTTCACTTCGCGGATGACAACTTCATTAAGTAGTTAACAAAAGCAATATAACTCAACATAAAAATCACACTGGCACAGCAAAGCCTCTCAATTACTCAACGTAGACGAGTAGTCGATTTCATTTACGACTCTTTTATGAGTATTACCATTTTAGAACAATATCTCGCCAGACTGTTTGCCATACCTATCGTTCGTATAATCGTTGTACGTGCAGCTGCATAAATATGCTCATACTAACGCCACTTTTCATACTAACTAACTACTGCTAAATGTTGGAAGCCAAGTGACTCGTTGAATGCATTGCACTGACAGCAACCGCAGCCAATGTTTGTTAATTGGCATTTGAGGTAAACGTGCATATATTATCATTCCCCAAAACAATGCGCAGCAACAGCCGAGTCCACAACAATAGCAAATACGGGCAAAAATTGCTACACAGCTAGAGAATCGCGTCGCTATATAAGCGCAACGTGTTCGACTGTTGATCCTAAAGCTTCAAGTTGTCTACTCTCGTGAGTTTCAGTAACGTTAGGAGCAGAAAGTTAATAATGTGGAGCAAGTACAAATTCAGTTTGTTAACATGTGCCGCGCTGGTTATCGTTGGCCGGTCAGAGGCACTACCAAAGCCAATTAAGGGCAACGATTCCCAGTCCGCTTTCGAAGATATCGCTGGAGTCGGAGACAAGAGGACGCTACTAGAGACTGTTGATATTATCGAGGCCACACATAGAAAGGTTGTTTGGTTGGTTAATTCAAATCACTACAATTTGCCACGTTGATCACCAAAGTTAAAATGGACAAACAAAAAAACGTGTGTGTTCAGATAAACAATTAAATCGACGTCTACAACAATTGCTGTATTCGTTTAAACACGAAAGGTACAGAGGAAGTTGATTCTTGTGATTCCTGATCTCCTGCGTCGCCTAGCTTTGCGCAACAACGTACATTTCTGAAATCCCAAAATTCTTTAGTCTTTTTAAAGCTTCATTTCACCATTTATGTACAGAAAGCTATCTCGAAAAACTAGCAGGAAAGATATGGCAGTGTTTAATAGAAACATCTAGAAATATATATGCAATAATTTTTTGATTGCTTCTTTCTGCAAGAGAACCATTTTTGTTGCATTTATACTTCTTATTTTGAAAAAGAGTTTAACAGATAAATAGAAAAAGGCCTAAACAATACGACAAGCATAACACCAACCCACAACAAAACTTACATATTTAAGTGATTTGAGTTATAGACGCTGATTATGATTATGATTTTGTTTGCATCTTTCGTAGAAACGGGACATCTTTGATATATTTTCCTATTTCTTTTACGAAGAGGATTACTACGATGAGTACGAACAAACATACAGTATGTACTTTTGCCTAGATTACTGAATTGTAGTTCGAATAATTTAAAATATGTACATATATACATTTTGTCTTTTATAGTAATTTGTAAAAACTGTACCATAGTGCAGCAACTAACTGAGACAGCGACCTTGGCAACAAACTCAGCAACTATGGTTGTTCCACAAGCTGCAACTTCTGCCCCACAAATCGTGCAATCCACCGCAGTTGCAGCTGCAACAACCCGGTCTGATTCCGTTACCACTGAGTCAACGTCTTCCACGGAAGCTTCATCTGCCATGGAGCCGACAACATCTGCTATTCCCTCGCCGTAATGTACCTAGATGATTAATTTGTTCGTTTATTTTTGCAATATATTTTATAGATTTTTGATCATTTAAGCTTCGTAACATTTTTCCAAATTTTGTATCCTCTCTAAATATTTATCAAATTGCAAACGGATATTGCAGAGTACTAATTGAATAACATGTTGAAAAACAAAAAGAATGAAAATAATTACATAATAATTTATCATGAAGTGTCATAACAAATCCTGGCGCTAGGTCTGAATGATCCCCAAAGCACTGCAACGTTCATTGAAAACATCTTGACAACACGGTGGTTTGGTCGTTCAAGAAACGAGAGCTATTTGTTGCATTTTCGAAAGACGACGAATGCATGGATGACGGTGCACTACACTCAAACTCTACATCTGCAACTTGTAGCCATTACCAACAAATATGTATAATTAAAGAAAAAAAATCAAATATGAGTGGCAGGCAGTGGCGCACGCAGGGAGGGAGTACCACAAACACTACTGGTCCAAAATATCATTTCGAATGGTATTAGGCTCAAAAGTTATACGCAAAACCCCTCCCTAACTGAAATCCTGTGTGCGCCACAGGTGGCAGGAAATAGGTATTATCTGTCTGTATATTTCCAACTAGTGAGTGGATTTTGTTTGATATTATAAAGCGACCAAAATGACAATATTTAATATATACAGTGTCGCACGTAGGAGGGGGTTTGGGGATTCAACCCCTCCCAAATATCTATTTTGCACCGATTTTGGGTGGCTATTTCCTATTTAGTTTTAACTGGTAAATATTAGACACAAAGACAATGTATAATGTAGTCTAGAGTGCAGAGTATTACTACTGTTGTTCATGCCAGACTTTAACACCCTATAGCACTTGCTTTGCGTTTGCATACATTTGCAAAATAAGTGCATGAATGTGTTGCATATTTAAGTGACACCGAATCGAAACAGATACGACAGCAAGAAGACGGCGAAAATACAACTTGACATTATGTTTGACATTTGTAATCTTACCATCGTTAATTATTTTCGAATTGAGATAGAGCACATGAAGATGTGAGCCACACAGGAGCATACCACACTCTGTGCATTGCCACTTCAACGATACGAAGAGTGTACTTGTGCCAGCAGCAGTGGTTGGTCTTCGTCCGAGTCTTTCATTTTTACGTTTTCAAAGGAGAAAGAAACATGCAAAACATTCATCGTGATAGCAGCAATTTGTACCAGCCGAAATATTTTCCACACAACACATTGTAGTATCGCTGAGTGCTTGACTTTTGCGCCAAATGCTAATAAATTACTCTTCGTTTGAACGGTTTTTGAGTTTTATTTTTTGAGAAGATATTTCCAATATACGCACATAGAGATTTACACATGTACGAGTACGAGTATTTACATATAACACAAATTTCTGGCTAACGAGCAGCTGTAATTATTAAGGAAAAAATTTTTTCGAAATGACAGCAATGATGCGATGAACTATTGATGTGAAGAAATCGGACATTCACAATACATAAATCCATATGTTTTTGTGAGTAAAGCACGTAGTAGTAGTGCGTTAAAAGTTATTTAATGCAATGCAAACAGATTTTATGCTGGTCATATGTACATAAATATATGCTTGTAGACACAGGGACTCACAGCAGCTAGAGTCTCACGTCGGGGCCGGTAGGTATGATGGATGGATGGATGTGAAGGGGAACCGAGGAAATAACCTAAGGTAGGTCATTACCCCAAGCACTCAGGCTCTATAACCCATTGTACTTAAGGCTCAGGAAAGAGGTTGATAGAGGAAATGGGAATGTGAAAAGAAAAACAGAAAGGGGGTGGAAAGGGAGTTATGGATTCTCCTGTGCAAATTGCCGGACTCCTTAATGAATCTCAGGAGCTCACACAGGGCGAGAGAATGAACTTCGTCCATCCTCATAACATCTGAACCCAGCTTGCGCAATCTCGTTCTAGAGAAGGCAGGACATGCACAGAGAAAGTGCTCTGTACTATCTACCTCCTCCAGGCAAGACACGCAAGTCGGATCTTCGATGATGCCCATGTTGGCCATATGTCGCCCCCATGGATTGTGTCCTGTGATTAACCCGACCATTCGTCGGAGATCTGTCCTTCCCAGCTTCTTGAGGAAATTTCCTGCTTTCCTGTTCGGGCTTCTCACAAAACACTTGGCAGTCTTACAGCTTCCCAAGCTAGACCAACGTTCTCTATGTAGGTTGTTTACATAGGACTTGATCCAGTCCAGGGTTCCTGCTAGACTGGTGCCGATTATTGGTTCTGGTCCCATGGGTGTGCACCCTGATCCACAGTTAGCCAGTTCATCGGCAGTTTCGTTACCTAGAACACCGCAGTGTCCCAGAACCCAGATAAGTTGGAGTTTATTACGTCTCGCGACTGATTTAAGCTTCATCTTACATTCTTGGACAATCTTAGAGGTAACACGCGCGTTCTCCAGAGCCTTAAGTGCAGCTTGACTGTCACTACAGACTCCTATATGTTTCCCGCATCATTTCCTCCCGATTATCCATTCCGCTACTTTCAGAATGGCGAAAATTTCCGTCTGAAAGACGGTAGTCAGCCCACCCAGTGAGTAGTAGCATCTGACACTCCCATCGAGGTGCCATCCAGCTCCAGTACCTTTAACGGTGTTGGATCCGTCAGTGAAGAAAATATCCGTCAGATCCCCTAGCATGGGCTCTGGATTGTCCCACTGGCCACGCGTTGGGAACCTCACTTCAAAGTTTCTCCTAAAGGATACTACGGGTATTAGGCAATCCTTAGGGGCCAGCAGCAACGGATATTGCACTGCTCAATCAATTCTCAGTCGAATTACAAGGTATGGGGTATGGTATGAAAGGCCTTTTCCATACCTTTCTATTGGTATTCAACATTAGACAGGAATTCGTATTCGAACCAACAACGAACTGTATGAACTGTATTAAGACATGGGCGTAGCACAGCAAATTAACATGTCTACCGTATGGACGATGGCCATGTCTGCCGTATGGACGATGAAGCTCCGGCGAAAAAGGTGTTCGATGCGGTAGTTGGAGGTCGACGGCAAAAAGGGGGGATCAAGTTGAGTACGCCTTATCATCTCTTGTTGTGACCAAGGGGCTCGTTGTTTGTTTAAATTTAAGTACCATGCATGGTTCACACCCTGTATATTTTAGCATTTTTTCATTGCAACATTAAAATGGCGAAATAAATACGCTTTGGACATTTTAATATTCCGTTTTTCCTGTGCAACTGCTTGTAGTTATGTAAATTAATATCAGCAAAGTGATGTTAAAAAACATTTGCATAACCTGTGGTAAGTGGCAAAAGATACAACTAAAGCTGCCGCCAACGATACAACTTCACGTAATGGCCTAAGTCAACAAAGCGCAATCTCACACCTAAGCTCACTGACTCTGCTCATTGATTGAATTCACCAATCCGGTTGTAGGACTAGCAACGAAGTTTGCCAACATACGAATGCGATCGATAGGCAGTGCAGTAAGTTGAGAACTGCAATTTCAATCATGGACACATCACTCACACGGTGACGATAAAGCTCCATCCTGGAAAAAGCTGATAAGGTAGCGGAAAATCCCGCTGTCGCTGTTGGTACACAGCGTTGACTACGCGCGTGCATTGTTGATTCTACAAGTATTAGAGGTGCAAATATCCCACTGTCTGTGCGTGTAATGCGGCTGGAAGGACTATCGCGTGACGGGGCTCGGGCTGAGAGGATAAAGCCGATTGTGTTTTAAGTGCGAGAACGTCGGCTGTAGGCAGTACAGGGTTAGTGCCATACACGTTTTGCCTTCGAGCCACTCGACCGGCAGAGCATGCGGGGACTAGTGTTTGCTCAAAGTGCGAGTAGCTGCAATTGTTGACTTGGGCTCGCTAGTGTTTGCATACATGCATTTGGAAGCTGGAATACAAAACAAATAAAAACGAAATCAAGGGAAAAGCCGGCCAAGAAACCAGACGGTGGCAAAAATTATAGTAAAATTCTTTTCGAAATAATGGTGATTCTGTTGAGAAACGGTGGCTCTGGCTGTGATATGCATAGACATATCTACAAACATACATACATAGTTATTAGAGATCTTACCAGCTCTAAACTCGTATATCACTACAAACTTCATAATTTTGAAGCAGGCGAAACAAATTATACTCATACTTGTGTATGTATATACCTAATATATGTACGACGGTTGACTTATTTACTTGCAATTTGCAGATCTCTGGCCTCCAGACATCATCAGCCTTTTTGCAAATATTGGCAAAACGGATTTGTGAACAAACGGAAGCTATTTATGGACTTGCGTCAGTGAGTTCTCGAACAAGTACAAATACAGCTGCACATGCGGTTTGTTTTGAACAAACATGATTTACAAATTTTTACAAATGGCATGAGTTGTTGCTTGTTTTTGGAAATATGAACTCTAACTGCAAATTCACAGTTGTTTCCTTGTAAGGGTATGCGGAGTTGTATAGGATCGTGATTCACTGGTATAATCGCTAAATGAATTAAACGACTGTCGAACTTAGATAATGCCGCTGCACTTGTCATCCCTGCGAAGTACGTAAGACCTTGCACAGCATCAGTAAATATCAATTGCGCCTCGGATATTTTTCTAAACAAAATTTCACCTAAATGTAACCAAGTTAAAATGTTAAAATTCAAAATGAGTCGAAATAAATCGATAAATAAAAAGAAATATAGCGATACGCTTTGTTGGATATCAATTGATGGCTGAATCATCGTTTTTATTTTGATTATTCAGTCTTTGGTATACAGTTGCACACCAGAACAAACGTAATTGGCTCACCTCGAGAAAGTGCTACTCGTATTACGCGTAGTGCTGTTACTGTTGCACAGTTTGGAATATTACTCGGACTACTCTTACTCGCACTTCCACTAATGGATTGCTAATACGATTAATACTGTGTTGGTAAATTATAGATTCGCTGATACTATTTTGGTATTTTAAACATGGGATGTGATAACATTTCCGCCCAAGTCACCAAAGCCTTCTATTTGACACCGATTCAACACATTCCTCACTTCCAAATCAGAAGTCTTACTTATCAGTTTTCAAATGCTCATATGAGCAATTTGTTAAATTCAATTACGCATAAAATGAGACTGTTAACAATTTGACATTTGAAATGAAATGAACGAACAAATGAAAACTAAACACATTGCTCTGTACGAACAAGAAGAAAGTCCGTATATTTTTCGAGCACGTAAAAGCGCGCAATACAGATTCCGACTGCGCCTTATCAGAGAGCTTATCAGCGTTGTCTTCGCGGGCGCAGCTTCCAGATTAGGCTCGAAATCAACCACTTGTTGAAAGTAGTATTTCTGAGGTTGATTTCGATGCACAAACATATTTACTGTATATACATGTTTACTAAATATATATGAGTATCTTCACAAACATACACACCATCCACGCATATCTCTGCGTGCTTGGACTCGGCGTGCTTGGACATCGGAAGCACACATACAAAGTTAAATTCAGTTCATTTGGGCGTATGAAATTGTGTTGCAATTTTGTGCAGATTATAATTACTGTTTGCTTAACATTATTCAATGTATATTATTTTTAATTGGTTCTAGTCAGTTAGAGATTGTTAATTGCGTCTGTAATTAGATTTGCGCGCATCGCTGAGATGTGCCAGCCTTTTGCTTCCTTTCTGCTTAGTTGATACTTAGAGAAGAAAATTTCGCGAAGCTATTTGTGTTGTATAAATTTGTAGTAAACATACACAATCACTTACTCTTTTAATTTGGTATTAAATTAAGTTTGCCCGTCACCATTAACGCCAAAGCTGCCTCATCTTAAAAATAAAAGCTTCTGCAAGATTTTCGCATTTCTACGTTTGCGGCTTGCTTTGTCTTTCAGCCGATGTTCTAAGAATAATTGTTGCGATATTTCATTGCATTCTCCCGTCTTGTATGTCTTCTATATTTCAGTGTGTGAGCATATTTGAGTATTTTGTATTCGTCGACTTAGTTTAAACAATGGGCCTTTTTGTTTTCCTCAATTTTCCCAGAATTTATAGTTCATAATTTCGATTTTAATTAGGCTTTTTATGATGAATGCACTGCGGCAGCGTTGGTTTCTGTTGGTTCTTAAGATGACTGAATATGAGCATTAAAAAAGAGACAGTATTTTCCAAAATATCGACCATTTAAATTAGTGTGTGTTAGCTTATCATTTTGTTTTGTATTTTAAACAATAAGATTTGTGTTTTCATGTTCTTATTTAATTCAAGAAACATGGAAGCATTACAATACACCAGGGACCAATCAACAGTCAAAACAGTAGACTTATCGAGGTGATCGTGCACCAAAGAAGGCTAAATTGGGTCTGGCGGCAAATGAAGCAGTTTTGACAGTTTGTTGCTGTTTGTTGTTGGTCTCATTTCAATTACCGTGAAAAGGGTAAAACAATCAGCGGCGAAAAGGTTTTTGAGCTCCTCAACCTTAGTGATGCATGGATGCACACAATCTTTTGGGCTACTAACTGCTACTCTATCCAGGATATTCTTCAGATTTAGCAATTTAGACGATTTCCTATTTGCGAAGAGTGGTTAGCCGATAAAAGTTTTGGATCTAATAAAGATCATCACTGAAATAACCGCCTATATTGAGGATTTTGAGAACACCTATTATATTTGAAAGAGAAAACAATGCAAAATTTGACTAATAACATGAGTCGAGTTAAAAGAAGAATATGTTGAGCACTAAAACCATTTTTGCCGAACAAATTTATTTTATTCAAAAAGTCACAAACTTATCAAACTAATTAACGTAATTAACGTAATTGTCTTATCTCAAAATAAATCCAAACAATTATCCCATCCCTAAAATATCATGCTGTTTAATCTAAAACAAGAGCAAAAAAAATTATGAGAATTCTAATTGAATTTGAATTGAGTTAAATTAAGCTGAATAATTTGTATTTTTCGGAATGTGGAATGGAATGTTAGGAAAGCACTCGAGATTAGTTCGAAGATCACGTATACTAAGACTTCATATGTGGTCTTACCCTTTTGCTATTTTGCTGTTATGCAACATGAAGCTTTGTGATCTCCTGAGCGCCCTATGATGCCAGAAATTCAAAATTTTTCGGTATTTAGAACAGTTTGATGTCTAAAGTATTTTGAATTAAAAAAACTTAATGATTAATCTTAAATTTGAAAAATAAGCAGTTTTTTTAGAGCCTATCTTGCTATGTTGTAATTTTTTACAAAAAGGGACATTTTTAATTTTAGTTTTAAACGTTTATTCAAACTCGTTTTTAGAATATTTATAGCTAAAATGACTGAAGAAATATTTTATTTTTACTTATAAGTCAACACTTTTATGTTCGATTCTGTTGATTATTATTATGCCCAGAAATATTAAGGATATAAACGAGAAAACTTTAATAAAATTCGAGGACTCAGATTTATCCGATTTAGAGAACTGAGGAAAACCCGATCTTTTAAATGACGCTTTCGATGAAATTGATACGTTCTTTATATAAGAACGTTCTTAAGAAGATCAATGTTAAAATGTTTAAACAAATTAAAGTTTATATATTCATATTTATATTCATTTGCTTCATATACATTTATTTATTTTGTTTACATTCATTTGCTTAACAAATCAACAAAAATCGTTATATCACAAAAATTGCAAATATGATTTTTTTCATTACCGTTGAAGTAAATTGTTGCAATATAAAATCATTCCAAAAATGAGATTTGAGAAAACTTTTTTTAAAAAAATTTTTTGAAACGTTGTTACTATGACCACGCAGAGGACTTAATCGGAGAATTTGTAATTTTAACATTCCCAAGTAAAAAGCTGTAGCGAATTTTCTCCTAAATTACCAAAAGTATTCCAATACAAGACTCGCTTACACTGAAAGAAATCAGTTTATTCTCATTGTATTGAGATAATGCCTGAGATGTAAGCTTAGTTAAGCACCTCTTTCTTTTTTTTTTATCACAAGGTGTTTATGCGGAAAATTTTTATCTGCAATGGGAAACCCTTCCGGCTGGCTTCCTACAGAGCTCTTACATTATTCCGAAATATCACTTCTGCCTACGTGGGGCCGTTGAAAATATATTTGCTAACCAGTCATTACGGCCGTTGCATTCGAGCCCTTTGTGTCCCGAGATTCAATGTCTAAAGTTACGTTTTGCCAGTTAATTTTAAAAGTTTAGCAATTCTCAATTACTCGTGGTGTGAAAACGTAAATTTTTTGGCGTAAGAATTCTCTTGCGAAGACTCAATGGTACAGATTAGACTCTAAATAATTTAAGCCAGCTTCCATCCCATGACCCCAGCCCAAACAAAAACTTAAATATATGTTTTTTAAAAGACCAGTGCTTAAAACAGAGCAGAAGCTTAGGGCCAGACGTAACGCTAGTTAAGCTTACATTATAAACTACGGATCGATTAATTAATACTTCAAAATTTGCTTGCAAAAAATACTGGCCTTTTCTTTGTTTTCATTGGGCTGAATTCATGGGTGAGTGAGAATTTATAAAAATCAACTACCAATCAATTATTAAGTCTTAATGAAATCGTATACTGGTCCTTAACTCTTTTACCAGAAATATTTTATCGTATGTATACTTATGTTTGTGAAAACATAGAAATGTTTAGGACACAGTACTCATTGAAAACTTCATACATAAATACCGTAAAAACGAACAATTTATTGATTTCAATATAGGCAAACGGGTACGAGAAATGTTGTTGTTACACTTATGGGGTGTTCCAATAAAAATGCAATTGCATCCCATTATCTAAGTAAGGCTAAATGGCTCTTTAGAGTGTAGAGAAAACAGTCCTAATAAGATAAACTATAAATATCCGTGTTCCTATCACCAGAACGTTTCGGTATAAAGGCGTTGTTGGAATATTTCGTGCTTTTGTAATTAGCACGTTCTCTCATATAATCTTAATGTAGCATATAATAAAATCTTAAATAATTCAATTTAATAAAATTTAGAAGCATTTAGCTACATCAAGGTGACTAATAGTCGCGTGAACAGCGAATCGCGCGTTTATACCTGTGCAAAAAGTCAATATTTACAGTGCCTCACGAAAGTATTCGGAATTTAATATTTCCATTTCCATATTTTTTTCCGCCATACTTTATTTCCACAATCAGGTCCAAAGATGTTAAATTTGATTTCATCGCTAAATATTATTTTCGACTCAATTGCATGGTTTTTGTACTTCTCCGCGAACTCTAATCGCTTTTTCCGGTTCTTCGCACTGATAAGGGGTTTGACACGTGGACTTTATTGCTGACGTGGACTTTATTGTATTCAACAAGACTTCTATTAATTTCTGGAGCACAATTTCGTGTGCCTTGTGCCTTGATTTGCCTAATGATAACAACTTTATCGTGGGGCTTTAGTTTTTGAGGACTGCCATATCTTTGACCTAGCTTAGCTGAATTTCTTTGCAGATTTCGCAATCTCTTTGACAGTTTTTCCTTCATCTCGTAGGTTATATATAATTTTTCTCTCGTCCAAAGTGGTTTCTTAAGATTAACTACCCATATGGTCAATAAAATGTTAAATTCAAACAAAAACCAAACACACTTGTCAAACTCTTCTGCTGAAATAAATGCAAATCTTAATAATGACGAAATCAGTTTGACAACATGACGGGATATTCGCAAAGGATACCATGATTGGGTAATTACGAATACTTTTGTGATGTGAATTGAATGAAATTTAAAGCCATTGTATCCAAATTCGATTGAAATTTTGTGCAACAGTGAAAGGTAATAAACCAATCAAAAGATATGAACACTTTTTATGCATAATAATTTAGATTAAAGATAAACATTTTGATCATCTTTTAGAAAAATTTAAATGCCGAATACTTTTGTGAAGCACTGTATTTTCATGTCAAAAAATTTAGGAATATTTTTTTAATGATTTTCGTCACTTCTTTCGTTTATTTGCGCGAATTGTTAATGTCTTAAAATAGTTTCTTCATCCAGCACGTTTGCAAAATGTTAAGTTTTTCTGGGATCAACAATCACAGATTGAAATATAAATTTAGCATGAAATAGCGTTTGTGCTATGAGAGTCCTCCACTACCTCCATACGATTTTAAGCAACGTTTTTCGCGGATTTCTTTAGCAGAAGAAATGCGACCGTACGGTTTTGCCACATGCAATTGTTGTGCTGAAACGAATTCATGTGACGCAGAGGCAGGTAAAAGTGTAACAAATTGATTGCTGCTCTGTGGACGGTGAGCCACCTCGAGCGTAGCTAAAAGTACTCTACGTTATGTTTCGCAAAATTATCAAAACATTTAGTACGTAGGGTATGTATACGTTTATATGTGCCTTTCAGCAATGTAATTGAGTTCATTGACAGTCAATAAACTTTTGCCGTCAAGTCATGTAAATATTTCTGAATGCGCGAATACTGGATTGAGTATACATATCAGTAATGACAGCGAAAAGTTCAAATTCACGCGTTATCAAAATCAGCGCGGGAATGTCTTTTTGGATTCGATTAACACACTGTAAAAGCGCTACACTCAATGCGCGCGCATTTTAAAATACCGATTGCATCTGTAATCATTTCTTTTAAATGAAAAACTACTGAATACTGTATTTAGGCTATGCTAGAAACAATTTTTTTAATTCCAAACAGATTTGTTGGTATATTAATTGCAAAAGTCGCAATTGTAAATGATAATATTGACATAATTTGTGAGCATAGCATACGAAAAATTTAATTCAACGGTCCGATTTTCCGGTTCGATTACTAAATTGTTCTGGTGCTATCCACCAGAAGCAGATACAAATTAGAAGAAGAAGCCAATTGACCTAACTTAGCTATAGTTTCTTCTTTGATATTCCTTTTGCCAAAAGTAATCAATTAAGTTCATTCAAGTTAAGTATTATCTAATGTGATCAGCACGCTTTAAAGGGTCGCAAGCTATCTCATGTCAATTTAAGCGCATATCGTTTCTCACCACAGATTCATATGTACGTATCTTCTGTTAGTTTACAACAATTTTTATACTTTTTTATACTTTTTATTATTATGTTCTTATTTTAATTATGGTGAGTCGGAGTCCGAACCCATGACCCTGCGACGTGCAACCCTACGCATCCTAACCACGTGGAAATTACGATCGCAAAATCAGTGAGTAGTCGGTGTTTGTACTAAGCTAATTTAGTAGACTGCTTATAGCGCATATGGTTGGTATGGCGCTGGGAGAGAAATGAATCAATCCCATTTATTCTATTTGTCCAGTTTTTGTTGTGCGTCATTTTGTGTCTCTCATTCGCATTTAAGAGTTCGTTTGCATTTGAACAATGCATATGGTTCCAGGGTCCTGATAATGTTTAACGGGTCATGATAACAGAATTTATAAATAAATCGAAAGTGCTTCGATTGAATGGTGATACGAGCAAAAAACAAAGCTCAAGACTGCTTCTAGGAAGCTGCATGAGAAATGAAGAAATTATTCATACATAGTCATCTTCAACATGAAATAACCACTTGATGATCTACAAAGCACAATTAGGCAAGTTGTCTGAGCGTTGGCTATCACTTTCAATCACTTTGGACATTCCATTGTTATGTTGTTAAACAAATATCTTACAAGTTGTAAAAAACAACTGCCCCATAATTGCCAATAAATTTAATGTACAATCTACAAAAACGCCGCCTGTACTAAACTAGGGTACTAACACACCCGTCCGCCGCATATAAAACACATAAAAATTAAATAGATTCTTTCGGCGTCAACATCTTCGTCTGTCAACAAAAATTAATGACTTCATAAATCACCACAACCACCAGCACTACACACACCCCACGAAATATGAATACGGCCCTGCCAGAAAGGGGCGCGCATTTCACTCGTTTTGCGGTAACATCAATTAAGCGTACCAAGAATGCTAAACATTTTTAGAGAAAATCCACAAAATGCCATAGAAACCACAAACACACAACCTCCCATTCGACGCTCCGCCACCGTCGCGGCGATAGAATTTTCAGAGAAATTCGACCAATCACTTTCAATGCAGTGGAACGAAAACGCGACTGCCATGACAATAAGAGCGACATCAGAGCAACAGAAGTGCGACACGATCGCCGCAATGCAAAGTACTTGCACGTCGATAGTTCGGCACAGGCCACGACAATGCTGACAGCTGAGCATAAATTGTTGATTCTAAATACAAAAACGGGCGAGCAGAAGGAAGCGCTTGGAGCCGCAGACGGCATATGTGCTGCACGTGAGTCGGTCGCAGCAAAGGGTACCAAACTGCATAGTTTGGTAGTTCCGGTCCCCAGATCCCCAGAGCGACGTATTCAGATTTGACCTCGTCAACGAGCAGAAAGATCAAGTATTGATTCCCGCATATTGTATGTGGTCGCTGTAGATGCTCCTCGGGGATCGGATACCCCGCAAGTTGATTAGATTAATGCGCTAACATAAATTAGCGTTCGAGCGACACCGCACAGCACACGCGTGCCAACACCACCACGCACACGAGGACTTGCATCTTAGCCTAGAGTGCGTCTATTAGAACCTCGTTAAATTCATGTTAATGCACACGAGGTAAGCGCAGCGCACAGCAACAAATGCGAAACAAAATGCAACATTTCCCCCCGCCGAAAGCGCGAGCTCGCGCATGTCGCTGCACTTGTCAGGGCGAATGTCTGTGTCGTGCGTTCCTGAGGGAATTTCACTGCTTATCTGCTTGACACCGCCGTTGGCATGTCGGGAGAAGTTGTGTGGCAGCAAGATTGATGCTGCTGCTTATGTGTTTATCCCTGTGTCACGGGGTGATCGTTGGGTATTTCGATGGGGTTCTGTGTGGCAGCAGAGATCAGTTTTGGAAACAAATTAAAATTGCATTAGGCGCACTTGCTTGATTCGAAGAGACGAATAGAAACGACAACTCGCACAGTTAAAAGCGCACTTAATTTTCGCCATTCAACATGAGAAGATATCGAAAGTTTAAGGTATTGAATTTTAAGTTTAATTAAGGTTTAATTAAGGAAAATATAGTCTACATTCATGGCGCATGCAGGATTTTCTTTCGGGGGGCGGTTTCGTGTAAATTTTTTGAGAGCTTTGCAATAGAACAAAATTAAAAATTATAATGTAATATCATAATTAAAAATAAAGCAGACTGAGATCCAAAACATGTATGTTTCCCCTACCTGACATATTTTGGCCCTGAAAGTTCAAAATAGGAAATTTATTTAAAAGGAGACAATTTTTCTCTTTTATTTGATACCCATATCTTCATTATTGCACAACCGTAAATATTTAAAAAAATATTTGAAATGTGTATGTCCTTAAAATTTTAAAGTCCTTTAACCCTTTCGCTATTTCGTTCCTATATGGCACATGGGTACTTTGTACGTCTGCATCCTCTACATTTGTTTGTTCGTCCTTAGAATAGTTTGAAGTTTTAAGAAAAATACGAAATTAACCCTTCTGTCAGTACGAAGCTACGTGGGTACCTTTTGCATTTTTGAGGTAAGAATATCCTACTTTCGGCCAAGGAAAGCTATGCTACATAACTTTTAGAACAGATTTAGATTTTAGATTTTTTTAGATTTTTGAATACTTCATACAAAATACAGTAAAACAATACAGTTTCAACGTGAAATAACTCGTTTATATTCGAGTCAAAGCAAGTTTATTCAAACAAGTAGTGGACCAAATTTGAAATTTGCATTCAGAGTTGTATTTCAAGATAAGTTAAATTCATTACATCCGATCGAAGTCATCGGCTTTACATGCGTGTTACTCCAAGAGAGAGAGGCCTGGAAGACTAGCCAATTGCCAATGTAAGACAATAGTAGTAAAAGCACAAATTTGGATTCAAATCTTTAAAGTTTAAACCCTGTGGCCGCAATGCTGCAGCCTTTTTGCTTTTTTGCAGCCACCTTTTTACTTCTGAGGTACTTGCGGAATACCTATTCGCAAAAAGTCTCACTTAGGTGTTAAAACTTGATTTTCGACCCCTAAAGTCATCGATATTCGGTTTCATAGCGACAAAATCTTTGGAGTTGTACTTTCCAAAGAGCTATGAATCTGGGTGGTTCATCCAACTATGCGCCACGGTAAAGCAGTGTCAGGTAACAACCCAAAACCCAAAGTCATTTGTATTTACAATAGTAAAAAGGTTGATAGACGTTACGGCTCAATGGTTGAGCCATTTCATTACTAATCATGCAACGAAAAGGTGCCTAGTGGTAGCTAATATGCTCAATTTTTGCAGCTTGATAGCATATATTATTCTCAGTAAACATTAATAAGATACCACAAAAAAGTCAAACGCCGTGAAGAATATCTTGTGAAGGTAACGCGAGGGGGTATTCGTGGTTCAAACCCGTAAATATCTCCTAGCTACAAAAATTATGTGTGACGCAGTGATTTCAAATGGTATTGAAGTCAAAAGTTGTATGCAGAACGCCTCTTAAAATGAAGTCCTGTGTGCGCCGCTGATGCCGAAAATTCAGGAAAGAATATCGCCCTTGTTATAAATTTTTTACATTCAAAACGGTTTTGAAGCAGTTTTCGGAGCACAGACGCCCTTATGATCGTTTCTGCAAACGTCAGCAGGAACAAAACGAGACTCCGACCAAAAGCCCATGAATCGAACTATATCTATTCCGATCGTTGTAAGCAAAACCGTAAAACAAGAAAATGCTGAAATTATTGCACTATTAATAAGTGTTTAATGCTATCAACTTGAATTAGTAATAAATAATGCTTTGTTTTAAAAGCTAACATCGATTTTTCAAAATTTTGCGCTATTATTTTACTTTTCCTATACAAATTGCATGAAGGTCCCCGGATACCTTCGTATTGATGGTAAGTGGAATTTTTTCGTATTGACAGAAGGGTTAATAAACTGAATATTTAAGTTTAAAGAAGAGAAGTATACACGTTCTTTTAACGGTATATCTTGACATAGTAAAGGAAGAAGAAGCAGAAAAATTAGACAACTTTTTTAATTTGACGATTTCTTTCAATTTAGATACTTTTTTTTTTTAATTTTGACTGAAGTAAATGAAGATATATTCAAATTTTCGTTATGCGTAAAAAGTTTTATATTTAAGGGGTCATTCTCATGTGAAATTTTGTAAAAATCAATTTTTTTTAACATATTTGGAATGTATCATCCTTGTAGAAGGTGCTGTCAAATTTTTATTGGAAAATTTCAAGTATTTCGGCTTCTACAGACATTTATATAACGAGCGGTGAAGGATTCTAGCGGTTAGTCAAAACTTTAAACGTGTTTTTCTCGGAACGCCTTTTTTTGAAATGGCGGGGATGATTTAAAAAAAACCATTCATCCGATCTCTCTGCGATTTTGTCACGTCATTCTACATACTGTTAGCTATCGTCCCTAGTAAATTCACTCCGATATGTTAAAAATTTCATATTTTTTTTAATTGATAAAATCTTCAAAAACAACCATTTTTTACTGTTCTAACTTCCAATGCCTGCCATTTTGTGAGATTCTTATGAAAAAATTCAAATTTACTACGGGCGAGAGGTACGTTCATACTGATTAAGAATTTCTTTGAAATTTATGTTTCAGATAATCCTGTGACTCAAAACAATCCCCGCCAGCTGACCATGACGCGGCAGAAGCCGTGTTTTTTATTTGAAAAAAAGTGTTTGAAAAAATTAAAAAAATTTTTTTTTTATTTTTTATTTTTGTACCATAACAATGAATAAATTAAAGTGGAATATCTTTTTTGATAATTCCTCGTATTCACAAAGGAAATAATTTCTGAAGAATGTCCATTTTTCCTGTCCGCGCATGAGAATGACCCCTTAAGTAATTATTTCAGCCACAACGATGTGATTGCTCTCATAGAAAAGCACTCTAAAATACAGGGTCCGAGCATAAAAAGTTTCTAATGGAATGTTTCTAATATAACCACATAGAAGCCTAAAACGTAAAATTTAAAATTTTAACTTTTCCCAGTAAAAACCTGTAGCGAAAGGTTTAAAAATCACTTTGGGTTAGAAAATGAAAAACTGACTATGCCAGGTAAATGACCTCTAGTTTCACGCCTATATCAACATTTGGATGGGTCACGGTGTAATAAATGTAAAGTTGGTGTTTTCACTCAGTGCATCATAACTTTGTCATTTTTCTTGCGATTCCATTGATGGTGGTAGGCTTAATATTTGCACAAATAATATATTTTTCATCTTAGGTTTTGAAACCAAAGGAAATAATTATAATAATAAATAATTATATCTATAAAAAAACATTAAAAAATTTATGATTTTTAAAAATGATCGAAAAATTCACTTTTTTACAACTTTCATCGTCAGTAATTTCTCCAAGTCTCATCTGATTTGGACAATCTGTATATCTCTGGAAAAGCTAAGGTATTATCTTCTGACCGACGGACATCTTGTGTTAGTCGGATGGTTCGTTTACGAGATATGTGCTCATAACTGAAACAACAGGGTAAAAACTAGATTTTCGAAGATTTGAAAACGCTTCTCACAAAATTTGTTGATCTTGAGTTTCGTGTTCAGCAGCCCAAAGTTAGTCTAGAAAACACTTTTTTTTTAGGTGCATTTTTTATGTCGAGTAGTGTTATTGATGATTGAACATATATGCGACGGTTTTTAATTAAATTTCTGTACTAACTTAAAAATATTTCGGGGGTTTAAACTTTCTCTTATATTGTAATTGTTTAAAAATGCCTCTGAATTGTGATTCTAATATTCTATTCGAAATTGGGAGTAGAAAGAGGTTTCAAGGGTTGTTTGTAACTTTGAAACTTTATTCCGTGAAATTGGTTTTATATAATGAACTTCATTTCATTTCAACGATCCTAAAAGAGACGATCCAAGAATCGACCCAATTTTGTGCTTCTTCATAAGAAGTGAAGTGCTCTTCGGCCAGGGCATTAGTTATTGACCGGAACAGATGGTAGTCGGAAGGAGTAATAACTTGTGAATACGGCGGGGGTAAGATATCCCATTGAAGCGTATTCAAAGTTTCCTTGACGATTTTTGCAACATGTGGCCGAGCATGCTTGTCAAAGCTTTTAGTCGCATATTAATGACACTCGGTGGAAGTTTCTACTAAGTTGCGCCCTTCGACTGGAAGAATGGGGTGAGTATTGGACGAAGGGTTGCACCGCTTATACAACTTATCATCATTGATATGGAACAACTTTGAGATTATAAGTTGGATAGTATTGAAATTAGTATAACGTTCTCACTCGGATCTGTAGTTCCATTGTTGAAATTCATTGAGAATTGAGCATTGGAGAAACGACCGATTCTTTAAGTATTATTTTGAAACTAAAAGTTGTACAACAATTACACTCGGTACAAACTTATATTTATTAGTGCCCTTCAACTGGGAAAATGGGACTGGCATTGGACAGGAGGCGTCAATACTACTGAAATGTTTAGTATGGAATAGCTATGAACTTGCAAGTCGGACAGCATTGAAATTCGGCGTAGAACTTCAGTAAATTTGAAACATTGGACGAGAGGCGTCGGACTTTTCAAGCAACCCAAACCCGTAATATCGAACAATGAGCACACGCACCAAAATAGTCTTTGTAAAAGCTTTCAATATAAATAATATTTTTATTGCCTATGATTGCAACTGGATATATTCGTACGTTTAGACGAAATATATTTTCAAGGATTCGCGCAAAAATTTTGCATTTCACTTAGTCAAATTTAATTTTTGCGAAATATGTTCATATCACAAATTTAGGGAAATTCCCTCTTTGTGGATACAAGCAAATTGATTTGGCAGAGCAATTGAAATGTGTTTATATTCTGTGAACTATCAATGCAATCAGACGTGTTTGGTAAAGACATTTTTTATAGGCAAATTCGTTTTTCCAACGTAACATATATTTTAAATTTAACGAATTAAGATAAAAGGTGAGCCAAAAAATATTTTATATTCATTCAGTTTTTTATATTTTTTTATTTTTGTGAAATATTTTATGTATCCTTGTTTTTCACTAATTTTAATAAGTTTTATAGATAAGGAACCAATCATACGATCAATGTCTTTCTTTACACGGTTTTTCCTGGAACCAATCTACTGTGTAAAAACAGAATTAGGTGTATTTCAAAATTAGGAAAATTTAGCAGACTCAAACATTTGTGTACATGTAAATTGCGAAACTCAATAAGTGAGAGGGGCGACATGTTTGATTTTGTGAAAGCACACAGAATCCACATCCAACAGCCATATTTCCATATTTACCAACAATGCAGCACAATATTGACATGTGGTTAAACATTTCAGTCGCTTGCTTGGTTATTCGGTCTACTGGACAAACGGTCGCCCAAGTTCAGAGACCATGCATGCAGAAGTGCGTGACTAACGGCTACCGGTAGCCATCTACTTCGGTAGCTAAATACAAAACGGAGATGCGAAAATCATAAATGAGTAATAAAACAAAAGCCGCAGCGACAGTAGCAGCATCGGTACCACAAGTAGTATCGGTAGTGCCGGTAGCAATGTGCAGCGACAGTGACAGTACTCGCAGCAGCCAGCGAAGGCAGCAACAAACACTTGAAGAGCCACGTCAATGTGTACACGCCTTAATGGAAAGGCATACACAGCGCCGAGCGAGACCCACCACACTTATTACAATACATACGAATGCCTGTATGTACGTGTAGGTGCATCAGCGGTTGTGCGTACTGATCGCACAAACGGAAAAGGTCTCCGACTTCACTCCAGCCAGCCACAACCGAAAAAAAAATTCCAAAAAGAAGAAACACAACACTGCCAAGTCAAAGATGAAGTCAAAGTCGGAGTCGGAGTGGAAACTGCAGCTAAAACCAGAGATCGATTCGGGACCTTACTTAGCGCTTTGTGAAAGGAAGTTGTTCAATCTCAGTGGGGGAAATCGTACGCCTTGACTAAATTGAGTGGCGACAATGATGACGACGGTGGCGACGACGACGACGATGGCGACGACGCAGAGGCGACTTTAAGTTTGCTTTTTAATTAAAACACGTGTGTGATCTTTGGTCTGGAAACTCCACTGCAGCAGCGATTGTTTTAATTGCGCTTTTGCAGACGGGCATAAAAACAATGCCAAACTTGTGTACAGAGTCCCCACCTTGATGGAAGACCAATTGCAACACATGTTCTTGGCTTGCAGCCTGATTTCAGAAACATCAAACACGGTTGCTGAATGAGTACGAAAGCTTCCTAAGCTCGAACAATGTGACACCATCACTCATGTGGTTGGAATCTACGAACCTAATTAACGACGAAAAGTTCAACTGTTTTTTCATTCATAATTGTTGCCAGCCCTTTCCAGTGACTTTACCGATTGTGTATGTGCGTACATATGGATGTGTGGATGCTGGAAATGAACCTCCACTTGAAATGTTTGCCAACAACTTGAGCATACGCCAAACAATATAAACACTTTAACGCTGAAATCCCAATTCTTCAAAGCCTCCCGCTCTCAATATGAAGTTCAATCTCTGTTCCGGCACATCCATGGCTCGCAGAGTCTACACACACACACACACGCACACAGTCTCTAGTTTAAAGCAAATACGTTGAGGGTATTTTTTATTGATCCCATCGTTTCACGTCCGCCTAAAATGTTTGCATTCGATTTTTGATGCAACGTGTCGTTTGTTGTTGCGCATGATCGCTCCCCAGTCGGTAGCAACTATGCGTTGTTGATGGCGCAGTACTTGTTTATTTGTTGATTTGCAGTCAGCCACTGCTGTTGCTGGCCGGTGGTCGGTCGCTGACGACCAGTGGCCGGTAGCTCTCTAATTTAACTAATGATCGTTGTAATGTTTGATGTTTGTTTGACATGCTGGACGCAAGCGCATGAAATTTTACCTGCCCGTCTGCGCATAGGCATTTGTATTTCTGTTTGTCCGTAATGAACTCCGAGTAGATTGGTGGTCTGAAGTTGACGGGTTTATTTGTCAAGAGTTTTATTGAAAATGTATTTACTTATTGATTTCCAATTAACAGTTGGCACCCGGGCCACAAAACCCTGCGGGGTCTTTAATTCGGGCTATGTACTGTTTTGATAATTTCGCATTAACTCGAGTTACTTCATATATGAAAACCTCCCAAATTGTATTACTTTATAATCTATGCAATTGGTCTGGCCTAAACGGAAACTTTTACTGATCTAACTTTTTTGATCAAAAGCTGGACTGCACTTTGATGGGACTGTAGTCCACGCTTCTTAACTAATTATTAAATATAAACAATCCTGACTGCTTCGATTTAGCGAAAATACGTTAACTCTCAAAGCATGAAAAACTCAAAACGACTCATATTTCTGATAAGTAAAAAATGCTGAAAAATTAAAATGTTTCATATTAAATCAATGCGACACACAAATTAGGCAGTTTGCGCTGCAGAACAGCAATTTCGATCAAGCCAACACACTAACTTTTTCACTCCTACTGAAACCTAGGTCCCACAATTTAATATAAATTAATGTTTACTTGTCTTTCGCTCGTCTCTTAGTTCTATTTTAACTTTAACCCTTTCGGGACGGAGTTTAATTTTGAAATCCAAAATACTCTTAGTAGAAATATTCTTATGCCATGAATGTTGGGGTTAGAAAATTATATTGGATGCTCAGATTCTGGAATCATCCTTTTATGCGAGAACGCTGAAATCGAAAATATATTTTGCGTGGGTCGTAAGATTTGAATAATTGTTATGTGGGCCATTAAAAACTTGCAGGGACGTATTATCCCAGTAGTCCCGAAAGGGTTAAAACGAGGAATAATCACAATATACGCATACGAAACCCCAACGGATCCGATCGTATTGCCGCCGGTAATTGAGATTACCCTGCATGCCATTGACTGGCCGAGTATTGAGTGCGAATACATTGTCACTCTCTCACTTTGTATTATGGGAGCTGTGTAGGTGATTTCTAAGAATTCAATAAAAGTTTAGTAATTAACACACAACCATAACAAACTCGCCAAAAAACCATACAAATTTAAAAAATTAGCACTTCATTAAAAAATCAGAGCTATGAAATATTAATTTGTGAACGCATTCAAATTGCAACCGACTGTAGTTCAAATTCATATAAAAAACTTGAACCAAGTATTGATTTATACATTTGCCGTTTAGCCAAACAGTAAACAGTGCAAGTATGTCGAAACACTGTGACAAGACAAGTGTCGTGAACTATGCTAGTCATGTGTGAGAGTGTGATCCATTTGGCACGAACCTGGGTCCATGTTGAAGCTCCACGCCGGTGATGCAAACAGCAACTGTTGATGGTAATATTTCGGTTTTACGTTGCAGCTTGTCTCCTTATTCTGGTGCAATTGGTCGTCTTGGCAATATTCCCAGAACATAGAGTGTTAAACTCGTTAATCTGTGCAAATTGTGCTTAATAATTACTAGTAATTGTCGAATCAAAGACACTAACGTGGGCTCCTATATGCGATTTCTTGTGTTGGTATTTCCTCAAATTTTGTATTGTTGCGCGCGTAATACCGCCGAACAAACCCTCGACTCGGGCATTTGTATCTAAGACGCTTGATGGGGCAAAATTTGATTAACACATTTTTCCAAATTTCTTCTTTGTTAGAAAATTAGCTCGCACTTCACACCTTATTGGAACACTTTTTGCTCTTGCTGCTATCTTTTCCCCGATATTTTTTTATTGTGTTTTTGCGCGAGGTGAAGGCGGATCGCGATCTGTTTTCGGCGTCGTTGGTTGCGGCGGCTAACATAAACGTGCGAAGAGACAACGCCAATGACAACGCTCGTAAAGTTAACGAGTGCAATCGGTCGACATCCCGTGCGTAAACGCGTTGACGTTAACGTAGTACAAAAGTAAAAACATTCATACACAATCCCGACCTGTTGTCGAATTGGAGCAGAAAATGGAATTGATGGTGTTTTGGCAAAATTGCCGCTATCACTACATCAACAACAATCTACAACTGGTACGCTGGATGAAAACAACAACAGCAATCGCTTCCAGTCAGGTGCATCCTGCGAGAGTGCGTTTGCACGCGTAATTGTGGAGCGACAATGCGATCACTTGTTCAACTGCCGACACGATCTCCACCACAACATCCGAATAAACAAAAGCACAAGATCCGCAAACTTTCAGTTATTCCATCTTTCACGTATTGCGCGTATTAGGTGCAAAACCTAAATATTTGCCCCTTATTTCTGGCGATGTGATGCCATGCGTTGCGATGCGAAGCGGCGCGACACGTTTTGCCTCCAACTTGTTGTTCGTCATCCGCGCTCGTTTCGACTAATACCGCATTCAACACGGCCGCCTGATGGCCAAGCAGCCAGCAAGTAGCATCAGCACAAACACCAAGCCGCGATCAATGCCAGCGACAGCATCAGCATCAGTAGCAAGAGTCGCTCGCGATTGCCACTTCACCGCGCGCCGAAGACGCCGTTGCTGTTATTGCCGCTGCTTTTCACGCTGTCGATGTTGCTGATGCTGCGTGTAATTGTGTTGGTGTTTTTGTTGTGGTTACCATTGTTGTTGTTGCTGGCAATAGTCGCGAGCACAAGTTGCTATTGCTTCTGTTTGGTCATTCACTTTTTGCCTTTCCACACAGCCGCAACCCGCCGCTGAATGGTTGTGTGAGTCGTATTGGTATTGGTGAGTGTTAATGGCGCTGTTTTGCAGTTGTGTAAAAGCGAGGGAGCGCAAAATAAAAATGAAGAACATCATTAACATTTAAACGCTATGCAGGGCCGTTTTGAAGGGCGCCCGCTGAAACGATATTTCGGTGAATTTTGCCGAACCTTTACCTTCATATATTTTCCGTTGCCAATTAATCAACCTTATAACATTGTGCAACAGGACAAGGACTTCCTTGGGAGTGTGGACTGCTCTGCCCTAAAACTAATTTCCATGTTTCAAACAGAGTTCTCCGCCGCTCTGTTTTATTTAATGTTGGCTTCAGCAAAACCCTTTGTGGCTCTGAATGCTCCTATTGTTAGATGGCTGAGTTGACCCTCTTCTAAATTTTTTAGATTTAAATCTCTCTTCTTCTACGAATATTTTCCGGAAAGAAAAATGCTATTTATCTCATAATTTTTAATGTTAAGGTTTTTATGCACACAAATACTTCTCTATCTTATATTCTTATTGTCTGTAAGGTGTTTTCTATAGACTAAATAAATAAATAAGAAGCAAAAAAATATGTTGGTGATTGAGCATTGTAAGCTATACCAATTTTTAAGGCTTTCGCTATCGATATTTGTGGTATTGGTAGTAAAAGGATTAAGGGGGGCACTCCATGAAACGCTCAAAAAAATTACCAATTTTCTTTATTTTACTGTACAAAAAAAGAAAGAGACAGGAACAATCCGTTTGGAACATCTGTAGGTATTAGTTAAAAGTTCAAAAAAAAAAGTTATACATGCAAAAAAATTAAAAATGGCAAACATATTGAACATCTACCGAGGCTTGGTTTAGAAAAAGACGTCTTCCCGTCCACACGATGCCGTCCGAAGTTAAAGTCTGAAACATACAAATTATATATCAAATTAATCAGCAGGCTTGTCGCAAGTGCTTGAACCTCAAAAACTATAAAAATTTTCAAAATTTAGCAACAAAGCCATATAAACTACAAAAAAGTTCGTTTTTTCTTACTTTTCTTTATTAAAAAAAACAGTAAAAATTCTTTGTTAATAGATTTCAGAGGTTCATGCACTTTTCTGTTCAATATCCTACAAAACGAGTATAAATTCGTGTAGATCGGTTCAGAATTTTTTTTTTATCATGTGGACTACAAAAACGTGTTTATGAGGAAACGCGTACCAAAGTTATTCGGAACACCTGGTGTGGCTGAGCGAGCGTCGATGAAAAGAACTGTGTCTCCGAAAGTTTTCAGAGTTCGTCTTTGAAACTTTGCAATAATGTTCTCGGATAATATATCTTGCGATTAAAGGAAAAAAAATAAAATCGATTTTTTTAAACCTTTTCATGGAGTGCCTTCCTTAAGCGCTACAAATATACAATGACGATTTTTTATGATTCTGGAAATCAAGTACATTCAATTTCTGAGGGGAAGTAAACCAATTTTGTTACATCTAAAGAAATATACTCCCAACAAAATATTTAATTTTACTTACTTTCACAATTTTTTTTTTACGCAATCCTTGATGTATACGTACCATACCAATTTGATTAGTCAAATGGTCAAATGAGTTCGAGTCGGAAACATCACTTAACTAACAAATTATTTTTACTAATTACTCCTTCGTAAGTCGGCCTCGATAGCTCAGCGGGTAGCGCGCTGGCTTCTCATACCGAGCGCTCCAGGTTCGATTCCTGGCTGGGGCTGGAAAGAACACTCATTTACTTCTATCGCTATCCACATGAAGGAAATGAGAATTACAAGAATCGCACAAGTGCGCTCTTGGCAGGCAATGGCAAAACCTCCAAGTGTGGAAAGAAAAAACTGCCAATCGCCGTTCGGATTCGGCGTTAAACTGTAGGTCCCCTCCCTCCCTTTCCCGCCATCCGTTTGAAATGTGTGTTGTATCACATGTTGGAAAAAACAGTGTTGCATACACATTTCAAACGGGTGGAATTTGTGGTATCACAACGGGCCCATAGGCCTAAGTGTGTCTCATACAGAGGCAGCCACTTAACCAACCAACAAACTCCTTCGTAAATTAGTCTATATAGCAGCCTTTAAGCTTGAAGTGATTTGTTTGTTTCAAGTCGATATGTTTCCAAATAAATTCGTACGTACGTTTATAAATAAAGATCCAAACTTATCGTAGAAATAAAAAAAAAATCATTAAAAGAAATCAATAAAAGAAAGAAAACTATTTAAAAAATGGTGCCTTAACTGGTTCGAAGCAAACCGCTACCGCTGTGAACGTCCCACCATTCACAGATTCTTTTCAGCGTATACCAAAACAAGCCGATCTCTCCGACCGCCCGACGATTTTGTTGTCGTTGTTATTACACAGTATGGCATTGTATCCATGTGGCGTATTGGATGTGTGCGTGTGTATCTGTGTGAGAGCGTATATCGCAACAGTACGAATAGTTTGAATGACTAACAATACGCAGCCGGGCGGAGTTAATGCTTGAATGGCCAATCTGAAGCAAGTAAGCGTATCCGTAGCGTTCCGCAGTGTGCGCGATGTCATGACTTCTTAGCGTCATTGCGCCCGCATCGCATCGAGTGACATTGTAGGCGGAGCAGATCGATCTCACTCGCACTGCATGTTATTGTTGCCGCCGCCGATGCTTGTGCTGCTACCGTTACCGCTGTCGCTGTGGTTTTTGTTGCAATACCGATGTTGGCTCTGCTGATGTTCTAGCTATTGTGATCGGAGCAGTTTTATTGTAGGATTGGAGGGACAAGTTCTTGACATTAAGACATAGCCATATATCTATTTATATCTGCCACGCGCTCAGCGCGATAGCGCCCTTTGCAATTAAAAAGATCCCTCATAATGACGATTATCTGCTTGGGAAGCAGTTCGGCGCGTTAAAAATTGACGCAATCCGATGACGTTGTCGTATTGACAATGGCGGCGAAGGCTAGAACGGTGCGGCGGAGTGCTGTTGTGGCGCTGCGCTGCATTTCAAATTGCGCTCAGGCGTTGCGTTCTAGTTGGTTAGAATTAATTATGAAGAAAAAGAGCGAAAACTGGCCGGAAGACAGACGCAGTCGTCCTCCTAAGCGAATATGGCTAATTTGAAATTGATTTCAAACTGCTTTAACGGCTGCCGCCAATTCGTTTATCATTTGCACACGTTAACCACGTTAGCTGGTCTGAAAACGAGCGTGAATGGGTGAGTGAGTGCTTGGTTGAAGCTGTGTGCGTGAGTGTGCGCTTCGATGTATGGGTTCGCCCGGTTGGCTTGGACACGCCTCCTACATTTGTCTCACCTGATATTCCGCGATGGTTTGCCAACAGCATCGTCAGCAGTCACCATGTGATGAAGCGTTTTCACAATGGCGGCTAGCACTCTGAAAATTTATGAAAACTTGTGATATTTTATGTAGAGAAACTTAGCAAAATTTTGATAAACATAAAAGTGACTGGTTATATGTGGGCTAAACACTATAAAAACTGTTAAACGGACATAGAGGTTTAAAAAAAGTATGTACCATAAGTATTCTTTTTGATTTGCTGTTGGTCTTGGCGATGTCTAGAAACATGAACCAGCTATTACTGAACTATGCGGGCTAACGCCAGTTTGGTTATTAAGCGCTGACAGATTATTATCCACCACTTTATTTAGCATGAGTCCGAGTGAATCCGAAGGTCTTAACACTAGATTTACCAGCAGGGGCGGATTCAGAAAAATATTTCGGGGGGGGGTTTCAAAAATTAATTCTTTGATATTCATAAATTGTCTTTTAATTTGTATGTAGTTTTAATGTCGATCCTAATATTTCGGGGGGGGGAGGTTTCAACTCCCAAAACACCCCCCTGAATCCGCCACTGTTTACCAGCTATTTAGATATAGCTATTTCTACCAAAACCAGTCACAATGACTGGTGTATAAGAAAAAGTCTTATTGAGATTTCCAGTCTTGATTCAGTCTTAAAAAATGAAGAAAAAAAAGTTCAAGAATATTAATTGTAATAGATAAATGGACTTGTAGACATTGTCAAATTATTGTCAGACTTATTGTTATTGCAATATCATTACATATTTGACACCATTTGCAGAAACAGAAACCGTGCCACTTTTAGTTGGTATATTAGCTTCGTGTGATTTTTGCCTTGAAGTCTGATATTCTGAAGAAAGTTCATCTGCTAATCGAAACATAATGTCTTTTCGTGAGATATTTTTTTCGTGAGGTATTTTTATACAACCTGATTTTTATACCTGATTTCACGGTTTATTTTCGTGCCATTTGCCAAATGTTTGGGTATAACCTTAGAAGGTTAAGCTCAAATGGAAAGAACATGTTAAAATGGAAGCAGCTGAACTTAACCTTAAGTTAAACTGCAATGGCTAGTTGGCAGAAATTCCAGGCTGTCGGTACAAACCAAGCTTCTGATTTATAACGAAGTGTTAAAGCCAATGTGGACGTACGGCATTCAACTGTGGTGATGTACTGCTAAGTCCAACATTGATAGTATACAACGTTTTCAAAACAAGGTGCTAAGAGGTATGGTGAACCCAAGGGGAAGGTGAAGAGGAAAAAGGTAGCTAATACAATCACTCTCTTTGCCACTAAACATGATATAAGATTACAGCTCCATACAAACGCAGAAGCATCCGTTCTCAACGAAGAAGTCCCCAATACAAGAAGACTAAAAAGAACCAAGCCACGAGATCTTGTGGTTAATTTCCTCTAAATTCAACATGAAATAAATAGAATTATATTACTTGGTAGCTTAAACTAGGTGTAACGCGATGAAATGTAATTAAAATTTATAACGTTTCAATAAAAAAAAATTGATGAGTTGTCGTGAAAATAAACCGTGAAATCGACGCCAAATTTGGTTCTTTTATAAAACGATACAGTTTCAGGTAACTTCTTTACACTTTTATTAATTTTGACCTGTTGATGTTTTGTTAGTATAAGTACTTACTTTTTTATTTGCTGGATTGTACAACAACGGGACTTGTACAACAACGTTAAGAAACGAGCCTTGCAGTATTTTTCAGTTTGCAAGTTTTCGGCAGTTCTCTCTTGTTTGCGCGTATTTTTCCAAGCATCGAAGTACTTTTAGATCTTAATTTCAACGCCAAAGGAATACTTGTAAAAAATTATCGGTTGTTACAGTTCTACCCTTCATGGTAAGACATTTTTATAGTGCTTGTGTAGCTCACAGTTGCAAAGTAATCGCATAAGCCGCTATACATATGTACTGCATCGGTCTCATGATTCTCCCCGGAAATCATATTTTTGTTCCGAGGGAACATTGCATTGCATTGCACGGAATTTCAGAATTTCTTCATAGAAACATTCACAAGTCATTTTGACAGGTACTGGTATAAGTGTCAGAAACAAAAAATATATTTGTTACGAATCATGGCACAATAAACAAGGTAATAGCATCCCCGCAACACCAAAAACCACATGTATTTTGTTGGTAGGATCGTGTATCGCTACTGTCAAATTCAGCTGTCATTTTCCGACGAAAGAGGGAGAAACTGAAAACAGACAAAAGTGATTGTTGCCAGACGGTGCTGTATTTGAGTGAAAAAACGGGAAAAGTGCTCAGGTCAGTTGTTTTCAGTCAGGTATTTTCATTTCAACCGATGCGGCAACACCGCACCACTGCTGACACCGACGATTTTGACAGAAGCGATACACGATCAACCGGTGGCTTGCTATAACCTTGTTAGTTGAACCATGTTACGAATATACATAGAGTGACATTAGGTTCATAAAATGTATTCTCTACTTATAGCAGCAAAAGTCATAACATCTTTCGGAAAGCAAATGTTACATGCAGTGGGAATTTTGAATTAAAATTGCTCGACCAGTCAAAATGACTGGTCTGGTAAATCTAGTGTTAAATTTGTATGCTTTTATCCGTTCTGTTGGCATGGCTTGGTCAGCGTAGTCGCTTCTTGAGGATCAGCAGTAAGTCAGCCACAATCAGTATCCAATGTTTCAAGTACTAAGCACTTTTTGAAAGATTTTTGCATATGATAGCCTCATTACCCTCAGAGAATTATGCCTGCATTGTTAGATGCTGAATTTTATAAGATAAATTCGTTGCTTACTTTTTAAGATCAATTCATTATTAATTTTTAATTATGGCACTTAGATTTTTGGCCACAATGTTTCATCAGACGGTCATCTGAGCACACAAATTTAAACACTTGCTTTCGAGTCTCGTTAATTTGTTATACGATTTTTCGTTTTATGGCCAACAAGCACTTCTGGCAATGATACAATGAAACAAAAAAGTATGTAGGTACTTAATCTATGTAGAACAATTTGATCTTAAATATAAGTATAAAAGAGATCTTAAGGGGGAATTTAAAAAAGGACTTAAGGGGAGGTTCTTTCAAATTTGGCCAAAAAAAAGGCCTAAGTTTGGAAATGATTTGTGGCATGATGAAAAAACATAGAAACATCCGGTTTTGACGGTTGAATGGGTATTTTATTATACAATAATATGATATATTTTTTGTAACGAAATTCAAAATGGCGGCTGAACAATAGCGGCTTTCGTCGATCACTGCCTGAAAAATTTCGTCTCCGAATTTCAAGCCTACAGCCTCTGGTAGTAATCTGAAATGAAAAAGGTTTTTTTAATGAAAGTAGATGAAATTTTCTATGGCTTATACCTAACTATAATGATTTTTGACCAAAAATTGACTGAAATGTGAACGCTCGAAAAAATTTTTTTTGCCACTTTTTTTGTTATTAAACCTTAATTATAAATAACAATTTAATAGTAACTTATGCTCGTTTTAGGTATAAGCCATACAGAAAATGATCACCTTTCAAACATGCTTTAGATTAAGGAAATTAGAACAATAGATCAAGAGATATCCTTGAAATTCAGATGGAAAACGTGGTTCCGAGAAAAACGCGTTGAAAGATAGCAGCTCCGGGAAAAAACTGGGGAAAACACTGTAGAAGAAACAAACTCGTGTGCGGACAAGGCGATCGTATCGAAAAATCCTTTCGTACACATATTCTACGGACATACAGCTTTCATTTTATGTGAAAAAAAAACGATTTTTCAAAAGAATTTGAAAGAACCTCCCCTTAAGAATGAGGATAATTTAACATTTAGATAAATTAAGAGCGAGAAGTGAAGAGTCAGCGTGCAGAGAATACTCCATAAATACGAATTATTGCGTTGGTTCCAAGACGAGACAGGGTTAAGAGGAAGGGTTTTGTAGTAAGAACTTATGGACATTTGCCTTGAACCTACCAAGGTAATAGATGCTGGAAAATATTTCACAATCGTCCCGTATATGTTAGGTCAGGAAAGAAGGTTCCCTGTAATGCGTGGTGCGTCCGAACATTGTGCCAACGTGAAGTGCAGCTGCTCCTATGAAATATCTGTAGAATAGACTTACGTTGCTCCAAGTGTTCAATTGGGCGGGATTCCGTATTGTCTCCAATATCTAAACTTTATTGCACAATTTTGAACATAGTCAAAATACCCCAAATGGAGGTTTGAAGTGGCCGCACACAGGTGCAAGTAAAACTCTATTTTTGGTCAGATATAGGTGGTTTAAATTATGCCGGTTATAGGTGGTGCATCACACTAAGATATTTTTTTCACTGCTTTAAAAAACCTAAACCTAAAAACACGTCAAAAATATGATCATTCCAAAAGAGATCATTCTTAGTGGACAGAACTTAATGGCCCAGAAATACAACAGTTGTCGATTCGACAGACAACCGGAGAGGTATTGGGATTTGGGGAGACTCGTTAATGAGTTAACAGACAAAACTGGGTCTTGAAATCGACCCTGCTCGCTTGATAAATGTATCATTCATAATCAAAATTAAATTGTTGAGCATCTAACGGCATTAAGTTTGATATCTATTGTAGTTGTTGTTTTTTTTAATATGGTATTGCTCCTATCTAATGTATATTGCTAACAAATTAGACAAGACGTGGATGTTAGTAAAACCAATTTGGAAAAAAGAAGGAAAATAAATTTTGGAATCTTTCTCAGTTTCTGTAAAACCAATTTAGAAAACAGAAGGAAACATATTTTGGATTTTTTTCTGAAATATTTTTGTCATGAATGCCGAAAATAGCGTTGTCAATTCAGAAAATTTCGGGACTTCATTCAAAGTGGAGTTCCGAATTCATGGGATTTTTTTCCCTAATAGTGGTTAAATATGGAATTGAACTTAGACGAACAAAAAAATTATGTTTATGGTAAAAAATATACATTTTGAAACTAGATACAAAATTAAATTGTTGCACCCTTCACATATAAGCAGTTCCAGGCCACCGTACTTTGCTGCAGCAAAACGGAGACACGCCCTGCCCCTACGCCGTCGACCTCCAACTACTAATTCACTACGCTACGTCTATGTCTTTTAACAGCTCGTTGTTGGTTGGTATTCGATAGTCGTCGCCAATACGAACAGGGTCGAAGATATTGTGAAGTACCTTCCTCTCGAGTGCCGCTATGTCGTGACGCGACAAACTCCATGCTTACGCACCATAAAGGAGCACAGGCAAAATAAGCGTCCTATAGAGTGCAAGTTTTTTCGGTCGAGAAAGGTCTTTTTAGCCAATTACCCAATTGCCTACCGAGTAGAACCAATTGTAAAAAGTAATTTTTCGTTTTATTTCATGTTGGCCTAATTGCTGCCTTGACGACGAATTCCTTGACAACTTCAAAAATATACTTTTAGGCCTCGGCGTGAGACCCTAACCGGTTAGAGCCCTGCGTGTAGACAACATACAGTTTGTCAAGTAAACGTTTGCAAATTTAAAGAAGGTAGAAAATTATTTTGAAAAGCTTATAATATAACAGAAATTGCAATATTTTGAAATTATTCGAAAAATATCGATAAATTGAATATTTCACTCTCATATAATATCAAAGTAATGTCTATTTGATTCGCGTATTGAAGGGCAAACTGATTTGAAAGTATCTCCTGGACGACCCACAAAACTGTCTGACAGAGAAGAAAGAAAAATCATCCGAAAAGTTCGTGAAAACCCCCGTATCTCAATAAGGGAAATGGCTTTGAATATAAAAATAGAATGCGGAACTGATGTATCTCATGAAACTGTTCGGAACTGTACGGCGTCAAATTTTCAATGCAATTTTGGTTTTGAAAGAAGACGAATTTGTTTGACAGTTTGAAATATAGCTTCATTTCCTTTTTAGATTTTTTACACTGTTTTCGCGTATCAAATAGACATTACTAATAATCTATATCTTAAACAAATTTCAAAATATTGCAATTTCTGTTATATTTATAAGCTTTTCAAAATAATGTTTCTACCTTTTTTAAGTTTGCAAACATTTACTTGACAAACTGTATGCTTCGTCTCATGTATCATTCATCACCAAACTTATTTTGGCACGTTTTCTTTCGATTGTCACAAACGTAGCGGTGACAAGAAGGAAAGGAGCTGGACACTCTTGTTGAAAAACGTACCATTACTTAGTGAAATAATAGAATACTGTCAAATGATTTCTGGTTAGAACTTGTCATGGAGCCGGGCTAAAAAAAAGTATTTTCAGCAAATTTAGTACGCACGTTCTTAAGTAAACACGACTTTTGAAAGTTGGACTTTTGCCAAGTTTATGGTACACACGATCTAAAAAGAATTGTTAGGACACAAACGATGACCAACGTGTTAGCCAACTGAAATCCGCGATCACAACAGTAGATACACTCAATTTTGTACTTGTTTAAATAATTAAAAAAAATTTTCTTAAAAAATATTTTGAAATAAATTTGTTAGTTTTCAGGATTGTGAGGGTTGACCAGAAGTCGTGCGGACGGATGCCATTATTGTTTATTGAATTACAAACTTACCTTTATTTACCTCTCTGTGAAGCATTTTGTAATAAACACTAATAATGTGTGAAATAATAATAAATTTGTGTACTTAATTGCATTTGAAAAACCAATATTTGAAACATAAAAAATTTTCGACTAGTTTTGTTTTTGTCTAGCTCGATGCCATATTTGCGGTTATTACAGTTAAATCTCCTATCCAATAAACGCAACCACCTTGTAGAGATATTGTATTAAAAGCAACTTTTTGGTTGCGTTACAATTTGTGATCATTTAAAAAAACTTGCATAGTAACCTTTCATTTTAAAGAACTTCTTTGTCAATTTTTGTCGATTAGCAAATCAAATTTGTTTGCCTCAAAAAAATAAATCTTCTTCAAATCAATTAATATGAATTTATGCATATATATACATAGATTCTTTTTTACTTAATTATATTTTAAATGAAATATGTACTTATGGTTTTGTTTCTGAAGTTATCTTATTTTAAATATAAAATGCACCTCTTTCTCAATAAAATTTGATTGTACTGAATAATTGATGGTTTTCAAAGCCATGCAATAAATGCAACTTTTCGTTATTCGCTGTATCAATATTTTATTAGTATTACCGTGATACATAACCGATTACAAGACTAAGCTATCTACACCCACAGTTTTATGCCAACTTCGAATGACAAGTTGGCAGCTTTTTCATAGGCAATTTTACATTCCGACGAGACAATGTACGATATTCCCAAACAAATGTTTACTCACCAAATAATTAGCAGAATGGCAGAGAGTAAGAAAATTCAAGCTTCCATGCATAAAACAAATTGCCTGACAGTCTTAGAGTCTTTGAAGTCGCCGATGAAATACTCTTGAAAGACAAGAGACAAGCATAACAAATTAATATTATTTTTATTGCACTGCGACAATAACACAACAACGTATAGTGATCCATATGGGCACACAGGCACAGGGAGAGACACGGACAGATGCCGCAACAGCAGAAATCTCGGCTAAAGTGTTACAGATTGGAGAAAGACGCGCGAGTCGAATATCAAAAGGACCAAAGTACGTAAATTGACACATCGGTCGTTGTTCCAGTTCCAGTCCCACCAAAGCCAGATACCGGAGACACAGCCAACGCTTAAATAAGCACATATATTTGTGTGTGTGTGTGTGTATGTACATGTATAGGCAGGAGTTCAAGTATGTGCGGCCGCACATAAACAATTGTACGAAGGCAGTTTAGTTAGCGAGTAATCGGCGCAAGTTGTCGTCATAACTCAAGAGCTAACTCAACCGTCAGTTCTGATGCATTGCTAACACTCGTGTGGCAGTAACACTAGTTGGATAGTTGGGCGAGCTGAAAAATGTGCGGAAGCGTCAAATTGTCTACGCATGTCGGAACGCCCCTCGAAATGGATACTCGGTCGAACGGTAACTGGTACATAAAGTTGTATATCATCGAGTGGTTGGCGTGCCAGGCGTCCAGTGTCCACTTCAGGCACTCTTGCACTTAGGAATTGTTGAATTGTTATTGTAAACCAAAATCACTCGAGTGGCTATGTAGCCTCCGTTTTAGCACCTGACCCTCTCTTCAGTAAATCGCGTTCACACTCCCGTTCGCAGGCTCGTAAATCGTTGCGTAACGTATAGTACAACGCGTCAAACCCACAACTGAACACGACCAAAAATAACAACGAGAAGGAATTTATGTTATGGCAAGTGTTTTCGGGTCGGTACAATTGAGTTTTATTTTCTTCGCTGCTTCCTTTCCAAAGTCGAAGCGAAAACTCGTTGTCTCGTCTGTCGGAATCTTTTGATTTGTAGTGCCTGCGCTTTGCCGCCTGCTGGTCTTTTCTGTTATTTCAAGGAGCCGCGAGACAGAAGGAAGTTTCTTTCTTGCATTGCATCGAGGGCGATATGGTCCGTAAATTTTAAGTTTTTTTTTAATCTCGATTATTTAAAATTTGATGCACGCAGATTCGTGTTTATTTTGAAAACAATCATTTATAACACAGCACACAAAGTTAATTTTGCGTATCTCTTGAAAGCTGCAGATTGAAATATGTTTTCAAAAGTATTGCAATAAAAAATACAAAGGAATCAATTACGTCATCTCCAATCTCCATTTTTACGCATTAACTAATCTGCCCATTAGATCCACACATACATAAGTTCGCTGCAAATTTGATAAAATTTCCTTTTTTGAAAAAAAAAACCAATGATTTCCTAATTGTTTTCATAAAAACGTGTGTATTGTTTTGTTAAATTAAATTTTCGGTGTTAATTAGAAATACTAACTGTTTTTTACTTTTAAAAGGAAAAGACCGCATTTGCCGCCAGCCCTTGCGGCCATTGCTTTACACACCGCCAGCTGCACCTGCTGTGGTTGAGGTTGCAATAATTAAAAGTAAATAAATACACAGATTGTGTTGTTCAACTAATTCAAACGCAAATAACACAAATTTTCACTAATGGCGACCACCCAGAAAGTGGATGGCAATATTTACGATTTGTTGTGGAACCAGTTTTTTGTTGGTTTATTTTTTAAGAGCGCAAGAGCGATGCCGTTTACTTTTGCTTCAAAGCACACAAGCACAAATCAATAAAATAAACTTTAATTATTTGGAATGGTGGTGGTGGTGGTTAGCCAATAGCACGTTCGATAAGACCAGCCACGTATTCAATAAGCGAGTGTATGCCAAACCTGCTCCAACCTATCAAGTTTCGACAAAGTCATATCTGTTTAACTTTTAAAAATCAAAAGTGAGATTTATTTCAGCTAGTTTTAACCCAGCGTGGGCGCACATTTAGTATGAAATCTTTAGAATCACAGCGTTTTTTATTAGTGGTGAGATCAATTGTAGAAAAATTGAAAAAATGTAGAAGCGCAGTTTTTATGGGCGAAAGGCATTCAGTGACGTTTCGTACTTGAAATCAATCCCAAATATTTTCCGTGCGAATTATTTTCTTTACCTTTTCTAACCTATACTAAAATGTAACTGTAAATTTGAAAATATATTTCTAGATTGTTGATTAGTAATCAAACTGTAAATTTGAAAATATATTTCTAGATTGTTGATTAGTAATTACTTACAAATTAAATTTGTTATTATTCTTTATTATAACAAAAAATAAAATTCTACCAATTGAAATTAAAACAACAACTAGCAAACCTCAAACTTCTCATCAATTTGTTTGTATTTTTATTATAATTTTTGTTGTTGTTGTATTAGTTTGTTTGGCTTGCGTACATACATAAGTAGAAAATCAACAAATGCAAATCGTATGTGCAATTAAAGATTTTCCCCCGAAAGAGCATGAAACCGTTGAAACTTTTCTAAACGGTGGTAAACGACAAACATCAGCAACTTGAAGGCGTGTTGCGGCCTGCTAGTTGCTGCCGCAGGCCGCCTCCCGAAAACAATATTCCGCTTTAGACGTACTAACTATGCGCACAGCGTACAATTCGACGAAAGCGTCTGCGATGCTTTCCTCCCCTCCGAGGTACCCGGACGAACATCTGCGAGCGCTCTTAGCCAGTCAGCACAAGGCGCACCCAGAGCGCAAGGAAATGATGTTGCCACTGTTGGCTGCAGAGCTGCGGTGCGGTGCGGTACGGTGTGATGCGACTACATCGGTATATCGGTCTGGCGTATTGTGGTTCGGGTCCGACTCGACGGCAGTGAATACGGGCTTCACGCCCGATGCACTTGAATGAATGAACGCTTCGACGGAATTCTGATTTGTGGCTGCATATGTTGTGCGCGATTGTGATGAGGATCGGCATCAGCAGCAGCAGCAGCGGCAGCCGCAGCACCATCACCAGCACAGGCAACGCCATCGTGTGCCTGCTTCTCTGCAACATTTCATACAGCCGAAAGGTAAAATCAAATGAAATTACGAAATAAGAGAAAAAGAGCTTTTAAGATTCGAACCATACTCGTACATCAGACACATGCCGGCGTGTGCGTTCCGTCACCATTTTAAGGTGAAAGTATTCGAGCGTCTTGGCCACATACGCGCGCCTGCATATGCCTTGCCGGTCGAGATGAACTCGGCGAAAATTGGCTGCGGTTGTTGGCTTCAATCTCAATCTCGGCTGGGTATGAATGCTTTTTCTGCATGATGATGTTCGATGATAGACGCGTTTTAAATGCATAAAATTGCTTACTATAAATAAAATTAATGAAACACAATTCATTGCGATGCCGCCCTCCACTGCACTTCCTGCAACGGCTGCGTTCTTTGCAGCTACAATTCGCCTCACTGGTGGACGTTTTTTTGGTTTGCATTTGTTTGTTAAATTTGAATGTTATTTTTGTATCGAACTAGGAGGATAGTGGGAAATGCGAAGGGCTTGGCTGTGGACCAGCCGATGTCTACAGAAGTTTATATACACGTACATTTTTCTGTGCGTTTGTGTGAGTGTCCTCATTTCACTTAGCTTCGCATCTTCTATGCCTTTAGAGTTATTATGCGCAATTTGCCTGCGGCAAGTCAAGTGGAACGGTTTCAGCATTTTCGTAGCAGACATATGACTGTCCCAATGCGTGAGGAAAAACCGGCGACATGTGCGTGCATTTTCGATTAAAATTGTAAAGTGAAAGGAGAATCTTTACATTTGTGATTTGTGTACATTTTCTCCCTTCCAGAATGAGCACGCGGCTTCAATTTAGCGGATCAGAGACAAAAGTGCAGTTCGCCAAAATTGCACAAATGGTATATAGCGCCAACAATCCAGGGTGTAAAGCCTAAATGGAGCGTAAGAAAATGATAATATCAGCTTGACTTCAACCTCTTAAGTTGTATACGATATTACTTACATGAATTTCAAATCAAGTTTCTGGAAAAAAAGTGTAAATGCAAATGACTTTATTTTTTGGAAAAAAAATCCGCATTGTATAGCTATTACTTTTAGAAAAAATATAAACGAATACATTCAACAAACATTTTCTTTGCCTCCAATATACACGTATACTATATATACTATACACACACACTCACATTCTATATTTTCTTATTTTTGCTGTTATTGTTTATTTTTCTTGAGGTTGTTCTGGTTCTTTTAAAGTCGTTTTCACTATTACACCGTTACGCAACATTTAAATGCGAAATGCGCGCGCAAAGCAATAAAATGAGCTGAAGTTTTGCCATTAACACTTTGGTGCGCCATAACGACAAGCGCAAAAAATGAAAAATAAATAAATCAAATAAAACCGCTTCTTCGGGAGGAAATTCCATTTTGAATACTGGTTCTTTAGAATTTCTTTCCATGCAAAAACATAAAAGGCTATTTAAAATAGTTTTCGAGTTCATTTCTTGCCTCGTACAATAAGACATCCGATGATATACGGTTTTTGGTGAACTAGTATCAAGAGTAAGAAATTTTAATATTTTTTTTTTTCATCTAGCAGTGTAAAAATGTATGCACAGCCATAAATTAATACACAATTACTCATGTCGTAATTACATGTTTACTTTCAATCGATTTCTCATTTAATTTGAAATAATTATTTAAGAAACATCAAACGAAATAAAATTTCACAATCTCCAATAATCTCGGCATAAGACCGTATATGATCTTGAGAAATATTGAAAATTATATTTTTATAAATATATCATTTTGTGTGATCAGGATAACTCTGTTTTGAAATTTCTTAATTTCAAATATGCAATTTATTGGGAAAGTAAACGAGTGGCGACCGTATAGATGACATGTTCTCAAGACGTGAGTCGCCACCGACCAAAAAGCCCACTGCGATATTTATCTACATCTACATCTGCTTACATATATGTACATTTAGTTGAATTAGGGATTTTGCTATCCAGACATGGTATAGGGTGTTTTTTTTAGAGGTATAGAACTTCGAATTGAAATAAAACACAAGAAAATCGTTTTAATGTCCATCAATTTGGCTTTATTGGAAGGATAATTTTATGCCATTAATGTTTAAATATGATTTCGGGCATGTGGCCGCCGCGGCTGGCTCGAATAAAGCCAATTCTACAGGTCCAATTTTTAAAGTTGATGGACAAAGCTCCAATTGCTGTGCACGGTGGCGAATCGATTCATTCGGGTCCTCTTCAACATTTTGCTCTACAGCGGCAATTGTTTCTTCGGTGCGCACTGTTCGACATCTCTGCGGATGCGTATTATCACATAGAGTAAACGTAGTGCGAAAACGACCCATGGTTAACCGATGGATGGACCGATTTTGCTCTGATGGACGATTATGTCGACCATAAAATGGACGGAGCTTGCGGTAAACTTCGCGAACTGAACCATTATTTTCGAAATAAATTTGCACGATTTGTCGTTGTTCTTTTGTCAACCTGTTCATGATGAAATGGCAAACCAAACTGAACATAAATGACATTAGAGTTGCCAGATTTGACCACAAAGTGCCAGTTTTATCTCTATTCGAAAAACAAACCTCTAAAAAAAACACCCTATATAATATCATACATGATACATACAAATAGTACATACCATTTGAAAGCTCTTTTGACAATAAACCGATAAATATAAATATTCGTAACACATGCGATTGAATTCTATGGTAGTCAGTGTTGTTATGTTCCAAATTTTGCATTTTTATGTTTTGTATTGATCATGTTATTTTTAAAAGACCAATTCAAATCTTACACAAAGTAAATGTCAATGCAGGCGAATGTAGTATTTCACAAAGTGCTTTCTGTAATGCCAAAACTATACAATAAATTTTAATAACATAGACCAAATGGTAGTTTTCGAATTTCGGGGGTTACAACTAGTTAAAATATATTTAGACAAAAATAAAATATATTCATACAAAAATACGCGCCTATTTTTTTGCCGCTGGTAAGATCTGATGGACTAGCGGCAACTCTATTCACACCCACAAAACAGCTGTTCTTCTCTTGTGGAGTAAAACAACAACAGTAATGACAGCTCATAACATTTGCCCCAACGCCGTGGAGAAGACCAAGACTAATTTTAGCATTGGAAAATGGCAAAAAAAGCGACAACAAAATTTCCACAATATCAGTAAATTGCTGCCGATGGCAGTGCAGCGCACGTACAGACACCAACCGTTAGAACTGGAACATTGCGATAGATAAAATCGCTGCTGAGCCGTATCGAATTGGACGGTCACCACGTCCAATACAGAAATTCTCCGATATACCGGAAAATTATTAAAAACAGAAAGTGCTGAAATCAGTTGAGTTGAAGCAGATTATATAATTCCGACGATCACGGCGCTCTGATTGTGCTGGACTACGTCTTGTTGTATACGCACTTCAATTAGTCGGCTGCATTTGTGGATGAATTTAGTGGATGCTGCTGTGCCCGCTATGGATTCGCCTTATAGCTTGCTTTTTCTGACCGCAGCCGCGCACCTCTTCTACACACCGTTCACTAAAGTGGAGGAGAGCTTTAACTTGCAGGCGATGCATGACATTCTCTACTTGCGACATAACTTCACGCAGGTGGGCATTAGTAGAAGAATAAGGCGGTTTGAAACGATTCTAACTTGTTGCTTCTCAAGTTTAGTACGACCACCACGACTACCCTGGCGTAGTGCCGCGCACATTTCTAGGGCCACTCTTCATCTCGATGTTGTCTACACCATTCGTGCTGCTATTCGAGACACTGCACATGAATAGATTCTGGACGCAATATGTAGGTAAACAACACTTTATATACGCACAATCTATACTCCAATGCACCGACTCAAGCCACTCATATGTAGAGTGCTAAAATTCTTACTTTTTTCCTCCCGAATAGTGCGCCTAATGTTAGCAGCAGTGATATCGGCAGCTTGGCACAAATTGCGCCGCGTCGTCACGAAGTTGCTAGGCTCTGACGTGGGTCTGTGGTACACGATAATCACACTGACACAATTCCATTTTTTGTTCTACATGAGTCGGCCTCTGCCCAATGTTATGGCGCTGCCTATAGGTAGTTTGTGGACAAAGTGAGTTCTTGCCTGTCCTCTGTCATACTCCATTGGTTCATAGGCCAAACAGGAACTCAAGTTGTTACTGTGATTTTAGCTATTTCCAGTTTTTAATGACAGTTTTATATACAATTTTACACGCTAATGGAGCATCATTTTTGCTCATTTGTATAAAAATTAAACAATATTTGCTCGAAAACTGTTGCATTAACATATTTAAAATTAACTATTTTTTGCAAGATACGAATTTGTAGTTAATTTCCAATGAACATATCTTCCTTTAAGGATTAAGCTCTTCAGACTTCAGTTTCAATGTAAAACTTTCTTATATAAAACTGGAAATGGTAAAAACACAAATGTTTAAAATGTGAATTATTTGGCAGTGCTTTATGCCTTGGCCTACTGGCTACAGGGCCAGACGAAGCCCTTTGTTATCAGTTCGGGCATTGCAATTGTGATATTTCGTTCCGAGCTGGCAATTTTCTTAGGACTACTGTTGCTGTACAATCTCTACTCCCGTCGCGTCTCCATTGATACGTAAGTTAGTCAATGTTGTGCGCAAAGTATACACCGTGAAAAGTATCAACTTAAAAATAAGTTTTCATTAAATTTTTGCAGCGTTTTAAAAATAGCCTTACCCACAGGTTTAGCTATTTTGGCTACTACAATCGTAGTGGACTCGTTCTTCTGGCGTCGTCTGCTTTGGCCCGAAGGAGAGGTGTTGTGGTATAATACAATAATGAATAAGAGTTCCAACTGGGGTGTATCCTTTCAAAATAATTTACGCCTTATTAAATTTTCTATCATTTTTGGAAAGTTTTTCCTTAGCTTTGTATATATTAAACTCACATAGACCTCGCCATTTCTGTGGTATTTCTATTCAGCTCTCCCACGTGCAATGGGTGCCTCATTGATTTTTGTACCAATCGGTATTTATCTGGAGCCTCGAATACGACCTATAGTGCTAGCCGCTGTAGGCTTTGTACTTATCTACTCTCTGTTGCCACACAAGGAATTGCGTTTTATTATTTATGTGTTTCCAGTGCTGAATTTAGCCGCAGCTTGTGCTTGCAAACAATTGTAAGTTTTTTCAAACCTTATTTAAATTGATCATATATATTAACTTGCGAATTGTTTCAGCTGGATGAACAGAGCCAAAACGACATTGCGCAGTTTTTTTGCGCTCTGCTGCGCTGGACACTTGCTACTCAATGTTTTCATCACGGTTTTTCTACTCGTGATATCCGGTACCAATTATCCGGGTGGTGTGGCTTTGTCGCGTTTGCACCGCTTGGAGGCGAGCACGCCGAATGTGTTGGTACACATTGCCAATTTGGCGGCACAGAGTGGTGTCTCGCGCTTTACGCAAATACGAGGCGATTGGCGGTAAGCATTTCATACATTCCTCATGAACGCTTTGCTTTTAAGTTCTGAAAATTGTAGTTACTGTAAAAACGAATCGATGACATACACCCATGAAGAAGTCGTGCGCTATACGCACCTCTTAGTGGAAGCTAAAAATAAGCAGAACATTCTACTCTGGACGTCGCTGCAAGAGGACTTTGAAACAGTCGAATTCGTGGACTGCTTCAGTAGTATCGGAATACAGTACAACTCAATCCTGCCAGTGCGCATAAAGACGAAGCCATGTATTGGTATTTTGAAGAGGCGGCCTGATGCCACAATCGACTATTTTGATAAAACTTCAGATTTCGTTAAAACAGACGGACCCAACATTAATACCAAAGAGAAACGGAAGGAAAAATCAGAAGAAACAGAAATACCAGAAATACCACATCTGGGAAGCGTTTTTAATGATGACTCAGTACCTAACAAAAGTGCTACATTAGATTCTGACTTAAGCACAGATCCAGATATTCTTCTGTATTCGCCCGTTTATAGTGAAGACCAAGAGATTCACTTTTTAGATGATGAATCAATAGAATCCGGTGATCATGACGATACAAACGCCGAGCAAGTCGATACCCATGTCGTAGGACAAGTAAAAGAAATCAACTTCCAGGAATTGCACAATTTGGCGCTGGGCAAAGTCAGCCGTAAGACCAAAGCCACTAAGCAAAAAATTCGAAAACTGATTGAAAGCTATTATCGCTCCAAAGGACAACAAATTGAAGCCGATTCCGCCGAGCACGTGCCAAATGAAAAACTAGAAAAGAATATCGGCACGCGACAATCGGTTAAGTCGATCATTAGACAGGAGCGCATCAGAGAAATGATTGAGCAAATAGCCAGTATGGATTTGACGCGTATTTGCGATCTAGACAATGTTTCGACTAAGGACTGTCTTAAACAGGTGATCGACAAATTGGACGACGATGGCGGCAGTACATGATATAATGTAGAAGAATGGTTCGTGGAGCAGGTGACAACAGATTTTTATAATTTTCAATATTTTGTATTGAGATATCAAGTAAATCCTCAAAAAATGCGTAATTATACAAATTGTTAAGTAGCAGTTTAATACAAAATGTAATGTAAGTAGAGCTGTATCTGTCCGGCTAGCCCAATAAAGCAAAGCACCCAAGTGGCGCGATATAGCATTTGATCAGTTGAACCACCTTTCAGAAATATCGGTTTCCCGTCATCCTTTTGGAAGTGTTCCTGCAGTTTGCGTATTTTTTGCAAGCCAGGGTTGGGTCTGGGTCTGCTGCACCCAGCCTTCTTGCTGTAGAAGAGTATATCACGCGCAAGGCAGTTACGCGCTATCGGCTGTAAATTGTGCAAAGAATTAATATTTTAGAAAGTTTGCAAATACCAAAGTTAGGTGGGAAACCGTCTTACTCTTATCAAGCTTAGCATTTTGGCAGATACTTCAATCAATTAATGCTGAGCTGTGTAAGAAATTTTTTTGGGCGAAGCAGATGAATGTTTCTCAAACTACACTTGACAATTTTGAAATCTTTAAATATTTAATATACAGCAATTTCCAAGGCTCCTATTTTCCGGGAATGTTCTAATAGACAGGTGTGAAGTGCTTACCTTCTAAGTGTTCAACTTCAGATTATTTTGGCAATTTTTTAATTATAATTTCTTCTATATTTTATTCGCTTCTATTAAATATGCTCAAACAACTTTGGGCAACACATTAACAAATTTGGATTAAAGAATGCGGGATTCCGCCATCAGTTCAGCTACTATGCAAAGTATGTTTTATTTCCATTCGTGTACAATCAATAAGATTTTAGCTGGACCAATCGTCAATAATTGGAAAACTAAAATTTGATTTTCAGTGCCGAAAGCCTTACGAATTCATATTGGGTTGTAGGATACATACATACGTGACCAAAAGCGCATAGCGTCACAAACTTTACCTTTACTTTTTATGAAATGAAACACGTATTGGCCTGTTAGTATATTTTAATGCCTCTGTGAATGTTCGGTTTCATATATTCAACTTAATCTAAAAGAACATAGCAGGAGTAGTCTTCAGATATTTTCAGCCGAGCAAAGCAACTCAGCGTAGAATGGGTATGAAATCTGTAACAGAACGTAAAAAGGGTCTTTAAATAAAATGTTTAGTATGCTCCAAGTGCTGCCTAACGAATACTTACAGATTTTTAAAACAGAAAAATATGAACCGTGTCAGCTGGGGCATTGTTGGCCACAAAATGCATTCCGAAATGTACACTTAATTAAATGGTCTCAACTAAACTCCGTTTCGTCTATTCCTAGACTGTCTTGGGCACGGACAAGTCGTAGAACAACTTCAATATACCACCAATACCGGCCAAGCTAAGCGCAACCGTAAGACGATATAGTATTTGGTCTGTAAGTGAACCCTTGAGAAAGACAGGCTTGCCATCCTTTTTTTGGAAGTGTTCCTGCACCTTCCTCAACTCAAAGTAGCCCTTCTCAACGTTGGTGTTGGTGGTGGCAGCAGTGCGGCGGGCACCAGTGTTGGTTAGACCACGGACTACAGCCTGTGGATAAGATAAATAGTTAATAGGACAGAATTCACGTAGGTTGGCGTCTACACTTCTTACGTAATGCGCACTACTTCCCCAACAGCACAAGCTTAAAACTTACCCCCAACAAATCTCGATCGCGCTTTTTACGCAGTCTTTATACTGTACTTACCCTGGACAAAATGAGCATTCTGCCTGAATTCATATTTCCGGAAATTTTTTATTAAAACTGCTGCAGGTTTTCAGCGGATACTTCCGTCACAGTAAAACTTTGTCCAACAATTGACAGACTTTTGACATTGATTCTGAGGTGCTGGAAACTGGACATTCTGGTAGGTGGCGCTGACTTTGCTGGAAATAGGGTTGTATTCTTCAAGTCCAAGAAACTTTCCATAATGATTGAGCTTGTAATGAATGTTCATGTGTTTGACTTAAAAATATTTTAATTTTAATTTCATTTAAACTAAAAGCACATTTGATTAATAAAAATGTATGCCGCAATATGATCTGTTTACTTAAAGGAAACTCAATATAAAAAATATGTGATAGCTTATTTTCCTCATGTTTATTTCATCATGATTTTCCTCATTTGACGCAGGTTTACAATATAGTGTTGCCATTATAGGAGTTATCCTGTGGGTCGATTGGAGTTATTCTGTGGTCTTTCGCTTCTATTTATTTTCGATTTGGATTTTATTTACAAAAAAGAAGAATTTGTACATTTCACGTTAGGAAATTGTAACCCCTCAACATATTTTCTTAGTAATTTTTGTGTTTTTAAGAATAGAATAGATTTTTAACCTTAAGTTAACAAGATTAGTCTATAAATCTGAAAACGGTTAAATCAATTCTTTAACTAATTACTGAGTTCTTAGCATGTAGGCCCCAATCTCCCTTTCGATATACGAAAAGAGAAAATTAATGGGGAAATATTTAACAGTCATTTTTAATTTACGCTTTTTAAAATATCTGGTCAACCAGGTTGCAATTTTGTTACATCAAAACCTTGTTCAGATATATTAGTTAGTGTACCAAATATAATGAGCAATTTTCATGAAATATTAACTTTATGTGTGCATTCTCAATTCGGGGGAAATTTAAGTTTTTAGGGGGAAATGGACCTTATTTTAGGGGTAGTGCTTGAAATCCATCTAGCAACATCGTGTTGGCCTTCCATCACATACACAGATCGTCTTCCGTCCATTTAATGTCAAATTCATTGCCTAGTTGATTTAGTTTCCTTGCCCATAACATAATTTTCCGAAGTGTCATACTCAAACAGCGTCCTAGCTATATACCTTAGGTGCAAATCTAAACTATAAATATGTCCATTCTCAACTCCTGTCTCTAACATTATTATATATGCTGGCGTGAAATCCGTTAACCGCAAAATCCTTTTTATAAAGTATAGCACTAATTTGTCGAGATCCTCAAACTGCAAATAACCCCACACCTGCGCCCCGTAGACCTGTATTGCTCTACAGACCGCTAGGAATATTTTCCATTTTGCCCTTAAAAAAATACTTGTATTTCTAAAAAAATTTGTTAATTGGAATTGATGCTATTATTTGCTGTCACTGTTCTGTCTTCTTCATGTTTTTTAAATGTCATCTGTGGTGTTAAAGATACTCCAAGATAACAATACTCACTTGTAATTTTTATGGTTTGTCCATTACAATACCTTTTGTCATTAATATCTTATCTACCTCCTTTTCTAACAAGCATTATTTCCGATTTGCTTAAGTTTACTTCCACATTTCACATCTTACAATATTCTTCAAGTTTATGTATCATTCTGATTCTACAGCACATTTCTCTCATCAGCAAGAATAACAATATCGTCAGCATATCTGTGGCCGTAAGGAATAACAGCCAAAGTCGAGTTATCAGGTATACAACTTTGCTTCCGCCGTTTTCCGATAGGTGGCTGTACCGGCTGAGGCTGGTTGAAATACATAGATGGTAATGCCTTTAAAGTGAGTGTGGACAGTGCCTAACGAATTGTCATCGCCGTTTCAGTGACAGTTGTTCTTGTTTTCGTATAATTCACGCTCGAAAATGTCCGTTTATGTGCCCAATTCTCGCCATTTGCGGGAAGTTTTACTTTTCTGTTACAATTCGAAAAAAAATGCAGCTGAAGCGCATCGAATGCTCTCAGAAACTTACGGTGATGCTGCTCTGAGTGAAGGAACGTGTCGAGAGTGGTTTCAACGTTTTAAAAATGGAAGAGCGACATGACAAAGTCATCCTCCAACACGACAATGCTCGGCCTCACGTCGCAAAAGTGGTCAAAAAGTACCTGGAAACGCTGAAATGGGAAGTCTTGCCCCACCCGCCGTATTCCCCAGATGTCGCCCCTTCTGACTTCCACCTATTCCGTTCGATGGCACACGGCCTGGCAGATTAACATTTTCAATCCTTCGAAGAATTGGAAAAATGGATTGCTTCATGGATAGCGTCAAAAGAGGACTCCTTTTTTCGAGCCGGGATCCGAAAATTGCCGGAAAGATGGGAGAAAGTTGTCGCTAGCGACGGACAATACTTTGAATAATACATCTGTAAGCACTTTTTTGCAATAAAGCTTTTCATTTTGGAAAAAAACGGCGGAAGCAAAGTTATACACCTGATAGGAGAAAATTGAGTTATTACCACCATTGCATTCGTCGTATTCAAATGTACTACTACACAAAATTCTATGGTTTTTGCTCATAAGATGAATGTTTTACGCCCAAAAATCTAAAATTTATCTAGTGTAATCTAAAGCAAATTCAAAAATTGAAAGTGCTCTCCTGAAACTTCATAAAATCGACTTTGGCTGTTATTCCTTACGGCCACAGATATAACAGTAATCGTATGTTACATCCAAATTCAGGTATATATATTTTACCTCCCAGGTTGTCATAGAGATCATTAAGCTAAAGTGCGAAAAGAAAAGGTGAACGTAAACAGACCTGTTTTACTCCAGAAAGTGTTTCAAAATCCAATAATCAAAATTATTTTAATATATCAATAATCGTCAAATACAAGCAAGCTAGAAAGAAGCAGTAGAATCGCCGGCTTAAGTGCAGAATAGCGTACCCTCGTGAAAAAAATTAATAAGTATGCTTATACAAAGAAGTTTCGCTCCTGAGTCTAACAAACTAAAAATGTTGCCTGGGAAATGCCTACAAAAGGCGTGGCACGGGGTCAAAGTTCAAAACTTTTATCAAAATAACGCATTCAATTTTCAATCGATTTATATGATATGGGTATCAAACGAAAGGTATTTTTCATACCTTTATTTTGGTGTAGCAGCCGCCGTGGCTCAGTTGGTTAGTGCGCGGTCCAGCGAGTCGCATGCAGAGCGACGCAAGATCGAATACTGCATGTAGTAACACCTAAACAAAATAACGGGAAACTCGTTTTCTCTTTCGGTGGCTGTCCTCTCAGCTGGAAATGGCAAACCTCTGAGAGTAAAAATTGCCTATGAAAAAGCTCCCAACCTGCCGTTCGGAACCGGCATAAAACTGTAGGTCCCTTCCACCTGCGTACAAAATTCACACGCACAACACGGGTGGTTGCGGGAAGCTAGGCCTTAGTCTCGCGTAAGCGGGCTGTCGTGCCAATCAATTATTAAAAAAATTAAATTATTATTTTGGTGTACCACATTATATACTTTATATGTACGAGTAAAAAATTATAAGCAAAAACTTTTTTTTTATATTAAATTTACAAAACCCGATTTTTTTCTCGAAAAAAAACAAAATAAAGATATAATAAATTTGTTACCATATATTCTCTACGGAATTCTCTTTACAATGAAATATAGAACATTTGAACTTTTTTTGTTTTTGTTTTTATATTTAAATTTATATTGAGTTAAAAGACTGCCTGCAAGGGGATTCTACGGTTTCCGTGGCGCCGCCATTTGTTTATGATCTTTTTAGATAGATTGAACGAAAATAAATCGAAAATGATGAATAAAATTGTTCGATATCTCGCTTCGTTTTCGAGATATCGAGGTTCAAAGTTTTTATATTTCCATATTGTGCACACCTGACTGTTGCCTGATGTGGTGGTGACTCCCATGAGGGTTATTTTTGAAGCGCCCGGCCGAAGGCCGGCCACCTGGGAAAAACTTATTACCAAAAAAAATATGGATTTGAACAAAAAATACTGTGCACACCTGACTGTTGCCTGATGTGGTGGTGACTCCCATGAGGGTTATTTTTCAAGCGCCCCGGCCGAAGGCCGGCCACACAAAAGGTACTTGAAGGCAGAAATTCTTTGCTTAGGTGCGATATTTAATTAAAACACGCATTGAAAAAAAACAAAACTGTATGTTTTTATATTTCATTGAAAAGAGAATTATACACGCTATAATATAGTGTAAATTTTTTTGTATCTTAATAACGAGATTTTTCGAGAAAAAAATCGGGTTTTCTAAATTTTATAAAAAAAGAATAATTTTTTGCTTATAATTTTTTACTCGTACATATAAAGTATGAAGGTATGAAAAAGACCTTTCGTTTAATACCCATATTGAATAAATCGATAGAAAATTGACTGAGTTTTTATGATAAAAGTTTTGAACTTTGACACCGTGCCACGCCTTTCGTAGGCGTTTCCCAGGAAAAATTTTTAGTTTGTTACATTCACAAAACCAAGCTCTATACAGCCAAATTTTTTATTTTTTTTTCAGGAGGGTACGCTATTCTGCACTTGTTCCTAGAAACAGTTTTCACCACTACAACTAAGTACGGAAAGCCTTCTCCAAAGCAAGGTGTATTAATAAGGTGATGGCACTACTGCAAAAACAAAATTCCCATGTATTTTGTTAGTGCTTTTGGGCATGCTGATTGCCAAAATCAAATGAAAACACAAACAACACACAAACAATTTTACCTATTTTTGACAAAAAGCATGCCCATTCGCGAAAACGCAAAAGAAAATCAGAAGAAATCAAAAGGAAATCAGATGAAAAAAGTTTAAGCAGCTGCAGCAGCAGTTTTAGCAAAGTGTTTGTTCACGTACGCCAACCAATTTTAATGACATCTAGATTTCACGTCTTCCAAAAGGCATGGTTGCATTTTTGTTAGTATTCAAAATAAAATAGGCAAAACAACAAGTATTGTAAAAATATATATTTTAAATAAAAAATATAAAAATCGGCATAGGCAACTGTATTTTTAGCAAACTTTTGGTTTCAAAACTGAACTTTTTTATACTTGTGACACCCTGGCGATTTTCTTTTTGGTCCTAAATTTGAACTGCCATCAAACAATCTCCAATGACAATTGTCTCTGCCACCCCGTTCAGTGAGAATGTTTGAAGACAACTGTTATTTATCGTTCGCCAATCTGCATGGCTCTCCCTACAATGCAAATTTATACGGTAGTAAGTAAACTTGTATCTTTTGATTATTTGCGAATGGGCAATTGTCAAAATGGCCACCCACTTGCTGTGCGTTCTGATTTGTTTTGACAATGAGCATGCCCAAAGCACTAACAAAATACTTGGGGTTTTGTTGTTGCTGTAGTGCTATCACATTATTAATACACCCTGGCTCCGTACTTAGTACACCGTGTTGTATTACGGAAGCAACCCTGACTACAGTTTATGTTCACATCTGTGGCATATGTTAACATTTGTTTGGCCCTTGCAATTGAGAAAATTAAATTTCCGAAATAAGAAGCTAACGAAGATGGGATTTTTAACCGTATTGAAGAAAATGCGCCAAAAAGAAAAAGAGATACGAATATTATTATTGTAAGTTACAGAACAGAATATCCGCATTAATCGAATTCGTGCTCTGACACACCAAAATTACTGTGAATCATACATTTCTTACGATTGCAGAGGCCTGGACAATGCCGGCAAAACAACAATATTGAAACGCTTCAATGGCGAGTCTATCGATACGATCTCACCCACACTGGGCTTCAACATTAAAACAATTGAACACAAGGGCTACGCTTTAAATATGTGGGATGTGGGAGGCCAGAAATCGCTGCGTTCTTACTGGCGAAACTATTTCGAGTCAACAGATGGTCTGGTGTGGGTGGTGGACAGCGCTGACCGGATGCGTCTAGAATCTTGCAAACAAGAGTTGGAGGTGCTGTTACAAGAGGAGCGGCTCGCAGGCGCCACACTGCTAGTGCTGGCTAATAAGCAGGACCTACCTGGTGCGTTAAGCGCCAACGAAATCAAAGAGGTTGTTTTTCGTCCCTTTCACTATGTATGAAAAACTATTTCAAGTGCGTGCATTTTACAGATTCTGGAATTGGACAATATCACTACACATCACTGGCTCGTAATGGGCGTGAGCGCAGTTACAGGCGAAAAGTTGCTTGGCGCAATGGACTGGTTAATCGACGACATCGCTAAGCGAATTTTTACTTTAGATTAGTTGCGTCTCAAATATAGCAAGAGCACCAGAAAAATGTTAGGTTACTAGTTTCACACCTTCGCATTGATTCCACATTTATTTTTCTAACAAATATAACTTATACAATTGTTCTTCCTTTACACTTTTGAACTTTGGCTTTAGATTCACTTTGACAATTTCCGAAAAACCCTCGGATAGCGTGGGCGCGGAGTATTTCTTTTTCATCATGTTCAGGAGCATTTCGTTGATTTTAGCATGCGTGGCGTCGGTAAGCTGTCGGAATTTTATGTTGTGCCGCACCTGGCCTAGTGGTATGTTCATCACAAAACAGCGACATTGCACGTTGAGCTTCCGCGCGAGCTCCACGAACTTTTTGCGCGTGTCCACATCAACGTTTGTGTTATCGATACAACAGGACTTTCCGGCCGACAATGCCTTTTCACAAATTTTAAGACAGGCTTGTGTGCCACCCACAGAGTCCCCATTCGCGATGGTATAGTTGAGTGGGACAAGGTGTGTCTGACAGAAGTGACTCTTACCTGCAGGGAGAATGATGAGTGATTTAGGAATATACGTGGCTATACGAACTATATGATAAGTACATACCTGAGCCTGGTAAACCCACCATGATTACAATTTCACTGTTGTCGCCTGGAATTTTCGTGTTCTCTGGTTCGAACTGTGTTCGGTTTTCGTTCAAAATTTCACTTGGCTCAAAGTCAGGTCTGACCCAAAGTTCAGTTGCCCAACCCAAAAAGTGCTCTTCCGGGGTGTAAAATGCGATACCAACATTCGATGCGAAATGTCGATCCGCCAACGAATGGTCTTTTTTGCGTTTGCTGCTGCCGGAACCCTTTTCGGGTCGACCAGCTGCATCGCCTACATAAAAGCTTTTATTACGATTCACGGTAACCCCCGCATTCTTGTGCTCCTCCAGGTAATCCCACATACCGGGCAGAGGCTTTCGGTAGTAGCCGTCTCCACTGGTGATGAAAACCTGCACCGGCACGCCTAGCTGCTTGATTATTTCATTGACTTTCCGCTTGAAGTCGTCCAGCTTGACTTTACCGTTGGCTATGCCACCCTGATTGGTGAAGAAACAGATCTTGTAACCATCCTCGTGCAAGGCCTGCAACTTTTTCTTCACTTCCGGATAATTTATACGCCAGTCCTCCGCATGTTTTGGAAAAACGTTGCCAGACTTTGTTGTTATAATTGTGCCGTCCATGTCGTATGCAGCTATTTTTTCAGACGCGTTCACGCCGGCACTGGTGTACACCAGTACGGTGCCATTTTCAATTGCATCCCAAGTGCCTGCATTGCTGGTCGCTTTGTTCTCCACTTCTGACAGCACCTGACGACAATCTGCATCACTATTCAACTTCTCCGGCGGAGGCTTGAAAAGCACCTCGTATTGATGTTTGCCATACACCAATTCGACGATATCACCGTGCCGCAACTCACACTCTACATTCGGCATAGCCATTAAGCCGTTGATACTGCATGGATTCGTGCCCAACACACACACTTTAATGCGGCTGTTTTCCATGTCGAGATCCAATTGCAATTGGCGCTTGGAACAACATGAGTCCTTGATGCCGGTTTCCCTACTGCGGCCAATGGTGTTTCGCCCAGCACTCAATTCAATCGCGTTGTGCTCGGCCGACATTGGTGACAATGTGCAAGAACGTCTTATGGCTTTGGAACAATCGCTCCCTGTCCCTGGACGATTAAAATACTTGGCTAGCGCCATTGCTTAAATATCTGTTGATATAGTCAAAAATTGGTTCGAACTTTTGCTTTTGTTCCGAAAATGAACAGGCATTCCAAAACCATAGAAAACAATCACAGCCAACATCTCTCGGTTCAATTAAATAAGATTATTGTGGTTCGAGTCCGAGCGATTAATCGGCAACGGCTAGTATCGGCCACAAAAATTGGTATAGGCATTGGCCTTTTTTCGGCCGAGGCCAAATCGTATTGTTAGTTAAAGAAGAATCTGAATTTTAATGCAATATCTATTCATAAATCGAGTTTACGTCAGTGGTTTTAATTATCCCAGTGGACGCGAGGAATATATGTCATAAATATTTATATGTGGATTTTCTAGTGATTCTATTTCGTTTGTAATTTTTATTTTTTCATGTTTGTGTTAAAAAAATTAAATGTAAAAAAATGAATATATAATAAAGCCTTTGTAAAATTAACTGTTGAAACTATTCGTTTAATATTTATCGTTACCCCATTCGATTGATCAGCTGATTATTTAGTATTTAGCTGAACGTATCTGACACACAGTAGGAAGCTTAAAAAATGTTTTAAATAGCAGCGCATGTATTAACTCTACCTCACAGCAGTGCGTGTGCGGAAAGTATTTTTTCAAAATTAGGATTAATGTAAAATAAATTAACCAACAGATTCGTTGTAAGAACTTATGAGTCCATACTATCAGCTCTAAATATGCTGGATACCGAAATAAATATATATGTAATACTTCTATATTGGCAGTAAGTATAATCACAGTACAGCAATAGTGAAATTGAGCGAGAAAGCATATAAACGAATGTACTTTGACAGCGGGAAAAAAATTGACAAATTGAAATTAACTGAAATTTCTTCAACCGCCCCTGGAGCAGTTTGACAGTTGTTCATGTGCAGAAGTGCTCATGTATACACGCATAGAAATACATTCACAAAAATTCGTGTTTTCTGTCCCAGGAGGAAGACTTGTTTAGGAGGAAGTTTAGGAGATTTTTCGAATCCTTAATGGATTTTTCGGAGAGTTTTGGATAACGGAGTATCCAAAGCACACTGAGAAGAAAACATATTTTGGCAACTATTTTAATAGTAATATATTTTATTAGTAATATTTTTTTTGCAGCCGCCGTAGCTCAGCTGGCTAGTGCGTTTGGCCGCGAGTCAAGATTCCGCGAGTTCAATACTCAGTTGTGTTAACACCGAAAACAAAGAAAAAACAACAATTTTTCTTTCGGCGGCTGTCTTCTCAGCAGGAAATGACAAACCTCTGAGAGTAAAATTGTCTATGAAAAAGCTCCCAACTCGCCGTTCGGAATCGACATAAAACTGTAGGTCCCTTCCAACCTTGTAAAAACATTCGCACGCACAACACGGTTGGTTGCGGGTAGCTAGGCCTTAGTCTTGTAATCGGGCTGTCGTGCCAGTCAAGAAGAAGAAGAATACATTTTAGTATAATATATATATTGTGCTAAAACTTTGTAAACTTACAAAATGTAAGTTCGTTTTATTTCGTTCTCACTTATTGCTGTCACAATGAAATCCCGCCACAAATGGCACTTATTCATTCATTTGTTATATGCTTTGTTATTATTAAGTTTTGGTTGATAAGCTGCAGATGAATACAAAACACTGCATTAAAAAACCATATGTATACATTTTTATTTTTAATGAGAAGTTTAATTCCTTTAAAATGACGCAAATTATAAAAAAAATTTGGATATTTTTTAACGTTTGGGAGGAATTTTCTGTATTGTTTTAAAGATTTAGGAGAAAGTCCTTTCAGGTATCTGGCAACACTATAACCAAGCAGTAAACAATTCTTATTTTGCTTAAAAGTAACAAACTCTGGCAACCGTGCAAGCAGAGGTAGAACCATCCAGCTGTTTGAATTTTATATTTATTTGAATTATTTACTTCGGATTGGGGTTTTGCCGGTTCTGTTGAGTGAGGTATAAGCGGTAAATAGCAAGTAAGAATTGTTTTGTAGTGCAGACATCACAATGACAACGTTAGAGCCGTTTGTCCTGAAAATCAAGCCAGCGCTGGACCTGTTTCTGCGTGCGTCCACCCGAGAAAACTTAACCCAGCTGCAACATGAGCTTTCGGAATTTGGCTGGACGCACATGAAGATATTCCATGTGCAGATATTAGCCCCGCTCATACTGAAGTTAGAAGAATTGCGAGGGTGCGTAAATCGAGTAATCGACTTGCCAAACGTTCACCACAGTAATAGTGCCTTTCGCTTCGCAGACAGAATCAGGACTTGCAAACGGGTACCATTGACTGCATTCGCATTGTGACGTCTAAGCTGTATCTCACGGACCTAAAAGCATTGCGTACGTTGTTGGTAATTGTGCTGATGCAAGTGCGCGATAGCGGCAGCGTTGCGACCAAACCGAATCTTTCGGAGGAGCTGAAATTGGCAGCAGTGCAGTGCATGGGTGAAGCGTTACGTCGCTCGAGTAGCGATGTGCTGGAATCGTTTTATACGCAAGAGTCTGAGATACTTCTGGGACAAGTATTGCTGACTTTAGTGGAATTTATTGATAAAGAAAAATATAAAAAATTGATGTAAGTTTTTTCACTTAGGATATGTGGTAAGATTTCCTAGCATTATTTTTAAATATATGTATGCACATATAAAGTACAGCATTGGTAAAGCATGACGCTTTTAGTAGGAGTTCTTGAGATTCCAAACAAAGAACAATTTTAGTTAGTATGTATCTGTTTTATGAAACTAACAACTTTTTTATTGAAAACGACACGAACAATATAATATAGTTAAAGTTTGTTTAGCAGTTTTTACCTCATTTATATGCCTTGCCGTATGACTAGCATATTTAGTGTAAATATTTTCCAATCACATATTTTTGTGTTTAGAATTGCGTCGCTGGAGTGCCTTATGGTCGTTTTCTACGTGCATAATGAGGCAGTGTTTTCGGATGTGGTGCTGCGTAACCAAGTGGCGGATACCATGTTTCGATTTTTACCAAAGATTGTAACTGTCCTTTTCAAGATCTGCCTGTCCGACGAGAAACTGGGAGAAACAATCAAAGCGGTGAATAATCATAATGATACTTGCTTTCCACACAAAAAGTTTTTTAACTCTATTCCATTTTGTATAGTTAGCAATCAAGGCACTGGGACGGATTTTGTGCGTTATATATGAAGAAACAAACGAACCAGTCATAAAAACCACCTATGATAAAGAAGAGTTTAAAAGCCTTTTAGAATGCGCAACTCGGACAACGCAAGATTGCCCTTCTGATGTGGATATACTGGGCAAAAGGAGGTCGAACGAGACCCTTGACGAGCGTTTGAAACGTATTCAACAGAATGTCCGATCCGAGCAGTGGTTTATCGCCACGTCACGGCAATTGCGCGTAATATGCATGCAGATGAGTATATTGCGTGCGCATACTTCAGCGAAGGTACGTGAGGAGTATGCGCGAATGTGCTGTAGCCTAATAGAACACTGCGGTCGGCATCTAAAGGATAACTTCAAATTCCTGCTGGAGAATGTGGTGGCCATGTCAGAAGACGAAGTTGAGGTCATAAGATTCTTGTGTCGGCAGACCTTGCAGCAACTGCAGAGCGGTCACGTCAATGAAACCATTTTTGATCAGAATTGCGAGCTGCTCTTGGACGAGCATTTGGTCAAACTGCCGCGTATCATCAAACGTTGTGATGAAGCAGAGCAGTACGCAGAATTTATATTCTTGAAGGGGCTCTTGCTCAATTTAAGTGCGGCAAAATTGCACCTGCTGCTGTCCATACCCCATAATTTCGAGATGGTTTGTATGTGTCTGCTTTCGGCGGTCGATTTGAAAATCTCATCTGATTTGCTGATCGAGGAGTACGCGTTACGGGAGATGAGCGAGATGGATATAGTCGAAGGCGCCAAGTTACGTTGGCGGCAATTTAGAAATTTGAGTAGCTGGCGCTGCGTGGAGGCAGTAAAACAGTTATGCGAAATTTTGGGCAAAACTAAACATTTGAACCGCATAATTTTCGACTATTTGATAGAGCTATTGATGCAAGGTAACGAAGCTATGAACGAAATACTATTGACATTGCTATGGATGGCAACCACACAACAGGGCGTCGATAAAAGCGAAAATCAGATAGAACTGATTGAGATATTGCTGAATGAAATTCTTTTGGATAAACATTGGCATTTGTCATTGAAGCCAGACCGCGTGTGGCGCCTAAAATTGGACAAGGTAAAAATCGGACGTTGTAGGTCAATCAATTACTTTTAATTAGTTAAATTAGAATCTTATTTTCCGATTTTCGGTTATATCTTATTCCGTCTGTTCATCCGGATTTTCATTTTTGCGCGGCTGTTTGGGCTACACGATAATATCGATAAAGTCGGAATACGGAAAATATTAAAGCTGTATCTGAAACTTTAGTTTTGGACTTTCTAATATAGAACTTTGAATTGCACAAGAATATTGTTGCCTAAAACGAATTGTGAAATAATTAGTTTTGTTTTTCTAAGCCAACGGACTGGTTTGTGGACCGAACACCTGGCCTATATGAATCAGCAATTGAGATACGTACGCAGGATTATGATTCGGACGATGACAACGATGCCGTCGATGGTAACAAAAGTGGATCATATTGCATTTTTTTACTGTATACTTAAAATATAATTCTGTAGCAGATCGTCGCCACCGTGTTACTATGCTCGACGCTGAATTTAATGTATTACATACTTGCCTCCTGCTAGACGCATTGGGGCATTGTGCGCAATTCTGTGGTGAGTCCTTCGATCGATACTTATTTCGCTGTTTGCATAGAGTGCTGCTCAAAGCAGGTAAGTAGCTTAAGTGTACTGCTCACAACAATAGGTTTAAAAGAATGCTTAATTAACTTTCAGCTAGCAGCAATACTATGGTTTACCAAGCGGCAACTTTCTGCTTGACCTCCATACAGCGAGCCTTGCGATTTGCTGAGCTCACACATTTTATAGAGACCCACACCGACTACATCACCTACCACCTTAACACAATTTTAAAGCGGGTATTTACTGTTTGCCCCGGATTTGAGAAAATTGCAATTTCATTTTTTTTGTTTTCAGTCACCTGAAAGCCGCTCCGCCGTCGATATACTTAGTGTGGTACTACAATTCAGCACACGTAACGCCTTACCACACCTGGAGAGCACTCTTCAAACTATACGCGAAGAGTGCAGCAAATCGCATCAGTCGGATAATATTAATGCCTATTTGAGGGTATTCAATGCTTTCGTAGCGCATACTAGTCGTTGGCAACGAACATGTGACATCGAAATTGGAAACATTCCAATGAATATTGATAGCGAATCAGGCACAGACGTGTTTTCTGATTGGTTCACCATTCTGCAACGGCAGCCTAACGCAGCTAAAAATATAAGCCTAAACCCTGAACAGTCGCAGGGCGCGGAAAATAACAAAGCTAACTCAAATGTGCAACCGGAAGATTCCAAAAGTGATGAATACGCTACAACAAACTGTGACACGACACCAGAGTTGCCGCTTCATGTTGAAATGGTGAAGGATATTCTCAATGAAGTGCTGAAATTCATATCATCTGCGGATAAATCCCACCAAATTCTAGCGTTGGAATGTTTGATTGCTGGTCTACCTTTGTTGAGCCACTATGAGAATGAGCTATTGCCACTAGTGCACCTTATTTGGCTGCCGCTGGCGGAGAAATTTAGGCAAAAAGATGCGGTTGTTTTAAATCGTTGTTTCACTTTACTAGATGTCCTGGCAACGTACGCGAGAGACTTTATTTTGAAGCGCAGCTTGGAGTACGTATAGCCTACTTTAAATAATAATGCCAGCTTTTGCTTTGAAGTAATTAATTAATTTTCAGCGATGTGATTCCATTTTTAAAAGAATTTCTACAGAAAGCAGCTAGCCATAGCTCTACCGAAGTTGCAGCAGCGTAAGTAAATTGTCCAAAAATCTAAATTTTATACAGTGAAATTCCTCATAATCGGACACTCACCGTCGCAGTGTTTTTGTCTGGTTATGGGATATGCCCGATTATGGGGAGGGGGCACAAAAAATAAGTTCAAATTGTATCCTCGTTTATTTATTGAATATTTTGTACGAATTTATGAAAGTTTAATATTTAATTAGTATTTATTACATGTATAACCTAAACCTTAATCTCGAGCGTTTGTACATGGGGCAAGACATAGTAATTTGTTCTGACACTCAAGCAGCCATCAAAGCACTAATCTCGTATGAGACTACCTCAGGGTTAGTACTAGAATGCATAGAAGCATTGAATAATCTAGATACATATAACCAGATCAAAAGTCTCTGGGTTCCAGGACACAGAGGAATGTAGGGGAATGAGGAGGCTGATAGTCTTGCCAGAACTGGGTCAGCTACGATCCCCCTTGCACCAGAACCTTTCATTGGGCTGGGCAAAAGCACTCTATCAGAGTTACTAAGACTTGAGGAAAGAACCAGGAACTCAGAACACTGGGCAAATGCCACAGGTCCTAGGTATTGCCGCCACTGAACAGCTGCGTAAACAGGCTAGAAATCGATGCAATGCCATCCTAAGGCGCCAAAAGTTTCTGCACGAGCAGCGCCAAAGGAAAAAGTTCTTCAATGCCAGCGTGGTAGTAAGAACTTCTGGTCATTCGTTAAGAAAGTGAAGAACCAAACATCCTCTTCAATTCCAACTCTTCTTAACCATGATCAAATCATCACTCACTCGGTTGATAAAGCAAATTTGTTGGCTGAAATTTTCGCAGAGAATTCCTCTCTGCCCCCCCAGCGATCAACCTCTACCCGTAGTCGAGAACGTATCTTGCTCTATGCCAGAAATTCATTTTCGGACGCGGGTAGTTAAAAGAGTGCTTGCAAATCTCGATGTAAATAAGGCTTCAGGGCCGGACGGCATTCCAGCCCTTGTTTTGAAAAAATGCGCTACTTCGCTGGCTTGTCCATTACGCAAACTTTTCAACATGTCATACACCACAGGTGTATTTCCGACATGTTGGAAGGTAGAAAATGTTCAACCAGTTCCTAAAAAAGGCAAGACTACTGACTCTGCGAACTACCGACCTATAGCAATCTGTTCGGTGCTTTCCAAGGTAATGGAAGGCATTGTAAACTTCAACCTTGTGAAATATATGGAGCACAATAGACTGCTAAGTGACCGCCAATACGGATTCTGAAGACAACGATCGACGGGAGACCTTATGACGGTCCTCACCGAGAAATGGAACCATAGCATTCTAAACCTCGGTGAAAGCAAGGTTGTTGCATTGGATATTTCCAAGGCCTTTGACCCGGTGTGGCATAAAGCACTCGTGTCAAAATTGATTGCCTATGAGCTTCCTCTATGATCGCTCTATTCGTAGTGTAATAGACGGCATAGCCTCGGAAAAGCATTCCGCGGGAGTGCCGCAGGGTTCGGTCCTTTCTCCAACCCTTTTCCTGATCTTCATCAGCGACCTGTTGTCGTCGACGAAGAATCCCATCTACTCGTTTGCGGATGACAGCACCATTTGTCATTCATACTCTTTCTCAAAGCGTCCCAGCTCTGTGGAGATTGAGAGAGAACGGCGCCGTATGAATGACACACTTAATAGCGACCTACAAACAATCTCCAAGTGGGGTCAAGCGAACAGGGTTGATTTTAATCCCCGCACGACCCAACATTGCCTGTTATCCCACGATGTTCCAGCGCACAACGCGCTACAGAGAAAGGCCCGTAGAGCGCGGTTGTGGAGCACTTGTGATCTCGATGGGTTCAAGGCAAGAGCCCATAAACACTTCACTCATAAACCTATCTCCTAACCTTTATATCCTTCCTGAACCAACGCAATGCTTCGCATTAATAGGGGTCATCCCCTGCGCGTTTCATCCTGTTAAAAAAAAAACAATCGAAAATCTTCATTAACCCTTAAATGCATGGCGTACCATATATGGTACAGTTCCTAAATCCTTCGTGAATGTGTTGAATCAATTTAAATCATGTTTGCGCTTGCTCTAGATTCATTCGAAAATAATTGCCTCCTGCATTTAAGGGTTAAAGGTTATAACTCCAGATGGAGTGAAAAATGAATGAGTGACTGGGGAAAACCCAGCTTAGATTGGTCACCGGGCTGTTAACCGGGCTCTGCAGGATGAGGAAACACATTCACACAATCGGGTTTAAACAGGTAAGCGTCTGCAGACTCTGCGAAGCATCGGAGGAGGCTCCTGAGCACGTCATACTGCACTGCGATGCGGTATGCCGCAGTAGGAGACAGCACCTGGGCCAATACTGGCTTGCAGAAGAGAACGTCAAACACCTTTTCCCACGTGAGTTACTAAGCTTCATTAGGTCGGTGGGATTGGGGGACGTTCTCTAAAGCTGTAGGGGGCACAATAGATCAACTCTGGTCCCAGTGCACATTTTCCCTTTCAAATCTATCTATCTATCTACATGTTATAGGCAAAGTACATACAAAGTACAAGTCCTTAAATTTTAGTGCTGCTTTGGTTGAACAAATTTTGTAGTGGTTGATTGTTTTAATTTAAAATGTGCTTTTTCAAATAGTGATATTTGTATTATAAGATAGTACAGACTTTTAAACACTGGTTGGGCGCATTTTTCAATTTTGTCCGTTTTGTCCGTAATCAAAATGGTTTAAAATATAGTGTCCGCGTCCGGTTATTAGAGCGTCCGGTTATTGAAATGATATTTGTATGGGAAATTTAATGAAATTGCTGTGTCTACAAAAAAAATTTGTGCGGTAATAAGGGCTGCCCGGTTATGAGGGCTGTCTGTAATGAGGAATTTCACTGTATTTTATACACGTAGTTTGTGTGGATAGCGTTTCGCACCTATTAAATACGACTGTTTTTCTCCTAAAAATTTAGACAAACACAAGAGTACAAACTGCAAGTGAAATTGCTGCGTGATTTTCCTAATCTTATACAGAGTATGCAGATTGATGGTAAATATTTGAATGATATTGCGGAAGTAATTTCATTGTACCTGTCGCAAGATCAGCCTATAGAGCTGCAAACCTACGCAGTGCAATGCTATCACGTATTGCGGTTGTACGATGGGCCGCTCGCGTACCTCGTCGTGCTGAAGAAAGCGCATTTGGGCGTCTACAAGGCAAATGCTGCCAAGGTGCTGTCGATTTTTGGTGTAAAATAACTTTGCGTGCAGTAATGTAAAAATATATTTTCCAAAGTATGTTTACAAATAAATTTCATTTTAAATTCAAATATTTTGTGGTAATTATGAAAAACCGTATATATATATATATATAAATATATATATTTAATTATTCTTTTTAAATTTTGCTTCATTGGCTTTACTAAGTTGAACTTTAAGCGTAAGTAGCATATATTTGTTTTTAATTTATCGGCGGGGCCTACGTACATCAGCACATGGATCACAAGGATCACGTTCACGTACACATGGCGATCGCGATTGTGAACGTATTTGTTCGATGAACGGAGCATAATTGGCTAAACCGGCGAAACCTCTGCCCGATGTTGACACGAATCTTGGTTGACATCGCCTATTGCGTGGTGTTCCAGAAGGCTGTTGGGAAGACTGATCAGTTGAGGCGTATGACGAAGCGAATGCTGGAGGCGAAATGTCTTCCAAATCTTGCCACACGGGTCGGCGTTCTGCTGGTGACGGCGATGGAGTCCGTGGAGTTGGAGTAAATTGTGGCTGAGAAACTTGTGAAAGATTCTCACTTGGCAGTGATTGACTGCGAGGAAGACGAGGCGATCCACGACGTCTTGCGGGCTGGCCCACTGGCGCTTCGGGAAACAATCGGGTGACTGAATGTATCGACGTTGTTAAATGGAGTTGTTCTTTCGCTTGATCTATGAAGGTGGAAGAATCGCCTTTACGCCGCATGTCTGATGCTGATGGTCGTGCGCTGCCTACACGCCGACCGCCACCGGCGCCGCCACCGCCGCCGCCACCGCCGCCGACACCGACTCCACCTCGAGCACCTCCTCCTGGAGAAGTTATTTTGTGTTCTTTTTGATATGAGCCTGATTGCTGAATAATGGTGTCAGTTTGTTTGACTGTTGCTGGTCCTCGTATTACATTGCTGGGTGCCCTCTGCCCCTGGCGAAGGCTGCCACGTTGGCCACTCTTGCTGTCATAGGTCAAACGTCGCCTTGCTGATGGTCGTGGAGACGCTGGGGCCGCTGGAGCCGCAGATGTCCGACCAGGAGATTGCTGATAAGGTGATGTTGGTGTGTTTGGAGAATCATATTGTGGCATTACTTCGTGCTCGATTAAGTCGTCAAATACGAATCTCCTGTCAAAACGATCTTGTTGGTGTTGTTGTTGTTGCTGTTTTAGTTGCCGCTGTTGTTGCTGTCGGCGGTCTTCCGATAGCTCTGGGTATTCCGGCATTGACTCATCCTCTAAGTGTTCACTGGCGGTGGGGTCATAACCTGGCATGGTAACGTTAAAAAGTTCTTCACTGGGTAGGTTTTGCGGTGTCCTTGGAGTTTTTGCGGGAGTTCGGGCAGGGGTTGGTTGATAGTCTGGCTGACTTATCTGATCGAGACGTTCACTGGGCAAATCGGTTGGCAGTGGTCTATCGGGCCTTGGTGTGCCGCTCTGATAGTAGGGTTCGCTCATGTCAGTGAGGCGTTCGCTAGGCAAACTTGTGGGTAAGGGCCTTGGATCCGGTGCTTGTGGCGGTGTCCAGAATGGAGACGACCATCTGAATTGAGGAGCTTGCGGTTGGGCACCTGAAGGAGTCGCTGCACTTGGATGAGTTGCTGCACGTGGAGGAGACCCAGCACGTGGCGGCCGTGGCGAAGGAGATATAAGAGAGAATCGTGGAGCCGGTGGAGCATTTCGCATTTGTTCCTCGAGGAATTCTGCCATATTGAATGGCCTCGATGGTGCCGGTGTTCGTTTAGGCGTTGGCATATATTGTTGTTGCTCTGGACCTACACCACATGGATCCGGTGGACACGGAGGGGGACATGGAGGCGGACAAGGGCTAGCAGACCGTCTTCTCGGTGGTGATGGTGATGGTGTTCTAGGAGAATCATATTGTGGCATTATCTCGTGCTCGATGCAGTCATCCAAAATGAATCTATTATCAAAACGTGGTCTTTCTTGTGGTACTAAGTCCGGCATGGTTTCATCCTCAAGATTCTCACAAGGAAGATCGACGGGACTTCGTGGTCGACGTGGCTGCGAAGGTTGAGGTGGACACGGTGGTGTCTGGTACATTGGGCAGCTAACGTCCGCTAGCTGCTCTTCAGGCATATCAGGTAAATTTTCCAACATTCTTTCTGGAGACATTGAGGGTAAATTTTCCATGGGCGGAGGCGTCACATCATCCAAGTTAACAGACGGCAGAGTGAAACTAAGTCTTTTCCGGGCTTCGTCACGCAAATTGTTTATTTGATCGGCGGGATTCATACTTTGGGTTGGCAAACCGGAATCTTTAGATTGTGGTGCTAAAAGTTGCAAATTTCTTGGCGTTCGGGATAAGCACTGGGTTTTAACTTCACTGGTATGTGTTTTTACCGTTCCACACGGATCGATTACGATCTTTATGTGTGCTGAAGAATTTTGTATGTTACCGTTGTTGTTGTCGCTGCGCTCTACGACAGTTTCTTTTACACATTGAGAACCAGGAGTGACTGGCGCTGGAGTTGAGGCTTTTGGTGAATTTAATACGCGACATCGTAGTTCCTGGAATCGGTTAACAATATCACGATATGCATTATCGAAACATTCCTCAGCAGTAGGTGGGCATGGTGGTGGACATGGTGGTGGGCATGGTGGTGGGCACGGCGTTCTAGGTGGTCTTGGGCAAGGCGAAGGTGTAGCACAGGGTGAAGTTGGTGTCCTTGGAGAATCATATTGTGGCATTGCTTCGTGCTCGATTAAGTCGTCGAATATGAATCTCCTGTCAAAACGTTGTTGCTGCTGTTGTTGACAATCATCCGATACCTCTTGGTAGTCCGGCATAGATTCATCTTCTAAGTGCTCACTGGGTGTTGGGTCATAATCGGGCATTGTTACGTCACAAATGTCTTCACTGGGCAAATTTTGCGGTGGCCTTGGAGTTCTTGCGGGAGTTCGGGGAGGAGTTGGTTGACAGTCTGGTTGACTTATTTCATCGAGGCATTCACTGGGCAAATCTGTGGGCAGTGGTCTATCGGGTCTTGGTGTGCCGCTCTGGTAGAAAGGTTCGCTCATATCAGTGAGACATTCACTGGGCAAATCTGTAGGTAAGGGCCTTGGATCCGGTGCTTGTGGAGGTGTCCAGAATGGAGACGACCATCTGAGTTGGGGAGCTTGAGGTTGGGGACATGGAGGCGTCGCTGGACAAGGAGGAGTCTTTGGACGTGGGCGTCGTGGAGAAGGCGATATAAGAGAAAATTGTGGAGCCGGTGGAGCATTTCGCATGCATTCGGCTAAAAACGCTGCCATATTAAATGGCTTCTGTGGACAAGGCGCAGGGGAGGGAGTTCTGGGGCGAGGACATGGTTGCGGTGCGCATGGATCGGGTTGGCATGGAGGGGGGCATGGAGGAGGGCATGGAGGGGGACATGGAGGAGGACATGGAGGCGGACATGGAGGAGCACGTTGACATGGGTCAGGTGGGCAAGGGCTAGCTGATCGTCTTCTCGGAGGTGATGGTGATGGTGTTCTAGGAGAATCATATTGTGGCATTATCTCGTGTTCGATGCAGTCATCGAATATAAATCTTCTGTCAAAGTGTGGTCTTTCCTGACGAACATTTTGCTGAAGTTCAGGTCCACAAACCGGCTCACAGGGTGGTGATTGATATTCTGGAATAGAAACGTCACAAAGTTCTTCACTGGGTAGATTTTGCGGTGCCCTTGGAGTTCTTGCGGGAGTTCGGGGAGGAGTTGGTTGACAGTCTGGTTGACTTATTTCATCGAGGCATTCACTGGGCAAATCTGTTGGCAGTGGTCTATCGGGTCTTGGTGTGCCGCTCTGGTAGAAAGGTTCGCTCATATCAGTGAGACATTCACTGGGCAAATCTGTAGGTAAGGGCCTTGGATCCGGTGCTCGTGGAGGTGTCCAGAACGGAGATGACCATCTGAGTTGGGGAGCTTGAGGTTGGGGACATGGAGGCGTCGCTGGACAAGGAGGAGTCTTTGGACGTGGGCGTCGTGGAGAAGGCGATATAAGAGAAAATTGTGGAGCCGGTGGAGCATTTCGCATGCATTCGGCTAAAAACTCTGCCATATTAAATGGCTTCTGTGGACAAGGCGCAGGGGAGGGAGTTCTGGGGCGCGGACATGGTTGAGGTGCGCAAGGATCGGGTGGGCAAGGAGGTGGACATGGAGGGGGACAGGGAGGGGGGCAGGGAGGGGGGCAGGGAGGGGGGCAGGGAGGGGCGCAGGGAGCAGGCGGACATGGATCAGGTGGGCAAGGGCTTGCTCTATTTTGAGGTGACCGCCTTCTCGGAGGTGATGGTGTTGGTGTCCTTGGAGAATCATATTGTGGCATTAACTCGTGTTCTATGCAGTCATCGAATATAAATCTTCTATCGAAACGCGGTCTTTCCCGTGGCACCAATTCGGGCATAGGCTCATCCTCAAGGTTCTCACTTGGATAACAAGGCGTTGGAGGTTTATATGGTCGTGGAGTTCCCTGAAGTTCTGGAGCAGATATATCACAGACTTGTTCATCGGGCAGATCTCGCGGTAATGATGGCATTTTGCGAGCGAGAGGCGATGCAGGACCCTGAGAAACGTCCATATAAGAGGGTTCTGAAATATCGCAAAGGCTCTCTGATATATTTTCGGGTGGGGACGGTTGAAATCTGATTGGAGAAAAATGGACTTGCACCGGTGTTGGTTCTGGAGAAGGTTGCATTGACATAATATCTGGCGAAGGCATCAACTGAAGTGGCGAATAATGAAAATCACACGGCGTGGGATCTGGGGTATCCGCTGGAGTATCGTAGAATCCAGGGGAAGAAACGTCGTCTAGACATTCATCTGGTAATGGTGGTAGAGCCGGTGATCTACGTCTTTGCTGCGGCGTTCGCTCTCCTAGTGGTTGTGGCGTTGGTGTCCGATGTCTTTGCATCTGTGCGACATGATCTGGTGACATTGATGGCCATGGCGATGGATTTGACATATCTTGAAATGAAATAGGGGATATGTCATCTAAATTTGGTGTTAGCTCGGGTGGCAGGGGCGGTGGCTCCGCCTGAATTTGTGAGTTGTCAAATGGACACGAAAAATCAGATAGTCGCTCGGAAGGCACATCGCTTAAGCGGAACGATCGTTGCCGTTGTGCAGGCCGACGCGGTACTGCAAGTCGCATCCCCTCAAAGGCTTCGGCGTCAGTTTGCACTGCGGAAGACAATTTTGAACAGTGTCATTTAGCCTATTACCTTAACGAAACAAGCCGCGATCGGTACTCACTATCTAGATTCTCAAACATTCGCGGATGATAGTATTGTTCTTCACTAAGGCCGAATTCAGATGGGTCATATTGCCGTGGTGATGGTGGGAATCGTGCTGGTGACTGATCTGCATACCAGGGTCTCTGCCCAGGAGAGCCTCTTTGTGGGCACGGGCTCTTCGAATTCATGTTTCGCGGCTGCGGCGGCGTCATATACGAAGACATGAGACTATCGGAGTTGGCTCTGCGCACAGAATTATCATTACCCCCGCAGCATGGCCGTGCGACGCGCTGTTGTCGGTGAGGACTTGTGCCTTGACAAGTCCTAAGCACAGTATCGCTTATCTCATGCATGCTGTTTATCGACGTTCTTCGGAAAAATAGTGTTATTTACTAAATTCTCTTAAATTTAATACTTAACTGTACCTTCTGGTTTCTGAACAATTTAAACCATGACGATGACTGAAAGGCAATGTGGTCAGTATTTAGGTTACATTTCCAGCACTGCACCACTTACCTCATATCTTTGTTAAGGCTATATTACGTTATTGGATTCATTCAGCGAATATTAGTACACCGATCCGGTTCTGAACTTTACTCAGCCGTCGTTTGGAGTCTGAGTAAATAAACTACACTACTTTTCTTAATTATTGGTCCTACTTGAAGCAAAATAATTTTTCTGTAGAAAAGCGTTCACGTAAATTTTGTTACAAATCACAAAAAGTTGCTAGAAAATTTTGAAGACTGAAGAAGACTGTTTTTAATTTTTTTTTTTGACTAAAATCAATTGAGCTGTGTGAGGAAATGGAAATGAATGAAGTGTAAAGTGAAAAATCTTTCAAAGATTTCCAAAGAAACGTCTGCCATTTAAATTGAATCTTATCGAGTTTTTGCTTCAGGAGAACTTGAAGTTTCAATTTTCCTAACATGCTCCGAGATGACATACTATGTGATTTAGTGCTTCAGTGTTAATGAAACTAGTGGATCTTCTAACCAAGACCGGTGTCTCTGTCAAGGAACTGCTGAGTACAGACTCCAATTCTTAGGAAACGGCTTGCCAGTACATTATGTAATGCACAGATCATAAAGTGTAATATATAGCCTCATTGCTACAAAGGGTAAATTGTGCAGATCTTCAGACTTCCTCATAATAGAATCATCTAGAGCACAGATACTAAGTGACCCCTTTACCTGCCTTATCCCTTTCCAATTCTAATTCCATCAGCGTATAATGTGCCTTAATATTGCTAAGCTAACATTGATTTTTTCGCAATGCTTGAATAAAAAATGCGACTTGAATTTTGGTTTACTTTATTAAAAATTTTAATTTTTTTATATTATTGTTTCGTAATTGCTCTATTTTTGTTCATTGTATAATTTGTATTCAATAATTTTTACTTGTTCACTAAGAATGCTTACGATTCTGTTACTATCGAATACCGTCAAGCGTACTTAGCAAATACTCTATTGTTCCTTTTCACATTCTGTTTATGGGGTTTCCTAACATTACTATAAAAATATAACCTTCGACCGTAAACACAATGGATGGTATACGTATGGCAAATAAAACAAATATTATTTATATTTTCCATAGTGATTTAAATTTTCCATTTTCAATTTGTATACAATTTTTAATGTAATGAAAATAATTAAAAAATTTTAATTTAAATAAACTAAAAGCATAAAATTGTAGTGTTTTAAACGCATCTGTAAAATGAAGAGTTGTAAATATTTTACAGTAAGAAAACACATTGTACGGCATATTTGAAAAGAACATCACTTGCTCAATGCTCAAGCAGCCCTTACTACAAACAATCAACTTGACAAAAAGAACAACACGGGAAAATCATAGGTAGGTAGTGCTGCAAACGCGCACACAATTGACTGTGTCGATTGTGATGCTCAGATCGTCACATTGTTAAATGTGAAATGTTCAGATTAAAAAAATTTGATTTGACGCTACAATACAGCGTTATTCTCCACAGAGATGGTTGTGACTGAAGGGCTGCATTGTTCTCAAGCTCCAAGTACTTTTATTTACTTTGACAATTCTTTGAAAAAATTATCCTCAAAATTTAAAAACTTGTTACCGTTTGGGTTGCGAGAATCGGGTCTGTTGGGCACTTTCACGGTAGACTTGAGTGAAAAATACTTGAAAAAGCGCTTGTCTTGCTGTGTTGTTATATGAAATCAACTTAAAGTATATGACTACGCCAGCAAACTCATGAGGCTGTTAGCATAAGCCATGGGTTTAACATCCGGATGAGGCTAGAAACGAACACGCAATTAGAATTTAATATAATTATAAACAGTTATCTTCAGTACTTACCACAGCCTCGAATGATTTGAAATTTGGCTTCAAATCGTTGCCTTTAATTGTTATAAATGCACCCATATTGCCCATAGTATCGCTACAATAAATAAAATAATTAATAGAGTCAGTAGTCGACGTAAAACAGTCGCCGTGATTCACGCACCAATAGTTTGGAGCTGAGAACACCGTTATACATTGTCCATCATGTGTGACCTCGTAACCCATGTCCTTAACCTCGTGACTGCGAATGACGTAATCAAGGTTATTTCGCTTGCAGAATGCTTGAGTAATGTCGGGGCCAAACTGAATGCCAACACCGCGCTTGGATGGCCCACGGCCAGGCCATGCTTGCGGATCGGACCACAGCAGCTCGCACATTAAGCCCTCCTCTGGTGGCTGGCAGTTGCGCTCGATGCGACGTATGTCATCCAAACTGACATTATCACTTGAAAAGAGGCCGCCATGCATAACAAGAATCTTCTTATTAATGCAGTGGCACAAGGGCAGCCAATTGAATACCCTCGTGAACATGTCTGCCATTCTTGCCGTGTACTTGGCCGACACCTCTCCCGTAAAGCCGTACATTTGGTTCATGTTGATGCTTTCATGATTTCCTAAACGAAACATGCTTACTGGAAAGCTCAATCAAAATGCGAACATTGGAATACTTACCACGTGACATGAAAAAATGATTGGGATAGAGCAACTTGAAGCCGAACAAAGTGAATATGCATTCCACCGAAAATGAGCCTCTATCGACAAAATCGCCATTAAACAAGTATGGGTTTGTGGGCGATGGCAAGCCGTTAATCTTGAAAATGTTCATCAGGTCATAAAACTGACCGTGAATATCGCCGCAAATAGTGAACTTTGATTCATCCGGCACAGCAATGTCGACCAGCGATGGCTGCGCACGCATGTAATCATCAATGTCGCAGAGAATCTGATCGAACGACGGTGTTTTTAAGCATTACAATTTTCAAAAAACGACAACCGATTACCTTGTAGGCATATTTTCGATGCAATATCTTCTGATTCTTGTAGTGCTCCATAAGGTCCAGCATAAATTCCAGCGTCACTTTGCCGTCCTTCAGTGACGGACCCGTGTAGGCGTCCTCGATAGCTGACGCAAAAACGAACATTTTATTTATGGCTAATATACATATAATACTTAAAGGATCGCAACCTACTTATATCTTCCATTTCCTTGTACATTTCGGCTAATGTCTTTTCGGGCGTATCCACGGCAATGGCGCGTTCAAAAGCTCGCATCTTCACAATTTTATTGCATTCGGTGAATTTCATTTTGGCGTCTTTGTCGTTCGGACGGCATTTTGAGACCTGGTGTAGATTTCTCTTATGAGATATGTCTAAGCACTGCCCGAGCAGTTGCATATACTGGATTGGTGTGAGCACTTACATATTCAAAGTCCGATAATGCCTGCTTGAATTTTCCCAACGACATGTGCGCAGCGGCGCGGCGATAATAGCCTTTGAGGTATGTAGGATCGGCTTTGACCGCAGCGACGCCATCTTGTAGTGCAAAACCGAAACTTTCCTGCCGCAAGTGTGCCAACGAACGGTTTGCATAATATATGGCGCAATGCGGGTAATTGTCTATGGCTTTGGTGTACATTTCAATTGCTTTCGTGAATTCTTTGCCTGTTTGGGAAATACAGAATTTTGATTTGCTTAAGTCGAAAAGTAGAACACCGAACATATTTAAAATTGAGCATCATGGAAATGTACTTTTCGAGGTGATATATGCGCAAGCTATGTATGTACCTTGATATATGCACAAACGGATTTGACACAAGCATGCCATAATTATTTTGTTATTTTAAGTCAAGGTAATGGATATCGTTGGAAAAGTCAGCAAACACTCGACTTTCTTTTCATTGAAAACGCTGACCTAGGTGTTAAAATTTTTGAAAGTTTAAAGTGGTACAAATGCGCATTGTTCGAATGTACCCTATTGGTAACAATCGAAATTGTAAAAGACAGTTGAGTTTATTTACTTTGGCACTGGAGTTTTGGGTGAGAAATACTGACACTCGGTGAGGCGCTCATTTTTACATTGGCACAATCATGGCGTTAAGGAGAAAAGTATGAGCTGTACGTGCTTTTGTTAACCTGTCCTCGAACTCTACAATTTCCGTACAATATGAGTAGATTGTAAAAAAATCGCAACGTATGAAGCAAAGTTGTATCCGCTGTAAAAATGGTTGTACATATAAAAATCAAAACATTTGAGATTTAAGCTGACTTGTCGCACCACCGGTCGCAACGTCAAAAGGCCTTATTATTCATAAAGGACTTACCATTTGCAGTAAGATGAAGTGATCGTTTCTTAGCAACATCTAGTCGTTCAATGAAATCGATACGGATACGCGAATCGAGCGAAAATCTGTTTTTAGTGCTAAGGTTCGATTCAGTTATTCGTCTTCTAAAAATATCGCACATCGTTGACTAAGAGCAAATTAAAAACAGACGGGCAAAATGCAGCGCCTAAGGGATTGCTGTTTATGTACAAAACCTTAAACCTTGAAGGTAGAAATTCTAGTAATTTACATTAGTAAATTAAACATATGAATCAAAAAACCCATGTTTAGAATAGGTGGGCAAGGTTCATCTGAAAATTGCGTATCATGGTATAATTTATACAGTATAAACTCAAAGTAATACGAAGTTGACAAGGGGGCTGGGGTTGTTAAGGAGCTCCTGGGACAGGCCAACAACTACGACTTATTGAACTTGTGGTGGCCAAACTGCAAGTCGTTTAGTAGCGACAATTGATTATGAAATAACAAGCAATATCATGCGATACTAGATTTCTTATCATTCCAAAATAAACGAAAAGCGATGTAAATGAGGAGAGCAAGACGACACACATCCAACTGCTACACTTTGCAGGCAGGTTGGTATTTTACTAGCCAGGCTGTAGTTTAAGGTTAGAATGAAAATGACAAATGGCACTAGTACATTTCGTGGGATACTGCATACGTAAATACAGTATAATTACAGCAATAACATTATCGACTAGCACGAGCTACTAAGTACTTAGAGCCTGATGTTGGACTCACTTTTTAGTAGATCATTTCCCTGATTTTTGTAGTTTTCAGCTAAAGCTTTCTTCGTTTCCATACTGTCGTCGTCAATATCCTTGGCATCCTCCTGCGGCGTCGCCGAAATCACCGCCGTTTTGTTTTCGTCTGCTTCGGCGTGGGCGATCGTAGTGTCGGCGACGGAGGCGGCAGACGCGAGGGCGTCTTTGCTCAGTTTCTGGTCCTCAGCAGAACTTTGCTGCATTTCCACTTGAGTCGCCGACATAATGCTATTCCGGGAAGTGAACTATGTCTTCTATAGTTGACTTTTTCCCAACCAAGTTTTTTTTAGTGTTCTTACACTTCCACTTCGTTAAAGCGGGTAAATCAATCACACACTCTGAGGCTTACACTTGTAGGAAGGAATTCCTTCTTTTTACCGCAAAACCAAAAATCGAATTAATAGCTTTTGTTGATTGAAAAAAATCGCTAAATCCGCTTTTTAGTATCTTCACCTGCCCTGCGTTGCTAGATTGAAAAAAGTGCTCGGCTCAATGAATTTTCTGACACATGTGATAGTTGCTGCGGCTGTAGTGGTGGAACATGACAGCTACCAAATGTCAAGTTATAGGGTAGCCAAGCTTCGATTTTGTGCATGATACAATAAAATACAGGTAAATTCAATCGGGCAGAATTAAAAGTAATTTGCAAGTAAAAATAAAATTTTAAGGCTGCAAAAAAAGTAAGGAATAAACAGTTGCAATCTCAATGGAAAGAAACAAACAAATCCAAGAAAAAAAACAATAAAAAATAACAATTTAATATATATGTATACATTTTCAGACCAATAATAATAAATATTATGTATTCATTGAATCTTTTTAAAAATTAAGGATTCTAATATATAAACTGAATGATATACCACATAAACTGATTACTTTTAAATTGCAACTCTGTAGCAAAAATTAAAATAGTACTACAGAATTTGTAAACAAATCTTTTTTTCCAATTGTCAACTTTATATTAATCTGTCGCATTGAAACAACCTGTTTATTGCTGTATCATGGAATTTGTGAGGCAAGTAGTAGACCTTTACAGCACGTTGGTAACGAAAACTGGCCGTGTGAGAATTTTACTGGTCCGCTGCCGTCTATATAAAAAAAAATAAATACATGGTTGAAGATTCTTACAGACAATTTGGCCAAAGGTTTATCATAAAACTTGCAAATACTCAGCCAGAATTGCAGGAACAGGTTTGATATGAAAGGTTTTTAACTATATTAAAATTTCGCTAAATACAATTTGAGATATTGTGTAATAGTAAATTATTATTATTTTAGGCACTACTTTTTATTTTTGTTGCATGTATATTATATTTGTAGTTACTCATGTAGTTATGTATTGTAGTCTTATCATAAAAATGTCAGTCAAATCAATCAGTTTTCAATTATATATATGTATTTATGAATATAACTCAAAGTATAGATAGATAAGTATAGTTGATCAATTCATTGAGCTATGATGAAATATGGCATTCGGTTATCTTGGCCACCTTACTACTATTTTTTTTTGAAACTTCGAACCGGCAACGCTGGAAAGCAAACAAACTGGAAGGTAACCGCCGCAGTGAAAACAGCAAGAACAATAATGGCACAACAACAATGCGATCTTACAAATTCAAGATTCTAGTTTTTCACTTCGTCGCAGAATCGCAGTCAGAGTGGAAACCGATGAGAAACGAGTTGGAGACGTGACCATACGACATTGGTGCAGCAGTAACATTTGCATTTGTGCAGTGAAATGAGAAAGATTTAAATTGCGAGACGCAACAACATACACCTCACCTTGGAAGTGCAAAGGTACAAAAGTGTTCCATAGAGCGATCAGTCGCTCCATCCAACCACGGCTGAATAAGCTGTAGTTGATGCAGTAAATTCAAACGATCCCAATAAATAAAAAGTAAAGAAATCAGTATAAAGTAATAACCAGACAAAAGGTTAAGTGGAAACGCTGGTCAGCTCTGCAGCATACATGATGGCGATGAGCAATTTGTCCGTCGATGGCGAGTTCCGTTACATTATTCAGTGGTTCAATGAGTGGAGCGAGTTGCAGCGCGATGACTTTGTTCCAGTCTTAGTGGAGTACCTGTTGCGGGGGACACCCGGTGAGGTGTACATGAATGGCATGGTAAATTCCGTGTCCACTGTGGACATCACTGACAAGCCGATGAGCTTGTTCCAATGCCGGGTAATTAAAATCTGTTTATTACTCACACACTTACAAACTCGCAGATAAACCAAGTAAAGTGCGTGAGTCGCTTTATTCAACGAATGCAGACAGTTTGTGTATAACTTGTATATTTTTTGTCTTTGTGTGTTTGCACTTACTGTTATTTTTCCTTTCATAGATCAAGCTTTTCCGGGAGTGGAACAAAAAGTGGCCAATAGAGTTCAAACTTAAACTCAAAGAGAAGATTATCGAAATCGACCCGAAAGTAGGCGAAAAGATTGTTGATGAGTTGAAGTCCGACGAGTCGTGCGGAACGGAAGAAGCTGTGGCCAACGGTGACAACAGCAGTGGCCGCGTGTCAGTTGTCGCTGACCTGCCGACTGAGCATGTTAATGATGAAGGGACTATGAGCGCGGCCATTGCAATGGCGGACGCAACTGAGGAACCAATCTACTTGGACAGTGGCTTGGTGGCAGTGCTTAATAATGAGACACCGGTTGATGACAACGACCCAGAGCACAATGTCGTCGACATTGCGATAATAGCTGCTGATGATACGCAATCGCAAGCAGAACCTGCTGAGCAGGTACAAATGCAAACGCAAATGCTGCAGCCCCAGATACAGGTGCAAGAAGAAAATATTGGCACTGTTACAGTGGCATAAGTAGAACGCAACAACAGCAATGCAGTCTAGGAAGTTCGTGGAGAAATGTTCGATTAAATGTGGTACATTAAAAAATTTTTCGTTGCTTCCATACACACTATATTACAAGCATTGAATTGCAAATTAACGTTTGTTAAAAACAAAGCTAAGAGTAATCCTTAAATGTTTTAGTTGCTCATAATTGTGCTTCTTGAAAGACAACTTGTGTTCGTAAATTGTGAGCCAACACTTTGCTTAAAATCAAAATCATTTTTGTTAAAATTGCTTTCGTGTAAGTAGAAATAATACATTACCGAAATGTAACTAGACCCATATAGATGGGTCTTCTTTCTCCAACCGTTTATAGTCAACTTCAATAACTACTGCTGAAAATTAGTGTGGAGTACTCCAGCAAATCACAACATGTATTTATCTTTTTTGCATACCTGACAAAAATTTACTAAGTACTTTTAATTTATTGAAGGATTATTGTTAGCAAAATCATTCCTCACAATCAAACAAGTGTCGAACAATTAAACAGGTGTTAATTTATTTACAAAATTTAAATTTTCTTAATAATCAGTCTCAAGATCTGATAACAATTTAATTGTTCAAAATGGAAAATTAAAAGTTATACGACTGCTACTAATTTTGTGGAATTGTAGTTAAAGGGCATTAATAAAAAATATAAATGATCACAATTTGTAAAATTTATAGTCACTGTACATGCATATGTAGAGAACTACATACTTACATAAAGAAATTTCATATTTCAGATGACTGCTTAAGATGTCTTCACTAAGACTAACATAAATTCTTGTATGTTCAAACAGCTTTTTAAACGCATCGAACTTCCATTCTCTCTCTGTTTGCTCTATTATTTTTGTACTGTGAATTTGGCAACTATTTCTCAAAGTATGCATAAATTTTTTATATACATACATATAGATATATTTTAGTAATAACAATCGTTTTGGTACAGAGTTTATAAATGAGTTTATGAAAACTTAACATAATCACCTATTAATTATTAAACATTAATCATTCCATTTAAATATTCATTAAAACAAAACAGTGTGAGATTAAACAAAAAGTTTCTGCGTATTCTACATCGAAAAGGAAATAAATTAAGCCCACTATTTAAATCTGCAAATGAATTGAGATGCATTTAAAACTATAAATAAACTATATAACTATAAATGAAATAAAGTTGTACAAGTTAATTTGATTTAAATCGATTAAGTCATTTGGATTAAGTTCAGATACCTAAATGACTGTGACATGTTCCCATTTGCGGTCGGGAAAAATTTTGGAGCGTGTGAACTGTCTGCAAAATCTACAAATTTTTTTACCGCGGTACTCGGGATTTCCTCATTTATCGATCATTTTACAGATAAACTGAACTTAAGGGGTAACACTATGCGGCTTAAACTCTACTTTCTAGTAATAAAAACAATATCCAGCTCACAAAGTTTCACGCGAATTTTTCTCGAAACCACTTTTAGCAAACTAGGTGACCATATTACCGAACAGCGTTGCATGTATTGATTAAAATGTAGACAACAGCTTCACAATTATCTTTAGTGACAAGTGTCTATCGATGAGATGTCGCTTTTTGATAGCTAAATGTTCAGTTAAAATGCGATAAATCTGTTTTGTTGAGATGCTTAAATCTAATTTTAAAAATTACAATTAACACGTTGGACATAAATGTAACACGTTGGCTACATTTATGTCCAGACAATCATTTTTAAATAGCAAGTACCACTTACGAGCAGCAGAGACTTTTAACAACCGACAAAACTTGCCCTCTATAGGGCGCTTATTCTGCCCGTGCTCCTCTATGGCGCAGAAGCAAAGATGGATGATACTTTGACGCAACATCCAGAAGCTACGCTGGCTTGGCCATGTCTTCCGTATGGACGAGGAAGCTCCGGAGAAAAATCTGTTCGATGCGGTAGTTGGGGTCGTGCGCGAAGAGGGCGACCGTGTCTCCGGTGGAAGGATAGGGCGTCCTCCAAGTAGAGGACGCCCTATCTTCGCTTGGTGTGACCAACTGGAGAAGGTGCGCGCACAGCAGAGGTGTCTGAAGAGAGCTTTTGCGGCAGACCGTTACCCGGTAACGGGTTACGAACCCTGACACGGATAAACGGTCATCCCCATAAACTTGGTTTATCAATTGAAATGTTTCGATAAAAGTGTTCACAAGTTTAAAACATAAGTTAATATTGGCATTTTGTTCGACGACCATTTTTGTGCCGATGACACAAACATACTTTTACTCCAAACGCAATAACTGAACCTGAACTGGATTTCATGATATTTTGACTAAAAATCGTGAAAATATGTAAATTTCCAATACATTAAGTCACATGTAAGTTGTGCAACCACAAAATACCCTATTTGAAAAATGAAGTTTACTTTAAAAAGCACGTAATACTAAATTGGAGGAAGCAAGTTTTCTAACACCGCCACTCCCCCTCATGGCCAAGTTCTGGCTACGCCCCTGGCTGAATATACACTTTGAAAGAAATACTCTTACTTTTTTCCATAGTTGCGAAATAAATAATCAAAGTTAGGCCTTGTTTCGGGCTCTAGATTGGTGTTACCCTTTAACCTTTTGCCACATTACTCATGCGAAAAGTGGAACTGCACGTACGACACGACTCTGTTTTATTGTAGCAATATCATCAAAAAAAGGCAAGCAGCCACAGCTAGTGCGATAGTGGCAGCAGCACTGACCGTTGCAGAGGCAGCATAAACCATTTCCTCGCGCACTCACGTATACATACATATGTACATATAAATGTGCTTGGATCGCGCTAGCTTACGGCTTACTTCGAACTTTTGCCAGGTAACTTGTAAGGTTACTCAAGTGGTTATTCATTATTTGTTGCTCTTGATATTAAATTCGCTTGTCTGTTTGTGTGTTCGATGTGTTTTTAATGTATGCGCTGCTGATGTTCCTACAGTATGTAGCTGAAGTTGTGATAACTTTTTTAGATCACTTTAATATCGATTCAAACGCGCAACGTGTTGGTTCTCATCGACAGGCGCTTAAAAAAACGTATTCGTAAAAAATTTTTTTAATTAAAAACTATCTGAAAAGCAACGTAAAATCGGTGTTATTTCTTTAATTGAAGTAAATATCAAAGTCTATTTTGGGCTTGTTAATAAAATGCAACTGAGACCCGGCTGTTAGTCAACGCTGCTACGCCGGTAACGAATTTTGTTTGTTTTCGACATTTCGCAAGCAAAAGATGAGCCAGTGGAAAAATATTGAGTACTATGTCAAAATATACAAATATTCTGGTTTTCTGACTATTTACGCAAATTAAGCGCTATGCAATACATGCAAAATAACGTGTATAAATGTTTCGCTAAGTCGCTGTAAAAATGTTCATTCAAATGATTTGGTTGCTTTCGATTTGTGAGTGTATTAATTAAGCTATGAAAATCGAGTATACTTAAGTGATTGAATCAGTTTTAATCGTGTTAATAACATTTTTCGCATATTCGCGCCAACTGTATCACGTCTTCCGCATTTCACAATTGGTTAAGATTGTAAAGTGGTACGTTTAGGCCAATGCCAAGACACCAGGAAAGCAAAAACAAACGAAACGAAACAGCACCAGACAAAAGGCATAGCGTTGAGAATTCTTAAAATCTCCAATAAACATCAAGGGCAGCAAAAGTGAAGTTGGTGAATTAAGCTTCTTGCATAATCGAAAACCCAAAAAACTGCTTATTTTGGTGCGTAATCAGTTGAGCGATCAGTAAATGTTTTGTGTCTGCTTTGTGGAGATAAACACCTCGCGTTGGACGCATGTGTTTTTGGTGTGATCGTGTTAGTGACTTTATATATGTGTATGTATACACAGCTACACGCACAATAGGCAAGAAAAAAAACCAAACCTCATGTTTTATTTTACGGATTATGAAAAATTTACTGTATATGAACGCTGTCGCATGATAAACATGTCACTTAAGTGAGCATCATTGGCATTATCGTTAGTAAAAGCATAATTTGTTTCTGTAAACTGAAATTAACATGTTTCCAGTTATATCGCAATATATATCTGAAAGTATTTTAACAAAATAATACAATCGCTTTGGTTCAACACAAAAGACTCAAGAAACAAACTCGCCCAAAAACCACTTCCATGGGAATTTTCAATGTTCGAAATTTGTTGGTAGCAGCAAGATTGTTTCGGGTAAGGCTTGATTTTTATCACCGCCACAACGAGGCCCGATTTCGGATGAATGGATATGTTAACAAGCAAAATTTTCGAATTTCTGACGATATCAATCCACACGAGATAAATTACACCAATAATTACACAACAGTATTTGTCCCCGAACTAGAACTTGAACTTAGAGCCCCTGGCTATCCGCTGGACTATCGAGGCCGGCATCCACACGAAATATGTCAGAACCAAATGCATCCCGCGAAAGTCACTGTTTGGTGTGAATTTTGTTCTGGTGGAATCATAGGTCGGTATTTTCTCCCAAACTTCTGATTTAACCGTCAACTGCAAGCATTACAGATTGACGACAAGCAATTTCTTGTGGCCTTCATAGGAAGATTACTTTGTTTAATAGTGGTGAAGTGAATAACCTGCTGCAGTAAGGTATAATTTAACACTGTTGCTAATATTTAATATATTACTACTGAAGTGCGTTACAAAGAAAAATGACTATGTTTATTAAATGAACAAGAACATAATGCATTCATTTGATGGTTAAAACAACAACCCAAAAACAACAAGTTGAATAAGTTGCTTCATATGTAACTAGCGATGCGCTGATTAATTAAAAAATTTTGATTCCACTTTTTCGTTGCTGGCAGTCATAGCTATCGCTAGGAGCGAAACTTATTGCCCCGAATATGCTTCGCCATAAACTCAGCTTAGTGCATTAAAATAGGCTTTCATATTGAGTGAATATTGAGCGTCCTTATTGAAGGAATCTAAACCCACCTAAAATGATTCCTGTAAAATGTATTTTTAATAGATAGAAGAAGATATTGTATGAGCAAAGAATTTACTGTGCAATTTACCTTAATGAGGCTCCCATACAAAATCATCATTTTTATAAAATGGGCTCCCACTGCTTCCAGGTTGTCCCTAGTAGTATTAAATGTAAGACTGACACCCATTTATATCCCCTTCCGAATGTACTTTCCATACATACTTTCCGCTATCTTCAACTCTTAATGGACTGGCGGTTATTTTGTATCGAACTGGCACGAAGAAACATCGTACCTCGGAAACTACGGAACAGATTTGAACGACTTATGCAACAGTCGTAAACATTCATGAGTGCAAAAAATACAAAATTTTTTAATATTAAAAAAATCACCACCAGAGGGCGCCTCCCATACAAATCAAGTGGTGAGGTAGTAAACTTTTGGGCTTGTACCATGATACAAAAAATAAAGGTATCGAGGCGCGCAAAACCTCATACTCAGATTTAAAATTGCATGGATGGTTATAACATTGCATTTTGGCATTTTTGTCATTACTCGCAACACTGTGCGTTGGTGCGCAAGTCAAAGCGCGGTTGGTTCGAAACCTGACTCAGTTAAGTATGGACTAGGAAATGGAAATGCCAAAAAGTTGTAGTTTTTTCTGTATATTGCACTAAGTGCACTTTTTTGCCTTTCTCCCGCAACTAAACATTCAGCTGCTGAGTTCTAGGGTACGAGATCATTTTAGTATTAACGGACTTTGAAATGGGCTCTCGCAAAATTGTCAAAAAAGTACCAACATATTGCGTACGGGAATGCTTCCGAATGCTAGGCCTCTTTCATTTATTCGCAAAGTCTACAGGACAATGAACAAAATGAATCGTTGCGACATTACGGTTTCGCGCAATCGTTGCATTTGAGAACAATAAAAAAAAATACATTTAACAATAGAAATGGTTTTACATATTATGATTCTCTTTGCATAATACACATACATTTGCATATAATTTTTTGTATCGAATGCTTAAAGATCATTGCACAATTCTAGTATTAAATGGAGCAGGAGCATTCCCCACCGAATTTCCACACTGTAACTGCATTCGCGTTAAGCAGTGTGAAACATTTACTCGACTGTTACTCAATCATAGACCGCACGAAAGCAACAGAGTATTTCAAATTGTACGGGATGCCGGTTGTGGATATTTGGGATTGGATCCGCTGGTGTGCTGTCCTCCAGCTGTAGCTGAGATGGGTGCAGACAGCGGCGTGAGCAGCAGAAGTTCTGGCATCTGGGTGTGGCCCGATCAAGAACAGACTAAGGACTGCGATCGGAGTTCGCATTCCACATTTAATAGATTTAGCAGATTTGGCAAAGAGGCTGACGAGGGCTTCGAAAAAAAAATTTATCTCGAGTCGGATATATTCGATTTCAAAGATCCCAAAACACATCGCAACTTTCCACATTCATTTTATGAAGAAATTGGACCTGTTAATTTGCACTTGGAAGGCCATAAAAAACCATTTCTGCACCATCTGACCCACGCACACTCCTTCGGTGATTCGAGCGAGTCAAGCGAAGTAGATTTCACCGACCGCGAAAATAGCGATTTCAACCATTACGACCGGCCGATCGTTTATCCCGACGATGAGCGACTCAATCGACCAATTATCTTTCCAACGACATCAGGCAGAAAGCTCGGCACGAAAGCGAGCAAGGTCACCGTGGTATCGACGACGAAGACTCCAGCAACGCCCGTCGTCAGCACTGCGCGTTGTGGTCTTCCCATCAGCGGCGCAAGCAACACCAGTGAGCGGCACTATCCATGGTTAGCGCGCATCGCTTACCTGAACAAAAGTGAGTATTGCTCAAGTGCACGTTGGCTTATAACTAATTGCAAAACTTGTAAAATGTGTGGCATTGCTGTAGAAGAGCTTTATTTGTTGATCTACATAATCTCGTTGACTACTTTTTGCATTTTTTTGGTAATCCAAACGCCGAGTATGAATACCAGCGAACATTTCCATAGCGACCATGTCGATTCGTCCATATTTGTTATGCATGAAACGCAGCCCTGGTTATTGCAAAGCGTAGATAATGAATTTGAAATTTTGGCGACGGCATTAGCAGCACGGCTGTTTGAGGCGTTCAGGTCGTCATCAGCCATTTTTAAGCGAAAATTCTCTTTGACAAGTTACAAAAGTTCTGTTAAAAAGAAAAATGCAGTAGAGAAATGTAAAATTTGTTGATATGTAATTAAACACGTCTGTAGGTCCGTAGCACACGTAAGCGGATGTTTTGGGGTTTAAACACCCCAAGTATTTATTTGTTGTAAACACTTTCAAAGCCAAATACGGTTTCAAATAGTATTGGAATCAGAAGTGTGCGCCACTACGTTGGATAGATTTGGAAGATTTCTGGCATTTGTATTTATTTAAGATTCCTACAAAACCGTCTTTGAGAGACAATATGTAGCAGCGAGGTGAGGCGGTGTCATATGCCCTTTGAACTAACAGGAACTGTAAAAACAAAAAGAAGCATTGGAGTCTACTAATGCAGAACGAAATCATGCTTCTAAGATATTATATAAATAATTTTATATTCTTTAAATTCCCCACAAAATTAAAAAAACCTTAAAACAAATGTTAACGACAGATAAAATAAAAAATTTAAATAAAATATCTTTTGCATTGCAGCAAATAATCGCATCACCTATCGCTGCTCAGGATCACTGATCAGCCAGTCTCATATACTCACGGCCGCACACTGTGTCGTGAATTTAATAAATGACTTGATGCTGTAAGTGAAATAGGATTCGCGAGTCTAAACAATTATAGCCCCTTTTGATCTATGTATCCCATACAGGTCACACGTTCGTGTGGGTAGCACAGAGCAGGCTGCTGATTGCCAAAGCAATGCAAGCAAATGTAAAACTACGACTACGTTACAAATAGCGGAGACCGTGGTGCATCCCAACTATGACCAGCCCCAATTTTCCAACGACATTGCGATACTGAGAATTGAATCATCGAAGGGAGAACAGGGTATTTTGTAGCGATCGATCTTATAATTGTCTTTTTTCACCACCTAAAATGTCAAACAATCATTCCAACAGGTTACACACCCATTTGCTTACCGCCAAATCTTTCCTCGGCTGATATGAATAAACTAATCGGCAGTACTGGTATTGCGCTCGGCTGGAGTACAGATGTTGGAGGTACAATAGAATTCGTGTTATTGAAAATTTTGAAATTTTATTTTTTTGTTGTTTTCAAGTTTTCACTTGTTTTTGAAATATTGAGATAGTTTTCAATTATGATGTTTAAGGAACCGACATTGTCAACCCAAAAGTAAAGTTCTTGAGCTTACCTATTGTGAATACTACCGAGTGTGCTATAATTTACGCCAAGTATAGTGAGAATTTCAATGATCCCATCGTAATTACACCGTCCCAATTGTGTGCCCAGGGCCGGCCGATGAATGACGTTTGTCGAGGTATGTCCTTGAAGCCTACAAACCAAACTGCCACAATATACATATATATATATATATATATGTTCTGTGCTAATGCTTAACCTGTTTCAGGTGATAGTGGTGGTCCCTTTATGGATGATGGGACATCCGGACTAATAGACACTAATGGACGGCATACATTGTTGGGTATCGTGGCCTTTGGTCCCACCAAATGCGGACAATCTAACATACCCGGCGTCTATACGCGTGTGAGTTCCTACGTAGAGTGGATAGCAGCAAACATACGTTAGCTTGCAAAAGTTTTCCAATTTTGAGGGTTGTACCTCGGAAAATTACAACCGCAATTACAAAATACTTTGTTGACCGCTTTCTATAAATAATTTTAATGCGATAATAATGTAATAATAATAATAACAGAATAATTTATTACCTTAAATGAGCGTGTAATCATATTTTACTACGCTACGGACCCTGAAATGTCGCTAATGGCGCTTTGTAGGGAACAAGTGGACAAGTGCACTTCGCATGTGTGAATACTTATTCTAGCACCTGTTTCACGTTTAAAATTTGCGTTTTGAAGTGATGCATTTTGTCGTGAAAATATTTGCTGGAAACACATTGCGCTGATCAGTTTCGCACACAGGATTTCATTTTGGGGGGAGGGTGGGGTTTGCGTACTACTTTTGAGCCGAATACCGTTGGAACCCATATTTTGTACTAAGAGTGTTTGTATTTGTGTTTGGGGGGGGGGGGGGTGTTGATATAGTATCTCTACGTAGGCCGATGCAATGCACTTATGCCAACGGATTTTCCAATCTTCTAAACACTGATTGTAGTCACTTTCCGGGATGGCCTTCAGTTCCGTCTTCGCTGCGGCTTGAATCTCCTCTATCGTATCAAAACGGTGTCCTCGGAGCGGTCTTTTGAGCTTGCTGAACAGCCAGAAGTCGCACGGCGCCAGATCAGGTGAATACGGTGGTTGCGGAACGATATGGGTTGAGTTTTTGGCGAAATGATCACGAATTACGAGTGCAGTATGGGATGGTGCATTATCGTGGTGTAAAAACCAAGAATTGTCTTTCCACAATTCCGGTCTTTTTAGGCGGATAGCGTTACGCAAACGACGCATAACGTTCAAATATGTTAATATTCCTTGTTGACTGTTTGGCCCGGCGGAAGAAATTCATAATGCATTCATAATTCATAAATTCAAATGTCACCTTATTTTTTGGGCACAGTAGTATAATACATATCTTTAGCCATTTTCGCGCAAGCTATATTTGATAATTATAACAATACTCATTCCCGAGCAACAATATTCACACCCAATCACGTGAAGCCATGTACATTTGTGTATACATGCATTTATACATATATACATATATATATGTATATTTGTCCGTTTCGTATATCGTGATTCATGTAAAAAACTCTATTATAGATGGTTCTTTCCTTGTGTTCCCTTCTACTGATGTTGTTACTCATCTGAGGTTATCTCAAAATTTTGCAACTATCAGTTGGGAAGACCCGTAGCGTAATACGTCGGAGACTCTCATTGAACTCGTCGAACGAAGCGACAAGTTAGCCGATTGCCTAATTAATCGGAGCGGCAGCCAAATACTGCAGTGGGCTGATAACCGGCTCGTCTTGAGACTCAGTCTGGTTCTGGCTAGCGTAAGTACAGCATTGTTTTGGAACACATCTTAAGTGCGGACACCCAAGCTCGTTCGGTAAACACACTGGAGATTACGCCTATTTACGAGCAATCGTTTCAAATACGCTACGTCGAAACACTGCCGTGCCGAGTGCTCATCTCGCTGCGTAAACCTGATTTTATTTGAGATGCTGGAAATCCGGTTGAAGGCTTTCGCACTGCTCTGTGTCGCAGTTGCAGAATTACTCAATTTCTCTACAGCTGGTGAGTATACACAATCACAGTAGAAAATCAACTTGTACACGTACATTCATACATACGCACAACTGTGCCGACATGGGAGCTTGTAAATAACAAAATATTAGAAGAGGAACATTCGAATCGTCGAATTTCATTACCAATGCAATGAAATTGTACGAAAAGTACAGTATACGAGTATGTACAAACATGCAAATCTAAAATTTGTGTATGTACAAGTGGATTTGCTGGAATGAATATTAAATGAGTAGTAAGAATTAATTAAACGGAACTCCACACTTAATTAAAAAGCTAATTAAAACCTAAGCTAAAAGTCTCAATTTTTCCAGATTCGAATTATGGACCATGCACAACGCCGAACCGAATATCGGCCACTTGTGTCAATTTGGAGGATTGCAGCTATCTGTATAACCTAGTAAAAAATCCGAATCTCTCCCAAAATGATGTAAAATTCCTGCGCGCTAGTCAGTGTGGCTACTTCAATGGCTCAATTCTGGTATTCATTCAAAGGACTGTGAAATTTGTGAATTCTCACTCATTGGCAATTTATTTCCACCACTTAGATTTGCTGTCCGCAACAGTACCGGGCCGAAGAACCAAAACAACGTCGGCCCACAATTTCGCATGATCCATACAGCACCACTGGGCCGGTCAGCTCTAACTCTGGAGGACTGTTACCGAGCTATCCGAACTGTGGCAAGAGTTTAGGAAATCGCATTTACGGAGGCGTGCAAACCGATATCGGCGAATACCCCTGGCTGGCATTGGTGGAGTATACACAACGTACGCATCATCATCGTCCGACTCTTTGTCCGCGTCACCAATTCTTCTGATTCCATTTTACTTAACAGCTAACAACGAGAAGGGTCACTATTGCGGCGGCTCGTTGATCAATGATCGCTACGTACTTACTGCGGCGCACTGTGTGTCGAAGGATGAAATTCCCAGTGACTGGCGTGTTACTGCTGTGCGTCTAGGTGAGTGGGACACCACGACTGATCCAGATTGTGACGACAGTGGCTGTGCACCTACACCCCAGGACATTGGTGTCGCCGAAGTCATTCAGCACTCAGGTTACACCAAGCCCAACGGTCCCAACGATATTGCACTCTTACGTCTCGCGAGAGCCGTTAACATGAACGAGTACGTCATGCCGATTTGCCTACCAAGGCAGCCGAACCTGCGCTCCGACACATTCATTGACGCAAGCATGGACGTGGCGGGCTGGGGTAAGACGGAAACGACCTCGGCGAGCACGGTACAGCTGAAGACCGCTGTTAAGGTTAAGGATCTACTCGAATGCCAAAAGAAGTACATTCAGATATTGAACGGAATCATCCTGGAGCCGTCTCAGATGTGTGCGGGCGGAAATGCTGGCAACGATTCGTGTCGCGGTGATTCCGGAGGGCCGCTGATGTTTCAAGACAAAATCAACAATCAGGCCGTATACCTTCTGACCGGCGTGGTGTCATTTGGGCCGACACCGTGCGGCTTGGAAGGCTGGCCTGGCGTTTACACAAGAGTGGGCGCGTTCATAGATTGGATAGAGAGCAAAATTAGGCCGTAAAGCGAAATCATGGTTATCTAACGATACGAAGATTTCGTGAAAGCTAAAGCTAAGCTTGGCATGTAAAGAAGTATTCGCATATGACGAGTATGTACATTGGATTGAATTTGGATCTATAAATATGATATTGTTCATTGTGAACCTATAATACTGTGTTTTTTTTTTATTTATGACTTTAGAATTATAGCGTTTTGGAAGTGCTAAATTAAATGGGGATTTGTAAACAAGTTTTCAACAAGAACAAAATATGTTAAACAATACAATGATAATGCAGTTCATTCTGCGGGCCCCTCAACATAGGCAACACTAAACGAACATTGGTTAGCAGCAACAACATTGAATACTTTTCGGCACTTGTGGGAATCGGCGGGAATCATCGCAGAGACGCAGGGTGCTTCGACTCCATACAAAATTGGGACAAAATAGAAGGAGTACTTGAAAATCGCATAGCAAACAAATTCCATGATGATGAAAAGGCGTGTCAAGCCCATTTTTATTCACATTTTGGTCGCAATATTATTATTACTTAAGCGATTTCTATGAAACAATCATCATCATTAGTTTAGGTAAAATTATATTCTTTCTCTAGGCGCAGAAAAACTCAGAAGAAAGACCATTAAAAAAAACTTATATGAAGGATTTAAGCCAGTTCTGGCCTGTAAGTCAGATACAAAAATTACTAATAACATTGATAAAAACAAATCCTGGTTCCAGTTTCTTGTAATGTTGTTTTAATTTTAAAAGAAATTGGTGGTCTATATCAAACTAAATTTTGTTTTTCACATTCATACATTTGTTTAAAATAATGTCCACCTTTAACAAGCTACATACATATATCTCCTAATCAATAAAATTTTTTTGGGAAAATATTTCGGTTCCAGTTTATTTAAACAATCACCTTTAAAATTATACTCCTTTCTTCACAATCTGCGCAAATGTTTTCTCTTATTTTTGTCCTCGACGACACTGGTTGTTCTGAAAAGGGATTATGCTACGGGCAAACATGTATAAAAGGCAGCCAGGATTGGTGCTGTAAAATGAAAGTAAAATTACTGTGAAAAATTTCAAATAAGGTAACTACGGTGGTGAACTGCATTAAAGAATTTCAGTGTGTATTGTTTTTTTTTTTGGCACAATCCAGCGATATGATTTACGCCTATGTTGGCCAGCAAATCTTATTTTCGAAACAATATAGTTGAATTGCGTGTTCTGTTTTTCTCTAGAGTGATATTAATTTTGAAAGGGAATAATCTAGCATTTTTATTGGTCAACATACCGTTATTTACGTACACCATACAAATGGTGTCAGGACAAGTTTTTTCTTAAACGTTAAGGCAAGTAGGGGCAATTAAATCGACATAGAATTGAAGTTGTGCTACAAGTTTAATTTATGAATTAACATCAATGTCAATATTTATTCATACTGCCACCAGTGTGTTATAACATATGTTTATAAGCGTCTTTGGTGGAATTTTCTCATTACAACTATCATAAGCGAATAAGAACTTCATAGTACAGACATGTTAAACAAAGATGTAATTTATTCACTATGTTTATGATTTGAAAGTTTCTTTCTTGTTACTGTTCCTGCACACGTTACACCAGTCTGAATGTAACGGCGCTAAAGTCTGAATTCCAATGCAATGAAACAACCTTCTGTCGTCGTAAATATTTTTTGGCTTATTATTTTGTGCAAATGTGCAACAGCGGTGGACTGCAACGAATATTCTAATAGCCGGTCAGGAAAAGGTGGACAGGTATCATCAATCATCGAATTTATGCCTGCAAGAGAAAAAAAAATGAATATCCATGGGTGGTTGTAATCGATCATAAGAAACGTGAGTACTTAACTGTTAATTTATTTTGATATCTCAGTGGCCGGAGCCCATCTGCAAGTGCCAAGACATTACAGTATCACGTCGCTTCTGGCGGATTAAATCGGATATTACAGACGTATTATTTGAATACAATGAAGATGACAGCCAACTTTGAAGGGGTTTGGCCCATGAAGGAGCGTAATGAGTAATAGTAGCAGTGAAAGTACCAATAACAAATTAACATTATCATCACAGTAAAAATATAAGTATATACGAATTTATGGATTGTTTTCGAATTCGGTGTAATTTGATTTAGATTTTTGTCACTTATTGTTCAACTAAGATAAGTTTTGAGTGCTATTTGCTCCTTCAAACATTATTGGATTTCATAAACAGCACTAAAACTAACATTTGGACTGATGGTAGAGGTATGCAAATGATAAAGTTACATGTATGCAATTAAGGCATTCACATTTGTTTAGGTGCGCAAAGCGAATAAAGAGTACTTAAAGTGAATAGTTGTACGACAACCCTGTCGTTGTTTGCAATTTCAAGCTTCAAGCTCCGAGATTTTGACATCTTTCGAGCATCATCTTTTAAGTTAACACTCAGTGCAGTGCGAGCTTCTCTACCACATTTAGTTACTCGCCTAAGCGGCAAAAGAAAGAATGACGAAGCTGCGCAACACGTCTTTTTGATCAATGCAAATACTTGTGACTCGTAATTAGAGATTACTAAACCACAAAAACCCCAATGTGATTACTAGAAAAAATTTCGCGAATTGCGGTTCTACTAAAAGTTATTGATTTCTTGTGTGTGCAAAATATCGGATTGTATGTTTAGATCTACACCATACATACATATGTTTTGCTTCACTTCGCTTCGACGAGCGCTTCAACAACAACAGTACTTTATAACCATTTAGCAACTGCAACAACTCTAATATGATTAATCCGCTGTTAATAAGCATCTTCGCTGGTGGCTTCTTACTGAATTTGTCATCGGCTCGTAAGTACACTGTACAGTGTGACGTACAAGTAAGCACATATGAAGTTGTGTATATACATATATGTAGGTATTTAATGATACGCAGGTCGTCACATCGCCTGTTGACCGTTACACCCAACGCTGGTGCTAGTCATGATGATAGAGAATAACAACGCCCAAATGTTTTCGCTGATTATTACATCTTCACAGTAGTCGTTATGAGGGCTTTTTCGTATGGTTTGCTCATGCACAATTCAACTATTGCCTTCAGTGCGATATGTGATAATTGCGAATTCATTTCTTAGTAACGGGCTCATTGTTTTGGAAACACGAAATCTGTGTGGCAGTCTCGGTCTTACAGGAGCTGAGATGAGTGTTAAAGCGCACGCCAAACCAGTTTGAATATTACCACAACCGAAAGCATATTGAAATTAGCATTTCAAGCAGCAGATGTAGATACATACATATGTATGTATGTATATCAAAAATATTTCAACACAACGCTAACGAAACACCATTTAACCGTAGCCTTGTCGTAGATCGAGCTCTGTATTCTTTTGCTAGATTTGTTTGTTCAGAATAATGCATAATTTGATGAATTGAACACACTTTGACAGAAGCCACAATCACTCATGATACAAAAATATATATATTTTTGTATCATGCAATCACTATTCAGAAATCGTAGGCAACTTAATAGTTTTTCGTTTGTGTACTCTTGCATTGTTTTGTTTCAGAATTTTACTTCCCCAACGAGGCGATAGACGTGCCGAACTTTGGACGCTGCATAACACCGAATCGTGAGCGCGCTCTCTGCATCATTTTGCAGGATTGCAAATATTTGTACAATCTGCTTCTGCAAGAACCCCTGCTCGAAGCGGACAAATTGTACCTGAGTCGCAGCCAGTGCGGCTATCGAAATGGCAAAGTTTTGGTAAAACCCTTGACACCTCGCACTGCTCGAAATTTAGGTGTGTTAATATGTGGATGCTCTATTTTAGATTTGTTGTCCAGATCGTTATCGCCAGGCGTTGTCGGTCGTGCCCGCAACAACAAAGGCACCAACACACGTTAAAACGAATTCGCTACTACCTCAGCCAGGCCAATGTGGGAATGTGCTGTCAAATCGCATTTATGGCGGTAATGCGACCAAAATCGATGAATTTCCCTGGATGGCGTTAATCGAGTATACGAAATGTGAGTGCTTGTCAATTTCTTAGAAAGGGTCGCCACACAATCTGCACTGCGACATGAGCTCCTCACCGCAACAATTGTGTGCGCAGTGCATTTGCTTTCACCTTTACTACTTCAAACTAAACCACCTACTGTGGGTTGTCATTTCAGCGGGTGGCAACAAAGGACACCATTGTGGCGGATCTCTCATTAACCCAAAATATGTAGTCACTGCGTCACATTGTGTCAACGGTAAAGCCCTTCCAACGGATTGGAAATTAACCGGGGTTCGACTGGGTGAGTGGGACACCACCACCAATCCTGACTGCGAAGTCGATATACGTGGGGTAGCTGATTGTGCGCCCGAGCACTTGGACGTTCCAGTGGAGAGCATCATACCTCACCCTAAATACAACCCCAGCTCAAAGAGCCAACAGAATGACATTGCTCTGCTGCGTCTAAAGAAGGCCGTGCCCTACACGGATTTCATACGTCCGATATGTCTGCCGTCTAATACGAATTTGCGCTCGGCCACTTTCGACGGCATCGTAATGGATGTGGCGGGTTGGGGCAAGACTGAAACCGTTTCTGCAAGCAGTGTAAAGTTGAAGGCTGCAGTTGAAGGGGTCGCGCTGGACGATTGCCGCAAGGTATATATGCCCCAGGGTATTGTACTGGAGGACACGCAAATGTGTGCGGGCGGCAAAGAGGGTATAGACTCGTGTCGCGGCGATTCTGGAGGCCCGCTCATCAGTTTCGATACGACAAATAAAGCATTGTTCTACTACTTTCTGGCCGGTATCGTCTCATTCGGACCGACGCCGTGTGGTCTTGAAGGCTGGCCAGGTGTTTACACTAAAATGGGCGATTTCGTTGATTGGATTCAGCAAACAGTTAAACCATGAAATTATAAATTGAAGTTTTTTTTAAGAATGTATGATATTTTAGCATGTATTTAGTGAAATATTTTAGTGTCGTTGCTAATATAAAAATTAACATAGGTACGTCTGTATGTAGTTACAACTAGTACTGAATTGACTTTTCTAATACTCTGGTTTGGTGTAATTTGGTGGTGTTGAAATCTGTTCTTAATAACTGCCCGATATTACAAGACCGCCCTATACAACGATCAATTTGAATTTGAAATATGAAAATGCTCAAGTACTTCTGACCGTCTGGATTCGTATATTTCCCTAGAAACCTAGTGGACTGGATTAAAATATAAACAAATTAAGAGTTAGCGCGCGAATTGTATCCTTATTGTAGCTGAAACTATAAGAATTAATGTGGAGAGGAGTATTTCCGGTACAGGCGTGAACACAGCGATTTATTATTTTTTTTAATATATTCTGAGAAAAAACCTTAAGGGAACTGAACGATTGTGACTGCCATGGCATGGGCACATACATACATCACAAACAATGACTAAAATTCACCATGCAACGTATGTTATAGTATACCAGAAATAAATCACATATAAGTGCTCATATATAGTCACCCCACGACCTGTGACACAACCGGCATTGAATAATTCTGTGGTCGAAAGCAATAACCGCCTAAGTCGAAAATTGCTGTCTCGAGCAATCTCCTTTTAAGGTTTTAGCGCGTAGTGTGTTCGTTATGGGAATGCGAATAGGTTTTTATTAATAACTTTTTTTATTTTAAAGTTAAAAACTCCTCGATTTTACACAAACGTAGAGCAGAGTCAAGGGAACGTGGTTGCATCCATAACTGAATTTCTTCTTAAGTCGACTTAAGCAGTTATTGCTTTTGACCACAGAATTGTCTTATGTCTGTCTTTTCGTTCATCCATATAAGCTCATGTCTCAGTATTCTCGGTATTCCCGATATCAGTAGCTGGCTTGATAGAAGGACAGAATTTATAGATTTAATAATAGGGATAGTGAACGAGTCTTTTAATGGCGCGACATCTCACCAAGGTAACTATCAATTCAGCTGATTTTTAGCACAGCACATGCAACACTGTGGTTGTCTAGGGGTTCACTCAAAATCTGCATACATTAGCGTTTCAGATTGTGATGTGAACTCTGTACCTTTTCTTCTAGAATTGGTGCTTTTAAAACGCGTACAAAATTTATTTAGTGCAGTTATTTGTTAAACACAAGCAATTGGAAAAATCAAATCAAAATCAAATTTCGGCCGATTAATCGGCCGAAAGGGCGCGATACTATTCAGATACTATTTACTATAAAAGAAAGAAAGAAAGAACAAATGCGATTCAGCTTCAAAATATACAAAAAACGAAAACAAAAAAATGAAAGCAGGAAAATATGTTGGCCAATATGCCATCGACCAAAAACGGCCAAAGAAGGCCGATCTCTATTTTAGTGGCCGATGCCGATATCAATTTTATTGGCCTATACTAGCCGATGCCGAAGAATCGGTCGGACTCTACTAACTTATCGATTAACGACTGACAAAGTTGTCACCTAAGCATTTGTGTGCTACTGAACGCTTAAATAAAACTGAAGTATACTTTTGGGCACATTAGTTTTCGCACAGCAACTGCTACCTGTTGCCGCGCCCAGAAGCCACCGGAAAGCACCACCTGCTGCCGTTGCAATACTGTCGTTGTAGACCATCTAAAATTGTAATCCAATATCGGCACAAAGAAAATCCCTTACAAATTACTCAAATTCCGCAGTATAAAATTGTCTGCTGCGGCAATTATTCACAGGTCACAATCACTGCCATCTTACAAAATGACAGTGTACGGCTAAATCTGTTGCGCTGGTACAAAACGAACGAGCGAACACGTGCTCGGCGGACATGTGTCTGGGGCGAAGCACATACAAACGTACGTCCACAGTTGGCAAAACACTTAGCTTCCATTATGATCAATGTGAAACAATTAAGCCGGTCAGTTTCGATTTGCTTTGAAAGAATGTCGGTTTATTTAATTGCGATGATTGTGCAAAGAATAAACAGCAAATGTACACGTCTTACGGGGTTAAAATTACCATTTCGATTTCGGATAATTTAACACGGTAATCGACGCGCTACGTTTTTAATATATCTGCGAGATCACGGTGAACAAATATTGATGCAATTTGTCACCTCAAATGCGCAGAATGTGCAGTTGTTATATTTTGTTAAGTCTAATTACTTGCATTCGAAGCTACGATTTTGCAAGGCGCTTGTTACTTCAGCGACAATCCAACAGAAAATGAATTCGCTGGCCTTTGACGGTTGTCCAAAGTCGGCTATGTGGCAAACGCTGACGCTTATCGCCCAAGTAATCAAGTCAAAAGTGACAGCAACAAAAAACATCCGAAATTTGAATTCACACTCAGCCAGCACAACAAAGTGAGAAGCCAACACTATTTGGCTAGCGAGTCGTATCCGGCGTATAGGGCAAACGAGTCAGAGCAGCACCACTACTCTGTCGGTAAGGTTGGATTTGGATGTTCGAAGATCTTCCAAGAAAGATTCGCTGCTTGCAATTCTGCTAAGACATGAGTCCAAAGAGCACACTTTCCATGGCTAAACGCGCTGGCCAAACTCGTTTTTGAGTTAGCTCAAAGAGCATTTGGGTCTGCTTCCAGTGTCGGTCTCTCTTGCTACCTGTAATTGGATTTTGTGAAGAGGCACGAAACTATGAGTAAAAGACATCAAGTGTGACTGGAATTTTCATGCATGATACAGACAAATATAATAGACAAGAGGCAGCTCAAAAAATTCAGCGATTCTACACGGAACGAAATTTGTGGTGAAATTAAATTGAAGGTATTTTTGTACAAATTCCGAAAATTCCTGGACATATTAAAATTTAGAATTTTTATTTGCGCAAACACTTGCTTACCACCGCTATCCACTGGATGTGATTTTCTGCTTCTGCTTTAGTTAAGTCCACCTTGCCGCATTTTTCTGGGACGACCGCTTGTACATTATCCAATTAGATTTCAGGCAAAGGCTAACTATGCCGTCTCCATTATTTCACAAATTCTTAATATGAACTGGTTTTCGGTTGCTTCGGCTGTGTTGGTCGTTGGCCACCAAGTTGCCAGGCCACAAGAATTTAAAGTTCCTTGCGAAGAAACTCCAAAAGTTGACGTAAATCTGAACTATGCATCTTAATTATTATCAGAGTTTGTCTTGGATCAGATTTGAAGACAAGACATTTTCAATTGAGTTTATGATTTCAAGCTAATACATGCAACTTTACTTTACTACTTTCCATAATCATATTTGCATATAGTCGCTTTGCAATAAGTAGAAAAATGTAAATCTCCAAAATCAATATTACCCGCATATTGGTTGTTGCTGGCATGCAACCCGTTTTTTTTTGCAATTTAACATAAAACAGAAAGCCAAAAATGCCATTGTGCAACCAAGAATCCGTGGTGGCCTTGTGCCACTGCTACCAAAAGTTTGGCACACTTGAGCACATCAGCACAACACACACACACTTATGCAACATGTGTGTGCACTATGTGCGCACATACAAATATACATATATACGCATATAAACATGTATGAGTGTATGTTGTTGCATGCCTATTGCTCGTGCGCTGCAGGCTAGCAAAGGCCAACTTTTCGGCAGGTTTCTGCTGCATTTATTGGCCGAAATTATAACGCTAATTAATTTTTATGAGTTTTCGTATTTGCTGCATGCATGTGGCATATTGCTTGGCAGCGACGCAGTAGTGCTTTGGCACTGGCGGTAAAAGCAACAGGCACAAAAACCAGTCAAAGTTACCGCGTTGCTAATGCAATTTTCTGTCGAGTTCTATCTATTTTCATATTTGGGGTTTCATTTGTAATTTGTAATTTTCAATAAATGCTAATAGATTCAGGTAACAGCTAACCAAACAAGTATCGTTTTTAATAAGTCTGTTTATTTTTTTTAACCCTTTCAGTCACAATGTCCAATATATTGGACTACAGCCCATACAATTCATACAGAACGGGTTTATTTTCATGTCGGAAAGGGTTAATTTATTTTCATATTAACATCTATTGTTGTTGTTTTTGTTTTACTTTTGCTTTGCTGTCAATAATTTGTATTGATGCTGATGTTTACGTTATAATTATTGCCAAATTGTTTGCAAGATTGTGCCACAACACTGATGATGAAAACGTGCAGCACAAAACTAATAAACAAATTTAATTGCTTTCATACTTCTGTAAACAAATTTAAGAATTCAAATTTTCTGGTGGCGCTCAACGTTACTTTAAGAAAAAAACCCGTTCTGTTTATGATGTGGCTTAGAGCGAAAACTGCAACAATTTCGAATTCGGCACAAGCCTCACATACTACCAATATTTTATAACAGGTGTACATGCTGAAATTTGTTTACAGTAGATATTCCGCTTGTATTCGTGGAGGTTAACTTCTTTTTATTGTTAGCTTGTGTCTATTATTCGTATTGTTGCAAAATCGCCAGCAGTTTTATTCTTGGCAAAATTGAAAACACCATCCACTTAATTTAAATTGTCTTCTTTTATTAGACTTTTTCTTTATTTACATACCTTTGTTCGTAATCTTCTAAGTTTAATGTTTTCATTAAAAAAAATCAATTGTATACAAAGTATTAGATGTGATGTATGTTGCGCAGTGATGTGCATATGCGTGTGTGTGGTTTGCATAAGTGTGTTTGTTTTGCCAACGCGAAACACTCATGCATCAAACACACTTTCCATGCAATGCTGATATGTAATTTCATATTCCTTCGCACTTCGCATTAAACATTTGTTTTAACTTCTTAAACACATACACGTTTATATTAAAAGTAGATATTTACAATTTACAAACAAAGTATTGACATATTCAAAAGAAAAGTTTTGGTTTTGCATAAGTATTTTAAATGAATTTATGGAGAATAATTTAATTGCATATAAGATTCGATCTTAAGAAATAATAATGAATCAAAGTTAGTTTGCGAAGTAATAAGTCACCTCCCATGCAAAGAAAAAATGTGATGCTGAAATGACGACTATGTTCAATTCACGATACAAGGAATTGCAACAAAGAATTAACGCATAATAAAACTCTTCTAAATACAAAACAAAATAACATATATGAAGCATTGAAGCATTCTTTCGCTCCCTCCCTATTTACGTCCGCTTCGACGACTCCTCGGATGGTGGTCGCACCCAGCCACCGTAGCGTCGTTCCATTTCTCTGGCTACCGCGAGGCACAGATGATCCTGTCCAGGATTGGCCACCACTTGAATGCCCATCGGCAGATTGCGTCGGTCCAGTCCAATCATGCAGTTGGTCACCGGCAATCCCAGCGTGTTGAAGATCGCCATATACATCGGCTCCAGCAGCTTGTGGTAGATTTGGTAGTGCTGGTGCGCGGTGTTCGGAAAGGTCGGGTACAGAAACACCCCGTCCGTGCCGAGCAGCTCTTTGAATTCAGTCTTGAGCGCCTCGATTATCGTGGCCAGATGCTTGTGGCGTGAATTCGGTATGATCTTCATGAAGTTCTGCAGATGCCCGAAGATCACCGATGGCAATATGCTGTCCGAACAGCCGAAAAAGTACTTCACCGTTTCGGTGCATACGGTTTTGGGGCGTTCGCCCTCCTCGGTCTTGTGGTAGATGGTCTCGATGTTCTTCATGGTGAGCATCGCCGAGAGCGATATGTCGAGGGACCATTTCATTTTGCGTATATTGACGCGTTTCGCATTGAAATCGGTGGCGACGCGATTTATGGCCGCATGCAAATCACGACTCAACGGCCGCATCATACCCGACGGGCCGTCATTGTCCATAAAAAAGAAGCGTATGCTTTGTGTGCTAATTTCCTTGTCCAGCGTCAGTTTTGGGCCCGTCGGATCGAGCATGCATTTCAACAGGAGCGGCAGATCCTTGGCGTAGCGTGTCATGGGCGCGATGGTGAAGAAGTCACCCCACTTCGGAAAATCACTAGTAGGATGATGACCTTTAAACGACACCGAGTAGGGCGTGGGCTTGTGGCCCCAAATGCCGCTGAACATGGCTGGTAAGCGAGACGAGCCACCAATGTCCGAAGTGAGTCCCAGCACCGAAGCGCCGCTTGCCAATAGAGCCGCCTCACCGCCGGAGGAGCCGCCTGGTGTGCGCTTCAGATCGTAGGGATTCTTGGTCTGGCCGGTCACATTGTTGTAGGTCTCCCAAAGCAGACACAGCTCCGGCGTATTAGAGACCAACAGTACTATGCCGCCGCAGCGTTTGATCTGTTCCACGACCGGCGCATCGCATTTGGCAATTTGTGGCGTTTTGAACACACGTCCTGCCTGATTAGTGAGGCCCTTAACGGCGATGCTTTCCTTCACCGTCACCGGAATGCCCAAGAGCGGCGTGTGCTCCTCCATCTCCTCAACGCTGTTGATACCGAGCTCAATGATGTGATCGACTTCGCGCGCCTCCTGCAGGGCCTCCTCGAACCGATCCTGCACGATGGCATTAATGAGTGGATTCACCTGTTTACACCGCTCAATGTAGGCTTCGACGACCTCTTCACTTTTGATCTGCAAATAAAGAAAGCAACAAACCCATAATAAGCAAAATGTTTAAAGTTAAATAAACAAATAGTACGGTCGCATTGTTTTGGAATAAAGAAGTAAATAATGAAATGAATACTGATATCTTAGCCGTCACCGAAATCATCAACTAAATTATGCTATGTATTACTGTTTTCTTTTTGATCGATATCAGAAAAGCCTTTCAAAATCAACTGGTTGTTCATTTCTTCCTTTTGCTTCTCGTCAGAATTTTGCATATATTTCAATGAACGACTAAGATTAATTCCCCGCCCCGCGAACTGTGTTTATGAACGTGTTTGCCACTTTTTCCATTGCGAATCGTTGCATTGACGCTAGCTACAACGTTTCCACTGGCTCTCCGTACGTGCTTCCCCATATGACTACTAAGTAATTGGACTTTGCCTTTTCGCAAATTGCATGAACACTTGGAATGACTTGTAGGAATGAGGCAGCTAAATAAATTGTTGTGCGGTACTGAAGCAAATGAATATCTTGTGCTCATCTATTCCAATTTTTTGAAACCATATAAAAGCATTTCCTTGTGGCGCTTACGAGATGATCTGATTGCGGAAGCTGGCAGAAATCGCGGAGCAAGAGGCATCTAAAATAAGACGATTTTACGTGAAAAAATGGTCTGCCAAGAACTGTCAATAGTTTTTGAGTAATATTGAAATGATAGTATTGGGTTTGCAATGTTGCCTTACACCTTGTTAACACTACTGAGTTACTGAGTTAGAATTTAAGCGCCATCTGTTACTTAGGGTCTGGTTGTACTAATTATTCTTGCTGGTATCTGCGATCGAAAAGCACGAACGTACAAGTCTATCTTGATACAGAAACGATTTTGGTTAAGGTCAACGAATGTCATCGACCAAGCATCGCACAAATCTAGATAATGTCTCCGTAAAATGCCAAAAATGTGTCACAATGTGTTAAATCCCCTTTCTTCATACAACATTTTTAACCCATGTTTTGCCCTTTCAGGCTTCGAATTTAAATCCCGTCTTAGCGAAGGTTTATTTTTCTAAATGTAGCTTCATGTTTGTAGCTTTAGTGGTTTGGCTGGGCGAAGATGAATCAATCAGTCAGTCAGGATAGACAATGGTAGCTTTAACGGTTTGGTATAGTATTTTAATTTCATTATTCCATTCCGTTTTATTCCAGTATTTTAATTCCATATGTATATAATATAAAAAATAAACATTTGCAGGCCAACAAGGCAGTTATATTTCTGCTTCGCTGATTTCCAACAAAATGGTTGTAACAATGACTTCGGTCTAGAAACCAAAAGCTAGACGTACTCGTACTACAAAATAAAATGAATAAAAATAAGCATTTAAGCGGCTTTTCAAGGACTTCCAATGCAATAATCGCACAAAGAAGGCATAAATGTGCATATATAACCCAAGTAACACACAACTATAACGCAGTCACGAAGGAAAAAAATGGTAGATAAAACTGTATAAAATGAAAACTAAAATAAAATAAAAAAAAATTGAAAACTAAATAATACAATTTAAGTGGCAGCATTGCAACAAAAAATTTTAGAAGGAATGATGCATGCGACTTTAATACCTTGTTGCCGTAAATGCTTTGGTTAGTACATACATACACCCACATAAGTGTGTGTGTGTGTACAATATGGGGCACATACAGTGGCGCACGCAAGGGGGTTTGGAGGGTTCAAACCTTTCCCAAATATCTCCATCTTGCACACATTTTAATTACCAAATATTGTTTCAACTGGTATTGGACTCAACATTTGTGGACGGAACCCCTCGCCCGCTCCCCGAAAATCAAATCCCGTGTGCGACACTGGTCACGTACATTAGAGTAGACAGCGGAGCACAACTTCAGCGCAATCGCTGCGATCAAGCGCAAAGGTCTGCCGTTTGTCCGGCTCATTAAAACTCGAATTCTTAATAAGTGGGCACGTGGAAGCGAAGACTAAGCGGTGCAACAGCGACGGCGGCAATGCGACAAATTACACGCTAAACACATACCTACATAACATATGCACACGAGTACTTGCTTTCATGTGTGCCCGATTTTGCAACGCCTGGTGCTCCGTGGGGGAACCGAGGTTATGAGCATAATCAGGCACGGATCCAGAAAAATTTTTCGGGGGGGAGGGGGTTAATTCTTTAATATTTATAAAATGCCTTTTAATTTGTATGTAGTCTTATAGTCGATCCAAATATTTCGGGGGGGTTTCAACCCCCAAAACCCCCCTGGATCCGCCACTGGGCATAATTAAAAATGTCTCTGTGGTGCTTGCGATGCGAAAGTTTAATTAACAGGAACCTATTAATGTCACTTTAAGGTGGGCTATATGTGGTTATATAATGCCGAACGTAGCACTTGTCTATTGTATAATTTGCTACATTATGGCCGCGAGCAATTCATGGAATCGTTTAACCCACAACTACACACAACACGGCGCACTACATAAAACAACTAAACATTATCTATTCATCAACAAAAACTATAAAACAACAACAGAAAAGCATTTGTGTGTATCATACATAATTTAAACTTCAAAACGCATGTACTATTGTTGTAAGCAACAGTCGTTGAAAGACGCTACCAAGTCAAGAGGCGCGCAGGTCTTTGCATTAGTGGCCTCAAACGTAGATGTGGGGCAGTGACCGCGGTGATACTACAATGTCAGTGACTAAGAGGCGGACGGTCAAAGATTACACCAGCACTTAAAAAGTATAAGTTATGTGGATTCAGTCGCCGTGGCTTGGGCCGCGAGTCAAATGCAACGCTCGAACCCAGGTTCAAGACTCCGTTGCTGCTAACACCGAAAAAACAACAATTTTTGATGGGCGGCTGTTTTCTCAGCAGGAAATGGCAAACCTCTGAGAGTAAAATGGCCTATTCACCGTTCGGAATCGGCACCAAACTGTAGGTCCCTTCCAACCTTGTAAAAATTCTTACGCACAACTCGGATGGTTGCGGGTAGGTAGGCCTTAGTCGCGGTATCGGGATGTCGTGCCAGTGTGATCATGTCGTTTAGAAAAATGTAGGCCCTAAAGTTAGGGCGCTGTTATAAATTCAGTTCAGTTGCTACAGCTTCAGCCCTAAACTCGAGGTTATTGATAGATTGACATGGTTTTTAGAGGAGTGAATAAGCTGATAGTCTCTATGGCAAAAGCTCGTAGCTTTTCATTTAAGAATAAATTTCAAAACAAAATGTATAATAATAATAAATTAGAGAGTGGCAGAAAATATATAGCATGAGGAGGTCATACCGCGTCTAAGAAACAACTGCGGACCAAATGCCCAAATTTTGCATTTTAAGGCATTCATACATTGAGTCAAATTGATTTCGACTTTCAAAGTGATTAAGATCATAAAAAAAGGAAGGTATATGGACCGCTCCTTTCGAAAATCTGAACAAAACAAATAAACTTTAGTTAGATATTCTGGCTACGCGGTAATGTGTTTTGCAAAGGGGTAACGTGTCAGCGTGTAGAGAGCAGTAGGGCAGAGCTAGCGAAATTGATAGCAATGGAGGGCGACACCTGCCACATGTGGAACATACACACGTTCATATGTAACATAGATGTAATCGCATGTATGTGTTTAATGCACAACTGCCAATAACCCAGACTAGATCGGTTCTTAATAGAGTCCTGCACGAGTATGCATTTTTGCTACTCGAAAACATTTAAATGCTTTTGAATAGAATACTTCACTTCATCTCTGCGGACCTCTTAGAGTACGAGTAAGCTCCGAACAGAAACGAGTAGACGTACACTATTTATTCATATTCGCTCGAAGCGGGAAAACGAGCACAAAAGCATTCGAATAATAGTACCCACTGCTTCGAATATATTCGAATATACTCGTTTTATTATTCCTAAGATTCCTAGATTATTTAGAAATATTTATGTTATATATAAATATTTATTAATTTTGTATGCTACTTTCTTCAATAATTTCCATTTTGCGTATTAACTAATAAGCCACTTCAACCGCAGCACAAGTATATACATGGAAAAGTGACATACTGCGCATAAAAATATTCGGTGAAACTGTTGATATTCGAATACTTCGCAAAGTTCTCGATTACCGAATACGAGCACTGCAGTATTCGCTTCTCACCGAATACGAATAGAAACGAGAAGCGACGCTCGCTGGTTCTCGTTTCTATTCGTTTCGTTGTACGCATTCTTCGAATACCAAGTACCCGTACAGTATGTACAGTAGTGTAGCCGCCAAAATGAATATATTCATGCAGGACTTTAGTTCTTATGCATACCCAAAGCATTATAACTAGCATTAGTTGTTTTTGTTGTTGCTGTATGCAGACAGCGATGCGTCACGCCTGTTGTTGTTATACTGCATAGCTCATAGCTCTATTCGTGTTTTAAATATCTAACATATGTTTGTATTTTTGTTATGGTTTTGGACAGGCGCGGATTCAGAAAAATATTTCGGGGGGGGTTTCAAAAAGTAATTCTTTAATAATTGTAAAATGTCTTTTAATTTGTATGTAGTTTTATAGGCGATCCAAATATTTCGGGGGGGTTTCAACCCCCAAAACACCCCCCTGAATCCGCCACTGGTTTTGGAGCTTCTAAAGAAACAGGCAATAGTGTTGGCACACGGGCATTAGCCATAAAGGCGAACCCAATTGGGAGTACAAGCAGGCAAACGCAGTCGCAAGATCCGAAATATGAATCGTAATCATTTTCGAAGTATTGAAAATTGGTGAATAGTTTCAACAAAATGTCGACTAAATTCGATCTTTAACACTGCACCAAATATTTTAGTTGAAATTAGTCATTGCGATGGCTACCTGGGTTCATTCAGCCGTTATACTCTAAAATGCAAATAACTCCATGAAATGTTAATGACGGCAACTCAAGAACTTTACTAAATCAAAATTATAATAATCAGAAAAGAATGCAAATTGAATTCCTTAAACCTATAAGTGGGATAAACGCATAACATATTTCAAAAAGCTCTGATAGAAGCATCTCCTATGAGCTGGCTAAACGATACGAGTAAAAGTTGTGTTGGCGGTTTAAAAAATGTATACAGACGCCTTCCGTTCCTGTACGTTATGTGCGTGCCGACTTCAGTTTTATGCCGATTTCGAACGGCGGGATATGTTCTATCTTTCTATCTCTCTGTTTATACATATAGCGCACACAGGGGGCTGGGTGGGGGTTCAAGCCTCTCTCCCAAAAAAAAAGGCTGGTGCAAAATATGGTTCCAAAATTAAACTGGGCGCAAAATTTGTACGCAAACCAGCCCCTCTCTTTGTATCGCCAAGTTAATCTCAATAGGACATTCTACCGCAAAACTGTCCAAATCAAAAGATGACAACATAAGGAACTTAGTGTCCAAAAGGAAACTAAAATAATCGCTTTAACCTTTTCCGTCATGAAAATAAACCCGTTCTGTATGAATTGTATGGGCTGTAGTCCAATATATTGGACATTGTGACTGAAAGGGTTAAGAGAGGAACATTTAGCGGCACTGACCTTATTGTGCGACATATTGGCTGAATTAGATAAGCAATAAAGAAACTGTTGAAACTGCGGGATATAGTGAATCAAATTTGAAAAGGCTCTTCCCATTACCTATAATACTTCCTGTTGCACACATACATATACAATATATCGTTTTAGTCACGAAATATTAACATTAATAAAAACTTTGCCTGATCTGTACTGCTAGTGTGGCCGTAAAATCTATTCGATAGTTATTAACTTCGTAATTTGACGTTTATGATGTGATAAATGCTGATTGTGTTGTAGTTGTCTCATTTGCTGAGGCAATTAGTATTGTTTCTTAGCAATTGTTTTTATTATTGTTATTGCACTTTTATATTTTCAATTAGTCAATAGGAAAAATTTACTTCGGTTGAAAATTGTATTAGTACGACTTTTGTAATCTGTTGTCTTGGTCTATTGTTCTCAAAATGATATGATGATTTTAACTGCTTCGTTAATGTTGTTGTTTTCCTTTTTGTCAGCCACGCTTAGTAACAATAACTACAATGACAACATTTTCGGTTAACCGGGTGGCACAATATGACGTTGGCCTCAGATTATTTCGAACAGTTGCCGTATCTTGAAATTAGTTCAGGTTTTAACCGTTTTTAAAACCAAGTTTCAGCCAGAAAACCAAAGTGTTCACAAAGAACGCGAATTCCATTGAGAGTTAAAGTAAAGTTAAACGATTTCTAAATAAACTATTAAAAAAATGAGCGCACAAAATTCAAAGCAAAAACAGAGGGTGGTTCAGACATTAACAGCTTAAAAACCTGTCTGTCTATCTATCACCATTGAGCATTTCGGATGGTTCTCACTGCGCTCGCTTTAAGCTATGAATAAATGTTTTTATTCTACATACATCTTCTGTATGGTATTTTATAGTTGCATATTTTCAAAAGCGCTACACTTTGCGGAAACATAAAAGTGAGCATTGGTTTCTCTTAAAAACGATACTGGTTGTAGGCCACTTATCACACCAAACCGACTGGTTCTCAGTTCTCTTTAGTGTATGCATCTATATATGTGTTGTCTCTTTCGCGAGTACTGTCAGTGTTGCTACTTCAAAAAATTAAGCCATTGTTAAGTTGTTTACTTAAAATGTGCCATTAAAAAAGTCGAAAATCGAGAAACAAAACGTTTTAAATGTTTGCAAAATGTGTGTCGCATAAATCATGACCGATGGGGCGTTGCTGTCATCCGTCTTGGCCCCTCCGGATGACCGTTAATTGGTCTCCACAAATATAGATGTAGCAATTTTTGGCAGCAGCGTACATAACATACACATATGTATGCATATACATACACGGCACAATGGCACACTTTATCGCAACTGCCTCATTGCTGGTGATGTTCATGTTGCTGCAACTGTTGCTGCTGGATAACTATTCAAAGCAGTCAACTGTATAACTATGTATAGTTATACATATGTATATGCACGTGTGTATTAACATTCCTTTGTTTTTGTTGTCGTCGACGGTTTATTTCGTTGCCCAACATTTAGCTGGTGTCTCTCTGTTTGTGGTTATTTCTGCATAAACCCATATTTTATTTATTTCGCTATATTTTGATTTCGTCCGACTTGGTTGTTCGCGGTTTCCGTCAAAAGTCCCGAACGGCAACTACCAAAATTGCAATACCTCAAGCGAGCAGAGCCAAGGCAAACGCTACGAACGGCCCAAATATTCACAGACACACATACATACATACACACATACTCGTTTAGTGCATATCTGTGTGCAGCAAGCAAAGCAAATGCCTGAATTTGTGATTAAGCGCAGCAGTTTCGTGGTGTTGGAATTGCTAAAAAATTTCCTTAATTATCATCCGACTAAATATATTTGTCTGTTTCCTGCCTCTTCTTCTCTTTCATTGTTTTAATTATTGATTCGCAAGTTTTTACTTTAACATTTGCTACATAAACGCTCGTTCATTGTTTTGCAATTGTTTTTCACTTTTTGTTATTATACGACGGGTTGATTAACGCGAGTGTGGCATGCCGCACGTTTCTGTTACGTTGCTGATTGATGCAATCCCTGGCATACTTATGTACATACATATGAACTTATTTACATACATGTACACATACAAAAGTCTGAGCAAATGAGTCCGCTGCAGATCATCAAATTTATGTTCAGCTTTGTGAAACATGGTCACTGGTGACTGGAATTCACTACATGCAACTTGACAGTGCCAGGTCTAGGCAAAGTTTACTTGACAGGGTTTAATTTACCTGTTTCAAAAGCTCGAGAGTCTTGAGATTTTTTACCAAAAAAGTCAAATAGTAGGAATTGTACGTTTTTAATGTCATACATTCCATATGAGCAGCCGCCGTGGCTCAGTTGGTTAGTGCGCGGTCCAACGAGTCGCATGCAGAGCGACGCAAGATCGAATACTGCATGTAGTAAACACCTAAAAAAAAAAAATAACGGGAAACTCGTTTTCTCTTTCGGTGGCTGTCCTCTCAGCTGGAAATGGCAAACCTCTGAGAGTAAAAATTGCCTATGAAAAAGCTCCCAACCTGCCGTTCGGAACCGGCATAAAACTGTAGGTCCCTTCCACCCGCGTACAAAATTCACACGCACAACACGGGTGGCTGCGGGAAGCTAGGCCTTAGTCTCGCGTAAGCGGGCTGTCGTGCCAATCAATTATTAAAATTACATTCCATACGATTATTCATCTTCAAAATTATTCAACGATCCCCAATTCAACGGAGAACGGAATTCCAGCACTAAGTCCAGAATCATATAAAATCCAAAGGAATTCTGGTATCTTAAAACAAAGCTTTACCTGTCGTTTGCCGTTTTCATTTTGATCACTTGATAAGTATTATTTTTTACATTTTCTCAATTAAACAATGAAATGTCAAATGTGATTAACAAATCGTTCGAAATATCCATAATTGACATGTTTAAAGTTTTTCTGTGTGCATGACATTTGCTTTACAATTATTAGCAGCGATCACATGCTCGTACATAATTGTTAGTACATATTAAATCTGCTGGGTGCCCTGTGCCGTAGCTCAGCAGATAGTATTGTGAAATGCGCTACACGTCAAACCACTACGAGTTCGAGTCCCAGTCCAGTCAAGGTAAAGAAGTCTAGAAACCATTTTGTCGGATATTGCAGCCATCGCTAATCCCTTGACACAAACTCTAAAGCATTGCTGCAACAAAACCATGAGCAACTTTTCCATACTGGCACTTAGTGTCGGCGTAAAGCTATAACGGATTTTGACTAGAAAAATTTAGCACCGCCCACTTTAAATCGGTATTCAGTTGCAATTTTGAACACTTACATTCGTAACAATGAAATACCGTCCATTGAAAATTTTGCTGCGTCATGTAATAACTATTGTACCGAAAATTGTATGCGATAGCAGAAAATTTTTGTACAAACATACTTTGTTTAGAAAAGAAGTACCTCGATCTTGAAATTGTTTTTAAATGTCAAATGTCGACAACTTTTCATTAACACGCCAGAGAGGTGAAAACGAAGAGTTGTACTTTGATACTATGTGGACAAATATTGTACTTGGTTGGCGAATTTGACGAAGAAAACAAATCTTAACCTCTTCGCTACAGATTTTACTGGGGAAAGTTGAAATTTTAAATTTTAAGTTTTAAGCTTCTATGTGGTTATATATGTAAGTAACATTCCATAGAAAGTTTTTTAATTTTTATACTCGGACCCTGTATTTTAGAGTGTTTTTCTATGAAAGAAACCACATTGTTGTAATAATTACTTAAACATAAAACATTTTACGCATAACGAAAATTTGAATATTTCTTCATTAACTTCACTCAAAATGAAAAATAAAAAGTATCTAAATTGAAAGTAAACGTCAAATTCAAAAGTTATCTAAAGTTTTATGCTACTTCTTTCCTTACTATGTCAAGATATACCATTAAAAAAACGTGTATACTTCTATTCTTTAAACTTTAATATTCAGTTTATTAATTTTGTATTTTTCCTAAAACTTCAAACTAGTCTAAGAACCAACAAAAAATGTATTCTTGAAACTACAGAGGGTTCAGACGTCCACAAAGTAGCAATGTGCCATATGGCAACAAAATAGCGAAATGGTGAATGTGCGCCGGCACAGTGTCGCGAGTAGGGACAAAAATCAAAAACTGAATGTCGTAAATGTAGAAAAATAAGTTTGTAGTACTGAAGTAAAAACCTCAATGTACTAAAATGTAAAAACGGATTTTAAAAATATCAATTTATATACCGATGGCAGGCCACCAAACTTGCACTTTGTGAAGGTTGGTGACTTGGGTAGAAATTATTGAATATAAGTTCGAGGACTTTTGTCGAAAAATTTCCCATGGAACCTTATGTCAAGTAAATATATTCTATAAATATACTATTTTTTCAACTCTGGGGAAGCTTTTCCTCTTTTGTTTTGCTTTCCATATTCGTTGTACCGCTACTTGAAGAAACGTCAATTCGTAGGAATAAAAGTGCAGTGTCATGAAACTTTAGATAAACTTATAAAAAAACTACTTCTTACTACTTCGAGATTTTACAATGTGTTACAATGTGTTGACTTCAGCTGCACAAACTTGCACGTTTTTAAGAAATTAAACATTTTCAGTGACGTATGCAGTAAAAAATAGGGACCTTTTTGCAGCATGGTTGGCAGGAAAACATAGCGACCGCTTGAGCTATAAATTTTTGGATGTAATAATATGCAAAACCGCTAGATTTAGAAAAATTACAAAAAAAAGGTAGATTCGTTGGAAGGCTTCGGTAATACTGGGTGGCTTGCCATCGAATCAAGGCAACTTTCGAAAAGAAGTAAAACTTGTTACTGTCTTCAGCATCAATTATAATTATAGCAGTTAATAGGATAACATAAAAGTTAAACATGAAAACCGAAACTCTGATACACTGCAATATAAAAAAATTTATAATTTAATTTTAAAATTTTGTCAAAAATAGGTGTAGAGGGTTTAATTTCCAATAATTCATGATCGAAAACCGGTTATCCTAGCAATACAAATTAGCAAATTGTAATTCTGAATGAAAATATATGCTATGCTAAATTTAATAACAGGTATTATTTTTTTCTATTTGGATTTGAAATTACTTAGGTGCGCATAAGTATGCACAGATATTTGTAGTTTTTTCAAAATTTCCTTTTTTTATGACAAGCGTATTTGTAGGTTGATCAATTTTTGGCATATTGATAATATAAAATCCTGTACCAAATTTCATCAACATATCTTTCATAGTTTCCGAGATACTGTCAACTTAGTATTTGGTTTGTATGGGAGGTGGGCATGTCCGTAGGGCGATTGAAGAAATTTTTGGCGTATTAACTTCTCTTTATAACAAAATCATATCAATCAAAATTTTATTGTTGTACGTCTATTCTTTCTATTTTTGTCCCTCGCTACTATGGACTCGCGACACTGTGCGGCGTTTCATATGCAGAATTTCAGCTGCTTCTATGTGATGCACAAAAACCACACAATGAATTTTAGAGGCAAGATTTTTTGTTTTGTTATCAAATTCGCTAATTTTGTCATTGCCAAAACCTTGTGTATAAAATACAAAGAAAAGGACGCATGGACACATAATGTGTTATATTTACATATAAATGGCATGACTGTCTTCTAAGGCCCAAGACCGTTAGCTCTGACCAAACGGCGGAAGTCGAAATCCAGCATAATATGCATATTCTGCTCCAGTTCATCAATACCTAAGTCGAGATATTGGATATGCTTTGCTTCATTAACAAATCAAATTGGTTTTATTTGACTTCGTCAGGAACCTTATCGGCCTAGCTAAACGTTTTTTAACACAATCACTTCTAAAATTGCTTTCAGAATATTCTAAACGTGCAGGTATGGAGTCTTTTGTTAAAATTTCCTTTTTTCTTTTCAAATGCACTACGACTACATCGCGCTTAGTTGCACATATCGCACACGCACAACAAAAGTGACACAATTCAAAACTTGTGATTTTTCAGGAAACGCAAAAAACTGTCTTTGAGCTTAAGGGGGGAAGTACCTCTCGGAGCCGAAAAAAAAGTCCTTTTTTGCGATTCAATTTGTGGAGAAATAAAATGGCGCACATAAAAATTGATATCGTTTATATTTAGAGCAATGTTTAAGGAAAAAAAAACATTTTTTACATTATGAAAAAAAAAAAAATTGAATGACTTATGGTCGATCCCGTAAGACGTGTTGCCGCTGACATTGAAGTTGCCGTACACGATTCTGGCCGCAATTTTCATCTGAAATCATAAAACCAAACATTTTTTTACTCGAGAGGGTTTTTTTTATCGGATAGACTACAATCTTTGCGAAATTCGAATATTAACTATAAAAATCAGTGTTGCAAAGAAAAAACGGCTTTTTTTGCAATAATTTTCGAGTCAAAAATGGTCAAAAAATAATTTTTTTTTTACGCCTGTAGTCTATCCTGTGCAGTTTTTTATGCTCTTTAAAATAAGGGCTGGATGAAGGAAATCGGCCAACAACTTTTTTTGTAATCATGCACGCCAATTTGAAAAACATGGTTTTGAGAAAAGGCCGTTTAAAGTTTGCGTCTTGCCGCCAGTCGCGCTCAGCCGCTTCGGCGCCAACCAATATCAAATGGCACAACTTCCACAATTTTGACAATAGGCTTTTGAAATTTTTTGACTGATTTCTCAATGCTTATACCTGTCGATTAAGATAATAAAAAAAAAATCGATTTTTTGAAATTTATTTTCATACTTCCCCCCTTAATAAACATTTTTTTTAAATAACGTATAGACCGTTCAGTAGAAAAACCTTACAGATTATGCTTTATAATAAGTTGCAAGAACTTTTTTTTTTATTTTACACTAGAAAATCCAAAATTTTGAGTTGTGACTGTTTTGATGATATTTTAATTCAATAATTACGGAACTATTTCAAGTTATGCCACTTTTTCTGAATTTAATAATTATAAATGACAGTTAAAAAGTTGAAAGAAAAATTTTGAAAATTCATAATTAATTTTAAAAATTAAAAATATATACAAAAATTATCAGAATTTTGCTTAAAATTAACTTTAACAAAAATTTATTTCGTCAAAAGTGACACAATTTGAGTTAGGACTCCTTTGCATTGAGCTGCAGCAATCAAATAGCACCAAACTTCTGACATGAAAAGAGACCTAACTGTATTTTTGTAACAGTTAACAACGACAAAATATACTGAGCTTTTGCTGATTGCTAGATTTATGCGTTGTGCCAGGGGCGGATTCAGAAAAATATTTCGGGGGGGTTTCAAAAAGTAATTCTTTGATATTCATAAATTGTCTTTTAATTTGTATTTAGTTTTAATGTCGATCCTAATATTTCGGGGGGGAGGGTTTCAACCCCCAAAACACCCCCCTGAATCCGCCACTGCATTGTGCACAGTATTAACACATAAACCCGAAAATGAAAAATTTTGAGTTGCGTCACTTTTGTAGTGCGTGTGCGATATGTATATTCCTTAGCATACGAAATAGATAACATCATAGCCGAACCGGACTTACAAGTGACCGAGCGATAAGTAGAGCCCTAACCATTGTGCCAATAACTTGTTCACTTAGCTACAGTCAATTTTCTATTTTTTGTCCTAAAAACTTAAGAGCATCCAACGCAAACTCACTATTTACATGCACATTTTGCCAAGAAGGCTGTACAACTCCAAAAGGAAATGTGAATAAAATGGAAACTTCAAACAAAGTGATTGGTTTTGCACATCATTCGAGAGGAAAGTCGAAAATACAGCTTACATATACATATGCGTAAGTATGTTTATAATAAATGCCAAGCGACACTCACCTTTCTGGTGCGAATCATTTTGGCCAGGTCAACGGCGGGTATTTCCAGCAGGTGACTGCGAATCGGCGGCAGCTTTTTACGGTTCACTTTGATGTTGGTGAAGCGGCTGTAGGGTACAACGAACCAACTGAAGACGATCATGGCCGACCGCAGAAAGCGCCGCATGATGTACCCCATGATCCTGGAACAGAGTAACACAGCAATTTTGGCGATTTTTTCTTACAAGTGCGAAGGAAACACAAACACAGATTTTGATTGCAGTTATATAATTTTCTTCGTTTTTACTGGTTCGTTGCTGATTCTTTTTGGTAGCTTTTAGCAATTTCACTTATTGTAATTCGCTGCAATTACTAGCTGGCACACTGTGTGCTGAGCGTCTACACACACACACACACATAGCCATTGGCACACGCATGAATGCGACCGCAGACTGCCACAAGTGCTGCCGGAGCGGAGCGATGCACTGAGGCGCAGACGGTGTCGGCGATTGGCAGCGCGCAGAAGGCTGCAGAGTCGCGCAGAATTGCAAATACACGCACACACACACAGACACTTTCAGCTGATTGAATGGTGGTGGGATATGGTGCGAATGTGTATTTAATTGAACCGAAGACGATGGATTGTGCAATGGGCCCCACAGGGGCGCGTTGACAGAGGCGGAGGCAGCAATTGCGAAGGTCCAAAATTTGTTGCTGGTGTTGCTGCCACTGCGGCAATGGACGGACACAGTGGTTTTTGCTGTAATTGTATTTGTTGCACAAGCTCTTTGTGTATGGGTGAGACGCAACGATGCGAGGAGATGCGAAGGCGATTCGAGGCAAGATGTGGCAAACTGCAGCGGGCCAAAGCCAGAATTGTGGCCTTTGCTGAATCTCGTTAGCACGGCGCTTACTCCTCTTGTGTTTTTCCCTTGATTTGTGTGGTTCGCTTTTTGTTTTGCATACAGTAGGCTATGCACTAACTCACTTATTTGGGATTATTGCGGCAATCTGTCTATTATAATCTACATCACCGAAAACATTTACTTGTTACAAGCTTTCTTCTCCTTCTTTCCTCCAATTGCTATGCACGCTAATGATTTGGTTTCATGAATTTTTTATTTTTGCAGTTTTAGCAGTTTTAGTTCATGTTTGTGAACACAATGCACACTTTTTCGAAAAATTTTCAAAACTGGATTCTTTTTGTTTTCGACTGTCGCTTTATGTAATATGTTTTGGATTTTTGCTTTATTTGAATTTTTGCCAGTTATCGCACTTTTAAAAACCAGATCGGTGCTTAAATTCCTGACAATTAGGATTTTTTGCCAACTTCAACCGCAAACCAAAACCCGAAAATCGACGCCAGTGCTTCTCTTTCTCTGGCACAGTCTGACGTATAGCGAAGGTTCGCGCACGCGCGTCGCCTCAGCGCTTTTACGCAACCTTTCGCTTTCTTCAATGTCTGCCCACGGAATGCAGTAAAGCGTCTGTCGTTTAGTTTACACAACTTTCAACACATCATTGGCTCCTCATTCGAACACAAAGAGGTGCAGCAGCAAATGCAACAGAAGAAAAGTTTCGAAGAATCAACTGCAAATCAAGTCACTCGCCACCTTTTAATTCGATCGCTGTGCGAAATCTCGACAACGTTAACGCTCGACACGCTCTAAGCAAATACATTCCGCAGCTTGTTGGCAAAACCATTTAAGCGCGACTCTCTCCGTAAAAACGGGAGCTACGCGACATCGTTGCGTTTTAGTTTTCAGCTTTGTACAAATCGTAAGCCCAACTGGTCAGTTGCTTGCGACGTATCACACACAAGCCAGACACCTCCAAGCGCGGAACGTATTGCTGTCGTGTTGCACACTGCATCTATGTATGTAAATGTAGATAGCAAGTCATTCGCACAGCGAACAGTGTTTATATGAAGCTGAGCTTAAAATGCCTCAGCGCTTTCCATCTCCAACTAGTTTCCGCTCTACGTCTGAGTTAAGCCGCTTTGGAATGATGCATCCACTCAAAAGTTGGGGATTCCGCTGTCTGGCCCAGTGTCGCTCTCAAGCTGATTACTCAGCACGCGCTCACCGCTCACTTGCCTCTTTGCCACTGTCGAGCACTGCGCTCCTTCATACACACATTCTAGGGATTCTGATCTCGGGATCCCGAATCACGAAATTCCGGGATCCCGGACAATTTCAGTCCCGAAAAATTTCGGGATTTAAAAATTCCGATCCCGGTATCGAAACATGTATGTATAAAAAAACTTACTTTTTTTCACCTTTACCCTGGAAGTGCATTGTTAGTCGAATCGACTTACGATACCATACTTTTTTATATATGCTCAATATAACGATGCATATTTAAAAAAGAGGTAAAAAATAAATTGTACAATTTGAATTTTTTCATAAAAACATAACTTGCACCTTTTGAAACAAGCAAAAAATAAATTGAATAAATTGAATTTTTTCATAAACAAATAAGTTGCATCTTTTGCAACAGGCAAAAAATAAAGCTCATAAATTGAATTTTTTCATAAAAAAATAAACTTTCATTAATAATTCTGTGTGACGTTTGAATAAGTTTCAATGCAGTAATAGCTAATAGCTATGTTTGTGTACGGATACTTTGTACAAATTTGTACAAACTAGTTCTGTGTGGGTACTTTTCCAGTAAAAATTTGACAGTAGCCAAAGCCAGAGGAGTAAGCAAGCTTACGCTCCCACAAATTAAGTCATCCAAAAAAGTAAACAAACAGAAATTTGAAAAAACTTGCGAATTTAAATCTTGTTTATAATATGTGACTTGTCACATTCACAATGCACAGGGAAAAGGGTGCAAATAAGAGGGTTAACGACATGACTAAATAGTATCAGGTGTACAACTTTGCTTCCGCCGTTTTTTTCCAAAATTAAAAGCTTTATTGCGAAAAAGTGCTTACAGATGTATTATTCAAAGTATTGTCCGTCGCTAGCGACAACTTTCTCCCATCTTTCCGGCAATTTTCGGATCCCGGCTCGAAAAAAGGAGTCCTTTTTTGACGCTATCCATGAAGCAATCCATTTTTCCAATTCTTCGAAGGATTGAAAATGTTGATCTGTCGAACGGAATAGGTGGAAGTCAGAAGGGGCGACATCTGGGGAATACGGCGGGTGGGGCAAGACTTCCCATTTCAGCGTTTCCAGGTACTTTTTGACCACTTTTGCGACGTGAGGCCGAGCATTGTCGTGTTGGAGGATGACTTTGTCATGTCGCTCTTGATATTGTGGCCGCTGTTCTTTTAGCGCGCGACTAAGGCGCATCAGTTTCGTTCGGTAGCGATCTCCTGTGATGGTTTCACCCGGTTTTAAGAGCTCGTAGTAAATCACACCGAGCTGATCCCACCAAATACAAATCATAACCTTGGCGCCGTGAATATTCGGTTTTGCCTTCGACGAAGAAGCATGCCCGGGCTTTCCCCATGATTTTCTGCGTTTAGGATTATCGTATCGAACCAACTTTTCATCACCGGTTACGATTCGATGTAAAAACCCCTTACGATTTTGTCTTTGAAGCAGTTGCTCACATACAAATAGACGGCGCTCGATGTCCCTCGGTTTCAACTCGTACGGTACCCAGTTTCCTTCTTTCTGAATCATGCCCAGGGCCTTGAGACGTTTTGAAATGGCTTGCTGACTCACTCCCAACGATTCGGCAAGCTCTTCTTGGGTTTGGCACGAATCTTCATCAAGCAATGCTTCTAGTTGTTCATCTTTGAAGGTTTTTTCTCTTCCACCACCATGTTTGTCTTCGACATCGAAATCACCATTTTTAAAACGTTGAAACCACTCCCGACACGTTCTTTCACTCAGAGCAGCATCACCGTAAGTTTCTGAGAGCATTCGATGCGCTTCAGCTGCATTTTTTTTCGAATTGTAACAGAAAAGTAAAACTTCCCGCAAATGGCGAGAATTGGGCACATAAACGGACATTTTCGAGCGTGAATAATACGAAAACAAGAACAACTGTCACTGAAACGGCGATGACAATTCGTTAGGCACTGTCCACACTCACTTTAAAGGCATTACCATCTATGTATTTCAACCAGCCTCAGCCGGTACAGCCACCTATCGGAAAACGGCGGAAGCAAAGTTGTACGCCTGATAACTTCATACCAAATTTAATTGATCTGTGACCTATGTTCCAAAGATATTGTCTAAGAATGTATGCTGGTGGTGCCACACCCCGATTTCCCGACTTATCTTTTTTTCGAAACCTTCGCGCAGCAATAACGAACAAACCCGCCAAAGGAAGTATCCAATTTGGTCCAGTTGTTTTCAAGTTTTAAGCATCCGAACGGACCAAGATCCATTTATATATACATATATGTATATACATATATTTTATATTATTTGTCAAAAATATTTTGTTATTAGTTTAAATACAAAAATAAAATTTATTTGATTTTCAAGCACACGTCTGAGTTAGTTCCTTAAAATATTATATTAAATCCCGAAAAAATCCCGAGATCCCGGGAATGCGACTTTCTGTCCCGAAAAATCCGAGCCCGGGATTGCAATCTCTAACTCATACGTACTTGCATTTGAAAGCTTGAAATGTTAAAAAAATTTATATGGTTTATAATTGTTTCTCGCTCGCAAGCAGTTATTTTTTATCTGCATTTTTGTGCTCCATCATGCTTCGTGTTAAAATCAGTTTGGAAGTCAGACGCTATTCACATCACAATAACAACTCGATGACATACAGCACAGATAAATGTCGCGGAACGAGCATTAACTCGTATTGAGTATCTTTGAACTTTGTAGTTCATTAGATAAAGCCTCACCTACAGTTGCTAAGTGAGAATAACTTCTAGCACGCGTCGTGTGCGCACAATTGTCCAAATGCCTCAATACATATAAAAAATATTCATTAAAACATCGGACCATTAGACATTAGACCATTCATAAATTTACCCCAAAATATCCGGAGTTGCCTAAAAAGAAAATATTTGGGGATATGGTGGGATTTTGCAATATTCATAGTGTTTTCAATTTTTGCGCTTTTTATTGTTGGATCAAAACATTATACAATATTTTCTCGACATGGTGGACTTTTCAAATTTTTACACTTTCCTGATTTGGCATAACTTTTTGAGCTATTGCATGGATTCCATGATAGGTACTGGTATATGAATCCATAGTAATAAGCAAAAAGTACCAGGATTTAATGAATTAAAGTAATCCGACTTAGCAAACCAATTGGTGTGTTTCAATGATTGACGAAAATCAAAAAATAGCCGTTGTTGTTAAAAGCTTTCACTTTTTGAAAAATTTTGAACTATATATACAAACATAATTGATAATTTGCAATCGGTTCAGATGGTTAAACCCAAAGTACATATTAGCCATATCAGATTAACTCACAGAAGATTATTTTAAAACAGTATCGGATTCATTTGGGTGATTGGAGTTCTAGAGTAAGTGATGAAGGCAATAATGGAAAGAATTCAAGGCTTCCCTGAATTAAAAATATGAGTATTTTAGTATGTACTCATACTTCACCTATGTATGTACCTAAATCTCTCTTATCAATTCCAACCCTCAACCGTATCTTCTTTGATCCATCACAATTTTGTGTGCCACAACAATCTGAGGTTTCTAGAAAACAACACTGAGCTCTATAGATTTGTATGTACTATGTATAAATGAAATTGTATGCCATGTGTCAAAATATATACAGTTGCATAGATGCTCAATGAAACAACTGTAAAGCAGATGTGACTGGAAGGGCACAATGCGCCAAACGTGAAACCAACACCGACAACAAAGGTTTAAAATTTTAGATGTTATTCAATATGCAATTTTGTGTAAAGCATTTATAAATAAACATTGTTTAATTATACGTATTGTGTTGTTGTTTACGTTTGTTGTTTTTGCAAAAGCCTCAAACCGGTCAAATGTAGAGCTCAGCAAAAACAATGTTCTCAAATACACTTAATTTAAGCCCATTTTGAAGGTTTGGGGCACAATTCAGTGGTAGAATAAAGTAAGTACATGATTTCCTCCTTACTTGGGTTGCAAAGACTGCATGCTTTTGGGTATTGGACGAGGGGACATAGCACCGCCCATTCAACCCAAATTTTTCATTTGAGATAGCTTCGGAATTATAAATGGGATAGCATTACAATTTTGTACCCCGTCGTCTAATAGATGTGTCATTCTAATGGTTAAGTTTTACCGGCGTTGGACAAGGGGCGTGGCAAATTTTGTGTGACTCAAATTTTCCACGTAACTTTGGAACTGTAAATTGAACATCAACAAAACTGGGTCCCTTTGACTGGAAGAATGGATTGGGTACTGCATAAAAGGGGCGTACACCGCCCATTAAGTGTTGTATGAAGAAACTTGATATATTGAGCCCATTGACTTCAAACTTGCGTGCAAAGCCACGGGGCTCTGCTATTATGTAATATAGCTAGTTTACATTATAAGGTAGTTAATATGTCCCAACACTGCTACTATGTGACAAAAAATGCGCACTACCTATGAAAATTGGTGCGGACTGGCGTTTCTTCTAAACTCCAGCAAGCAAAACTAGGTTTAACAAACGGCCTTTACCTCGTTTACAACTAACAATTCAACAGCCAAAAATGCACACAGAAAGAAAGAGAAATAAACACGAAGGAATGAAGAAATCGCGGTTTGAAATTTGTCAAAAGCGACAGTCAATAATTTGACACAAGTCTCGTGAATATTAAAAATCAAGCAATTAATCACAAGGAGCATGTTTAAAGCGATTACTTGCAGAAAACTGCGAAATGGTCGCAAAGGCACGAACGACGCAAGTTAACATATATTAAACGACCGAAGCTAATGCATCCGAGTGTGAACCTGAGTGTATTGGACGAGTAAATGAGTGGAGTACAGTGGTGTCACCAGGGGGGAATTTGGGGGGATAGATCCCCTTGGTGGATTAATTCATTTATCCAATTTGATGTAACAATATAGAATTGTGAAAAATTTTTATTATTTGCTTTATCTCTTCTGTGAGTACCCACTTAAAAAAAAATAGTTGAACCTCCCATGATCTGGACAGACCATGGTGTTTAGGACATCGCCATGTTAACAGGGTGAGTTTGCTCCAAGGAAACGAATCGCTTCTACAGTGAGCTATGGTTGACAAGCAACCAGTTGAAAAATTACATTCAGACCAGTCCGACTTTCTACAGGGTAACGTCACTAAAAGCAATTTTGGGCATAAGCGAGTAAATAACTGTGTATTATACTATACATATATGTATGTATGTACCGAGAGCGAAAAATAAAGTGATACTTTGTCAAAACGAAATATCTTATTTACTAAACCTAGAAGTTTTAAAACAAAATATCTAAGCCTTTCGCTTTCACGATGAGCTGAAGTCGCCTTCGAAACGCCTTCCAGGCGTACGAAGGATATCCTGGCAAATGCGCTGCCATTCGCGGGGTTTGAGCTAAGATTTATAGGGTGCAATGCATTGTTTTTTCAGGCACAAGACTTTGATTGCAAAACACTTCATAGGCAATAACTAGTCGAGAGGATTCAGGTATGGAGAGTTAGCTGATTTTTTCAGCATATTGGAATCTCGGAGCATGTGCTCGTAACCAAGTCTGGGTTGTGCGGCATTTTTGAAGATAAGTTTTGACTCACTTAGAAACTTTGAAAATTTAGACACAATTACTAAACAAAACAATTTAAAAAACATGGTTGAAGTTTCGGTATCAGCACTGATTCTTAGTTTGGAGAGTAAGTGGGATAATGCTAATTTTTGTATTTGTCAATGAAGTGAACTTGGTCATAACCTAATTTTTAATGATTAACCAATAAACTTAAAAATTGCAAAATAATTAAACAGTTTTTGTCAGCACAAAATTATGAAATACAGCTAAAGGTTCTGAAATGAAAGTTTTTGTTTTTGTTTTATCCATCGCTCTGGTGTATTTGATCTTTGTTTTGTTGCTAAAACATCTATGCATAATGAAAATAAGTAACATTCTTATCTGGCTTTTTGCTCTCTCGGTTTCGCTTCTTTTCAGATAACTATTTTAAGAATGAACGCAGGCCTTGGCTTGTAAAACAACAACAGTTATACAATTTCAGCTTGCAGAATGTGCATTTAAAAGCTTCCTTATGATAATATGCGGTTTTTGCAGAAATTTCCTTTGTTGCTAGTCGGCTTCTTTAAGCCAGTTCCATTTCAAGCCGAAAATCCCTGAATAATGAACGACGCTTTATCTGTCTGTTCGCTTACATTTAATTCATAACAAGCTTTTTTCACCTGCTATCTAGTACGCTGGCTACAACAACGCGCATTTCAGGCAACCAGGCGCGGTGACGACAGCGCTGATCAATTTTATTTTTTACTTATGATAATTTTAACTTGCAAAAGATATTTGTTTTTAACACTGACAATGTTTAATATTTCGTGGACTTACGTTTTCATAAACCTACACACTTTTGAAAAAGATACACATCTACACAGCTGATGAGTTTTTCTTTAAAAGTTTAATTTTTTTTAAGTTAGAATACCTTATTGCAGAAATGTGTACAATCGAAAATTAGGAGCCGAGGGTTTTTACTTAAATGAAGTTAAATAAACTCGAGTGTGCCAGGACTTTTTGCACAGGCAAATGAGTAAAGTTACGTTAAAAAAATGTATGTAAATTGAATGTTTAAATGATTCAAGTTTATTTCAGAATCCTTATGAGGGCCAAATAGCCATTAAAATTGCGAAGGATTACTTTAAAGTTTTATTTTATACACAACGTTTTTTCCGTTGCGTAAGTGGCTTTTGCATTTAGTTTTAGACTTCATACTTACAAGAAAACAACGACATCGAGAATAAGGAAATGACGAATGATATTGTCGTAGTATTTACTTGTCGGTTTACCGGATCAGTAACATACCCTAATTTTTGCAAATATCTAACATAAGTACGCTATTCGACATGAAATAGTTGTCAGAAGGAGAAATCAAGCCATCAAAAACTTGATAGGTTGTAACAAGGTTTATAGAACACAAGGTTACTACATCAATAACAGGAAAATTGAAGTTTTCCAATTTCACCAGTGACATAGTACGAATTGTTTCAAACTGTCAAGGAACAGTGGGGCGAGTACTAACTTTAAATTTTAACAACACAAAATATGGCACACCAATCACAAATATATAATTTCACAATTTACAAACATTTTTTTTTATTATTTTGCCGACACTGCACACTTCATTGCTTACGTTTTGTTTTGTTTTCACGAAAATGTTAAATTTTGTATTAATGGAAACATTGCGGAATGTCAAAATTTTGTTAGTTTTGGTCAAAATTTCGCGTTAAAATGTAAAAAAAGTCAAAAAAATGCCGTTGCCCAATCATATCTTTCATAACAAATGAAAATAGTTTCAAAGTGCCCAATTGACATACAATTTTATTTTTATTTTTTTTTCAGGATCAGGAAAAAATACATGGAGAAACAAAACTTTGTTCTGGTAAAATTTTGCACATGTCATTCCAGGTTTTTAAAAAACAGTTAAACTTTCAAAAAATATGTATATAAACGTGTTTTGAGTCTTAAAAAGAAATATACGCACCAATAACAAAAAATAATGCATTACACTCTGACATGGTCACCTTATAAATCTTCACTAATGACGTCATCAGCCGGATGTCTTGATCTTAATTTTATCATTCTTGGGTTTTAAGGTGCAAAATTTTTTTTTTATTGATTTTATGAATTCTTTCAAATTTTGCTTTTCTTAGCTGCAGTAATTAGACGGCCTCGATAGTCAAGCGGGTAGCGCGCTGGCTTCTCATACCAAAGGCTCCAGGTTCGATTCCTGGCTCGGGCTGGTGAACAACTCATCTACTTCTAACGCTATCCACATGAAGGGAATGAGAATTACAAGAATCGCACAAGTGCGCTCTTGGCAGGCAATGGCAAAACCTCCAAGTGTGAACGAAAAACTGCCAATCGCCGTTCGGATTCGGCGTTAAACTGTAGGTCCCCTCCCCCCCTTTCCCCATCCGCTTGAAATGTGTGCTGTAACATATGTTGGCAAAACAGTGTTGCATACACAGTTCAAAAACGGGTGAAATATGTGGTATCACAATGGGCCTTTCAGGCCTCCGAGTGTGTCTCTTATAGAGGCAGCCACCGCAACCTAACCTAACCTAGCTGCAGTAATTAATCAAGAAGAACGATTTTTTGAAACAATGACGGATTCAGGGGGGTGATTTGGGGGTTGAAACCCCCCCGAAATATTTGGATCGCCTATAAAACTACATACAAATTAAAACACATTTTACAATTATTAAAGAATTACTTTTTGAAACTCCCCCCGAAATATTTTTCTGAATTCGCGCCTGTTTTGAAACAAAACCAAAATGCCAACTAAGACGCTTTTTCACATTTGCACATATAGCATTATGGTTACAGGTGGCTCGGTCTTAATCGATCTTTGCCTTGACGCGCCGTTTCCATAGCACGGAATGTCAACGACAAATTAATATTTACCGCCAATCTATTCTCACTGGAGACTAAGTGAGCTTAATTGTTCTTTACTAAGTAGATACGCAAAATGAGTGCTACTATCGGCGCATCTTCGTACCAGCTGCAAAGTAAAAAAAGTTGTCGTTATCAAATACGCATCAGATTAGAATTTTCCACATTTTGAAGAGTGTTTCACATGCCGAACAGCTTCCAAAGAGCAGAAATAAACACACATTGAAAAATAGAGAAAGTAAGAGAACCGAAATTGTCTTACTGTCCCAACCACAACAAAATCCGATGCTGCCTTCGTACTCAGAGATAATCCGAAAGAAGCGTCTTGGCAATAAGCGAGTCAGTTGTTCTGTTCACCTAATGGGAAGCGGTATCTGGCTGGTGGGACACAAATACTGGAACGAATATTCAATACGAGAGCCAAACAATTCGTGAGTTGGCAAACGCCCGCGACATCGTCACCCAACAACAGCAACCGATAATTATATCGAATTCGATCAGCTGTGCTCCACCGAGTCGCAAACAAATATTTGTGCAATGAAAACGGCAACGATTGTGAGGAATGTGTGCGGGCGCGCGTTAGTTTGGAAAACTAACATTTCATTGGTTGATAACTGCAGAGGTTGTGCCACTCACTCTGAACAGGTTGCACCAGAAATTACCGATATGCACCCACTGAAGGGTGTGCGCATTCTCGATCTGACGCGCATTATAGCCGGCCCCTACTGCACCATGGTGCTGGCTGACATGGGCGCAGAAGTGATAAAAATTGAGCGGCCACACTGTGGCGGGGACGAATCTCGTAAGTGGGGTCCCCCCTTTCTGCCCGTCAGCAAGGATGCTGCCTACTTCCTGGCGTCGAATCGCAACAAGAAAAGCGTTTGCGTCGATTTGAAGCGAGGCAAAGACATTATCTACGAGCTGGCCGACAAATGTGATGTACTGGTCGAAAATTACGTGCCCGGCAAACTGGACGAATATGGGCTGGGCTATGAGCAGATGCACAAAATGGCGCCGCACTTGGTCTACTGCTCACTGACGGGTTATGGGGCTTTTGGTCCATACGCCCAACGACCGGGCTACGACGTGATAGCCGCTTCAGTCGGTGGTCTGCTGCACATCACCGGCGAGCGTGACGGGCCGCCCAGCAAAGTTGGCGTTGCCGTAACAGACGTCGCCACCGGCTTATATGCACACGGTGCCATCTTAGCGGCGTTGTGGCAGCGCCAACGCACTGGTCGAGGCCAAAAAATCGATGTTAACCTTCTGTCAACGCAGGTGTCTTTGCTGATTAATGTGGCCAGCAATTATTTGAACGCCGGCTTGGAAGCACAACGTTGGGGCACAGCACATTCCAGCATTGTGCCCTACCAAAGCTTTAAAACAGCAGATGGATATCTCACTTTGGGCACCGGCAGTGACGATCAATTCAAAGAGCTCTGCCGTCTGCTCAAAATCGACGCAATCGCCGAGGATGCCAAATTCAAAACAAACAGAGATCGTGTAGCCAACCGACAAGAGCTGATTGCACTACTGGCGCGTTTACTGGCCAAAGACACTTCCAAGAACTGGATGCTTCTGTTCGACAAAGCTTCATTCCCAGTGGGTCCTGTGAACAGTATACGCGAAGTGTTCGAGGACGAACATATCAAAGCAATTGATTTGGTAAAAACCCTGCCGCATCCAAAGGACGGCACAGTAAAATTGGTGGGACCTCCGGTTGTATTCAGCGACGCCAAGAATGACGCCCGCATTGCACCGCCCATGGTAGGCCAGCACACTGACGAGATTTTGCGGGACGTATTGGGTTACAACAACGAGCGTATTGCAAATCTCAGAGACATTAGGGTTATAGAATAAGCAAATGGAGTGTTGCCCAGTGACAGTGATCCAGCATTCATACCTATATATTTACATTCACACTGTACTTACGTATGAATGTATGTATGAGCATGTCCTCAATACTTTTAAGCGAAAGTAAAAACAATGATTTCTAAGAAAACAATACTATTGTTTCTTTCCAACAACCCAACAAACATCATACCAAAGCACAGTGATTCGTTCCAAAGACAAAAATGTATGGTCTCGGAATTTAACGATTGTTATGTCATTTGAAAGAAAAAAACTCCATCTAAGAAAACCCCAAAAATCTATGCAAAAAATCAATTAGTGTGTGTGCACATACACATATTTTCTGTTTTTAAGTCTATTGAGTAAAAAAAATTGTCAAAATGTAACCATGCATTTTTACAAGAAGTTGCTAAAACTCGCGTTTATTGTTAAAAGTATGAAAATTGATGAAAACCACGATGGCACATTTTAACTATTATTTCGATAAGAATGGGAACCACGCCAAATTATTTGGCTGTGTTGTATTATTTGATGTTTCCGCTTTCATTTAACACCTAACTCATTGATAGATTCAAGAAAAATGTGCATGTTTTTGACCATCCAAGAAAACGCCTTGAAATTCCATATTTTCCGACCGGGCTGGTGTAGTGGATATTTTTATTTGAGGCCTTAGACAAGGATGTTTGAAGCGTCTGATTTGTGAGAGTGACTTATCGCATGAGTACAGCAGTAAAAATGTCCCTTGCCGTGTTTAGAAGTGGACCGCGGAGCCCCGCTTGCTTCATTCTATCGCAATAACACTGAGGAGTGTCCAATTTTTGAGTTTCGAGAACGGAGAAAAACGATATTGTTTTAATTGGTTCTTGATTCTCCCCATAATGATAATTCTTTCATGTGTGCTTCTCTTTTGCTTGTTTACACGATGCCTTTTAAAAATGATTAGAAATTCCTTTTTAAAATGCCAATTTGTTGCTGAGTTTGTCCTCAAATTAAATCATACGTGATTCTTGAAATCTTTTATCATATCACATATTTCAAATTGCCTTAATTACTTCAGAAAACAGCAGAAATAAACCAATAAAACTGCAAATACTTGCAGAAGTTATTATTACGACAAATGTTTGAAGTCTTCGATTTGTAATCCGGAGTTCGGGAAATTTGTGCATCTAAAGGTGGAAATTTGCAATATATCTGTTTCCGTTTGGCAGTGTAGTATGTACGTATATATGAGATTGTATTGAGATCTCGATGGAAATTCTCATCTTTGCAAAGTGATTCGACTCCATGCAATCGCGGGACAAAATTAGAAGGAGTGGTTCGTTCTTCATAAAATTTGGTATACTAGTTAAACATGGTCTGCTGAATTGAAATCTTCATTACGTTTTTCTAAAACTGTTGTAGTTTGGCAATGTCTGAGACTTAATTTTGCAAATTTCGTCATTTTTACATTTTGCAGATTTTACGTTTAGTCGGTAACGTCAACATTGATTATTCCAAAAAGTAATAGAAATTGTCTAACGACCCTTTAGTTTTGCAATAAAAACGATAATAACACAGGGCAACAAATTTCGACTTTTGGTCGGCTTTTCTGGGTTTGACATCAGTTCTAGGGTAATTAGGTACCGCTGATTTCGAATCTGCAAACCGTTTTTAAAACTTAGTTTCCGTTTTCACAAAAACTGGGCATGTCACTTTTTCGGATTTTCCCTGTCTTTTTTCACGTTTGGGATTATAATTTCTAACCCAATAAACCGGTTGACATGGTTTTCTCTTTGTGGCATTTACAATACCTCACGGCTTCTTTTCCAATGTAATTTATTTTTATAAGTTTTACGATTTCGCGGTAATTGGACCTCAAATTTTGCACACATTTTCAACAAGTGAGTTGTATCCACCTGTGGTAAACCAAATGCCGGTGGCATACGTCCTGATTGCATATTTTTATGTACTTATATACTACATCTCCGATAAAAGTGGAAGCTTACTATTTGCAAGTGTAGTACAGGAAAACGACAGTAGCGAAGGTGCGGGGTGGGGAAGAGAAGCTATGTGATTTATATTAAAATGAAATTGTACTCACGACAATAAAATATCACCCAGACGTAGTCTGCCAAACGCAGCTATCGATTTTAACATTTTTACTGGTTTGGTTGGTTGGTTGTTGTTACAATTGTCGTATATTTATGCGACCGCAGTTGTTGGATTTGTTACAAAATTCAGCCAAACAGAAATCGACCAAAACACAAGACGATTAAGAACATGTAATGCCGAAAATGAAAGAAAAAAAGAAACGTAAAATAATCAAAATGCAGATTCGATTAAATGTCTTAAAATGAATGTAAATAGTAAGAGAGCAGTTACTTACTGCTCGCTTAATGCAATCAAAGGCTCAATCCGCAGCTGCAAGGTGCATGTGTACACGATTTTGAATGTACAGCGCTCGACTGCCAAAAGCTACAAGTTGTGAATTAAAAGAATTTCCAATAGAAGAAACTACACGCCTGTGCGCGGCCTCAGTGAAATCGTGCAACTGTCATTCGTATTCGCATTCGATTTCGCCAAAGTGTTGGCGTTCTCCAGCGCTCAAATGTCAAACCGCTGCGACAAGCGAGTCCGTGTACGAGTCATTGTGCACCAGTGCCGCTGCAGTCGGCATTGTTGTTGTTGCCGGCCATTTTTCGAATTACAGAGAAGATGGCACTGCGGTGGGTGGGATGGGCTTGCGAGAAAGAAACGAGGCCCAATGAGTTATCATTACGAAATTGTTGTCCAGAGATGCCAGCAAGACAACGCGAGGAGTTTTGAGAAACCGCAAGAACAAAGAATTATTTATCATGAGCTAAATGTGGAATATATAAGTATGTTTCGTTCCATCCCTGGAAAGGTCTAAAGTAGCGAGTTATCTTAAACAAAACCAACTTGTAGTAACTATGAATGGAAATGCGCTTCAGAAGGACAACAATCGTTAGGTCCAACAGTAGCCTAGCCAAGATAGCAGCTCCGCCATCATCCCGGTATGCTCTTGGGGCGGGAAGTTTATCATATACAGAAATATTTTTGGTTTTATTTAATACAAACCTTAACCTGTTTTGAGGTAAATATTTTTACAATGTGTACAATTAACATAAGAAACTAGAACTCGTTCTTCAAAATTTAAAAAGTACTGTAGCAGTTAGTTAACGATAACATTTTGAAAATAACTCATCCTAATATTGATCCGTTCAACATTGTCATGCAAAACCAAATTTTTAGTAAGGGCTATGTGGGCTATTAAATTAAAGCTACTGTACAATCGTCTATGAATATAACAAAAGAAACGAAGGCAAATCAAGTCGAATTCTTTACTTCAATTGTGTGGTCAAATCTTCAAAAAAATGGACTTTCAGCAGAGCCTTAAACCGAATTCTGAGCACACTTCGGTCATGCCACAATCTATCCAGTCTGTCCATATAAGTTTGTCGAAGCAATGGTAGTAGTGCACAAAACTCTACTCCCGCGGAATCCACTCCTGCATTTTCAATGCAAACACTATTTGTTTACATTTGCGACCGCAATGTTTGTATAAAATATTGAAATATTCTGTTATTTCAGCTCGTATTCGCCAATGTTTGTGTTTGTCATGTAAATTTGTAATGTCAACGCTTGCGACTGTAGGCTCTGAAAGCTGGGACCGAAGCCACAACTAGCGTGATTTTTTAGCGCTATGCAACGGTTGCAGCTACGGTGTGCAATACATAAAAACATACATATACATAACGCTTTGGGGTAGTGCACTGCGACCGCTAAGGTCTATTGCACCTTTTTATAGAGTAGAGTTCGTCGCTTAGCCCTATTTGTACCTCCTGCAGGAAGTATTTTTCTCGACTCTACAGTTTTTAGTTCATATTCCAACCTTTGTATAAACCTAGCATGTTTCCTAAAATGAACTAACTAATAAATAACAGTTAAATGGTAACATTAAATGGATTTCATTTTATTTGAGTCTTGATGATGCATCTGGTAGCAGAGACTTTTCAGAAATTATCTTTCGTTCATAGCTACGGCCCTTGGAATCAAATGAGAGCAATAACTTGAAAGCAGCTATATTCTGCGACCATACCATGTATGTAGTAGTAGTTATATGTAGTATTTGATGTTTATAAATTCATACAGGTATAAGACTTACAAATCTAAATCTAAAAAATACAAAAGGTGAAATTTAAAAGAATCAATCAATCACTACAAAACTATAAGTTCTAAGCAAACTCACTTAGGTTAAGCTCCCTATATTTACTATGTATGTATATACGTGGATCGTCCGATAAGTACTTAGCCTACACAAGAAAAACGAAAATTTTAGAAAAGTGGCGATTTATTTCTCAACGTAGTCACCTTTCAACTCGATACACTTGACCCAGCGATGCTCCAACTTCTTTAACCCGTCTGCAAAATACGTTTTCTGGAGGCCTCCGTGGCGGCGATAACCTCCTCATTCGACTCAAATTTCTGCCCGGCGAGTAACTTTTTCAAGTTTGGAAACAATAAGAAGTCACACGGGGCCAAATCTGAAGAATACGGTGGATGGGGCAGCTGTTCGTAGCCTAATGCGACCAATTTGGCGAATCACCAACCGATATTGCTCTTTTTCCATTTTTCTAAAATCCGCGGACACGTTCGTTTCCACACGCGGGCAAAACAAAACTACAAATCCAATATGGCTGAAATTTTTACAGTAGCCGTCTACGAGGATGTACTACACGATAGTAAATTTCTCTTACGATAGTGGCATCATCGGGCGGTGCGGCTAAGTACTTATCGGACTGCCCATCCTTCCTGAACCAAAGCAATGCTTCACGTTAACAATGGATAGCCCACGTTTAAATGTAAGCAATTTAAGAATTTAAATTGTTTTTTAAACTAGGCACAATAATTTTCTACACACACATATGTATGTATTTGCAATATCACGGGCACACTAGTGCCAAGAATCTATGAAAAATGCAACAAAAGAATGCCAATACAGCGACAAAATAACAGTCTTCCCTTTTCACTATAACAACACATATTGCCAGGCAAACAAAATACACACACGTCTGTTTATGGCAACTCGAATTTGATAGGCCCATCGCTGAGGGCAAACGTTGTTCTTCCCCTTCGTTCAATAACTAGCGACTACAAGCTGTGCAGCAAATTAACACCGAAATCCATTGTTTACCTTAACTGAGTTAGTTAAAACTGTTGAGTATATTTTCTTTTTCATTTTACAATTTGCAAATTTCTATATAGTGCTGAAAACAAATAATAGGGGGTTTTCATAGTCTTCCCGTATACGAACCTTAACCCTTTGACTGCGGATAATTTAATTAATTGACCGGCATGACAGCCCGATACCGCGACTAAGGCATAGCTACCCGCAACCATCCGTGTTGCGCGTGCGAATTTTTACAAGGTTGGAAGAGATCTACAGTTTTGTGGCGATTCCGAACGGTGAATAGGCAATTTTACTCTCAGAGGTTTGCCATTTCCTGCTGAGAGGACAGCCGCCGAAAGAAACATTTTTGTTTTTCTTTTTTCGATGTTAGCAGCAACGGAGTCATGAACCTGGGTTCGAGCGTCGCAATTGATTCGCGGCCCAACGCACTAGCCAGCTGAGCTACGGCGACTGCCGTACAACACAAAAAACAATTACCAAGATTAAAAACAGTTTAAAGAACACAATGTCGACGATGTGTTTAAGTATTCGCTGTGGCATTTTCCGTCAACCCTATGCAAGTCGTGAAATCTGCATTTGCGTATTTGTAGGCTGTGCGAGAAATACAACAATTACAGAAAGGAAAGGTCTCAAAGGCTGCCAAGCTTGATGCTTAAAAACCTCAGTCGCTGGTGTTTCAAGCCTTAGGTAAGCTGAAGGTGGTGCGATAATCCAGAAAAATTCAAAATTATTCATCCGGAACGATTACCGCCAATCATTACCGCATATGCCAAGCCTGTGTTGGAATATTCGCCTCCGTAATTGGATATAATTTTGTGATCATCTTACAATACATACCTGTGTATAATCAAAGTTTTTTACTGTGAATCGCCGGTAGATGAAAGAATACACTTGAATGGGGTTTGTTTGTAATTTTTGCTGTTTATTTAGTTATATATTCCATTTAAACATATCAGTATTTCTGTGTGTTTATTGATATTGGTATTGGGCCTATTGACAAGAATCAGTTGAAATCTTCAGTATCTGCATTATTTAACTCGAATGGCATTAAACGATACACAAATAGAAATATGTAGTTTAATTAAGAGTTGTGCACATCAATGCAATAACACACTCACCTCCATGAATTGCATTTTAATACGTTGTAAAAAAAAAATATGGCCAACAATGATTATATTAGAGAAACATGGCAAACGAGCACTGACGAGCGCATAAGAAATCATCATTTTAGAGCTTGACTGATTAGCTGCAGTTGCATTTTACATCAATATTCAACGGTTTTGTATAACTGTGAGAAGAAAACGTGCGTTCACAATGTTATTGCGACGACTTTGGAAACATCAACATCTGTTACTAAAAAGTTTACGACTTGTTTTAAAATTTTTAAACCATTGTATTCAGCGAGTACGAATGAATGAATGGTGACAGTTTACCATTACAAAATAAAAATGCCTAGGCAAGTGTTCTATTTTGACATGCACAGCCCTTAAATACCATCAGAATTGTTGATGTGCATGAAGGTGCATATTTAGTTGTGTACATGTGCCTGGATATGTGTGTATGTATGTACGAGTGTGTGCGTGCTATTGGCCATAATCGGCGCACTATCATGTTATCTCATTTGTATTTATTAGAGGACACTTTATTGTTGCATTCCCTTTTAGAACATTCAGTAAAATTACATAGAAATATAGCATGTGTATATATAGTTTTATACATACATATTTATGTGTTTTGTTTCTGTGTCAGAGTATATGTATACATATATTTATATATAAAACATGTAAATTTAGTTTGTAATAGAAAAAGACTTGAATTACAGCCGCATCTCAAAAACAATCAAACGGCCTCTGCACAATTCTTATTCATTTTCACTTCGAAGTTCAGTTCATTCCTTTTCGCAGCCGTAACGCATACGAAAACTGCCGACTACTGGACAGATTTACGTTCTCTATCTTTAACTCTTCTTACATATAGTGTATGCATATCTATAAATATGTATCCATGCACAAACGCATATAGTCATGCATGTCGTAAATACATTTACGTTTATGAACATATATATATATTTATATATACATATATATGTAGATGTATGTGCATGTGTTAAATAGTTATTTAAGATTTGTATACATAGATATTTATTTTGCACATCTCTTAATATTAATAAATCATTTGTGTCTTATTATTCTAGTCGTACATAAAAACAAATTTCAACACTTTACGCACACATTTAATGCAAACGTTGTCACTGATTACAGTAATTACAATTAGTCAAAATATAGCACACAGCAGTAGATAACTTAAACCTTGTACAAAAAATATACCCTAAGACACTACTGTTTAGCAAAAAAATGGAAGCCAATTATAAAATGTTCAAGAGATAATATAGCATAACACAAAATCAAATGAAGTCAACTTGAGGCAAACAGTACTGCCCAAAAAATGGACAGATCATCAGTGCGGGTTTGCATCGTTGTGCTGACGAAATTAACCCGTCAAAAGGACATTCAGACTGTTCGAACACTGAACGAAGGGCTGTAACAACTTTACAAACATATGAATTAGTTGACTGGTGCTTCTATAAAGCTGTTGCGTTTCATGTATCTTCTCTGCCAATTTAACTTCAACTTTCTTAAAACTTAAGTACGATAGAAGATAATTAAAGATCTTTCGGCACATAAACAATGGAAGTGGGAGAAACGCAAAGACATTTTATGTTCTGACGCCAACACAGTTTGTCCGCCGTGTGCATGGCCAAATACATTGCAACTCAGCCAAATTACTTGCACATAAAATAAAAAACATAACATTTTCGCGGCTTTCTCAACGATTTCGTGAGTTTCGGACAATTTTTAATTCTAAGTATCTAACTAGTGCAAGGCGCGATCCCTGAAGGGAATCTACTTCGCACGAACTTAGTCCCACTTGCATTTCACTTTCAAGCGAAAACGTTCTGACGGAATTTCTCGTAAGCTACCATATGGTATTAAAGAAAATATCTACTACACAAATTAAAAATAAAAGACACCCAAAGTAAAGAGTGTTCGACAATAACTAAACCGAAGTTCATACAATAGAAAACCAGGTGGAGAAGCTTAAAACACTTAACATAAGTATTCCAACGCAAATGACATGCACAGGTAGGGTTGCAGTTTACGTTGCACAATTGGGGACAAAAATGCTGAAAGTAAATAAAAGAAAACAAGTATATGTTAAAAAAATTTCCTTTTTTTTTTTGTAAAAATGAGTGTAACACAAAACTAACTGCTGTGACTAAACAGCATTTGGCGTTTTACTTTCATTGAAACCGGCTCGCAAATACTGGATTACTTCGGCGATAGACGGATCGAGCTTAAAATATGTATGTAGGTTGTAAGACCTTATCCTTAACACTGTCAAAGCATTATCCATATCTCTATCGTTTAACGACGAAGTACATTAATATTGTATATAGCTTACATATCCATACATACATGTACATATATCTGTTAATATTTTAACATATAGTTCGAATAAATTCGTGTTAGGTTTTCTTTTGTGTTTGCAGTAACAGTAAATTCGTATTTCTTAACAATTACAACAACTTTGGTTTGACATCTTTATGTTTCATTTCAGGTAAAATTGTAAAATTTCACAAATGTTTATTCGCAAGAGTATAAGATAACAATTATTACAAAGCGGTCCCCAGAATTGGTCATAATTCATCCACTGTCATGCGTGTCAACTGGCATGACAGACAAGCGCAGACACACTGACGTTTTGAACAACTACAACTTTTTGTTCAGCCCAAATGCTGTTTCAAACGGCTTTGCCTCGTAAGGCGCTCTTATCTAATCTAAAGTCATTCGCAAAATTTACTATGAAAAATACGTAGATATTTGTGTATCACAACATTTAAACTATATCCAATGTATTTAGCTATTTAAGAGAAAACCTTCATCAACTAAGGATTGCATACTTGTAAGTGAAAACAAGTATTCAAGTAATTTGAATTTATTCCAAAGGAAGCGGTGGCAAGTTGACAAGATTTTCCATTCATCAAACATGCAATGACTGATGAAATTTATTGTGGCCTAATCTTCATAGTCGATTTAAATATTCAATTACAAAATCTATGTTTTCCTTTTAATTAGCACACTGAACCAATACAAGAGGTGATCAATTATCGTCGCAATCCGACAATAATGCAGACCCTAAGTTCAGGGCCGCATTAGCCGCCTATATCAACCTCATATCAAACGGCAGTTATTTGCGGTTTGCATCGCTTGTTCATAAACAAAGTCGTATATATATGTTTTGTTATCTATACCCCAGGCAATATATCAAGTAGTGGCTGAAACTATGTATTGCATTTATCACTTTAGACACTAAGGACCATATAAATTAAAATAAAATCTACGGGCTATATATCCGTCATTCGGTTCCTCGCGCGATATCTTAGGATCACTTAAGATGCAAAACTCAATTCCTTAGCGGTCTTGAGCCAACGTAGATAGTCTCGCTGAACTATGATGAATATTCCCGATGAAAATACGTGGAAAATAGATCGATAAGAACGCGTTCAACCACTTTCAGAAGTGTTTGTATCACGGTTGGCAAAGTATAAGTAATTATCATATATTTCATGTGTCTAACAATATGTATTATAATAACCAACTACCAACATTCGCTTTAGGACATCTGCAGCTATAATTTCGGCTACTACTTTATACACAAATGAAGTACATTTTCCAACCGCAAACTTAAAAAGGACGCACATTTCTGACATTATTTTGAACTTCTTTCGAGTATTCGATTTCGGCCCAAATAAGTGGTTTCGGTTTCAGTTTCGGCCAAAAAATGCCCGAACGGCCGAAACCGAAACATTATATTCTATTTTGTAACATTTTATTGTGTAGCGAGTGAACAGATATATAGTGAAAGGAGGTGTGATTTAGATGCCACCAATGTAAACAAACTTCTTTTTTAGCATATAATATTAAATTACAGTCGTGTCTGGATATAGTGAACACCTCGATATAGTGAACACCCAAATTTTTAGATGGAGCCTCTAAATATTGAAAAAAATTTTAATAAAAAAACAAAAAGTGTTTTTGAGCAAATAAACCGAGTTTTTGAACAAAAATGTTAACCTTGATATAGTGAACAACCTCGATACTGTAACACGCCTTGCAATAATTAGTTCACTATATCCAGACACGACTGTATTTAATTTTGAATATTAGCGAGTAAGGACGATAGGGTGATTTATGTTTATGTTTTTAAAAAATGAATGAATTGTTGTGTTAGTTCTTTATTTACTCAAAGTTAAATTCGTTGGTTGAAAAAATGCTTGATATGGTTATTTTTATTTCAACTACAAAGTTTCGGTTTCGGCCGAATATAAAAAAAACCGATTACGACCCAAAAAAGTGGTTTCGGTCGGACACTTATAAGAAAGAATATTGATCACAACACTATGCGTAGAATATTTTTTTGTTAGTTGTTTAACGAAAACCTTACAGCTTTTTTATTTTATTGTAATATTACTGCAATGCCGGCATCAATATTTTATTACGTTAATGCAAGTGAACTCCTCGAGATTCCAAGTAACAGTAACAGTATTCACTTAAGATATCTTCAATGTAGACAAGCGGTTCTCAAACTTCTTTTGCGTGCAATGTGGATGAAGCTCTTACCATCTCTGGAGGCCTCGTTGAGAGCCGCTGATGACGACACTTATTTTGTTATGTATACATAAAGATAAACACACCTGTATAGTATTACATATCATAACACCTACCAACGCTTAACACTACACCGCCATATCCATTAAAAAATATAACGACTTTCCACACTCCTAGTTGCTTTTAGCTATTGGTTTTTGAACATGCACTTTAAAAATACCAGACCATCATTAAATCTATTTGTTAAAATACCACGAAATTTTCGCACATGTCTACAAATACCTCAAAAATAGTTTAAATTACAACTTTCCAAAAAATACCCGAGAAAGCTATGCTCAAGGTTTGTCCATATGTACACAAGTTTTCAAAAATATGAAAACTATTCATGCTTGGATGGCTTTGAAACCCTTTCTACTGAAATTTGCGTTAATTACATGTCTCTTTGTACGTATATGTGTGTGTATGCTTAGGTGCTCAATTTTGCCTAGTTTGCAATAAAATTTGTAATTACGAATTGACACAAAGCTTATTCACAATTCACAAAAAAGACGTTTTGCTTTCATTACGCATTGTATGTAGTATGTGTATGTAGTCATTACCCATTTAAGCGCCAAGTCTAGCCGTAACTTTTATTTCTAAGCTCGAACACACTCAAGTATTGTGCATCGCCAGTCACGCGTCATTCTTATTCCTAATAGCAACAATGTCTTGTAAGACTTACATAAAGTACATATGTATAGTACACATTCCAGCAGATAGAACAGAGATGGAATCAATGCTGGACAAGTGCTTTCAAGTTGCTATTGTCCATACATTTCACTTACTGAATCGTACCGTTGCGTGAACGGGATAGTCTAAGTGCAATCAACATTCTTCGACATCCGTCACGCGTCTCAACCTTTTTATCTGTCTACAACTGCAGCTTGCTAGTGGTGTGTAGCTATCATTATTATCAAAATATCGTTGTGGCTCCAATATATTTCACTGAATTTATGCTATAATTGCGTACACTGGCACATTTTCGTACAGTAAACACATATAATTTCATTTATAATTAGTTAGCTATAAACCTTGCATAGATATAAGGTTTATTAAATACACATTACAGTCAATACACCTATAAAAGTGATGGAATAAAAACTAATTTTAAAATCACAACCGATATTATTTTCATCTTGACTTCATTACCACACGGCCAGTGTTTTCGATATAAAAAATATGCTAAAATTACTATGAATCACTAAAGGCTAAATGTCATGCAAACTAGCATTGAATATGAATAAAATAAATATTAATCGAAATTAAATCGTTTACGTACCATCAACATGCAAATTGGCTAAGTCCACTGCATTGCAGAATGTATTGTGTGTGTGTGTGTTGGATGTTGGGATTGCTGGTAGTTGAAAAAATTGACGTTAACGTGCAGATATATACATATGCGGAGCGGTACTGCACGCAGTTTGCAGCTTTGCAAGCGTCGCTTCGTCGTAGGATCCACATTTTGTTTGCATATCAAATGCTGTTTCCAACGGTTGTCCTATCTTTTTGGATATTTTAGCAATTCATGGCATATATGCAATCACTCCATGCATAGACATTGACATGCATAAGCAATGCTCGTCGCAAGGTAGACTCTGCTCTCCTGAACGTCATGTGTCACAGGTGTATGTGGTGGTGGTATTTTTGGTGGTGGTGGTAGTGATGATTATAGTTTCTGGTTCAGTTTTTCTTTTAGTTCATGTAATTTAAATTTATTACTTAAATTTTAACCAGCGCTCACGATCAAGTCTATGACAGCCTAATCCAACATGCATGCATGCCCAAGAAGCGGCATGCCTAGCAATTCTTCGAATCAATGAAAACATTAATTTCATGCCACCTACTACGGTCGAGATATGTACAACGTATGTTTGCTGTTCTTCACGGCGCTCTCCTAGTATGTTAACTTTCGCCCGTAGCAAGGGGCTTGACATTCGTTTTACTGGCGATTTTCGAAGAATTGTTGTGTGATGGCACAAACGGCACGATTGGGCTGAGCATTGACATGTAATCGCCTGACTAGAATAGCTTGACATGAGCTAGATTTGAACTCTGGCATTAAATATATAGAGTGCTCACAGCTTCATGGTACTTGGCATGTAAAGTTTCCCATCTGGCTTTTTATAAAAATGTATCTCATTCAAAAATTTCGCAAAATGACACTAATCCAGCCAGACTGGCGTCTCTGATCCACTAATATTGACTACTTAACAAAAAACTGAATTTGAAGTAAGTAAAGCCTAACCTCCCGCAACCGACCGTGTTATGCGAATGGTGGGTTAACGAATCGTGGGTTGAGGGCTTTTTCATAAGCTATCATTTTATTCTCGGAGGCTTGCCATTTCCGGCTGACTTTCTATATGTTTTTAATAAGTATGTGCTACGGCGCTGCTCGCACTTGGCATCAGACATAGTCACAATAACTAAATTAAGAAATGTGTGCGCGTAAGTTATAGGAAATGAAGCGAGTATGATCAGCAGTATCAGGTGGTGAATTTCTTGCGCGATAATCGGTTTTTTGACACAACATATAATTTTATTGGTCACAACGCAAATAAAACATGCATCAATAAAAGTGCATAAAAACATTGTAATCGTAATTTCTCCCAAGGTTTGCCCAAATTTTTGATAGATTAGCCAGATGTGAGTTTCCACCCAAACTGTGAGTACCCTGATGGTGATTATTACCTGCAATTACTCGATCAATACAAGATCGAATCAAAGTCGGACATATTAAAATTATCACTACAATTGGAAGAAAAGAAAAGCATGTAAAGAAATAGAAAACATCAAAACCAAAACATATTGTAATTATTTGTCGTTAAAATCATACATTAAAAATCAGGAAAATATTCTTAACTACCGTGCAAACATTTATAGCGCAAAAGTGAGATAAAGAGAAGTGAGGGAAATAGATCATTACGTGTAGCGACAGTGTTTGAGGGGCGCACATGCTGATGGAGTGTTACACCTATAGCAGTGCTTATCATGAGTACAACAATAACAATAAAGCACAAACCAACAACAGCAACAACAATAAATTGCAACAGCCATAGCCTTGCATATACAGAATGTGAACGTATATAGACACAACAACAAATTTAAATTGGACTGAATTAAGAACAACAGCGCTTGCTCGTATTCTTCACGCCGCCTTCCCATATCGAAGGGAGCTTTGTGTCTTCTTTTTGTTTATAATACATTTTAAAATCTTCTTAGTTTGATTTTCTGTTTTATGTTTTGTTTTTCTTTGAGTATGTTCGTTGTTTCAGTAACATTCGAAATTAAAAAATATTTTTAGTTATAGGAAAAATGTTGCCTTTTCTAAGCTACCACAATGAAATGCTGATTCGTTTCATATAAATTTATCTTTTATCATTGTTCTTCTTCTCCGTTAGGCGCGAGTGCTTTTAGGCGCTGCCATAGCGAAAGCGTGAAATGATTATTCAAAATTGCTGCGTTGCGTGTTCGGTTCGGTAAGCGTATGCATTTGCCTATGCGCACTTAAAGATGCATTAAGGTGCTATTCTGCAATCTAAATAAATGCAAGCAGAAACAATTTATTTCGTACCGATTAGTTTGTGACAGCAACATATGACAATATATGTGATAATGAAATTATTAGTGTGTTTTCTTATGAGTTGTGCTTCTGAAGAATGGCTTCGTTTCACCCCTCTCCGATCATAAGCGACTGATTAGATGGCAATACTCTGACTCCATCAATTCGTGAAAATGTTCAATCACTCCAAACGACAATAATGAATGCACTACAGCTGTTAAATGCTAAATGTTGTCCTGTTTTTCTACAATTTAGCGAGCACGTTAAGGACCGAAGGTACTGTTCAAGTTATAACAATTGAAGTTTTTTCACAAGTAGATTGCCAGCTCGGACGAGAATACGTATGCATGTACTTATAAACAAAAGAGCAATATTATAGTGTACGTACTTAAAAGCGTTTATCCGCAGATATTACTCATTATTTAAGGGCTTTTAGGCCACAATTTCATAACTGCGTGAAACACCTAAAAGTGACAAAAGCGTTTATTAATTTGTTGGCATTCGAATCTGAACGGACTTGAAAGCGTTATACAATACTTAATGAATGAAATCATCTTTTCCTTTTACTACAATACTATGCTGCGCATTACTGCGAATGTCTGCAGTACAATCGTATAAAAAAGGCTGCGCATGTAATGCGACAGAATGGACTCGAAGCTGAGTCCGTACTTTACAACTCTCATACTCGATTGGGTTTGCTCTATCGTTGTGTGGCGAAAATGGTGAATTGCAGTTAGTAGCGGTGAATGTGATGAAAGTTTAAACTGTGATTGGGCTGATTGATTGATTGAATTTCCGACTGATTGACTGATTGGTTGGTTGATTTGCGTTTGGCATGGTATTAATACGGAAAAATAAAAGAAAACAACAGCACACTATGTTGCATTTGCAAGTAATGGAATAGTACAAAACCAAAATTCGAAAATAAATTCTAAGGAAAACAATACCTGCTTCACATTACAGGGCACACAAGTTGCACTCCACCTCAATTGAAATTTGCTTTTGCTACATGAACTTCTCCCTCTTTTCAGACTATCGCTTTCATTTTCAATTTTACTTTGAAACTTATAAAGAATTCCAATCAATGTCTCGTATATCGATATCATCGATATAGCTACTAGTGTGTGGTGGCAGTGCCGAGAGGAAGAAGCGAGAGTTGTGGAGCAAAAAGTGGAGTGAAGTGGAGAAGAACAGTGGCGGTAGCGGTAGCAGTGGTATAGTTCGTGGTCGATTTTGATGTTGGTAGAGTTCATGGTGGGAGATCAGAGTTGTTGAATGTGGCCGGAATTTAGAGAAAAGTAAAAAATATAAAAATCAGTTATAGTTAATGTATAGTTAAGATTATATTACAACAAAGATTTAAGCTTTTAAACTAGTCCCCTCTCAAGTGACAGACCTTGGCTAAGTGATTAAGAAGCAACCCAATGCAAACGTGCCCTTAGTAAACAATGACTACCAATTAAAGCTCTGCCATTTCAAGAACTCGACAGTTATCGTTTTAAATTTTCAAAGTATTGCAATCTAATTGTCTTGTACAAAACGTATTAAAAAAGTATTATTGTAACAATAAAGAGAAGAAATTGAAATACGAAAACAAAGAAAACAATAATTTCAATAAAGATGCAATTTGAAGGAGCATTTTACTGGCACAACCAAGTGTAAAGTTATTCGCTTACTTTACATAGGTTTTGAAATTTTGATAATTGGCCAAGATATTAATACATTTTTACTAAGTTAGAGCGTTGAGTTTTACAACTCAAACTACACAAATACTCATTAAATATGCATATATATTATTTTCATTAATTAAAAAAAAAATGCTCTTTGAAATTTTTGGTTTTTGCAAAGTGCGCTTCTATCTATAATCAAGAAAATAACAACAGTAGAGGCAAAGGAAGAAAATATAGGGGCTATGCAACAAAATGTGGGATGTAAAAACTTACTTTGTCATGGCCATATCTTGGGGATGATGCTGTGGTGTGCCAATAAGCGAGCCGCTTTCTATTGAGGGTACGTGCGCTCTTATTGTATTAGCCACGTATCCATCGCGCGTGGTTTGTTCCTCTGCAAGTGCAAATCAAATCGTTTAGACAAACCCAATATACGACTAAAAGGGATAAAATAGAAAATCGTGAATTGCTGTGATAATTACCAACTCGTTGGGTATAAAACTCCCCAAATGCCTCATCTCTCGGCTTATTGGACGGGTATACATATTGCAAGACAGTCAGGTCATGTATACGATCCGCTAAACAGCGTATGTTCAGATCACGTGCAGTCCATGGAGCAAGCATCAGCCTATTGCCTTTATCATCGTTGAAGGCAACTGTTATGCCACCTTAAAACGAACGTGAACATATTTTTACGTAAGCACATATTTGCATGTATAAATCATATAATTGATATAAAGGAAACTTTCGATCCAAGATGCGTACATGGCTATTAATGTTGGTACACCAATGCGTAATTAATACGAAATCAGTACCAAATACTTATTCAACGTAGCAATGCAGTTCCGTAGTGTTTTCGTTTAAATGTATTTCATCATATCACAACTTCTGCCATACTTACAAATGATCAGGTGGAAAGGTATAGGGAAGTATGAATGTTGAATAAAAATTGGCACACAATTAATTCAATAACAACATAAAAATGAAACCAAGGCCATTCATACAGTGTAGGTAGCAAATTTAAAATGATGGATACCGCATTGGCTCACTACAGTCAATTGTCAGCTTACCCAATTCACTATCAGAGAAACGCAATAGAAATGTACCGGCACGCGTCATCGGCAAGATCTCGTCTGTGGTCTTGCGTTTGTTGATAAATCCAACAATAAGACCCTCCTTCCAGAGGCCCAACAAGTGATCTTTGGTCAGTTTCATAATGGCGAAGAACCAGTCCCAGAAGGTAAATGACCGATCCGGTAGGGGTTCTTTACAGAATTGCGCCCAGGTTATATAGTCATTTTGGTCACCTCCCTCGTTACGAAAAAGTTTTTCATCTACAGCAAACGATTTTTATAAATTTTTTTGTGAAAGTAAAAATCAAGATTCACCGTACATAAGAAATTCAAATTATCCTGCGTAAGATGACGCCCAGTAGCTGAACCAAATTTCATATTTAATGCTGCAGACAAATTTGGCCACGGCACACGTTCGGGCACTTGGAAGGGCTCGCGCGATATTTCAGAAAATGCATTATCCCAAGTTATGGTAGCCCAGGACTGTGGCTCCTGATTACCATGTACAATCACGACCACGGGTAGAGATAATGTCCATACCTACCAAAGAAATTAATATCTTATATTTAAAAGCGTTTTTAAGAGTGAAGTAAAAATATAATCACCTGTATTCTGTATTCATTAACAACTGACGATGTATAAAAGAGCAGAGCAAACTTTTCGTCCATAACACTTTCGGTTCCCTTTTTTTCGGCGCGCTTGATTTTCTTTAGTTGCATATTCCTAAGCCCCAAAAATATATCAGTTAAGAAGGAAAGGCCTTATTCGTATATACGGTTTGTTTTTATTTAAATTACGGTTATCAGCACACACCTGAAACTAGCTGAAAATACACGCGTCTGTTGCTGATACTCCATTGTGCCCACATTATTTACAATTTCGCCAGACGATGGCGGAGTGCTGGTGGACGGTTCACCCATAGTGCGTTGCGCAGAATGCCGCTGTGCTTGTGCCTCTGTTTGTGTGAATAAGTTTATTTATTATTTATTGTTGTAATTATTGTTTCAATAAAATCTAATTAAATTGCTCTCGAAAAACTACTAAAAATAAGGACGTTAAACCCACCTGATAATATAATACATTCCACCGTAGGATTGTTTAGATGAATATTAAGTTGTGGACCAATCAACCATCGAACTGCAGCAGCAAACCTGAAAAAAATCAAGCACCATTAGAAACTCGCCAAGTATAAAAACATCGACTTTGTTGTCTTACCTTGTATGTGTTTTCATAACTTGCGGCGGCTGCCTTTCCACAATGAATGCCGATAGTACTAGAACTTGTTGAGCGCAGCGTACGTGTGTTGCCATATCAGTTAAATTCTGGTCGGATCCCAACAGCAGCATCATATTCACATAACTGAGTATTTTGCAAACCATGTCAACCAACATTTCAATGCAACGTTGGATCTCGTCCAAGTTGTCGTGAAACTGAGCCCCATTACCGGCCAGAGCCTGATTTCGTTGCCATCGTTTAAGCTCGTTGATTACATTCTCCTGAATGACGTCATACTCGGCGATGACGCGGCGCAAGTCGGCCGTAAGGCTATCCTTGCGAGTACCCAAAAGTGCAATTTGTTCTTTCAGGTGCATTTCACGCTCCTGCACTTCCTGTGGAATCATCAATGACTGGGCTTGGTTGAATTCGGTCATGTAGTTGAATAATGTCTCGTTTTCAGATTGAAAAGCCTGTATGGCAAGCCGCATGTTCTCCACGTCGGCTGACAGTTTTTGTATGCGCGTAGCTAGGCCATAGGAATCGTCACCCAAATGGCCGCCGATACCGCTAAAAACGTTAGCAGAGCTTAGGCCCATACCATTGATGTTACCACCTACCGGAGCAGAATTATACATGTACGGGTTTTGTGGCATTTCCTTTAGCGCCTGAATCTCTTGCTGCAAACCGTTGCGAACGTGTGTGTAGAGATCGACCGGTGGTGTTTGTGTAACGTGAGCACAAATTTCAGCTAGTTTGAATTTAAGTAGATTCTCGTTGGCCAAAGTAATGATCTTTTGCTTCAGTTCGTCACAAAACTGATTGGCGACTTGCTCGTATAGATCGGCGCTGGAGGTCGCGGCGCCTTTCGACCTAAAAGTAAAATTAACAAAATGTACTCGGAAAATGTTGAAAATTATGACCGGTAAATTATATAGGTTTTCGCCATTGAATTTATACATTTGAGCAAAGCCGATATGAGCATTTCAAAGAAAGTAGATAACACATCGAAACTTCCGTTGCGGCATAAATATCCGTAGTATATAAATAATATTCGTCAACAATAAGAACTTAAAATATCAATTCTTGTATAAGGACTAAATAATAATATTGTGCTCTTCCCAGAGGCGGCCATTTAGCTTAGCTACCTACCTAAGGACAAAACAAATAATATGACTTAAATGCAATGATTTGATACAAGTGAATGATTGAGTGACACACGACATTTCTCTACCACATGTTTACATCGTTTGACGGCAGCAATGTACGCACTAGTTATCAAAACTCGATGTGAGACACACCACTAATTGCGGAATTGAATCATATACCCCGCAAGTCATAATGGATACGTTGAAAATCTCTTTAAATATCAAGAGTGAACCATAAAGTGCTTAAATAAGCAATTCAAGTTATTGCCAGGTCAATATAGATTTACCATTTTAGTTTTTTTAAACGCAACCCCCAAGCCTTCAGCATTAGGACCGCCGCGTGATTTTGTTCGACCCTAAGCAAAGGCGCACAACGGCGGAATTACTCACATTATGGTGTCCTCGATCCATTGGCCGAGCTGCACTCGTATCTCTGCTAGGCCCTTCTCATTGTAGTACTGCTTCATGCGCTGCTCAAGTTCGGGTATGCACGCGATGCGCTTCCACAGACTCATGATGTGCGGCAAGCGTTAATGGTGTGTTAACGGACTTATGGGTGTCTGGCTGTGCGTATGTGCTCGTGCCGTGTGTTAGTTGCCAGCTGCTGCATGCAATTCTGGCCGCGCCTCAAAGCAATGATGTACGCTATGCTGCGCGCACCAACTTTACTCAGTGCAACTTGCAACTGTTCATGAAAACCCCAGCATGTGTGTATGATTTGCGATTTCGCGTCCGGAGCCGTCGTGCGCCAAAGACAACAATTTACAATACGAAAGTTTGCGTCTCTGCGTTCGCGACTATAGTCGTTCGGTATGATTGTTGTATGTCCTTGTGTAGTACGAAATGGCCAATATCCGATGGATAATGCGTTTTAAATGAAAAACTAAAAAAGAACGAATGAAAGAGCAAGCAAAACATTTCTGATTAGCATAACATGTTATTATGAGGTCGATGTTTTTTACATTTCTGCATTATTAATATGCAATAAGTAAATATTAAATTAGGGCGGTGGAAACAATTTCGGGATGCGCGATAGTGTGAATTGGCAAATGACTAAATGATGCGTGCGAACTTTAATGGGGCGATTAATTTAATTTTTTGCTGCCTATCTGAATTTTGTGAGTGTGAGTGTAATAAGTTTTAGTATTTTTTATTGTTACCTCAGCTCGATGTAGCATATCCAACTACATTTTCCAATATACAGTATATACTCAAATATTAGCCGATGAAACAATGTGTGTCGAAAACGAAATAATTTTTTAGAGATTCCAAGATAACAAATTTACACGAAATGCGTTTTAAATGCTCTTCTGTGGTCTCCCAAAATTTGAAACAATAGTAAAAATTGTCTGGCTCGGATTGTTTACAATATTTTTACAACAAAAGACTTTGTTTAAAAAACGTAACTCCAGAAATAACTTATTGCGCAATGTCTCATGAATGCTCGCCATTGTGAAACCGTTGCTTAAAGCGAATAAAATCGAAATCTATTAAGACGAATATAAACCAGATCGACTTATTATACCGTTGCTACCACTTAATTATCTCAATTATTCGTAAGTTTTTTGGATGTGGACTGAGCAAACACAAAATGTTAAAATAAAAAATGCCTCCTTACAATGGCCAATGGTTGTGGCTATATGGCTATCTCGTAATCGAAGTAGACATTGAAACCACAAAAAAGCAATACCGTCAAGAAATTGTGAACCACATTTTCTGTATTCTCACCATCTCCGCTAAGTAGATGAGTGGAAGACCGAGGAATGAAAATGGCAAAACCGATTACCGAAATCTATATTTGTTTTGATATACCTCTAAGCCTTCTGCTGCAAAACGAAACCAATGTAAAGTGAAAATATCCACTCTAAAGGGGATAAAAAAAGACTTTTCTGGCCGAACGATAAGGATCTTTTGTCATTTATTAAAATTAAAGATTTTACGAACTTTCTTTCCCAATCACGAACACACGCAGAAGATTTCATATTAAGCTGGTTCAAGGTTGATTCTTTTGAATTGAAGGGGACATTCTGGGTTAAAAGGGATTAAGGTTTTGTATAAAAAATGATTTAAATACCTATTGATTTCAAAGTTGGTGAAAATACTTCAAATCAAATATAACGATATAACGATATAATATAAACTCACTATGCTGACAATAGAATAGAGTCCTATCAATTGTTAGATTTCCGTATTCTTATCATTTTTAAAAGCCCTTTATCTACCACTTGTCAGAGAAGTTGTCACATACGTAGAAGAAACTAACAAGCGCAAAAACAGTTGCAAAGAAACAACTGAATTTCAAAATTTCGAAAAATGTCAGTAAATTTCGTATTCTGCAATGGAAAAGCAAGTATTTTAGTAATGTGCGGCCGCTCTGGCTAAAATTAAATTGTGAAGGGGAGAAGGCTCTTGAGGATCTTGCGCGACGAAAGCTTCTCTTTTGCTACTGCTTTGCCGGAAAACACTTTTGCATCTGGAGCTGCATAACGCTCAAAAATCCACATTGCCTTTCATATATCGTTTCCTGGCGTCAACTCGCTGTGGTAAAATATTACAACTTTCTGCTTCTCAGATTTGCGTAAAAATAGGCTTGCAAAAATTTCTGATCAAACATCTAACAAGCGCTGAGGGCAAAATCAATTGTCAAGCTTTCGCCAGAATAGGGCTCTAACTCGACACTTTTTTTTTCAAATCGAAATCCAACGGAGTAAACGATGGGTTACGGGTTTGTATGGGAGAAACATGATTTAATAGATATATTGACTTCAAAAATGGCGAAAGCACTTCAGATGAGAAATACACAAGTATTTTTTATAAGAATCTGACGGAGTCAACACAAACTGATTTATTGGGCCCATTTACATTAAACTTAAGAGCAAAGCGGCCAAGCTCTGTTAGTAATACATAAATTCGTGGTCAAGTCTAAATGACGAAGATAAGAAAATTACATATTATGGGTGACTAAATAAAAATTGTTGATGATGACTGTGGTCGCTAAAGTTAATGTGAGACTGTAAAGACTCCAAGTGGAACTGGTTGAACATGTAAGAAAAGAGGAAAACGCGTTTTAAGAGTAAAAATCGGGAAAGTCTTCTTCCTAAGAAACTACTGTATAAACTAAATAATTTGTAACTCCAATTTTAAATTTCTACAAAGCAATTGCATTTTGGTTGAATTTTACGAAATATTAAAAATAATGCTTTGAATTAAACAATTTAATGTTATTTTTATAAAGAAGTTTAACATGATTAGACTACTTACGGTCGCTATGGTTCGAAGGCCTTAATCATAAAAAATTCTAACTATGCCAGTAATATACAACACATGCATACGTAATACATTAATCCTTGCTACTTAACCCTTCGCCCTTTTTATAGATTTGAAGTCTATTCTATACACCATTTTACAGTTATTCAATCTTCGTTAGTGTATTTTATGTTAAAGCATTTGATTACTAACGGAATTTTGCGAATAACATTGAAAGTATGTGCAAAGCAGTAGAAAAAAACGGAAACTAAATCATGCAACGAAGGGTTAATGAAGCAAATCGACATACCTACATATTAGAAATGCAAATCACAGGGTACATTTTCTATATCCCAAAAGTTCCGGGACTCCTATCACATTCTCCTATCCCAAAATATTTCGTGCAATCGAAATTACATTAATAATTTATCTTCTTTGCAAAAAAACGATATCAAGAGATCGCATTGAAACCCCGTTTCAAACTAAAACATTGACTTTTTTCCTTTACCTTTACTTTTTTCCATTAGAAAACTTTTAAAATATTTTGAGATTTCATCAACTTTCAATAGAAGTAACCTTTATAGTGCTGGTAACTTTCCAGTAACTTTAGCATACCTTAAAAAATAGCAAAATTTGTCGCATCTTCCCCTATTTACGTTGTGACCTTTTTAAATGTAAAAAAAGAGAAAATAAAAGTTGCAAAAATCTTGCATACACAGTTTCCAACTAATGCCAACAAACCCAACCTACTACATTGACAAACAGCTGCCAGTTGCAAGCTTGCATGAAGGTGCCCTTCTCCGCTTACCACCACCGAGTTAATTGGCCTACAGCAGAGGCGCTGAAAAGTCAACGTTGCGATATTCGACGACATTTGCCGAGTGCAACGATCGATACGTTGTGGCATACACAAAATGGAAGTGGAACACACATAACATATAGTAAAAATGAGTGGTATTGGCGAGCAGGAGCACATACCCTACGGACACAGCAAAACAATTGCAAATGCAACAAAAATCAGATGATGCGAAATCTGCATTTAAAATCAATTGCATTTGGCATCATTTCAACATCGTCAGTCTATTGTCCTTGAGTTTTCCCGCACGTATTTTGTGCGTCTGCTGGCTTCCCATCAGATCGTATATCCACAAACCACCCTCGCATTTACCGTTTAACTTAATTCTCGAAATCATTCCTATGTGAATTAATCAGACCAACGAAGCGGTCCACACAACAGCGTAAACAAATAGACGCACAAACAAATAAACAAATACCAGCAACGGCGAAGTAAAAACAATAGCGCAACAGTTGCATAATTAGGAGTACTTCGAACAAAGATGGTGGCTGCACAGAGCGCTGATGGCAATAGCGATGGCGCTGACGATTGCGTTGGCGTTGGTTTTACTACATCACTATACTGCAGATAATGGAAATTCGACCGAAACGACCAAGGGACATCACAAGCCACATTGACGGCTCAATTTATTGACGACGCCGGAGTGCGAACGCAACTTTAATTGCAAATTGCTTAATGCAAAGTGCACCTGTCCGAAATAAAAAACAATGAACCATATGCGAAATATTCCATTGCATCGGGGTAACATCCCGTAAATACAACAGGTAGGCGTAGCAACAACAAATCCAGGTACCACAGGCAAAGCCAAACCAAACCAGTGCATTATGACAATATCGATGGATAATTGAACAAATAAATACAGGCATGTCACCTTAGACTGAGCGTAGTTGTAGTTTTGTTGTCATTTGTTGTTGCGGCATTTTTTTGTCACAGGCATAAAGTATTTCAAACAAAAATAGCAATTTACGGTTAATTTCATTGGAGGCATTTTGTTTCAGCGAATTTCTCGGAAATGTGGAAGCTTTTATTTAGATTAAAGTAAAATTCATACGTGCGCGCAATGTGATGGCTAACATAAATAACAACTTATAATCTGGTTTTGCGTGGAAGCGCCAGATATATACCTAGAAATGAGTATCCTGATAACTTGTAGTTTGTTCAACGACGTCATCCACGAACTGCCATCACTTATGGGCCAGTTACTCATGACATAACTTAGTTTTACTTGTCAGCTAGCACGACCTGGCATACCCGAAAGCTGTACAACTGGTTACCCGAGACCATATATGTAATACTTCATATATGCCCGAGACATAGAACATAAACTTAGAACTTAACCGTAAACTTAGAAATCTGTTTCGTTTTGGTTTCTAAGTTTATGTTTACGGAAAACGCAAAAAATGTTGCCACTCTCTATGGAATGAATTGAAAAGTAAACAAATTAAAATAATTTGTAAAATATACAAAATGGATTGCAATTTTTATTAGTTTCGTAAATTTATTAATAATTTTAGTCGTTGGATGCTCAAACATTTAATAATAGCAAGTAAAAAAATGTCGCGAAAAGTTTGAATTTGATTGTTCACGAGATGGAGAAATCGAAGTGGCAATATTGTCGCTCAGCTGATCAGCTGATTTTTAAGTTTATGTTTACGGAAACAAAGTTTTGAGTAATCGCTCAAATTTTCTAAGTTTATGTTTATAGTAAAGTTTATGTTCTGTCATGAGTCTTAGTCTGGCCCATTAGTCTTTGCAACGTTAACAGGGTTCGTTAAGTTTTGATCGGATCTGTTGATCTATTGCAGCAATATATCGCCTTGTCGTCAGCTTGGATAAATGTGATGTGTGCTACATTGCAGCAATAAGTCACCTGTAACAAAAATGATTTCGAATTAAAATAGGTTTACGTACCCCCCAATAGGTAAGGGGCCGAAACACACCCACGCACGCAGGGGAAATCTGTTCAAATGTTTAATTGAAATTGTAGAATAGCACTCAGTCAAATACATATGGCATCCATGCGAGCAATGAATGCAAGTCCCATGCCAGTAAGACTTCCTGGCGTGAACTGTTGCGAGCAACACTGAAGAATTCGCATTTGAGGAAACTAAAAGACGCGTTATTACTAAACACGAAACTTTAATTAACCACTTTCAGGTGAACTTTTTTACGGTTAGAAGATTACGAAAGAAACGTGCTTGCGTCAGACATGGACTGAGAAGAAACATATGTATATTCGATTTTATTATTAAGATTGATAAAAAGTGGGCTTGATTTTGCGTACTCATCAACCCTCACACATATATCTTAAATTATCCTAAAGATATTAGAAACATAAGTAAACTGACACCCCACCTATCTCTTGATGTCACGTAATCATACGAAACCTATGAATGAATGTAGAATGTTACTCATAAGCAATCTTTCAACTTTTTTGATCCTTCTAGCCCTAATTCCCTTTTTTGCATTCACAGCATAGGATGGTAATAGATACACTAACAAATGTCTTGTGCCCGTTATTTTCTTTTTATTTTGAATCTTCAGATAATCTAAGTTGAAATATAGTACAAATTTGTTGTCAATTGAGCTGATTTATTTACCAAACGATTATTGTCTGTTTAAAATTAGGATGTAAATGAATGAAATCAAAGTTAAAAGAAATACATTCGATTAGATTGATCTCATTATTATTATAATAATGCAAGTGCTCGTGCATTTGATAAGGTTTTGTTTAGAGCAAAGCGAAAGAACTGAAATCTATGTGCAACGAATGTGTGTATTTACATACTCGTAGACATTGAAATGAAGTGCACCCGCCCGACAGGCAGTTAACGGCGGGTTATCACATGTGAACTTTTTTCACAGAAAATGTAATTTCCCAATTTCTTCGGTTTAAACGTAGAAAAGGAAGGTGCGTTTCATAACTATACAGAAGTCAATCTGAACATATTAAGCCCTGAATATGCTAAAGTACAAATTATAAAATTACAGTACTATCAAGTTATCTTACTACTGTTTTTGAACTGTCGAAATCAGTTATGAAGATTACTTTTCATTTTTTGTAAGAATACTTTTCATTTTTTTAATATAATATAAAACAATTAAATTTTACCATATTAGAACATTGCAATGCAATTAAAAGACATTTGACTGTATACTTTTTTCTACATATTTGTTATGTATTACATATTTTTCTAATCGACAATGTTGGTATTTAACACTTCCACTACATATGGGCATCTCCCAGTGGCACGGACGCGACATTCGCACGCTTTCAATTACATAAAAAACAAGAAAGAAACACAAAAAGTCGATATGTTTTTTTAGTGTTCTAGCGCGCTGAAATAGTGCTACATTTTAGAAATATATTGGAAATATTTAGTACAAATTAGTACAAAATAATAAGCAATAATGCAATGAAACGGACGCGACAAAAAAAAGAAGTTTTTTTGAAGCTCTTATAGAAATATACAAAATTTAGCGATTTTTGGGAACTTTTTTTTTATATATATACATGCAAATGAAGGTCAAAGGATAACTTTTCTTCGTAGACTTATGAAATATGAGAATTTTGTCTTACCTTTTTTTAATTAGGTATATCATGAATACGGACGCGACATCACGGACGCGACAAATTTTTCCAAGGGTATTCCCCGTATTAAATACAGTAATCGTTTTTATTAAAACACTTCAACTTTTAATAAAAATAACACATAACAAGTAAAATTCAAGTTACAGCAATCAAAATAAGGAAAAATTAAAGTTAAAAGTTCTTAGTGTGGTTTATTTAATTTTCCTGAGGAACTCTATTGGAATTAGATCTTGTTTAATATCGCGCACACAGCTCTTACAATCATTAGCAATGCACCTTTCATTCATCACATCGCAGCAAACTGGTTTTAGAAATAACTTAATAAATTAATTAAATTAATTAACTAGCTGAACATATTTGTACAGTATTTTTCATTAACCCTTTCCGGAAATTTTTATGATATATCGTACAATTTTTTTTAAAGATTTTTTTTTGACAGCGAACGTTTTTTTATGAAACGGCTTTTAAATTCTTATTAAGTAGGTTATGTTTTACCATTCTGTTTGAAAATATAAACCACAATAGCCGCGGCTATACAGTGTGAGTGCGATTTGTAAGCAGTTCTTTGCAAGAATTTGGCGATGCTATGCTTCTGCGGCGGAATTTTTAAATATGTAATACTTTTTAGTAGCAAAAAGACAAACAATTTCAAAGTTTGAATCTCAGTTGATTTATAAAACTTATTAAATTTAAAAATTTTTGCTTCTAAATATTTTTCCCGAGCCTTTAAAAAATTGTATGATATATCGTACAAATGACCACAAGGGTTGCAAAGCTTTGTACGATTTATCGTACAAATGGCAGGCAAAGGTTGCAAATGATGTTTGCATTTTTTTTAAGTTATGGATTGGTAACAGAATTTTTCTGTTTGCTTGAATGCCACGCCCATCACTAAATCGTATGACTAATACAATTCGACTGATCGACTATTTCTATTCAGAAATAACAATTACTTAACGATTTTGTGTTTCACTGGGCAGACACAGATTATGTAAGGTTAGACATGAGTACTTGCCACTCCCACTACGATAATAAGAATCAGCTATATTCGGTATCTTTCTACAAAGCTATATGGTGTTTGGTTGATTCTGTTTTATTGAGGGGAAAAGGGCTTTGCAAAAGCAATAACGGTTTTATAAGGCCTGATAGATGTTACTCAATTGTTTATATATATAATTTATATAGTTTTCGATCAATGAAATCACGTTTTGATTTTTGTTGTTAAATTTATATTTTCTTATCAAATAAACCAATGAATTGTTCATAAAATAAAAAAAAACGAAAAAAAAGTTTCATGCATTTTTACTCCTTTGCGGACCATTGTACGATATATCGTACAAAATTGCTGAAGCTGTTATTCTCAACCAAAATAATTTTTTTGATATTTTCTTGTATTTTATTGCTAAAATGTTCAATGAGAGTCAATATTTTGAAAAAAAAAATTGTATCTCAAGAAATGCGGAAATTTACCGGAAATCGAAAAACAATCGAATCGATTCAGAGCTTCCGGTTACGGACGCGACAAATTTTAAACACCCATAAAATTTTTTTCCGATTTTGCCGGGAACCAATTATTATATTTTCCTAACGGGAACAATGCACCTATTTAAAAACTGACAGCTACTTGCATTTGAAAAGTTTGTCCACTAATGGCAACAACTAATAAGGTTTTTTGGGCACGGACGCGACAATAAGATACAGGAAGAAGCAAACTAAAAAAACTTCCGTTCTTCGAACTCCACTTTCTCTCGCTTTCTCTAATACATAAGATTGTTGTTAGTAGACAACTTTTGCATTACAAGAAAAATATAATATTACTTGAATAAGATAAAAACGCAAAGACAAAATGTGCATATAATTCGTCAAAAGGCTCAGAAACAAATTTTTTTCTTTTACAGTAGTATATTTCGGTCAAAAATTAAAAAAAATTAAAAATTCTTTTACATTTATAAAATATAGATATTTAAGCTGTATTATTGGATAATAAAAAGTTTTTCTGAGCAATTTGAATTTTTCACTCGTGGTGGACCTTTTTTGGGAGATGCCCATATGTATTTTTATTATGGAATGTATGTGGGTCCATTTGGCCTACTCCTGCTCTCAATAATATTAAACAAATTAGCTGACGAATCTGTAAAAATCGATCTTATCTATCTATCGTATTTATCCTATCAATCCTATCAACTATCTATCTATCTATCTATCTATCTATCTATCTATCTATCTATCTATCTATCTATCTATCTATCTATCTATCTATCTATTTATCTATCTATCTATCTATATCTATCTATCTATCTATCTATCTATCTATCTATCTATCTATCTATCTATCTATCTATCTATCTATCTATCTATCTATCTATCTATCTATCTATGTATCTATCTATCTATCTATCTATCTATCTATCTATCTATCTATGTTGTCGATGCGACAACTCCACAGAATTTGGTTGCCAACCATAATTAGGGCATAAAACTCGCAGAACACATATTCGCTATCAACTACAATTAAATGTACAGTAGACGCCGGATACGGATAAACATAACATATAAAGAAATTTTAACGTTATATTAGCGAAAAACGAAATGAAAAACGATATTAAGCAATGAATGAACCTTAGAGGTTTAAGATGGCCAACTCAAAACAAAAATCATAAAATGGACTTTTCTAATGGACTGGACTGGAATGGAATGGACTGTTCTAACTTTAAATCTAATGTTACTTAATACGCAAGGGGATATGTATGTCAAAAACCAAGAATGCTTTCAACATTTTAGAACTTATTCAATCTTAAAAAACAAGACATGGAAAAACCAAACACAATGAGAACTTTGGAATGATGGGTAGAAGTACCCATCCCACCCACTCTGTTCCAAAAGAATTTTGTTGATATTTTTCTTGCGGTTATCAAGATTCCCCAAATTCTTGCCTACGCTGATCACATTGGCGTTATCGCGCGTAACAAGCGAGATATCACCGCTGCCTTCGCAGCAATCGAAAGAGAATCTGCCAAAATGCCTCTGGTACATGATGACATTAGAAAGTACAGTGGAGTCTGGATATAGTGAACTAATTATTGCAAGGCCTGTTCACTGTATTGAGGTTGTTCTCTAAATCAAGGTTAACATTTTTGTTCAAAAACTCGTTTTATTTACTTTTTGTTTTTTTCATGAACATTTTTTTCTATATTTAGAGGCTCGATGTCAAAATTTGGGTGTTCACTATATCGAGGTGTTCACTATATAGGGTGTTCACTATACCCAGACACGACTGTATATGCTGTCTACATTCAGGGACTCGCAGCGGCTAGGGTCTCACATAGAGGCCATTAGGTATACTTTTGAAACAGCAACAGTAATTATGTCAGCCTGGAGATAGAGCGAAGAATTACTCTTGCCAATTGGTGCTACTATGATCTATGTAGGAAACTGAATAACAATGACATCTCTCGACTCACAAAACTTGCACTCGAGCTCTTTGAGTTATTTAAAGACATGGAAGTATCGCGAAAAGATAAAAAGGTAGTCGACGTGGTAGTTGGAGGTCGACGGCGAAGAGAGAGACCGTGTCTCCGGAGGGGGGATTATTAGGGATATTAAGGATGCCCTATCATCTCTTTGTGTGACTAACTGAAGAAGGCGCATGCAAAACAGCGGCGCCTGGAAACTTGTGCGGCAAGCCATAACCCGGTATTGGGTTGCTATGGCCAGCTAGGTGATATTTTGTTTTGTTTTTAGGGTATTTCAAATGTACCGAAAGATATGTGTACAAATGTTTTTATTCACAGTTAATATTTTCGTAGGTCACTAATAGATTCAAAAACTTATCTGGGTAGGTGTGGTGTAGATCGCTCCTATATTGTTACACCTCGCTGTTTTTACATTTACTTTTTCTTATGAATCTGTGCGCCTTCTTTCATAAGTATAGTATGTGATTAATTTGTTTAATTCGATGTTCCAAACTAACAGTTAAAACTCCAACCACAACCACTGTACACTGCAGCTAAATAAAATTAAGAGAATTGTGTTTATGTGTAAAATATGCAAATTGAGAGCTGTCGGCCCTCAAAGGTACCTTCCGTTCAAAAAAATCCATACACATAGCAGTTGAAAACTCTTAGTGGAATACGAAAAGTAGTAAAAACTAGGGGGTGTAACAATATAAGCGCAACCCATATTATTATTTATGAACAAACAATATGCAGTAAGTTGAACTATTTCGCAGAAAGACAAGCAGAAATTAAAAAAAAAAAAAATACTCAGGCAAAAGCAAAAAATTAATTAACTTAGATGATAAAAACCAAAATTAAAACAAATTTAGGCAACATTTACATTTGCAAACTTTGCGTCAAGTAAACTTATTAATGTTTAACGTGGGGCAGCTAGTTAGTTTCAGCTAGTTTTTTGTTTTTTTAAATTGCCTTTCAATATTTTTTAAGTTTCTTTCATTGAAATTCTTTTGATTTGCTTTTACAGTTACGAAATACTTTTTCATTCAAAGTACAACCGCGTCAAATCACAGTCAGGCGGAGACGTCAACGTCGGCAACGTCATCAAAAGCCCAATCACACGACAGTTAAAAGATGGATTGGTGTACAACTTGTGTGGGCCGTAACGCCATACTGCTGAAACTAGAGTTCGTCAAGTTCACTTTCAGTAACAGCTGCATTGGTTATTCTTTACGGATCAGACCGAACGAACACGAGGATTATGTATTGTCAACTATCGGTTGGTGTATTGTTCCGAAATGTTGTTTAACCCTTCGCTGCATGACGTTACATATATGCAATGTTAACTCTTCATAGATTCGGCAACTATTCTAATAAGCATTTGACAGTCGTCTCCTCTTCAGTTGTTTTATTAAAACTTTTTAACGTTAAGAACATTAAAAGTATGTGCAGAGTCGAAAAAACCACAAGCGTTTCGATTCGGTAAAATAGTTTTGATTATTGATGGCGATGGTGATATGGCGGTCGCCGTCGCTCAGTTGTTTAGTGCGTTGGATTACGAGTACACAGTGACGATCGACCTTCTTCGATCGTAGTAGCCAACACTAACCCATAGATAAGACCGACTTTACTTTCGGTGGCAGCGAGTTTAGCAGGATATGGCAAATTTCCCCAAAACTTCTTCCATAGATACAGAAATTCAACAACATTTATTTTTTACCATTAAAACTTAACAAACAACAAGAATAATATGACAAGTATTTTTTCTTCACGGAAATGAAAATGCAACGAAGGGCTAAACATATAGCGACCCATTTCGTACAATAGAAAAGGTCAAAAACATTTGAACAAACGCTTTTTAATCCAAATCAGTACACTAGAAGCTCATTGCAAGGAACACTCTGAAATTTGTGTGCAAAGTGTTGTATGTAGAAAACCCGGTACTTGGTAAAAACATTAATTGTGCTATAAAAGTTGGAACAATGAGGTACTCTGGAACTCACGCAATGTGTCTGATTCTTCTGTGCAATCATTAATTTTTAATCGTTTACTATCTGTTAGGTTATCTTATCTCTGCCTTTAGCGGCATTTAATATCGTAAAGTGCATGAAATAGAAAACAAACGTTCCCTGTGCCCGCAGCACTGCGCACAAGTCAATTCATCTGCCAACCGATTGCCTCAAGACACATTACCGCTCTGTGAAGGAGCAAACATTAATAAAACCGACGACAAGCGTCGTTTGGGGAGCAGCAGTAGGGGGCAATTATTCTCTACCAGTTGCACATAAATTAGCATACTAATAATTAATTGCTAAAGCACATAGCAGGCGAATACTGGAATATACGAAGAAAATTAAAATCAACCACTACAGCGTACGGTAATAATTTTCCGAAGACAACAACGACGGCTACGTCGACAAACCGGAGGCAAAGTTAAAACACCAGCCATGGGCAATAAGCTGTTTACAATTGAAGTCTTCAGTTTCTACGTGCGTTTTAAATATTAGAGTAGATAACGAAAATACAACCTAATTATTTTTGCTAGTACCTACTAGGCATAATTTTCAAAGTAATTTTCTGCTAGTAACTTGTTTTAAAAGCAAAAACTATAAAAATATAGTAAACAGTATATTAATTATACATGCCCTTCAAGCGCAATTTCTGCTTGATTTACGAATTGCTAAACATTCAATAATATGGGATGCTTATTTACGCCCGTTATTGCATACTGAAATGAAACGTTACAATAAAACTCCGCAAGATAAAAGTATCACCAAACCCCAGAAAAACGATTCACTGACTGTGCGTCTAAAATGATAAGTACGGAACGAAACTCAGCAGTTATAGTTATTGCTTACTGCAGTATTTCAACGCGGGCATCGGATTTTTCTTACTTATAGGTGCACGTAGGTACGATACAAAGCCAATAACATTTTCTAAACCCACACTGTGATTTTCCTTGAAGCCTTTATGCTTACTCCCGTAGTGCTGCCACGGGTGATTCAGTGCAGCTAATACTGCGTGCAATGGCAGCTCTACTAGCTTTGCGAATTTCCATAACTTATTTGGTAGTGCACCATTATGATCACAATCCTCCCCTCGCTGTTTACCAATTTTAATTGCTTTATCACACAATATAAAATGGTAATTATCGATTGCTTCGATTTATTGCTACTGCATATATGCATATATCTATGTACTTTTTTTTAATTTCTAATTGATTCCGAACTAGTTACTGCCATTTTTCAGCGGCACAGCCAGCTTTTTTCCTGTTGCCCCGCACAAACATCGTTGTGGAGATATGTTGTGTCGCCGGAATTTATATGTGGCTGTTGTGCGATGTTGGATATAGGAGTAGCAACAGCGATTCATTTTTTTATTCCATCAGCTCTCGTCTTCGTTCTTTTCGTTTTCTCCACTCGTTGTGTCGCGTCCACGGCGATTCGCCGCTGCCTGTACTGCTCCTTCTCCACTTCAAGCTAACCAATTCAACTCACACAGACGCAACACCTTATGTGCTCGCCTTGCACTGGGCACGTATATACGAAGGTGCCTCCGTCGCTTATATATACATATTCCTGGTTTATTTTTAAACACACTTTTTTCTTTTCGCATTTCGAACTAACCTTTTTCCACAGTTTCTTCCTTTAGGTTATTGTTGCGGTTTCCACTTCTAACGCTAATGCACTCGGCTCAATACTTTCGAACGCGTTCAGCTATCACAAATTAATACTTTCGCCTTAATTGCACAAAGTTTATTCTATATTCTCAAAGAATATACTGTAGCCAGAACATAAATCACCTACGACGCACGACGGAACCGAAGTCTTTTTACGTTCTGTCTACGATTAGTCGCTGATGGCGTATAAAGAATAAAAAGCGCAGAGTTGCAATCCCAGGCGCAACAGCCAGCGTCAGAGTTGCCAGTGGGAATGTAGTTCTGATACGTGCAAGTGGATTTATTTTCCAGAATGTATTCGTGCTCATTTTTACAATTTAAGTATTGGAAGTTTTCCTCAGTTTATTTATCATGAAATAAGCTCTTTTCAACAAAACTGCAAATATCAAAATCGTTGATTTGATAAAAACAAACGGCCGACGAAACTTTACAACGGCAAGAAGTAAATTCAGTTCGAGGATTCATAACATCAATAGCATAGATCTGTTCATCTGCTTGCTTTTTCTTTTTTAAATTACAGATATTTTTGTTACTGTTAACACAGTACTATAATTTTATCAAATTACTTCGATTGCAAGCACGGAAACGGAGTAACTGAATAATGTTCAGCACTTGTAAGATATATTTATGTAATTGACTTTTAGAACAATTATTGCGACGATACATTCAAACATAACTAATTATGCCTATAATGAGCCAATTACTAGGGCGTACGCCTGTGCAACAAGTTTAGTAATATCATTGATTTTAATTCATCTCTCGCTAGATTTAAGCTCAACTTGTTCACTATTTTTAATTAGTCTGTAAGAATTTGTTCTGTAGACCGAAATAAATAAATAACTCGCATGACTCACTTTGGGCGAAATGTTAAATCTGGCAGAAAAAAAAGTCACAAGTCGATTGTGAATATTATTACAGTGCTTCAGAACGCGATCACGCTGCTCTCCATAAGAAGTGGGTTGGAAAAATGTTTGGAAAAGTGAGCGTGGTAATTATCATACATAACTAAGAAATGGACTAAGAACCGAAAAGCCCGGAAAGAGTTGCGGCTACACGCAGTGAATATAGGCCAACTAATTAGTTAATCTATTTAACGTATTTGATTTCTACTTTCTCAAAATTAATATTTCTTTATAAATATGCTTTTATTTTTAATTTGAAAAGACCTACAACTTATTCGATCTCACTTTTGTTAAAGAAGAACTAGTTTCAGAGTTTCTAATATTAAAACACATTTCATATAACTGATCACCTACAATCACTTTCACGCAGCGCAACCAACTTTCCGACAATGTTTACATTATCGGTAAGTCCTTATAAATTCGAAGATTACTCACATTCTACAGTTCTACAGTAATAATTATTTTGAGATAAGATACCTTTCTGGCGAACTTGGAATTTATCATAAAAGTAGCGATCGATTTGTAACCTAATACCACGATTGGTTTCAAACAATATCAGTGCATGAGCTCTGAATACTATAAAAATGCAATGCTGCACTGCAAATTAATAGACGTTTTACCCGCGGCCGGAATGTCAGTGTCATTGTCAACTCACCTACGCTTTATGTAGTCTGCTTTGTGATCGTATTTATCCACCTTTCTCTTTTAACTTTCCGTTTGCTTGCATTGAAAATTCCGACGTAGTTCTGTGGTACTTCAAACGAGTCCAAAGACAAGGTTGCCGATTCTCAATGCCGTTCTCTATCACGGGCGAGAGCACACAACACAATACGATATGCACCCGCGTCACAAATTCCAGGAAAATAATTCTCGTCTATTAATACTTTTCGTCAGCAAAGAATTTAAACTTTAGAAGTAAACTAACACAAATTGCTATCTTTGCAAGTAATCGCATTAGTATTCCGACTAAAATTGGGGGAATAACTCGATTTGCGCACTCCGGAAAAATTTCGTGGGCAACCTGAGCCGTTTTTAACTTTGCAATTAGCAATAGCAACTATTGTGAATAGAGCATCACTGAATACATATGGTAGAGAGCGTGTTCACTTGGCTGTTGTTTTAAGGTCGTTGTGTTAGCTAAACTTGAAAGTAGTGTGAATGTACATTAAATGTATATTATGTATCACTATTTAACGAAATACCGAAACAACTTCATCTTGAACAATATTTCCCCAAATTAAATTCTCAGTTTTCCATAAGCTGTACTGATGCATATTTCGGATTGAAATAATTTTTTCAAATGCTGTTGGTGTAAATCTGTTGCCAGTCATTTTGTAAAATTGTGATAGAGGCAAGAAGTTTTATTTTTGCAAATATATTTTAGCAAAAACCTGTGCGAGTAGTAATAGATTACAATATTTGGCACATACCCGAATCCGATCCGAACATTCGTTCTTTTAATTAAACAAATTTTATATGTTTTCTCATAATAGTACCTGTATTTTGGCCAGTTCGAACTTTTTCATTGGCAATGAATTGAAAAGCTAATTTTTTTTAAAAGGTAAGAAAAACGATCATAATTAGTATTTTATCAGAGAAAACTTCCACAGCTCTTTTGTCAATTTACTTCTGGTAAAAAAATATCCGGAGCATAATTAGCTTATTGCTAAAATTAGCTAAAACTGGCAACATTCGTTAACTAACCGTATATACCATTTGAATGTTATATCGGATGGACAGTGCCAAATCGAACATGTGATGTTTACTTACTTTACTTTACCGACCACACATTCTATTGGGCGTTAAAAATTTAAATATAGGCATCTAACTGTAGCAAAGCTTTAGTCTTATAGCTGCACATACATACCTGCTTTCATACTTATTTACATACATGTATACACTAATCAGAAAAAGTTTGCGTACACGGAAGTCAAAAGGATGTTTTGATGAATTTTTACCTTAAAAACAGGAACTCTGATTGCAAAAACTTATCTACATTATTCACATATGCCTTTATTGCATTTTTTGTGGTGTGCATTAAAATAATAATATTCCATGTTTTCGTATTTATTGACAATAAACTCATAAAACAGTGCAGAAAAAGTTTGCGGACAAAAATTATAACGGGAATTAACGGCTATGATTTATATTTTTATTTGGAAATTTGAACCATTGAGCAGTAATCTCACTTGTAAACTGTTTTTTAAACGTATATGTACTCGATATTATATAAAAAGCTATAGAGAAGATAATGAAAAAATTATGAGCTACTATTACTAAATCCTTCCTAAACTAATAAACAAGTTCAAAAAACCATCTAAAATTTCCAAAAAAAAAAAGAAATTCTTGCTGCATTGCTACGATCTGGTAATTTTCGTCAGCTATTACTCGGTTAGCAAGAAAAGTTATGAAAAACATATTTCCCCAACGAAACAGCATGTAAGAAGCCGTAATTTGTCATACTAACAAGAAGCAGAGAACTGCTCTCGTAAAAGAGTCCATCCGGAATTCCGGGATGGTGTGTTGTTATCTATGGAAAGTGAAGAGATTTGTTATTCTCTGATAACACTGATCAACAGCAAAATGGCTTTTCTGGTTTTGACATCAGTTCTAGCGTAGTGAGGGATCGCTGATTTGAAATCCGCAAACCGTTTTAAAAACTTAGTTTACGTTTGCGCAAAAAAATGGGCGTGTCACTTTTTCGGATTTACCTTGACTATTTTCACGTTTTCGATTGTAATATCTAAACCAATAAACCGGTTCACATTATTTTTACTTTGTGGCATTTACAATGGAATTTGCAATGCAATTTTTTCAATGTAATTTATTTTTATAAGTTTTAAAATTCCGCTGTAATTGGACCTCAAAGTCGAAAAATATGGAATTTAAATTTTTCGTAAATCAATTTACGAGTTAGGTGTAAAACGAAAGCAGAAACATCAAGTAATACAACATAGCCAAATTATTTGTTATTTATAATTATTTTCCCATTCTCATCAAAATTTCCGCATTCCGTTATGAACCTGGCTATATCCCTGACATTTAGAGGCGATAGTTCAGTTAGGCTAAAGTAGAAAGCTGAGCCGAGAGGCTTAAGTCTTCTTCTGGCTAATGAAGGACACTAACACAACAGGTGGAGAACGGTGTCCTCCTCGGAGCCGCAACCTTGAAAGTAGTCGTTGGATTGCAGTCTGTCTTTCTGCATGCTTACCCATAAGACAGTGACTCGTGAGCACCGAGACCGTTGTGCGTATTATGTGACGGCTGAGTTTTAGCCGCTGGTTAGTCCGTTTCACGTTATAGAAAGGCCAAGTTAATCGCAAGAGATTGCAGGTCTGTTTCTCTGACCACAATTCGTTTGCTTCTTTTTGATGGAATTGTTTGAGCATCAGTTAACTCATTTAACTGATGCAATTGGAGCTCTCACTGGGACGAGGCCTCGGTGAGCAACGTGCCCGCGCTGGCTAGTTCCTCAGCCTCGCAGTTGCCTACAATACCCCTGTGTCCTGCACCCAGAGTAATTTCTGTTTTTCTTATTTAGAAATAATTCCGGGGTATTATTTACATATTCTAAAAGCTTATATAAAACAAGGTTTCAAAACTTTGGATTAGATTATATTTCTTTTCAATTTAATGATTACCTAAGCTATGTTTGCTATTAACTGGCTCAAAAAACTTGTAAAAGTTCGTCCATAGTCACCCAATGTGCAGCTTGTTGAATATGTCAGAGGTTTACTTGCACCCTTAGTCCGACAATACTCCTTCTTCAAAGATTTAAAGCAAATATAACAATTCAAGTATATAACAAAAGAACCGCCGAAAACTAGTTCGATTTTAATCAAATTTAAACCGAAACAATTTAAACTGTCTGCAGGGAGTTCCAACAAGAAAAGCCTATCCACATGCTTTTCTAATTTTTGGATAAAACACAGTTTCAATTAATTTAGCAAAACCTTGTCTTGTACCCAAACTTTTTCTGAGCTAAATACGTAACATAATTTGTTTTTGGACATTCTTTCATACTTTGTTCAAGTTTTTGCTATTATTATCTTAATAGAATAATAGCTTATTATTAAAAGCTTATGAAAGAAATAAAAAATATTTTGTTTAAAAATTATTGGAAGTGAAAAACTATGTACACCTTGTACGCAAATTTATTCTAACTAGTGTATATCACTTGATAAGCCGTTGTCAAAGTACTGCACATTTTATGATTAAAACTCAAAAACAGCAATAACAACTTTAAGCTTATGTTTATTAACTACATGTTTTGTACAGATACATTTTACGATCAAAATTCTTCGCACAGTTCTCTACATATATCTTTTTTCTTTCATATAAATTTAACAACTTATTACAATTGCAGTCGCTGGTAATTGTTTACATCGAGAATCAAAAATGTAATTGATGAAGTGTGTGTGTATGCATGTATGTACTTGTGTAGGTGCATGCGCACTTATGTGAAGATTTCATGGTTTCGCTTTATTGTCGCCGTGTGCTCACTCAGTTGCAATCAAATACAAAATGCATAAAGGAACCAACAATGCTGTCCGCACTCGCAAAATTTGTTACTAGTCCAAACAGTTAATTTAACTATTTTAGATTCTATCATCCATACGTGTAACAGCAACAACAAACAAATCTATTTTCCGAATACAATCCAACGCAAATGTACTCATTATCGCAAAACTAGCTATTAAAAGGAAAAGCCTATACAGGAAGCTATTTGGCTTGCGGATAGTCGTATCGGCCACGCTTTAAATGAAATAGTTCTCTAAGAAACTCTTTGATTAAATCGTAGGTGGAGAAACTGATACCGACCGCGATGGGGCCCTTGATCCAATTCATGCTGAGTCCTTTGTAAAATCCGTTTTTGACACCCTCCTCCCTATAAGTGGAAGATAAAATGTTTTTATTAAATACAATTCCAAAAATGCATTGCGAAATTTAAGGAAACTAACAAGAAGTCGGCTGTGCATATCGCTTTCTACAAGCATATAACGCACACTGCTTGCCACTTACACGTGAACATGAATAACCGTTAAATAAACACAAAATTCGTGAAAGGTGTTTGTGTAACTTACTGATAGATTTTTTTAAGCGTTGAGAAAATGGATCGGTACGTGCTAGCTGTGTCCTTGTTGATGCCCATCGTTTGCATACGTCTGCGCACAATGTCCAGGGGATAGCTCGACGTTTGTCCAGCAGCACCAGCAACTGCTCCAAAGGCAAGCGTGACTAGACTACTCGGTTTGCTACCGTCTGTGACATCTGCAATGCCGAAAATGGAGAGAGGCAATTGTGATTGCATGTCTCGGTAGTTATGCCAAAGTGCTTTAAATCCCCATACCGTAATATTCTCGTTTTAGTGTTTCATAAGTGAAGAATGAGACGCCTGCGTAGGGTATCACGCCTAGCACGGTCGCCCAGTATCCCCGGTATAGCGTTCGGGGGCCTTCTTCAACCCAAATTTTTACAAAAACCTGACGTAACGTTCTGAAAAATTGGGAAACAACGATTTGAATAGTTTCTATAGATTTGAGTAGCTTAATCTCTTACGTACCTGTAACCAGTGTACTTATCCGTAACCGCCATGCGAGCCCTAGCCAAATCCAACGGGTACGTTAGTGATTGACCAGTTATGCCCGCCAGCGATCCGGCTACGAAGCGTCGGGCTTTAGTGCTATTGACAAACAAATTAAACAGCAATTAAAATGAATCCTATTTACAAAAGTGTACGTGTTGCTTACTCTGTGCCGTCCTTGTCAACTTGCAACAGTTTGCGCCATTGTTCGTAGGCCGTGAACTGTATCGCGGCGTAAGGCACAATTCTCGCCATAGTCGCCGAATTGCCACGCCACAACGCCAGTACGCCCTCTTTGGTATAGGTTTGTTTCAGAAAGATGAAGGCAGCGCGAAATGAGTATGAAACGTCTTTGCTGCAGAGTTAAAAAATCGCACTAATTTCATTGATATAATGTGTTAAAGCGAAATAATCATATCCAGCCGCACTGTAGAATGCTGTACCTTATTTGAAAATTTATTTTCGTCCGATCCAGTGGAGCAATTGTTGTTTTCGCGATTGCTCCAGCTGCCGAGCCGGATATCAAACTTATGAAAACTTCATCGTAAATGGTTTGGACTGCAAAGCAAGTGACATCAAATGCAACTGGGAAGGCAATCAAAGTTCTCTACTTACCATTCCCCTGTTGAGTCGCATTTGTCAACTCCTGTGAAGTTTGTTGTGATTGTGCAGATTCATTTGTTGCTGCGGACGGTGGGGCAGTGCCGATAGCTGCAGCGTTCGAAGTTGTTAGCTGGCCACCAGACGGCTTAACGGACATCGTAATGCTGGGTTTTTCAATAAGACGGCTCATTGCAAACTGAAAATAAACGCACACAAAGACAAGTATGTCAGCGAGAATCGGCCAAGAAGTGCAAATAAAAACTGGTTCCAACAAGTCAATGGGATGATGTAAAAATCCAATTGTCATTTCTTGACGACGACGCGCCACAAGTGATCCGCAACTCACTTTTGGAGCTTCGGCTAGTCAACGAAACCCAAGTAAATTACAATAAATCAATTATATTTTTTCCTTTCATTCTTATTTGTATTTGAGTAGATACGCTGCACTGGGGTGTCTGGGTAAATTCATTGTGGTGTGAAGTTCAAAGAGGTATATGTAAAGACTCGGTATATGTATGTATGTACATGACCTTCACAATTGAACTAAGAACTTAAGAACTATCATAGAAGATCAATTTATAATTACATACACAACCGAAAATGGACGTGCTTGTTATTCTTCGTCCCCGAAATATGACTGGAATTGTTAAGTTTTAGTTTGACAGTGGGATCATTGTGCAAATACGTCAACAAAATCCGCCTTTCACATTTCTACTTGTTGCGTTTCACTTATTAACTATACTAAAAAAAGTAGCTGTTTGGTTATCTTTTCAGTTGATAAGATTTCACAAATTTTTTAGTACTGTATTAATCATTTCATAAGGCAGTAGCATATGCCTGAGTGGGAGAGAAGTTTGCATGTGCTTTGGCATAATGCTCGTTTAATGGTTACGTCAAGTTCATTGTAGTTGCGAGCGTGATATATGACAGTTGTGCAAGTAATGTATAACTGGTAACTATAAGGATCTAGGCGTTTGTGAGAAGGGGTACTACGTTGCCCGAAGCCCTACGGTTTGTGGCCGTCCACCAATTATCAATAAATACACACAAACAAACCCACGAGTAGTAGATCTTTAGGATCTCCAAAGAAGCCTTGCTCATCGCTTAGTTGCTGTAGGGTCAAACAACTTTTATGCCTAAAGCGAGAGAAGCTTCCTTCGACATTTTGTTAATAAAAACCCATTAGATCATTGGTAAAACGCAATGACTCGATAATCCATTTAGTGATCCAGACTCGGCGCTGCATGTAAATTTACTAAGAGTACTTATGTAACTCGGAAAAACCCCAGATACGGGGTCCAGGGATTTTCGTCCCTGTCCCTTCCTGTACTATAGTTCGTTAAGGAGTCAAAGTCCTTTAAGGAACGGGATTTACAGTTCCGTAAGGTCAAACCTTTCTGTGGTTTCACAATGGGTCAGCGGTGGAACAACTGAACTTTTCAAATGAAAAAGTAAGATTTAAACAATATGACATTCGAATTTATAGTCGACATTGAGACAAAAATGTGTTCACACGAAACTAAACGAAAACCACCAATTTCCTCAAGCAATATTTTCCTGTAGCATTAAGGTCGAGGTTAAGTGGTGTAGGTAAATCACAAGAGTAATGTCAGTGGTGAGAGAACGAAGTAAAGTGATTTAAAAAATTGTCTAATATTTCAAACTAAAATAAAAGAATTAGTATAGACAAATTAAGCCGTTGATGTTTTATTTCGATATTAGAATGTATGTATGTATAACTTGTCCATATTCGGAAAAATCAGTTTCTGTTCATTCTTATACAATTTTTGTTATTTTAATTAGTTTTACTTTCTTTGACAAACTCGTCATAGCAGCAAAATATTTAAACTGCGATATGTAATTTGAATAAATTATGTGTTATTAAATACGAAAATGTAAAATTGCTACCCGCTTTTTACTGTCGAAATCGACATATTACTTAGTTTGCAATTTTTTCAAGTTAACATAATAAACAAACAACATTCGATACAATTCCTTTAATTTTTTCACTCCATCAAAATTTATGCTTTTCTACTTTAACTATATAGCAAATTTATATTTACATAACTAATTTAAAGACTTTCATGTTTGCTCGTGTACGGAAATTTACTAAATTGAAATTGCTTATTGTTTTTCACATTGTGAGGTGCTTTATAAAAAGTTCATTAGATTGTAGGGCCAACAGCCAATCATATTAAAAAAATGTCTTAACTTCGAATTAATTAGTTTTGGACTGAAGAAGAAATTTATATGAATTGTAGACGTGCGGGAGCATCCGAACTGAACGAAGTGTTAAAGGAATTTCGCAAACTAATCAAAACCACTGTAATCGCTACCCACACAAAAGGTCGTCGGTGTTTCTGTGAATGATGCAAAATATTTAACACCAAAGCTAATATGTAATCAGTACAGCAGTGTTAAGTGGAATAAGCTGGCCAAAGGACCTCATCGACGCCAAACAGAAAACTGTTTGTTTCTGCTGAAGCAATGTACGCGAGTAGGTGCAGTGTCTGAAAGTGTCTGAGCAAATGACTTTGCAGTTGGCTTGCAAACAAGCGGGCACAATTATGGATAAGCTGCCTTGTTTACTCGCAGATAGCGAGCGAATAATCTGGTTTTCATTTATTAGTGCGTTTCTGCACTTCTCAATGACAGCGCAAGATAAAACAACAACAGACCGTATGTTCTAAGTCAGTTTCAAAGCTTCAACACCAACAGAAGTAAAAACAGCACAACAGTTGTTTGGACCAATTTTTGATTATTCATTCTAACGGAGGACAAACGTTGAAGTAAATGCACAGCCAAAATGATGATTTATGCATTATTAATTGATGAAATTTGTAGCAAAACTGTTTGCCGTAAAACAAAAATTTTTCCGAAAAGCAGTATTTAGCGGCTGTGTTGGTTCAGTTGTTCAGGTTCGTGGTGGGCCGCGAGTAGTGATGGTTCGATACCTCTTTGGTATAGATATTTCTACTTGCATCGGGTATCGAAAAGAAGGATCGAATACCGAGTAGGTCGAAGAAAAACATCGAGTATTTATGAAGAAGTTAATTAATTAAACGTTTATTCAACGCCTTTGAATTTAATTTCAAATTTTTCCAATGTCCAAATATATAATGTATGGAACAACAGTCTTATCCATAGACATATGAAAAAACAGTTTATTTATATAGTTTTGTTGCAGACGGTTTGGTTTTTGTATTGTATTGTATTGTTTTTGCTAGTATTTGTATTGTTTGTTTGTTTGTTTGTTAGTGAAAACGTGTGACATTTTATCAATTTTGGACCTATTCCATTTGGATTTGGTTTCATTCAATTTTCGATTCATTTTAGAAATCACGCGAACAGATCTCTCTACTTTTTTAACACTATATAATTCTCTGTGCTTCTCCCGAAAATCATATAAGCAAAGATCTATAAAAAAGTATCAATACTAAGTAAGTTCACAAAAGCATCGAATATCGGAATCATCACTAACAGCGAACCTGACGCGACCCACAACCGCAAGTTCGGGCGCCGCCCTGGCAACAACAAAAAAGGTAAAAAAAAAATATTTTCGGCGAATGACCTCACAGCAGGCAAAGATAGAATAAAACTAACGATCTATGGAACTGTAGGTTTCTTCCATCTACAAATGCCCAATTGCACGTTGTCGCGTTGTTGCGTCGTGTACAATTTGCTAGTCTGTTATTTGCATCTTAGTTAGGCGCTCTGTGCACGAAAATTCGTTAAGTGGTCAGTGAAGAACTTACTTGTAGATATATACACACATTCGGGGTTCAAACTTCTCCAATTCTGTTTTATCATATTATCAAGTTTTGGTTTTTCATTTTAAAATCATACATGTCAGCGATCAAAAACGCATTTTTTTATTGGTTCGTGGCAATTTTCTGTAATTATATTTACGTATTGATTGCGGTAAAAAAATTAAGTGAAATTGCTTGCTCACTTGAAATCGTCATGGACCGCAAGATATATGATAAACCCCCTCGAATAAACGAATATTTTGCGTATATAAAAATATGTCTGAGTTAAAAAACTCTTCAACATGTAGAATTTAGCATAGTTAAAGACTTTTATTAGCGAAAACAGACTTTTGAACGTTTCATATTTCAATAGTCAATCCATTGGGTGGTGTTTTTGATTAACCTGAGATGCTTTGAATGTGAGGCTGTGTTTCGATGCTCTTCGTTCAAATACTATGTGAAAACATATTATCAAAAATGTAGATTTTTTTAAATGTCATCATTTTCGAGATAAGTTTTTCTTTCCTCTGCTTTCTTTCCGCTACGCAGTAGATATATTTGTATACGTAAATTATTTGTATACTGTTTAATAGTGTACACGTATTTCCTAGCCCGCAAACCGATTTCAATATCACAGAGGCCAACCTAGAGCGTATACAAAATACAATGCTTGTAAGCTATTCACATACATAATTTTTTTTGGCTGTAACCCAAAAACTGAATTTCTTATTTTTAAACTGGACTATAAGTATTGTCAAACCTGAAAAGATACACGGAACAAGTTGGGAATTATAGCATTTATTTATGGCACACGAAATTGGCAAATTTTTTTAAATTGAAAATAGTTCTGTGTGAGGAACAACCAATATATTTGTTGCCAATATATTGATGAAGGTTGAAAAAATTGATAGACAGGTATTAACTGAATTAATATTATAATACACAATACTTAAGTGTTTAAACATTTTTGTGTTTTTATGCTTTTGTTTTATGGGCTAAATCTCATTCACTTTTGACAGTTTATTTATTTATTTACTATAAGTCAAACTTTTCCGGCTTGCTTTTGTTACCTAAAAATGGGTACATTGTTTAAATAACAGCGTTACTAACAAACCTACATATCTGGGACGGATAGAAAGCGATTACATTGCATCCAATGTGGTCGACGCTACATTCCGTCGATCGAAAAGTCAAAGTCTCCATTGACCAACCCATAGCCCATAGGATTAAGCTGAATATCTACATACTTTTGTGATTTCGAACAAATTTTGCTGGAACGTTCTACTACTACTTTTGCTAGAACTCTCAAAACTGTGATCATTAAGGCTTTCAATTTGTTATTCCATCTTATTTTAGGAGTTAAGTCTTAGTTTGCTGATGCAATTTTCTACATTGAGAATAGGTTAATAAGTTTGGTCAGGCTAAGCATTTCCCTTACTGTTATGTTTTCAGGTAAGTGGAAAGCTGGGAAATTCGATATAATATTCAAAACTAAACATAAGTGGTGCAGCACTAAACTATTGATTACAGTCTGGCATGCCGGTGTCTATATTTCCAATACAAAGAATTGTTTTGTCATGGATCGCATTTCAGGCAAGTAATTTGTTGTTTGTCGAAAGCTGTGGGGACAATAAATTATTACGACAATTGAAAGCAATTTAAAGCTTGTTACGAAATTTTATTCCGACAGTAATGTTTTTTGGCTTGAAAAAGATTTACACTTTCGACTTACATATTTATTCACTTTTGACTAAAACTTTAGGTTTTTAGTGTTCAGAAGTGTTCTGATTCTCGCTAATGAAATACTAAGACCAAATGCGAATGTTGAAAAGGCGGCTGTCGAAAATAAATGTATCTATCAATACACATTTCAAATCTCCTAATTTAAAAGAAAAGATTATGTTAACAAATTAAAAAAAAAAATAGCAAAAATTCAATGGGAAAGAGGAGAATTCTTCAATTAAAAGTAGTTGCATAAATAACTAAACACTCACGGCCAATTGAGCAGCTTCGGGACAGAATATTCATATGTAGATATGCTGGACTGACTTTTAACCAATTAGCGTAATTCTATAGCTTGTACGCTTAAATCACACAACACAAACCAGAATGCCACACAAATGCATGTATTCAAATATCACAATAGCATTTAATAAGTTAATTACAATAGCATTTGTTCAGTATTTGAGTTTGCGGAACGAAATAAGTGCACTCATATTCGGTATTGGGATTAAGAATCGACTTCACGCAAAGCGGCTGTGCTCTGTTGTAAGCATTGCAATCGCGAATTGCGCATACTTCAAATCCGAATGTAAAAATAGAACAGATTCCGCCGATGTAAAGAGATTTTCCAATGTTATCAATAGCAAAATAAAAACAAAAACAAAAACCGGTCGCGAATAAACACTGCGGCCGGGACACACAATGCGACTGTACGGCCCGAATTCGCCGACTTGTGACCGCACAGCAAATGCGAATTTAAATACTAGACACATACCAGCACATATTTCCACTGAGTTCGCCGCACAGCGCTGTCGTAAGCACTTGTGTGCCAATTGGGATGGCGACGCAACAACACACAACTCAACACAACGGAGGCGCAATAATGACCTCACAGAAGTAAACAACAAACAGCGAACGCAAAAACATCCCGGCACTGTTGACTGTGAGCAGTCAAAAACAACAAAAACAGCTGATTGTGGCATAAGATTGTTCCAAGTCATGTGAAATCAAATGATAATAATGATAACCAAAAATCGTTGATGCTGTTCGGCCAGTGGGGCACTCGATTGCGAGGGGCCGGTGCGCCGAGCCGGTGACGTTCGCCCGAAGTACTTTCGAAAAGTACACCTAAGCAACAAATTTGAAAACACAAATAGTCACTCAGGCAAAAATATGAAAAACTAAAGAAAATCGTCGTTTCGCTATTGCCGAGTGCAAATCTTCAAGGTTAATAATCGAGACTCGCGGGCTCACATTCGTTCGCGTAAAAAATTTTCAATTTATTTGATTTTATTTATAGAATCGGACTAGAAGACACACAGCAACGCTTATAAAACTAGCTTTGTGTTGGACTTTGAACGCGACCGGTGAACAGCGCAATGGCGTAGCTGTTGGCGCTGGCGCACTCTGGTTGAAATGCCCCTCCCACCGCAAAGAAATGCGATTTACCCAAGCAAATATTACCTTTATTGCTGTCGAGATTATATTTTTAAGTGAATGAAGTTGTTGGCCGGTTCAAGTGTTTCTAAATTCTAGCCACCGACAATCGCTTTCTACATACATTACTAAAAATTATGCGCCGACTTTTCATATAGACAATTTTTTTTTTTACTCACAAGAGTGTTTCATTGAGCACAACAGCATTTTCCACTGATAACAGCAGAAAAACGATTTAAATATATAATAAATAAATATGTATGTACATTAAGGGAAGGCTCCCCTGGATTTGGACCGAAAAATGGTTTTTTTTTTTTTGCATAAAACGAAGGCTACATATATGTAGAATATGTGTGTAAAAGGATTTTTTGATACGACGCGTATTTTCATGGGAGAACACACCTGTCTCACGCGCGCTACGGGACGCTCCACTGCTCTAATTTGCTTCAAACGCGTTTATCTCGAAACCATTTTTTCCAATCTAACTGAAATCACCGGACTTGATCTAATGATCCGATTTTCTTCATCTAAAAACTGCTCGAATGTATTTGATTTTCTGTATGCCTTGAACCTACAATTTGCATAAATAGTTATTTATTTTTAATTTTTAATTGTGGTTGAAATTAAAAAAAGGTGCAAAAAATTTAACTTTTTTCTTCAAATATTCATTGTGCAAGAATTTTTCGTTTCAATTTTTTGAGTCTGGTTCAATTTACAGACAATTTTGTTATCTTTAAGTAATGACAATGCTTTTTGATTTCAGTCCACTACAAGAGGCTGCAGGATTACAGTTCTCGAGCGATGTTTGGCGCGCAGAGGCCTACGGAAATCGCCATTTTGTAGCCGCCATTTTGAATTTCATCAAGTTTTTTAACTTTTTAAACTCCTAAATAATAGACGAATTTAATAGTCAAAACCGGAAGTTTGTACGCCTTTTCATTATCCCACAAAAAAATTACAAACTTTGCCTTATTTTTGCCCAAATCCAGGGGAGCCTTCCCTTAAGGTGGAGCGATAAGAGATATACGAAATTTTAGATTTTAATTTTGTAATGCCATAGAAATTAAAAGTGGCTTTTATAACAATTAATAACAACCACAAAATATCATCTTTTTAGGACAATGTTTTGAGGTGCCCCCACTCTAAGCAAATTTTAACATTCATACAAACTTAATTATACTGGGTAAGCTGTTAACATACGATGACGCATATAATATTTTGCACCGTTACTTCTGGGATAGAAAGGCAACTTTTGGCAAATATGCCAAAAGCGATTTCAAGAAAAATATTTCTCACTCCACCCTAATATACATACAGCTGCGGTCAAAATAATAGTAGTACGCATACAACGAAAAGAAAATTAAGAAAAAATAATCTGCTTTTTTTTACAAATATTTATTTTGTATTTTTTTTAACAAGTTATATGTGTTAACAATGCAATCATAAAAGAAAACTTAAGAATTAAACTCAGTTTGGTTTGATTTAAATTAAATGCGTCAAAAGCTCCAAAATATGGACGGTCAAAAAAATAGTAGTTCGCTTTACTTTCATAAAAATGAAGCAAAAATTATGTTTCATTTTAAAAGATTTAGTGGTTAAATAGTAATAACGTAATTTTTCTTCAAATTAATATTTAGTTGCGTGACTGTTGTTTGGCTATTACTGCAGCACAGAGCCGATGCATTGAAATAACCAAATTTTCATATCTTTCTCTAGGGGCGTGGTCTACTGCTTCTCAAAGTTGATTATTATTTAAAAGATTATTGTGAGCAACTGCTCTCTTCACGTCACACCACAAATTTTTAATTATATTGAAGTCTGGTGATTGTGCGAGCCATTCCATAACCCTAATCCTGCTTTTGCGAAGCTCCTTTCGTGCGACCTTTCTTGTATGCTTTAGGTTATAATCCTGTTGGAAGACCCAAAGCATTGGCGTTTTTTCACTGACATACGGTAGCACGATTTCCTGCAAAATTCGTACACATACACATCGATCCATCGTTTTCTTGATCAAATAAATAGCGCCACTCCATAAAACGTAGGACATGCATTTATTTATTCAGCATGTCTTACGTTTTATGGAGGTGGCGCTATTGATTTGATCAAGAAAACGATGGATCGATGTGTATGTGTACGAATCTTGCGGGAAATCGTGCTACCGTATGTCCGTGAAAAAACGCCAATGCTTTGGATCTTCCAACAGGATTATAACCGAAAGCATACAAGCAAGGTCGCATGAAAGGAGCTTCGCAAAAGCAGGATTAGGGTTATGGAATGGCTCGCACAATCACCAGACTTCAATATAATTAAAAATTTGTGGTGTGACGTGAAGAGAGCAGATGCTCACAATAATCTTTTAAATAATAATCAACTTTGAGAAGCAGTAGACCACGCCCCTAGAGAAAGATGTGAAAATTTGGTTATTTCAATGCATCGGCTCTGTGCTGCAGTAATAGTCAAACAACAGTCACGCAACTAAATATTAATTTGAAGAAAAATTACGTTATTACTATTTAACCACTAAATCTTTTAAAATGAAACACAATTTTTGCTTCATTTTTATGAAAGTAAAGCGAACTACTATTTTTTTGACCGTCCATATTTTGGAGCTTTTGACGCATTTAATTTAAATCAAACCAAACTGAGTTTAATTCTTAAGTTTTCTTTTATGATTGCATTGTTAACACATATAACTTGTTAAAAAAAATACAAAATAAATATTTGTAAAGAAAAGCAGATTATTTTTTCTTAATTTTCTTTTCGTTGTACGCGTACTACTATTATTTTGACCGCAACTGTATATCTACTCATAAATATGTTTAGGGAAGGGTTGTTTACAGTGAGATTTTCTTAAGTTTGAAAACAAACTCAATTTAACAAGAATTTTTAAAGGTGAAAAGTAAAAAGGAAGATAATAAATGTTTGGAGGCATGTCTACACTTAGCGATTTGCTATCAAACTGTCCCAATTTGAACTCCGATTCTCTGGATTCTCCGCCTTAGCCGCGGCTGAGACTTCTGTGTAGTTCACACCACATCTAATTGGTCTATCCTATAAGATATGCCAAAAGTATCTCCACTCGCCAAGGCGCTGATTGGACCCTATCAGTGCGGCTTTAGACCTGGTAAGTCCACCATCGACCAGATACTCACTCTACGCCAAATCATGGAGAAGACCCATGAGAATCAAATCGATACACACCATCTCTTCAACGATTACAAGGCAGCATTCGATAGCCCGATAAGGGATCGCCTATATGCCGCATTGTCTGAACTTGGTATCCCTGCAAAGCTCGTTAGACTTTGCAGAGCAACGTTGAGCAATACGCGCAGCTCCGTCAAGGTTGGAAGTGACCCCTCCGGCCCATTTGATACCGTTCGAGGATTCAGACAGGGCGATCCTTTGTCCTGCGACCTCTTCAACTTCACCATGGAGAGTGTTCTGCGCAAGGCCGGTGTACATCGTAATGGCACAATTTTCAACAAAAGTGTCCAGCTCCTTGCCTACGCTGATGACATGGATGTCATCGGGCGTAACAAGCGAAATGTCACCGCTGCCTTTGCGGCTATCGAAAAAGAATGTGCCAGAATGGGTCTGGTGGTAAATGAGGGCAAGACGAAATATATGCTGTCTACACGCAGGGACTCGCAGCGGCTAGGGTCTCGTCCACCAGAATTCGTCCACCTTGGCACCGCCACCAACAGCAGCAATGATGTCAGCCTGGATATACATCGAAGGATTATTCTTGCCAACAGGTGCTACTACGGTCTCGGTAGGCAATTGAGAAGTAGAGACCTCTTTCGACCGACAAAACTTGCACTCTATAGGACGCTCATCTTGCCCGTGCTCCTCTATGGCGCTGAAGGATAGACAATGCTTTATATCCTTCCTGAACCACCGCAATGCTTCGCATTAATAGGGGTCATCCCCTGCGCGTTTGTTCCTGTTAAAAAAAAAATGACACGAAACGACATAGCGGCCCTTGGAGTGTTCGAAAGGAAGGTACTTCGCAAAATCTTCGACCCTGTTCGTGTTGGTGACGACTATCGTATACGAACCAATAACGAGCTGTATGAGCTGTATAAGGACATGGACGTAGCGCAGCGAATTAACATCCAGCGGCTACGCTGGCTCGATCATGTCTGCCGCATGGGCGACGGAGCTCCGGAGAAAACGGTGTTCGACGCGATGCAGATCTCCTAACAAAATATAATAAATAAGAAAACCGCATTATTGAACTCAAACTGGTCCTCTAAACAGACCAAAGTCGAGTACACACTCACATCATTTATCAATTTGAACGATAAACAGCAAAGATAGATTTCAATTAAATTAATTGTTCAGTAATTTAAGGTCAAATATTTCTTATTTTCAAAAGCAAATTATCATTCAAAGTGAGTAGAATCACATGAACTTAAAAACTATTCTGTATATATTCTTTCATACAGAAAAATTATGTTTTCTAGTTGAAAAAGTATATAGTGATTCTGATATATCTTTGTTTTAACTAAAAATTATATCAAACACGTGGTTATGCGATTTTAGACTCGACAAACCAAGAGATAAGGTAATTTCGAGGTAATTTTCGAAACTCGCTGTTCGAGAAAAAGAAAATCTTCGGCCCTGTTCGTATTCTCGACGATTATCGTATACGAATCAACAACGAGCTGTATGAGTTGTATAAAGATATGGACGTAGCCCAGCGAATTAATATCCAATGGCTACGCAGGTTTGACTATGTCTGCCATATGGACAATGAAGCTCCGGCAAAAGTGTTGGATGTGATAGTTGGCGGTCGACGGCGAAGAGGGAGGCTGTGTCTCCGATGAAAGAACTAATTTAATCTCATCTCTTGGTGTGACTAACTGGAGTTTTTTTGTTTTACACTTGGAGGTTGTGCAATTGCCTGCCAAAAGCGCACTTTTGCGATTCTTGCAATTCATGTGTATAGCGATAAAAGTAGATGAGCGTTTCGCCAGCCAGCTAGGAATCGAACCTAGGGCCAGCCAGCGCGCTACCCGCGGAACTATCGAGGCCGGCTACATTAGTCGATCAGTTAGCGTTCGTCTCAAAAGAACAACAGCGCTATAACCGCATCAGAACATATTTCTCTATACCGTAGCCTTCCATGCCAGCAGGTTAGGTCTTTACAATTTGCGGGGAAAACTGAAAGAAAGGCACCTTATTCTTCTTATTAGAGACTTAGTAAAGTTCATTGAAGTCTAGTTGGCTTGAGGGAAGCTATTTGACTTCGCTATTATCTCTTAAGCCCCCAAGCAATTAAGAAAAGTAAAGCCAATTCCGAAAAACTGACAACGGCTTGGAACAATGTTATCAAGTTTGTCTTCTCGTATTTAAAAGCTTGTCTGAGGCCGTTAACCTTTAGTGTCTGATTCATCTTATTTTAGGCCACAATGAAATACATTTCACTTTTTTCCATTGCCTTTCTTGCATATATAAAAGTTTACCTTGTCGACTTTTAACTGTATTTGCAGTCATACCTAAGCACCTCTGTCATCCTTGTTCACATAGTAAAATGGTATTAACGCTGATTCGAAAACTGTAATAAGCAAAATGCCAAAAGAAATAAGAGGTCGAGTAGGAGAATTGGCATCTAGCGCTAACAAGTGATGGCGCCATATTAAAAGCGCAAAATCTGAACCAAAACACAGACGAATCAACGTTTGCATGAGTGTTTATTCTGTTCAAAGCACAGCTGTCCGCCCAACTATTTATCGTGCTCCGCTCATCGTCTTCCTCACGAATAGGCACACACACACACGCTTGTGTAGCCGCTCTAGCGGCTCCCCACGTTGTGGTAGCGATTACTCTCGGGGTGTCTTCAAGTCATCAGCTGCGCAAATTATATAATTGCGGCATTTCATGATCGGTGGGTCCACTTACCAACGTGCAGCAATGACACCTGGGGCTCCAGTCTTCCGGTGATGGTGTAGGCGGGACTGTAGCGCGGAATAGGTTTACAAGCACGATTGTACGAAGCAGCACGAACCCACTTTGGAGAGCTTGTCCGTTCCACTACCCTGGCTCGAGGTTTTTGACTTCGCAATTGTAAACTGAGCATTCACGTACATGAGTTTTGCTTTGCGCACATCGATTTTCGCTCTGCACGAATTATAACTCGACTTGATTTTGAATACACTTTTCGGGAATGTGGTGTAACAGTCGTTGCACCAGCTTCGTTGTTGGCAGTTAATATTTCAGTACTGTTATTGTAGAGTATTTTTACGAGGCGCACCACGTCGTCTTTACCCGCATCACATTAAGACCAATGAGCTGCGCGAGACGTATTCCCATCTTTATCAAAACAATATAAAAACTGGTGGAACTCTCTGACAGATTGTTATGTCAGAATTTTCTTTCTTTGTTTCGATTCTGCTTCGTGGTTCTTGGTTTTGTTGTGTGCGAATCATTTGGCAAAAACAACAGCGAAATGTCACATCTATGTTGGCAGTGCCGAAGGTGTGAAATTAGTTCCAATGACCAAGGGTCTGGTGAATACAGCAATAGGAATACAGAAAACTATTACCTACAGCAATAACACATTTTATTAAATACACATAGTTAAAACTACAAGTGTTTTTACTAACAGCTGAAAAATTTACTAATTTTAATAATTTTGGATAAATATATTGCAAATATATTATTGTAAGATAAAATACTTTCAGAAAGATTAAATTCTCTTTTAATATCTGTATTGTTACGAATACTAAGTCTAGTGGGCTGTTGCGTATCTCTGGATTGTGTAATTTGAAAATAAAACACAGTTTCTTAAACGCAGACAATAAAATAAACCAACAGTCACTTTATTATTCACAGTTTACACTTTACTGTTCGTACACCTAAGTATTTGCTTAATCACTTCGTGTGGCAACTTCACTTGTCAAAACCAGACTGACTCGCTGCACCGCATCTGGCCACCTTTTATACTCTGTCCGGCCGTCGCGCAGATCGTTCTCGCACGTTGCCAGATTGGACTAGAAGTTTCCCTGATGACCGCGACCATCGTTGCCAGGTTGGACTAAAAGTTACTATCGCGGCCGTCGTTGCCAGATTGGGTTATGGCACGGCACGTAGCGGCAGGGTTGCTTTGCACCGCGACAGACTGGCTCATCGTTACACTGCCCACCACTTAGACTTGTTCGTCCCGAACAAGTGCCGAGGCTCCGCTGTGATAAGGCGCCAGGCGCTCCAAATGGACTACCTTCAGCTTAGCGCCTCTATTGTTGCAACGTTGAATCCGGTATACCACGTCGTTAATCCTAGTCACGACTTCGTAAGGTCCTTCCCATGACGCTTGAAGTTTTGGAGACAAACCTTTCCTCCGCTGCGGGTTGTAGAGCATTACCAAATCGCCTTCTTGGAACCCTGCTGAGTTGGCCCGTAGATCGTATCTGGCTTTCGCCTTATCGCTGACCAGTTTGGTGCGGCTCCTTATAAACTGGTGAATTTCCTCTAGTTCCGCCCGCTTATTGGCCACGTAGTCCGTCTTAGCGCCTCCCGTCGTGCTGACTACCCCGAACTTCAAGTCAGCGGGTAACCGCAACTCTGTGCCGAACACTGCCCGGGCTGGAGTGAGTGATGTCGTGTCGTGCGGGGCTGACCTATACGCCATCAGGAACAGGGGGATATGCGTATCCCAATCCTTTTGATTCCTGCCTACCACTTTCCGCAGGTATTCCTCCAGTGTCCGGTTAAAGCGTTCCACCATGCCGTCGGACTGTGGGTGCAAAGGAGTGGTACGCGTTTTCTTTATCCCCAGCAGCCCACACACTTCCTTGAATACCGCAGACTCGAAATTCCGGCCTTGATCTGAGTGCAACTCCAACGGAACTCCGAACCGGGCTACCCAGTTGTTTACCAGCTTTTCCGAGATCGTGGTGGCCTCCTGGTTAGGAATAGGGTACACTTCGGGCCATTTGCTGAAGTAATCCATTACGACCAGCACATATTTGTTGCCTTGAGTGCTAGTTGGGAATGGGCCGGCGACGTCCATAGCAATCCGCTCGAAGGGCGCTCCCACGTTGTACTGCTGCATGCGGCCTCGAGATTTTCTTGTCGGCCCTTTCGCGGCTGAACATCGGTCGCAGCTCTTAATCCACTCGGCTACAGACTCCTGACATCCTACCCAGTAGAATCGTCTTTTTATTTTGGCGACGGTTTTGGTGATGCCTAGGTGCCCTCCACTGGAGTCGTTATGGTATGCCTCGATGACCTCGTTGATTCTGCTTTTCGGCACTACCATTAGGGGGTTGCTGGTACGACCATCCGCGCTCTCCCATTCGCGGTACAGGCAGCCTTCCTTCAGCCGCAGACTTTTCCACTGTGCCCAGTAAGCCTTAGCGATCGGGCTTTCACCAGCCATCTCCTGCCAGTCTGGACGTGCGCCTTGCTCCTTGCCTTCGACGATTTTTGCAAGATCCGCATCCTCACGCTGGTCTTTCCGTAGCCTCTCCGCAGACCACTCTTCCTCTGGAATAACGCTTATCGACCGAACATCCACAATTTGTCCCTCGCTTTCGGCTCGCGAGTTATGCCTGCGTTCGGTTTTGCACGAATGGTGTGGCAGAGCGGCAGCCCTTCTTGGCGACGTCTGTTGTCCGGAACACTTTTCTCGCAGATGGCAGTCTCGTGATATGTGGCCTTGCTTGCCACATCGCCAGCAACTGACTCCAGATGACACTGGCCGCAGCCCCGCTGGTGCTTCCGAGCTCACTGTCTGGCTCTGGGTGACACGTCCAGATTGGGCTCGACGCTTTTCTGCAGATGAATGCCGAAAACTTCCTCTCCAGGCCGCCTCATACGTCATCGCGCTGGTCACCGTCTCCTTAAATGTCGGCTTGCCCATCATCAACGCACTGCGACGTGTCTCTGGGTCATGAAGACCTTCAATAAATGACTCAATCTTCATCCTCTCGAGGTCATCAGCGCCGAATTCCGGGTAGCACAACTGTACGAGCCGCTCAATGTCTGCTGCATATGCCTGCAGCGCCTCGTTGGCTCTTTGTCTACGGCTCTTCAGCTCGCAATAATACAGCATTTGGTTGTGCTCGTCACTGTATCTGGCTGCCAGCGCCCTTATGACGGTGTCGTAATCACCTCTCAAACCTTCCGGAACTGCTTTTATTACCTCAGCCGCAGGACCTCTAAGAGCCAGTATCAGTCTCCGACCTTTCCTGATATCTGTCCACTGATTTTCCAAAGCAGCCAAGTTGAATTGCAATTTAAATGTGTCAAACGACGTAGTACCATCATAGGTAGGCGCTTCTATGGCGAAACTTTCCTCAACTGACCGCACCCTTGCTCGCAGCTGTACCTCTCGAAGCCGTTCGTCTATCTTTCTGTGCATCGAGTCTTCCAGACTATCAACTCGTTTGCTCAAGGACTCATCCAGGTTGTCAACTCGTCTGTTCAGGGATTCACCCATTTCGTCAACTCGTTTTTCCCAATTGTCTATTCGCGTCTCGAGATGCTCAACTTTCACATTCAGTCTATTGGAAATTTCCTCCACCTTCTGCTCTATGCGCGCAGAATTTTCCGCCATTTCTCGATTTGCAGTCTCGACTCTTGCCGAAATTTCGAGATTCGTAGATTCCAGCTTCGCTGACATTTCTCGATTTGCTGTCTCGACTTTTGCCGAAATTTCGAGATTCGTAGTTTCCAGCTTCGCTGACATTTCTCGATTTGCTGTCTCGACTTTTGCCGAAATTTCGAGATTCGTAGTTTCCAGCTTCGCTGACATTTCTCGATTTGCTGTCTCGAACATGCCTTTAAGTGCAACCATTAGCTGGCTCATGTCCATTGCTTGTGGCGGCGCAGCCGCTGCAGTCGTACTTTGCATCGACGCCGCACCTGCAGGCGATTCCTCCATTTTGGCCGACGCCTCTTGTTCTTGCACTCCGAACTCGTGCACAGTCCAATCGACGCCTCGTTCCTCACATGCTTCTCGCAAGCGCAACTGCAACTCCACCTTTCCGCCAGCAGTCGGCAAATTCCAGGCAGCCAGCTCCTTCTTCAGCTGGTCCACCTTCAGCAGCTCGAATTTCACCATGTCCGTGCTTTTATAATTTTATTTCTTAGTTTTTTTTTTTTTATCTTCAATTTTCCACAATCCCACTTCTGACACCAAATGTTACGAATACTAAGTCTAGTGGGCTGTTGCGTATCTCTGGATTGTGTAATTTGAAAATAAAACACAGTTTCTTAAACGCAGACAATAAAATAAACCAACAGTCACTTTATTATTCACAGTTTACACTTTACTGTTCGTACACCTAAGTATTTGCTTAATCACTTCGTGTGGCAACTTCACTTGTCAAAACCAGACTGACTCGCTGCACCGCATCTGGCCACCTTTTATACTCTGTCCGGCCGTCGCGCAGATCGTTCTCGCACGTTGCCAGATTGGACTAGAAGTTTCCCTGATGACCGCGACCATCGTTGCCAGGTTGGACTAAAAGTTACTATCGCGGCCGTCGTTGCCAGATTGGGTTATGGCACGGCACGTAGCGGCAGGGTTGCTTTGCACCGCGACAGACTGGCTCATCGTTACAGTATGTATTCAAGGTGAATGAAATCACAATAAAATAAAAAAACTGTATACAACTATTTCTTTACAAACCAGCTTGAAAATGTAAGTTAATAGTTCAGAATAAAACAGATAATTTTTGGCAGAGGTACGTTTCTTATGTTAATCTGAGCTCTACAAGAAAAATGTTGTAAGTAATGCTGCTAGACATGAAAATATTTTGTTTATTTTTTATGAGTTGAGAATTACCAATAAACTCTTTACCTCATTTAATGAGTAATAACTACGATTTTTCGTTTAATAACAATAAAATAAAACCTATAATTTATGATGTACCGTTCACATATTGCAGAAGCAGATGATTGCAAATTTGGATGATTGTGATATATACTTAAATCTTATATTTTGATTTCTAGTTGAAGTATTCAAATCATTAAAATAAATATCCACCATTGCACAGTTGGCAGCTCTCTTAGTAGCAAAATGCACATTGAAATAATAGTATCTCTTTCAGATGTGTAATATTTGAAGCTTTGGGCCTTTCGAAGAAGAAACAGAGTGAAGACGTTAGTGATAAAAATGTTGCCAGATGACTCACTAATAACATTTTCTCGACTGCTTGCAGTTACATGCAGATTTCTTGACAGGTGTTTTATGTAACTATAAAATTTATACTGCAAAACAGATAAAATGATTTTAAATTTAAAGTTGCGGTGAGTTAGACTGGTCAAAATAATGCTTTAGATCAGCGGGCCTTGAACTTATTATTATATTAACAAAATCAAACAGTGTTGTCATTCGCTATAAAAATGTAGTATATTTCCGAAAATGTGGATTTTAAAATAAAATTAAGCCAATGTTTATGTATATTTGTTTAAGGGGAGTTCATATCGCCTATAATCTGCTAGCGTAGCTCCTTTGAAGCCTATTACACTACTAGTGTTACGTGTACCCTGATGCCGCAGTTGCAAAAGGGTCGGTTCGAAGCAACAACATTTCTTCAAGTTTAATGTTGTGGTGGGCTAATGTGTGAATTTTCGGCTGTGCACAGACCACGATAGCTTCATCCGGCAACGCTGGTCAAGCCTTTGAAGGCAAATCAAAATGGTTGGTTGCAGCCAAAGCGTTCCGAGTTGAGTTCGTGTCTGTGTTTGACGTTCGAGTTGACAACCAACTAGGACAAAACAGTTTTTGCAGATTTGCAACCAAACAAATTTCTGGGCAGGAAGATTTTGCTGTTTGTTGTCTCACTGGCTGAGCTCTGGATATTGTGTTTGTTAAGACAGACGTGTAGCCAAGGAACAGGGAAGCATTAAAAGCGAAAGTTGGCGAACAATAGCAACCAACATGTCTGGTATAAGTCAATTGAACTGCGATCTGCGGTCGTATTCCCGCCATTGGTTGGGTGAATTCATCGAACTGTACCAGCAAGAGGAGTGTCTGTGGCATCCCAAGCACCCCGATTACAGCAATCACAAGTACTTTGCACTGTTGCTTCTCTTAGTGCTTTGTTCACTAAAGTAAAATATCCACAAATGTTCGTGCTTGTTTTCATTCCAGCTTACGGAATAAGGCGTATGACAAGTTGGTTGAGAAACTTAAGGAGGTCGAACCGTCGCCGGATCGCGCCATGGTCATCCGCAAGATTAACTCGTTGCGGTCAGCGTTCCGTAGGGAGTTTCGAAAAACGAATATGAAGGCCAACTACGAAACCCGACTCTGGTACTACGACAAGCTGCTTTTCATTGCTGAGCAGAACCCAAAACGCTTCGGACGCAGTCAGGACTTGAAGGGACCCAAGCGTTCTCTGCCTCTCAATTTTGATGACGATGATTCGTTAGATTTCGAGGCCGAGGAGCACCAGGTTGAGAACACCAACGGCTCGCATACGGACAGTGGCGGGCATGCTCAGTCCGCGGAGCTTGGTACGGTGTCTGTGAACGCAGGCGACTGCGTGACACTAGTCAAGAGTGAGGACCACCACCACCAGCAGCAGCAACAGCAACACCAACACAGCGCGGAGCAACAATTGCAGCATCTGCAGCATGCGAGCGCCGCAGGGCAGCCACAACACACGACAGCTGTGAAAGTGCTTGAGATTACCTCGCTGGACTCTAATTCGCAGCGTGAAATTCAACAGGTAGGGGACTGAAAGTGAATTGTTTTGAATATATGCATAAATGTTGTACCTTTGTCTTGCAGGCTGTTAGTTCGCTCGAACAACACCAACAAATGCAGCAACAATTGCAACAACAGCAGCAGCAGGGCGGACAGACAACGGCTGCGCAACTGGCACAAATTCACCAACAGGTACCAACCATACAGATAGCGAGGGAGCATTTACAGCCACTGTTCGGAAACTCGTACACGACGACGACGGCCACGCCGCACCGGCAAGAGGACGAGTACGATGCAATCGGCATCAATGTTGCGTCCAAGTTGCGCGTGATGAACCCCACGCAACGCATCATTGCCGAGAAGCTGATCAGCGATGTGCTCTTCAACGGGCAGTTGGACAATCTCAGTGTAACCTCAGCACTAACGCAGTGAGTTGGGGCGGGCAGTGTAGGCAGCAGCGAACTTGTGACACTTAAAACGTATTTCAAACTGGAGCTGCAGGGACGACATGGTGTTTGTTAAGAAGCAAACGAGCTTGGAGTTTGTTTTTCCAGTGCAGCGTTGTTGCTAATTTAACTGATTTGAATTCAGCTGAAATAAGCCGTCATACTGGAAAGGTTTATCTTCATGTGAATGTGTACAGTCAAAAACGAATGTTACGACATTGCAACCTAATTGCAATACTTTTAAATTAACCCATCCGATGGCGTTTACCCTTTCCGGTAAATTTCCTAAGATAAAAAAAAAAATTTCTTAAGATAAAAATTGTTCCTTCAAAATATTGACTCGTTGAACATTTTAGCAATAAATTCCAACTAACTATGAGAAATATTATTTAGGTTGAGAGCATGATACAAAAATATACAGGTAGATTCAATCGAGCAAAATTAAAAGTCATTTGCTTTTTTGACAAATAAAAATAAAATTTTAAGGGTGCAAAAACAAGTAAAAAATAGAGAAACTGAATGATATACTACATAACTGATTCTGTGGAATTGCAGCTCTGTAGCAAAAATAAAAATAGTAGTACAAAATTTGTAAACAAATATTTTTTTCCAATTGTCAATTTTATTTTTAACTGTCGCATTGACTCTACCTGTATATTTTTGTATCATGGTTGAGAGTTACGGCTCAATTAATTTTGTGCGATACATCATACAATGGTCCAGAAGGAGCAAAAATTCCTGAAATTTTTAGTTTGTTCTTTTTAGTTTTATTAAAAATTAATTGAATATATTGAAAGAAAACATAAATTATAACAAATAAATTCAAAATTTTAATTCATTTGAATCGGAACTTATATAAATTATATATATAGACAATTGAGTCACATTTAATCGGCCTAAGGTAACCGTTGTCGTTTCGGCAAAGTTTTTTCCCCTAATAAAACACTTAATCACTTTATATTCATATAGCCTTACAGAGAGACACAGCATATAGCCGATTTTTATTAGCGTAGTGGAAGTTGCAAGTCCGCGTGACTAACCTTACACAACCTGTGTCTGCCCAGTAAAACACAAAATCGTCTAGAATCTCTATTAACCGAAATTTAGTCACGCGGCATACAGATGGGTGTGGCAGGCAAAAAAACACAAAAATTCGGTTACCAAACCCATACCTTAAAAAAATGCAAACATAACTTGCAATCTTTGCTCTTCATTTGTACGATATATCGTACAACGCTTTGCAACCTTTGCCGTCATTTGTACGACAAATTGTACATTTTTTTTAAACTCGGTAAATTGGTTGTTATATATGTGGTTGTTGTTGTATATTAGATCGTTACATGTAGTAGCGCTATGTCATCATCATCAGGCAGCGTTACAGCTCGGGGGTGAGCTTTAGCTTCATTCACAATTTTCTTCCAGACTTCGCGATTTTCGCTTCACTCGCAGCTTCTTCAGGTCTGAGATGACTTGGTGAAACTATTACAGATTCTGGCGTCCTCTTGCTTTCATAACTGGCGGGTTATAGGCTACTACGAATTTTTGTGAATTGTAGTGGTAAAACTTGGGCATAGCCATTCCAAATTGTAGTTTGATGAGCAAAGCGGAGAACAAAAACGAACTTCTAACTTAATTGATTGTTAGTATTTTGTATATCTATCGGAAGATGGAGAAGAAACCCGATAGGCGATTGTACCAGTTTTGTAAAATATCCATATAAACCAAGTCGAGTGAAGTTTACTACACAATTAATGTATCTATTATTGTTATGTAATGTATCTATGTTTTTACTTGAACATTTATGTGTAGATTATTTCCGTTCTTCTTGGATGCCTTCTATTCAGATCACCGATCACGCTGATTAACGTGTACAGAAATTCTTGGCGCACGAAATTCGTGACTAAAAAATTGGGAATGATCACGATCATTATCTCATCTATATATCTACAAATAATTGTTTGACCTGACTGACTGATAGATTCATCATCGCCCAGCCCAAATGCTAAAGCTACAAACATGAAATTTGAACTGTAGGTACATCTTTCAAAATGACCGTGTTTTTTTAATTCGGGGTTTAAATGGGCAAAACAATGGTTAAAGTGTTATATGAAGAACTTTGATTTAATGGGCCTATTTATTTCCAACTTTGTGTAAATGTTCCAAATCAAATATGATTCGACACGTATTTTTCATTTTTTCGAAAATCAAAATTCCACGTCAACAATGGGTTAAGGTTAAATTTTAAAAATTAATTGATGAGCCTATTGACTTAAAACTGGTTGAAAACACTTGAAATAAAAAGTTATTAAGCACGCGTTTTTTATTTTTATGAAAATCAACATTTTAAGGGGTAAACAAAAGGTTAAGAATTTGTATGGAGAAAGCAAATTTGACTTCAAACTTGATGAAGTTCAGTTGTGCAATAATTCGAAACGTGTTTTCAATTTTTTCGAAAATCAAAGTCTGATAAAAATGATATACGGACAAGTGTTTTTAATTTTTTTGAAAAATCTCACGGGGTCAACGACGGGCTAAGAATTTGTATGGGGTTAGGTCTATTGACTTAATCTATGGTGATAACACTTCGAATTAGATAAAATTATAAAAGTATTTGTCCATAATATTCTTACGGAGTCAACACAGGGTTAAGATCACTCCATCAGATCGCGGTATTAATTGCAAAGCCAACATATATTTAATCGGAGCTTAACGCTGGTGCTTTAACGAAAACAAACTGCATTGGTGGGTTCATCCCAAGCATTGATGTATCCAATGGGCTTTGAAACTGCATCCCTGGTGAGTTTCATTCGTTTCTGGTCGGATCCAGAAACGAAATGTGCCTACGAAAAATGCAAAGCGCAGACTTCCGACCCATGGTTTAAATTTAAACTACAGGCCGCGCTCCACGCTAGTCGTCTGTTTTCGTCCTTCGGGTCATGTTAAAAGGCAACGCTGTTGAATTTTGATGGAAGAATTTCAAGAATGTGGAAAAATTCAAGAAGAACAAACAAAAATTGTCCCAGTGATACCAAAACCTTTTTTTGTTATTTGAATTGAAGAAGCATTGTTGATTTTCTAAGGAAGCAAATCTTGTCAAAACTGAACGAGACGGCGTTTAACGTACATCAAGCTTGTTATATTCTACCATGGATCATCCCATTTGATAAGGGCTCATATGAAACGAATACTCAAGTTAACCGTATCAATTTGTTGCTGAGAAATTGTAGAAAAAATGTTTTGTATAAATCGTAATTTCAGAATCACGGTCAACAACACTAATCGTTAAGTCCGAGTTGAAATATATTTTGCAATAATTTATTCACCACATAAGCAAACTTTAACAAGTTTTCGGTAATAAAGTCGGCCCGCTTTGAGCAATAAAGTATTATTTGAATCAGTTCTTAAAATAAAGTTTAGTCAATGTGGTAACTTACACAAAACAATGAGTCCATTATTCAATCATATTTATTTCATGACGTTAAATGCGTCGAAGCATTTTTAGACGATCATTTCGAAAATGCTTTCGAAGCTGGGCTTTAGTATCGTAATAGGGAAGCACTGACTTATAATTATTACGTCGTATATATTTAAAATTTGATATCATTTTGTTTTCAGAAATACCACTTTGTTTATGGAAGTTACGTAGTTTTTTATTATTTATTTCTTGCTTTAATCTCAACACACCCAATGTTCGTTCAACACTACTGTAAGAGGCGTAGGAGAGATACATTCGACAAAATAGGTCCAAGTCAAGTAACTTATCACTTGTAATTGGAACTAAAATAGTATAATTTTGCATTTCGTAGGCACGGCTCGTTGCATCCAGTGCAACATAATAACTGTTTTTGACTGTAAACGTACACTTATTCTCGATCGCACAGGTCTGCTGCTAACCATTTGTCGGCTAACATGTCATACTCTATTTTAAAAATGGCCCTCATTAGTATAAATTTGTAATGTATATGTAATTACGAGCTTTAGAATAACTTCTACTGCTGATCTTGTATTGTATTAGCATTAATGGTAGTTTGTATGCATTAGGAACGTGAAACTGTAAATACCACAAAAGGTGGTATGCGGCGCTCAGTCAATACCGAATTGGCAATTAACATAGTAATTGCGTTATTCAATTCAACAACAATCATAACAATTTTAAGTTTTCATTATTGAAATGTTTATTTTAATTTCATATCTAATGACAGTAAGTTAACAGAAGGAAATTTTACGCATTTGGATCGATATTTTCAGCAGCCGTCACAGATATACATATGTTCATACATACATATTTATTCAATTGATGTAAAGGGTGCACTCGTAATATTTTTCGTCTGTAGACACTGTCGAAATGTAAAAAAAATAAAAATTTGAATACATTACAATGTTATTGTGGGTTGTCGAGAGTAATTAGTAGATACATATAATAGTATGTAAGTTTAATATAAATAACGCATAACAGTAGAATTATGTCGTATTAATTGTCCACTTAAGATTAATGAATAAAGTATATTTTAAAGTGTAAGTACTCTTGTTGTGTTACTGAGGCTCGGCAAGTCCAGTCATTCTTCGTCTGCAGATTTCTATCTAACTACTAAACACCATGAATTGGTGTAAAAAGGTATGTACGTATTTAAACCGTTCCATCCGCCTACCTAGTTCGTTTCATAATTTGGTTAAACCGTACACTTTCTACTTGATGAATGAGAGTAAAACATAATTTCACGTTCACAGCTTTACTTAGAATCCAGCAAGTTAAATGAGTTGTTTAAAAGTAGAAATTTTTCAAAACGTGCTTGTTATTGGTGTTATTGTATTAAAAGACTCATTGACTAATGTGACTTCAAGCACAATGGACAACAAATTAAAATTCGAAATTGAACTTGTATAGTAAGAGTCGAAAGTTTAAAATACTATTTGTGAAGCTGTGACCATTAGGCTCATAATGGTATATTTGAAAAAAATCAGCAGCCAACTTTTTCGTTTTTCATTTAAAAATTTACTCAAATACTTAATTTCCTGATATCATAATTGCAAAAGAGTAATTACAGTTAAATAACACCCCTGGGTCTTCTTGAGTTGAGCCGTTTGAGGTAATTTTCAAAGATTTGGTTTGTAAATATTGACGGTTATTCCGGCTTTCCTATGCTGTGTTTGCATTTGGAAAAAAGTTCCAATTATATTAACAGTTAGACTATCGCGAGGAACTCACCGCACTTGAAACAGTTTCTCCAACTAGGTGCCCGTGTGCAGTCAATGCAATGTTTCTCATATAATTATCTTCCGACACACAAGCAATAAACCATATTAATTTATTATTCAGAGTTAGGCTGGAGAACAATCTTTAACAATATATTATAATTACGCATTCCTAGCGACTCTTGGTGAGATTATTTTGCTGCTGCAACTGGCGCCGTGCCGCTTGATGCCGCTTTCACACTTCCCTCAGCGGTGCCAGCTCCAGTCAAATCTTGCAATTGCCGCCAGCAGTACTTGGCAAACTGTGCGGGTTACATAATTAAATTGATGCGTTTTCAACACATAGCGGCGTCAGCAATTTGAAAGTTGGACCTTCTTACCGTCACTGCGGGCAGATCGATCTCCTCGTTCGCCGACACCAGTGTCCGGTTTTTCTGCATGAGGCTCCAGCCATAATGTATGCCAATGATGCTTGGGATCATCACAATGGCGACGATGTTGCGCGAGAAAAACGTTTGTTTCGCAGGTCGCATGTTTTTAAAATGTTTATAAACGGTTTTGCCTCCGTATTTTATAATTTGTCTCACTATGTGATTTCAATTACGCGTTCATAGTCATAAAAAAGAAACAAGGAAAAACATAAGATTTTGACGTTTTCGAACAGCTGACATTGAGCGCGTTCGCGATAGCAGCAAGATATCGATATAGAGTTGCCAATAATTTAGAAATTATAAAAAGTATTTAATACGTTATTTCAACAATAGTTTACTTGCTACATTTCGCAACTTAACCCTCTTGCTATTTCTTAAATTTTTTATATATTCTTATTCTATCCCGATGTAGCGGAATTAGTTTGGAAATTAAAGCATTATAAAAATATACTTTACTGTTCCAACGGCACGAGAAATGAGTGGTTAAAACGTGCTGAGGAGAGTTTCCCATATATCCATGTGCCCCGTCTGCTGTCAAAGGTAACGAAATCGCATAGAGGTTGAGTAGTTGTGACCTTACCGTCGTACAAGGGGATATTACAGAGCGGACCTACTTACCACACTTATGAGAGTTGGCTTGGTGTTGCCGATCGACCTGGCTGAAAAAGAGTAGAACTGCCGATTTAGCTGGGTGATAATATGATAAATGCTCATTCAATACTCAAGACGTCTAGAAAAAATCAGCTTGAACTAGTGCACCAGCTGGTGTCCTGCAGCGTTGACTAAACAGGTGTAATATTTGACATTATGTCCAAAGCTGAATTAACTTTCTGAGGTTTTGAGAATTCTTTTCAAGATCCCTGTGCATCGTCCAAATATAATTTTTGTTCAACATAATAACGATCTAACTGGTCGATTACTTGAGATATTTCCCGGTAGGGTATTGCAACCCTGGGTGCAGAGTACTCGTAAATGCAGACAACGAACTTGGGGCTGCTCTGCCAAAGAGTTTTTCGAATCGTATCGCCCACAACGTTTCCAATCATTGATCAACCTTGAGATTACCAACATGTCCGCGTGTGGCCATAAAATGTTCGGCTTTATCCATGCTTTTGGAATATCTTTAGGCCAGTGGCGGATTCAGGGGGTTGAAACCTCCCGAAATATTAGGATCAACTTTAAAACTACATACAAATTAAAAGGCATTTTATAAATATTAAAGAATTACTTTTTGAAAGCCCCACACAATATTTTTCTGAATCCACCCCTGATTGAGGCACTTACGCTAACTTATTAGTTATTAATTGACGCAGTATTTAATTTATTCTGAAAAAATTTAAATCAAGCAGGTACACTCACATTTATAAAAAACATTACATAATTACAAAGATTCTTATTTTAAAGGAAATGTAATTTTATACAACCAATTGAAAGCAACTATTTTTTGTTTATAACAAATATTGTAAGCCCCTTTTTGCCTTTTTATAAGCCTCTGAGTAAAGTAGGAACATCGAAAGTCTGTACACGATCGCAGATTTCCTGAATTCTGTAACATAAAATAGTATATAAACTCCAAGTTTTAATACGAGTAATTTCTCTAATTTGATACACGAAATAAGAAGTGCACAAATGTACGTACGAGAACAGAAAAAAATCGTTATAAGTTTCAAACGTCAGCATTCATAAAAATAACCATTTCGATTTGTAAAAAAAAAACACAAAGTTTTGCATATTTCAAAACGCAGACTGGCCGTGTGTTCAGCGCTGTGTAAGAATTATTGTAGTAACAATTAGTTTACCAATGAGGTCTTGGGCCTTATTGGTTATTGCAGTGAATACTATAACGTAATACCTACTTAAACTGACAAACCTATTTATGTATGTGAACGTTCTTGGGAATATGACAATCAAAAGTTTCCTTCATCAAAGATACTTTACTTTAAAAATGCATTTGCGCGTATTTAGGTGTAAATGAGTGTGAAAATATTATATGTTGCTACAAAACCATGCATACACATAAATATATAATAAATATACATATATATTCGTGCAAGTACACAGTTGTTTCTAACCTGTTGCCTGTCACTCCTCTTAGAAAGGCCTTCCCGAGATTGGAGACTGCGTAATTGTGGAATACGAAAATGTGAACCAGGTAGCCCACATTGAGCGGCAGAATCAATTTGGCAAATGGAATTTCCTTCACGAAAGCGCTGAACGTCCTTGGGTGTTTGTGATTGTGTGGGCCTTCAGGTTGGCTGCCGTAATGCTGCCACGATGCCTGCATGGCCAGCACTAAGGACAGCGTGCAGAAGGTCAGTTTCCCAAGGAAGATGTACGACGCGCCGCTCACAAAAGCGGAAGCGAAATGCTGGACACTGTCGGAGCGACTGCTGAAGTGGCGTGCCAGCGCACACGTCAAGAACTGTAAATCAATAAAAAAAATGCTCGCTCAAGGAAGTTCAGTTCGGGAGCAGTTGCTTACCCTGTATATGCCCACGTAGGAGAGAAAGAACGCGGTCATATTGAAGCGCAACATTTTCAACTTTGAGCCAATATTTCTGACATTTCTTGGCGCCTTGCCCTTCATGATGCCACTTAGTACATCCAACGGAATGCCGTAGAGAAGCATTGACTTTATGCCATCCAGAATGAAGGCTTTGCAGCTCGTGTGTTTGTGCGCACAACCGTTGCAAGAATCTGCTGTCGGTTGGCTTGCTGTCGCAGCAGCATCCAGTGGTGTTGGCTGTATGAACCAGAAGCCGTGGTATGATTTAGCTCGTTTACAATGCAGTATAACAGCGCTGGCGAACATAAATATGGACGTCTGCAACAGCTTCGATTCGATAATTGTTCTCGTGAGTGGAATATCCAGGTGATAGATTAGTGTATCCAATGCCTGTGAATGATGAACATGTACTGTTATGTTATCCATAATTTTGATGTCTGAAGTGTTTGTAAATACAGTCGTGTCTGGATATAGTGAACTAAGTATTGCAAGGCCTGTTCACAGTATTGAGGTTGTTCACTGGATCAACGTTAACATTTTTGCTCAAAAAATCGTTTTATTTGCTCAAAACATACTTTTTATTTTTTCTTGAAATTCCTTTCAAAATTTTGTTTAATATATAGAAACTCCATGTCAAAATATGGGTGTTCACTATATCGAGGTGTTCACTATATAGGGTGTTCACTATACCCAGACACGACTGTAACTATTAGCCAGTAACTAACTCACTTCATGTTTTGTGTTTAATGTAGTCTGCATTTATTGCGCAACATAGGAGGATTCAGATTTCTCACTAAAATTACACGAACTCTGTTCTCGAAAAAAAGTACTCTATATAGACTATGTAACCATATTGCCTAGTTTTAAGTGCTGCACAAAATTAGATCAATAACTGCAACTACCCTTTGTGCATTCATTGTCCAGTTCTAAGCGAAGTTTAAAAGTAGAATCATAAGTCCTATAATCCAAAAGCGGATCCGTATGTTTTAGTTTGAGAGACTACTAGTTGTTGGATCCATTACCTATTATTTATACAACCACGCGCCTGACCCTTTCAGAGGTGAAAAATGTAAAAACAATGTGTCGATTTATTTTCCGTCAAACTCATTTAAAACCTTTTTAAAATTAAATTTTGAAAAATCTTTGGCTATTCGTTTCTTAAAATAGAACCGACTCTTCGAATTTCATACTTGCAGCTTGTAGTCAGTCAGGGCAAACAATTATACTTGAATTTATATCGAAAAGTGAATCATCGTAGACAGCGGTAGACCACCAAACAAAAAATTAGCAAACAATTTTTCGGGAAAGTGAAGTAAAACTATAAAAACATAAAAACGCTACACAGAACTAAAATTCATTTCATTCATTCAAACACATTTTAGCTGAAGATCTTCCCATTCAGTAAGAAAATCAATAAAGTTTAGGAGAGGATTGCCTGATGTATATTTTATAGTTATTGTTAGGGTTTCTATCGTTTTCTATCGTATTCCCTGTGTATTGATGGTAAAATTTCGTACTTACAGCTTGAGAGCAACCAAGAGAGAACAGCTCCACGACTCGCTTTGGGAACAGCCATCCCAATTGAAAGGCAAGGAATGCTGGGATAAATGTTGCCGTATATTTGTGATGTTTTCCCAGAGCCGCTCTTTTACAAATGACCAACCGAGAACAAGAAAAAAGCTCTGGTCACCTAATCAGAAAGCGGGAAAGCTACTCACCTCAGCAGACAGATAATGTAAAATGATAGTGCACCCCCCAGCGATCCGCAAACGACAACTTCCACGTAGCGTTTTAATATTTCCAGCACAGTTTGGCGGTTCAGCTTGCTCGCTTTTAGCGCAAGCGGCGACTGCAAAAAGAAGCGAGCGGTTTATCATTGCACTCTTATCTCGGCGGACGATACGCCTCGTGGTCGACGTACAATTGCCAGTGGCAGAAAGTACTTTGAGCTCGACAACAGGTTGCGACAGCAGTTCAACAGAAACCACTGCGTGCAGCTGCATCCTTGGTGCATTAGCAATTCCGAACACCGTATGCGGTTCAGCGGCGAGTGATATATCTTGCTCAGTGCCACCATTGTAACGATCGGTTGCGCACTGTCCGGCGGTGTAGAGCGACTGATGTGCGACTGAGCTCTTTTGCCACGAGCGTGTTGGCTCGTTAGCTCGTGCTGGCAGCGACTGAGGCATATGGCAAAGAAAGTCGAAGGTCAGCGAAGGAATACATTAAGACGTGCTGTTACCTTTTTGACGTGACGTACTCGGGCGGCAGCACAGTGTGCGCTTCAGTGCAGCAATAATTAAAATTTGCAAGCAACTTTTGATGACGCCAACTATGCTCTGGAGAAGAAGTGCGGCAGTGCGGTCAGTGCGGCGGCAATGCCGGGTGAGTATTTGTAGCGCGCTTTCGAATGGAAACGATGTCACATGCATTTGTGTGTGAATTTGGTTTACTGTGGTCAACACGAACCGGACCACGCACATAGTCACACTTGAAATTAGAAAAAGCATCAGCTGTGGCTTGAGCTGCTACATACATAAGCACATTAATACATACATATACTGAATATGTATAAAATAAAGTTGGTATGAATAGCATTATTGCTAATAACGCCAGCGCCGCCGGCCCATCATTCGCTAAACCAATATCGCACATTGCGCTTTGTATATCAGTTTTGCAAAACAATGGGATTCACTATGCTATATGCATTCGATTTTTCGGTTTTTCCGATTTTTGTTTTTAGTTTATTAATATTTCAATAAAATATCGCGAGCGGTTAAATTACGGTTTTGACATATGTTATTGAATGCAAAGAAGCATTCCAAAACTAAAGCCTTTTTGCAGCTTGGTGCATCTGAGGTATTCGGTTACGTTTCTTTCGCACACAATGATGGGCTTAGCCCCATTCTAGGGTCAGGATCGCAGTCGTGGTCTGACCTTTTCTTTAACTAGGTTGCTTTGCTAGTCAACTTGCTATCTTACCCGCTCGAGTTACCTTATTACTATGGGAGCATTTCTTAAACTTTTGAATACATTCACTTCTTATTCGACATTTGATAATTACAGTATAATCTCGATAATCCGGACAATTAAAAACCGGACACTGGTGTCCGGATTACAGAGTCTACAATAGAAATTGAGTGTCCGGATTACAGAGTCTACAATAGAAATTAGTGTCCGGATTACCGCGTTGTCCGTATTAGCGAGTGTCCGAATTATCGAGATTATACTGTACTTACATGTATCTAAAATGTTTTTTAGTGAACGAATATTTTCGTCTGGGGGAACCATAAGCGTGACATCTCGACAATGCAATTCACAACCATAAATTTAATACAGAATATTATAGGTCAAGGAAAACGAGATTTATAACTGATCCTTAAAAAGTATTTTGGTTCTGAATTCAAGTTTCCTGAATACTGAGGTACGGAAAGTTCGATTTTATGTTTTTATGGGTTCCCCATTGATCAAAATTCGCTTTTATATCGATTACTTTTATATTGGTTAGTGAGGAAAAAAAATACGGCAATGTTTAAAAATACGCTCTCTGTGAAAATCTCCACCGCATTTTTGTAGCTCAAATTTTTTAACAGAAAATATCAAACACCGAGAAACCACGAAATATATTTTAGTATAGTGAAATGTACATTTGAAGGATGAACGGATTTGCGAAGACATCAAATGTGCGGTTGACATTTCAGAGAAGTGAAGGCATCAGTGTCTATCGGTCTGTTACCGACAAATTCGAAAGTACAAAGTTTAATATTTTTCAAAGTAAATTTTTTTTATTAAAACGAAAACTCAGGGGGTTCTCCTTAAAAATGTGTGCACTTTCTGTTGGTTCTAGAAAGTTAAGTGGGGTTTAAAATTAGAGGAGGAACCTGTCATCATTTGACATCAGTTTTACAGCCAAAACGGCGTTGATAGGTAAACATGTTGTTCATAATTTTCCATCCAGTCGCCTTACGATGCTTTCAATCCTATTACTAATGTGGAAAGCACTGAAATGTTTAAAGATAATGATTAACTTTCGACAGCAACAATATCTTTGTAGACAACAAAGTGCCCACTTACTAGTTGTTTGTGACTCCATTAATAATAACCGCGCCCAAGTTGCTGACATAGGGCTTATGCAAAGTGTACGTGTGCACGAGATATCCCATCGATATCGGGTACAGCAGCATTGCAAAGTCGATTTGCTTTACGCGCTCCAGGAATGTGCAATCTCCCTTTTGTGCCTTGAACGTATTCCAATAATTGCCAATGCTAAGCACCATAGCGTACGACAGCAGCGTTATTTTAGGGAAGAGCAGATAGCACGATCCGGCGAGGAAGCTGGCCACCATGTGGTTGAAGTCCGAGTCCGCACCAGCTCTGCGATTGAGATAGCAGTGAACCAACTGCAAAAGGCACGAAATCAACAAACATTCTAGGTGCGATATACAAATGAACATTTGCCTACCCGATAGACGCCCATGTAGTATGCCAGGAAGGCGCCCGATTGCATTTTAAAATTTCTGCATTTGGCCAAAAGTCTAGCGACAAGTCCATGTTTGGCAGCCGGCACTTTGCTCATCACCATTTTAATGGCGTCCAGCGTCAGACCGATGGCCAAGTAGTTGCGCACTCCGCGCGCTATGTGCACGCCGCAACTCTTTTCCGGGTGATTGCATGTGGGCGACTGCACCAGCGGGGCTTCTTCATTGTGCAAAGGTTTCGGTGCTTTCGCTGTGGCCGTCAGCACCCAAAAGCCTCTGAACACTTTGCTACGCGCTGCGTGCAAAATGGAAGCACTGCAGTACATGAATATGGCCGTTTGCAGGATCACAGAGTCTGCTAGAGCTTTGGTGGCTGCGTTTTTGCGCTTTATTATAAATGATTCGATAGTCTGCAAAGTAGTAAATGGCTGGTTAGCGAGGTAGTAATTCGGAATATGCATTTGCTTTGGTTATATGTGTTTGTAGTTACAAAAGTAAGTGAGCAGTAAAACGCTTCGGCCAAAGTTGATAGTGGTAAAGTCTAATGTCGATAAAAGCGTAATTTTTAGAAGAAACGAAAAAAATTGCTATTTAACCCTTTCGCTATTTTGTTGCCATGTGGCAACATGCTACTTTGTGAACGACTGAATCCTCTGTGGTTCAAAGAATAAATGTTTTGTTGGTCCTTAGAATAGTTTGAAGTTTAAGGAAAAATACGAAATTAATAAACTGAATATTTAAGTTTAAAGAAGAGAAGTATACACGTTTTTGGAATAGTATATCTTGACATAGTAAAGGAAGAAGAAGCAGAAAACTTTAGATAACTTTTAACACTTCGTTCAATAATGTGTGTGACTGACACATAGATGGCGGCACTAATATTAAATCAATATTTTTTTCGAAATTGTGAACCTTTTTAGGCTTACTGTCAAATAATTCAATTATATGTCAATTATATGTCAATCCGACCATTAGTTTACAAGTTACAGTGCTTTAAGTGACACTACTTTTGAGTTTTCAAAAAAAATTAATTCAAAGCAATTCCCTGTGCTGATTTATCATTGTTTTTTAATGAAAAAAAATACTGTTCAATGCCAGGAAAGGTTTGAAAAACATTATTCGGACTCTGCTCCATCAAAAAGAACCATTTGTTATTGGTATGCCGAATTCAAACGTGGTCGTACAGACACCGATGACATTCCATCTACTGGACGGCTAAATGACGCTGTTATTCCGGAAAACGTTGAAAAAACACTGAAAATCATTATGTCCGACCGTAAAGTGAAAGTGGGGGAGATTGCTGACATTCTAAAGATATCAGCAGGCAGTGTACACACCATAATACACGAACATTTGGTTATGAAAAAGGTGTTTTCGAAATGGGTGCCGCGTTTGCTCACACCGGAGCAAAAACAACAACGAATCGATGATTCAAAGAGCTGTTTGGACATGTTTACGCGCAACAAGTCGAAGTTTTTGCGTCGGTACATCACAATGGATGAAACATGGATCCACCATTTCACTCCAGAGTCAAATCGGCAGTCTGCTGAGTGGCATGCAACCGGTGAAAGCCGCCCAAAGCGTCCAAAGGCAAAAACATCGGCTGGCAAGGTTATGGCGTCAGTATTTTGGGATGTGCACGGAATAATATTCATCGACTATCTTGAGAAAGGGAAAACAATCAATAGCGACTATTGGATATAGCGTTGTTGGAACGTTTGAAAGAAGAAATCGCGATTAAGCGGCCCCATATGAAGAAGAAAAAAGTGTTGTTTCACCAAGACAATGCACCGTGTCACAAGTCGATGAAAACGATGGCAAAAATGCATGAATTGGGCTTCGAATTGCTTCCTCATCCCCCGTATTCCCCAGATCTGGCCCCCAGCGACTACTGGCTCTTCGTAGACATCAAAAAGATGCTCCGTGGTAAGAGATTTGGCTCAAATGATGAAGTAATCGCCGAAACTAACGCCTATTTTGAAGGCAAAGAAAAATCGTTCTACAAAGGCGGTATCGAAAGATTGGAAAAGCGTTGGAATGATTGTATCTCCCTAAAAGGGGACTATGTTGATGAATAAACACGAATTTTGGCAAAAAAATGTGTTTTAATTAGTTAGTCACACACATTATTGAGTGTTAATTTGGCGTTTTCTTTCAATTTAGATACTTTTTCTTTTTAATTTTGGGTGAAGTAAATGAAGAAATATTCAAATTTTTGTTATGCCTAAAAAGTTTAATGTTTAAGTAATTATTACAGCCACAACTATGTGGTTGCTCTCATAGAAAAACACTCTAAAATACAGGGTCCAAGTATAAAAATTAAAAAATTGCTTATGGAATGTTGCTAATATAAACACATGGAAGCTTAAAACGTAAAATTTAACATTTTAACTTTCTCTAGTAAAAACCTGTAGCGAAAGGATTAAATTTGGTATCCCTAGCTATTTCTGAGATATGACCTTCTGCGTAAAAATAGTTTTGAAGATACATATACCCGGCAGAAATGGGTTTAAAAATGTAATGGAAAGAGCTGGGTTGTGAACCAGGCTGGGTTGTGAACCATTACCGTTATTTCTTTCCCTAATTGACATATCGCCAATCTTTGAACTGTCAAGTTTGTTTTTTGATATGACTCTGCTTTTGTGGTTACACCGAAGTACAAACACGTATTGCTTGTGGTAGCTACAGACATCATGTTTGAAAATCGACTGCGAAAATTTGTATACTTTTTTTAAGTGCTATCCAAGTGACTGATTCCATTGCAAAAAGGTAAGTGTAATACGTGTTTATTCAGGGTTTCGATTCTATTTTATGATCCAATATTTCTTTATGTTGAAATATGTTTGGAAGTGTCGTTATTTTAAAAGTTTCCAAAATAGCGTCGTGGTAGGGCTGAGAACCACTGTTGAAGCTGGGTTATGAACCACCTCTTTCGTACTATATTTGTACTAGCCCGGTCAAATATCGCCGGATATATTAACACAAAGTAATTTTATGTAATTTTACTCGATTTGCGGTGAGTTCACTTGAAGTGGGCCAATGTGAGAACGCGTTCGTAACATTGCGATACCGATTAGGATGAAAATGAAAAAAATTGAACATTTGCATTCATTGCGCTTTTTCAGCTTAAGTGGCGTCATTATAAATTTTTTACCCTCTTGAGGCCTCCTGATTAAATAAATTCTTACACTTATTTGAAAATAATGGGTGTTTTCTTCGTATTTTCCGACTCTAATTGGGATTTTCCAGATGGTTCACAACCCAGCCACTTTTTTGGAACAGCAAAGAATCACGTCCTTAGAAAATTGGATGTAGAGAGTTAAGTTTTAATCAAAACGGTAATCTGTCTTCATAAAAAAGTTGCGTTTTATGTTCACCTTTCAACCTTTTCGATATCTTTATTCTGTGAAAATTTAGAGCCAAAAAACAAAACCCGGTTCACAACCCAGCCCTCTCCCTTACAATTATACGATTGCCCGTGATTGTGTTTAAAATGAAAAAAATCGGAATGTGTTGTATTGAGAGAATCTGTGTGGTCAATGCTTTATGACCCGAGTAAAAAAAATGTCATACATTTTCTAATGACGCATGCTCACAATCGAATGCTCAGAAAACAGCCTACACGCTGAAAAACGCTCTACACCAGAATGTTACGTTATGAAAAATTGTTTCATTTAAACAAGCACTGCTCAGTGCCGAGAAGATGGCTGAATAAGAAATACGAAAAAAGGAAAAGTTTAACCGATTAATCCGTTCTTCCGAAATCGAGAAATATAGCGACTTAGATAACCGATCTTCGTGTTTCAAATTCTGGACAAGGATCGACGCACTTGGGTCTTAAATCTTGAGTTCGAAAGTTTGATGTTTTTTAATCACAAAATACATAGCCAACTCTTGAATTCAAATACTATTCAAAGAATGGCTTTACGAAATATTTAAATTAAACAATTTTCCTTCTACTTTTCAGCTACTGCTGATCTGTTTTAAAATCATAATTTCAAAATTTTTTTATTATTTTTCGAATCGCTTTGAAACATTGCTTGTAAAAAAAATATTGTACTCATTAAAATTTTCGTATTAAACCTGTAAAAGGTTTATTGGAGGCTGAAGTCTCATAAAGAGTATTAAAATATTATGACGAGTTAGTTTGTGATCCTGTACATATGTATATATGCAATTTTCAGACTGTGTAAGAGTGCTTACTACAACTTTTAATGTTATAAAATAACTCATAACGATACGTGTGCCCGAAGAAATAATGAATGCGCATATAATCAGCCTGGCCATGGAATTAATAGGATTTACATTGTGGAGGTTATTCACTGGCTTCTCTAAATTCATATAGGGGAATTTAACAAAATTTTCGCTTTTAAACAAGAAGCACTGTGTACATACACGCGTTTAGGGCAGTCTCACTCGAATATTTCTGATACTTACACATTGGAAAATGCTAGTTTTGAAGAGATGCGCCGTTCGAGAATTGGGCGAGGTAAGTATACATGCTCCTCCAACAATTGACGGAATGAAGAGGAAGGAGTAATATTTGAACTCGCTGAACAGGTGGCTTCGGAAAACAGAGCTTGTGAGTAACCAGCCAACATTTTGTCACTTTTCTTGAAATACGTACCGAAAAAAACATATCATTACCGAAATGGTCCAGCCCGTCAAGGTGCCTTGCAAGACTGTCTCAATGTAATATTTCAGAGTCGATTTCAGGACATCCTTATTGAGCCGACGTATTTTGAGCAAAAGCGGCAGCTGCAATTGTAGGATTCTGGTGAGGCGCTCTGACTGAAGACACGTTGCCGCCCGACTACGTCAACTTTCAACTTACGAACACAATGGGCGCGAAATATTTCACGTTCGACCAAAAGAATTTGTAGGTGTTTCTGATGGCATTCACGGTACACGTGCCCGGGTGCAGCACATCGTTGCAGCACTGTCCGCTCTGTAACGCTGTCTTGAAGAGCTTACTCGCCGCCGCCATTATTGCTCGAGTTGACTTTGTGTTCTGGCCGCACGATTTGCACGAGTGACTCCCAAGCACTGATCAAGCCGGTGGGCTGTGCGTATTTTCGGCGCTTTCCCTGACTTGGAACGCAGGCATACGTGTGTACTGCAGTCGATCGGAAAGCTCTGTGCCAATATGCAATTGAAATGTTCCCTTGCTTACATATTCATTACCGCACGAGCGGCGGACATGCATTCGTTTAACATTTAAAACACCGACCACTACTTGGGAAAATAAATTTGTTTGAAAACACACATGTAGAAAAGGGAATTTTTATATTTGTTACGGGTTTAGAAATGCATTGTACTAAAATATATTAAGTATATGTATGCCAATTGAAGTGAGTTGATTGAGTTTTAGAGCGTGTTGCGTTGCTTAGTCGACCTCCTCCACCGTTGGACCGGTGCGTGCGCCCTGCGCATTCTTGTTGCTGGCATCACCGCCGCCGGCGCCATGCATCTTTCCCATTATGGGACCGCACACGCGCTGGCACTCTTTTAGGTGATCTTCGAACTCTTCCTTCTCGGCCAATGTGTTTGCGTCAAGCCACGACATTTCCGATGCGCATTTGTCACGAACTGCAGACTTGTCCGACTCGGTCAGCTTGCCCTCAGGTGCATCTTCAACAGCCTGGAAAAAGTATAACGATTGATGTAAATTTATATTTTACAGAAAAATCGACTCGAATGACGTGAAACTGAGGAAATCTATTTCAACCTGCCTTTGTACAATACAGGGTTGATATCTAGATTATGTTCCGTGAAGAACAGACGGGTTGACGAAGCAAGCTAGAATTTTGGGGCGTTTATTCAAGCAGCTTCCTTACTCAATTGTATAGCAGGTGTCTCCCGAGGTGTGGAATTTCCCTTTACATATGTAAATTGATTTTCTGCTGTACATAGCACGTTCCTTGACGACCATCTCAACTAAACATAGAGTTTTTATCTTGACAACCATCAGAACAGTTCATCAGAAAAGTCGTGATGGCCCTTACACTGTCTACTACTACGATGTTTTACCAACAGATTAAATTGTTCCTCTACTCTGTCACTGACTGGCCGTTTGTATGTGAAAAGATAGTTTGTACACTTCCTACACTATCAGTTCACCCACGAATTAAAATGGCTCTCTAAAGACAGACCACAAGGGATTCTTTTGCTTTCTATAGGTTAGGTTAGGTTGTACTGGCTGCCAGCAAGGCCACGCATAGACCCTATTGGGTCCTTAGCGATGCCAGTCGGAGTTACGTTTAAGTGCGATTAAAGTAGTGATTTTTCAGGATGCTCGTTGATCTCACAAACTTCCAGAGAGGTATGACGCCTTGCCTCGAGACCTGTTCTAGTCCTTCAAAGGTCGGTGCTCCTAAGTACGTCAGGCGAGTTCAAGAGATGACGGGGCAATGGCACAGTAGGTGTTCCAGAGTTTCTCTTGCTTTTTGCAATGTGCCATTTTGCAATATCTGCGCCTGACAGTTATTTGCCGTATCAATAGCAAGTGAGTCCTCATCAGCCCTAAGATCAACTCCTAGCTCAAGCTGGTTAAACACTCGTCTACTGGCACGCAACGCCAACACCTCCAAGTGTGAAAGAAAAACTACCAACCGCCGTTCGGAGTCGGCTTTAAACTGTAGGTTCACTCTAGTTCAATTTCCCTTGTTCCCTTAAGAATTTGATTTACAATCTGACTTTACCATCATCATTCGAATCTGTGACTTGCGTACATTATCTTGGATTGCTCACCTGTTTGCAACTGAAGATGTAGCCTTCTAGTGTATTTCTAGCCTGAACCCGTTGTTTCTGCTTTTCGTCCTCATCCTTATACTGTTCGGCATCGGACAACATGCGATCGATTTCGGCCTTTGACAAGCGTCCCTTATCATTGGTGATGGTGATCTTCTCCGATTTGCCGGTACTGTTGTCCTTCGCCGACACATGCAGAATGCCGTCCGCGTTTAGATCGAAGGTTACCTCGATTTTGGGCACACCCCTCGGTGCAGGTGGAATGCCGGTCAGGTTGAATGTGCCGAGCAAATTGTTGTCTTTGGTCATGGCGCGTTCGCCTTCGTACACCTGAATGGTGACAGCGTTTTGGTTGTCGCTGTAAGTGGTGAACGTCTGCTGCTGTTTGCACGGAATGCGCGCATTGCGCTCGATCAATTTGGTCATGACGCCGCCGGCCGTCTCAATGCCCAGGGACAGCGGTGTTACATCGACCAGGAGCACATCTTGGATCTGCGAGCTGCCCACGCCGGTAAGAATGGCCGCCTGCACGGCAGCGCCGTAAGCGACCGCTTCGTCCGGATTGATGGACAAGTTGAGCTGCTTGCCGCAGAAAAAGTCTTGCAGCATTTTTTGGATCTTGGGAATGCGTGTCGAGCCGCCGACCAACACGACGTCATGTATGGCGCCCTTGTCCATTTTGGCGTCGGTGAGAGCGCGTTCCACCGGCAGCAATGTGGAGCGGAACAGATCCATGTTCAGTTCCTCGAAACGGGCGCGCGTAATCTTGGAATAAAAGTCGATGCCCTCGTGCAGAGCGTCGATTTCAATGGTTGCCTCTGTGCTGCTGGACAGTGTGCGCTTGGCGCGTTCGCACGCCGTACGCAAGCGCCGCAGAGCGCGCACATTGCCGGACAGATCGCGCTTGTGCTTGCGCTTGAACTCCTCGACAAAGTGGTTAACCAGGCGATTGTCGAAATCCTCTCCGCCCAGATGCGTGTCGCCGGCGGTGGATTTTACCTCGAACAAAGAGCCCTCGTCGATAGACAGAATGGATACATCAAAAGTGCCGCCGCCCAGATCAAAAATCAACACATTCTTCTCCCCCTTCAGGTTTTTATCAAGGCCGTAGGCCAAGGCGGCTGCTGTCGGTTCGTTGATGATGCGCAGCACATTGAGGCCGGCAATGGAGCCAGCGTCCTTGGTTGCCTGGCGCTGGCTGTCGTTAAAGTAGGCGGGCACGGTGATGACAGCGTCGGTGACCTTACCACCCAGATACACTTCGGCAATTTCGCGCATTTTCGTCAGGACCATCGAGCTGACTTCTTCGGGCGCGAAACGCTTGACCTCGCCCTTGAATTCGACTTCGATTTTGGGCTTGCCGCAGTCATTGATCACTTTAAAAGGCCAGTGCTTCATGTCGTCCTGTATTTTGGGATCGTCAAACTTGCGGCCAATGAGACGCTTCGCATCGAATACTGTGTTCTTCGCATTCATAGCGACCTGAGATGGAAATAAATAAATTGTGTATAGTTATACTTTAGCACGAACTAGTTTTTCAGATGAGTTGAATAAGTTTAATTAACACATAAGTTTAATTTAACACATGAATTGGCTGGACCAAATCTTCCTTTTTTAAAAGAGAGAGAACGATTACGGTGAAATGCTTTATTAGGGGCAGTCTTTATAACCGGACAGCCCTTATTAACGGACGAATTTAATTAAGTTTTCCATACAAATATCATTTCTATAACTGGACACTCTAAAACCATTTCTTATACCAAAACCAAAACCATCTCTTATAAATGGACAAAATTCAAAAATATGTCCAACCAATTTCAAAAAATGTGTTCTATCCTATAATACAAATCCCAGTCTTATTTAAAAATGAACATTTGCAAAACAATCAAAAATTACAAAAAATTACAATCAACCATTACAAAATTTGTTCAACCAAAGCAGTGCTAAAATTTAACGACTTGTACTTTGTATGTACTTTGCCTATACATGTAATACAGATTAACCCATTAGTGTCCAATTTTTTGTTTCGACTTTCGCGCTAATTCCTGAATTTTTATTAAAAGACAAATTCGAATATAAACAACGCAATGAACATGCATCCCACGATATTCGCTTCGCATTCGAAATTTTATCGAAAGCTCGATATATTGTTGCCTTTGAATAATGTGCTCGTTTAAGTAAGTGTTCCCAAATGGGAACATTGTGCGCTAATGGGTTAATTAAATATTCAACTTTCATAAGTTCGTACAAAATATTAAATAAATAAACGAGGAACACTTGAATACAATTTGAACTAATTTTTTGTGCCCCCTTCCCCATAAGCAGACACCTCCCATAACCGGACAAAAACACTGCAACGGTGAGCGTCCGATTATGAGGAATTTCACTGTTATTTGTTTACTTTTATGCATTCTCTGAAATATTACATTGTATTAACTATTGAAGATGTCCCGTTATTAAAATAATCGCCAAATTGTTTGTACACAAGAGTCTGAAAGGGTTAAGTTACCCAAGAGTACATCGATTAGTCCGAACTGCACTTTGTCGTAACATGGCGAAAAGTCACTGATATTAAATTGGCATTTAAAAATATTCCGCTATGAAATCATAAATAAACAAATTTTAAATTTCACATTCCGTGCACTCGCCAGCTATTTTTATACAGCGGCCAGCATGGAAACACTATGCTTGCAGATACATTTGGCAAATTAGACCAGAATATTCCACACATCGTGCGAGTGGCACTGAGCGACTGTGCCACTGAGCAACTTGCGTGAATCACTGCGTCAAACACCCACATAAGCAATAACACTATTTTCCCTCACGCTTCTCTGCTCATTTGATGATACAAATATCAATAATTGGGTTAAAATCACAGGTCGCTGCATTGGAAATGTGTATTGCCTGTAACAAGTGTCGTCTGAAACAGCTGTCGGTCGGTATGTGTGTGTGTAATGGACCCGATTTGGCGAGAAAACATTGTCAACAGTGCAAAGAGCGCGATGCTGTGCCCATACACGGCCACAAACACTTGTTGAAAATGACCAATTTGATACTTTATAAATAATGGTTGACGGCATTTGACATGACGCGAAGCTCGCATTAGGCCAACGCTGTGACAAGTGTGCCATAATTTCCACTCAGAGCTCCATTATCGCCTTTTCTAATGCCGAGTGCTTTGGCCGCACATTGGAGGGTCAAGAAAAACGTCTCTTGTCGGCAATGTGCAATGTGACAATTTGTTAGCTCCAAAAACGATTTAATAAAACTGAAATAATCGCAAAATTGTGCATTTATAAAGAAAGTAATATGTCACAGTTAAGGAAAACCCAGTATGCACAAGAACAAAATTTAACGCGGCTTCATATTGTTTCATGAAAGAACAGAACAATTATTTTGGCAAAAAGTTTATCTATTGCATCAGCACAACACTCCTCAATTCCTTATCTGGTTCATTAAAGTCTAACGTACACGAGATTGCAGCGATCGAGCTGGTCAAAATTGCCATGCTAGGTGTGTTGCTGCCAAAACAGCAAAGATTTTTCTAAAATTCTCTCGTTTTCTTTGAAACCGCACCAAGTTTCAAGCGATTGTGTATTATTTAGGGTTAACTTTTTTTCACATTTCAATCTCATTTTGTCATTCAGAAAGAGGCCGTCATTCCTCTTGGTTCACTTGTATAATTTTACTATTCACTATTCTCATTAGTTCTTAGGCAAAATAAAAATATCTAAAGTCGTTTGACCGCTGTCGAGCGTCGCATCTACCACAGCTGAGTGCTAATATATATTTAATCCTTAATATTCCTATATATTTATATTTACATTTACCCGGCTATGTTTTTATCTGGACTTAAGAATTCTCGTACCGATGTAAATGTTTCAAGATACCTTCAGTAGAGTATTAAGTCTGCACTTAAAAGAAAGCATGACTGCAATTGTGTTCTGATCTCTTAATTTTTTCAAATTTCTTTCTCACAAATTTTGATATTTCCACAAAACTTTATTTCTTTATGAATTTCATTTTTATTCCAACTAAAAGTCATGGCTATTTACATGACATTAAAAATTACAACTATAGCTCGGTTCAGTGCTTTTGATTTGATTTTTTTAAATAACTATTTAATTATGTATTGGAAAAAGGATTCAACACAATTGTCTACCAGATTGCACAATCGCTTGAGATGGATCTCAAAGGGTTAAAAGCATATTGCATAATCTTCCATGGAATCGATGCCTATGGAATCGGTGGTGTTAAATGTTTTATTACAGATGTTAGCATGAAATTTATTTATATTCCTTTTGACTAGTTGCTGATAAAATGTTTTCGACTGATATGATAAATCACTTTGGCACATTTTTTCGCAGCCACCGGAAATTTTCAATTTTCAAAGTAAACACTATTTGATTGCACATAAATTCACCAAATTCGACAAATACTAAATGCCAGCTAACAGTTATGCCACCCAAATTGCCGGCAACAAAGTTATGTGGTAGAATGGTGTACCTGGTTTTTGGCCGCATCTCCAATCAACCGCTCCGTATCGTTGAACGCCACATAGCTGGGCGTTGTGCGATTGCCTTGATCGTTGGCGATAATCTCGACTTTGCTATTCTGCCACACGCCCACGCAGGAGTAGGTCGTGCCCAAGTCAATGCCGATCGCTGGTGCCTTAACCATTCTGGTTTAACTTATGTCTATTTCAATGTATTTAATACGGACGCAGGAGTATTTGTTATGCACTCTTCTTCTAACCAACTGCCCTGAAACGGCTGTTATATGTATATTTCACTTGTTCGCGGATTTGCTGTCGTTACGCCGTTCGAAACGCTTGCACCAGATCGTGCTGGAAGACTGTTGAGTTCTTGAATGCTTCGCTCGATTTTATGCTTTCGAATTGTTTTCGAGTTTGCGTTTTTAGCATTTCAACAGCGATCGTTGCCGTTGATTCACGCGTCTGCGCGCTGCTTGCGTTGGTGAATATTTCGTTGATGAATATTTTGAATATTTGGTTTGTATATTATATATTTTTACTTTTTGTCTCTAATAGAATTGCCGACTATTGGCGAGATTTGCTTCGACACAATACGTATTCTACGTGCAATATGTAAGTATGTACAATATGTGCTCTGCAGTTTGTCTTCTGCCTGATGTTTGCTCCGAATTGCTCTCTCAATCGCCCGCTGGTATGTGCCTGAATACGTACGTGTATTTACGTATGTAAGTATGTTTTATTGAACTCTGTTTATCAAATAATTGTTTCTAGAAAATTTCTTGTTTGCCAATTTTGATTGTTGGAAAATATTTTTAAATTTCTGTATGACTTTCGTTGTGTATAAATAGATTTTCTTTACATTCAGTAGGTTTTGAGTGGGTGGTGGGCAACTACGTCGATCGAACACGAAATAGCTGTCGCCACGCTCCTCGCAGATTAAATAAGAATAGCGCACTACCAGAAATACCATGTTTTCAAACCTACATGTGCCTGCTCTCAGCGCTTTCCCTTCTTCTTCTTTTTTTGTCCATCCGGCCAGGCAAATCCGCGCGTTTTGAGCACGTCCTAGAAGCGCAGACTATTGGTATGTGCATGTGTGTATATGTATGTATTCATACAACTACCGACCTGTACATTGTGGCATACGTAATACGCATTCTCCATGGCGGCGTCATTAAATATATCGCAACCTATAGACTTACTGGCCGGACCTTTCTTCTTGCCACTATCGCCACTCTCCTTCTGCTTATCTTCGGCTTCGCCGCTGCCTGCATTGCTTGACGTCGAATCCTTGCTGTTGCGTTTCTTCTTACCCTTGCCCGCCATATAAAACGATTTTTTAAGCTTTTGTTTTCCAAACTACCACATTATAGTTTGTGCTAAATTTGTAAACTGTTCTATTTCAAGTTTTACGTATGAAAGTATTTAATCGATATTTCCTTAACGACGAGCTAACAAATTTTAGTGGCACACATATTTTATTATTGCACATTGTACTCTGTCATGTTGTATCGGTTCATCCGAAGAAGTTATTGAAATAGTCCGGCCATACAACGGACGTTATCCAATCGATGTAGGACGAAACTCTGGTATAGACACCGGGATATGGACTACGACAGAATGTTCCGTATGATGTTATGCCGATCAAATAGTAGCGCAAACGACGGTGGCGTCTTCGCCGCAGTAAATTCAGCTGCAGTGGGCCGCCAGAATCACCCTGCCGAAAGCAGATATGGGAATAGAATATTTTACTATGGAAGTGTATATAATAAAATATGTATATACTTGTAGTTAGATACATATCTGGAATCATATTGAAGAGTAGCATAAGTCAACATAAGAGAGAATTTAGTTATTGCGTTGAGAGGTTTATAGAAGTCAAGGCACTCAAATCATCCGTTTTTGAAAATCCTATTATCCAATTATGTGCGTTTATTACTTAGCTTTTAGTCTTTTGAAACAAAAATGCATTGGTTAGAGCATCTTATCGGCACATAGTTTTCAAACACTACCTTTCGACTTAAGCTACTATTCCACATAACCACAGATATAATACGGAAAAGATTTTTATTCAAAACTTTTAAAACTTGTACATAGAAAATATAAAACAAAAATACAAAGAGCTAATATGGCGTTCAAACTGACGACTTAAACGTGTTGAATGTGCTTAAACAAGTTAAATGAACAAAACCAGTTCGAAAACCTGTTTATTCACAAGCAATTGTTGTTGGAAATTTAACGTGTTAAATCATTTAGCATGTTTTGAAACGAGGTTGTATCCGAAAGCTTTCTATGAAAAAGCTTTTTTACCAACGAAACACAAATATTCATGTATGAAACACATCCCTTAAAATTCAGCTGTCATTTTATCAAAACAAAACCATACAAAAATTGAAAAATTTGAAATGAATGAAAAAAATTGTTTTGCTCGCACTACTTTCATTCCATTCATCGCCTTTTTATGGCATCTGAATACAAGGCGTCTAATATTTGGACGAAGGTGAGTATTTTGCCGTGGATTGTGAAATATGCGCCAATATTTCGCTTGAATCATGCTCGCAGCACTTCAGTTCACAAAAATATTTTTTGTGTTTTGTAAATAAACAGCTGTCAAATTGAGCCTCATTGAGCAGTCTGGACGGTCGTCTTCAACAAAAAGCTCTTTTTACTTAAATTAGTTTAAATGAGTCAGTTTGAACGCCAGATAAGCGATTGAGTCAGAAACCTGTCAATACGTTTATTTAATCTGCTCTCTCACAGTCCTGTAGTTCGTTCCGACATCCCACCCCTCCATAATGAAATATCCCGCGATTTTTGGTTAAACCGTTAGAGTTCGGCATATCGTCGTATAAACTGCAAAACCGCGTATACGGCATTAGTGTCAAAAATGAGATTTGGTTCTCGAAAGCTCCCAAATGCCGAGCACTGTCGATCAAAACAGCTTCTCAAGAGTAAATATTCTGAGATTTGGAAGCGGTATAATACGCGGTATTGTATGTTTTTAATTATTTTTATATTCCCTCGTTTAAAGAACGTCTCGTTAAGTGGGCTTACGAATATAAAGGAACAACAACATTGAAAGTAATTAAACCAATTTTTTTATTGAGTCTTACACAGCGTTTTTCGTAAACTAGTGGCATTCAAAGAACAAAATCACAATGAAATGTGGGCAATGCACAAAAGGATAAAGAATCTTGCACCACAATGAATTGAGCCAACAATGCTTTTGTTCATAAAGATTTAATTATTTTTTAAATTTAATTTTTGGTATCTTCCAGTAGTAAATATGCCAGCAAAATAAGAAATTTGCTAATGGAACGGCGTTTGCAAGTGATCCGCAAGATTGTCAATAATTAGATTTCCTTTTACGCGAAAGGTAATAATTTTGTTTAGAAAATACTCTACAAAGCTGACTAAAACGAAGTTTATGCGCGAAAATATCGAATGGTCTTGAAATATCATAAAACTGTTTTTATGTTATCCTGCAAAACTATACGTGATTTGGCAGTTTAAACGACGATATGTTTGTGCTTGTTATACTACAGTTAGTACGCACGTTTATACTCACCTCAGTAGCGCACGCAGGATTTTATTTCGGGGAGGGTTTTGTGTAAATTTTTTGAGAACTTTGAAATAGAATACAATTTAGATGTAGACAATTTTTCTCTTTCAGTTGATACCCATAAAAAAATATTTGACATGTGTAGATAGGTCCTTAAAATTTTAAAGTCCTTTGGGTCCGAAATTGAAAAACTGACTATGGCAAGTAGCTAGAAATGACCTCTAGTTTCGGCAAAACAACAATTTTTCGCATGGTTTAATATATGTAAAGTTGTTGTTTTCTTTCGATTTTATTGATGTTAGGCTAAATATTTGCACAAATAACACTGTGCGACAAAAATGAAAAAATTTTTTCACACTGAAAAAAATCCGTATGAGCGTGAAACTAGAGACCAAACATAATAGTACTGCGTACTCAGTTTTTCATTTCTACATCCTTTGTTCTTTTAAAAGGACTTCAAAATTTTGAAGGGAATAAAAAATAAAAAAAATATAAAAAATACTTAGCCTCATTAAAATATGGCGTTATGTATATCAAATGAAAGAGAAAAAGCTCAAGAATTTAAATAAAATTTATCTTTTATCTATTTGTATAAAAAGGACATGAAAAAGGTCCTTTGAAAATTTTAATCCTTTATATCCTTGAAAATTTATAACGAATTTTCTTAAAAAGTAGGTATGTTTAAACCCAAAATCTCCTTGATCACGTGTCAAAATTTCATTATTCTCGCTTCTTTGATTTTGTATCTTTTTTATTATTTAAAATACTGATACGCAAATAAATTAGAAATTTTGTACTTCATTAGACTTGCAGCTCCCACCTTTTTTTTAATAACTTTCGAACAAATAAAACTAGAGTAATGAAATTTTGACACGTGATCAACGAGATTTTGGGTTCTAACATACTTACTTTTCAAGAAAATTCGTTAGAAATTTTCAAGGATATAAAGGATTGAAATTTTCAAAGGACCTTTTTCATGTCCTTTTTTTACAAATAGATAAAAAATCAATATAATTTAAATTCTTTAGCTTTTCCTCTTTCATTTGATATACATATCGCCATATTTTAACGAGGCTAAGTATTTTTTATATTTTTTTTATTTTTTATCCCCTTCAAAATTTTGAAGTCCTTTTAAAAGGACAAAGGATGTAGAAATGAAAAACTGAATACGCAGTATTACTATGTTTGGTCTCTAGTTTCACGCCCATATGGATTTTTTCCAGTGTGAAAAATGCTGTCGCACAGTGTAATATATCTTTCATCTTAGAATTTAAAACCAAAGAAGATAATTTATTTTATCTTAAAAAAAAACATTCGAAAATTTAAGATTTTTGAAAATGGTCGTAAAATTCACTATTTTAAAAGTTTTATCGTCAGTAATCTCTCGAAATCTCATCTGATTTGGAAAATCAGTATATCTCTGGAAAGGCTCAGGTATTATCTTCTGATCGACGGACAGTTTGTGTAAGTCGGATGATTCGTTTACGATCGAAAACGGTACTTACAAAAATGTTTTGATATTCAGTTCAAGCCCAAAGTTAGTCTCGAAAACACATTTATTTTTTGGTGCATTTTTTGTGTCGAGTAGCGTTTTTGATGATTGCATATTGATGATTGATATATATGCGACGGTTGTAAATTAAATTTATGTAATAGCTTACAGATATTTGGGGGGTTGTAAACCCCTCCCCTGTGTGCGCCACTGACTCACCTGACAAGTGTCGCGATTCTTCTCAAAGTCTTTGGCACATATCTGAGTGTCGACTATACCAAAAGGTGCGTTTTCATCTGCCGGTAAACTCGCGTTGCACTGATGCCAAGGGACCACAGACAAGTCCAGTTCCGTCAAGACGTTAGTAGGCGCCTTCGCGAAACTTGTCGATCCATAGCCCATGGTGTAGACTTTGTCATACGGTATTTCATCGCTAACCCACAGACGTATGGGACGCACAAAGTAGGTGTAACTGAAAGTTAAAAAATTAGGTAGTTCGACGCTTTGCAGTTTACCAATATTCTTGGTCACACTACATTGATGCAACTTACACGATAGGCCTGTCGAGCAGTATGATAGCAATGTCGTGATAGTGCATGGTCGAATTGTAGGCAGGATGCAGCATTACCTCCGCCACGCGCCTGCGCTGCGGCATGTTGTCGTAATCGAATTCCTTCAGTTTTATGTCGCCGATCTTCACCACGTCCGGTATTTGCCTATGGGAATTATAACAAATAAATTCGTAATAAGTTAAGAATCAGCCCGCAAGCGTGACGGAACCTACCCACTGAAGTAGCAGCAGTGAGCTGCGGTTAAAACGAACAGTTCGCTGATCAGACTCCCACCGCATTTAAATTCGATATCGTGCGAAGCGGTGCGAAAGCCGAGGGCAGCCTGTAACACAAGTCAGTGATTAATAACCCACGGTAACACACGGTTCGTTTACGTTTGGCTGTGGCCAGATCCCTATGTATTTTCACCCATTTACCTGCATAAATTGTCATTTGTGAGGCGATTTTACGTGAGTGCTTATTCTTAGATACGTTGCTGCTAGTTCTTTAAGAGTCAATTGTGAGCGCATGTGTTCAACATAACTTTAGTTCTATGTTTTATGATTATAAAATGATTATGAATCGTTGGAAACTAAAACAAATGTGGTCGACTCTTGATCGTTGTCGGCAAACCGGGTTTAGATGAATGAGCAGATGAAATGCTCGAATTACAAAGGGATCAGACTCATCTGCTATAAACACAATGTATGAATTTTTTGGTTCTGATTTTTATACAAAACGATAAGTAATATAATTTTAGGAAAGGCTAGAAAATTTCAAGTCACCGACATAATTGCAAGCCAATTTAACACTAGAAAGACCGCACGTTTGTCATGCCCACAAAGACTACACGCTTATAACTCGAAAAGTACACATTGGATTTGGGTAATTGTAATTGTAGAACTAATTGTAGAATCCGATAAAAAATAAAAGTCATCAAAGCAAAATTTGAAATACTAAAGAAAATACAGAAATACATTTAAAAATGAAAAGCCGTCAAAATGACCGCAATGGTCTTTCTAGCAATCAATCAAAGCCGAATATGGTTTGGTCGGATTCATGTGCTAATCGGAGGGTTAAATGGAATTTCTAATTGGAATGCTAATTTAAGTTTTTATACATAGATGCGGATGTGTGTGTCTAATGTTGTGGCTCGCGCTACAGTACGCGCGGGAAGCCGGTTTTCAGTTTGTTTTTAACTAATGTAATTAAATACCATTATGTTTTTGGCAAATATAATATTATTCTATAGGTTGGGAGAAAATTTTCCCCTTTCTCACCATATGTGGATATTGTCCTGGCGCAACGATGGACCTGCCATTGAAATCATCGTGTATTTCGTCCATTTCGGCTCTGGCATCGTAGTCATTGCCGTCAGCTCGACTGTCGATATCCTTGTAAACTGAAGCGAAGTTACGATACAAGTTGGGGTTTGGCCGATGAGGGTAATACCCATTCCCATAGCCAACGTGATTACCAAAATCCTGGGCGCCATATCCGGCATCACCAAACCCGGGACCATTGAAACGCGGACTTTCAAATCCAGGGCCCTCGAATCCTTGCCTTTCGTATCCTGTTGCGCCAAATGCACCTCTGAAATCAGGACCACTAGTGGTGGCTGTAGCGGTTGCCACTGCAGATGCCGCTGCCACTGGCCCAACTGTTTGGGGCTGTCTATATTGTGGCCGTGCTAACTGCTGAGTCAACACTGGCTGCTGGGCTCGAGCTGGAAGCGAAGGCCGAGCTGGCTGCTGGAGTCGAGCTGGTTGCTGAGGCCGAGCTGGCTGCTGGAGTTGAGCTGGATACGCGAGCCGAGCTGGCTGCTGGAGTCGAGCTGGTTGCTGAGGCCGCGCTGGCTGGTGAGGTCGAGCCGGCTGCTGAGGCCGCTGGGGACGTTGTGCATACACTGCGACTGCGGCTGCTTGAGCTCGAATTGGACGGACGTTTTGGAAGCGTCTTTGATGAACAGATGCTGGTCGCACTTGACGCACAGTTTGCACTTGCGACTGCCGTTGGGCAGTTCGTGCTGCTTGAGGCGCATAGCCTGTCACCGCTCGATGAGGAGAACTTTGCACTCTCCTATTGGCGTTTGATCTGGGCAGCGCCGCTGACCGGCCATAACTGTTACGAGTATGCGGGATGTTTCGATACTGCGAGGTTACACTAACTATATGAACACTAATAATTGCAAGAACAAGTGCTACGTAAACATTAAATTTCATGCTAAAGATGGGAAGAGACAATGATAATCTCGAATATTGTTGGTTCGAACGCGTTCAAATGTTTAACTGCGACTATTTTCATGGATATGAGGAGAAGAGTGTGCTAGCGCTTCTACCTTGTCTTCTCTACTAATTCTTTATGATTTAAATTTTGAATTTAAAATTGGCTTTGCATGAAAGCATTTCAGGTGCTTAAACCTAAGACTACTCAAATTAATTCCAATAGTATGATTGTATTATGTGTAGTATTTTGCACAGTTGCGAGAAAATTAACATTTTTTTTTTTACTATTTGCAGTAATTAGTCATTGTTTATTCGTTTCCCATTTCGGCAATTTCGTATTGATACTTTCATATAGAAACATTTTGTTAAGAATACGAATTGAGAGTTTTTAAAACGTTGGTATAGCACAGCGACTGTGCACGGCTATTAGTTACTTATTTATATCAGTTAATAAACATTGCTGGTTTTTTAGACTTTTGTTAAACTAGATAACGACTAAATACTATACATATGAACCCTATTCGCAATCTTGAACATTTGAGATTGCAAATCAGTGCAATAGGAAACCTTTGCCATCAATTGTGAGTAGTCTTTTTCTGTTTAGCTTGCAATATTTGTGGCAAAACACGAAATTTGCTGCTCTTATGAATGCAGCCGGGTACAGCAGGAGTTTTATATTTATGACCTCCGCCCTCCACTTTTTATTTAGATTAATTCTTTTTAATTTCATTATTTTACATGTTTAACAATGTGTTTTTCGCCTTTTTCTTCTCTTTTCATCAACTATCAGTTTTGCAATCCGGTGTTGAATTGGCATAGTAAATATAAACTATTCTAATGCCCCGTTCTGACTATGTCATATATGGTGTCATTTGTAGTCAGTTAAATGAGAACGGGTTGTCATATGGTGTCATTTGCGTTTGCCTGCATGTATGACTACAATTTTCCAATACGAAACGAGAATCAAATGAGAACGATCGAATTTGTGTCGAACGAACGATTTGACTACGTTTGATGAGAAAACAAAAAATGTCAACATGCTGGCAAACTTTGTCATATGTATTTTTCGTCAGTTTTGCCGTGCAATGAGAACGCATTTGACGACATAGGACGAACATGACATATATGGCAGTGTTTGTCGTCAGTGAATATGACACCATATATGACATAGTCAGAACGGGGAAAATTATGCAAGATCGTTTGCGCAAGATTGTGAATAGGGCTTTGATTTAATAGTACATTTCAGCAGTGTTTTGATTCCGTCAAACGGTATACTTTTTACTTCCGTTTCCTTTCCCACGTATAAATCAGGGACAAGCAAGCCTTAATGACGCGTATCACATCCATTTTCAGTCGTAAGTACTCATAAAATATCATATTATTTTGTTTGGTACCAAATTTCCTGTTCATAAATTTCTATTACATGGGTGTGTTTTGAAATGGGCGGACCATGCTGTCAAATGGCACACTAGCAGTACCTGACAGAATGACGGACGGACGACCGATTCGCTTGGTGAACCTGATTGCCTGTACTGGTGTATCTGAATGCCATACGCGACCGCTCGCATCGTTCGAAAAAACTAAGTAACACTAGAATTCCTCACCAATTCAATCCTATATTATTTATTAACTTTTTTTATTTGCTGTTTAGTAAACCTGTTGAATCAAATTTTTGGAAATTCTTTGCTACCTTGCAAAACAATACCACACATTTTAGTTTTGCAAGTAATACACAGATCGATAGATCTGTTTTTATGATCATTATTTCAGGGATTAAACATAAATTTCGCAAAGTTTTACCTTTTTTTATTTGATTTAACCCTCAAAAATTAATAAAAGCCACGGAAGATTTTATTTCAACAAGCAATGTCATAAAGTTATTCACAATAAAAGACCTCGATGGAGTAATTTTGACACCTTTGGGCATTCTAATGTTTATTTCAGCTATTTATCAAAATTTTTGTCACAAATTCATTCCACCGAAGTTCGCCTTTGTTTTTCTCGTTACTGTTGCTGACTTTGCGGAAAGTTTCTTGACTTGCGTTGGGCGAGTATTGCTATTTTTACTTTTGCGACGACGTTCAGCAGTTATGTTTACGTCTTTTGCTGAGCTCTCCGAAAGTCGTAAGATGGTGAGATCGTAAATAACTGTAAACATGTGTTCGCATTGTTATGTAGGCAGTTGACTGATATTTGCATGACATTTCATCACGTGTTCAGTATTTCAATGAAGGATATGTTCGTTTGATGTCAACTCTTCTGCGGCTGTGTGTTTATCGCTCTGGCGACAGTTGTTCAAAAAGAAATATTTTTACTTTGCAACTAATGGCTTTAATTTGTGCGATAATATGGATTCTTGTTTGTAGTTTCTCACTGAAAAATGTAAACGGTACTTTAAAAACATTCACAACCTAACATTAAGCAAGTTTTAATCTTTGCATTTACAGCTTTGGAACAGCCATATGCCTTTCAATACTATCGACGTACCAAGTACACGGAGGCGAAGCTACTCTCGCCATATGCGCCGTCGCGTTTTGTGAACGCTCTAACCACCGAAAAAACCCCCGCGATATTCCCCAACAAATTGAGTGCCAATGACGCTGACGTTAATGTTGCTGAGGCGGTTAGAATGCCACCGAACAATCCAGCGCCAATGCTACATCCTAATCCGTTCGTAAATAAAGCCGGTTTAAAAATTCAATTTGCCGGAAAGAAAAAATTGCCAGATCGTATTCCAAGTGAGCTAAAAGCCCCGCTGCTTCGCGATGAGGGCTCGTTTTGCCGACGTAGTTTTGACGGCCGTAGCGGCTACTGCGTTCTGGCATATCACTGCTTGCATGTGATGCGGGATTATCGGGTACACGGCACCAAAATAGACGTGTGCACTTACCGGCGAAATATTCCGGTAGTGTGCTGCCCGTTGAAGGACAAACATTCCGAAGAGCAGAGGATTAGCGCAAAAAGTGAGTGGAAGTAATTGGCGATTGTTGTGGATAAAGTGCTAAATTCATTCGTAGTTATATAAATTATTGACTGAGAGTTATTTGTATTACATTGCCAGAGTGCCACGAGTATCATGACTCCTTAAGTGGAATCCGGCTCGATATACCTCGTGTATTCTCCGGTAAACTCTGTGTGCCCAGCGTTCCATTGATTGTTGGTGGCGAAGTAACCAATACTGGAGACTATCCACACATGGTAATTTAACTAGAACAGATCGAACATTATTGCATTCGAATACACATTAATGCCTCACTAAGGCGGCTCTGGGCTGGACTCAAAGTGAGAATGACATAAAATGGGGTTGCGGGGGCACCTTGATTAGCGAGGTATTTGTACTAACTGCAGCTCACTGTGCTACTTCTGGCGAGTAAAAATGAATTTAAAGTTTCTTAAGATTATAATCTAAGTTTTAAGCTTTGTTTCCAGAAATCCACCGAATTTGGTGCGACTAGGTACCGGCAGCCTCACAACGAACACATCTGGGAAGCAGGATATCCGAATTTCAATAATAATTCTTCATCCCAAGTACCGCACGGCATTGTATTATCACGACATCGCTCTTCTCAAACTTGCTGATCGTGCCCACTTCTCGCACTTGGTGCGTCCGGCATGTCTGTGGCAGATGCGTGACATGGACATTCGTACCGCTGTGGCGGCAGGCTGGGGCCGCACACAGTTTCTCGGTTCAAAATCTGATGACCTACGCAAAGTTGACCTCAACCTGATTGATCAGAACTTTTGCAAGCAGCTGTATCGTAGAGAACGCCGTCTGCCACGCGGCATTATCGACGCACAGTTCTGTGCTGGCCGCTTGGAGGGCGGTAAAGACACTTGCCAGGGCGATTCAGGAGGACCACTGCATGCTGAGCTGCCCGAATTCAAGTGTGTCAAGTTCGTGGTGGGCATCACATCGTTTGGCAAATTTTGTGCTGCTAAGAATTCTCCCGGAGTTTACACGAAAATCTACGCATACCTAGATTGGATAGAAAGAATTGTCTTCCCCAATTAAGCAGAGGCCTTTGCCCAACTCGATTGGCTTTTTATTTTGCACATACCATAGAAATAGAAATACATACCTACAAATAGATATTTGATACTTAAACATATTTGACTTATATTAAATAGACATTCACATTATTTGGAGTATAAAAATTGTGTGTAATACATTATTTACTTTCACCAAACTATATCCTCGATCCAGTCGATATAGTTCGAGAGTTTAGTATAAACACTCGGATGCCCGTTGGCACAACCTTGGCCGAAAGATGTAATACCAACAACGTATGGAATGACAGTATCCTCACTGGGAAGTTTCATTAGCAGCGGTCCGCCAGAATCACCCTTAATGAAATAAAATATTAGGACAAATTTGTTGCTTTGACATTTATTGCATTGCACCTGGCACGTGTCCATGTTGCCCTGAGGATCGCCAGCACAAATTTGGCCCGCCCCAATCCCATTTGGCAGTTTCTTTTGCGATGCATACGATTCATTGCAGTCATGATTGGAAACTACGTTCAAGGTGACCTTCAGTAGAGACTTTGAAGTAGGGCCGGCTAAAAGCATGATCAGTAAGTATTGATCCTATTGGGCAATAGTCTTAGTTTACAGCTCACCAAATTTTGTACGCCCATAACCAGTGGCTATCAGCGATTGTTGTGGGACAATTTCTGTTGGCCATATGCAAGCTGGATGTTTTCTAAAACAAATAATAATTTCGATTGACACAATCTTTCGATTAAATAAATTTATGAATTTCTAATGTGTGTTTATTTAGTCGTATGAGTACATTAAGACTTGGGCTGGTATTTATGAATAAATGTGTCTAAAATATATATAGATTAGGTGTATAAGGCATATATATATTAGTAAAATGTACACTAACACCTAAAATTTGGGCAATTATGAGAAAATTCTTCCAGTAAATGTAAGGTGAATGGTAAATAAGTTCGCTTTTACTGGGGCGGACTTGTTTCTTTAAACTTTTTAAATTGATAAAACTTTACGTAGGATATCGTTTAGGTTTCGCTTTAGATTTTTTTTCACCGACATCCAGTTTAGTTCAAATTCAAATAATTTCAATAAAATGTATGAATTAAAATTGGTGCACTTGTAAATAATGAAATATCTTGCGGTGTTTATTCTCAATTTATTGGCAGATTTAACAACATGGAATACATATTTTTATTAACAATAGAAGAGCATTGTTGTTTTTTATAAACATGATTTAATACTTCACGAGGTGAGTTGGAAAAAGTTTGTGAATGATTTTAATCAGCGACCGGAAATAACAGTTATTTATGAAAACTATGAAATATACATTTCTTTTCGCACGTAGCATCAAATTTGGCAATAAACTTTTTTTGTCATTTTTATGGAAAAATGGAAATATAAGAATTATTTTTCATTTATATTTAAAAAATTCTTAGATAACAATTATTATTGATTTTTTTCAAAATGGTCCACAAATTACCGTTTTTTTTTTTAATTTTTATTTTAGTTGTCGAACGATAACAATTATTGGTGACTTTTATTTAAAAAAGTTATCAATAAAAATCCATCAGTGACTTATTTTTTTAGTCATCAATAAAAATCAGAAAGTGACTTATTTATAAAGACCATCAATAAAAATCACTCAATGATGTTGATTTTTTTTAAGTTCTCAATAAAAAACATTCAGTGACTTATATTTACAAAAGTCATCAATAAAAATAATTCAATAACTTTTTTAAGTCATGTATAATAAACATTCGGTGACTTTGTTTTGTAAAAGTCATCAATCAAAATCATTCAGTAACTTTAATTTTTCAAGTCGCAATACAAAAGTTATTTTCATTAATGCATGCAAATGTTATGACTCTTCCAGAAAACAGAATGGTTAAGTCAGGTCTTGTTGAGTCCATCAAAAATATATACATTTCGATATTTAATGAAAATTACTTTCATATTTCGACTTAAAAAATAAAAGTCACTGAATGATTTTTATTGATGACTTAAAAACAAGTCACCAATAGCACTGATCGACAGCAAAATGGCTTTTCTGGTTTTGACATAATAGGCGTGTCACTTTTTCGGATTTTCCCTGACTTTTTTCACGCTTGGGATTATAATTTCTGAACCAATAAACCGGTTGACAACATTTTCACTTTGTGGCATTAACCACACCTTCTTGGCTTCTTTTCCAATATAATTTATTTTTATAAGTTTTACAATTCCGTGGTAATTGAACCTTAAAGTCGGAAAATATGGAATTTCATGGTGTTTTCTTTAATCGTCAAAAACATACAAACTTTTCGTAACTCAATTAGGAACTGATGTCCAAAGCAGAAAAGCCGACCAAAAAAATTAAAAATTTCGAAACTTGTTGCCCTGTGTAATTGTTATCATAGAACAACTAAAATAACAATCGAAAAACCTGTTATTTGTGGATTAATAAGAAAAAAATTTAAATTAAAAGTTTAAAAGAAAAAAATTTGTTGAGTCATTGAATGAAACATTGATTTTTATAATGAAACTATTAACTGTTACGGTCCCTGATTTAAATAGTTTCAAGTCGATTTTCCGGTACTAATACATCTGCACAATTGTGGGTGTATTATATGTGTATGTAATTATTTATAATAAAATCCCGCGAACAGGAAAACATTTGAGGTTTGTGTGCACGCAAGTGAGAATATCAACGAATGCAATAGCACGCAAGGAAAGCGACATAAATCATTTGGGGGAAAACTGTCAACATGTTACACGAGGGTTTTGTAAGAGAAATTTCCTTTTATTTTTCCGCTTACTCATAGCGTAACGTCGAACATACGAAGATCGCAGAAATGTTCAAGTGACTTACCGTGATTTTTTGGCCAACTTTATTACTGCAACATCATTGTAAAGTGACTCGGCTTCGTAGTGGGGATGTTGTATGATTTTCTTAATTTGTATTATCTCTGCTCGGTTTTCATCTAAATCTCCGCCACCTAGACGCACAACTGACGGGGGCTCCCTGCGGTTGTTAATCAAAACGATGAGAAAAATTCGACTTTTTGTTCAATTAATGAAGAAGCGAAAGCTTGCAAAGCGAGTGATTGCTACGTTTTTTGTGAATAATATATATTGTATTTATATACATATGTGTGTATGTATGTATGCGTTCATATTTATACATATGTGGCTAATTGAAAATCTTACCCGCCGTACGAAGTACAGTGCGCAGCAGTTAAAACAAATTTCTTCGCGATCAGCACACAGCCGCAATTGTAGGCAATCTCTTTGGAAGAGCGCGAGGACGTCTTCCAGCCCAAGGCGCACTGCAAATAAGTTGAGAGTTGCGCATGTTTTTTATGCTTCTGAGGCATAACACGTGGACTCACCATATACGGAAATTCGTTGCGGCTTGATGCCACTCCACCGACTGCGGCCGTTTGTGAAAGGGTTTTCTTCTGAATCAATTCTTCAACTACTTCAGCGTCGTCGTCATCGATGCAATCGCTTAGTTCCGCGCAGCTCTCGCGCTTCAAACGACGTTTCTTTTGGTAAATGGCGGCACATTCTAAAAGACAGAGTAACAATATTATAACAGAATAGTCTTCTGATGTTTAAGTGTACAGTTTAAAAGTGTTGCACACATATCCATTTATATGCATCATATTTAATTGATTTTAAAAATTGATTTTTTTTTCACAAAAATCTAAAAATTCGAAACCATCGATTTCTTTAGAAATGTTTTCACTCTTCAGTCTTTCTAAAATTTGATTCAATTCCGAATATATGCAGATGTCTGTCATGAATAAGATCACAAAGTTACATTGGTGTTTGCCTTACCTTTCTGAGACACGCGATTGTCGGTGCGGCTTAGGTCGTACGCCGGCTCAGTCAACGATGCTATTTGCGTTGGCGATTCCTGATTGTGGTGCGGGCAGCAGACGAAATTTCCGTAGTTGGTGTGGTAGCAAGGCACCGGATGAGTTCCGAATGTCTGCCAGGCCGCTACTGCGGTTGGACACAGGTGGAAAAGCTCACAACGTCCGTGCCGTTGGCGACTTGGCATAAAACAATTCCCGAAGGCGTCAACCATTGCCAAAGCGGGTGGTTGATTGTCGTCGGATTGCTGGTGTCGCCTATGCTTTGCTCCAACTGCTCAAATTAAGTCCCAGTAAAATATTTATGTATTTTTCAATTAAAAACTGAACTTCATGTTAATTGCTCACCATTTGTCGAATGCAGCAGTACAATTATAATTAAGCCGATAAATGCGTCTTGAGCGATCATTTTTAAATTTTGTGCCGCGGCTGTCCGTTCGGTCCCGGCTTCTTTTTGCGAATGTTGAGAGCGACGCATTGCTTTTTGGGTGATACCCCCACAGTATAAAGCACACTTGGTAATTACTTTTTGCAGATCGCACACGAGTAGAAGTGTTTGCGTATAGATATCTTAATTTGAAGATCATAACAATAGCAAAGAAACGTCGTGGTATGAAAACGCTTGTGTATTTGTACATATGTGTTCAATCGGCTTTTGGTCATTGTGATCTGGAAATCCACTCATCTCCCAATTCAATGCCATCATCACACAAAATATTGACTTGAAATGAACTGAAACTTTTATACATTCATATTTACATTTTGATTACGTTTAGTTTGGTATTGCTTGACTTTGGTGAGGTTTGAGGTGCGATTATTGGTTAAATGAAAGTCATCATACAACTTTATCAATTTCCGAACAACTTCAAAACGGTTAACTATATTTAGTACATATTATTACTTATCCCTGAAATTTTCAAAAATTACTCCAAATGTAAAAGTAAAAAGAAGAAAACATTTTTTAAAAGATTATAAATAAGGCTTTTTGACGTTTCGTTTCGTTTTGCTTATGCCAACAGTTCAGTGAAAGAAGCAACGCACAGTTGTGCGTTTGATCTATGTAAAATATTTTTTATTCACGAAAAAGTATTTAAAGTTTGCTATATAACCTTTGTACAAAATCTTCAATTTCCAAAATCGATCTAACAGGAATTTATTTTCCAGCTGGAAACGTGGGCACTGCAAAGTCTACATTGCCTTTATATAAACACATTTTACTGGCGCATCTGTAAATATACCATATACTAAATATCTGTAATTGTTTTCTTAATAATATGACAAAGGTTTAAATTGCATAAAAACTTTTTATTGATATAAACAAAAATTTGTTGGCCTCTCCCCTTATACTTGACTTTTATTTTTATTAATACAGATTATTTAAAGTTAACAAAATCTTTGATATTTGATAAATGGGTAATTATTAATTGGATGATCAAATATTGAAATACATGTATATGAAATGAATACATTGGGTATGAATACGAAGGAACGTCTATTCCAGTGATTTTAATAATGTTTTACGGCCAAGTAAAAAGTATAATTTAATTTAAAAAAAATGCCCCACCTTGTCTCAGGTAATATAATTCAGTAATTGGGGCGATTCTAGCTCATTTAATATTAACTGCTACGTCAAACTAGAAATTGCTATTATTGCTAATATAAACTTTATAGTGTAATTAATTAAAAAAACAATATGAATTTTTAAAATAGAAGTAAATTGTGAAGTTTCAATATGGTAACACTGGCTTTCATTCGAGTGGAACCACTTTTTCTATCACGTTTCAGACTGCTGATTAACGTTCCACTACTCGTTCTTGCCGGTTGCACAGTGTGTGTAGGGTGTGTTGATGTTATTTAGATAGTGAATTTGTGAATAAAAATTAGCCAAATATATATTTGGCTCAGTGCTATTGCATACAGAGAATTGTTACCATTCAGTTCCCGCAATTGCAGCTTGTTCGGTTCTCTCGCGATACTTTTGAAACGCAATAATTCCACGTTAACTTCATATATATACATAGAATTTTCTGAAAGGAAAACAGTTTTGCAAAAACTGCATCGATAATCAATGAAAATCTTGAATGGTAATTACAATTTGTGTATGCACAATAGAGCTCACCTGTTGATTTGTTTTGCTTTCGGCAACATTCATTTTAAGGTAAAGAGTTGCGAATTTCATCACGATCCACAAGAACGGAGCCCGACGAAGGGTATACCAAAGTAGAAGACAAAAAATTCGCGCGCTTCCGCCGCAAAGTCGCAAGATGATTGAGGAAATCAGCAACAGCAGCGCCAGCAGCAATCCTGTTGGCATTACGATGGTTTCCGATAAGCTAATTAATGCCGGGTGGGCAGCAGATTCCGCCAAGTTGCAACGAGCGTATGGTGACCATAGTTGCGTTGTCTTTTTGCAGGAACGAAGTGCAGGCTCAAAACACGCAGCAATGTCAAATTGTGACAATGGATTTGAAACCGCAATCTATACTTATACAACACTTCCAGCAACAGCCGTACGTCCAACAGGTTCAACCGTCACAGATTATGGTGTTTGGATGCAATCGCAGTAATGAGGGAATCTCCCACGCAGTGCAACTGAATTCAGCTGAATATTCCCACAGCTTTGTAATCAAGTAAGTATGAAGTATTGCTACTTCATAAAATTTGTATTCTGCTTCCAGCCCGTTCTGGCACCTGAGCCGAACTGTTGGTTCGAAACCTCGGTTCATATTCCGCAATGGTTTCGAAGATGGCCTAGGGTGAATTTAATCGTAGATTTGCTCAACCTCAAGAATATAATTTTAATCAAACACGCGCTGCTATTAACAGTATAGAATCCTACAGAATAACTTACATCAAACATAAAGGGCAACATTCAGGACAAATATTAAATAATCGATATGAATGAAATCTTTAATTGGATTGAGATAGGTTGGTGTAGCAGTTCACTTAAATGTTTGTGGTGCGCATATAGCGGTTCCTTAGAAAAATCTATTTATTAACATGAAAACGTTTCTTGGAAAATCAAAGTTTCGTTTAAAAAATGTAATATTTTGCGGCATATGTAAAAATATGAAAAACATTAGGATAAAATTGAGTTTCGTTGTTCAGTTAGGCATCAGTCGATATGCCACTATCATAGAAATTCAAAATGCAGATAACATTTTCCTCATCGTTTTACAAATACTGTGCGGTTCATAATTTAACAAGGAAGTTTTTTCATTCTTTCGCTATATTTTTGGCATTTGGGTTGCAAAAGTATCCTTATTTTAAAGTTTCTGTTCGATATCGAACTAAAAAAAGTGGTTCTAATTATTTGCCATACACCGGTTTAGGCTGTATAGTTGACATTTAGTGTTTCAATCTTTCCAACAACAAAAATACTCCGTTTGTGTTTAATAAAAAATATTGGACATTTTCATATATTGTTTGATTTCACGGCAAGTTAAACGACTGTATATACAAATTTAAAGATAAACATTTGAACTTTTGGCGCTGCTGAACGGGCAACTTCAAGTTAACGGACATTTTGCAATTGCATTTTTCCTAATATGCCCTAGCGAACACCGGATGGTGGCAACACTGCCATTGTTACTGACAAGCAGCTGTGCATGTGGAACGTAAATGGGATATTTCGTGGAAATGCCCTTGATTTCTATGGTAGTTTGTGTAGTTGTGACTTTTTACTTTGTGGTTTGTTCGTTGCTGTTTTTCAATTGTGTAAAATAAACATTTTGTATAGCCTGTTTCTGGTGTTTGGTTGTGCTTGATTGAAACGAGCGTTGATCTCGGTTGTTAGGCTAGTGATCCAGTCGCAGTTGCGAGTATGTCGTGGCACAAAATCAGGTAAATAGAAGTGAAGATGTGCCTTGGCTGGGTCACAAATTGGTGTGGGTAGTTTTGCGAAACACTTTGCGAGTGGTGAGGAATGTTGTTTACTTGCCGGTGGTACTTTTGTTTATAATATTTGACGTTATTATGTAGCAATTGACAACTGAAATGTGTAATGTAACTTGGCATTTTTGCAGCGAGTATTCGTCCAGTTCCAATCAAAATAATATAGACGCCGTGATGAGCGAAGCTGTCAACACGTCGAACACTTCCATTCCCTCGCCGGAGTGCACCAATCCAGACGCGGAAATTCTGTAGGTGCTTTCTGTTTAGTTGAGCTTGAACTTTCGATTGTTGAGCCGTTTGTAAAGTATTTGTTTCTTGCTTGCAGACCCAATGATGACCCCTACACATACTTGCAGGAATTAAATGTGAGTCGTAACATCAACTTTTGCATTTTAGTTCTTTTTTAACTAAGATGTGTGTTTTTATTTGCAGTCGGACAATCTGATGCAGTTCAGTCAGGTAAAGACTTCGCTTGAAAGTTTACTTCAGGGAGAAACGTAAAGTTAGATCGCTTTGTATTATGATGAGTAGAAAACTGGTGACAGCCGAGAGTACCTGTTGAAAGGCATCATTAAGAGTTAGTTCTGGTTCGAATGCAAAGTACAGCGGTTCCCAAAGTATGAACCCTTAGTCGCAGATAATTGTGTGAAAGTACAAACGAATTTGATGATCCGTGTAATACTTAATTGAGTTGTGCGAATTTTCTTCAATGTAAACATATTTAAAGCGTATAGAAGCAACTGCTGTCGTAACTGTTCTTAAAATAGCTTTTAACCCTATAATTTCTCGATTGTTTACCGAATCTTTCAAGTGTAACTTTTTCAACTTCACAGAGCTTTGCAAGCAGAAACAGTTACTACTTGTTTAAACTTAGCAGAGCAGACTTTGGGAGCTTTGTTTCACCTGACATCAAACATACATTATGTATTAGCGAAACGTTTATCTCCAGCAGGCCTAGCGGTTGAATTTTGTATTTTGTCATAAAAATATGCAAAGAGAATGCCTCCACGGACTGCTTAAAACGTACGTCTGCATGCAGTAATGTGATGCTCTGCAAAATTATACCCGTTTCTTGAACCTGCAAAGACAAGATTTGATCATTTCTGCGTGATCTCCTACAGTCACATACTGTAGTAATGTTTTCATTGCATATATTAGCCTCAAGCACAATCTCGCTCAGCGATACGATTAGAAAAATGGAATTTGTCAGCGCATTGAACACGTCGTAGGTCTCTTCGTTGATAAGCGTGTCCGCAATGGCCAGGTACTGCGTAAAGAATCCCGACGTAATGCCAAATAGATTGCACAGCAACGAGCATATGAACGGCACCGACATCAGCTGCACATACTCAGTTGTCTGCTTGCATATGATTGCGTACCTCTGAGCTAACACGTCCACCTTGTCCGCTAGATCGCAGAAGCGCTGCATGCGGTAGTAGGGTTTTTGCAGCTGCATTTGCAATCCCGTTTGCATGCAGTTCACCTCGTTGGTGATTTCTTGTAGGCGTAAATTTAATGCGCCGATCAGCATCCTGCATATGACCAGCGCACTGAAAAAGCAATTAGGTAAAATACTGGCTAGCACCATGGGCAGCAGCGTGTACAACGTCCACAGTAGATTGCGTTCGGGATCGTTACGTATTTGCTGCAGCAGCAACGTAAGTTCAACAACCAACGGGAAGAGTATTGCCTTCACAGCCACCAGCAACACGGACGAAAAAGCGAGCGAAGTGCTAACTTCAAAGTAGACGATGTTGTCGAAGAGACTGACATTGTTCAGAAGGCGCACTAGTGCTCGGCACAGCACAAAGGCGGTAACATAGTTAATGATGGAGGCGGTGATGTTCAAGTACGAGTACAATTTGATGGCATCCTTCAAGTCGAATTGATTTGTGAGAAAATCGTTCAGCATGTCTTTGCCGTAGATGAACGTAAACGAGATAACCACTGCCAAGGAATATGCGACCATGAAATAGGAGTTGGCAAAACGCCGTTGTTGCGTCGAATAGACGTGCGATGTCAGACCGAATACGCTCAGGCTGGCCACCATGCAACCGAGCATCAGCTTGATCACACGCATGTCGTCGAACTGCTTTAGTTAGGGCAGAATATTGTCAAATTTTGAATTGGACCGGTTAAGCTTTGTTGTTAATTGTAGGGAATTTCAACGAGAAATGCAGTCTTCGACGTTATGCTTAAAATATTTTTCAGGAAGAATATTGTGGTGTGTGCGTTGATAAATCATGCGTTTTCTATTGGCGTCCATTAATTGCCATTTAATTGAGCTGTCTTATCAATTCGAATAATCGACACATGCGTTTTAACATATGTCGCGATTGCATAAATTGTAAGCAGTGCTGCTATACGAAAGGGTTATATATGAGAAAAAGGTTTGTTGTGAATTGGTTGAAATTGAATCCATTTGCCCGTTTATGTGTTTACGTTTTTTATTTCCGTTCCGCATATACATAAAAGTAGTCAATATTAAGTAGTCACTTCTTATGTTCGGAAATAGATTTCATTGATGGTTTAGTATTTCTCCATATAATTTCGTCTTCAATGTGTTTTTTGTCATATGTTGTGCATTTTTTTTAATTTTTCATTATACTCGCCATCGTGAATGTTTCCGTTTTAGAATTTCAATTCAGTTTTTGGACTGAAAGGAAATGTAAAACAAAACTTTTACAGAATTTTTTGTAAATGCCTAATTGATAATATAAAAGCGGCTACTGAACGTGGTTGTCAATAAAACCGAAAAATTACCAGACTCCATTCGACAATCTTCAAAGCTTTGCTAACGTGCCTGTCGATACCCCGTCGGTAAAAAAATTGTTATTTATTGCTTTGTTCTTGGAAAAAACTTGCAGACTGAGCGTAAGAAAGATTTTGATAGAAATGCTCTCGGATAGAGAGAAAAGTAGATGAACAGAAAACCATTACAAATTATCGAGAAGACAACAACTGATTTATCTAACTTTATCTAGCTACCTTGTTCCGTAAAAAATAACCCAAGTTTTTGAAGTAATGACAGTTGAAAAGTTCGCCACTCTTATTTTGGCATATAAAAAGTAAACAAATAGGGGAATTCTTTGTAAGGTGCCACAACATAGCTTTTTTGCGCATACCTCGTTAGAAAATTAACGTATGGCCAATGTTAATATACCGTTGGAAAGAGGGTGGATGAGCTATGATCCAAGGTTGAACTTCGTTTGAATTTTTCGTAAATACGAATTTGACAGCCAATTCCCAAAGTGTTCAAAATCGACACCCTAAAATTTTTTCATGTAAAGTAAAAACGTTAAGTAAAAACCGCTAAAAACTTAAAAATCTCAAGTAAAAATGCATGATTTAGAAAATGTATGAAAGATTATTGAATATAATTTTAATTAAATATAAACAGACCGAAAGAAAAATGCAAATTGAATGGTAACGAATAAAACGAATAAGGGAAATTAATAAACAAAACTGAACTAATTGATTTCTCATGATAAGATTAGAGAAAATTTGACTAAGAACACTTTAAATTCATCTTAGTGACGATTCCGAGCAATAAAATGTAATTTTACCGATAAAGGATCACAAAACAATGAAAAAAAGAGGTGGCACTTTATAAAGAAAAAAATGTGGCACTTAGCATTTTCATTTCATTTGGAAATCATTAAATAATTGTTCTCCTCTTACAATATGCTCGGATATCATTTCGGATTATGAAAAAGCATTAAAAATTAAGTCCAACACTGATATTTACCTTAGTTTTTTACACGTTTTTGATTTATTTTTCACCGCAACAAAAACCTTGTTTTTATTTTTTAGTTTTTTCTTAACATAATTTGGCATTTTTTTTACTCAGACTGTTGCGTCTGTTCACTCAAAAACCACATTAAAATTGATGTTGACATATATACCTTAACCCTTTCAGTCACAATGTCCAATATATTGGACTAAATGACGGTAGGAAATTTTTTGTTTGGACTGCTGGAACGTCGAAATCGAGCAGGGGTGGCACCTTACAGAGAATTCCCCTATATGTTGAAGCTTAACCCGAAAAATTATTCGCGCTGTGTTCTCGAGAAAACCATAGTGAGAAAAGAAAATAAAATATACAAAATGCCTTTCTTGTACCATAACACAAGAAACGCATTTTGTATATTTGTTTTATTTTCTTAATAAGTTAATTCTAGTGTCCGACCGAATTTCGGTTTTTTTTTCTTAATATTCGGCCGAATCCGAACCTTTCTAGTTCAAATAAAAATCTCAATATCAAGAAATTTTTTCAACAAACGAATTTTACTTTAAATATATACTTATTCATAAACACAATTCATTCGTTTTTTAAGAACATAAACATAAAAAAATCAGCCTTATATTCAAAATTAAATAATTTAATTTATATATAAAAAAACATCAAAATTACTCCTCCTTTCACTATACATCTGCTCGGCTGCACTAAGTAGCTGTTCACTCGCTACACAATAAAATGTCAAAAAAATATTCCAGAAAGTTTCGGTTTCGGCCGTTCGTGTATTTTTTGTCCGAAACTGACACCGAAACCTTTTTTTGGGCCGAATCCGAATATTCGGTCGGACACTAGTTAATACATACCAGCGGCGTATTTAGAAAAATATTTCGGGGTGGGGGGTTTCAAAAAGTAATTCTTTAATATTCATACAATGCCTTTTAACTTGTTTGTAGTTTTAAAGTCGATCCTAATATTTGGGGGGGGTTTCAACCCCCCAAAACACCCCCCTGAATCCGCCACTGATACATACTATGTTTTTGTAGTTACCCACCAGACATTTTTTGTTGCCGGCAATAAGAAAACGAGTCGCCCCCGGCAACAAATTGATCGCCGGTAATATCGCCAGCGTGTCGATTTCGTATTTCGATTTCGTAGGAACTCGCCGTGACGAGTCGTTTTCTTATGGCCGTGACGTGTCGTTTTCTTATCGGCTGGACGAATCTTTTTCATATCTAAATACATCATATTGTTTGGGAAATTATAAATTTATAAAATGTCAGTCAGTTTTGGTTGGGATGGAATTTCATTTGCATACAAATATTCAATGTTGCTCGCATTGTTTTGAGCTTGAATCAATGCTGTTGATCAATGAACCGTCGACGAATGAATACAAATGTTTTAAATGCGATCAATCTCCCTGAAATACAAAATATATCAATTCGATATTTCAAAGTCCTGAAAAACAACGTGTTTTCGTGACATGTTGCTAATTTGTCACTGCGGCAATAAATACATACCATGTTTTTGTAGTTATAGTTAAAGTAATTTAGCACACATTCTTACACACACACACATATAGTATGTGAAAGTATTCCTGTATTTAAAACGTGTGCATTTTTGTATTATTATTGCATTGGCCTGTTTTGATGAGTCAATTGTTGACGCTCCTGTGCAAAGCAAAGCTCATTTCACCATATGTAATAATTAGCGTAGTTCTCTCTCGCAGCGGTGACGTTGCCATGACGTTCTTACTCATACACAACAATAACAAATACAACTACGAGACAAAACAAAAATGTTTACAAACATTGCTGAAAGCGTGAATGGGCGATTGAATCTGCTTAGTCAGTCAGTCAGTGTGGACGTTTCGTGTGTGTTTCTCGTATTCAATATTCAAGCGACTTTGGCGCAATGAAGCTATATCATTTTTACAGGCGTTATGTGGGTAAACATATTCAAAATAATATAGTTTAATTTATTTGAAATCTTTCTGTTCGACAGCAATCTGCCATACAGGAGTTGATGCTAAAGGAGCATTTGGACATCAAACCAGTGAGTGCGATATTGCGGCATTTGATTTCGATTCGCCATTTGATTTGTGTAATCTTATTTGTTTATGTAGAATTTGGATGTGCTGCCTACCTTCGAGGAACACGACATTGGCGGCTACAAGTTTTGCTTGAAAATCTGCTCCAAGCGGAAGGGCAAAATAAATTGGGTTTACTCAGAGGCGCTGAATAAGGTCTACATACGTATGAATGAGATCTTCACCGTTGATGCGGTGTACACGCCAAAGCTACCGCTGCAGCAGTTGCGAATACGCGTACTCATGTGCTTTGTAAAGGAAGTTAGCGAGCCGGTGGTGCGTTGCCAGAATCACATCAGCAAGGATACCGGTAAGTCGCATTCTTCATGTATAATTGTTGTTGCATTACTAGAGGTTTTTCTTTTGTATTTGAGTAGAGCCGCATCCAATGAAACGCCACAGTCTGCTGCGTTGTGAGAATCCATCGGCCGAGTATTGTGGTAGCGCTGAAGGTAAAAGCATCAATGATCGTTATTCAATTGTAATTCCGTTGGGCCCGTGCGCCATGCCAAAGGATGACCATTCTATTGCACAGACTATTGCGTTGAAGTTTACATGCCAGAATTCGTGTATTGGCCGCAAAGAGACGAGCATAATTTTTCTGCTGGAGGGCATGAAGTGAGTACAAGTTATTGTTTTACTGTGCTTTGTTGAATATTACGATTTGTTGTTCATATTCTTTGTGCTAACCCTTGAAATACGCACTTAAAACCTTGCGCTTTCAAAAATAGATACTGATTTTTATTAACCATATCGTAAATGAAGCTTTATTTAATCGTACAATATAACATGCTTGCTACAATTGTATTTTCAAAAGCTTAGTTAGTGATCAGAGGTTAATAATTTAGCGATTTCATGTCAGCACATGCAGAGTGTGGCAAATAATTGTGAAATTAATAATCGTTTTCTGTTCTGTGTCTGTTGTAGCGGTGAAATATTATCACAGCGTGTATTTGATGTGAAGATTTGTAGCTGTCCTAAGCGGGACAACGAAGCTGACAAACGCAATAGCACAGCAGTCAAGCGCAAATCGACGGAAGGTAAATGATTATCTATAGACATTCAACGATACGGAGATGATGCAACTTCTTGTAGAACACAATTTTGTCAAGTTCAAGACGGGTTATGTACTGAAAGAATCAATAAGTTGAATGAGTGTAAGCTTAACAAAGATTGAAAGAAAATCACATGAAATGAATTCATGGGGTAACAGCCACTTTCATTTCTCAAATTTCATTTAACTATTGTCCGACCGAAACCACTTTTTTGGGCCGAAACCGAGTTTCGGGTTTTTTTTAATATTCGGCCAAAACCGAAACCGAAACTTTTTAGTTGAAATAAAAATCACCACATCAGGCATCAAAATCACCATTTTTCAACAAACGAAATTTACTTTAAGTAAATAGAGAACAAACAAACAAACATAACATAACATAAATAAATACTTATTAATAAAAGCAATTAATTAATTTTTTTAAAACATAAACATAAAAAAATCAAATCAAAATATTCCAAAAAGTTTCATTTTTTGGCCGAAACTGAAACCGAAACCACTTATTTGGGCCGAAACCGAAACCGAATATTCGGTCGGACACTACATTTAACGCAATTTTCGGTATTTAAAATTAAATTGTTTAAATAATTTTTTGTTTTCATTGCGCTACCGCCATACCAGTTTAGTACATCTTGGTACTTTAAAACACCACACCTTGTTTCAGAACTTTACTATAGTTGCCTTGCAGTTTAGTGTAGTGTTAAGCGTTTAGGTTTTATGATTCACACATATCTTTGTATCGAACATTTCAGATATATTTGCTAGTGAGCCGAAAATGGCAAAAAAAGAAGCAAACAAACAGGTAGCAGGACTTCTTAAAGAGGACCGTAGCAGCAGTGACTTAGACGAGAACAATAGTCAGATGAATGAACTCAAGGGGTACGATATACAGCCCACTCCCAGCGGTGGCTATCGGCTGGTTATGGAACTGGGCAGCAAGGAGTTGGTTCAAAAGACAATGGATTCTGCCTGCGCTATAGTCGCATCGAAAATAGTCGGTGAACCCAATCACGCCCAACGCTTCACCAGAAACTACCGCAAACTAAAACGTTTATATGGTAAGTCGCTGTGTAGCAATTTTCCAACTTTTGGCTGGTCTTTTCTTAAAAATTTGAGTTGTTTTAATTACAGAGAGGACGTTGAAGTTGTGAATTTGCCGAACTTGCAGGAGTTGTCTTGTGGTGCCAACGAACATTACCTTAATTAGTGCTAGTTTTTTTATTTCAGTTTATTATAACAGGAAATGTTTACAAGTTTAAGTTTTTGTTAAGTTTAAGTTTGTGTTAAGTGTATGTCACAGTGATTAACTAGATAGTATATGCATTTATTTCCAGGAGAAATATTTCGCATTTATACAAAACTACATTAAAATGTACATTAATATTCCATTGACAATGCCATTGATTACTATTCATATTTTATTGCAGTTGATTTTGTTTTCATAAATTATACTGTAAACATAACAAACATATCACCGTAATTCTCCACTGTTCTATATATTTTCGGGGTTGCTGATCACGAAAGTTTAATCAGTTTTTCACTTTTAGTGCTACTTATAGTTTGTATATTGCTGGGCTTTGAATGGGCATAACCGAATATATAATTTGATGCTTATAAAAGGATAACTAGTAATACGGCATTTTACCACTAAGATCAGTTTAATCATGGTAATCAATATTTGAACGTAAATAATTCTTGAAATTGCCATGGGCCAAAAAACTGATGGGTTTGGCTTTAGAAAACTGGTTACAGAATCGTGATCATCGACTTTGAAAATCTATGCAACGGTTGAAGGTGCGGGGTTTTGAAGAAGCTTAGAATGCTTGTACAGTGTTAGATTTGTCTCGACAAACTGTGTTGCTTTGGTCTTTCGGAAGTATTTGTATTACAACAATATTTCTGTTCAAGTCAAACATTGAAAATAAACGTCACGTGTCTATTCAAAAAATATTAAAATCAATTAAAAAACTTTCAAAATGCATAATTAAAAAAAACAATTGAATTGAACTGTTTTGTTTAACTGTTAATTTTGTTTATGGTGGTCGGTATTTTCGTTTTGCTAGTTTTGTGAATACATTAAAATTTTCAACACGTTGACTATGAAAAAAGTCTTAAGTACGCTGCGAGATATCAAAGCAATTACCTTTGTGCCTTATTGACAACACACATTTGATATACATAAATTTTTGTTTGCGTCATCTTCATTGTTTGTGCAGATTTGAAGTTCTTGCATTGATATAAATATACATATGCTGTATTTTTGTCTATAAAAAGCTTTCTATCTCTTATACAAGCCAATGAATAAAATTGTAAAAGTTGGCAAAAATAGTTATTGATGGTTTTTGAAATAAATCTATTCACATCAAATTGAATATTCTTATAATTTTAATCTTTTCACATCAAATTGAATATTCTTTTAGTAACGAACAACGACAATGGACATTGAGAAATTAAACTAAAACGGATGCCTTGTAACCGGCAAGGCAACTGCAGAGCAAAGCGATCTAGTCATTTTCGACTACTAATAACCTTTTAATGAATCAATAGTGAACCAATAAATTTGATTTTTTTTAACGCCTCATTTACGGTATTAATATGTATAACAGCCTCAGTTATCTGTGTCGACGCAAAACTTAATTGGTTGGAAAGTTATACAAAGCTATTACGTGTTTATGGTTGAGCGATAAAACAAAGTGCTTCTTATCAACAAGTCTCGGTCTTTTGGAGAAGCAATCAGTGCGAGCACTACAAGTGTAGAATACCGAGTGGTTTCGTTCGTGATTCAACCTGCACGAACTTATAGTCGCAGTGAACTATAAATTTTTCCACCTGCTAATATTTCCAACAGGCAATGGGGGAATGCCGTCGCTTGGTATAAATAGTCAAATTATTTTCCTAAAAAAATGTGCATCATTATCAACACAGGAATGTGCATAGTTGAGAACACAATCTGTAGTGCTTGTAGGTGGGGTATACTTACAGGCGACTTACAATTATCGAAAAATACTCAAAGGGAAACTAAAAATTCTACCTTACTGGAGAAAGAAATGGAACTACTAGCAGTCGTAATAATTTGTTTCCGCCAATGCACAGTGATTCGACTCCATACAACCGCGGGACAAAATGAGAAAGAGTGGTCCGTTCTGCAATTTTCGTCGTTTTTGGTGAGCTATAGCAACGAGTGTGTTGGCTAGATTTTTCAGATTTTACATTTAATCGGTAACGTCAACATTGATTATTCCAAAGAGTAACAGAAATTGTCTTAGGACCCTCTGGTTTTGCAATAAAAACGATAATAATAGATGTATGTTTTGCATTTTTGCAGATTTTATCATTTTTCGTGCTGATTGCATACTTTTAGGCATAAATTAAATAAATTTTGTCGAAAAATACGTGTTAAGACCACTTTTCAAATTGAATTATTTTCTGAGATTGGAAGATAAAGGAGGATGTAATTACATTATCCGACAGAGAAAGAATGCTTCTTAAAATAAAAAAAAATCCAGGAACATACTTTCACATAATTTTTAGATATTTTCCTCTAAGTTTTGCCAATTTTCAGATTTTTAATTTAGAAAAATATTTAGAATCAGAAGTGAAGTAAAAGCCTACGCTTTGCAAATTTTGAGAAAACATTAAAAGCGAAAATGGCCACATCATTTCTTATTCTATATTGAAAGTTTAAGCAACTTCTTGGTAACCATGTATTTTTTAAATTACACAATAGACTAAAAAAAATATGTGTTTACATTTTTTTTGTGAAAAAAGTTTCAACTTTGAGCCTCTTTTGCACAGACACTAATTAATTTTTTGCACAGATTTTTTGGAGTTTTCTTAGTTGGAGTTTTACCTTTCAAATGACATCAAAATCGTTAAATTCTGAGACCATAAATTTTTTGAATTTTGTCTACGGAACGAATTACTGTGCAATGATCGGAAAAATTACTTTGAATTTTATATTTGATTAAAACATTATCGACAAAGTTCTGATTTTAACTGCCGACCGAAAAATATGGATCAGTGTTAATTTTTTTTTTGAGAAAATATTGGGGAAAGATTGATTTTTACTTGTTTTTATAAAACTGCAAGATTTTTCCAAGCAATTGAATTTTGTCTTGCTTGTTTGTTGGTCGCACGGTACTTATACTCCAAAACTAGACGGTCGATTGAGCCGAATCTTTTACGGAATGCTTGCCTTTATTAAATGTTGGTAAAGAACATTGTTTGAATACGATCCGGCAGGTAGGCGTGGCACTTCCCATACAACCTGAATTTTTAATGTGGAATAGCTTTGAATTATAAGTTGGACAGCATTGAATTTTTGTACAGCGTAATGGCTTAGACGTGTCGTTCCAGTGGCAAAAATTTATGGGTGTTGTACAAGGGGCGTGACACTTTTCAAACGATCGAAATGTTTTTTTTTAACTACAGGTCACACAACAATGTGGGTATTGGGCGAGGGAGCACACAACCTAAATTTTTAATGTAGAATAACTTTGGAATTTCAAGTCGGACAGCATTGAAATTTAGTACAGTGTCATGACTTGGTCGTTCTAGTGGTTAAATCGTATTGACGTTGGACAAGGGGCGTGGCAAATTGTTTGTGACTCAAATGTTTCGAGTAACTTTGGAACTGTAAGTCGCACATAAATGAATCTGGGAATCTGCATCCTTCGACTGGAAGACTGGGTTGGGCATTGCATAAAAGGGGCGTAGTACTGCCCATACTATTAAAATTAACATACTTATGTATAATTGTTTGCTCTGACTGGCTGACTGATTGATTGACTGATTCATCACTGCTCAGGCCAAATGGCTAAAGCAACAAATATGAAATTTGAACTGTAGGTACGTTTAAGAAAATAAACTTCCGCTAAGACGGGATTTTTTTTTAAATCGGATAAAGGGGCAAAACCTGAGGTAAAGTGTTGTATGGAAAAACTTGATTTATTGGGTCCAAGGACTTCAAACTTGCGTGCAAAGTCGCGGGGCTCTGCTAGTTTACTATATATTTGATTCGAACATCAATGACTGAGGAGTATTAGATATGTTAACTGTGAATCGAATTTGGAAAATTTAGCTTTTGCCAAATTTTAGTTGTGATTTTATTGTTTAAAGTAATCAATGCGTTTTTATTGAAAACCATCGATCGAAGAAGATATAAACTAAATAGTTTGTCTGTTTTTAACCAAAATCATGGGTGCGGTATCGACTGGTTTCTTCAAATACAAAAGAGCGAGATAGTTTTCAAACTCGTTGGCCCATCTTATATTACGATTCTTTTCGGTTTCTGAATCAATTGAATGTCAAGAATGTTCAGACATGGAGAGAGAGAGACATTTTTCAGAATTCAGGTAATTTGGAAGAAGTAGTAAGTAGTTAAGTAGAATTTTTTTGGCTGTACTTAAGTTTAAGCTGGTGGCGAGGTTGAAAAATAACACTGCACATGCGGCAGTGACTAGTTTAATAGTCTTTGGAAGTGTTCAGCCAATTCTTTCAATCTGAGCCATCGCAATCGACTGGCGGCACATATGCACTGAGCTGGATGCCAATGCACTCTTTGCACTTCTCTCAGCGGCGCAGATTTTAACGGAATTATAACTAGAATCCATATGTATGCACACAGACTTGTATTTATATAGTGAGTTTGCGTCTGAGCGACAGAGAAACTATTTTGTAAATTTAGCATCTTTTCGTCATAATTTCTAGGAGCGCATGCGTGCAGTTGCACGCGTTGTGCGCGCAGCTGCGGCTGCCAGCAACATGTGCAGTGGCAGCATAAACATTACGATTTTCGCGACACACTCGCACATTTTTCGCAAATGAAATTTCAAGCTTCGAGCAGATGTTGCAATTCTGAGCAACGCACTCGCCACACTTGCCGCAGTCACCACATGTGGCATCCGTCCGACGCTGTTCGTTGACCTGGGCCAATGTTTATCGTGTTGCCCGAAATACGATGCAGAACTTGGGCGATTTCCATGTGCTGCGTAGTGATATTTTCGCAGTGATGGCCATTTGTCAATTTCAATTGCGCAAGTTGGCGGCAGCAGTTCGCGATATTTTTTCGGGCATTCAACCCGCCTGCAGCTGGCGTGGCGTGCGCATGCGCGAGCGCAGCTGCAGCGCTACACGCACACTTGTGGCGTGCAGCAAAAGCGTCGGCGCGCAGGGCCAAATGCGGCAAGCGCGTACACTCGCGCGCAAATATGGCGCACAATATGGCCGCGGGCCAGGTGTGTGTCAGCCGGCCGCGAACAGTTGACGGGCGGAAGACCCGTTGTCACCGGTTGCCACCGGTTGCCATTTTCGTTTGTCGGATTTTGTATTATTTAATTGAGTTTGGCTTGTCTTGATGGTTGGTGCGTGACGAGAATAAAATAAAAACAACAAACAAGCATAAGAAATACAGCAAGCGAGCGCTTGAGTCGCACTCAAGAGTGATTGCACTCAACACGCAACCAGTTTGATGTCTCCGAGATATGTTGAGAATGGGCACATACGAGTATGAACATTGCGCCTTACATACATATCTGAAAGTAAAGTCGATAGATCGTGAAAAGTTATCATCGCAGCCGTCTACGCAGCTTTTGTGACTTGCGGTTGTGTTACGCAGCTGCGGTTGTCGGTCTGTCTGTTCTGCTGGCATTTCGATGGGTTGTTCGCATATCTGTTTATAACTTTAAGGCAGCGGCTATCTCATTATTGTTGTCAGCAATGTAATCAGCTTGTTTTCTCAGGTAATTACCTTTATCTACATACATACATATGTACATAAACAAATATGTAGGCAAGTATCTACGGCATACATTCAGGCACAAACAGACATGGAGGTTCGTTGTTTGGGGGGATTGTGCGATAATGAGGTAAATAATTTGATTCACACAGTGGACCATATTGATCGATTATCTATATCGACACTGCCTTGATGGATTAATGAGATTAAGACGGGCTGCAATTTTAAAATTAGCAGATTTATTCTTTTTAAACCAATAGTTTTAAAACACGACATCATCTTTGAACATTTGGTCGAATGAATGCGCTGAACCAGTTTCTGTATTTGTTGATTTGCATTGGCGTTTTCTCGTTCGATGTTGGTTGAATAACATACCGAAAATCTCTGAAGACTTGACGATGGTTCTAAAGAAAAAAATTTCATAGGCACGAAATATAAACTTTCTTAACTAACTTAACCTCACCTAACTTAACCCTTGTATAACTGCTGTGCCCGTTTTGAATTGAATGAATTTGGAGCCTCGGTTGTAGAAAAGTAAACCGAGATAGCAAATCCAGGAAGATGCTAGGAAGCAACTAGCACCTTTGCTGATGAAGTTACCAGTTTGAAGTATCCTATATCAGTATCACTACTTGCCTCCAGACGCCTTCGCCTTTTGCGCTCCTTCTCCGTCCTTCCACATTATTGTTAGCGATGTCCCGGCATTTTTTGTGTTTATTTGTTTTTCAATGTTCAACATTTTTCTCAAAGGCAAAAGTTACGTTTTCTCTATACATGTAACTCATACAGAAAAAAAATTAGTTGGTAGCAGAGGTTATAAGAAGAGATGTCGCATATGTTAGTAGAGACATTTTTTGGGTATCGATTTTGCATCTAAGACATCAAAGAGATTCAATTTCGAAATAATCTTTAAAAATTATATTAGCGTATATTTGAGAACGACTTGACTTGACTCAGAACGACTATTTCTTGAGTTTCATTTTATAACACAAAAACAAATCTTTATAGCGTCGACAAAATAACTCAACACACGATTTTAGTTTTGTAACCAATAAATATAATTGAAAAAATAGTGATTATGATTGCGATTATTTAGTTTGACTTATGACAAAGGACACATTACATTACATGACAAAGGAATTGATTTAGTATTTTTGCGACCGTCAAGCAGTTAGAACCTCAGACTAGAGTTGATATGTACGAGTCAAATTTGGTTAAAAAACTTGAAAGAGCCTCTTACTCTTCAAAAGGTTAAATATTACCTTTTGCGACATCTGTGTATATTTTCGCACTGGTTGTTTCGGCTGCTCTTGGTGATTTCATGCCACCGTGCATACCATCGAAGGAATGCAGGTGGACAGGTGAGCAGCGGCCGCTGGAGACAGTTTTCGCGCTTAACTCAAACCACTTTCGGCGCCGCTCACCGCAGTGCACCGTTGCTGCCAATGCTTGTTTGAGCGGGTAACTGAGTGAGTGAGGCGAGTGAGCGTGTTGCGATCTTGCCACAAGGCCAAGAAGACGGCACAAAGCGGGCAACTGGCAAATAGCGTCGCGGAGTAACAATGCACAGCCGAAACAAAAGTCCGAACGATAGCGACGACAAATGGCTGTAAAGTTTTGGCACGGGGAGCAATGTCGCGACTTTGTGCGCGGTTGGCGGCTGCTGTGGTTATGAGCAAAAAACGCTTGAGCGTAAAATCAAAGTAAAAATTGAGTCAAATGAAAATTACACAGAGTAAAACGTACAAAAAACACATAAGCGAACCAAATGCGAACTACGCTTTGAACGTGCGAGATATAAACGCGAGCGGACGGTTGTTTGACTGGTCGTTTGACCGTCTTGGGTGTCAATAGGAAAAAGTCACAAAACTAAGCAGTGGCAAAACAAATTTATAGCTAATACTGCGTAAAGGGAAAACAAAAGTGAAATAGTTATCGCAAATAAAAAGAAGAGAAATCGTGTAGTGCGAGCGACGGAAGTTGGGGGAGCGTGTATCCACCTGGGGCGCTGCGCTGAACAAGTTGTAAATGAGGCGTTGCGACTATCGGCGAGTGTTGGCATTGAATAACGGTAGTTGGAAGCTGCAGCGGCAAGAAGAAGCGGAGACGAAAAGCCAGTGAAATGGTGGAAACTGCCACAACGACGACAATGACACGCACCACCAGCACGGTGCCTGCGCCGGCCACCGTGGCTGTGTCGGCGTCCACCGCTGCCGCGGCGAATGCGAGTGTGCGGCGGAACGACGAAACGACGCGCGGCATCTTCAACCTGAAGGTGGTGGGCTGCTTGCTGCTTCTGCCGCTGATCCTGTTCGCTGTCTTCCTGAAGCATCTGCTCGACTATCTGTTCGGGCTGGGCACGAAAGAAAAGGATGTGAGCGGCAAGGTGGCACTGGTGAGTGCAGCTGATGCGTCCAACTCGGAATCGCAGCGAGTCGATAACGTCATCAACCATGGATGCTTACACATTCAGAGGTGTTTTTGCGCGTCTTCTCATTCAGCGTTGCGAGTCACTTGGGTTTTGAGGCGTGTTGCTGCTGTTTCATTTGCAAGCAAACCTCGCCCGTTTCCGCGCCTGCCAGCTGCAATAAGCCTTACGCGTTTAGCATTGTGAATCGGGTGCGGTCGCGGCAGCGCACTTTTGCTGCCCAACTCTCGCTTTGGCTTATAGAAACATATTTTAAGTGAAAATCTTCAACGCATTCGCCAACGCACTGGCTCTGCGTTTTTGTTGCTTTGTTTTCGTTGCGTTGTGTACATAAATTGTGTTTGTTTTTATAATTAATTTTGTAACCCTATCCGTAACTGCGGTTTGCGCCCTACCTCCTCGTTTCCCTCCCACTCCGGTTCTTACTGTTTGTGTATCTTCGAAATGCTGCAACGGTTTTGTCTACAGTTCCGTTGTTTTCGCTACAAACACAACATTTGTTCAAGCACTGAATTTTTACCAAACGCTCGTCAAGGTCAGACGCGTGTAGAACTTTTTGTTTACCCTCATTCGATTGGCACTTATTGTGGTTGGTATTTTGCTTTCTCGCATTCGCATCTCACAAGCTTCAGTCGAATGCAAAAACTTGTTTCGCGCTGAACATCTCTCAAGCACGCATGCGGCTTAGAATAGAACACAGCAACACGCCCAGCAGTCTCAGCCGCTTCAGTGCCCGATGACGTTCTGCAGCGTTCAGCTTGTACACTTGAGGTGAACAATAGTAGTGCTTGTTGTTGTTGCTGTTGCGCTTCACTGCTGTTGAAGGGTGCGGGCGTGTGTTGGACTTTTGATTTTTGATTGTGCCAATATTTTGTATTGATACACAATTTGCATACCTTGCCGATATTTAACACATTTGTATTTCTATTTGCATATAAGGTGTCGGTCAAGTCTATAGAAAACCTCATGACGGCATTACGCCTTCTTATACCTAAATACGGATATATTTAATACGTGCATATATACAATGCTATACAACAGAGCATACATGTGTACATATATAGACTTATGTACTGGCTTTGTTCTGTTGAGTGTGTGCGTCACCCAGTTGTTATGTGATTTTTTGTCGTGCTTACTTATTGCGCAAAGCTGTAGTAGTTGTTTTTGTTGTTATTTTCGAAAATTTGGCAAGACGTGTTTCAACGTTAGGCTTACGTGATTTTTTTCAATTTCAGTTATCATTAAATACTTTATATACAATGCATGTTATGTCAACATACAAACATACATACAAAGGCAGAAGCTTCTGAACTGAAGCAACTTTAATTGCCGTGAATCGATGCCAGTGTCGTGTTAATCTAATTCTTATACGTACATGTATAAAAAAAAACAAATCAGGGATGAGTCAAAATTAACAAAAAAATATATAAACGCTGAAAAGTTTAAATGTGTGTATGAGAAAATGACTTCTCGACTTTAGTTTAAACTTTGAAACCTAATCGAAAATATATGTACAGTGGACGTCCAATATAACGAATCTTATTTTGTACCCCCAATTTTTTAAATGGGAAAAATTCGTAAAATCGTTCGATGTTTTTTGTTTTAAACCATCCTTCTTAAAGAACTAAGTTTCACCTATTCAGTTTTTAAACAAATATCCTGTTTTATTCTATCATTTTCAAAATACAAATATGGCTATGTGTGTACAGTGAAGAAGTCTTCGATGAAATTTTAATGTAAACAAAAATGATCAGCAATGCATAGAAATATAATCTTAAAATGTTGGTAACTTGACGTAAATTTTGAAAATTTTAACGTAACAAAAACAAAAAAAATTGAGGTACCGTTCACTTGACAAAACCAAAGTTTCATTGTTATTGTACAGAACGTGAATGCTCATATAAAAATAATTCGAAGGGTGAAAAACAAAAATATTCGTTATATCAAATAACAAATTTTACTTTCGTTCGTAATAAGGAACCATCAATGGATAAAATTTGGCCGTACGTTAAATCGAAAACTCGTTAAATGGAAAGTTCGTTATACTGCACGTCTACTGTACTTAGTTAATTAAACGTTATTATGACTAAAGGAAGAATTTGGCGAAATCGACTGATCGGCTGATGCTGCTCACAGTTATGATCTTCAGTGCTTTCTCTTCATTTTGTTTAATTTAATCTTTCTGCTTTGTTTTTGGAGACCTCTTTTCATTTGGTTTTGTATCTCTAGTTTTTAGAAAGCACATTATTGCTTAAATTATTTCGTAATAGGCGAAATTAATTCGTTCATAAATTACCAGGCATTGTTAAATAAATCGCTCAATTTCCTTTTTTTCCAATATTTATATTTGAAGTAGTTCCCCTTTTGATGTAATACCAAGATTGCAGCTTTTCCCAATCTCGAAATCATTTTCATAGACTCTTTGTGGACGGTTCTGCCCAATTTTTTGACACAAAAGCTTCAACACTACTAATTACTACAAACACTACCAAATCTTCTGATCCTCTGCAACGATGTGTGATGTGAGTTCCAGGAACGAATTTGTACTTTGATGCAGTACGAATATTGAAGAAAAGGATAGGCGTCGCTTGATTTTTGGATAACTGTTGACATGTTTGCATGTCAAACTCGAAAACTTATATCTTGTTAGTATGTAGAATGCGGCAGCCGCCGTAGCTCAGCTGGCTAGTACGTTGGGCCGCGAGTCAAGACTCCGCAAGTTCAATACTCCGTTGCGTTAACACCGAAAAAAAAGAAAGAAAGAAGAAGAGGCGGCTGTCCTCCTCGCACGCACAACACGGTTGGTTGCCTTAGTCTCGTAATTGGGCTGTCGTGCCAGTCAAGAAGAAGAAGAAGAAGAAGAAGAAGATGTAGGATGCGTTCTATTGGCACAATCCAACATCTATAAAGACATTTGTTTACGACGCCGATTTTGAAGAAAATGTTGCTAACAACTTGGTTGGCACAATACGCTTAGTACATTAGGGTAGTGTTTCCAAATTACGAAAATATTAAATTTTTTTAAAATAATTTGTTTAACCCCAACAACACGGTACAGGGTTAGGGTCTTACACAAAAGCTCTCTCCATGCGCCTCTGCCTTGCGCGCGCCTCCTCCAGTTGGTCACACCAAGAGAAGATAGGGACTTCCTAAATTGGCCCTTCCATCGGGAGACACGGCCTCCCTCTTCGCCGTTGACCACCAACTGCCGCTTCGAATACCTTCTTCGCCGAAGCTTCATTGTCCATACGGCAGACATGGCCAAGCCAGTGTAGCCGCTGGCTGTTAATTCTCGCTGTGCTGCGTCAAAGTTTTTAAGAGCTCATACAGTTGGTTGGTTGGTTCGTATACGATAGTCGTCGTCAATACGAACAGGGCCGAATATTTTGCGATGTACCTTCCTCTCGAACACCCAAGGGCCGCTGTGCCGTTACGCGACAGTGTCCATGTATAAAATTGCTCTATTTGTTCAACAACATGGCTTAAAAATTCTGAAAGAGTCTAACAACTGGATTAACATTTATTTAAAATGTTTCCAGAAAGCATACCTTTTTAGACTAAATTGGTAGTTTTGATATTGATACGTAGACCTTCCACTGTTAAATCGCTGTCAGGTCAACTGTTTTGAAAATGCAATCAATTAACGGCATTGAATTAACGCCAACCGCAATGAAGTGAATGAGTGACAACTGACTAATAAACTGGCACGTAACCAGACGAAAATTAACTACATAAAAACAGAATGTGGTCAGAGCGGACTGCTTGACGGGTGTGTAGAAAACGAGCAAAAGAATTATTTATTCGATATGTGGAAAAGTGGCCGCGTCGCAACTTGTCAGTGAAATTACAATTACGGCCGATTAAATGGGGCAACAGTCGGGGTCAGCAAAGGTTCCAAAGCCGTCAAATGTCAAAATGTTTATTTACAGTTTTTCATTGTTGTTGCTCTTATTGTTTGGGCATCGCGCTGGCGCATGAGGCAAGTGAAAAAAATTATGAAAACATATGAATGAAATAAAACAAAAACAATGGTAAAAGCGGAAAACGTGGATGGGTGCATTTGACTTTAGTCAACGATGCTCGGAGTCTTTATGGCTGCCATTGAGTTAAATGGGTTGATTGAGTTTGCTGTTGAAATGGCCGGCGGGAGGGAGAACAGCGACTTGCGGTGTGCACGATTTGAGTGCACTCAGCGTCAATTTGGTTGCTCAAAACAATGCAACAATTTAATTGGGTTAAGCTGTTCTTTCTTGGTGCGTTAGCTGCATTTGCAATTGCTTCAGGCATGTGTGGGGTGTGTGTGCGAATGTGAAATTCCGCTCAAATATGACTTCATTGTTATTGAATTAAGGCAATTAGCAGCGGCGACTGTGGCAGTAAACGTTACAAAGGTACAAACATGCACTTCAATGTGAGCAAATTGCGATCACAGCGTCTAGTCAACGTTCGCAGACTTTGACGATGGTTTTTGGAATTGCTCCGATTCACGTTTCACTTGCTGCAATTGTTTTGTATTTGTTTATTATTTATCAACAGGTGACTGGCGCTGGTAATGGCCTTGGCCGGGAAATCGCCATCGAACTGGCTCGAAAAGGCTGCAAACTGGCCATTGTTGATGTCAACTCTAAAGGCTGCTACGAAACGGTTGACCTCATTTCCAAAATACCGAATGCCGTCGCCAAGGCCTATAAGGTGTGTTCATACCTACTGCAAAAGTATTTATATATGAATTCAGCAAAAGCAAAGCTGTCTGCCAAGTTTGTGCTTTAGTCAGTGGCCAATATGGACTTTCGTTTGCGGCCCACTCTTTTTTCTGCAGAGGCTACACACAATTTTTATTACTTTTTTTCGTCTCTTTCCTTTTGTCGCTCTCCATATGGCAACTTCGTATTTAGACGGATGTCTCGTCGCCGCGAGAACTGCAGCTGATGGCAGTTAAGGTGGAGAAAGAACTGGGACCGGTTGAAATATTGATCAACAATGCGTCTCTCATGCCGATGACTTCAACGCCGCATTTGAAGAATGATGAAATCGAGACGATCATTCAGGTCAACTTGGGCTCGTACATTATGGTGCGTCTAAACTGATACTGGCTGTGAGCATTATGCTAATTTATGCATCATTTTCATAGACCACAAAGGAGTTTTTGCCAAAAATGGTGGCCAGAAAGTCGGGACATGTTGTGGCTGTAGCGGCGTTAGCAGGTGAGTTTGAAAATGCCAGCACATACATTCACAAATACATATGCAAGTACAAGTGTGTGTAGGTGTGGATGGATAGTTTTGGCATTTATTTAGCTAACTGAAGATCATAATTGAACATACATAAGTCGCAGCGCTCATATTGATAAATTGGATTCGTCAATTCGCTTCATGTTTGTGATTTCGATTCATTTGATATCGATACAGTTTTAGTTGAATATATTTAATGGAAATAACGGTTTTCATTATTTGTTTAAGGCTTGGTTCCGCTGCCCGGCGCCGGCATTTACACGGCCACCAAGTATGGCATCGTGGGCTTCATGGAGGCGCTGCGCGGCGAACTGCGTCTCTCCGATTGCGACGACGTACGAACCACAGTGGCGAACGCTTATCTAATGAAGACCAGCGGTGACCTGCCACTGCTCAGCGACGCCGGGTACGTACTGCCCGACCTTTCAGCACTCCCGTATTGATGTGTGCCATAAAAAGTTATGCTGCCAACGCGGCTGCGCGCTGAGTGCTGCTGCTGCCGCGGAAAATTGCACAGGAATTCCAGAATCACCTGCTCGCTCGTACTTTGTATTCGTACGCAATCGAAGTGTCGGCACATGTCCGCCGCGGCCGTTGGCAGCGCATAGCATTTTACGGCGCACCCGCCACATACGAGTACTTGTGCAGCGAGCGGCAGAGTGCGCATAATTGATATGTTAATTATTTTATATTGTAATTTTTATGACAATTGCCATCTGTTCCGGCCATATCCTGGAAACCATAATCGCCCCAACGCAACAGCATCTCGGGCAGTTATCCGGGTCTGCCCACGCCATACGTGGCGCAGAAAATCGTCAGAGGCGTGTTGCTCAACGAGCGGATGGTGTACGTGCCGAAAATATTCGCGCTGAACGTGTGGCTGCTCAGGTGGGTGCACGGCGCATTCTTCGATCCGAGTAGCGGCAGCGAGCAGAGTCCAATTCAATTAAGCTGCAACCAAGTGTGGCAAAAAGTGCCACTTTGCAATTATCGCTTAATTGTGTTGCGACTGGTTTTTTTTCTGTGGCTGTCGTTTCTTATGGTTTGCGCTTTTATTGTTTACTGATTTTTGTTTTCGCTTTTGCACAGATTGCTGCCAACCAAGTGGCAGGACTACATGCTGTTGCGCTTTTACCACTTCGATGTTCGGAGCTCGCATTTGTTCTACTGGAAATGAGCAGCGAATGCGGTCGCTAGAGTCGCCACCGCACGCTGGCGCGCGCACTCACACTTTCGATTGCCGGACGGGTGGCGTTGGCGGCGCGCTGTGCACTGCCGCAGCGCTCCACATGTTGCTGCCGGGCTATGCATTTAATGTTTTTCCCCATGTGGATTTTTATATACAAATTGAAAGTCTCTTCTTGTTTCATTCTACATACATACATATATTGCGACTCGTTGCGCTCTTCTCATTAAAGTACAATAAATTATTTTGTATTTAGCTACATTGATAGCCACTTCAAAGGTAGTTGTTACATTTTGCACCAAGTGGTCGCTTTATGGATAATTCGAGTGTAAGTGTTTAAGTTATATTTTCCAATTGGGTTTTATTACATTTATTTTGCTGTTCATTGTTTGAAAGTTGAAAAAAGAGCACGCAAAGCATTATGGCAATTCCCAATTTGGTGCAAATAGCATTGTAGATCTACTATTTCGAAATGAATTTTCATTCAAATGTCTTATACTAAGAATTGTACAGGTATTGGCTCAACAAGTAAACGATATTTTATGTCAGTTGCAGTGACAATTGCGGATGAAAAATTTAAAACCGGTTGAAATATTGATCACTGCTGCATTTGCAGAACGATAAATTGAGACAATTGATTTCTAGACAGAAGTTCACAGTACCATTGACCTATGCAATGCAAACAACTTGCGGCAGCTGTTTTTTGGAGCGTTAGAACATTTTCTAATATTAAGCTGGGTTATATATATGTATATACATGTGTGTATTAACTTTGTCAATCGTTTCATGAACAGACAAATTTATAACGTTTCAGACGCCTCTGTGACGGTGTACAGGAAAATTGAAGGAAATATAGTAAAACTAAGTAATAAAAACGCCTAAATGTCGTTCCATGAGTAGAGGCATCACCTACTATTCATATTCGGTGAAATACAATAGAAAATTAAAGAAAACAAGATATGCGAAAAAGCACTCATACCGCATCAGAGAACTTATCGAAATTTGAACACGGCCTAATTAATGTTGTAAATCGTAGATAGCAAAATGTTGAAAAAAAACGTGGCACAGATAAATAGGTTCAGAAGGCTTCGCATATAGGAGGAGGCTGTGGTGAACTCGCCTTTCAGTGAAATTTTGAATCTACCAGCGTCAACAAGTGATTTCGGCTTTCGATGGTCACGTGATAGTGAAATAGAAATTAAAATTAACCACAACTAAAACAGAAACAAAATGTTTGAGGAATTTTGGCGGCTGAATACGATTTTGTTGGCGCTCGGGAGCGCTGTGCGCGCGGCCGAAATGTTTCGCGAGTGTGACGAGCCTGACAAGGCGGGCACATTTGTGGCGAGCAAGAGCGATTGCGCCAAGTACATTTTTTGCGACGGTGAGAACTCGTTTGAAGGCGAATGTCTGGACGACAACTATTTCAACGAGCAGGCGGGCAATTGTGACGACCGCGCGGCCGTTCTGTGCCCTATTGACGGTGGACAACCCGCCAACAACTATGCAGCCGGTGATAATAGTGGCAGTTCGATTTTCGGCAGCAGCGAGCACAATGAAGGCTTCATCAGTAACGGCCATACGAATAACAATAACGGCGTCATTAGCAACAGTAACAATAACGAAAATAACCAGCACCACAACACAAACTCCAATTGGGCCTTGCAGCATATTTCGGATGGTTTTGGCGCCAGCCCAGGAGTGGATCAAACACCGCAGTGTCCCGTGCAATTTGGCTTCAGCAATCTGATCTTCTTGCCCAGCACCGAGTCGTGTTCGGCCTACTACACCTGCTACAACGGCATCGCCATCCCCATGGCCTGTGCCCCGCACTCGTACTTCGATCCGCAAAGCAGCAGGTGCGAACTGCAGGAGCGCGTTTCGTGCGCGGTGAGTCATCTCCAGTCGACATGTCAATAATTGAGTCAATAACTGTTTTCTCTTCATTCGACATGTGCAGCTCGAACGGCCGCTGAGTCTGAGCTGTCACAAGGGCATCTACGATTTCATACCCCATCCACGCAACTGCGAGTACTACTACTTCTGCTCCGACGGCTACCTCATGATCTTCCAGTGTCCATTCCAGTTCACTTGGCACTATGAGCGGCGCACTTGTGTCCGTCGCTCGCAGGCGAAATGCTTCTCCAGCGTCGTGGCACAAATGACAACATCTCGTGGCGGGAATTGAGACACGCTGCGCTTGTTTTCTTTTCATTCTTCGCGGTACGCAAAATGCTTATCAAATATCGCATGTTTAACGAAGGAGTGTCATTGCGTTGATATTGACGATTACGTTGATGAGTTTGTTGGTTGATGATTTGAAAATTACAAAAGGCGACAACGAACACATTTATCAGTTTCTAATTTTTTGCTTTACATTTTCATATTTCGCCGTAACTAATGTGGATTTATGGAGTTCTATAACAATAAATATATACCTATGCTTAACCTTCTGCCTGTCCCTTGCTCAAAATTACGTTCGCAGTCCTTTGTGGTCAGGATAACCCCAACCAAACGGTAATATAACTTACTGACAAAACGTGAAGAACTGTTACATATAAATCACAAAAAAAGGGGGAAAGCCCCGAAAAGTGTTTTTCTCGATTTGTTATTGGGTTGTAAGCGCGATTAACACTAAATAACACAAGTAGACGAGCGCACAAAACAAACGGTTGAGTTTTTTAACTTCGCCTGGGGTCAAATAGTCCCCAAGGGACAGGCAGAAGGTGAAATATTTAACCTTGTCTAAGTTAGCAACTCTGTAGGTTGGTTAGCTGTTAATCTATCTTCTATTCATCTATCTATCATACATATATATATAAATGAAACTGCCATGTTTGACTGATCATTACTTGAGAACGGCTAGAAGTCACACTGGAAGAATGGGTTGGGCTTTAGATAAGGGGGCGTGGCATCGCCCGCAATATTCATGGACGTTGGACAAGGGGCGTGGCACAGTTTTGGTTGCCCAAATTTCCGCATAACTTTGGAAAAGCAAAGCGAAATGATCATGTCCCTAAAAGTATGCCAACGCAAGTCGTATTCTAAAAGTATGCCGCTGAGAGCATTCCAATTATGCTAATTCCCTTCCTTTCCAGTATCGTCACAATATTATTACGTTCTCAAGATAAATTCGACGGATTTGAGTGACTGCGAAAGCAATTCCTTATCGTTTTGCAGTACATTCTACAATGCCGTAATGACGTTCACCGGGTCTACTAGTAATCAATAAAGACGACTTCTTGAAGTGTTTTCATCAACGCATTTACGAAATGAATCATTTAAATACTGCCCAAAAATATTCAGTTGTTTTAGCCATTTGCAAATTCTGTAAGGACTGGATATCGACGATACGATGATTGAATAATTCGAAGTATGCTGAGATAATGTAATGAAAATACAAGCTATTACTACTGTGATAGTGTGAATGAAAACTCGGTGTTATCGATTTATTTCCTTTCACACTTGGAGGTTTTGCCATTGCCTACCAAGAGCGCACTTGTGCATTTCTTGTAATTCTCAACAGCTTCATGTGGATAGCGATAGAAGTAGACGAGAGTTTTACCAGCCCAAGCTAGGAATCGAACCTAGGGCTTCGGTATGGAAAGCCGGCGGGCTACCCGCTCTGGACTATCGAGGGCGGCAAACCAGGCCGGTTACTCCATGTAATAAGCTACTTTACTACTTTAGCTCTAAATGGAGCTCACTCCGTCTTAAGGGTTAACAGTTTAACCCTGGCAGATCTTGGTCCTTCTGACTGGGCATTGTCGTCTAAGGTAACTCTTTGAAAACAGTCTTGGAGAGGAATAGGTACCCATCTGCAAATTTGGGAGCGAGGTGAAGAAAACTCCCAAGTATGATAGATCACCCTCAGGCCCTTTCCGCTCGGAAAGCGTTGCATTAGGCCGGTAAATGTTCTTTAAACAAGAACATAAAATCAATAATTTAGGATCGTAGGACACTATTTCTACAATATTCATCGATGGCCTAGGACCAACATTGACCCAGTCACATTTGCACTGTTTGTTGCGTTGGGGTCAGAGCCATATCGATGAATACTGAAGAAATAGTGTCCTACGATCATAAATTACACAGTGCAACAAATTAAAAAAAAATTTCGAGGGACAAGGTCAAACCCATCTCATTCGATAGATGATCTCAGTAGATGAAAAAGTGCCAAGGGATTTTTCCCGGAATGTTCGAGTTTTTTTTTTAAATTGAGTTTAAAGATGGCGGCTTGAAGCTTCTTCCCGAAACTTTTAAAACATCATATGTCTTGACTCAAATGTCAGAAAGGAATAATTTTTACGTCAAATGAAAGCTAATGAAATGAAGTCGATGACACAATATCCTTTTTGGAGAAATGTAATGAAAAGTATGAAAATAATTGAATAGCTTGTTTCTTGATGATTCTTTCTTTAGAATATTTTATTATTTTGTTTTCGTTTGCCTCACTTTGATGCTTATGCAAGTTTAAACGTTGGTTTATCTTGGAATTCTGAACGCTGCATTATTCAGCATGCCTAACATTTCGAGAATGCAGGCCGCCAATGACGCCACATTCAATTATTCATATCGCATTGTTGTGATCGACGTTAATTATGCGAAGACTGCAAACCAAAATATTAATAACTTTTCAGCATATGCGGCACACAAACACAGGCTCGCACCAACCCATACAGCCGCACGCGCTGCAAATTAATTTCCATTAACTTTTTGCATAATTTCAATTTATTCCAATTATTTAGCTGATGTACAGGTAATTCTTCTTTTCAACACACTGCACACACACACAAGCACGCATGCAATATTTGCAACATATGTGCGCATTAAAAATGCAATCGCGCAGGATTTCGCGGCAGCCGCTGCCAGCACCACAGGCCGCAATGAGCTCTCAAGTGTACGCGTGTATGCTCAACGGGTTAATTTCGATCGCTTAATGCAAATTTAAAAAGCTTAACACCGCCGCTTGATACCGCAACCGACAGCGCTGCCGGGGCAATTCCGCTGTCAACGACTGCTTGCTTTTTTATTTTCTCCGCTTCCAACTCATACATTATGAAAAATTCATAATTCTCAATTAGGCAGCCGGTGCGTGTATACGGCCACAGACACACACTACCTGATTGAGGGTGGGAAATAAGATGGAGACGAGGTGAGCCTGCGAAATCCTGGAATCATAATGTGAAAATTATGAACGCCGCTGCCTGCCGGCTTTGCGGCGTTGGGGGATTGTAGGCGAAATAGAGGGTCGAGGCGTGCATTATAAATGTTGCACATCATTTAACGTGCGGCATTCGTTGTTGACAATAATTCTGGTTCCTTTTTCTGTGGTGACAACTCGCTGTCCTCTTCCCCTCAATCCACTTCACGCTCACACCCACATACATGTTGGTTGTGTGGTGGAAGGGTGTGAGAAAAAAAATAAAAATAAAAAGTCGGTGTGAGGAGAATGAAATGCCGTTTGCATTAAACTGCAAACTGTCAACTGTCATTAACATGAAATCCAATTCCAGTCGCAACGCGCGAGCGACGCCGACACTGGCTGCGGGCGGCTGCTGTTGCCGCAGTGTTTGTCGTTATGTTGCTGATTGCGTTGACAACGTTGCAATGTGGCAGCGTTTTTCGGTGTTGTTTTTTCTTGCAGTTGCTTTTGTGTAAATTAAAATTTTAATTATCATAAATTAAATGCGCAGCCAGAGTGGTGCGATTTATTGGCCAAGTTGCACTCGGCCGGTGTGGTAAGCTTTTTAATCCTTTGTGGGCTAATGTGGTGTTGCAAGGGGTTACACGTAGACTAAATTTTTTGGAACACTTTGTGTCGATTGTGCAGTTTTAGTAAGTCAGATGGGAAAAGTTTGTTCTTGATTCTAATATTTTACAACAAAACATTGTTTAACGTTTGCTTTACGTTTTTTTGGTCAGAAGAAATTAAATATATTTTTGTGCTTAATTTTTCTGGCAAAATTAAATTTCATGTTCATGTTTCACAGCACTGTTTAAAAAAATTGTATGCCGAGAAATAAGAGATTCAAAATGGAATGTGAAATGGAAATGGAATGTGCGTGAAATAATATGAGATTATATTGTTTGTACAATGCTAATGAAAGAGGACGTGTTGTTTTTTGGTTGCATTCGAAGACATTATTCAAAAATTGACTCTTTATTGATCAAATCAAAAAAAGTGAAATTTGATAAATTTTGTAATACAGGGTTTTCAGCAAGAGGTGTTAAAGAAAAATGTCATTTTTTGAGATAAATGATCGGATGTTTATTTCATAATAAAGAGGAAGGTATGCCGTTAATAATGAAAAACAACATCAGCCAAATGGCCACCACGGCCACGCTTACAGGACCATATCCTTTTCATGAAATTTTCCATAACCAAATCGCAAAGTGGCTGCCCTATGTCCTCGATAGCCTCGAGAATTCTATCTTTGAGGTCTTGAATCGACGCTGGGCTGTTGGCGTACACCTTATCTTTCACGTGGCCCCAAAGGAAGAAGTCGCAAGGTGTTAAATCACAAGATCTCGGTGGCCAATTGTGATCACCTCTTCCAGAGATAACACGATCCGGAAACTTTTCCCGTAAGCAATGGTTTCGTTGCTTGTGTGGCACGTAGCGCCGTCTTGTTGAAAGTAAACGTTGTCCAGATCAATACCATCCAACTCCGACCACAAAAAATTATTAATCATCTCTCGATAGCGCAATCCATTCACCGTAACTGTTGATCCAACCTCATTTTCGAAAAAGTAAGGTCCAATGAGCCCGCCGGACCATAAACCGCACCAAACAGTCACACGTTGAGAATGAAGAGGCTTCTCAACAATAACTCTTGGGTTTTCCGAGCCCCAGATGCGATAATTTTGCTTGTTGACGTAGCCACCGAGGTGGAAATGGCAGATGAGGCAGTCAAGATGATTTTTCGATGGAATTCCGGATCATTTACATGCATTTCAAGTATCCAATCAGCAAAGACACGACGTTGTTGATGATCGGTCGGCTTGAGTTCTTGTGTTCACTGAACTTTATAAGCCTTAAGACCCAAGTCTTTATGCAAAATACGGTGTAATGACTTTTTTTGAATGCCCAATTCCAAAGAACGATGAGGCAAATGACAAACCTGGGTTTTCTTCAACACTTTGGGCTACAGCAGCAATATTCTCAGTTGTTCTTGAGCGACGTGCACGGGTTCTATTCTTCACATCTCTAACTTGTCCCAACAGCTCGAATTTTTCCACCAATTTCTGTATTGCGGTCCGACTACATTTGCTGAGGACTGCTACAAAATTTACTCGTCTAATAGTATACTCATGTCTGATGTCTGATGTCAACTTGTGGAGATGTCTTCAATATTCACACGAGTAGGCGCGGACTAAGATGATACTCGTACAGCGAGCGAGTATCTTATAACGAGTACCGCCTATAATGTGCTACAGAAATACTGCAAATTAGAGCTTCCAGAGACCCTGGCTATCGACTGATCGAGTTGACATTTAAACGAACATACTTGCGACTGTTTGGGTAAATTTTCAATGTTCGTCGACTTGCTGGCAAACTTGTTTCTGAGTCGACCGATAGTCCCAAGCCCTACGATGCAGAAGATCAAATAGTGCGCGAGCTTCACTCGTTGCCCAATGTTGTCAAAGGGTTAAATTCTTTCAATTTGTTTTTACGGCATTTTCCGCTCGATTAATAAATCATAACTTGATTTCACTCTCATTTTTATGCATTTTGTATCGAGCGATTGTGATGAATAAATTAATCAAAATAAATGCAGTGATGAAAACGTCAATGCAAAATAATGAATAAGTGCGTAATGCGAAGACGGCCGTTAAAACTCGTCTGCGCACACATGCGCCTAGAATGATTCAAACACTCGTACATGTGTGGACTCGCGCGTAGACCCCCTGCACCCCAGATGGTGCAATGGCATTTGCATCAATTGGAAATTACAAAACACATTAAGCAAGTGCGGAATGATTAAGAGGCCCGACAGGAAAAAATCGTGCACACAGTCGAAGAGACAAGAGGAGAGAAAAGGAAAAACAGAAATTAAAAGTGCGACGTAATGGAGAAAAAGATGAAACGATCAAACTGAAATGAAATTTTCAAATACACTTGTCACAAATAGACAGCCACCCCAACGACAGTCGCGTACACGACCAGGCCAGCAGCAACAACAACTACAACTACAACGACAATTGCTTTTTTATAGTCCCCAAAGATACAGAAAGACATACACATAAAGTTGCGCTACCGCAGCGCACATGAACAAATTCTAATTACGATTATGACATTTGGTGCTGGGAGCAGCCGCAAAAGACCCCCAGCACCAGCACCAACACCGGCACTGGAGGCGCATGAGCCAGCTCCATCTGCAATAGTTGACGGCACCTGATGCTGTGCTGATGTTGTTTTTGCTTTCGCTCTGCTATGCTGCTGCCGCTGCTGTTGTTTCTGTTTGTCTCGTTGCTTCGCTTTTATTTACTTGCACAGCGCGGCTCATGCGCAGCCGCCGCTTCTAGCGCCCCAAAATAGCATCTAATTACGCTGAGCGTTGTGTTAGGGTTGCCAGAGTGCGTATTGGGTTGTTGTTGCATTTTAACGGCATTTCTATGTCTTTGACCTGAGCAGCGATACATTGCCGCATACATACACACACACAAACATACGCAGCACATTTACGTGAGTGGGGTGGTTGCGGTTAGTTGATAAATGACTTGGTGGAATTAGGTAATTAAACGGTGCCGTGTGGTTTCAGAGTTTGCCCAATAAAACCGGTTTCGGTGTCGGCCTGCTTAAACCGGTTGTCTTATTGGAATGTGTTTTAAATACCGTTAATTGGAGATTCTATTACTTATAATAAGTTAGGGTGAGTTAACCCTTTCGCTCAATGGTTCCAGGAATTAAATTTATGGTCTTTAAAATAGTTTGATAGTTTTTGAATAGTTTTTAAGTTTACAACAAAGGAATATACATTTTGGAATCTAGATTTCAAAGACTACAAAGACTGAATGTCATATCCGCTGATATCTCGAAAAGTACACATCGGATTTGGTTAATTGTAATTGTAAAACCATAATTGTAGAACTAGTTGTAGAACCCGATAAAAAATAAAAGTCATCAAAGCAAAAGTTGATAGAAATACAAAAGAAAATAGAGATATTTAAAAATGGAAAATCCTCAAAATGACGGCAATTGTCTTTCTAGTGTTAACATTCCCCATTAGAAAGTTGTAGCGAAAAAGTTAATAAGGTTTTGGTTGCTGTTGAGAAAAGTAGAGCTTTTGGTAGTGGTTTTTAATTTATATACGAAAGTGAATTTTTCATTTACTAAACAGAGTTTTAATACCTTGATTGATGGATCTAATAATTTGTTTCATTATTTTATACAAATTTGTTTAGTGTGTGTGAGTGAGTGAGAGTTTGAGTGTGTGAGTATGCCGGACCTGAGACAACTGGTTCCCAAAATTCATTGGTTTTTCAACTGTTTTTGTAAGTCAATTGGGCAACTAGTTGTCCAAGTAAGTAGCTGTCAGCGAATGCAGAAGTCAGTCAGTTCGCGTCTAATCGCTTACGTTCTACGTGCGCGTTAATAGGCGAGAAGACCACATGAAAATAAGAAAGACGAAACAGAGGTGAAATAATCAACAAAATAGGTCTAACACGATCCGTGTGTTACAACGACGACATAGAAATAGTTGCATATTTTGAACATGTCTGTTTCTATGACTAGAGGCTCGATTGATTTGCTCGTTTTGCCTTAACCCTTTCGCTATTTTGTTGCCATATGGCACATTGCTACTTTGACGGCGTCTGAACCCTCTGTGGTTCCAAGAATACATTTTTTGTTGGTCCTTAGAATAGTTTGAAGGTTTAGGAAAAATACGAAATTAATAAACTGAATATTAAAGTTTAAAGAGGAGAAGTATACACGTTTTTGTAATAGTATATCTTGACATAGTAAAGGAAGAAGAAGCAGAAAACTTTAGATATATTTTTAATTTGACGTTTTCTTTCAATTTAGATACTTTTTTTTTAATTTTGGCTGAAGTAAATAAAGAAATATTTAAATTTTCGTTTCGTTTTATGTTTAATCCTTTCAATACTGCGGGTATATATAAGTCCCAGATAATGTTCAAAAATTACTGATGCGAAAAGTATTCGCTTTTAAAGTGTTGGGATGGGACTAAACAGTAGTCTGTTGTCAGTACTTCACAACACGTGGTTTGGTCAACATAACCTAACTAATTCATACTTGGTATGCGTTCAGAAGTGTAAGCGTGCTCTTTGTGCATAAAAAAAAAATTTGAAATTATGTATACATGTTCTTTTACTTATTTACAGCACATTAAATTCAATTATACAGAAATAAAGGGTGATCCAACTAGAGGTACTTTTTTCAATAACCGTTTTTTGACAGATCACGCGTGAGTCGTGTCAAGCTGTCATATTATTTTTGTTCAGTATTGTTTGGCATTTCATCATGGAAAGACTTACGCCTGAAAAACGTTTACAAATCGTTCATCGGTCCATATTTCTTCAAAAATGATGCCGGTGAGAACAGCTAATTTCACGTAATGGGCCGGTCGATTGGCCACCAAGATCGTGTGATATCACACCGTTAGACTTTTTTCTGTGGGGATAAGTAAAGTCTTAAGTCTATACGGATAAACCCGCTTCGATTCAGGCCTTGGAGCAAAACATCACGCGTGTCATTCGCCAGTTACCAGTCGAAATGCTCGAACGAGTCATCGAAAATTGGACTCAACGGATGGACCATCTGAGACGTAGCCGCGGCCAACATTTGAAAGAGATAATCTTCAAAAAATAAATGCCAAAGAATGTTCTTTCGAATGATAATAAACATTCCCCGTTAAATTTTAATTTTCTGTGTTTTTTTCTTTAAAAAAGTAGGGAACCTCGAAATGGATCACGCTTTATCTTCACTGGCCAAAAGTCGTATTGAAAGGGTTAAGGAATTACTACAGCCACAACGATTTGGTTGCACTCGTGAAAAAACACCCTAAAATGCAGGGTCCGAGTATAAAAATGAAAAAACTTTCTTGGAATGTTGCTAATATAACCACAGAGAAGCCTAAAACGTAAAATTTAAAATTTTAACTTTCCCCAGTAAAAACCTGTAGCGAAAGGGTTAACTGATTTTAGTTGGAATTTAGCGTGATTGCGCGGAGCAACGAATTGATGCAGCAGATGAGAAGTATGTATTAATAAATTTTATAGTTTATTATTAAATTATTTATTAACTCCTTTATTTATTTATTATTATAATTGCAGGCGTAGTTAATAGTTAATGATGATGTTGTATTACGTCAGTCCCCAAACAGTTTCGGTAGAAGTCGAGTTCGAAGTTCAACAAGTCGAAGTTCATCTTGGTTCATCTTTACGTGAACCAATATTTTTTGTTTTTTTATTCGCGATGAATTTTTGTTGTTTCTTTTTAATATTCTTGAAATAAAATAGTTAACTAGTTAGTTAACTAATAGTTAAACTTCATTGTTTTATTTTCCCCCATAAGAATCAATTAGTTAGAAAACTAACTCAGAACTAACTAACTAGTTTGCAAACTACTCGCTTTGCACTTAAGACTAGTTCCAAATCGATGCAGACGGGAACAATTGACTAGAGTTTGCTCCAAGAAAATCAATCGCTTCCACAGTAAGCTATGGTTGACAAACAACCAGTTAAAAAATTACATTCGTACCAGTTCAAATTCCTACAGGATGGTAATAACAATATGGACATATATTGAAACTGACAGTCAGCGCCGGGAGCGCTTGTTAGATTTACATAATTAGTAAAAAACAAAAGTTTAGCTAATTATTAAAAACAAACTTCTAAAATTCAAGTTTCTTTCTTCTTTCAGGGTGTTTTTCTTTTGTGTATGTTGCACATCCAGACGCACTTTTGCTTTAAGTTTAAAAAGTAAATAAATGAGATCGCAGCTAAATTCGGAAATAAAATTTATTAATGTTACACGAGTCATTAGCGTCACTCAAATGTGTTTCTTGAAGTCTTTTTGATATTACAAACTAAAAACCAACAACCGTGACGCATCGAAGCGATGAAATTAACCAGCTACGGTGACCATAACAAATTAATCGACAGTAATTTGCCATTCTGTGCTGTGGCGTTGACTTCTATTTCACATGTTTGTAGAAATCAAGTCCTTTGCTTATTAGTGGCGTTTTTGTGTATATTCCATCGCGCCAGGAAGCTGGTAGGCTTCTGCAATTACAATACAAGTCAAGTTATGTGAACTGCAGTGCTCTTGATTAGACAAACTCACCCGTAGAGTCTGTGCAGGATTGGAATGAAACCGGGCAGAGTGATTTCCTCCTCATTGCGTAGCATTCCGTGCACAGCCCGCGCTGCTATTTCCTCGCCAGAAATCAATGGGTATAAGATATCAATGCCAACTGTTTTGGCGATTTTCGCTACTTCGTCGTGGGTTTGTAAGAACGACGGGAAGACGGTCGTTGTGTAAATATTGTTGCTCGGATTCAGTTTCAGCTCAATGCGTAGGGATTGCATCAGCGCGCGTACACCGAATTTGGTGGCCGAGTAAGTGCCACTGAACATTAGCGGAAAAAGACCTAAAGATTTGGTGGCAACGAATGCGTAAACAATGCATTTGAATGACAGCAACGCTCACTAACCTGCAACTGAGCTAATGGCCACGATATGTCCGCGCTTCATTTTCTTCATACCCGGTAAGAATACACTGTTTGTCTGTGTGGTAAATACAAATTATTAAGTAATTTATAAATGTATTTAATAATTACAAATAAATGTTGAGAGAAAAACGTTTCAAATTGCTATAATTCGATTTGATCAATCGCTCAATTTTAACATAGCCGATATCGCAGCAATGCGATTGGCAGTAATGCAATGACTTAACCTTCTACTTACCCAAAAATGCGCCGTCAGGTTGACGTTTATCATGGCCTGCACTTCACGCCAGTCGGGCTTCAACGGATCCTTATGCATCAGCAGACCCGCATTATTTACTAGAATGGAAGCTGCGCCCAAGTCATTGGTGACCTTTTCATTGAGGGCCACAACTTCTTCGTAATTGCCAACGTCAACCTTTAATGTTGAGAAACTATAAGCGGCTATATTTGATGACTATGTAAAGTGGGTGAGCCACCTTGTAGGCCTTTGCCTTCACTTGGTATTTTTCGGCAATGAACTTTGCTGTACTTTCCGCCTCATCGATTCTGATATCAACAATTGCAACATGGCAGCCGTTTTCAGCCAGTTTTGCGGCAATGCATTTGCCAAGTCCACGTGCGGCGCCGGTGATCTGAAATTAAGTAATCATTAAGTAAGTTTATTATGAAAAGATGTACAGTACGCCGTCGATAAGCGTGGCTCATGAAAACCAGGGCGGTTGCAACAACCGAGAATGTGGCAATAACAATTGCAATGGTTTTCCCGAAAAATACGAAATGAGATATAAACGAGTAGTGTCCAACTGAATATTCGTATTCGGTAAATTTTAAATCTTCGGCTTCGGCCAAAATGTTGAATACTTTAGCCGAAGGTTTTCGCCCTGTAAGGCAAGTCAATTTGCTCTGTTTTAAAGTATTTCATCAAATATCGCGTTCTATCGATATTTCGGACATCAATATTGCGATTAACAAAAATGATCTATAATTATATATTTGTGTCAATTGAATTGTTAACCCGGCGTTGGTGTGGTGGAAAAAAATTACGTTATTGGTGTGGTGGGGTATGACATACCCCAAGACTTGATATAGCAGCAACCTCACGAAACAACACAAATATAAAAGATACCAATTATATACTATTCTTCCTTTACTTTTACGCAAGAAAATACAAAAGCACCTCATGTGCAAGCAATTTGTAAAAGAAAATACCAAATATAACAAAAATAAACGAAAAATACCGATATTTATAAGTTGACTTCATGTAATGGGGTTTAAAAAAATTTCTGTATATAATTTTCCAAAAAACATAGTCTGTTTTAAAAATGAAATACATATAGTTATGCGACATACAATTTTTGGTAGCTACCCTCAAAGAGGAGCGCATTACAGGGTCTCAAAATTAGCGCATTTTTTGCAAGTCGTATAAGGTTTCTGCTCTCGGACAAACCGAACATCGAGTGCTGTACTGACGACGTTTTGGTGCAGCTTCGCCTTATTTCAAGAATTTACAGAATTATGATATTTTTGTGTATTAATGATATTTTTTGGAACATATGATGCGATGAAAACGATTGTCGTATGTGCTACTAAATTTAATGAAACATACGATATTCATTTTCTACGGCGACGAAATGCGAATACTGAACTGGGAGCTTTTCTTGCACGTAGCAGTTGGACAGTTGGTATTTGCCTCTTATTTTTCCGTACGGTGAATTTCTTAATAAATCGATGACTACTAGACCATCGAAAATAACAATTTGAATTCAAAATCATTTACACAAAAAGTTACGTCATTGGTGTGGTGGGGTATGTCATACCCCAATGAACTTTAGCGGGATGTGACGCAAATCTGGTCACACTTAAGTTGTTTTTGGATAGCAAATGTGTATGGTTGGACTGTTATAAACAGCTACTAGAAGCAATAGTGCCCACATAAAACTGATATTCGTATTATTTACAAAAATACAACCTCTGGGGTATGGTATACCCCACCACACCAATGCCGGGTTAAGGCCCTTTTTTATTTTTGTTAGAAAGTGAACTGTAAGACTGTTGATTTTACTAATTGTTTGATTTTACTAATTCTTTAGTGGAGCACAGAAATGAAATAAAAAAAAGAAATGCTAAATTTGATCAGTTTTTTCCTTAAACGATTTTTTATTAGTATTCGGCTTCGGCCTTCGGTCTAGTAGTTTATTTATCCCGAATATTCGGCTTCGGCCAAAATTCCACCTTCGGTCGTACACTAAATGAGTAAATGAGGAAAACCCAAATCGCAGAGCTAACAAAGAAATTGCAAGCGTCCCGAAAATCGAGAATTCCCTTGAATGGATTGCTTTATAATAATGAACAGGGTTATGTATTTGAGTGTACAGTGCACTCGCGAAAACGTGAACTAATAAAAACCAAGGCTGTTCACGTTTACGAGATTGTTCAAGTTTACGATTGTTGAAAAATACGTTTTTTTTTGTGTGAAACTATGATACTTATAAAAAAGATAATTGAATTAAGTTTTATAACAAAAAGTTAAAAAGGGACGAGTTTATACACATTTAAGGTAGTGGGCGATGAAATGTTTGCGAAAAAGATACACGACAGGATGTTCACGTTTTAGAGCCTTCAAGCATTGTTCACGTTTTAGAGTATTCAATAAGAAAAAAAGGTGTTCACGTAATCGAGTGTTCACGTAATCGAGTGTTCACGTTTTCGCGAGTGCACTGTAATTAGTAGTAAGAATAGTAGTTTTAAGTAGGAACAACAATGTTATATTATGTTGAATACAAGATGGATTATTGAATGTGAGCATCATTGTAGTTAATGCCTAAATTACTTCACAAGTGTATATTTTTTTCCATATGTACTGAAAATTAATAAAGATTCAAATTTGTTAGAAATTATCTAAATTGATGGTTATTTGGTACACGAAAAAAACATTGTCAATCTTTGAAATATTACTTAGTTTTTGTGGTTTGATCAGTTGGACCCACAATATTCAAAAGAAAGAGGCTATAAAGCAATTATAAAAATTAGAGTACAAATCTAGAAAAAAGTAGTAAAAAGTCTTCTATAATGACTATAGTTAAGAGATTTCATCAAGCGATCTTTCCGATATGAAAAAGATAAACAAACAATTTTACGCTACGTCAACTTAAAATTGTTGTTGTTTGTGTTTTTTTGCAGAATGTTGAAATATTTTTTTAATATTAATAGACCATATCCATCCATGATCCGGTTTCTTACTGACAAAAGCAGATTGAATCTGCTTCAATTGAAGCACATTGAATGTCGTTGTTAGTGGCTTTGATAAGACTTGACTTGAACCAACACAACACTTCGCAATAATTAGGGCATCTACTGCATAGTGCACTCTGATTCTTATCAATGCTCATTTCCAGTTTGTCTCGTTTTGCCAAAGACCGACCGATCGTAAAGCTTCGAAGCGCTTGGCAATCGTTTTCGGCAATTCTATTTAAATATTAAATTATTGTATTCCTCTGTATTGTCTAATCGCCAATGCAGTTATTGACCGTCAAATTTCGGTAGGTCAAGAGCTTGATAAAAGCTGTTGGCGAGCGAGCAGCGCAAAAAATGTTGCGCACACAAAGCGCTGACCGGCTTGCAAATGTTGCCAGACACGCGAATCAAAGTGTGTGCGAACTGCTGTCGTTTTTAATGAATTAACGCGGTTTTGCTTACGGTAGTGTTTTGGAATAACATTGGGATTCATAGTAGTCATCAATGTTAAAGTGTAGACTCTTTAAAAAAGACGAATACACTTCGGGGCTAACACTTGGCATCTAACGCAAAATACATATCAGGAATAGCTACAAACTAAATGGGCAAACTCTTTAAGCAAGTCTCTCTCTCTCTCAACTCTAATCAACTTTCGGATACGCATTCAAGATCTCCATTCAATACTTTCAAAACCCTTCGCTTGACATCCATCTTTCAACTTTCGCTCTGTACAGAACATGTTCTGAAAAATTTGTTTAAGCTGTTTCAACAGGACGTTTCTCTGTAACTAGTTCTTGCTATTGTTTTTTGCTGCTTTTGGTCTAAATGTAATTTTTACATACGTTGCATTACTTTAAAACAAATTAATTTTCACCATAAAAAAGCCTCAACCACTATTGTCAACATTGCATTGGACCTTATTAAATTTTCGATTGTGCAATTTGCGGCCAGAATTTGTTCTCATTCTTTTGCTTTCAGTATGTGAAAGTAGCTCATTGCGGTTTTATATTGAACAATTCTCGTTTTCATTGTTGTTATAGTTAGGCACAAAAATCCGTAATAAGCACAACAAAAAACTTATAACTTTGTATAACTAGCGATCGATTTCAAGACTCCATTACCACAGCAACCTCGCCGGAAATGCTTTTGCACGCCGCCTTCCCGACAATGATGTTATAGATAGTCCACACAGCGGCCGATATCAACACGGCGGGGTACAACATCACAGCGATCGTAACCACGATCCAGGCGCCGATTTTCGAAAGCATCGCATTGGCCATTTTTCTGGGTACACAGATACGCGTCGTTATCACTTTGGTACGGCTAATCGCACAAGTCGAAAACAACAAATCGAATTGAACTTCACAACGGTCACGCCACGACTGAGCGTCGAGTCTCGCTGCAGTTGTTCGCTATGCCAAAGCCGGCTGACCGTTTGCGTATACAGGTAGACCTCGCTTAACACGTACCTCGGATAACACGACCTTGTTCAAACACGGTTCACATTTTGCGACACATTTTCGATTAACACGTAAAAAGCCTCGGTCTAACACGGTATTAAAACAAAAAAAATATGCTCGCTATGTTTCCCTGATTTATACACTTGCATATACAGGGAGGGCGGAAAGTTTCTGCATACAAAAAAAAAAACACCCACTCTTCGCGCACCCTCCTGCGCGATGTCATACGTTCCCCATTTCGTTTTTAAATAAAACATGCAATCAGAATTTTAACTACATTACAATTGAAACGATGTATGCAGAATCTTTCCGCCCACCCTGTACATACATGTCTGTACAGGCGTTTACAAAATGTCTTGCAACAGATTTAAAGAGTGCAAGACCCCACTTTAATCATTCATATGTATATTTAAAACAATTATTAATGTACATATACGTGTACATAGGTAGACCTCGCTACACACGGTTTCGCTTAACACGGCATTTTCTAGGAACGTAACTACCGTGTTAAGCGAGGTCTACCTGTACTTATGTTCCGGTTTCAGCTCATCTGGAAATGCGTTAAGCAAAACTTACGTGTGACCGCGAAAAAAGTGGCGTCTAAACAGAATAGACTAGTGTCCGATCGAATATTCCGTTTCGGTTTCAGTTTCGGTCAAAAAATGCCCGAACGGCTAAAACCGAAACTTTCTAGAATATTTTTTACATTTTATTGTGTAGCGAGTGAACAGCTATTTAGTGCAGCCGAGCAGATATATTGTTACGAATACTAAGTCTAGTGGGCTGTTGCGTATCTCTGGATTGTGTAATTTGAAAATAAAACACAGTTTCTTAAACGCAGACAATAAAATAAACCAACAGTCACTTTATTATTCACAGTTTACACTTTACTGTTCGTACACCTAAGTATTTGCTTAGTCACTTCGTGTGGCAACTTCACTTGTCAAAACCAGACTGACTCGCTGCACCGCATCTGGCCACCTTTTATACTCTGTCCGGCCGTCGCGCAGATCGTTCTCGCACGTTGCCAGATTGGACTAGAAGTTTCCCTGATGACCGCGACCATCGTTGCCAGGTTGGACTATCGCGGCCGTCGTTGCCAGATTGGGTTATGGCACGGCACGTAGCGGCAGGGTTGCTTTGCACCGCGACAGACTGGCTCATCGTTACACTGCCCACCACTTAGACTTGTTCGTCCCGAACAAGTGCCGAGGCTCCGCTGTGATAAGGCGCCAGGCGCTCCAAATGGACTACCTTCAGCTTAGCGCCTCTATTGTTGCAACGTTGAATCCGGTATACCACGTCGTTAATCCTAGTCACGACTTCGTAAGGTCCTTCCCATGACGCTTGAAGTTTTGGAGACAAACCTTTCCTCCGCTGCGGGTTGTAGAGCATTACCAAATCGCCTTCTTGGAACCCTGCTGAGTTGGCCCGTAGATCGTATCTGGCTTTCGCCTTATCGCTGACCAGTTTGGTGCGGCCCCTTATAAATTGGTGAATTTCCTCCAGTTCCGCCCGCTTATTGGCCACGTATTCCGTCTTAGCGCCTCCCGTCGTGCTGACTACCCCGAACTTCAAGTCAGCGGGTAACCGCAACTCTGTGCCGAACACTGCTCGGGCTGGAGTGAGTGATGTCGTGTCGTGCGGGGCTGACCTATACGCCATCAGGAACAGGGGGATATGCGTGTCCCAATCCTTTTGATTCCTGCCTACCACTTTCCGCAGGTATTCCTCCAGCGTCCGGTTAAAGCGTTCCACCATGCCGTCGGACTGTGGGTGCAAAGGAGTGGTACGCGTTTTCTTTATCCCCAGCAGCCCACACACTTCCTTGAATACCGCAGACTCGAAATTCCGGCCTTGATCTGAGTGCAACTCCAACGGAACTCCGAACCGGGCTACCCAGTTGTTTACCAGCTTTTCCGAGATCGTGGTGGCCTCCTGGTTAGGAATAGGGTACACTTCGGGCCATTTGCTGAAGTAATCCATTACGACCAGCACATATTTGTTGCCTTGAGTGCTAGTTGGGAATGGGCCGGCGACGTCCATAGCAATCCGCTCGAAGGGCGCTCCCACGTTGTACTGCTGCATGCGGCCTCGAGATTTTCTTGTCGGCCCTTTCGCGGCTGAACATCGGTCGCAGCTCTTAATCCACTCGGCTACAGACTCCTGACATCCTACCCAGTAGAATCGTCTTTTTATTTTGGCGACGGTTTTGGTGATGCCTAGGTGCCCCCCACTGGAGTCGTTATGGTATGCCTCGATGACCTCGTTGATTCTGCTTTTCGGCACTACCATTAGGGGGTTGCTGGTACGACCATCCGCGCTCTCCCATTCGCGGTACAGGCAGCCTTCCTTCAGCCGCAAACTTTTCCACTGTGCCCAGTAAGCCTTAGCGATCGGGCTTTCACCAGCCATCTCCTGCCAGTCTGGACGTGCGCCTTGCTCCTTGCCTTCGACGATTTTTGCAAGATCCGCATCCTCATGCTGGTCTTTTTGTAGCCTCTCCGCAGACCACTCTTCCTCTGGCATGACGCTGACCAACCGGACGTCCACTATCTGTTCTTTGCTTTCGGCTCGCGAGCATTGCCTGCATTCGACTTTGCACGGACGGCGGGACAAGGCATCGGCATTTCCATGGCTACTGCCCTTGCGATGCTCTATCGTGTAGTCGTAGCTCTGCAGTCGCTCGATCCACCGCGCCAATTGCCCTTCAGGATCTTTAAAGTTCAGGAGCCATCTCAATGCCGCATGATCTGTGCGCAGGCGAAACTTTTGTCCATACAGGTATTTGTGGAAGTGTTTTACGCAGTCCAATACCGCCAGCAGTTCTCTCCGTGTCACACAGTAGTTGCGCTCCGGTTTCGATAGAACCCTACTGTAGTACGCTATCACTTGTTCCTGGCCGTCTATTATCTGTGATAGCACACCGCCAATACTATTCCCGCTTGCATCTGTATCCAGCACAAACATCTCCCCAGGCACGGGGAAGGCCAGAATTGGAGCACTGCACAGTTTTTCCTTCAGACGTGCAAAAGCCTGTTCCTGCTCCTCGCTCCACTCGAAAGCTTGGCTCTTTTTCGTCAGTTTGTGCAAGCTGCTGGCTATGTTCGCGAATCCCGGAACAAATCGGCGGTAGTATGTACACAGGCCCAGGAAACTGCGGAGTTCGTGTAGATTGCGTGGTCGGGGCCACTCCTTCACCGCCGTGATTTTGCCTTCATCCGTATGCACTCCGCGGGCGGAAACCGTATGGCCCAGATACTTGACCTCCTTTTGGAACAGCGAGCACTTCTTTGGGTTGAGTTTAAGCCCGGCTTGTTGTATCCGCTCAAATACCTCCTTCAGCTTTCCCAGGTGGTCGTCGAAGCTTTTACCCATTACGATTATGTCGTCGAGGTACACCAGACACGTCCGCCAATGCAGCCCTTTTAGCACGCGTTCCATTAGCCGCTCGAATGTTGCTGGTGCGTTGCAGAGTCCAAACGGCATGACGGTGAACTGCCACAAACCATCGCCAACACTGAAAGCCGTTTTCTCCTTGTCCTTGTCTGCAAGCTCTACCTGCCAATAGCCGCTGCGTAAGTCGAGCGTGGAGAACCACTGCGTGCCTGACAGTGTGTCCAGGGTGTCATCGATCCGAGGTAGTGGATAACTGTCCTTCTTGGTCACATCATTGAGCTTCCGATAGTCCACACAAAACCGGGTACTGCCATCTTTTTTCTTGACTAGCACGACCGGCGAGCACCAGGGGCCCGAAGAAGGCTCTATGACCTTGTCTTTCCGCATGTTCTCGATCAAATTGGTGACCTCCTCCCTCTTGGCCAGAGGAACTCGTCTTGGCGGTTGGCGAATCGGTTTTGCACTTCCGGTGTCGATGTTGTGCTTCACTATGGCTGTTCTTCCGCCTGCTTCTGCCGCAAAAATTGACCCATAGTGCTGCAGGAGTGACCTCGCCTTCCGTTTCTGCTTGGCCGTCAACTCGCTGCTCCACTGGTTCTCCTGCGGTATGGCGTCCATGTTAAAACCGCTCTTCTTATTACCTCCAGGTGGGCTACTCTCGCAATTGACCACTGCTACAACTTCCTTACACTCGCCGATTACCTCATCTTTTCCGACATATCTGGGTGCATTCAGGGGGTTCAGTATTCTGACTGGTATCCTGCCATTTTTAGGTTCCACTAATGTACGTCCGATGATGATGTTGTCGTGTCCTTGTTTCGGTGCTTCTACTACCCACAGCCGACTCGTCCCATCGTCCTCGTCCACCTTTGCCCACACAATCGCCTCAGAATTCGCTGGTATCCTCCTGCGTTGACCCGATACAACCTTCCTTACCACCACGCTTCGCTCATAACCGGTGTGCAGCGGGAATTCAACGTTGGCATATCTCAGCACATTTTCCTTCAGGTCCAGCGTAAAACCGTGCCTAATCATGAAATCCACGCCGATAATCACGTCGTCCATTATATCCGCGACGATGAACTCATGTTCCAGGCTGCTGGTGCCGATAGCAATCGTTTTCGTAACTTTCCCTCTCACCGGCACGCGCTCGCCAGTCGCAGTCCGCAGCTGTATGCCATGCAGCGGTTCCCAGTTCTTCAGCAGCTTCCTTTTTATGATCGAATATGACGCTCCAGTATCTAGTGTCAACACGAACCACTTTCCATCTATCCTTCCTTCAATTGTCAAGCTGCTGGGCTGTCGTTTCAGCTGTGAGACAAGGATGGTGGGGCGGCAGATTGTGGGGATCAGCTCACGCCCCTTTGGGCTGACCCGTTTTAGTTTAACGGCTCCTCGTCCTCAGCCCTGCGCTTGTTGGCTGAGCCTCGATTGTCAGTATTCTTCGCTTCAGGCGATTGCGATCGGGAACGGGAACGCCTCTTTCGTTGGCGGCAGTCTCGTGATATGTGGCCCTGCTTGCCACACACCCAGCAAACAACTTTAGAGGAGACCACTCGTGGCCTGCCCGGTATCTCAGAGCTTATGGCTTGGATCGGAATGTCGTTGTCCGCCTGAATCTGGCGTATCCTTGCAGGTGCATACCGAGTGCTCCCCATCCATGCCGCTTCATATGTCATCGCGCTGGTCACCGTTTCCTTAAATGTTGGCTTGCCCATCATCAACGCACTGCGACGTGTTTCTGGATCATGAAGACCTTCAACAAACGACTCAATCTTCATCCTCTCGAGATCATCAGCACCAAATTTTGGGTAGCACAACTGTACGAGCCGCTCAATGTCTGCTGCATATGTCTGCAGCGCCTCGTTGGCTCTTTGCTTGCGGTTCTTCAGCTCACAGTAGTATAGCGCATGGTTGTGCTCGTTGCTATACTTCGCTGCTAATGCTCTCATGATGGCATCGTAATCACTTCTTAAACATTCTGGAACTGATTTGATTACCTCCGCCGCAGGACCTTTCAGCGCCAGTGCCAACCTCCGACCTTTCCTGATATCAGTCCACTGATTTTCCAAAGCAGCCAAGTCGAATTGCAATTTAAATGTGTCGAACGGCGCAGCACCGTCATAAGTAGGCACTTCTGTTCTGGCAGCAAAACCGTCCTGAACCGGTGGCAAACATTCTCGTGGCTGTACCTCTCGAAACCGTTCGTCTATCTTTCTGTGCATCGAATCTTCCAGACTGTCAACTCGTTTGTTCAAGGACTCATCCAGGTTGTCAACTCGTCTATTCAGAGATTCACCCATTTCGTCAACTCGTTTGTCCCAATCGTCTATTCGCGTCTCGAGATGCTCAACTTTCACATTCAGGCTATTGGAAATTTCCTCCACCTTCTGCTCTATGCGCGCAGAATTTTCCGCCATTTCTCGATTTGCAGTCTCGACTCTTGCCGAAATTTCGAGATTCGTAGTTTCCAGCTTCGCTGACATTTCTCGATTTGCTGTCTCGACTTTTGCCGAAATTTCGAGATTCGTAGTTTCCAGCTTCGCTGACATTTCTCGATTCGCAGTTTCCATTTTCGCTGCCATTTCGCGGTTGGAAGTCTCGAACATGCCTTTAAGTGCAACCATTAGCTGGCTCATGTCCATTGCTTGTGGCGGCGCAGCCGCTGCAGTCGTACTTTGCATCGACGCCGCACCTGCAGGCGATTCCTCCATTTTGGCCGACGCCTCTTGTTCTTGCACTCCGAACTCGTGCACAGTCCAATCGACGCCTCGTTCCTCACATGCTTCTCGCAAGCGCAACTGCAACTCCACCTTTCCGCCAGCAGTCGGCAAATTCCAGGCAGCCAGCTCCTTCTTCAGCTGGTCCACCTTCAGCAGCTCGAATTTCACCATGTCCGTGCTTTTATAATTTTATTTCTTAGTTTTTTTTTTTTTTATCTTCAATTTTCCACAATCCCACTTCTGACACCAAATGTTACGAATACTAAGTCTAGTGGGCTGTTGCGTATCTCTGGATTGTGTAATTTGAAAATAAAACACAGTTTCTTAAACGCAGACAATAAAATAAACCAACAGTCACTTTATTATTCACAGTTTACACTTTACTGTTCGTACACCTAAGTATTTGCTTAGTCACTTCGTGTGGCAACTTCACTTGTCAAAACCAGACTGACTCGCTGCACCGCATCTGGCCACCTTTTATACTCTGTCCGGCCGTCGCGCAGATCGTTCTCGCACGTTGCCAGATTGGACTAGAAGTTTCCCTGATGACCGCGACCATCGTTGCCAGGTTGGACTATCGCGGCCGTCGTTGCCAGATTGGGTTATGGCACGGCACGTAGCGGCAGGGTTGCTTTGCACCGCGACAGACTGGCTCATCGTTACAATATAATGAAAAGCGGAGTAATTTAGATGCCACCAATGGAAATAAACTTCTTTTTTTAGCATATAATATTAAATTATTTAATTTTGAATTTTAGTAATGTGCGAAAGGGTGATTTGTTTATGTTTATGTTTTAAAAAATTAATGAATTGTTTTTATTAATAAGTATTTATTTATTTATGTCATGTTTGTTTAATTGATCTTTATTTACGTAAAGTCCAATTCGTTGGTTGTATAATTGTGATTTTGATGCTTGATGTGGTGATTTTTATTTCAACTAGAAAGTGTCAGTTTCGGCCGAATATTAAAGAAACCGAAATTCGGTTTCGGCCAAAAAAAAAATTGGTTTCGGTCGGACACTAGTTTAGCCACAATGTGGCTAACGGCCAACTTGTTGTTTACACTTTGTCCCTGATCTTATCTGATAATTATCGTTGTGCTCTAAGATAACTGAAATCAAACGAATTTGCTGAGGCGAAAAAAAATAATAGGCATGTACTAATAAAATAAACTGCTGGGATGTGTTGTAAAATGAAGAAATTAATAAAAATGAGTACATGAATAAAAATAATTACACAAATTGTTATCTCTACCTACTATTATATGAAAACCAATGTAATGTTGTTTTGTTTTTGAGCACCAGTCCCACAAAATCGACTGAAATAATTTAATAATGCAATATATATCAGGTGTACAGCTTTGCTTCCGCCGTTTTCCGATAGGTGGCTGTACCGGCTGAGGCTGGTTGAAATACATAGATGTTAATGCATTTAAAGTGAGTGTGGACAGTGCCTAACGAATTGTCATCGCCGTTTCAGTGACAGTTGTTCTTGTTTTCGTATTATTCACGCTCGAAAATGTCCGTTTATGTGCCCAATTCTCGCCATTTGCGGTAAGTTTTACTTTTCTGTTACAATTCGAAAAAAATGCAGCTGAAGCGCATCGAATGCTCTCAGAAACTTACGGTGATGCTGCTCTGAGTGAAAGAACGTGCGGGAGTGGTTTCAACGTTTTAAAAATGGCCACAATATCAAGAGCGACATGACAAAGTCATCCTCCAACACGACAATGCTCGGCCTCACGTCGCAAAAGTGGTCAAAAAGTACCTGGAAACGCTGAAATGGGAAGTCTTGCCCCACCCGCCGTATTCCCCAGATGTCGCCCCTTCTGACTTCCACCTATTCCGTCGATGGCACACGGCCTGGCAGATCAACATTTTCAATCCTTCGAAGAATTGGAAAAATGGATTGCTTCATGGATAGCGTCAAAAGAGGACTCCTTTTTTCGAGCCGGGATCCGAAAATTGCCGGAAAGATGGGAGAAAGTTGTCGCTAGCGACGGACAATACTTTGAATAATACATCTGTAAGCACTTTTTCGCAATAAAGCTTTTAATTTTGGAAAAAAACGGCGGAAGCAAAGTTGTACACCTGATACCATACCAAGTTAATTTTTGTGTATGGGAATAATACTATAGCCTATGTATGCACGCTCACCACATAAGTCCACAATGGTGACAAAACTCAGCTATAGTTTTGTTTTGTGAAGTGGTATAGGTGTCAAACGACTCAGCGTGTCATTGCGGCAAATATATAGAATCGCCCGCGATCACTAAACTTACAAAACAATGCTACACAGTACATGTCTGCAAATCTATAGTGATATCAAATGATTTTGTGTTTCATTGAGGTTAATATGGGCCAGATGCGATTGATTGATTTGGAGAGAAAGAAAAAATATGATACATAGCAGCGCCTTACGTATAAACAATATTTTACAGTGGCCGGTGCTATTTGGAATTAATAAAAATATCCAAGCTTTGAACCACTGGCAATCGTTCTTACGTGAACCCGCAAAAGGCTGACAAATGTATTATTTTTTCATGAATTGAAATCTCCATCGATTAACGAGCCTCGTTCAAAATACCACCTTGTCGGGCTCTGTGCAGGCTATATTTTCTATAGGGTGTTTTTTTTAGAGGTATAGAACTTCGAATTGAAATAAAACACAAGAAAATCGTTTTAATGTCCATCAATTTGGCTTTATTGGAACGATAATTTTATGCCATTAATGCTTAAATATGATTTCGGGCATGTGGCCGCCGCGGCTGGCTCGAATAAAGCCAATTCTACAGGTCCAATTTTCAACCATCTCCAATTGCTGTGCACGGTGGCGAATCGATTCATTCGGGTCCTCTTCAACATTTTGCTCTACAGCGGCAATTGTTTCTTCGGTGCGCACTGTTCGACGTCTCTGCGGATGCGTATTATCACATAGAGTAAACGTAGTGCGAAAACGACCTATGGTTAACCGAATTAATTGCTCTGATGGACCATAAAATGGACGGAGCTTGCGGTAAACTTCGCGAACTGAACCATTATTTTCGAAATAAATTTGCACGATTTGCAAGCGTTGTTCTTTTGTCAACCTGTTCATGGTGAAATGGCAAACCAAACTGAACATAAATGACATTAGAGTTGCCAGATTTGACCACAAAATGCCAGTTTTATCTCTATTCGAAAAACAAACCTCTAAAAAAACACCATATATATGTATACTCGTATGTTCGTGTCTATTGTTAAAAAATTTTGATGAGGAAATACTAAGAGTTTTTGAATAGAAAATTTGAAAAATAGTTTAGGCTTTAATATTTTAGCTTTTAAAACAATCACGAAATTCTCGGGATTATTCGTTGCCAATCCCGGGATTTTCAGAACTTAAAAAAAGGGATTGGAAACCCTAGTTTGTGTTATCAGACTCAGCTGCTTTGCAATTTCACATAATTATTTTTGTTGAAGTTCTAATCCGCTGAAGTGCAGAGTTCATATTGAATTGGAAATACACTCATTCACATACATATATTGAAAAATTTATCATTCCTACCAGACCACTTTAAAGGATTAAAGTAAAGAGAATTTCGTATAATTAATATCTCATCAAATTGATTCGTTTATGACTGTTAATTTTTCTTTGGAATTCAATGAGTACATATAAGCAATTATATGCTTGTAAAACATAATATTTCACTGCGATAGAGGGAGGTAATTGATGTGACGACACTTGAATGTGGAAGTGCATTCGTGTATTTGACAGCACTTTTGGATATTCTCATCCGATAGGTAAGCACCCTTCGACGGCAAATTACACACAGTTCATCTTTGGGAAAAGACAAATTGTGTTAGATCGACACGAAAATCTTTGCCCTTACAGTGGAAAACTAGTGGAATGCCAATAACATTGAGTGAAATATGCGGCTCACATACATATATAACATATGTATACATATGTATTTAAAAAAAAAATAGTCATTAGTGTTTTGTCTCAGCCAATGGAACCTAATAAATCAATAAAATTCTATGATCCCTAAATAATGAACAGGAGCACTTCTTAATTGCTTAAGATCGGAAACCTTGATTTTTTTTCAGTTCAATCTTCTTTAATTTTCATACATGTACCTACATCCACTTATAAATCTACATTAATATTGGATATGTTTACGTACACTTGCCATCGTGTTATTATAGATAAATATAGACAATATTTATTGCATCGCTTTATGGTGTTTGCTTAGAATTTAAAAATATCAAAACTGAGCAGAGTGACAAAACGAAAATCAAAAAATGAAGACTTTCATAAAAAGGGGAGAAAATCAAGTGCATTGCTGCTCCAACGGCCAACAATAAATACTCAATAATTCTCTGACCCCATGCTAAGGATTCTCGAAAAGTGTACGTTGTGCTGTTCGGTTGGTTGCTGTACGAGCAAGTTGCTGTATGTGTGGATGTCCGTACGTGTGTCTACAGAAAAGTATTCATGCCTGAATATACGGAAAAATGTATGAATTATAAACTGTATCGAAATGTCGACTCATTCATTTAACCCATAACCTGACAGCGAAGCGCAAATGCTTCCTTTTGAAGATTACAGTGAAGGCTGATCGTTTTTGCCCCAAGTTGCCATTTTAGTGGTAACATAATTATTTATATTAGAATCTAATACAAATAAGTTACATCAAATTATATGGATGCCTTAGCTCGCTGAACAAGAAGCGACACAGAGAGACCACTTTCGTGAAAACCTCTTATTACAATTCGACTGTCTGTAAAAGTACGAATAGTACCTTTATGTCGTTCTGAAAAACACTTATTGAACATTTAGTAATATTTATTCAACATCAGTAGGGATGCACACAATTTTTAAACGAAATTTCAAAGCAAGCAAATGTTAACAAACGTCAGTTTCTCATTTTTGTTTTGGTTCTTTCAATTGTTTATCGACAACAACACGACGCAGGGTTGCAATCTGATAAATTGAGATTTTCGTATGACAAATTGAGTTCAATTCAGAGCTAAATTGAGGATAAATTGAGAAAATGTCTTAATTGCATTTTGTCTGAATAGAGTATTAGGGAAATTAAGTTGTTCAAATGGTTAGTACACTTGATTTCCAAATTAAATATAATACACACATAACAGGTAGAAAGAAAATTGAAACGGAGCCACTAAAACTGTTGAAAACATCTTTTGTTGTGGGATACTGCGGAGTTTTATTCATAATTCTAAAAGCGTTACTTGTCAGTGAATGTTATTTGTCCATTAATGGGTTAAGTGGCAATAAGCAATTTAGTTTAAATTGGAGCGTAACAAATGTTAATGTACTTTAAACATTACGCATGAAATATTTCTATATTTCTTTTCATCTTTACAATCACATTTTCAGCATTGTCGATTTTTGAAAATATCATTTTTCCGTATTCAAGTTGCCAAGGAATTCTAAAATGGAGAATTGAAACTCAGCACAGAATAAAACAACACAACACAAGACTCTGACAAACGCCATTTCATACTTAACGTCCTGAATAGCTCAACGAGTAATATGAATGCAGTGTGGTGTATTGATATGAGGTGAGATTATTTTCCCACCTTTTCCATTTAATTTTCAATTAAAAACCAATTTCCCACAACAAAAATTGCAGCACCAGCTTATGATATGCAAAACACAAGGATACGCACACGCCACACACACACACGCCACACACACAGCCAAAGACTGTCGTCGACAACATGTTGGGTTATTGTTTGCTGGCAGCAGCAATTCGGGTGCGAAACGCCCATCGGCCGCTGTCATGTGTCTGTGTTGGCGTTGTCCGGCATAATGAAATTTCATTGCAGCAAATAGCAGATTGTGCTGTGGACACGCACGTGGCGGCCGAGTGCCGGTTGGGCATTGCGAGTTGGCCGCAGGAAATTGCGGAAGTTTCCTGAGAATGTTGAAATAATGTCTGTGCTCGAGTAATGCGAATCGTCGTCGATACATTGAAAAGTGTTATTAAAATGACATCAAGATAGAATTCACAATCAGGGAGCAACAACAACAATTATGAACTTATTGCTCGTTTGCTAGTTGACTATACATGCCAATGTGTACATAAATATATGTAAATTTATATGACTGGCCAGACATCTTTATGGGGCACTGAGTTAATTTTTTGCGACTGCGATTCTTTCACTCACCACTAAATAATGGAAAAGTCGTTGCCAGTTGTAAGCAGTGGTAGGTCCCAGGATTTATTCATTTTGATATGGGGCGTTTCAGTTTCAAAAAGATCTGCCTGAAGTATACATTGTGTCATCGGACTAATATTTGCAGTTAGAAAGAAGAAGGATAATCAAGTATAAGACTAAGATGTAGGGTACAAATAAGCTGACCAAGATTCACTGATGCAGTTCTGCTTGCTCTTTCTTATTTGAATAACTGAAATAACCGAATAACTAAATAAAACATTCAACTATCAAATCACAAACAATAACAGTTTAGCTGTTGGCGAATGTGTAGACGCGCACCCAAGCGGGGTTTAGGGTGTTGAAATCCCACCAAATATCTGTGTGTTACAAACATTTTGGAGGACAAAATGAATTCTATGTGCACCACTACATATGAACATATTGAATCAATTGTTTTCTTAGCAAAGTAATATTTTGTTTTTAGATTAACGCCAGGTAGATATCAGTGGTTAGTGTTGTAGGATTCGTGTGAAAAGAAAATACAAACTGACTCATGTTTAGGCTATCCGAGTGTGTTAGATGCGACAGCGACGTCTGTGTTCGGTGTTCGTGTTGTCGTGCTGTCGTGCTGTTGTAAAAATAATCGTACCCATACGATTGTTCTGATTCTATATTTTGACAGATGCAGTCGTGTCGTTGCCGTTGTCTATGTCTTCGTGGCATTGTCTATGTGTCTCAGTGAGAAACAAATCATAACACATATTTTTTAATAAGAGTTAGCGCGCGTAAATTGAGTTGGCCGACCTTGTTAGCGCAGCGGGTAGCGCGATGGCTTCTCATACCGAAGTCCTAGGTTCGATTCCTAGCTCGGCCTGCTGAAACACTCGTCTATTTTTATTGAGATGAGAATTAAATAAGCCGCACAAGTACGCTCTTGGCAGGCAATGGCAAAACCTCCAAGTGTAAAGGAAACATTGCCAAAACAAATTGCTGTTTGGACTGGGTGTTTATCTGAAATTTCAAACAGGTGGAATTTGTGGTATCACAATGGACCCATATAAAGACCTAAGACCTACCTACCTAGCGAGAAGACTATTATTGCATGTAAGGTAAGAAGACACGGTTTCGAAGAAAGATTTAAGGCTCACTTGACTATTATGACTTAAAGTCCTGTTACATTGTTTGCTTTTTCCTTTAATTTTTCGATTTTTGAAGGACTATTTGCAACTTTGCAAAACTTAAGAATTTCAACATTTGTGAAATTGCCAAGGTTTTTTATTTTTATTTTTGTTAAAACTCTGAAAGTCAAATATGAAATAGGTGTGATTTTTTAAAATACACAGTGTGTCCCATGGAAAACGGAAAACTTTTTCAAAACATCGATTTATATTAGCGCCACCTATTGGTGGATGTTAGCAATGGAAAGGTACATTCTTAACTGACATCCTGTCAAAATTCTATGACATTTGGTTCAATGGAAACCAAAATATCGCGTTCAAAGTGACAGTGTGTTTGTGGCATGGGTCGAAAAACGAACAAAGAGCAAATACTAAGTTCTGTTTTAAACTCGGTAAATCCCTTACTGAGATGCATAATTTGCTGAAACAAGTTTATGGCGATAGTTGTCTATCCCGTACCAGAGTGTATGAGTGGTATAAGCGGTTTCAGGAAGGTCGTGAAGACATTCAGGGCGACGAACATCCAGGTCCTTCGAATACCGTGGTTCGAAGTCAAAAGTGAAGACAATGTTGATTTGTTTCTACGATTCGGAGGGTATTATTCATCGTGAATTCGTTCCACCTGGTCAAACGATTACTGCTGTGTTTTATCTTGGTGTTATGAAGCGTTTGCTCAGCCATATTCGTCGTGTGCGGCCACAATACCGTGAAAAAGGGAGCTGGCGTTTGTTGTATGATAATGCCCCGTCTCATCGATCGAACTTGATCACGGATTTTTTGATAAAAAATTCCATTTTAACCATCAACCATTCACCGTACTCGCCGGATTTGGCTCCGTGCGACTTTTACTTGTTCTCCAAATTGCACTTGCCTATGAAAGGAAAACGTTATACCGACGAAGAGGCCATCCAAAGAGCGACGACCGACACACTGAAGTCGATGGATAAAAATGATCTCAAAAACTCATTCGATATGTTAATTGATCGTGCAAAACGTTGTATTGATGCGGAAGCAGACTGTTTTGAATAAAATAAATGAGATTTGCCGGAATATTGGGTTTTTGTCTTTATTTTGAAAAAGTTCCGTTTTCCATGGGACACACTGTGTAAAAGGAATTATGGGTAAAACATTAGAGAATGGTTGATATTTTGTAGTGAAAAAAGAGAAAAAGCTTTGTTTTTGCAGTTGCACAGGAGAATCCATAACTCCCTCTCCCCTTCCACCCACTTTCTCTTTTTCTTTTCCCATTCCCATTTCCTCTATCAACCTTTTTCCTGAGCCTTAAGTACAATGGACTATAGAGCCTGAGTGCTTGGGGTAATGACCTCCCTTAGGTTATTTCCTCGGCTCCCCTTCACAACCATCCATCAAGCAGTTGTTTTCTATAAAAGATTACCAATGATTTTTTTTTGGGGAAAGTACTAATAAATTGTATTCTTATTCTTAAAATTAAAAAGAGAAAAAACTAAATAAGTAACATTAAACTAAATAAAAAAATAGTAGAAACTTATTTCACGCGTGATCCTTGGCGTGTACACTCAGAACACACAGAATACAATCATCTGTACACAGAAATTAATCATTTGCGAATCGCAATTTTCACATCCACAAACTATAATTCTGTCTTTTCCCTGCCTTTTCTAATTCACTCACCTCGCAAATTTGTTCAACCAACTCTATGTTTGTGCCGGCGGCAGTAACTCATTTCAACTTTTCACTAACTGGCATTGTCAGTGGTAGTTAAGCTGCTGTTTTTGTTCTCATTCCTTGTGAAATCTTGCAACCCTCCCATCGGTTCCTGTGTTCGCTCAACAAGAGCCGATTTGTGCAACAGATTTTTCTGACTCTGATAGTTGATAGTTGATTGCTTTACTGCTTTTCCTGTTGTGCTTTATTAATAACTCTGCCGCTCTATTGTTGTTGCTGTTGTTGAAAATGGTGATATGCTGATATTGTTGTAGTGGTGCATGTTCGGCCATTGTATTTGTGGTGTGGTGATTTTGGTTTTTTCATTTGTTATTGCAATTTATATTGTTTTTGTTGTTGTTAATGTTGTCGTCGCAAACACAACACACTTTTGCTGCTAAAAATGGTTTTGTTAGTGGCGCTGTTGCTGTTGTCAGCACTGTTGGAGTTATTGTTGTTGCTGGTGTCATTGTTGTATTTTGAATTGTGTGCAATATTTACCGCCAGAGCTCAGTGGGCGTGTGAGCGCATGCCTTTTTCCCCTTGCTTTTGTCATCCTTCTCCAACCACATTCAAGTCCTGGCTTACATTTTTTTATAGAGGTGGAAACCGCCTCCATACTCACTCTGTGTGTGTGTGTGTGTGTTTGTGCGTGTTTATTACAGCAAACGCTCGCAGCGTCCACACCATTTAAGTGCATGTTGTCAACATTTTAGCAATGCTGTTCGCTGCGCCGCTGTCGCCTCCGGCCGCTGCTGTGCTGTTGGCCGGCTTGTAGTTGCTGTAGGTTTTGTGCCGTTGCTTGTTTGTTTGTAGCCTATTTAATGTTGTTATGAAATGGCTAACATTGTAACGCCTTTTTCTTTTTCGATTTTTTGTTGCTTCTTGAGTTGTTGTTTTCTACTGTTGCAATTTTGTTTGCCCTGTGCACAGCGACGACAACAGCGGCAGCAGACCAGCCGTCTAATGTCCAGTTTTTAAAGCGGACGACGGTAGCGTCGGGGCATGGACGGCTAGGGGGACTTTTTGTATATTTTGTGGCGTGACAGGAATTTAAGTGGGTTTTAAGCACATCGGCATTTGTGTTTTGGGCTCATCCTTTTCCGGTTCGTGTGCGCATTTGTGCCGGGCGTCGTGCGTGCGAGTGTCGCCGTGCCGGTGTTTGTGTGCAGTAAATAAAAGTTGTTAACTATACTGCTGCGACAACGATAATAACACAAACAAACACAAATACTGACACGTCGAAGCACACACACACGCACGCACACACAAAGACATGTTTGTGACGCGTGCATGCAATTTGCGTGCTTGTGCAGTGCACTCTGTCCGCTTCCAGCATTTAAGAAGCTTGTGCTTGCTGTTTGCATTGTTGCTGTAACATTTTTTTGCTTGGCTTTTGTGCTTTTCCTTGTTGTTGTTGTTGCTGTCGTTTTTTGAGCATTTGCCGCCACAAAAGGATTTGTTGCCATTTACATGCTTATGCCATTGTCCTCCGGGCCCATTATCCTGTTGCTGCATTGCCGCGCGCGTGTGTGTGTGTGCGTTGCGTGCTCGCATATTTGCTTTATCCTTTCTCTTTTAATTGTTACCTCCTTCTGTGTGTGTGTGTGTGTGTGTGTCGTAGCATGTTTACACGCAACTTCAAGTGTTTGTTTTGCCGAATAACAAAAGCGCAGTCGTCCCCCCACTTTTCCCGCTTCACAAACGCCTGTCTGCCCTGACTTGTCACTGTTTTCGCACGGTGCACTAGTCCTCTGCATTTTCGTTTTTAAATTTAATTTTTCATGCAGAAATTGCTCATGTCTCTGGCGCATTTGTGTTGCACTTATGCAATTAGGTTTGTCGGCACTGCTCCACTTTCACCACCAACTATTTCGCTAACGAATTTTCTGCTTTAAATTACCGATAAATTGGCTCTTTGGATTTTTTAGAATAAAACACAAACCGAAAAATGTATGTCTCCGTAGTTGACTGTTGCTGATTTTCATATATTTATGAACTGGTACAAAATGTCACGGCGGGTTTGTTTATACAGTATTAAGTAAAGATGGGGTCGTTTAAAAGTTAAGACAAAATTCCATTGCTTGGGTTGTCTTTTTCAAGGTCAAAGGTAAGAAGTGTTAGAAACTGATAGTCGTGTCTGCGTATGTCGTTGACTTGTCACTGTGATTCCTGGAGAATCGACTTAGACGATCTTCGTCCGTACGGTCATTTGTCTGTTTGTCTGTGAGTGGGAGGAAGATGTGCGCATTATAACTTTCTACGCTGCGTTTTCGTAATAAAATTCAATATGGTTTGTTTTAGAGCTTTAACTAAGAACCAATTACCATATGGACGTGATTCGTTCATATTAAAATATAAAAACGTACATTAACCCGCTGTGAACATGAGTGAACATGAATTTATGGACCTAAGACGAAACGTAGATTTTTCCTCCTTTGTGTTGGCTTGGCTGACATTGATTGACCTGACATGACATGACTCTTGTGCAGTCCTACTTAATAACATTAGAATCTACACTGAGTCACAATAGTCCTTTAATTACAGTCGAAATCATCATCCAACCGAAATAATCGTGAAATATGATGGATCAATTAATGATCGAGTAGTGCTTTTATCATGCAGAAAAGCGCTGGGGAGAGAAACATCGATTCCTCGTTGTTCACGTTGGCTCACACGCCTCCCCTATTTGCGGCCTAAACTTGACGAATTAGGTCTTAATCTGTGTCAGATCAAGCAACCGCAGGAACTGAACTCTCAAGACCACGAAATTCATCACTCAATCCAGTTAACACTGGAACCGAATTAATTTCCTAACGAGCAACACTGCCGAATAATCACTATTTCCTGAGAATTTTGATGTGCTTACATCATTAGTCATATGATTCCGAAGCCAAACGGTATCGAGTTATTATAGTTGGGTTTGTTTGGCTGCGTTGAATATTTTAGTTTGTCTAAATTACACGACTTGGTTCGGGACGACACGTGGTTTCAAGAAGAATAGTTAGAAGTCAAAACCCAGTTTTTTACAGTAGATATAGGAGTGGCAGACGCGTTGCCCACAGTTCGCTCTGACTCTCCTACGTGTTGTTACCATATCGAAGTCGAAATATTTACACCGTTGCAGACGCAGATGTCCATTGCTTCCACTCGCTTGCGCAGGCTACAAGAACTGTGCCATGTCTATATAATTTAAAATTCTCTGCGTAGTGGTAAATGCGATGGACCGAGACCAGCGCATAGCCCTGCGGTAATGACAGCCGACTCGGCCCATTCCTGCAGTCAGCAGCCGCTTTCAGTCGTGATGCGATGCTTCTACAAGTATTCAAGTTGTTAAATTATGACAGTTGACTGTCAAGTACAGCGGCTGCACACATTAACGGAGCAAAATGCGTGAGAAAAGTGCATCCTTGCATCCAAACTCATTTACATACGAATACAACAACAACAACTGTGCATGTGCGTTGCACTGTTGTTGCTCCTGGTGTCTGTTCGCGGCTCGTATTGCAGGATCGTGTTCGGCTGCTGTTTTCATAAGTTGTGGTTACACTAACCACGCACTGCCGAGTCCTTACGGTAGCTGCGGCTCATATTGTAGAGAAATATGAAAAAATACACAACACTTGTTGGGTAATGTCGTCATTATGTCAACATTGTGCAATGGGAGCTGCAGCATCGCTTGATGTATCGATTGCAGAGGAGATGGTGAAATTGAAAATTAACTACGCATATCATTTTCTTACAAAAATACTGCTTTCAGGAAAATGAATGAAGCACTTTTTGCTTGTTCGGCTTTCTTCGATCTGTCGGTGTCCTGTCTGTGCAGATGACCGTCAACAAACTCGAGAATAATAGCGCCCGAGTGCGTTGACTTTGCGGCTGCAGCATGTGGTATTAATTTTGACTACTATTGTCAGCCGTACAACACATTACGTCGTACGTACACCTAGGGATCGCAGGACACGCACAAGTGTGTCGAAAATAATTGCCACGCAACACACTTTCTTCGACTCTTGCCGAGACGCCGCACTGGTTCCCATGGCATAGCATAATCTTTCCATAAGTACTCGACGTTTGCATTTATATGTGTGTGTGTGTCCGTACCACTTAAAATTAGTGTTGACAGTTTGATGAAAAATTACTTTTTTAAGTGCCTCCTATGCTAATATTAAATATGAAGAGACGGTGGGAAAAATCGTTTCGGCTAACTGAGCTCTTGAGTTGCTTAAGCCTATCTCCTCAGGCATTGCGGTGCAGTTTTACATGTAAGTAAAGAAGCTTTTTAAGTTTAAAGGCTTTCAAATATTTGATACATTTTGAACATTTATTGCAGAAAATAAACAAGTTTAACGAAATTTACAACTTGTTTTTTCCGAAATGAAAATAACAGCCCGCTGTATGAATTGTATGGGCTGTAGTCCAATATGTTGGACATTGTGACTGAAAGGGTTAATCTTAGAAAGGACCATGAAATATTCTTTATGAATAAACTAAAAAAAAAGCATTCAAAAGCTTTTATTGGTGAGGGTAATCAAGTGGTGTGTCTGAAACATGCTAAAAGCGATAATCGCAATTTACTTTAATTGAAATCTATTAAAACAAAAACCTTATAAATTAATCTTTGACTCTGAAGGGAAAATACATCAGACATACATACGAGTGTAAGTTATGTCAAATACGGGGTCACTTCCTACGCAGAGCTAGTTTTATTTATTCGTCGTTATAGGAGTAGCGGGTGAGTTTCACTTGAAACTAGATTCGAAACTTCGAAACCACGTAACCACGCATTCTTCGTCTCTACAACTTCTACAGAAGTCGTTTTTATAAAATAACCTCAGTTTTTGTAAACAATGTACATTACAACTTTAGTAAATATTTGCAAAATACATAAACTTACATACGTGTACATGGCAGTTTAATGTTTTTTTCTAAAAACTTGTAGTCCAGCGATCGAGTAGTCAACACGCTCGTCTGTTTTTGTCATTTGAATCGAGACAATTGACATTTTCAGAGATCTTAGCACCAACAATAACAACGACAGCAGCAGCACAAACAGCAATAGCAACAACAAAAAGAGCAACGACAACTTCAACGCATGACATCAATAAATAGAAAATTCACCTCCTGCACAGATGCTTAAAATTATAACCGAGCACATAACACGAAAAATAAACAACAGCCCACCGAACTGTCATTCAAAGAGTAAAAAAGTAGCATCGGGGAAAAAGGAAAACGAAAATGCTGGCAGCACAATTGTCATAAATTAAACATTTTTCCAACTTACAAAGAAAAAAACAACTAGAATAAAGCGAAACCAAAATTACTTATGGTATGGTAAACGAATAAAAATGACTCCTTCTTGTCATAAAGCGAGCAGGACAAACAGAAATTTGTTTTTTATTGAAATGCAGCGACATCGATGACTTGTCGCCGGTTCGTAGCGGTTCGCAGCGCCGATGACATCGGACGGTGGCAGCCATTACGGCCGCCACGTAGAGGAGCGCCGAGAGTTTCAAGTGGCAACTTAAGTCACAAAAGGCAGTGCAGGCGGACGCATGGAAGCGGCAGTGAAATTCATATTTTCGATGCTTTCGGCTGCTGCTGAAATAGGCACAGTTGTTGTTGTTGGGATGCAGTGCATGCAGCAAGTTCAAGTTGCCGCATGTTGCCGAAGTCTATTTGCGTATTATTGAACTGTGAAATTCATTTTCGTAGCAATGCAGAGATGATACATTTATTTCTGGCTCTTCCTCCGCCCCTTACCAGCTCCTCTCCTTGTCTTGCATTTATTTATGCCAATTTTTGGTGTGCGCGTGCACTTGTAGCGATCGCATACGCGTTGCTTTCGATTGAAATGTTGCGAGTCGCGCTGATTCCGTGCTGCACGTGTGAGGCTTTGTGTGTGTGTGCGCGCGTCCGCTATGATTGCAGGCAGCCTTCGATCGGGTGCCACATTCTCGATGGGGCCCATCGAACAAGCGAACAAGTGAAGTGGCGTTGCCGTGGGTCCTCTGGTGGCACGGCCGATTGGGCGCCGCTGCAGTTGTTGCTGTATCGGTGTCGATATCAATTGCCCCGTTGCGGCCGCATTTCAGGTGCGCGGCAAGTTCTGGTTGCTGCCAGCTGCACTTGGTCTGCATGATTGGTGGGGCAGGTAAACTGCAGTTGGCTGCGGTGTGTGGAAGAGGTGAATGATTATGTTGGGGCTCGTATTGATGGCAAATAATGTTTGTCATATCAGCGTTTGTTCGTCTTCGTGCCCTACACTGCCTTATCGGGGTGAATTAGCTGGAGGAGTATGTGGGGAGCCAGAAATAATCAGCTTTAATAAAAGAGGTCATTCAAGATAGTTTAGTTCAATATATGAATACAAGTTAGCAAAAATTAAATTTTTGTTATTTTAAAAAAATATTTTCCCGGAGCTTTGAGCTCCTTTATTTGTCGAATCTCAACTTAAGACTGAATTCCAATATTTCTATGATCTTAACGCTATCGTTGGAGTTGCCTGTTGTTGTTGCTCCGCTGTCGTTGCAGGTGTTGTTTATAAATGTGGAGCTAGACGCGTCAGCAAAAACGTGTGGGAACGGAATTTTGGTGTTGTGTCTGTTATTGTTTGCAGTATGTACATCAATTTGTACACTGTTAACTTACATACTTGGGGTCTTTCAAAAAGGATGCTTGAATGTATTGAAATATAAATAAAACAAGTTGTTTGTTGTTGTGTCGTTAATTTGAAAGAGTATTGATGGGGAAATTTCGGAGGTATTTGGAGCTGGTGTATCTTGCAAGGTTTAGTTTCGACCTAATCCGACAATTTTGCTTGTCTACATATTCATTAATCCAAGAAATCAACCGTCGCTAAAGATGGTAAAAATTTATGTATTGCGCGGAACATTTCTCGAACGGTTTACCGAGCTTGACAGTCAAATTTTAATGATTCGCGAATTGAATTGTTCAACGCCATAACTTTCCGTGGTGTGGTAATTCGTGGCATAATTCTTCAAAATTGACAATAAATTTGGCAGATGTCACTTTAACAACATGGTTGCTGTTACCTATTGAAAGCCCTAACTTACCAGTATGAATGTTAGAACCTCACATGACCCTTGAATCGATCATCCATATTTTATCGATTTACAAGACAAATTTCGCCTGCAGCGTTTTTTGGTAATATTACAATAAAAACAATGAAAAAGTTTCAAAAAATAATACAAAATTACTATTCTTTTTTCACAATAGTTCATTTTTCAATTTTATGAAAGTAGCTTTCAAACCCTCCACACTGGCTTGGCGAAGCTCTAGGTTCCGCTGTATATCGGAATGAACCTTGTGCTATTAGTGGTGAGAAAGTTGTCTGTACGATTCGCACGATTTCGAGCATTCAACAAGAAAAGTAGGTACTGAGGATTTCATCGGTTCACCAAGACCGACTAAGATTCGCTACGCTGGTTATTTTTAAAAGTTGCCTGAAATACACACACCAAAATTTTTTAGTATTGGGCTACCAAAAAGTGCTATTCAGTGCGGCTTCTTTATTTTTTGAAAAACTATGCATTATTATAATTTCTTTCGTTAATCCTTTTTACTTGTGCAATGGAATTTTATCTGGTTTTCAGGGGAATCTAGTGGGACCCTTGCGTTATTGTTCCACTTATGACGTTCGAGTTAGTGCTTCTCGTGAGTGCTCTCCGTCACATTACATCCATTTTCCGCCTAACCTCTCACCGAAAAGGTCATCCAGCTCGTTCGGAGTGATGTTACGAACACTGCTATAGGGTCGTTTCCGGTGTTACGTCGTCAGGCGCAGTTAAGCGCAACTCTGAATGTAAGAGAAAGACTAACAAATTACCAACACCATCACAGTGAATAACCAGGTGATGCTATATATGTCCACCTAATTCTCACACGATTTTTTTTTACACGAATTTGATTTAACACGAGTTAAAAAAAATAAAATTTCTCTTTTTTAACGAATTGTTTTGTGTCTTATTATTTGAACTTTTTTTGTTTTTTCTGTCTTTGGCCACTGACTTATATACATATTTATTTTTATTTGACATTTTTTCGTCAAATTTAAAAAATTACTCCGGTGTGCTTTCTTTCTTCTACTTGTTTCTTGCTCTTTTTTTTTTAATTTTGTTTTGCTTCTTTGTAGTTTTACTGCTATTGGTGGTATTCTTTTAAATTTCCTACTATGAAATTCGTCTTTTCAGATTCACATTGCCCATTCAATTTAAATCCCTTTTATTTTACCTGCGCTTCCTGCATCTCCTCTCCCCTCGCCATCCTCTTCTCTCAGTTTTCATTAAAAAAGCATTAAAGTCATTTTCCATTTCATATTTGTGTTATGCCGACTCCACTTTTTGCTGGCTGTGCATAATTTTGCTCCGGTCCTGCGTTCACTCTGGCTCTGTCCACGTCGCTCACTTGTTGGCCGCCATTACTGTCTGCTTCTGTGTTGTTGTTGCGGCTGTTCCTGGCAGCTGCTCGACATCCAATCAACTTGTCAGCGTGTGCGTGTGTTTCGGGCTGCATGTGTGTGCGTGGCAGGACACACCGTACGACTGCTCATTATTAAACTTTCATGAGGTCATTTCAAGCGTGATTTATACATTTTATTCTTGTTGTTGTCGTCGTCGCTGCAGCTGTTTGAATTCATTTTCGCGCTCCTTCTGTATTTTCCGTTTCGCTTTCCCACTTTCTTTTTTTTTTTTTGCAAAATTAAAAACTTAACAAAAATACACAGTGCACTGCGAAATTGTAGCATAGGTTCAGGCGCAAACGATGCTAGCGCAGAGTGCAAATGCAAAAGGAAAATATTTCATGTGGTAGAAATGAAAAATACTGCACATCATCAGAAAATGTAGAGTGGCGTTTTATTTTGTATTTTCTTGGCTTTTTAATAAAATGCCCGCGCGCGCACATTGTTATGCTCGCTTTTAATACGGACGCATTAAGCGCGACCCACGGCTAAGTGCCCTCACTCGCCATTTTGCACACGTCGCTCGGAAGTTGTGTGCCGCCTTTGTTGCACCGCCTCAATTTTGTTGTTGTCGTGCTGCTTTTTATTAAAAATATTCCAGCTGCAGGAATATTACGAAAAATGCGCCATGTACGCCTATGTAAAGTTGTCATTCGTAATGAAACTTTTTTGTGCGTTAGTATTGCTTGACCTCATTTAGGTAGCCGGCAATAAAGCACCTAATAACAATTTGGTCCAAACTTTATATTGTAACTGTTGAGGAAAATTAGATGGAATTCTCTAGCGAGTGCCTTTCGAAGCAGTGGAGGTGGTTTTAAAATGGGCTCGCGATCGCTCTAATCGTTTGAGCGAGCTCAGGCATATGTTGGTACTAGGCATCGCAATCCCGGGATCCCGGGATCCCGGACTTTTTCCAGTCCCGAAAATCCCGGGATTCAAATCTTTTAATCCCGGGATTTTCGGGATTGCAAAAGATGCTTCAAAGTTCAAATGAAATACATTTAAAAGCACAAAAAAATCCCAATTCCTTATCTGAAGGAGGAGGGAGGGGATAGAGGGCGTCTTTTGCAAAAGGCTTATAATTATTTACTAAGCATTCAACGAGCAAGTGTTGAATCTGAAAGATGTTTTCTCTCAGTAGGGTTTATTTGCAATAAATTTCGCTCTAGATTAGAGGGCAAAACATTTAATGCCTTAGTATTTTTAAGATCTCAGTTTTTAGTTAATCACAACGCTTAACTTTTTTATCGAAATAATCGAAGTAAAACTAAAAGTACTAACAAATTAACTATTTTATTTTTTTTTATCAAATATGCGTATATATGTACTTTATGATACATTTGATGCAAAGCAATAAGTTATGTTTAAGTGTCATTTTTGGATACAACAAAATGTTATCAAACTGAAGTTAAATGTCAAATGAAAAACTTTTAAGTTAAACAAAATGTTATCAAGGATGACTATGTTTATTTATTTGATTTAAATTTAAACTGACAATTTTGAATGTAATTGACAACTGATTGTAAATGACAACTGGATTTTGGTGATGTGCCGCGCACAACCAACCACTTCGACGACTCAACACCGACTGCCTCCCTTTCCGCCTTACAATGTGATTAAATTCAAGATAAAAAATCTTAAAACTACCCCAAATGTGATTAAACTGTGTCCATTTTTATGGTAAATATATTATAAACAAGTATTTATGCAATTTGGTAAAATTGTTTTATTTAAAAAATTTGTTATTTGAATCCCGGGATTAAATCCCGGGATCCCGGGATTTGACTTTTCAATCCCGAAAATCCCGGGATCGCAAAATGGCAAAAAATTGCGATCCCTAGTTGGTACACGCGAAAGCTCTGAGAGAACATTATGACATATGAAAGTGTGGTAAATGTGGCAATACGACCAGTCATATCTGAAGGTGGGATGGAAGACGGCTTGAAGAGTTGGATATTATGTTTTTGAATTGTTTTACGGACTTTAAATATTTCATAAAACATTCAAATTTGACATTGTGGGAGTCCGGTGTTATAGATTCAGTCAAAGATTCCAGTTAAAAAATTCAAAGATTCAGTCATACGAGCGGCATTTTCTACGGCAAAGATTATGGCTTGAAACACGCTGCATTACGTATGAATATTTTGAACTAATTGTTGTCCACTCTTGATGTCCCACTCTTAAAAAGCAATCAATATCGTTGAGTATGACGACAAACAATTTTTCCTATTTTTGCTCACTGATGGAGCACTGAACACAAGTGGAAACTTGAGACCTTCAAGCATAACTGAAATTTTGACACGTGATCAAGGAGGTTTTGGGTTTAAACATACCTACTTTTCAAGAAAATTCGTTATAAACTTTCAAGGATATAAAGGATTAAAATTTTCAAAGGATCTTTTTCATGTCCTTTTTTTACAAATAGATAAAAAATCAATTTTATTTAAATTCTTGAGCGTTTCCTCTTTCATTTGATATATCAGGTGTACAACTTTGCTTCCGCCGTTTTCCGATAGGTGGCTGTACCGGCTGAGGCTGGTTGAAATACATAGATGGTAATGCCTTTAAAGTGAGTGTGGACAGTGCCTAACGAATTGTCATCGCCGTTTCAGTGACAGTTGTTCTTGTTTTCGTATTATTCACGCTCGAAAATGTCCGTTTATGTGCCCAATTCTCGCCATTTGCGGGAAGTTTTACTTTTCTGTTACAATTCGGAAAAAAATGCAGCTGAAGCGCATCGAATGCTCTCAGAAACTTACGGTGATGCTGCTCTGAGTGAAAGAACGTGTCGGGAGTGGTTTCAACGTTTTAAAAATATCAAGAGCGACATGACAAAGTCATCCTCCAACACGACAATGCTCGGCCTCACGTCGCAAAAGTGGTCAAAAAGTACCTGGAAACGCTGAAATGGGAAGTCTTGCCCCACCCGCCGTATTCCCCAGATGTCGCCCCTTGTGACTTCCACCTATTCCGTTCGATGGCACACGGCCTGGCAGATCAACATTTTCAATCCTTCGAAGAATTGGAAAAATGGATTGCTTCATGGATTGCGTCAAAAGAGGACTCCTTTTTTCGAGCCGGGATCCGAAAATTGCCGGAAAGATGGAGATAGTTGTCGCTAGCGACGGACAATACTTTGAATAATACATCTGTAAGCACTTTTTCGCAATAAAGCTTTTAATTTTGGAAAAAAACGGCGGAAGCAAAGTTGTACACCTGATACATATCACCATATTTTAACGAGGTTAAGTATTTTTTATATTTTTTTTATTTTTTATCCCCTTCAAAATTTTGAAGTCCTTTTAAAAGGACAAAGGATGTATAAATGAAAAACTGAGTACGTAGTACTACTATGTTTGGTCTCTAGTTTCACGCCCATATGGATTTTTTCCAGTGTGAAAAAATTTTTTAATTTTTGTCGCACGGTGTTATAAATAAATTAATAAATAAATAATAAGGGCGAACCGCCGATATGGCTTGTCAAAGTATCCCTAGCGAGCAATGCCACGAAGTAATTTCTTCAACTTACCAGTGACTTCAAACCAAGAAGAGAAAATCTACATTTACAGCTGGGACCAAAGTTTCATTTCAGTCTACCGACTGAAAAGATACTTGAAATATTGAAAATCGAATAAAATTTAAGAAAAATCGAATTTCAATTCTATAAATATGTTATTATTTATTATTACTATTTTATTTATTATTTTTTATTATAATTCGACTTGAAATGTCGATGCCAGTTGAAATGTTCTCCCTTTACTCATTTCAAATGATATAATCCATTCACTTTGAAAGAAAACGTATTAACTCAAACCAGTTGAGGAAACCAGTACGGAAATCCGGTCGCATAATTCAATTTCTCACCTAGAAATGCATGTAAATGATTTATTGTGCAGCGTTGTTGAGGACTTTGTGTGCAACTTCGGCATCTAACCGAGACCCACCAACAACTCGCTTTTCAATTTCACAATTTCACAATGCTTGCGAGCATGGAAGCCAATTGATTGCCTACCCACATTGCACAGTGGGTTGCATGCGGCTGCAAACTAGTGCAGCAACTGTGAAATTAATGCTCAGCTATTTCCGCTCTGCACGAGCGGAAGGGGGTTTGTGTCCGAGGGGTTGAAGCAGCGGCGGTTGTGGCAGTTGAAGTTCATTTTTGTGTTTGGCCCTTGTTTCAAATTGAATGTTTTCTTAGCATTTTGTTTTACTTTGCTGAACACACATACACCAACACACACATACACATGCACACATGCAAACTGTTGGATGGAAAACCGCACACGCAGCCACAAACGTCGGTTTGCAACTCTGTGCATAAAATTTGCACAAAATGAGAAAATAATGAAAGAAAACGAATGCCTGCACCACAAATAACGAAAAAAAGCGGAGGAAAATACAAAAATTAAAATACCACAAAATAACAGTAGAAATTACAAAAAAATCAAATGCAGCGAAAATAAGCTAGAAAAGTGCAGCGGTGGCAAAAAAAGCAATGCAGCAAAGCGGAAAGGACAAAGCAAATTCGACGAGATGAGCGCGGCAGAAGCGCAAAAATTTTAATTTTGCAAATGTTTCGAGAGCAAACGGAATGAGTTGCAGATGTATGCAACTATATGGATTAGGGTGGCCTTAATTTGTATGGAGAAAAGTCAAGTAGAAGACGGCACACCACTCGTTTTGATGTTTGAAGTGAAACTATAAAAGGTACTCAATGAACTTGAAGTTTTAGGCTTCGTGCTGGTTTCTCAAAAGTGGAATTAGCCGACCTAATGGTTCAAAATCGTTTACTTCATTGATAAAAATTGAATGTTTTGTAGTTTATATTGAAAAGCCTAGTTACATTAACTCGAATTGAACAGTTAAGTCTTACGAAACCAATTTTTTTTTTTAATTTTTCATACAATACCAACGGGATGTACAATCGTAATCGAAGTGACAGTATTTTGCTCGCCTAATAAAACTCCGTTAGTCAGTACAAAGTATACCAACTCTTTACGTATGAATCTAAAAAATGCAGTCAGCAATTCTGTCAGTCGGAGTTGAATGGATGTGGACTACCCTAATGCGGACGCACTTGTTTCCACACACATCCAATGCATACGTACGGATGTGTAAGTGTATGTGTGTGTTGCCCCAAATCGGGAATGGGGCAAGGAATTAGCTAGCACAGTTGATGGAGTTGACGGTCCATCTGCATCTGTGCAGTCGGGTTAAATAAATGTTGGTATTGTTTGCATTGCGCGTGGAACAACACAGCGTGGCGCACACTTCATCAAAATCGTCCCGTTCGTTCGCAAGCGCTGCCGCACTTCGCTGCTGCCCGGCGAAGGACCCCTTTAGGTTGTCCCCACAGCGATATCTGTGACAGCTCGAAAATCGGGAATCATGTTCCGAGTGACGCTTGACTGGTGCGCTGAGTGAAGTGTCAATGTGTGCAGTTGCCGCTATTGCTGTTCGGTGAGTTTGTATGCGTGTATGCGAACTGAATTTTTAATTTGGGCTTTACGATGACAAACAAGACATTTCCGGCAGTCAATCGGAAAGGAGTTAATTATGCCGCCGCGTGAGAACGTGAGAAAGTGTCAACTGTCGGACGGAATTAGCTGCGACGGAGCTCTGACATTTGCCGCTTCGTTATGGGCGCAACAGTGCTTACATGTGTATGTAAGTAAGTGTGTTAAGTGCGGCACAGGTGCGGGCAAAGCCCAACGCTTGTGGTTGCTCCAGAGATTTCATTAAAGCGATTCGGCTCCCTGAATGTGTTTCGTGCGATTTACTGCGGGTTAGTCTGCCGTTGTCTTGTGTGTGTGATTATGTCTGATGGATGACTTGGTGTGGGAAAGGGAACCGATTGAAAGGGGTGTGAAAATTTGAAGAACGTTTGACAAATTTGAATATAATGATGTGCGGAGATATTTATCGACTCTTCCATACGGTGCCTTTTGCTTATGTGATATTGACGATATTAAGAGGGGAATTTTAGTGCTATTTCTGCTAAAGAAAACTGTGTGGATTGAGTGTTTATATAGAAATGACTTTGTACTTTCAGAACCATATTTTCCAACTTCAAACAGTTGTCCAGTTGGCACAAACGTAACAAAGGGTGCATGCAGTTTTAATGTGAATATATTATTCAGAGTTCAACCCTCAATCCTATGAAGAACATGTGGAATACCCTTGAAAAAAGATAAGGACTCATCATATTTGGTCAAAACCTCAGTTACACAGGTTCTTCAGGAGGAATGGGCGAAAATCGACGCAAAAGGAGTCTGCAGGGATTTCCGTCTTCGACACTATTTGTGTTTGCTTTCAGTCTCTGAACAATTCAGTTGCACTGTGTCTGAGGTCGTCTCCCCTATATATGAAATGCCAATACCCTGCGGAAACTTTTCGATATGTAATCTTTAATGTCGTCTCGGCTTGTGATGCCATCAAAAGACAAAGTTCAAGTATGGTCCACATTGCTGCGTTTAAAGCTGAATGTTACTTTGTAGAGTATTATTTTATTTACATATTTATACGTATTGAAGGAACATATTTTGAAATTTAATTACGGGTCATAATGCGCACAAGTAGCTTCAAGTGGCTGTTGTCGTCAGCCGCAGGCAGTGCACTCTCCAGTCTATCCTTTCGCAGGACAATTTATAAATGTCTCCATTTGTTTATACAAATCTAGGCTGCGCCATGTGCTCGAGTGGAATTTCGTACTTTCGAATGCACGGAGCTATGAATGGTGAACTGTAAGGAGTTTTGTCAGATTTTATTTTGTAATTCGAGACGCTGCGCTGCCATTGACGTTCGCGCGCTGACGAGCAACGACAAAACACTCAAGCACTCACATGTGTGTGTGGATTTGTGTGGATTTGAGCGCATTTGACGCGACTTTGAACCAACTTTGCGATGTCATTTTGACAACTTGTCATTTCATTTTGACGACACTGACTCGGCGTGGTTCTAGTTGTTGTTACACGCTTAGCGACGGCACAACCTTCTACAGCAAAAGTGTTAATAATTTCTGTTGTTGCTGAAGGATTTCCGTGGTGTGCTTCAAGTATTGAAACCTCGACATCGCTTCCCCGTGGCAACCGCCAATGCCGACAATGCATACTTTGCTGCGCATGTTTTTTTTTACATTCTTTCTTCAGTTGACCTTTTGACATCTGACAATCCTCGCCGTCTGGGTCGTTGTGTGCTCGTGGTTCGTTCGTTGCTCGTCGGCTGGTCTGTCTGCGCGTAGCTGCAATAAAAATTTGTTCCACATGTTGGAGTTCAACGAGTTGACATCAAATTGACTGTATTTATAAACAGTTTGCGGCCATGCGGCCGGGCGGGATGATTGTCGCCGTGCCGCGCCGCGTCTCGCCTGCTTTCCTTCGCTGGAGTGTCATTTTTATGACAGTTGCCAGAAAATGGGCGTAAACTACTGTAGACCATAAAGTCAAATAAAACAAAAAAACAATACTGTACTCAATATGCTTGCACCATTGGGCGTTGGCCCTTGTTGTTGTTATTGTTGTTGTTGCCGTCGAGGTCATTATTTACATATGTTTGTTTTTAATTACTTTCGAAATGATTAATTTCTGTTTCGTTTATTGCCGATTGTGATTTTATTTGAGCTGCACGCAAGCGGGGCCGCCTTGCGGCTCTTTCACCTTAGGCGTTGGTGCTTTTTATGCATTTGCTGCAATTTTACGTTCATTGCGGCGGCTGTACTTGCGTGCACTGAAGGCCAATTTGTGCCCGGGTTTTCATGTGCGGCGGTCGTCAGTTGTAATTGAGTGCGCGCACATTTGTCTTTGACATTTACGGCGGCAGAAGTGAGGCGTGTACTTTCAATTACAAGTCTTTAATCATCCGACGTTTGCCTAGATGAACGGATCGTATAGTGTAAATGAAGCATTAACCATTTCTCGTCCTAACTTACTCACTACTCGGACACACGATGTGAAGAACAGAATTTTAAAGACGTGATATCTATGTTAAAGGACTTATTTTTTGCCCTTTAATCAGTGTTGTGACTAATATATTAAATTAGTGTAACTAGTATATTACTTTTGTTTTAAAAATGTAGTGTAACTAGTTACATTTCCCATAAGTAATCACCTTCAGTAATATTACTACTTATTACAATATTACTTTTTAGTCAACAAAGTTTTAACTTTCATGTAAAACAGCAGCACTGATAACTTAATTAAGATGTATTACAACTATACAACGCTGCACTTGTTCATACTAAACATAGCTCTCGTGTTTCATTTCCAACTGAGTTTGGTAGTGGAGAAACAATTAACATTTGGAAGCAAATTCAAGCGGTTTTAACAAACAAGGTAGCGAAATTAAAATTGTAATTCAAAATGAAATAAACATTTAACCTGATTGTTTTTTTGCAGAATGACTTCTTTTAATAGCTGGAAATACGAAACGGAAAATAATATATTACTTTTTGTGATACATTACTTCACACATTCCGTAATAAGTAATGTAACGATATTGCTTTTAAATGTCAGTAATGTGTAATAACTAATATGTTACTGTCAAAAGTAATAAGTCCCAACACTGCCTTCAATGCATTGTGACACATTATCTCATTTGCAAATGCTGGACACTGAAATAATTTGTGGTTGGCTCATCATGTCAATAGAGTCCATAGGCTTTTATTTCAACAAAGATTCAGCTGGATTGAAGTTCTAATTCCTTGTTAACCATGCTGCTTGTGAGTAGAGAATATTCTTAGCTTCGCTTTGGTGCATCTTTAGAGCGGACTTAAATTGTTCACAGTTGGTAATATTATTTCACCTATCGGGATACCCCTATCAATGCGAGGCATTGCGCTGGTTCAGGAAGGATATATAGGTTGGGAGAAAGGATGTTGGGTGAAGAAATTATGGACTCTTGCCTTGAATCCATCAAGATCATAAGTGCTGGGGAAAATATCTGCAGGGAGACCATTCCACAATCGCGCTGTACGAGCTAGGAACGTACTTTCTCTGTAGTGCGTAGTGCGCTGGAACATCGTATCGACGTGGAATGCATGGGCGCCAGTGTTCAAACGGGTTGCCCGGGGAAATACCCGGAGTGATGGCAGCAAGCTGCTCACTCCACTGAGCAATTACCGAAAAAGTATCGGTAAAATAAAACCACACATGCCACGTTTCGACGATGCTCCAGGGAGTCAATAGAGCTGGATGCCCTACTGTCCCCTATAAGTTTAATCGCACGGTTTTGCACCCGATCGAGGAGCTCCAAATGGTGTCTTGTCTCTTACAGTTTACATTTTTGTGGGATAGACCTACGACCTACGGTGAACTGCTTAACCCACCGTAAGCACACCTGTTAAGTTTCTGGGCACATTCGAAGGCCAGCGTTATAAATATGGCCATATCCGACATCTGCCTGTCAACGAAGTATTTAAGAAGAAATACCAGCACCCGTAATACTGTTCATCAGAGATCCATTCGTTAAAATGAATTATTAATTATTATTAAACATCTTTGCACTTCCCGATTAAGAGCTCATCTACAATTAGTGTTTTGTGGGTCTTTTGGTGTCCATCTGCGGCCACTTGCATTTCCTGATCGAAACTTCACTGTAAATTAATGCATTCAACATTACTTTGATGCTAATTTTGATTATCGCTTGAACCGCTATTGATCGCCGAACTCGCAACCAGAAACACCGCAGGGCCACTTCAATAATCCCTTCAGTCTGTTCACAAGTTAAATGCATTTTTGTAATAATTTTTTGTCTGTCGCTTTGGCTGTGGTCGTGTATTTGCTAATTAATCGCGTACACTTACGCGCCAAATCAATTTGGCAAATGACACGTTCTCAATCATCGCGCACAACTTAATTGAGTGGATATTAATGAACGGCCAGCTGGGCGGCCGCATGTATGTAAAAAGGCTATCAGCAGTGGTAATGCCGCATTAGCGCATAATTTACAATGCGACACGCCATTACATTTGCCACGCAGCATCGAGCGCGATCATTTCTATCGTTTCCGAGCGCTGGAAATCAATTAAATTATCGCAATGCTATTGGCAGTGCGACACGAGCACACACACACGCCTGCTGGCATTATGGCCCCAAAATACCAAAAATGAAAGAAAAACATTGAAAACAAAAGCAAACATGGCACAGTTGTTGTTTTCGACGCATATGGCTGTGTGTGCTTGTGTGCGTTGTGTGTGAGTGTGTGTGTCCTTGCAAATGCGCCGCGCTCGTGTGTGAGCGTGGCAATATTTTCACTTTGTTTGTCCTAATTACATGAATATCGCATTTCCAACACACACACACACACCCACACCGGCCTCCCATCCACCGCCTCGTCCCACCGAGTGTCCTTTCATAACAGTCATTGTCACATTATGTTTTGCGCGCTGCGAGACGCCGTTGCAGTACTTTTTTGCCCGCCTGTGTTTGCTGATTGCTTGTCCCGCTGACTGTCTGCCTGCTTGCCTGCCAGCCTGTCCATGCAATTTAATGATCATTTATGGTTTTCATGTAACGAGACGGGGAAAAAGTCGTGTTGCCATTGTGGCCGTAAATTAAGTACACATCATGTAGTAATTAAAAAACAGAGAAAACAATATGTAAATAAAAATTAAATCCGCATATGTAATTATACAGTACGCACGCAGTCAAACATACACACACACACACACACACAGAAGCAAACATATGCAGTACGACAATGCCAAGGCGGAAAATTAATTACTCCGAAAGGCGTGTCGACGCACACGGCTGAGTGCAGACCAAAAAACATTAAATTAATTTCAATACGGTTCCAGCGCACAAAGCCTCATAATCAGAAACTTTCCAAAAGAATTCAGGAAGCTTAAAGTGTGCGTTATTCGAGTCAATACCAAAATTTGCCCATTTGGGTATCGCAAAGAGAACCAGTTTTGAAAGTGGACACTCTAAAGTCTATCCAAATTTAATTAGCCGACCAATAACGGGATTCTTAACAATAATTGTGAAACAATTAAAGATCTAAAACTAATTTAAAACTGTTGCCCACATTTGATACAAAATTGTAACAGTTGGGCTGAAAAGTTCGTATCGTTTTAGAGAAAAACACATTTTTTGGCAAAATTCGATTTTATTATTCAACATAGTTGCCATCGAGGGCGATACACCGATTATAGCGATCTTCCAACTTTTCAATACCATTTTTGAACATTACTCTGAAGCATCGACACGTTCTTGTTTTTGGTCGATTGTGAGCTCGCGCGGCACCCACTTTGCACATAGCTTTCGCATACCCAAACGATATGAACGATATGTCCAACACGTTCCTTTGATATCTTTAGAGTGTCAGCTAAACAAATGAACCTCAATTTACGATCTTCCAAAATCATTTTGTGGATTTTTTGGATGTTTTCGTCCGTAACAGCCTCTTTTGGACGTCCACTGCGTTCATCGTCTTCGGTGCTGTACGGAATTTAGCAAACCACTAACGAATGGTTGCTTTGCCCGGCGCAGAGTTCGGATAACACTCATCAGCAGCACTTTTTTTCATCAAAAAACAGTGTTTCATTAAAACACCAAATTCCTTTTTATCCATTTTTTTCAAAAATAACAAAAGTTGCTTCACTCAAAATGCTGTATCTCACAAACTAATAATCAGACAGCTGTCAAATTTATACACGTTTTTTTTGAAGGTTGGTACTACCTAAAAATGATACGGATTTCATTCTAGTGCCGCCACCTCAAAAAACGATACGAACTTTTCAGCCCAACTGTTATGTTACGTTTTCACTTTTTGATCTGAAGCTAGTTTCATTTGAAACCGAAGTGACGCACCCTGGTACCTATCGCGCTATATATTGTGCTCGCTTCTTTCCTTTTCGTCTTCGTATCAATCCTAAGCTCATCGCTAAAACAAAAAATATTATAAGTATTTGTGTTTGTATTTGAAAATTCTTGATCACTAACTTATTTCTGCATAATCACAATCATAATCATGATGAATCCATGGACAATTTTTCTGATACCTAGCAGGCTACCGGATCTCGACAACATTTGCAACTGTTATTATAACATAAGGCACACTATCTATCTGATCACACCAAACTGATCACGACTGGCATATTCCACTTTTACGAGAAGAAACGTATTGAATGGAATGTGCATACATAGTTTCTGCTAAACAAACACTCGAATATGTATTGGGACATTTGTCATACATAATATTCAAGTCTGAAATCAAAAGCTTAAAAATGTTCATTTTCAATAAATCTGAAATTCGATTACATAAAAAACAACTTATACAGTAAATGCATTGTAGAATTCATCGCTGTAGAAGTGCAGAACCCGCCGAACCGCCCAAATTTGTGGATTCGGTTAGCATTTCCAGCACATTGCCACCACTCTGCGGCGTCCCACTGCTGATGAGTGGCGTCTCCATTCGCACCTCATAGCGCGTCGGTGTTTACGATTCGGAACATTTAAATCATCAACAATAATTGAAATGCGCTTGTTTATTGCTGCTAGGCGACAGCAACAGCCGCGGCAGCAACAACCATCTGATTACCTCGGCAACTGCAGTAATGGCGACATAAAGTCATCAGCGGCCGCCGCATTCTTGATCTCCTAACAGGCGCACGCAATAGTTGGTTTTTTGCCTCTTTAAATGTTTACTGTTTGCCTCTGATAGGAAACATTACGAAATCTACGAAAAATTTTTTCATAAAATCGATTTTGAATTGGAATTAGGCTAAAGATTGAAATGTGCGCGTGGTGCGTTTTCCCCATTTGCCGACATTGAAAATAAACAACGCAATTTGTTAGTATAAAAAAACCATTTGAAGAAATATTAATGCAGCATTTAGGCAGAATTGCCGGAGACGATCGCGGCGAACGTTTGTGTCTTCTAAATGAATTTCGTGTGCTGCCACTTTTCGCTTATGGATTTCGTAATTTCTGTGTTTTTGAAATAAAACCAATGTTCATACATATGTGAACATGTGTGTACGTACGTATGTAAAACTTTTATGAGACTGACTGCCGCGCACTACGTGAACGTGAAATTGTTGTTCTTGTTCTGGTTCTGTTCTGGTTATTTGTTATGAATGGATGCGTCTGACATTTATTCACTTAATTTATGGGATTATTAGACTTGTGCGATGTTGTTGCTTCATTCTGGGAAATTTTTCAAATTATGGAACTGATTCAGCGCGTCTGAACTTGACGTTAGTTTAATAAGAAAATATTGTCGGTGTGTTATTGTTTTATGTTTTTTCAAATTGATTTGAATTTTTACGGTTTCTAATAAGGTTTATATTTGTGTGATAAATGAAAAATGAATTTAACTAATTAGTTTGTGTGGGAGTGCGAGTGGTTATGCATATACATATGTATGTATAAGCCGTTCAAGAACGATTCGCAAAAGAATTTATACAAAATTGCCAAGTTAATGCATAGTAAAGAAAGTGGAATGAAAATGTGCTATTCATTTATTCTCTTTGCCTTGTTCTATACGTTTCATGTTTTTTGCAAAATCACTCGATGGTTCATTAAGAGTGGTACTATTTTAATATTTTGTCTGTTCGATTCCATATCTTTAAATCCGATCAATGTTAGAAGGAACATCACATCTCCGAAATTTTAAATGTGTACTTTTCAAAACTGAAAGTAGGTTTCAAATACTCTTCTTTTTGTTGGATTGTATTTATTTATTTATTTATCTTGAACTTGATAGCAGATAACAGGTATTAACATTGGTTAATCGAATAGGATTGCCTCAATCAACATGTGGTGAGGCTTATAAATGAAATTAAAGGATCTTAACAATCAAAATTTACAAGTTGAACCCAAAGTTAACAAAAGTTAAGTTAATAAATATAAAAAATAAAAATACTTTCTACAAGAGTTTGCAAGCGCTCTGCTTCGTATGCAGAAGTTTCGCTGCCCCAGCGAACTACATCACTTAAGGCTTGATTACACGTAACGAGTCGAGTGACGAGTCATTAAAATGGTACTAGGCCGAAAGAATTGAAACGTAGAAGAAAACGTATTTTGACACGTGGCGAGTCAGTTCGGTTTTACAATGCAGAAAATGAACTAAAGGCTTGATTACACGTAACGAGTAGAGCGACGAGACATCAACTCTAACGAGTACTCGTTTCGTCTAAACGGTAAGGCGAGTTCTTGATTGAGTCAGTGACCGATGAAGATGGCGAGAGAGTCACTAGAATCACATTTTGATTGCTAGGCATTGCATTTTGGGCATTGTAAAACCGAACTGACTCGCCGCGTGTCGAAATACGTTTGAACAACTCGTCGCTTTTGCTCACTATCCCAATTCTTTCGGCCTAGTACCATTTTGATGTCTCATCACTCGACTCGTTACGTGTAATAAAGCCTTAAGCAACTCGCGCAATTAAACTCAACCGAGCGAAAAGAGGTGTGTGACGCATTCCGCATGTTACGAGCGATTCCGCATGTAACGAGCGATTCCGCGAATCGCTGCGAAAAAGAGAAAAATGTAACAGTAAAGTAGTGCTCGGCCTAGCAAACAAAATGTGATTCTAGTGACTCTCTCGCCACTTTCATCGGCCACTGACTCAATCAACAACTCGCCTTACTGTTTAGACGAAACGACTACTCGTGCGAGTTGCTGTCTTGTCACTCTACTCGTTACGTGTAATCACGCTTTTAGGATTTTGCGGATACTCAGTGTGTTACACGAAGAGGAATGATCTCATGTGACAAAGCAGTAATTAGGACCCGATCGGACAAAGGAAATGTGTGCAGTGCCTAATAATTAATCGACCTAGATTTAGAAAGCATTAAATCAATGTGCTTCTAAATCTCAGTTTTGTATAAAAAATCAAATTCCTGTTTCCCAAATTCCAGTGCAGCTTACTATTTTCTGAAGTTTACAAAAGGTTAAACTTTAACTTTTAGGTGGTTAAACAGGTGCCAAGTACAACCGCTGAAGTATTCTCAAAGTAAATTTGTTGTGCCTCAAGTTTTTGCGCACTGTGAAGATATCATAAACCGTAATTTGTCTATATTTTGTATCAGGTTTCTCAGTTTCTTTCTGCGAGTATGTTTATTTGGAAATCAGGCCTTGATATGAGACGTGTTTGCTATCACAAAATAATGCGACTGTTCGGGAGAAGATTAGCGGGAGGATATGACTTGAGTCATTTTGTATGAGTTTAATAAAATTTCTTAAAGACTATTTGCACAAAATTCAAAAACTGTCGTTCCATAAATCTATCGGATACCACAAAAATTGCGGCCTATTGTACGAAATCAATTAATGTGCCCATTATAGTTGATGTCATAAATAACGCACAGCTCTCGTTTATGGCTGTCAATGCTTAAAGTGGTCGTTTTGACGCTTCATCGCTCCCATATAAATATGTACAAAACAAAATGCAACGCAGCAACCCAACAACTACCAATCGTTCAACGCCCAAGCAATGCGCCTTCGCGTTGAATGAGAACAAAAACAGAAACAAAAACCATCATTGGAAAATCGCCTACGCGTGCGAAAACGAATGTGTAATGTCTGCCGCGCTCAACAACTCTGTTGTTGTAGACATTTATAAACATGTTGCCGAGCGAAGTTACAATCTCATTGGCCGGGGTTAATTCCGCACCATTTAAGCCAACTCAACTCAAATTGAAAGGAAGCCGCACAAAAAGCGCAAAACCCAGCGCGAACAGAGCGAACTGGCACCGGCTGTCAGAAGGAAGTGCTGGCAAGTTTTTGGCAGCATTTCAAAAGATCTTTGCACTTTCTAACAACAACAAAAACACACATGCAACCGTGGTACGTGCATGTGTAGTGCTCGTGTGTGTGTGGCACTTTTGTTGGTGTTTTATTGTGCAATTGTTATTATATCGCGAGCGCTTGTTGCGAATGTGCAAAGTGCGTGCATCTTTTGACACTTTGTGCGAGTGTTGTTGTTGGCTTTTTGTGGTTTTTCCATTTGCGCCGCGATTCTATTTTTTTCCTTTCAGTAAACTTTGGAGCCCACATGATTTTTACGCGTTTTTCAAGTGCATCTCAGCAATTTGTGCGCACTCGTTCTCTCTGCTAAATTTGTGGTTGCTCTGAAGTGCTTGAGGCATTTTTCATTTTTGGAGTTTAGTTGAGTTTTTCGATAGTTGAAAAGTGGAGTTGATGCCGATGTCGCGTAGATAATTCACCGCTTTTACAGCTCTTTCATCGCTTGCTCGGTTTTTTTATGTTGCACTTTATCCACTTGCAACTTGTATGATGCAGCTATGCAAATAGCTATGACAGCTGTTTTCAAAGTGTTGCTCTCTTAGCAGAGGCTTGTTGTTGTGATCGTTGACGATTCGTGTGCATTTGAAGTGCCAACATGTGGCAACGGCGTGTTGCGTACCTTGACCTTCGCGCGGGAAAATGTAAGTGAAGCACAAACTAAAAAATGTGTAGGAATATGTCGGATCATCCCATAAGTGATGCGGTTTTTGGTTGGTCAAGTTCAAAGAAGTACATATGTAAAAATTAGTAGTAACGGAGGTGTAATTGTTGTTACATACACTGCTCAGAATAAGTTTGCGTACAAGAGGTAGGTACATAGTTTTTCCATATGAAAGAAGTCACTGTAAGTTTCAAAACAAAACAAATAAAATATTTTTTTTTCCTCCATGCACTTAGTTCATTTATTCAATTAAGATAATAATAGTAGAAACTTGTCCACAGCATGAAAGGAGGATCAAAACCAAAATATGTTATGAATTCGCCTCAGAAAAAGTTTGTGTTGCAGTATCCTCTTGATCCTCAATAGATAACAATAAGTGATCGAAATTTTTTGCCAGTTTGCGATCCCGGGATTTTCGGGATTGAAACCTCGAATCCCGGGATTCATATAACAAATTTTTAAAATAAAACAATTTTTCCAAATTGCATAAATACATGTTTATCATATATTTTCCATAAAATTGGACACAGTTTAATCATATTTGGGTTAATTTTAAGATTTTTTATCTTGAATTTAATAACATTTTGTTTAACTTGAAACATATTCATTCAACATTTTACTTTAGTTTGATAACATATCGTTTTATCCAAAAATAACACTTAAAGATACTTGTTGATTTTGAGCACATATATATCATTCATAAAGTGCATATACATACATATATGCATATTTGATAACAAATAAAATAGTTAATGTGTTTGTACTTTTAGTCTTACTTCGATTTCGATAAAAAAAAATGAAGTGTTTTGATTAAATGAAAACTGAGATCTTAAAAATTCTAAGATATTAGGCATTTTGTCCTCTAATTTAGAACGAAATTTATTTCAAATAAAACCTGCTGAAGTGAAACATCTTTCAGATTTAGCACTTGTTGATTGAATGCTTAGTAAATAATTAGAAGCCTTTTGCAAAAGACGCCCTCTATCCCCTCCATTACAAAAAAGGTCTTTTGTCAAAGTCTCAGATAAGGAATCGCTTTTTTCTTGTGAAATTTATTTCGTCTGAACTTTCCAAATTTTTTTAAAATAAAGTATTACAAGTTAGCAATTTCATTTAAATCCCGCGATTAGAGAGTTTGAATCCCGGGATTTTCGGTACTGGAAAATGTCCGGGATCCCGGTATCCGGTATATCCCGTTATTGCAGTGCCCAATAACAATAGATCATTCCGGCAATCTGGCTTTCTACTTTTTTGATGGACTCTTTCACGAAAGCAATTCTCTGCTCCTTATTAGTAAGAAAAATGAGGGCTTCCAATATGATATATATCTGTGTTCAAAAGTAATAACCACCTAAGTCGAAAATTTCCGTTTCGAGCAATCTCGTTTTTAAGTTTTAGCGCGTTGTGTGTTCAGTATGGCAAATATAAAGCACAGTCAAGGGAACATGGTGGCATCTATAACTCAATTTCTTCTTAAGACGACTTAAGCGGTTACTGCTTTTGACCACAGATATTATGTAGAAGAAATACTTTTTTGACATCCAGCGGCTAAGCTGACTTGACAATGTCCCCCGTAGGGAAGATTAAGCTCCAGCGAAAAAGTCTTCGACGCGGTAGTTGGTCGAGGCGAAGAGGGAGGTCGTGACTCCGGTGGAAGGAACAAGTTGAAAACGCCCTATCATCTCTTGGTGTGACCAACTGGTATCGGTTGGGTAAAACATCTCTTTTGGTCAGGACCCAACAGTTCCTTTAAATCATGTCAGCTGTTTCGTGCTTTCTACCACATCCAACCAAATACACAGCATAAGCTATTTTGGACAAAGACCTGTTTTAGGAGCTGCAAATGGGATCGATGTTCTGTTCAATGAACTAGTGGCTTTGTGTTGAATTTACTTTCCATCACCTATAACAAATTGTTATTAACAATGCGATTGAGAAAACCTACAGAAACCTACAGAGAAAACCATTTCGGTTAATTTATGTGGAAACCACTGGCCCGACTTAGATACTTATTTAATAGTTCTCAAAAGATATTTTAAAGACTTAGTAAAGGGAAGAATACTAATTTGTTGTTTTGAAGTGAATTTTGATCAAATCTCTTCATCTTCATCAAAATCTTCATTAATCGGCAGCTATTTTAAAATTAATGCTGGACTTTGCAAATAAAAGGTCAGTTTTATATCCCGAAAAATTAAAAATTTTTTAATTGTAATTGATTCGAGTATTATCTGTCAATTTAATCAAATTTGTATTAGCATAGATTTACATAAAATTGATTTTCTTTTGATGGTAGAGAAGCCACGCATGATTGTTTTTGGTGGATTCGTTTTACGGATCGCCCTGACTCACATCCGTTTGTGCTTATCGTGTGCTAGTTTTGTTGGGGGTAAATTTCGCCACTACGCAGAAACATCCCACACAACATTTCATTATTAAAAATAATCAAAACATAAAAAAATTAAAATTAATGGTTCTCACATTTCACATCCGCCGGAGCAGACAGATGACGTGAATGCCACGATTCCGATGCTTTATTTTGCCTAATTTTAAGAGTGATGTAACGTGTCGCACTTTTCGCTTTTATTTGACGCAGTGAACAGCGCATCAAAGACGCGAGTTGGCGGTGCGCCCATTTTCACGACACCAGCAACAACAAATAACAACAGCATCACAGCATCACAGCATCGCCAGCAAATCAGACATAGGCCGAAATATAATAAAATAAAATCAGATTGAACCAACACGAATGCCCAGAAGTTGCAAGAGACAAACGGTGGAGGCGCAACGCGACGCTTCTTAATCGTTTTCAAATTGAGTTGCCTCGCTTGTGGCAGACGTGCGCCAAAATTCAAGCGTTTGCCAGCAGTCGAACTCGAGCGTACGCGGCACATTGTCAAGTGGCAAAATGTCACAGAGACAACAGGAAAAACAGAAACAAACGCAAATTGGGCAAAACCGAGAGCGCGAGCGGAAGAAGCGGCAGCCGCAGCGTAGCGCTAAAGGCGACACCTGACTCACGCAACTGAAATAAACAAACGTGCCGTCGGGCAGGCAGCTGCACTGGCAGTGACAGTGGCTGTCACAACAGCCAAACACTTTAACCCGCTCGTCGTCAGTGCTCCTTGGGGTCCCTGGCCGCATTGCTGCGCTTCCACGTTGGCCGCAAATCGATGTTGGCAAAAAAGTGGCGGAGCGGCCACTGAATTTGCAGTCTTTTCGCAGCAAATTAAAAACACATTGTCAGGCGCTGTATCAGCATCGGAGCCGCAAGATGTGCTAAAAATAGCCAAGCGGTTTGGCCAAGCACGCCACTGGAAAGCGCGCAAAGCGGCGGCAACAGCATCGCCAATTGCCGGCAGTGCGTGCCGGCAGCGATTGCTGCTGGTGCAGTGCAAGCGGCTTGGCTTCATAATAAATTTAACTACAAATATTTATGTGGAAATTCGTTCGTTTACATTTCAAAAGCAAGAACAAACTGAAAAACACTAATAACGAAGAAATAGTTTCAAAGTTCGGCAGCAAAAGTCGGCAACTGAGAAGCGACAGCGCACGGGGCGAAGCGGAGGGATGCGGTGAACCGGAGTTCGAGCTGCAGCAACGGAAATCGTCAACGCCGAGCACACTTGCACCATGTGTGCGGAGAAGATCATCGCCGGCAGGCGTTGCTGCCAGATCTGCGTTTGTGCTGAGCGGGACCGTGCAGGAAATTTACAGAATGATGAATGCATTTGAGAAAAAGGTTTTTGCAAAACTTGGAACATGCAATTAGCGGCGTATTTGGCCAATTTGCTTGATGATCGAAACTCAAAACTTTGCTTAACCCTCAAATGCATATTGATGCCTTTAGGCACACTAACATATTTGTGTATATCGTCAAATTAAACCCCGATATAATATTTTGAAACGTTAACCACATTCGATCATCTGTTTGCTAATATTTAGTAGTTTATTAATATTTAATTTACTTTTCAGTGGTTTCCTGGGTTAAAGAGAAAAACCTATGTTTTTTAGCAAACGTGAAAATAATTCGTGCATTTGAGGGTTAAGTGGAAACGGTTTCATTTTTTGACAAAATTTCAGGCTCCAGATAAGAGATGAGAACTAATGGCAGTAGTTTCCGGCAAATTAGAAAAGCGCGAAACAGAGTCAGAGAGAAGTCGAAAGCTTGGTTACTAGCACAATGAGAATAATGACTAAAAGAATCGGAAATATATTGACCACTTACAATACGAACGAATAATCCATAATCCTTTGGATCTCGTGATCTCAGGAATATTGCAGATTTCTGCAATGGTTTGGTTTCTGGTTTCAAAAGATGTTTTTTAATGCGGGGAAATCTGAAAATTATAAAAAAATTTGTATTCATTATACAAATTGTATACTTTTTATTGTTCAAATTGGATTAACTTAGTTAAGTTTGTATCCTTAAGACTTTACATTAATCTGTATATTTCAGTCTTTGCTCTTCACTTGGTCTGCCAACAGCCGATTAGAATACATTCTATGGGTCACACAGTCGTTGGTCAAACATTTCACCGAATTTAACACAAGAGTCAACTGTACAGTGATTCCTAAAGGGTATCCATGCATCTTACGCACTATTTCTATGCATAAAAATAAAATGACGGCAATTAAAAAAGTAAGGAAAAATTAAAAAGCAACGAAAACTGAGGAAAAGTCAAACAGCGCGTTTACGCTGCACAAATGCTGCTCGCACTTTTGCATTTGTGCATTAAGAAAAAACACAAAATATAAAAAAACAACAACACCAAGGAGTGCAAGTAATATTTTAAAAGAACGACAGAGTGAGTGCGACACATGTGTGCCGCTGCGCGTGCACAGAGGAAAGTCCAGGGCGACGGCAGCGCGACAATAGGCGTGTTAGTGGCAACGGCGCGATCACGCCGAGGATCGATCCTTAACGGTTCGAGTGCGCGCGTGTGTGTGAGTGCGAGTGCGACACACGCAGCACCGGTGGCGTGCGACGTGATGTTTAAATAGCGTGCAACATTCTGCGCGACGACTTATTGTCAGCGAAGCTGCGGTGTCAGCGACAACACGTTGCAGCAACAGCAACACAGTGCATCATCAGCAGCAGCAACACAGGCGACGAGAATTAGCGAAGTTGTTGTGAATTTTGGATTTGGAGCCAATTTTAATTTTTGCTGTGCACAGTCGTGTGTTTACAAGTGCGTGTTGCGCAGTGACGGCAGAATTGGCAGCGACAACGTAACTAACGCCTGCAGCGATGGCAACAAGAAACAAAGCATTTGCGTATTCATTGGGATTTCCCGCGAACATTTTGGCAGTGCCGCCAAATTTTCAACAGCCACATTGCTAGACGCTAGTGGAGGAAGCAGTGGCAGTCGACGGAGAAAAGGCAGAAGCATTAGACGGCGCAAAGAACTGAAGGCAGCAGCGACGGCTGCCACAAGACAGCGACGACGACGGCAATGAAGTGACATTTTGGCCGGCGAAAGTGACTTTTATTATTCGAGCACAGACGTGTGGGCTGTGCGCCACGCGAGCAAACGATTAGGCGTGCGGCGAGTGAGCAGCAAAAACCAAAAATCGAAGCGACAGCCAGACCAGCGTTTTGCATTTGAATGACAGCATCGTTTGTTGGAACATTTACGGCTTAAATTGATGTATGGCAGCACTGACGGGTGATTTCGCGGCGACCTGGAAGCGATATGCAAAGTGCAAAAGGATGTGAGAAATAACGGTGTGAAAAAACAAAGTTGTAAAAACAAAGTGTAAATAAATATGGAAAAGAGAATTTAATAAAAAAAAAAACTGCAACAAAGAAAATAAGTGAAAAACTAACTAAAAAGTGCAAATGAGTAAATCAATGCTGCACTTGTATCAAACTTTACCAACAATAAACTAAAGAAATATAAACGGTTAAACAAAATCAGTCGAAAAAAATTTAAAAGAAATCGCTGCAATATGTCGTCCGCAGTGAAAGTGAGCGCTTTGAACAGACAAAATCTTAGCATTCCTAGCGTCAAAGACTTTAAAATGTACAATTCCAGCCTTTCGGAAGGCAGTGCAGCACTAACTGCTACAACGGCTTCAGCGAAACTATGTCATTACACGCAGCACTACAACAGCCAGTCCAATATCCTGGCTTCCGCACCCAACAACTACGCTAATAACAACAGCCACGACAACTCGGATGGCAGCAGCGACAGCTACGCGTTGCTCATGTCGCCACCCTTGAGCGCGCACTGCCACACGAACGGACCACAACAAGAGTCGCCGGTGCTGCAGTCCTCATTTCGCGCTCCTAATTGCAATCAAAAAGCGTATGACGGCAACAACGGCGTTGGCGGTGGCGTCGGTGGCTGTGGCCACAATTACAATGACTTCGGCAGCGTTGAGCTGACCTTTGCCGATTTTTCGTTCGGTTACCCGACCGTCGCCACCGCAGAGACGCCCAACTCCCTCTATGGTAGCGGCGATTATGTGGGCAATGCGGACACCAGCGTGCACCACTCCTCCTCCCCTGCCTCCTCGTCGTCCCACTCCGCCGGCTCCCCTGCTGCAGCGGGTGACTCGTCAGCCCTCTGCGACGAAGATGCCGTGATGCTGCAACTGCCGCCTGCGCCGCAATATGGCCAATTCGGCAAGCAGCAGGGAGTGTTTCGCTTCGAGCCGGAGGACATTGCGCGCCTGACGGCGGACAGCTGCGGTTTCGAGGACGCGACAGCGCCGGCCTCCATGTGCAACAGCGGCCCGTACACGCCGCAAACGCCGTACAGCCCCTACGTCGCCACCTCCTACATGCCCTACACGCCGGCCAGTACGACCGATGGCACTGTCGACGGCCACTATCCACAGCACACCTCGTCGCTGCCGATAGCTGGGGACCAGGGCGTGGAGGGCGGGCAAATGGCCGCCGAGTGCATGCAGCTGGGCATAGAGTACTTCAACTACGACGAAATCAATTGCCAGTCCAAGAACCAGTCGCCGTGCTCGTCGCCGCCGCTGGATCCGTGGATGACGCTCAGCCTGACCGAGACGACAGCGCTCCGCCAAACGCTGCAACATTCGCCGAAAGTGAACAACACCTACTACGAGTACCAGCAGTTCTATCAGCAGCAAACGCAGGCAACCGAGCAGATGGTGATTAAGCACGAGGCTGAGAGCGAAGGCACGAGCGACGGCAGTTCGCAGGACCCAGAACCCAGCTCGAAATTGCCCTCAATGCTGACTACTTTCGGCGCGCCGAAGTACGACTGCTTCAGCAATATGAGTTGCGAGTCTTACGGCGAGAGCTCAGCGCCGTCGCAACTGCAACCACAACAGCAACAACACCCGCCACCCGCATACACCATTAGCTACGATCACCAGTCGGAAAACTATCAGAATTGCAATCTGCTGCTGGCGGAAAAGCCCAACCGCGAGCACAAAATCATTTGGACCATTGACGAGCTGGACGAAGTGCACGAAGAACTCATCGACGAGCTGTGCTTTCAGCGCGAGCAGCAAAACTACAACAACGGCAACGACGCCCACACCGACGAGGAGAACATCACCGATTACATCGATGAAGACAATAATTCCGTCGATTTCGCGCAGCACACAACGTCCAACGACACCGACGGCGATACGGACGCCGATGACGATTCCGTGTTTCTGTCCTTCCAACCAGCGGCAGTGGGCGCGTCAAACGCACCCACAACCAAACCGCAGCGCCGCGTCCGATGCACATCATTGACAGCAACGTCCGACGCGCCAGCAGCCAATGCAATGCCGTGCAAAACACAGAATTCCAATTTGATGCCCGCGCAGTACGGTGCAAATGCCGATACTGCGCCGCTGTCCGACGAGCCTCTGGCGTGTCGCTGGACCGACTGCAACGAGGTGTTTCCCAACCAAGCGACCTTTGTCACGCACATCGAGAAGCGGCACGTGGACGTGAAGAAGGGCGAGGACTTTTCCTGCTTCTGGCTGGACTGTCCGCGCCGCTATAAGCCGTTCAATGCTCGCTATAAGCTGCTGATTCACATGCGGGTGCACAGCGGTGAGAAGCCGAACAAATGTCCGGTAAGTTGCGAATGGTGGGACGGTTGTGTGGTTCGGTGATTGCGGTGGTGGACTTGCAGATTGATTTTGAAACCGAGAGAACATTTGGGCAATTGCGAAACACCGAATTAGACACGTGAAAATTGCGTTGTGGGTAATCGATTTTGTGAATGATAATTTATAGCAGAGGTGCCAGTCAGTCCTTGGTCAACTGTCAATCGCTCGAAATATTATTTTAAACATTTTTTAAAATCATTTAAACTCAGAACGTGAATCACATGAACTTGAACATTTTGCAATTCAGCATATAAAACAAAATGTTTAAAACGAATTTCCGCCTAAAACGAACCAATTTAAAAAGTACGCGCTTTATGTTTTCGCTTATTACGGACCTCTTTTAAAGTGAACTTTCGGTTAAAACGAACCATTTTGCCCAGTCCCTCGAAGTTCGCTTATAGCGAAAAGTATTGTAGTTTACTTAAAGTGTCTAACATGTAAAACTGTCAGTTTCCTGGTGAACAATAAAGAACAAAAAGAGACAATCCTTAACTTCATTAACTATTGGTCCCAAAAAACATGAAAGTAATGTACATTTTAGCATTTCACGTCTACAATTTTAAATTAAATAATAACGACGACCTAGAGGACTGTTTGGTACGTCGAAATCCGATTTGACTCATTCCATGCTCCCGAATAGGCATCAAAATTCTGGGAACTGCATAAAAGCTTTAAAAAACTCATTTTAATACATCGTTCATGGCGATTTTATTTGATTTTTATGGTGTAAAAAATGCTGCTACGAAATTAATTTCATTTGTTGATGTTCCGTAGCTTCACGCCGTAGTCCGTGCATGTAGGAACGCACACGTGCACAGCTGCCGGTCGGCGTCATTGCTTGCGCCCAAGCTGTGGCCGCTCGTGTGGGCAACACGACACTCTGAAATGTCTTCTTCTTGCTATTTATAAACAAATCGAACGGCTTGTTTACACTGGAGCGCTGGGCATTCCATAAAAAAAGGGCTACAAATTGTTCGAGACAGCAACAGTAAAATAAATACCAAAATGTTGCACACAGCAAGCCGAAATTAAATCGGAGCCAACGAAATGGTACGAAATGCGTTGCACGTGATGACATTTGATATGCGGCGGCGGTAATGACACGGCAAGCCAGGAGCTGCTATGAAGCAATAATAAAATTGACATATGCCGCATGCGTTATTAAAAAAGTCCTCATTTGGCAGCGCACATGTTGCGCTGTCCCTTTTATCTGGCGGCACGTCACAAACGTGGTTACATATGCAAATGTGCCGTCCGAGATGTTGCGCAATTTAGTATGTCGTGTCCCACTCAGCTGGCCTCTTAATTTTGCATGGGGAAGATTTGTCAGATCTGTTACTCACTTTATGCCATGGTTTGGTTTTTTCTTTTGCCATGGCGCCACCACCGAATGACACACTTTACACACGAGCAACAACGAGCAAGAGCGAAATGCAGAATGCAATTAATTACGCGTCAAATTGACGTGCAGCGTCCGTCGCGACTGCTGACTACCGGACTGAAAACGCATTTCGCTTTTGCTGCTGCACACTTTGAATACCTTTGCCTTTTTTCATAATCCATATTTTTGCGTTGCTCCGTTTCAGTTTCCCAGTTGCAACAAGGCATTTTCACGTTTGGAAAATTTGAAAATCCATCAACGCTCGCACACCGGCGAACGCCCCTACGGCTGCCAGTACAAAGGCTGTCTGAAAGCGTTCAGCAACAGCTCGGACCGCGCCAAACACCAAAGGACACACTATGATACGGTGAGTTGCATTAGCTACGGCGAAATCATACACCGACTGTAGGCCGCCATGCCAGCGATGCTCAGACACTAGTCGGGATTTTTGTAGCATAGTGGGCGATTTGCCGGGTTTCAAGACATGATGTCAAGTCTCTTCACAATACATAAATAGTAAGAAAACAATTTAAATTCAGGGAACTCTTTATATACAAAGGGAACTCTTTTGTACATAGTTCTTGGCTTAGGTTAGGTCGGGGAGGGTTTGTGCAATGCACAACTGCATTTACAGACCTATTTTTGTTGCTGTCACAGGCTCGTCAGAAACCTTGAACCTTAGAATGGCAATTCGTTAATTTTGGTCATCTCTTTATCTTTTTGCGCGAAGATATCATACGATCTGTTATCGTTCCAAAAAGCTATCTTATTGAAGTTAGACTCAAATATAGGAACTTTTCGTAGAAACGTTGCTTTGCGTGGATAGTATCCAAGTAGTATACAATGAGATTTCGTTTGCTATTTCAATGTTGCTTTGCATTTTCTGTCGATGGTCAAGAACAGGGAGACTGAAGATTGCACGGGTTTGTGACTTGTCTTCTCTTGCATGATCTCGTTATCCCCCTTTCCACAGTGTGCGGAGAGCCATTTTTGCTGCGAAATACTATATGAACTTCCACATTGGACAATACATAATTACTTCCAGTCGATGGTGGAGTGCTTCCCACTGCGCACTGTTGCCTTTGTGACCAAACTATAGTTGTCAGTCAAACCCAGTTGAGTTCAACTACGAGGCAGGTAATCACTCAAACAATAAAAGACTAAATATGAGCAGCTTTCGGTGGCGGCGTTGAGCCACTGTTCGATAACCCATAATTTCGGGATGCTGGGCTTGTCATTCCCTTTGCCTACGCATATTTGTTGTTTAGTGCCGCCCCTTCCCAGTTAATGGACAACGACAGCATTTTTAATTCGTATGTGCGATGGAAGTGCAAAATGTTTTTTCACTGTGTTTGGTGAACATTTTTTTAATATAGATGGACAAACAGAACAAACCTGCTTTGGGCACATCACACATTGACTTCTGGCACTGGTGATGTTTTTTGCCTTGTGTCCTTGAATACTTTCCCATTCAGGAAATTACTTCTTGGCACTAATTTGAAACAGTTTCCGCTACAATCCCATTGCCGCTATCTGCAATACACTTACATTTGTACGTATGTAAGCATGTATGTGTGTGTGCTGTACTTGCAATGCATGGGCAAAGCATGAACGTGTGAAAAGGCAAAACAAATTTTGAATTGGAAATTTTTCGCACAAACTATGCACAAACGCATCAAAATTGTCAGCAAGTTGCAAAAGCTGCAGTATCAACGGCGCTGGCGACTAAACTGAGTGATGGAATGTGCCCTGCTGCTGCTTGCTGATTTGATTTATGAGCGCAACATGCAATGGGCCACATCTGTAGCTAAGTGCGAAGCGCAATAGCAGCGCTTACAGCGGCAGCAACAGCGACGGTACAAAGCGCGTCACGACAATTGCCAGCGACGTGTGTGCGCAGTGGCAGCGACACGCACAAAGTAATTGTGCGTACAGTACAGAAAAGACCAGCACAATTTCCACCAACTGCCATCAACAACAACACCAAAAATCTAAATGAGTTATGTTGTTGTTGTTGATGGTGATGTTGTGTTATGGCTGTAAACATATGTGTGTGCATGGTCCTGAAAGTGGCTTCTCCAACCAGCCTTTGCATGAAACTTTGAACATATTCAATGTTGTTGCACTCTGGATCCTCGTTTGCTATTCGGTCCTGGTGTGTCGCTGTTCGCGTCGTTGGTTGCGGAGGTATAGAAGTAGATAAAGTGGCATTGTGAAGGGCGTTTTTGGCGTTGGTCAAATATTAGTTTTACTGACAACAACATGTTCATAATTGATTGTGTATAGTATATACTATATGTATGTAATATATGTATGTAACAGCAAGAAAATTAGTGAATTGTTTTATTACATCTCATCAATAAATTAGACTATTGAACCTCCTGCTACTGGATGTTGTATATATATTTTTTTTAATGCATCAAGGTTAGGAAAAGAAGAAGATTGAAGAGGAAGATCACTGTCCATTTTAAGTAACTTTATGTAATTTTTTATCGGAGTAGATAAGTGACTTCAACACTTCACACCGCGAAATTATACCCTGAACTGAACTCAATCTTATGAGTAAAATTCAGTAAACAGATGAACACTTGTTCTATCCTAAAGTAAGTCATATTGAAATGGTATACCAAACGAGGTAAAAGTTTTTGTCATATGTTCTGATGGTTCGAGAGATTGCAGAAAATATCATTTAATAATATTCTTGTGGCTCTATTTAGACTATCGAAACACTGCGGGCACTATATTTGGTTTATTTAACCGTAGATCGAGCTTTGTATCAAAAATTATATATTTGGTTTTTTGTTTTATTAGGATATAATTAATTTAGCCATTTTTTGTTACTTTGTTTTGTTGGGATTATGCTTGTTTAAAACCACCTTTCACACTTTTTTAAGAAAGAGGTCTTTAGAAAATTGAAAAGCTTATAATTCTCTCCTTTGTATACATACGATAAGATTCCTTAATTTTTCTGAAGCTCGATCTATGGTTAAATCTGAAGTATCGGGAATCGAATTTCCAGTTGCAGGAATGAAACAATTAAAGTTCTATTTTCTAAATTTTTTGGACTAAGTAAGTCGCGGTTCAACGCTAAAAAAACCTGTTTAGCCACCTGTCAAACGAATTAAGTAAAGGAGGTGGCCACGAAGAAAAATAATAAATAATTCGGCATATCTCTTCACTTTTGTTATAAACTCGAATGCTTCTAGAGACGAATTTCTGTATGGTCCAAACTGTCCAAATGACATCCGGTCGCAATAGGAAGTATGGTGGGCAAAGTTCAGCGGAGGGAAAATAGAGACAAAACATTGTCTCCGGTGCGTATAGAGACGAACAACGATAGTTTGCTCTTGAAACCAACTTTTTACGAGACGACCCGCGTGTGTGCTTTTATAAATCAATATTCTTTGCAATATTTTCTTTGAATGAGTGTTCAGTCTAACTTCAAAAACCCCCACTCAGTGCTGCCTTTCTCAAACTGACTAACACGTGGTCTGGCGTAGAATGTGCGGTGCGCAGCATAGACTACTTTAGGCGTACAAACTCGAGACGTCGGTCAGAAATTGTCTGTTTTGACGCTGCCAGCGACCATTAGGGTTTGTTTTAGTTGTTTTGATGTGCATAGTTTAATTAAAACTTCGCTCAAAGATAAGCAACAGAAACCGTGCAGACACAGCTCGCCGCTTGTTGAGCTTTATTGACACCCAAGCATATACAATGCCTATATTACCGATGTAAGATTTAGGAACTAAAATGTATTTTCCCTTAATTCCAGAAACCGTACGCATGCCAGCTGCCTGGCTGCACCAAGCGCTACACGGATCCTTCCAGCCTGCGCAAACATGTAAAAAATCACGCGCTGCGCAATGCGAACGGACACTTGGGGCGCAGAAAGTCGGCGAGCGGAGCAATTAAGAAGAGCGCCAGCAGCACTATGGCCACAACGAAGACAACGGCTGCCAAATTGCGCCGACACTCTGAGTCATCACTGACGACAGCAGCAGCACCAATATTACCGGCGACAGTTAACAACAAATTATTAAATAATAAGCAGCCAGAGCAGCGATATCAGCAGCAAGTGGACGAACAGCCCGCACGTCAACAGCGTAGCAACAGTTGCAGCGAAATGCCAACTTGCGTAAACAGCAATTACGAGCCCGGCCAGAAGTCAATAACGGCTGCAGTGGCATTGCAATCGCCATCGCCGTCACCGTCGTTATCGTCAGCGCTAACAGCCGCATCGGCAACTATGTCGGCAAAAGCACAAACACCAAACACGACAGCAACGATGGCATATGCCAACAATGTGCCAAGTATCAGCAACATGGCCGCAATGTTGTCTACCGCAAACAACGGCACCGACAACAACAATGCGCACTGCAGCAATTCCAACGGCACTAACAATAACAACAATGAAAACAGTGAAAGTGGCAGCGGCAGCAGCAACAATTCAATGAACTTTAATGAGTTGTCAAATTGTATCGTTACCATCGAACACAATCAAAATGAGAATTCAATCGTCGATAACGACGATAATGAGGCCGCAAATGCGCTGCCAGCAACAAATTCAGAACCGACGGCAGCAGCTTTGGCGTTCAGAAGAGCAGCGACGAAATCATATGAAACAATGTTGGCGCAACGGCAACAACAGCGTCAACAACAACGCCAACAACGAGCACTGGGACCTGTGGGGCGAGAGCAACAGGAAGCAGATGCACTGAGTGTTTGCAATGGCAGTAGCTGCAGCACTAACACCAACATGAACAACATCGGCAACGGCAGTGGCAGCAATGAAAACATCAATCAATTAAATGAACTCGGGTCAGTGTTGTCGGCCAAGCCAAAAGCACAAAGCATGTCCAACGGCAACACCAGCCGCAGCACCAACACCAGCAGCAACAATATCAACCACATCAATAACAGCCGGCCAGCATCAGCGACATTGTTGCAGCCTAATTGCAACAAATATATGGACCACACTAATGCCACTAACGCGGCTGCCATTGGCAGCGACCAGTGCCCCAGCCACGAGTACGTCTCGTTCGAGTATGTGAAAAAGCTGCTGGCCGAAACATTCGATTATATGGGCGACGATGGCGCCGACGGTGATGGCAATGCTAAGCGTAATGAGCTGAAAGCGCCGATTGTCGAGCACAATGGGCCAGTTGTTGCTGCTGAGGCTGACGCGGCGCACAAACGTTGCGGTGCATCGTTGACTGCGTGTGGCGGGGCTGTTGTTGCCATGGTGAGTTCATCCGATAGCGCAACGGACGATTATGCAAATAGTTTCGATATGGATTATTTGAGCAGCTTCATGTAGTGGTGGCAGCAGCGGCCACTAATCCGGCAACAAATCCGACAAATTAATGCGCAAACAAAGCAGACCACTGAATACCTGCCGGCGAACTATTGCAACATCCTCGGATGTCTGCTCCTTGGAAGATCTCAAATGGGCGACATTGCTCGATGAAATGAAAATAGGAACTTTTAACAACAACAACAACCAAAGTGCCATCAATATCAAAGAATTAGTTAAGCTAAACTAAAACAATAAGTTATACATATACACAAATTAGACAAGCTTCCAAAGATCTCAAAGTGTTATTTGAGCCCGTCTTATTAGAGAATTTTTATTGTACTTAAGTCTTCATCCGAGTTCACTTTGCATATGTTTTGTAGACCTCCTAACGGCGAAGTTTTGGAAAACTTCTCAATTCTATAGTTATTTAGTTGTAAGTGCACTCGTATGGGCTTCCCTCTGATGACAACTGCAGACACATAAAAATTAAGATTCTGATTAACACAGTTCCGAGAGAAGTTGGTCGTTTCTGAACTAATGGGACACATGGAATAAGAGAAATAGAATCCCATATAAAACTTTTTCGGTGTTAGTCAGGTTTCTATTATCACCGTAAACACATACTTGTACTTTTTTGTCCCATCGGTTATGAAATGGTTTAAGCTTCTCTCGAGCTTAATTTAGATTAACAAAGTCGTTCCTCTTTAGTCTTCCTTCTAATATGTAGTGTAGAAGTAGTTGAAGTGTCTTCCATTTCCCCAGTTTACTATAACTACTTGTATTTCAAAATTTGTAGTGCTACTGAGATCGGAAATCTGTTATAACTTTTAATAAATAATATCATAGTAATGTCATATTTGATAGACCTGTAAGGACCTAAGTATAATGTAAGTTCTTTTACAAGTTGTCGATTAATAAATGCCGTTTAAAATGTAATAATAAGTTGATTCTGTACAAAGTGTATAAAAAAGTATCTTACATTAGTCCACACGTTGACATTCAGTTTAAAATAATTTTCATCAGATTATGTTTCTGCCAGCGTAACTTCTACTTCCAGAAGTTTGGAATTGGAGCTCGATCTTCGGGATAGTCTTAAGTTTTTTCAGCGTTCCACTTTTTATCTCATATCCTACTTGTACCCTGACGGCCCTTCAAGGATCCGTTTATACCTGGGAACACACTTTAACAGCTATGAATTAATTTTACTCTATCTATGTACTTCGGTGGTTGCCTTTTTAGCTATAAGTAGAACATGAGAGTTAACTGACCCATGAAAAGGAACCAACCGATAGCACAAACATACTTTCACTTCATATACAATAACTCCGTTTCCAGTTAACAAAATATCACGAAATTTTGACTGAAAATTAAGGGGAAAGTGTAAATTTTCAATGCACCAAGTCACATATAGATGGCACTACCAAAAATGCCATATTTCGAGAATCCTGTTCACTTTAGATCGCACGTAACACTAAATTTGCTAACATAAAATTGTTTGAATTAATACAATCGGCTCCGTTGTACATGAGGTAGGTTGAGGCCATACATTATATACATACAGTCCATAGTTCTAAAAGAAAAGATGCAGTGCATTTAAACTTGGAATGGATTAATCATTTTTTCCCCCCCTTGTCGGATCGATCTAGCAAGCGCAGCACTCAGACAATTATACGTCCATTGTACTACGACTTGTTGTTCCCTGTTAATATGCTTTAAATCTACCCGATTTCCGAAGAAACTTGATAGATCCTGGGGTGCCAAGGAGCCAAGGTGGTCGCTTCTTAGCACATCAGTGCCAAACGTCTCAAACCTGATACGAGCGAACGCGGGGCAGAGACACAGGAAGTGTTCCGCCATCTCAACGTCCTCCCCACAAGCAGGACATAGGGCACTGTTAGATATGCCTACCGTTTCCATGTGCTTTGCCCATAGGTAATGGCCCATCATTAACCCGACCATCTGCCTGCAGTCCCTTCTGCCTAATGACAAAAGAAACTGTGAGCATTTGTCGGATATGGCGGGAAGCATAAGTTTCGTCCACCTGCAGCCACTCTCAGCCTGCCATGCTCGCTCCTGGGTCATAGTGACCCATTCGTTAACTGTGACTTTGATGGCTGCAGATGGGATGGACAGAACAGGCTCAGGGCCGACAAAATCAGCCTCAGAGCCCATTCTGGCTAAGGAATTCGAGGTCTCGGCGATTGTATTGCCGACATAATTAAGCCTGGATTTGCAGGACTTGACTAGCACAGAGGTGGTTAGAGGGCTGTCCAAGGCCATAAGCGCAGCTTGGCTGTCGCTACAGACGCAGATAGATCTGCCTCTCCACCTATTCTCTATGACAAAGTTCAACGCCTCAAGTATCGCATGCACCTCTGCCTGAAACACAGATGCGTACGAGCCTAGGGCAAAGAACCGTCTAGTCCCTGTGGGTTCAACGAAGGCCCCAGAGCCAGAACCTTCTTCCGTTCTGGAGCAGTGTTTACCGGGCTCATCCCCAGGAACCGACCAAGAGTGAGCCTCAGGCAGCAACACTATGTACCGCTTTTTCAGTATGACAATTGTAGGCATGGAGTCGAGGGGCATGGACATGACTGTGAGGTCGATGTCGGTGCAAGCACAATTGTCCAGTGCCGGACAAGCGCCATACCACTGGCCACTGTGTTTTAGTCTACGGATGACCTTTAGGGCCTCTCCTTGTTCAGGTTCACCAGGGCATCAAGCGATGGGCCAGAAGTAGTTGGGAAGACTCCCGTACAACATATGGCCACAGTGCGTGCCGCTAAATGATTAATCATTTAATGATTCGCTTTATTGGAAACATTGACAGGCGTTGGACAAGGGGCCGGTGGAGCGAGGAGTGTTGGACAAGTCATCCGCATTACAACAATGTAAAGACTAAATATAACTCAATTGTTCGGTAGTTTTGTACATAATGAATGGCCAGGTAATATAAAGAAATTAATTAAGTAATCGAAGTGAGCGAAGCCGTCGAGCGCACCTAGTAATATTAATAATTTAAAAAATTGCAAGATTCATAGCTAAAAATTCAGCCATTTCACTACAATTCGTAGAAAAATTTTACGACATTGCTGGACAGAAGTCGAATGTGGCGAAACTGGATTTTCGCCTCCAGCTCCATCACATCGAGCCATTGCGCGTCAGTGACAGTTTCAGCTCGGTTGAATCATTAACCGCAGTTCGGACAATTTATTGACTCTGTTGCTCATGAAAACATTGCAATCGTTCAAGTTAAAATGCAATCAAATAATTTGTTAAACATTTAATTAAGCGAAAAATAAGCGCACTCGCGCCCATTGCAGCTAAATAGAGCAGCGAACGCATGAAACCCACACACACACACACACACAAAACCGTGGACGGAAAAGCGGACGGACGGCTGCACATACGACATTGCACATAATTCATGCGTAAATTAAGTTTCAACTTTTGCCACCAATTTATTTATTGTTGCCGCTATTGTTGTTGCTGTTGTTGTTCGGTATTTTGGTTGTTTGCACAGAAGTAACGGCACTTTTCAGTTTGCAAACAGCCACTGCAGCTGCAACACCCAACTGTTATAAATTTATAGCTCCTTGCTATTGTTGTTGTTGCTGTTGTTATTGTTATAGTTGTTACAACGAAATCGTGCTGCACACGCCGCTGGAGTTCGAGGTCGTTTAAGAAACCAACACTAGAACGCGCATACACACGCACACATATTTACTAATACACATGTGCGCATCTAACAATACAAAATGGCGTCTCTGTACGTTGTCCAAGTTTACACTGCGCTATAAACTTAGCGTTGTGTGCGTGCGTGTGTGTGCGTTTATTGCTAAATTGCTGCTGTTGCACCTAATCACTGCAGTCTAGTCAAACATTCACACACCCCCTCTCGTCCTTGTTGCCTTGAAAAATTCCATCTGCATTTGTAGCTCCGCGTTGGCCGCACTTCCTTGCACCGCCCACATGTGAGTTCCTGCCACAGACGCAGCCAACAATGCCTCGTTACGCTCGGCATGCAGCATACAGTTCGGCTGTTCCTGACACCGTCTTGTGTGGGCAAACGTTTATAATTGAAATGCACGCACCAGGAATGTAAATGGAGAATCACTCGATTTCCCTTCTTCTCTTGTCGACTTTTAAAAAGGGTATGAAGTTTCGGCTGTGCGAAAAGTACTTTGCGACTTGAATTTTCGCTTCACTGACGTGCTTAGGACATTCAGACTCGAGGCTGGATAAATGCCCAGCAATTAGAACTAAGGCGATCCAGAACCTGACTCACTCTGCCTTATGTAGTTAGGTGAATAGGGCGTCTTAGGGACATCACTTAGGACATCTGGCCCATTGAGTGACTACGCAGAATTATCTCCCTATGCGCTTTCCGTATTTGAGAACCACTTGGTGGCTCTGACAAATCTTGTTTGATTTTTTTGTGGATGTGTTGACCCAAAAAACGGCACATCCACACTTTCCTCGCAGTCTTTGTCTCTGCAGCTTCGGCAGAAAATTTGGAGCAATCCTAGTTTGCTGGTGTACCCACCAATAGGGCGGTGTGCGTTTATATTCCAACTGCTGTTCATAAAGACCGATTGTACAGTTGGATTAATTGTTTGGATCTGCTCTGGTTAATCATTAACGCTGCCTTAGTTGCGAGAAAAATCAGCAGTGATAGGTCACCGACCTTTAATCTAGACATTACCGACTGAGGTAACGCATGTTTGTTCTTGGGTCAATTGGACGGATCACTTTTGAAGCGAAGAAGGAGACACATCACTGCCCAATGTGATGTGGCGTATCGTGGCTGACTAGGAAACTAACTTTACTTTCTCTCACCTAGTTCCGCATATCTATTAAATTTGTAGCTATTTTAACTTCCAACTTAATTGCTATTTTTGCCTAAAGTGGCAATTACGAGTAGATGCTCCCAGTGCAGAGTATGAATAAATCTATTGAAGCTGAATGGAACACTCTTGAATATTTGTTTTGTATTTAATATTTTTCTACCCATAGGTTCAACACAATTTATTCATATAAAACCACCGCATAAAGCAATTCACAATGTCTTTGCAGAAATGTTTACAGGCTCGAAAGAAAATGTGTGCAGGCCGTTAATGCAATCATGTGCCCTAATTAACGTAAAATTATCAAAGCGTTCGCAGACTTTTTACAGCGGCCAGTCCTTTTAGGCGATTGGCGTGGGCCCGGCTCCGCATGCAACTGGCTGGTGACAGCCGCTTTACGTGCGCAGCTTATGGAAAGTGCATTGAAAAACAGTAACAGAGACATGCATACACACAAACGAGGCAGCGCGCATGCGTGAGTGCTTTTAATTGTATCGGTTGATGTGATTAATTACGGTGAAAATCAGCGCCATATTGAAATCTGCGTCCGTTAGTCCACCTGTCCACCCGCCGATGGAGTAAGCGGCGGCACGGGCTTTGCCGCAAACCGCGTCGTATGCAAAAGTCAAATTGCTGCAATTCAATTACGTCCGCGAATTTGCATGCAATATGCAGGCCCTCGGCACTTCAAGCGCAGCGACATGCGCGGAAAATATTTATTAAAATTCATGCAATTGCGATTGCTTGTATACATTATCACGTCGCCGCAGCCGCCGCCGCATTCGGTGTGCATACTCGCTTTACTATGCGTTTATGCATATTTTTATTTATTCATGAACTTGCAAATGAATGAACGTCAGCTGACAAAAGATGCAGAGGGGTTGGCCTTTTATTTCTGCGCGCTGCAATTGAATTGTGCGCAATTAAAAGCTCTTTGCGCATAATTTACACAGCGAAGTAAAGAAAATCAAAAGAGTGTTGCGTCGGCGGCTATCGACGGACTATAGACTAGTATTTGTTTGACGTTTAAAACGTTTAAAATAAATTATTGTTTCAGTAATTCAAGTTTTCATTGGTCAGATTTTCACATTTTGTTTAGTTAACTTCACTGGAAGTTTAGTACCAATATTTAATAAGTACGAAATAAACATTTAAACACATTTTCAGTTTTGGCTTAATTCTGGCGTTCAAGTTAATTTCTGAGCTTTGATGTATTCAGAGACCTATAGTCGAATTTTAATGCGAATATTTTCGTGGCAAATGTTCTTCTTAAAAAGTCCTGTTTTACATTTTTGGCATTTTAGAAAAAAAGGGTCAAATTGACCCATAAAAATAGGAGCTACAGGGTTAAAATGGTCCACAAAAATGTTCTTCGTAGTATTTTACATCAAATTGCTGAACACATCATATACCTAAAATGTGAGGTTACATGGTTTTCGATTCACCATAAGAATGAGCAAAAAGGGGAAAACTTTGACCCCCTAAAAAAAAATTCAGATGTAAACTTTCAAAACGCCGATACACGTGTATATTTTTTTTGTCTACTCTACCAGAATCCGTTGTCAGAACCTTGTTATTTAAAAAAAAGTTTGATTTTGTTGTGCAGTGTAACATAATTAGATGATAGGAGCTTATTCGTTTCTTCAATTTCAAACTGACAACGTTATGTCTAATTATGGCAAACTTCGAAAGTAATAAGGTCGACCACTACTCAGGGAGATTTTTGGCTCCATTTACTGGTAGACTTTATGAAACTGTTCCCAAAATTAGATAGATTGTATGGTCCATGTCTAGTCTATCGCTACTCACATGAAGCAGATGAGAATTACCAATTATAAATATATTTTCATAGTTTTCTTGAATCTCTATTCTAGTCGTATTTACTGCAGCAATTGTGTTGAGGACGTAAATTTAATGTTTATAAATGGACTAACTAAGCCCGCCGCTTTGCACACAAGCTCTCTTGTTCCCCCGATACAAATTCTTAATCCATTATTGAACCGCCAAATTTTGCTTTAAAAAAACGCGAGTCTCATTATCTTTGTTTTCAAGTGTTTTCAAAAATTTTAAAGTCAAAAGGCCTTTTAACTCACATTTACTCCACACATATTCTTAACCATTGGTTTACCAAGATTGCGATTTTCAAAAAATGAAAAGCATGTTTTAATTATTTCCCGATCGAAGTGCTTTTGCTAAGTTTGAATTCAAAACGCCTATTAAATCTTGTTTCTCCATACAAACTGTTCACCCATTATTGACCCGTTAGATTTTGATTTTGGGAAAACTGAAAAGCCTGTGTCAAATTATTACTCACAAAGAGTACTTTCCCCAAGTTTGAAGTCAATGGGCCCATTAATTCATGTTTTTTCACAGTTTCTCTATACAAACTTTTAACCAGTTGTTGACCACGCCCGATTTAAATATCCGCATAAATGGAAAACACGTATCGAGTTATTTTACATTCGAAGTACCAAGTTTGAAGTCAAAAGTTTCAAAACAATTTGTTTCGTCCCGTCGTTGATCCACTAAGATTTCGATTTTGAAAATAATGAGAAACACGTTTTCAAAGTTTCGAAGTCAATAGGCCCATCGGATCATGATTTGTTTCGGAGTCTTTTCGTAAACAAGCCTTAACCCATTGTTCGCCCAGTTAAATTTTGATTTTCAAAAAATTATAAAATACGTATCGAATTATTTGTAATTTAGAGTATTCTCAGGAAGTTTGAAATCAATATTTGTATTAAATCACGTTTTTTCATACAACACCTTAACACACCCTTTAGACCCTCTTCGTCAAGATGTACCTACAGTTCAAATTTCATGTTTGTAACCTCAGCCAGTGGCGGATCCAGGGGGGGTTTGGGGGTTGAAACCCCTCGAAATATCTGGATCGACTATAAAACTACATACAAATTAAAAGGCATTTTATAAATATTAAAGAATTACTTTTCAAAACCCCCCCGAAATATTTTTCTGGATCCGCGCCTGACCTCAGCGTTCTGAGCGATGATAAGTCAATCAATCATCAGTCAGTCAGTCGGGACAAACAATCTGTGTATATAAAAATGGAGGCGGTACCATGCCCCTTGTCCAATGCTAACAACTTTTTTTTAGTCGAATTGTGCTACTAAGTGAAAAGTTCGTATCAAGATTTATTGATTGGACTGGAATACTGCGTCAATGTAGGATCACAATAAAATGTTTCACGCTCCTTGTCCAACGCCGATCAAATCTTACCAGTAGAATGACACATCTATGAATGCTGTGCGACTTACAAATCCGAAGCTATTCCCTATAAAAAATTTGAGTTGCATGGGCGGTGCCACACCCCCTCGTTCAATACCCGTCCCATTCCCTCTATCGAAGGACATGACTAAATAGTAAATTCGTACCGAATTTAATTGATGTGTGACATATGTTCCAGAGTTATTGTCTATAAATGTATGCTGGTAGTGCCACGTCCCGTTTTCCCGACTTTCAATTTTTCCTGAACTTTCGCGAATTATGAACAAACCCGCCGGAGGAAGTATCCAATTTGGTCCAGTCGTTTTCAAGTTTTAAGCATCCAAACGGACCAAGATTCATTTATACATTTATAAATATTTAGATTAAATATATAGATAAGTAAGTTTAGCACTTTTTCCCCCTTAATGTGATGTAGTACTTCAGAAATAATTTCAAAATAATATGTTAGTTTGATCTGAACCATTGTATAGAAACGTATGTTCTGTTTGACAGAGCAGTTTTGGTAGAATTTTTGTGGAATTTTTCAGGTTTGTTTGGTATAAAATATTTTTCGATTGTGGCAACACTGGTTATAACTGGCTCGTACTTAATTTGTTGTTGTGACAAAATGTAGCAGCAGCAGCATTGGCAGCGGCAACACAATAAAAGAGCTGCAACTCCGCACAGCAGTTGTAGTTGTAAATTGTAAATGTTGATTGTAAACTGCAACACGTGACATGCTGCCAGGCGGAAGTTGCGGCGCATTTCATGTTGCTGTCCATTTTCTTGCTGCTGTCGTGTTTTTGCTGCTTTTGGCGGTACGCTGCTTTGTTTGGGAGCGCACTTCTTTGGGCGTTGCGCGCCGACCTGCTCCGTCCGTGATGGCCGCTCAGTAATGCATTGACCGAATTTTAATTTGTTTTAATGTAATTTACTGCAATTCGGCTGGATGTGTGTGTGTGTGTGTGCGTGTGACAGGACGCGGTAAATACACAGTATTAATAAAATGACCAATGGTGTGCAAGGCTGGGTGTATTGTTGTTGCTGTAATCGGGCGTAATTATTTTAAAATAAATTAAAAAAAATTGCGATTCTTTCCTGTTCTGTGCCTGCTGCTGTTTACTACGAGCAACATAATGAATTCCGTCGTGTAAATGGCGGTGGCTGCAGTTGTTTGCTGCCGCATTTACGGCGCTGATTACACACTGATTTAAGCGTTGCCACCGCGCGCCGCCGCGCAATAACTGCACGTTTAACTATTCATGAATAATTAATTATTATTTATTTGATTACTTGAACACACTAACTAGTTGCGCTGTTAATTACGCGCTCGGTTGCGAAATGTTTGACTTGTTTGTTAATCACACACGAGAAGTCAATGCAGGTAAACAACAATTTGTTCGTAATTAAGGATCTACATACAGAAACATGGCTTTATAAAAAAAGTCCATTTGACATGAAGGATTTTTCGATTTCGATACTATGAAAACTCTATTTTGTTAAATGTGCTGAAAAAATGTCTGAACTAAGGTCAACACTGAAAGGAATGTCCATTATGAAATTAGAATCTTTATGGAATACTTATCCGACTGTCCGCACTAGCCATGAATTTATTAGAAGCTAAGGTTTGGTGAAGATATTTGTTCTTCAACGGGGACTAAGGCCTCTGTGATTATGTAACTGTCATTTAACCTGTATGTAACTAATCAACCCCTTTTATATATAATTAATCTAATATTGTGCAACAATTATTTTGGCTTAATTGTTTCTTAATACTCTGAAATACATATACATGAAATAGATTCAATGAATCATATAAATATACAACCATCCTCTTCGGGAAACATTTTAGTTTTCTCTTATCGTAAGTTTCGCACGCAAACCGTATTTTTTTTCGAATTGTCAGAACTGATTGCAATTAAAACTCAATATAGCTTTTTGCATTTCAGATGAAAACAAAAGTGTGAAGTGACATTTTGTTGATATGAAACTACCGACAAAATGCATTTGTTTATTCATGGATTCTACGAAAAATGATTTCAAACTGATTGTATTTTGCACACCACTTACACTTTTTGCTTTTTGCTAATGTCAACCAGTGACACCTGAGGGACACTTGTGCAGCATAAGAAACCGGGTCAAATTTGTCCAGTCAGAATTTTTAAATTTATTGCAAATTTCACATTCTTAAAAATACGGGACGTCTGGCAGCACTTGAACATGGATACATATAAAAAGTAACGTTCACAAAGAACGTGTGACACAGGGGGCGCTCATCGACGCCATTGCAGTTCCATGTGTGCATTTCCGGCTTGCGGCGAGACGCATTGCATTAAAATATGCTGAATTATTATTACTATCGAGCTGATAACGAAGGCGCAATGGGCGCGCGCCGAATTCGGTTTTGCGGTTAAACAACAACACAGCAGCGGAGGGTGAAGGAGCGCGGGCGGCGGTGAATCGAAAGCGGGTGCCTACAGTGCACTGAGCGGCTTTGGCGTAAACAAATTAACATAAACTACAGAGGTGTGAATACCATAGCGAAGGGGAGGACGTAGGGGAGCATTGTCAATGCTGCGTGAAACTGCGCGTCGAAACGAAACGCCACCGAGTGCAATACCGCTCGCAGTGCGAGGCAATAACTGCGGCGAAAAAAGTGGAATGCAAACGAATTGCTCAAAGCCGAATGCATAAATATAAAATTTTATTTTTAATAAGCAACCACCCAATGCGAATATTTGAAAATTTGTTACTGATTTGGAGTCCACGCTGAACTGCCGCTGTTTCAATTGTACATATAAACTAGGAAAAGTCCAGTGGTTGGTAATAAAATAAAAAACAAAAAAATCAATAAAACTTCATACTTAGTGTTTGGCAGCAAAATTTCATACTTCATATTTGTCCAGGCTGCCTTACTTATATAATTGATTTGCCTTTAAACTTGGGAAACAAAATGCCAATGTTCCCAAGTGTTGACTAATTGCTCCAAAGTTTCTACGTAACTTAAGTCAAGTCACGTAACTGTTGCGTCTAAACTAGTCAGGCCTTAATACACGGACAATGCATTATTGAAATTTCTGGTTACAATTGCGCACAAGAAATTTATAGAAATTTTCTGGTTGCCTCGTACGAGCAATTTCCATTTGCAATTTAATTAAAATTTGCTTCCATGGTTGGTAAAAGGGGTAACTTCGTTGGCAGGCAGTGCAGCATATCGAGGAATTAAAAATCCATAAATTTTAGAAATTTCCAAAAATTCACCGCAGTGTGCGTTAACACGAATTTATGCTCAATTACAACAACAGCTATGCAATAACAATATCAAACAATACGAGTGGCCGCACTCGAACTCGCACAATGGTCGCCGGATGTGGAGCAAATGCAAAACATGGCAAATTACACAGTTCCGCCAAACAACGCCGACAGACATTCAAAGCTCGCAGCCAGCAGCTGCCAGCTTCAGTTCCAGCGTTAGCAACGGCCACGGCCGCAGCAGCACCAACACCAACGCACCCACACTGCGATTAGCATCGCCATTTATTTGCTTTTATGTGTATCTCGATTTGTTTGTTTGTTTACCAGCAGTCAGCGACCGCTACGCGGTCCCAACCGACACCTTGCATCTTCTCTGCGCGCACAACCGGCAACATTCGGCGCACCAATTATGCAAATCAAAGATGGCGCGTTCCGATTTCCCGCCAGCGATACTAAAATTCTATGCATTTACAATTTTCTAATCAATGGAAATTTAATTTTTATTTATAAGCAACACTTCCGCTGTCGCAGCGCCACCACCTGCGCTCGGCGCGCGCCAATTGGCCGTTCCGGCGTGCTGCAATTTGCCGTTATTTGTGCACGTGTACGTGCTCGCATTGTTGTTCTTGCTAGTATTTTATTGGATCTGCTGCCAGTGGTTGTTGCCGATATGCACAACGCGTAAAAAATCTCGCTGTGGAGGATGTACGAGTATGTAAGCTGCGCCGCAAGGTGAGCAATTTGTGTGCGGATTTCGAATGAACCGAGAATATTTATGAACTTTGCGGCGGCACAATTTCGCGATTAGGCAACCGCATTAGCCAGTCGAAACAGCGGGTGTGGGCGCCATCCGAAATCTACGGAGGAATGCATGTACATACTTGAGTCTTTCATATCCAATTTGTGTTCTATCGGGTCGCGCTTAAATCACGCTTTTCCGTGCTTTTCTGGCAGAAGTTTTATGTTGGCATTGATGTTTTGATGTTCGATCCTTCATGACTGGTTCACGCTGTGAAATACTCAGCTCTGCATTCTGCACTAAGTTGATAGGAGTTTGTAATGTACCGAAAAAGGAATGACCGAATGGAAGGATAAAGTATGATCAGGATCACAAGAAGTCATTTAGCAATGCCCATCTATCGCTCCATCTGTGAATCGAATAGGTCTCGAACGAGTCAAGACATCGGATCGAAGTTCGGTTCAGATACTGTTCTTGTTCTAGCTAAGACTTGATGCCCTTTGCGCCTGGGCTGCGTTCTTTAAAGCGGCGTTGCCATACAAGAGTAATTTACGAAATAGAAACATTTTGATATTAACCTAAAATTCTTAACTTAATGGAAATTGAAATGGAAATCTAAGATTATCCCAGCTGTATGGTTCCAATAAATCTGTGTTACTTGTTAAAAGTTAGTTTTTATTAATTACATTTGATGTACATTTTAAAATTAATAACACAGGGCAACAAATTTCGACTTTTGGTCGGCTTTTCTGGGTTTGACATCAGTTCTAGGGTAATTAGGGAGTGCTGATTTCGAATCCGCAAACCGTTTTTAAAACTTACAGGCATGTGCTACAAATCGTTTTCGTTTCAAATTCGGAGCGAAAACGTGATGAAGTGTGCTCAATTTCGTTTTGATTTCGTCAATTTTCGAAAACGAAATCGTTTCAAATGATATGTGCCAGAAAACCGAAATTCCGTTTTCGTTGCGATTAGAAAACGGCTGATATTCTATTTGCGTTTCAACTTATAAAGAAATTTTGAACGTGAAAAAGTTGAGGAAGCTTTCTACAATATTAGTGGACACAGTTCACAACCTGGTAACCAATAGGGTTACAACTCCTCCACTGTTGCACTGTACTCTTGCAAAAGAGCAGTTGGCAAAAAATGGGGTATCCACCACGTATCACTGGATTTACATCTTCATGATTAGGCCCATTCTATTCTATGGAGCAGTAGTATTGTGGATTGCCCTGGATAAGGGGGTAAACCAGAAACTTCTGGACTCAGTCCAAAGATCGGCGTCGCTTATAATAACTGGAGCATTCGATCGACACCATCCAGAGGGCTCTACGCCCTGCTCCACTTTCTTCCTGTTGACCTCTTCGGTAAACAAGCTGCAACTCTCTCTGCAGTGAGACTAAATACCATCAAAAGATGGACACGTACTGATTTCAGTTTCTGTCGGATTCTAGGCTGTTCACCTGACTTACTTGAGAGCATAGACTACTCGCTACCATCATATCTGTTGGACTCTAAATTCTCAACCCTCATACCTCATAGACAGTAGTGGGAGCAAAACACGGTTTCTATACAGACGGGTCCAAGCTAGATAGACAGAGTAGGGGGGTATGGTTCGCATTTTCACTGACATCCAGGCAGCAATTAAAGCAAGAGGAGAACACTTGTACCATAACCAAACAGCTCTGGCCTGTTTTTAATCCTAGGCGCACTAGACCACTTATCTCGCTTGGCAGACAGCACATTGGCACGGTCGTCGCAATCCTGAAGAGGAGGAGGAAACGATTAGTCATTTTCTCTGCAACTGCCTGGCTCTATTTGAACGAAGATGGAAAACCCTAGGCTCTCCTTTCTTTAACAACTTGAATGACCTCGGTTCAGCTAACTTCAAAAACTTGCTTGAGTTCATCCACAATTCAAAATGGCTTGAATAGGCTTCTCGACTTGTAGTAAGACAGACCCTAAACTTGTGGTATCACAACGGGCCCATTCCGTGGCCTAAGTGTGTCTTTCGGCAAGTCCCATACCAAGGCAGCTACCTTAACCTAACCTAACAAAAATTGCAAAAATTCCAATCTACATTGTTAGCAAAAATGAGAAAATTAGAGAGAGTGAGATTCCGACATGTCCAGTGGGTTGGAGTGGTCTCTCAGAATGCGGTGTTTTACAAAGAAAATGCCCATCATGTAAGATATTCAATTTTCTGTTTACGTTTCGAAAAAAATTGTATAGACGTCAACAAAAAAATCAGCTTGAATTTTATTTCGAATTGAAGTAAATTCGTCCGTTTTGTAGCACACCCCTCAAAAATTCGTACGATTTCAAATTCCGATTTCGATTTTAAATCGTGCGATTTGCAGCACATGCCTGTTAGTTTCCGTTTTCGTCAAAAATGGGCGTCTCACTTTTTCGGAGTTTCCTTGACCTTTTTCACGTTTTCGATTGTAATTTCTAAACCAATAATCCGGTTGACATGACTTTCACTTTGTGGCATTTACAACATCTCACGACTTCTTTTCCAATGTAATCTATATATATAAAAATGAATCGTGGTCCATTTGACTGCGTATCAGTCGAGAACGGCTGGACCAACTTGGATACTTCCTTCGGCGGGTTTGTTCGAAATTGTTACGTGAAGGTTTATAAAAAAAGAAAAGTCGGGAAAACGGGGCGTGGTGCCACCAGAATACATTTTTAGACAATAACTTTGGAACCATAAGTCATACATCAATTAAATTTAGTTCACACTTACTATTTAATCATGTCCTTCGACTGACGGAATGGGGTGGGTATTGGACAAGGGGGTGTGGCACCGCCCATACAACTCAAATCTTTTAAATGGAATAGCTTCGGAATTGTAAGTCGCACAATATTGAAATTTGGTGTACCGTCGTTTCATAGATGTGTCATTCTACTGTTAAAATTTTATGGGCGTTGAATAAGGGGCGTGGCACATTTTTTATGCAGCAGAACTGTAAGTCGTACATCAATGAAACTTGGTATGAACCTACCACTTAATCATATCTTTCAATAGAGGGAATAGGGCGTTGGTCAAAGGGCGTGGCACATTTTTTATGCTCAGACAGTTATGCAGTACACACACACATCAGTGAAACTTGGTACGAACTTTCCACTTAGTAGCACAATTCGACTAGAAGAAAGTTGTGAGCACTGGACAAGAGGGTGTGGTACCGCCTCCATTTTTATATACATAGATTGTTTGCCCTAATTGACTGACTGATTGATTGATTCATCATCGCTCAGCCCAAACCGCTGAAGCTACGAACATGAAATTTGAACTGTAGATACATCTTTAAAAATGAACCTCCGCTAAGACGGGATTTTTTTAAATTCAGGGTGTAAAGGGGCGAAACATGTGTGAAGGTGTTGTATGAAGAAAAGTGATTTAAGAGACATATTGATTTCGAACTTCCTGAAAATACTCTAAACAAAAAATAATTCGATACGTATTTTATAATTTTTCAAAAATCAAATTTTAACTGGACCAATAATGGGTTAAGGTTTGTTTAAGGGTAGACTCGAAAAAAACATGAACCGATAGGCCTATTGACTTCAAAAATTATAAAAATACTTGAAATAAAAAAATTATACACGCGTTATTTCCAAAATCCAAATTATTTTCAAAATCGAGATCTAACTGGATCAACGACGGGTTAAAAGTATGTATGAAGAAACAATTTTTTTGGCCTTTTAACTTCAAACTTGGTGATAGTACTTTAAATGTAAAATAACTCGATACGTGTTTTTCATTTTTTCCACATATTAAAATCGGACGGGGTCAACGACCGGTTAAAAGTTTGTATGGCGAAACTGTAAAAAAAATGAATTAACGGGCCCACTGACTTCAAACTTTGTGAAAGTACTCTGAGTGAGAAATAATTTGACACGTGTTTTTCACTTTTTTGAAAATCAAAATGTAACGGGGTCAACAGTGGGTTAACAGTTTGCATGGAAACACGATTTATTGGTCCTTTTGACATCAAACTTGGACAAAAAGCATTTAATTCGGGAAATAATTACAATGTTTTTTTCATATTTTTGATAATCGAAATATACCGTGGTAAACTAAGGGTTAAGATTTTGTTTAGAGTAAATGTGAAAACTCATGATTTAAAGGGCTTTTTGATTTCACAGTTAGAATCACTTGACATCAAAGATAATAGACATATGTTTTTTTTTTAAATCAAAATGGGTTCAATCATGCGTTCAAAATATGTATCGGGTGAAAGAAGAGAGCTTGCGTGCGAAGCCGCGGGGCCCAGCTAGTCTATTTTTATAAATTTTACAATTCCGCGGTAATTGGACCCCAAAGTAATTTGTAATTTTCTCTGAAACAATATAAAAATTTAGTTAAAAAATCAACACTATCAATGCGTGAGCATACCAAGAAATATTTAAAAGTGGGCCCATCGTTCTCCTTCCCCCCTTCACCAATCATTCTTCTCCTTGTCCGTATTAAAGCTGGCGCCGTTGGACATCACATATGAAGAAAATAGTCCTAATTAGCTTGGCCTCGCCGATCATATAAACGATAATACTTCAGCAAAAAGACTATTTAAATGAAACGAATATGTGGCAGAAAACCCTCGTCATCACATTTAAATTTATATGCCATCTTTTAGGAAAATACATACGAAGCTCGTTGCAAAAAGTGATGAGGGTACAGCTTATAGCATCCAGCAAAGACAACCAACCCAATTGATTTAATTGACACACTCACAATAGGCACTGATGCCTCAGAATAAAATAACGGGTTTTCTATGCACGCCCTCTGAACCTAATTAAACCTAACACCAACAATTCCCAATTCTGTACACTTGATAAATTCACCATATTCACATTCACATAAAAGCTCTTTTCTTGATAAATGATCAAAAGTGTGAATGCTATTGATGGGGACGATGCACCGCGACCTGTAGATCTATTGTGCCCGTGAATGCTTTTGACAACAGCATACAAATTGAAATTTTGCCTATTGAAAATTAAAAAATTGTGCATGTTAACACTTTTAGCGGTTGAGGAGGATAGAAGAGAAGAAATCAGAAGCAGACAAATAATTTGCCTTCGGTGAGCGAAGAAGAATTAATGAGGAATTTCCGGCTGACTCGATCATTGTGGCATCGAATAATTGAGGACTTGGCGCCACATGACACACAGAGAACATCGCTATCTTTATCCATACGCGTTCTGGCGGCATTGAATTTTTTTGACATGGATCCTACCAAAAATGCGTCGGTAATAGCTGTAATTTGCCTATGAGCCAATCATCTGTCTCACAAAATAAGAATTTTTAATAAAAATTTAAAAATGATTTCAAAAATTACTTTTACTTACTTTTCTTCCAATTTTTTTTTTGTCTTTTTGACAAATTTACAGCTATCGCATATTCACCTTATGTTGAATTAAATGAGCTTTTTATTTTATCAATGTTGCATCAGAATGCCAACAAATCTTTTGCTTGATAAAAATCTTAACAAAATACCTTGATAAAAAATGTGTCAAGAATACACAGAATCAGGCTGTAATATAAAGTTACAATTATATTCGAAATGGCGAGGTTAATGGGGTTTCGAAAATACTATATGTTTTGATTTTTACTTTGTAGGAACCCAAAAGTTGACAACCTCACAATTCCGATCGCATGGGAGACGCCCTCTGGTGGTGAATTTCTGCACCTTAATTAATTCTGTATTTTTTTTACTCAAGAATGTTGGTGATCACTGAATAAATCATTTAAATCGGTTCAGTAGTTTCCGTGATACGATGTTTTCTTGCCTACTTAACAATGTGCGGAGCCAATGTCATAGAAAATGGTCAATTTTGTATGGCAGCCCCCTTAAGACTTGGTAATAGCGGGTACGTATGTTTAATAGAATAATTCGGAAGGGAAAATAAATGGGTGTCGGTCATACATTTGACACGTCTCGGGGCAATCTGGGAGCCTATTTTGTAAAAACGACCATTTTGCATGGGAGCCCCATTAAGGGTTGGAGATAGGGTATAAATATGTTTGAAAGGAATGTTCAGTGGAGAAAACTAGTGGGGGTCAGTCATAGATTTCAACCCTCAAGCACTTTTTCATCAAACCGCCTAAACTGAGAGATTGCGGAGCATCAAAAACCTATTATTAAGAATCTCCATACAACAATAAATCATGTCTAGCGCCCATTCTGTCCGTGCTGCTTTTAGTCGCGTAACGACATTGCATTCATCATCATTGTATGACCAGTTCAAAGATACAGATGTAGCACAGTGAATTAACATTCAGCGGCTAAATAGCCTTGGTCAAGTCTTCCGTATGAACGATGAAAAGCTGTTCGACGCGATAGTTGGAGGCCGATGGCGAAGAGTTAAACCGTGTCACCGTTGCATATTTATTTCTTAACATCATAGGACAGGTGTCCGCGAACGCGCATTCGAACGCTTAAACATGTTTTTCTCAAACTGTTATTTCTCGATACGATGGACATTATTACTCGAGCTATTTCTTACCGATTCGACTCAAACTTTGCCAGCACAATTTTGAAATAAGCAGGTACTATCGTCTTCGGAGACGATGATACTTAGACGATTTTTTTTTTAAATGACGAAATTTTTATTTATTATTATTTATTTATTTTAATTTTATTTGAAATATACTGAGAAGATGTTTAAAAAGAATAATATCAAAAATAACATGGAAAGAATTCGATTTAATTGCTTTGTTATTAAAATTCGATTGGACTATAATTTAGAAAAGTACATACAAAAGGAAAATGTTACCCATTTCCATAGAATACCGAAGTTCTTTACGTGCGCAGCCAAGTGTTGGGTTTGCGTAACATTGCATTAAAATAATTATTAACTGCCGCATGTCGGCTGGCTTTGGCGACGCTCCTACCCCACGCACGCAGTCAGTAGTTGAGAATCCTTTGCAAGCCAATTAAAATGCAATTTATGCGTTTGCATAAAACTTGCGGCCATTCATCCGCGCTGCGCAGGCAAACGAGTTTGACAAATTAATGAGAAATCAAATGCAACTCAAAGGCGAAGCAATTACATTTCCACTTGCCGATTAGGGGGCGGGCGGCTGGGACGGGGCCGCATAATGGGCAAATGTGTGAAACGGACGCGTTTGACGGCGCATTTGCGGTAATTAAATTTACACTCTCGCCCGAGTTCTCTGCCGCTGCTGCGCGCCGCAAATCGCACTTCCATCTCCATGTCCATTTGAATTGCCATCGGTTACGCCGCGGACTGCATTAACCGCAATGCAATGCAACTGTGCGAACAATGTTAAAATCAATCTGGCCGAAAAGAATGCGGCAAAATAAAATTCAATTATCTCGTTTAAATTAAACTGCCACTTCCGGTTTTGATGACATTTTAATCGACTGCTACGCAAACTAAGTGCTGGCCGCCGACGGCCGCAGAGGGGGGTTACGACAGCGCACGGTCTCATTTATGCAGCTGATGGCTGTCGGATGCTTGGTTGCTAGTCCGGTCTGGCTGGCGTCGCGGCTGATTGCGTCGTTGTCCTGGACGTCCAGCCATTTCGCGCGCACAAAACGCAGGCAACAAAAACTAATCAAGCCAGCTTTGTTGTGCCTTTGACACTCTCGGTGCTGCCGCTCCTACTTCTTCTTCCTGCGCAGCGCACAACTCGCAATTTTGAACTCGACTCTTCTACACGCTTCCTTAATGTTGCGTTGCGTTCTGCCATTACGTGCCGCGCCATTTTTAATTTAGCATCGCCGCCAACGATTTTACGGCACCATTGTAGTTGCTGTTGTTGTACCTACTTTTGGCTGCCGTCGACAAATTCCACTTAGGGCTTTTTTTAGTGCTTAGTTGGACTTTTTTCTGGGCCGGAGTGCTTGCTGTGTTGGCTTCGGATCCTAGAGCGGGGCCGCCAATGGAGTTCGATAAAAAACTCGAAAGGTGTTGGGCTGTCCGGGTTTCGCGAAATGTCGGTGGTTTTTGGAGTTTTGCGGTTTCTCTGTGTGTGGCAATTTCTTTTGGTGTTAGAACGCAGTATGTGTTCTTGCTGTTGTTGTACTCATTTCGATAGGGTTGGGGCGGTTGTCTTTTGCGGAAGTGGCTGTGAAAATGTTTAGCAAGCGGATGCGTATATTGAATGCAAACAATTCGACTTTGGACTTGAAGAAATCTTTTTAAAATAGCTTCACTGGCTTTACTTGATTTAAAATTATAATGTAATATGCATTTGGGTGGTTCGGGCAACTCAGGCTTTATTGTTATGAATGCTTGAATGTCTCAATACGGGGACCGCAAAGAAATTCGCATTGCGAGTCCTTGAATAATGCGGATCCGAGTGTGTAGCACGTCCCTACTTTTCAACATATTTTGGGCTTTGTAGTTACGTTGACCTCAGCCTCTCAACGTCGTTATGAGCCGCACTCTTCACCAGCAACGAAATGCTCGTTCTGCCACTTAATCGCGTTTCCATCACAAAATCCAGATTTTCCGCACTGGCTGCTTGCAGCAGAGCTGTCACATTTATGCAATCACTGCAACAAAGAAAAGTATTTAGGTTCTTAGGTTTTTCTCAAAGTAAATTCAATGAATTAAAATTTTCATTTGCGTTCAGCGTGGTGCGGACCGGAATGAATGAATATTGTAGAAGACGTCGCTCGAGCATCGTTAAGCGCATCTTTCCAGTTGGCCACTTCACCAGCAACTTGCGTGCTCCTTGGCATTGCTGCCGCCATTCCACTCGAGCTTTCTTTTGCTTTGCTTTTTGATCGGAAATAGCGAATCCCCTTCAGATTAGTTTTTCCATAGTTTTCGTCAAGTGTTCATCATCGTCGCTGATGAGCAGCGCGCGCACTCACACAAACGCACACACACACACTAAGTCACGCACACAGGCACATAAGTTCGCTCACAAGTAGTATACGTACCCGTGCATTTTAATTCGAATCCAACATTCTTTGTACTCCTGCTGCTGCTGTTCATCCAACGGTCGCGGCACCGCTGTTGCTGCCGCTTTGAAGCATCCTTTGTCATCGCCTTTCTCGCCACTTTTCTGATGGCCTCCGGGTTGGCCAGCTTGACACGCATCAGTGCCGCCAATGCTATCAACGCCATTATGATTGCCACCGCCGCCATCGCTGCCATTGTTGGGAATTTCCAATATGAGCACCGCATTATCGAGCGGCTGGCGCAACGGCAGCGCCAGCTGCGCACTTGTGCTCCCAAAGCTGACAACGGGCAGGCGATGCTCCACTCTGACATGTCGCTGTAATTGTGATGACGCTGCAAATGCATTACCCAGTAAGTGTGAAGTATATTCTTTGCAAATATTCTAGTTTTATTTATCAGCTCCTCGCTTCGGCAGAAATGATCAAAACCCCAACTCCGTGCGAGCGGGTTGAGCACAGTGCCGAGTCATTGAAGCGTTTGAGTGTCTGTAATTAAATTTAGAGCCCGTTTGGCACACAAGGAACCTCGACAATGGTCAAGAAAACTGTGCGAAATATACTTAAATATAAAATAAATTTGCTGCAGCAGAAGTTGTTGCAAACGGTTGTCAAGGCAAGAAAAAAAACAGTGACTCAGTCCATTTGAGGAGACAATTCGTTTAATGCAATCGATGAATGTTTATAGAAGTTGGCGGCTTTCGTAAACGGTGTACGAACGGTTTAACGGTTTAATGTTGCACAGTCGAAAACGTATTGGAGGGGATTCGGAATGCGAATCAACCAACACCAAGAATAGTCTTTTTTGCCTCGTTCCTGCTCATCTAGAACTTACAAATCTCTGAGAGTATAAAAATTGTATCGAAAAACCTGTCATATTGTAAAAGAGCTAGACACATTAATTTCTTAAGTCAAACGCACAATATGGGTAATGCGGGAAGCAGGATCCTTAGTCTGTTTCCTCTAGTTCCTCTAGTTTCTACTAGTACTTCTGTCTGTGACCCTCTTCAACTAACGTATGATAAGTATCCCTTGAGCAGTTGAATTGTGTGGGCTTTTTGCTATTCAAACCAAATTATGTTTTTGAAAATATTAAATATAAATAGTCATAGCGTCTGGGGTGTCTTTTTTATGGAGTACAAAGGGTAGTTTCTTATTCTACGAGTAACTAAAAACTCTTTGCAATACTATTAAAACTTCATCTAGAGACTTAACAGTAATTTCTGACCGCTAGAATTCGAATATAATTTGATGGCTATGTAACGTGTAACCTAAGCGAATTCGATTTTTCAAAGATTGTAGTGACCTCCTCGGGCTGTCGTGCCAGTCAAGAAGAAGAAGTGACCTCCAGAGCAATTATGGAATTTTAGATAAAGAAGTTAAACTCTGGAAACTGATTGGAACGGATTGAAAAACTGATCTGATCTGAGTCTGTTGGTTGCGTGAACAATTTGTAACTTTATACCATACTTGTGGAACAAAGTTCATCAACTATGATTTATGAACATCTCTTCGATCTCCTTCGCATTTGCTTTCTTTACCATACTGACTGACCCCGGTTTTAGATACTAAACAGTGTAGTGTAAAGTTTAATGATTACTTCGGATGTATAAGTCAGTCCTGGAGTCGTCTCCTCCTAGAAGTATCCTCATAAGTAATAATAATTATAATAATAATTGACTGGCGCGACAGCCCGATACCGCGACTAAGGCCCAGCTACACGCAACCATCCATGTTGTGCGTACGAATTTTTACAAGATTGGAAGGGACCTACAGTTTTATGCCGATTCCGAACGGCGAGTTGGGAGCTTTTCCCCATACATAAGTAACTCCCAAAAATCGCTTACATACCAAAGTATTTAATAGAAATCCATTAAATTTAAAGCTGTTGTCCCTTTTTGCGCTCATAAGCGAAAATATACAAAAATCAATAGTATCCAGATGCTGACTTACTCTCGAAATGACTTTCGCAATAGCAGGGGCAACGGAAGGGGCTGCGACTGCTGTGCGACCGCTCGGAAAGATGCATTGTTGGAGGCGCTTGCAGCGCCACTGTGGATAGCAACGACGACGATGACTCACGTGGCAGGTCCGTCGTTCGGAATGGCGAGACAACGCCAACAGGTGCCATTGTCGCTGCGTGCAGCTCATCGGATGGCGCTGCGTTGGGCGACGACGGAGCCGGCGAGGCGGAGCCGGCGGAATGTGCTCTTGACGTGGCCGATAAAGACAACAACTCATGTTTGATGGTTGCTGCCGATAGAACGAGCACAGCTGGCGGCAGCAATGTTGGCGAAGACGACGACTCCGCAGTGAAGACACCCGATGACATTGAAGAAGTCGGCGACTGAGGGGCGTCAGAGTCGCCGCATTTGTTCGTGGTCACTGAAGCACGGTCGTCGTCAACATCTGGCGTCTGGATGTGTTCAATTGAAGTGCTCGGTGAGCGGCAGGACGACGACTCAGCGTTTTGTGTTGGGCTGTTGCTGGTGCTGCTGTTGCAGACGCGGTGGTGGCGTTTGTTATCCACGGACGCAGGACAACGTTCGAGTGGCGGCGATGCAACGGCGTCGGTCGCAGTGCTGGTGGTGTGGCGGTCGCTGGCTGAGTGCCGCTCACATTGCTGCCATTTTGTTATTTGTTGTTGCAGTCGTTGTCGTTGCTCTGATGTTTGCGATAAATCATTGGTGGATAGCGAAAAACGCTCCGGCATTGCCGCTACTTGTGCGACATCGTTTATTGCTGTTGTATTTGTTGTTGCAGATAAGCGATTTTTTGTTTTTATGGCCTTGGCGCCAGAACGTGCACCATTGTCGTAAGGAAAAGTCAAGTGGTTATTGAAGTCGTTCGCATTGTCCTCGTCATCGACGACCAACGAAATGGGCGACAATTGCGACAAAGCGGGAGTGGCGCCGCTTGCCGGCATTGTTGCTGTGGCGGCGCACAATGTCGGGGTCGATGTACCGGGCAGCAATGTGCTTATCGGCGCCGCCGCCCTCGCAATTGACAGATTTTCCATTGAGCACGCTCTGCCCCGCAATAATTTCATCAGGAATTTCCGCTTCCCCATCTCCACCGCGGCTCCCGCACCCACCACTGACTTGGGTTCGTCAGCACCGATTTGCGTGGCACTATAACGCCCTGCTTTGCCAAAACTCTGCGCCACATGTTGATTCGTCTGCGACGGATGTGCGCTCTGGAGTTTCTTCAGCGCAGCTGGCTCTGGCGTGATGCGCTTCGCTTTAAGCCCGAACACCTTCTGGCGCAATTTGTCTTCATTGCTGCACAGCTGAAAGGCGTTCGTGATGGTCGTGTAGATTTTTTCGGCAATTAGCGCGCGCTGTGGCGTGTAACGATCGCGGCAGACGGGGCACTTCTCGGCGCGGATGCGACAGTTGACGCAGAGCAAGTGGCCGTTCTGGCACTGCAGTGCCGGCGGCGGGATGGTGTCCAGGCAGACCGGGCACTCAATGATGGTGAGTATCGACTGGACGATGACGGAGAGCCGCTGCAGGCTGCGCGGCATCGGACCACAGCAGAGGCTCTGGGGGCGGTAAAGGGAAACTCTTAATGCTGATGAAAATCGATTCAATTGAAATTGTTGGCGCATCGAAAGTATTAACGGTGTTTTGGATTTGTAGAAAAATTTACTGTTTCCATGATTGATTACAGTTTCAAAAGATGACTTCTAGTTTATGACTGAATAAGTCGACTTGGGCATAAAAGTAGAGTATTTAGTTAGTTTAGTTAGTTTTTATTCAAATCTTCGGAATATTTTTCTTTGTGACTGACTTATTGGTTTTAACATGAGCCTACCGAACCTACTGAAGTCTCTTACAGCATAATTTTTTTTAACTAAGTAAACTGATTACAGATTAAAGTCGATACTTCTAATTTATCTATCATAGTAAAGCATTACGTTTTTGTTATGTGTTTTAATTTTTTACGTCTCTTCTCTATTTCTCTCTTTATCTCCAATACCTGGAATTGTGTTGAAAAAAATTAAACAATTCGTACGACTGAATGTCACATGTCGCCCACACAGTCGCATTGATGAAAACCCGCATAGACATTTACCTCAGGGTCGCATGATACATCGCAGCCGCTGCTCCAGAGCATCAACGTGACATGTCCTGATTTGACTTTAACCAATTTTGCAATATCCGTTATGCGCAGCCCCAGCACGTTTTCGCCATTGACCTGAAAATGAAAATTTAAAATTTGATATTGCAAGCTCAGTCGACGGGAGCGCTGCTGAAGGTGGCCGACATTAGAGCGGGACAAAGCGAAAGTGCGTCACGGATTGAGGGATTCGGGATAAAACCGAGAGTGAATTTGTGGTCAGACTTCAGCAGCGGCAACAACAAAACAACATTGGCACCGGCATCGGCATCGAAGCCACATTTCACCAGTGCATTTGCAACTGCAGCAGTACCCAAGCCGCGCTGGTGTATGTGTGTGTGTGCGTGTGGGTGGGTTGACGTGTGGCTGCTATGTGTATGGGGATTTACGGCGATGTGTGCTCGACAGCTGGTGCGACACGTTCGATTGGAAAATGCCGGTAGGGTTGGTAATGGTTTGTAGGGCGTCAGTGCAACAGAGCCGAAAATCAACGACTCGAAATGTAGGTTCGAAGAGGTGCTTCAACGTGCGGAAATAGGCAGCAAGCTAGGTGCGCGTGTACCCGAATGCAAACGGCGGTATGTTCGCCTGTTATCAAAACGTCAATTAGGCGTTGTCAGTATAAGACAATCAGATCAGAAATTAAATACAAATGCAGTAAGACAAAACAATGGATTACATTCGAATAAAAGTAAAAAATGCATAAATTATATATTCATATAAATTACTGATTATGTGAAGACATGTGCGAAATTTACATAAAATCCGGTTATGGTCGAAGCTGTTTAATCGCAGCGTGCAGAACGCATAAGTTATGTGAAACATAAAAAATTTATAAAAGCTGCGAGCTCTTTTAGCAGCAAAACCGGTTTCGCTCTGTGCTGCTTATCAAGACGAGGCGATGATCCGCTGATGGATGCTGCTTAGTATGTAGTAGAAACGTGGTCTATAGCACGAGAGACGTTAACATTTCACAGCTGTTTCTCTGAGTCCATCCATGAACCTGACCTCGTTAGCGTTTGAACTTTTTTACATACGAGGTCTTTTAAAAAGATAACTTTCAAATTTCACCGGCTACGCACATTGGGTTTTCCATTTTATTGCGTTGGTACACATGTCCCCAACATATCTGTGGTCAAAAACGATAAACGCTTAGGTCGACTTAAGACATCGTTGATTTAAGGGTGTTAGCCTATTCGTTTAAAGCATGCTCCTCAAAATAATAGTTCAGGACTTAAGCGATTATTGCTTTTGACCACAGATATGTTGACACTATCAGCAATTTTGCCTACTGAAATGGCAATTTTTTGGTAAATTCCTGCACTTGTTTGATGTTTTTGTTGGTTGACTGAGTCAAGGGTTGTCTAGGATGAGTTTTTTTTTTATTAAGCGAGGACATTTTTTGATTTAACAGAAACATCGAACATCAGGGCTTATGCGACTTTAACGCACTAAGCAGGGGCGTATCCAGAACTTGGTCATAGGGGGGTTTAAAAAAAGTGTTTGCCAATTTAGTATTACATGTTTTTTAAAGAACACTGCACCTTTAAAAAAAGCCAATATTAAGTGTTGCTTTAAAGTTGGTAAAACTTGACAAAATGAAATATGATTCATGTTTTTTTGTTATTTTTGTTATTTTGTATACCAAAACCCTACACGGGTGATCCCAGGCGCTTCTGCCACACTTTTGAATAAAACTCACAACATTATTTTCACGTACCTCAGTATGTGTTCAACAAACCCTTTGGAAAGATATCTTTTAATTTGTTCCATAGTCGCCTAATTAATCTTTAAAGTTAGGCTTTTTTCGAAAGACGGACTATCACGATTACAAAAATCTTTGGTGGGGCGAAAGTTCAGCATCTAAAAAAAATAACATCGCATTTTAACTGCATTGAAAGACGCCATCTCATACCTAGACAATTGTGACTGATTTTTTTGACTGAAAGTCGAATTTTTACCTTCAACAACTCCTTGTTTTCACCTGATGCCCTGATGCGATACCGTGCGACTTTCACCTTTTCAAAAAAATTCGTTTGCCGATGAAACAAAGGCGTTTTGAGGTCGTAGAAGTCGTCTAAAAGGCTTGTACCAACACCCTGAAGGACATGGACAAAAATCCCTTTGCAATGCAAAGTTGTAAGCAAATTTTTTGGCCAATGACTTTGTTCATTGCAAGAAACATTTCTGTATGCTGAGGCGGGCAGACTAAACCAGGTGATGTAAACAAACAAATTACGTTCATGTTTGACGTAAGAAAGTGCAAAGAAAGAGATAAAAAAATAACAACAAAATCGTTGGAGCGGGCCTCTCTAATTGTTAATGAACGGTAGTTTTTGAAATAAGGAATGAAAAAAGTCGATCATAACACCGTGCGACAAAAATGAAAAAATTTGTTCATACTGGAAAAAATCCATATGGGCGTGAAACTAGAGACCAAACATAGTAATACTGTGTACTCAGTTTTTCATTTCTACATCCTTTGTCCTTTTAAAAGGACTTCAAAATTTTGAAGGGGATAAAAAATAAAAAAATATAAAAAATACTTAACCTCGTTAGAATATGGCGATATGTATATCAATGATTGATGATTTGACTCTACGAAAGAATTAAAAAACTTTAATTTTGCATATTTGCTGTTGGCTACGTTGGGGCTCGAACTCTTATTTTCAGACAAAGCACTAACTCATTATTTAATATTTGTTTGAGCCGAATACTGTTCGAAACCACATTTTGTACCAGCAATTCTTGTGTGTCGGGGGAGGGAGGGTTTGAACCCACGAAACCCCCTGCATGCGCCACTGCATACACCTGCCTAATAAAGCTACAAGATATGAAAATGTGCAGCGCTGTCGTGACAGTGTTTGGTTTTTCATTTGTTCAATTAGTTCTGACTAGTAAGTCTTATCTGCAATTCATAAAATAGATATGTATTTATGAATGTTTCCTGCTTTGTGGAATTTTTTATTTGGGTTTTGTTGCTGTAAGCAATAAGACGCTTGTATAACATTTGTCTGCGGCGGCGTCTGCGGTAGCTGTCACTGTTAATAACTTGTGACGTGCAGCATTTGCCGCGCTCAGCCACCAGCTGTGTTACGCGTTTCTCCGCACTCAAGTGCGCCGTTGGCTTAAGCAAACATTTGTGTTTTCCGCGCCGCACTAAGTATGCACACACGTCAACCTGTAGTTACCCGCACCACAACAACATTCGCGGACGTGTTGACTGCGCGCTGCCCCGTTCGCCGTTGCTCCGTTTCTAAGAATGCGCGGCTAATGAGTTCTTAATTCGCTTCTACGCCGGCGATGTAGCTGCACGAAATTCGATTTCTATTTACTTTTCTGATTGCTGGCTATGAGTAATCGCTTTTGCAAGCCAATTCGTTCTTTTTACTGTGGATTCATGCACTTTTTGGTGGCCTCAAGTCGCTGGCTGCATTCGAAAATTTTGCTCACGAATCAGTGCAAAATGCATACAAATTGCGTTGGCTCGCTATTGCACTGACCTCCAAAACACAGTCGCCCGCCTGGAGGCCGCTCATTTCCGCCGGTGTGTGTGCATCGACCGCGCTCACCTGTTGCAATAAAATTGATTGTTGTTGTTGTTACATAAGGCGCTCACATATTGTATTTCTTATGCATTTAAGTTGTTTGTATTCATTTTCGAAATTAGTAGTACGCACCCAAGGATACGGATCCCACTTGCTGCGCGTCAGGTGGAAGCCGCACTCGCCCGTCACCGTTTTTCGTATGTTCAGCATACGCACTGTGGGCTCATAGTGATCCAAGTGCGTGGTTTGGCCGACGCCACTAACTGTCCGACCTTTGGCATCCGAACGCAAGGCGTTTATTTCGGATGTTGTAGTATTTTCCGGCAGCACTGGCGTCGCGGTTTTCCTCGCACTTGTCCAGCTTTTCATAGTTTCGCTGAATTCCCTATGGAAACTTTTGTTTACGGTTTCACTTGCCGATTCGCGCTGCATTTCATTGGCCGCGTGTTGCGTGTGTCTGCGGTCGCGTAACTGTCGCCCGGTTCCGTGTGAACGTGTGAAACTCTCGCTAGCATAACGCTGACTGTTTCTAGCTTTCGCATTTGTGCTACGTTTAATGGTTGGCGTTCGGTGCTCGGTGTGGTTGCTGTTGTTGCTGGGCTTTGCGTTTTGTGTTGTGCACTTGAGGTGTATGCGTTGCCCTATGTGTGGATGTGGAGCGCAGAGGCGCCACACCTCGAGGGCCAAAACTGGAATCGCGCAGACACGCAAAAGTCAAGATGTAGGTATTTCGCCGCGATCGTAAACAAAACCCCGTTTCGAAGACCCCAAAGAATGAGCTCGAAGAGCTTTAAAGCTTATTGTGGATGCCAAAACGAAAAAAGAGAAGACAACTAATAAACAAACCCACAAAAGATTACATACATAAATAAAGAGACGGCTCTTTATTTATGCCCGAAAACGACAACATACAGAGTTGCCATGCGGTGTGAACGATCAGATCAGATTGGTTCGACTTGAAAAATCGAGAACATGAAAAGTAATTTAAAAAGTCGTAGGCTGCAAAAAGTTAAATATTCAGAGATATTCTTAATTGTTTGGCTTTTTGACCAAATCGCGTCATTAATAATTTGATGTTCAATAATACATAAACAAAGCTTCTTCTTCTTCTTCTTGACTGGCACGACAGCCCGATTACGAGATTACTCGCAGCCATCCGTGTTGTGCGTGCAAATTTGTACACAGATGGAAGGGACCTACAGTTTTATGCCGATTCCGAACAGCGAGTTAGGAGCTTTTTCATAGACGATTTTACTCTCAGAGGTTTGCCATTTCCTGCTGAGAGGACAGCCGCCGAAAGAAAAATTGTTTTTTTTCTTTTTTTCGGTGTTAACGTAACGGAGTCTTGAACATGGATTCTAGCGCCGCATTTGACTCGCGGCCCAACGCACTAGCCAGCTGAGCTACGGCGGCTGCCGTAATAAACAAAGCATAAACATAAACAAAGCACCTTAGTCCAAAACGTTCCAAATTTTACATCACCAGGTTAACTATCCTGTGTCAGATATCCAGAAGTTTCCAGGTTTGAAAGTCTAAAGCGAAAAACATTAATATTAGCAATGTGGGACTAATAAGCACATATCTTCCTTTTATTCTACTCAAAATCGTTTGCGCAAATGATTCACTTTGGCAACTCTAGTGGCGCTTCTTACAGTATTTTGGACTGACTGAGGTACCATTTTTTCATTTCATTATCAGGCAATTTGCATTCTCGTTTGGATCGCTCCGGCGCGCAGCAGGCAGCTTTTGTTTTTAACTTACTTTTGTGCCGTAATGTATAGACACCACTTAATTTTTACAGCAAACCAGTAGAGCTCAAAGCTTACTGTCGTTTTTGAATGAAAATACTTACGGAATGCTTATAACCCAGTTACGAATTCATGATTAGACTCAGATGAGACTCGATTGAGAATGGGTTGTGCAATGATGGATTGCTCTCAGTCCAATTCAGCCCATTATCAGTTCGATCATAAAACGATCTAAGGAGATGGCGAGGCTTCAAGGAGGAGGAGATGAAGAATGCATAAAGTATGTTTAAAATGCATATAACCGTCATTCTCTGAAATAGCGTGACGAGATGCTTCCAAAGTTTATAGCTTTCCAAAATAACAGCGCATTTTTTTCATCTATACAGCACTCAGCCACAAATTGCCAATTGTACCGCGTGAGAGGTTCCCGAGAGGTTTCATGATCGTAATTAAAAATTATTTGCGCAATTATGTGTGACGTGTAATGCATTTCGATACGTGACTGAAAATTGTAATCGATTGCATATGCTTAATTTTCGTTATAGACTGTCATGCACTATTTACTTAATTTACTTTTACATTTGCGATAAAAAACAAGTTGTGGTCGCTATTCAAACGTTGGTAACAGCTTTGCAAATATCGACAGAAGTCGACGACGATTAAATAAGTCTTTATGTGATTATTAATTGAACAAATTTTATTTTTTTTATTTTTAGTATCATCCATCGTACATACTTACTTTTCAAGCAAATTCTACATAAATTTTCAAGGTTATAAAGGATCAAAATTTTCAAAGGACCTTTTTCATATCCTTTTTTTTTACAAATCGATAAAAAATCGATTTTATTTAAATTCTTGAGCCTTTCCTCTTTCATTTGATATATATATCGCCATATTCTAGCGAGGTTAAGTATTTTTTATATTTTTTTATTTTGTATCCCCTTCAAAATTTTGAAGTCCTTTTAAAGGACAAAGGATGTAGAAATGAAAAACTGAGTAAACAGTATTACTATGTTTGGTCTCTAGTTTCACGCCCATATGGATTTTTTCCAGTGTGAACAAATTTTTTCATTTTTGTTGCACGGTGTTATTTGTTGCACAGATTAGTCCAAACGTGCAGATTCTAAGCTAAACGCTTAGACTATTAGTTGGTGTTACCAAAAATCTTTAAAATGCCCTTCTCTGTAGCTCAGGAGGTACAAAACTGCATGGTAACATAAAGTATACATAAGTATTATAGTTTCCCAATTGCTAAAAAAGAACGCTTAAAGTGTTGTTTTCCGTATTTGTACACAACCTTTGATGGTATTTAAATCATAAATGAAATAACCAATATTCAATATTCAACCAATATTAACTTACTGACTGACACATATGACTTCAACAAAATAATTTTTGCACAGCGAAATCGCGTTTTTTTTCTGCTAATTGATGATTTCGAGAAATATGTGCTAAAATGCCAGAGTGTGTCATATTGACAAAGTAACTGCTAATTGTTTTGGTCAATTAAACTCCATCTAATCGAAGCCGCGCCACACATACAGCACATCCCAAAAGTAGATTGGCTCACTTACTTATGATTTAAATTAATATTGAAAGATAACGGACCAAATTTTTCTTCTGTTGATAGCCCAAATTGAAGAAGTTTGTCATTACTTGATGTACTCAGGTGGAGAAGATACGCGCCATTGGTTTTGTCAGAAAGCTTTTGGTTCAAAACTCACACATCATTCATATGCAAATGATGATGATGAGTGTTGACTGACGGATACAACTTATCTTAAATAATTTGTTCTATAATAAACACTAATGCATGGGTTTGTTGAGTGGCAGACGCGTCTCTCGACCGACAAAAATTGTACTCCATAGAAGACGCTTGTTCGGTCCGTGCTTCTTTATGGCGCAGAAGCAAACGACATAGTGGCGCTTCAGGGTGTTCGAAAGAAAGATAAAATCTTCGCCCTGTTCGTACTGGTAACGACTATCGTATACGAACCATCAATGAGCTGTATGAGCTCTTTAAAGACTTTGGCGTAGAACAGTGAGAATTCAATGTTTCAATGTTTGCCATATGGACGATGAAGTTCCAGCGAAAAGTGGTAGTTGTACGCCGAGGCGAAGAGGGACGCCTTGTCTCCGGTGGAAGGACCAAGTTGAGGACGCCCTATCATATCTTGGTTTGACCAACCAAAGAAGGCGCGCGCAAAGCAAACCGTAATCCGGTGACGGATTATTATGGCCGGTTAAGTAAGACTAAGTAATGCATGTGTTATGCATATAACGAATTGATGAATTCAACAAAATCTACAGTCTGTCCAGTAGAAGCGTGACCGTCGTAACTTGGAAACTATTTGTCCGATTCGTTTCAAACAAACTGCATTTTATGCGTTTATAATATTAACTGTACGAAATATATTTAATAACAGGTATAGTCGCCGCCATTTGCTACTATGGCCTCAAACCTCCGACCCATACTTTGCGCTACGTTCTGAGCAAGTTGCCAAAGGAATCGACTCCAAATCAGTCGAATTTATCTCGATAACTGTTTTGCTGTCCATATAGTTTTTCCTCTGTGTTTCTGCTTTACTATTGTCCACAAATTTTCTATCGGGTTGGCATCAGGCGACTGTGAGGGCCAATCTAACACCTATTTTGCTGTTTCCATTCAGCTCACATTCGGCTGCGATGTTTGTGGTCGTTGTCTTCTTGTATAATCCAAGAGAGTCCTCTTCTCCCGAACATCTTTGCAGCTGATGGTAATAAAGCTTTTTCATAGATTTTGTTCATTAAAACCGTGTTCAAGTTGGTGGTAATAACGAAAAGTCGCCCAAATCCTTTTTCTGAGAAACAGCCCCAAATATGGACCTTTACTGGGTCGTTAACAGATCGTTGGAGCAATCGGTTGTTAGCGGTACACCAAGATCGATTTATGCTAATAGTAGCATAAAATTAGGATTCATCCGTGAATATTACATCATTCAAATTCCGATCTGAATTGGCATAAGCCCAGGTAAGTCGTTTTTGAAAGTGTGATGATGAGAGCAACAGTTTTTTCAAAAAGCTTCGGTATTTAACGTCGTTAGTTTTTAAACGTCCTCGAATCGTCTCTTTTGATATTTGAACACCACTTTTCTCTAAAGCTGCTTTAGCTTTACGCAACGATAAGTCCGGCTTCGTCGTAATTAAATCAATGATTTTATTGTCCTGTTTTGGGGAGGTCTTTTTTTCAAGGCCCCGCCCAGCCAAACCGCCGACATGTTTTGTTTCCATATACAGATTCGTCCACCTCGTTACGAATGACTTTGACTTCTTCATATATTTTTCTACAATTAAACGTAACATTTACGGCCTTCTAGGGTGTAGACAAAGAAATACGGCTTCAAGTCGCTTCTCTCACGCGGAGCTCATCTTGTTAAAACACCCTGTACTTTGTAATTGTTTCACGAGACTTACAATTTTTGCAGTGCGTATTACAAAAATGATGAGGCTACTTAGGTGCATTCGAAGTTTTTTGATAACGGCACTCTAAGTTAAAATTTTGTCGATCACGCTTCTACTGGACAGACTGTAACAACGATTTATGCAGAAACTGCGGGGACGAAGATACAGTGGAATCAATCGAGCACCATTACTGCAAGAAACGGCGGCTCCAGACCCTGGGGGCCAGGTTCTTCGTAGGGCTTATGGAAATATGTAGCTTCATGCACAGATTAGTGATCTACACAATTTCCTCGTCAACAGACCCCGTCTGGATCTATAGAGAAGCCAACAGATAGAGAAGGACACCAAATTGAATTCACAATGGACCCAATCGCATTTCCGAGTGGAAGAGCTTACCGCACACTCACTTAGTTTTTGTGCGACACAACGAGAGCGATTCTGCGCTGAGTTGCCAACTCGTCGCGCCAATCATACGACTGAGCTACGGTGTAGTTTACTGGTGCAATTAAATTGTTGGCGTTTGCAAGCCACAATGATTCCATATCGAATGACAATAATGGGCTGTGATTTAATTATATAATCGTTACACGTTTTTGCTAAAATTACCAATCTATTTTGTTTTTGCTTTGAGTTAGAGAACTTTTAATGAGTACGAGTAATTTGACATTTAAATTAAATTTGGACTTTGCATTCACACATAACCACTGTGTGTAGGTGGCTGTATAAATATTTGAAGTATTTTGTGTTGGCACCGATCTGAAAAGTGTTTTAGCTTTTGGTCAATAGTCCGCTTAAACACACACACACACACATACGACTACATATGCACTCATCTGTCAATCCTCTCCAGCGCTACTGAGTGCCACCAGTTGCTATAGAAATCGTACAATTAGTGATCGCTCGTGCGTTTACAGCAGCGCAGCGACTTGACAGCTTCCGCGACAGCGACGGACATGGGTCGCGGCTACTGGCGGCATTCTCGAAACGGTGGCAAAAGTTCACCTAACGCGCCGCGGCGCCGCCAGTGACGCGCTTGTTGGCAATGAGCGCTGCTATTGACTTTCGTTTCAACTCGGCTACAGTTGTGTGTGCATTGTTTGCAACTTCCCGCACCGCGTAAATAATTCGCATTATTTGCTTTAATTGTTCATTGGTTTGTTTGCGCGTCGGCGTGCATGATTTCTTTGGCCACAATTGGGTTGTTTGTTTATTCCGTGAGCTGTTGGACTTTTTGCGTTTCTGTGGCCGCGACCAAATGAATAGCGGCCAAATGGATAGGTGGCAAATGGCGCAACGTCAGCGAGCGGCTCGATGGCGCACAGAAGCCATTCAACCGCAATAGCAAATTTTGTAATTAATGATTGCAATCGGAAATAATGCGAACTTCGCAGGCGGACACTAACGCTTACTGCGGCAGCGGGGTTTGCAGTCGGCAAAGCGAACGGCTGAGCGTTGTATCGCGCAGTGGACTTAACGCAAGACGTCATTGACCAGGCGAGAAGCGTACTTCGACGCGACTAATTACGCTGAAATGCGCATTTGTGCTCAGTGCCGAATGTTGAATTTATTCAAATTGTCAAATGCATCGCTCAAATTCAGTTTAAAGACTAACAAACTAGTTAAACCATATTTTTAAGACACAATTTTAAATTAATTCATTTATGTTATTGTTATGAAAAGGGTCACAGCGCGTAGTCGGACAGGCATCCATAGAAGATAATGGCCAGTGATGTAGCTTATAGAAGGAATCTCGATAATATGTGGGTGACCTGCGGATAGTTAAGGGGGTAGTCAGGTAGAATCGACCATGTTTTTAAGTAATTTTTTTTTCATACACATTTTTATTCCACATTAAAAATTTTTTTATATGTAATTGTGCATAGTTTTGAGTACCTACTGAACAACAGATTTTTATAAATTTTCGTTTATATCCGGGGGAGATATGGGCGACCGGAAGACGCCATTTTGAAACCCTGGCTGTGGTGTTTTCCTTTCATAACTTTATTTAAAATCTTTTTAGAAAGATACTGATTGTGAAAGATACTGAAGTGAGTATATCAATTTGTTGACAGTTGATAGGTAAAAAGTATTGCAGATAATTGTTTGTAATATTTCGCAGCTAAAGGTTCTCTGGTCAGTGCGGGTCAGATGGAAAAGCCTTGTTGACGCCCTATAATACTTAGAGAAGTTAACAAGGAAACAAAATCATTTAGTTTGAATGAGCACATTTGTGAAGAAATACGATCCAATGAATCATCAAGTTCGTTTCATAGCTGGTCTGAAAAAATGCAAAATGAAATGAAATGAATGAATGAAAAGAAATGAAAAATCTTCAGAAAAATTAATAAATTTCCTCGTTAGGTTTTTTCTCCGCATTTTGTCTAATCCGACGCATTATTTATTACTGTTACACATGAACAACACAATTACAGGTCATCTAAAATGTGTGAAGAAAATTCAACAAAAGCCAGCCACCATCTGTTTCATATAGTTTAAAAAATAACTGCCAGTTCCCTGTCACAAGCAAAGTCACTCAAAAGTTTTCAGTTGAACGGCGAAAACCACTCAAAAGCTTGGCGCGCCGACTATCAGCTGCAGTGAGCTTTGCTTTGGGCCGCGCGGCTATGCAATGTGGCCAACAGCGCGCCGTCAAAGTGTCAGATCGTTTGGGGCCTTTTAGCTGTGCGCACCATTTGTCGGTTTGGTGTTGCGCACGCGTCTTGAAGCATAAACAAATTTCGCGAATCGTTACAACAAAGTGTTAATTGCAATATTTTCAGTCGGCTGTGTTGCTGTGCCGCAAAACGTACGCTGCCGTTGGCGCTTGCGCAATGCAACTTACCAAATGACAACCAAGTGATTTGTAAGCGGTTAATACTGAAAAATAAATATATACAATAAGTCTGCCACTGAATGATTATAATTGTGATACATGCTTGATACATGCACAGAACTCATCATATAAGGAATACATATCAATAAAGAATAAAATACGAAAATTGAGGCGCGATACGAGTTCGACAGAATTCAATTTGCATAAATTCGTTCGGTCTGCGCGAGCTCAGGTGAGTAAATGTTCAGATTGGCGAACCTCTTCCTCAATTAGTAACTCGAACAGCGGTTATGATAAATGGCCGGCAATCGGTCTTTCTGCTGCTTGCTCTTCTTCTTATCCTATAATTATAAAACACATTTGAGACTCTTCTGCTAATGTTTCTTAACTTTAAAATGTGGAAATTGCTAAAATGGATGTGTAAATGATTGGAAGGAGAAGTACCTATGTGCTGTGTTCCCTTACTGCACCGATCAATACTGGTTTTATTAGAAATAAACTATCAATGGGTAAAATTTTTACAAGAATAGTTCTTCAGAGACGAGATTAGATTTCGGATTCGGACAACACGTGTCCGAGACACTGCGTCCAAGTAATGAACTATTGTGTCATGTCCCTCTACGTTACTGGAGGAGTTCGTGTCCTCCAATGTTATCTAGGAACTCCTTTAGTTTCCTTAGATTGATTTCAGACAAATCTCTCGTCTGTATTACCTCCGTCCCTAATATTCGCTTTCTTGTGTGTATTAGGGCTAAACGGATTGATTAGGTTCATAATGAGTCAAATCCATTTCCACTTGTACAGATTCAACCAAACTCCCATTCCGAAAAAGACTCTCGTGTGGCAGATAAAATTGTCGCTCAGTTATTGTTCCCATTTCCATATATTAACTGATCGCTTGCTGGCGACTGCCCACGTGGCCTGTGAACGTGATGCTTGTCAAGTCTTCAATTCTATTATCTATCGTCAGTTTTTTATGACGATTAACAATAATTAACATAAAATAAATTTTCAATATTGGTAACCTGTCGATGTCTCTAATATTTGCAGTAGCTTTAGTGGGTTGACTGACAACGTATCGATTGGAATTTGCATGTGATGAGCTCACATTTCTAACATCCCCTTTCTTGCGAGCTGAAATTGTCAAATATTCAAAAATTTTATTTAGATTGGTAGAACTGGTTAGTAACTAGAAATTTATAATATTTCAAAGGTGGTTTGTTAAGGCAAATAAGAGAATTTCTGAAGCATATGTTGTGATTGTCCTACCATCTGTTGAGCTTAAGTTAGTTCATTTATCTGCCTGTAGAAATCTACAGATACAAAAAAGTTTCGAAAGACCCACGGAAAACCCGAAAAAGATCAATCTTGAAGGGTGGCTTTGAAAAGAAGCTTGATGTCTTCACAGGCCTTTCTCATTCACACGTAGTTGAGTTATTACAAAATCGACACCTTAGGGTCCAGTCCAGTGCTGACCCTAATACGAGTATATTCCCGTACTAGGAACGACCCAGTACAATACAAGTTTTGTTTGAAGATTAAGTGGGTCACAGTGCTTGGCAATTACTGCAGTCGGGAGATTCAATTCCCTAACACAATATCCTGTTATATCCATATATATATCCACATACATACATCTTTAATTTAGTAAGGGAGAGGGCTGGGGTGTGAACCGGGTTTTGTTTTTTGGCTCTAACTTTTCACAGAATAAAGATATCGAAAAAACGAAGATACCGTTGGAAAGGTAAATATAAAGCGCAAATTTGTTATGAAGACAGATTACCGTTTTGATTAACATTTAACTCTCTACGTCCAATTTTCTAAGGATGTGATTTTTCGCTTTTCCAAAAAAGTGGCTGGGTTGTGAACCATCTGGCAAATCGCAAATAAAGTCGAAAAATACGAAGAAAACACCCATAATTTTGATATAAGTTGAAAATTTATTTAATCAGGAGGACTCAAGACGTGAAAAAAGGTTATAATGACGCCACTTAGGCCAAAAAATCGCAATGAATGCAAGTGTTCAATATTTGGTTTTTTTCATCCTAATCGGTGTCGCAATGTTTGCATATGACATACGAACGCGTTCTCGCATTGGCCCACTTCAAGTGAACTCACCGAAATCGAGTGACATTACATAAAATTACTTTATTTTAATAAATCCGGCGATTTTTGACCGTCCTAGTGCAAATGTAGTCCGAAAACCAGGTGGTTCATAACCCAGCCCCCACAGTGGTTCACAGCCCAACCACGATGCCATTTTGTAAACTTTTAAAACAACGACACTTCCAATCATATTTCAACATAAACAAATATTGGATCGTAAAATAGAATCAATACCCTAAATAAATATGTGTTACACTTACATTTTTGCAATAACTTCATTCACTTGGATAGCACTTTAAAAAAAGCAAAACAGTTTTCGCAGTCGATTTTCAAACACGGTGTCGTTCAAACTCGATTGCTGCTACAAGCAATACGTGTGTGTACTTCGGTGTAACCACAAAAGTATAGTCATATCATAAGACAAACTTGACAGTTGAAAGATTGGCGATATGTCAATTAGGGAAAGAAAAAACAGTAATGGTTCACAACCCAGCCCTCTCCCTTACCTATTTTATTTCGGAAAAAGCATTGGAACATAACCCTAAAATTTATATGAAAGTTAAGTCTTCTATAACGCGAATCACATAACGCGGAATTTTCCTGGAACGTAACCACCGCGTTATACGAGGGAGACCTGTACTCTGGAACTGCAGCATAGCCCTTACTAAAGCGCAAAGTGCCTGACAGCGCTACGGACAACAAAGTGCACATCGACTAAGGTTGAAGCAATTTGTTTTGTTATAATTGAACAAATACTCAAATGCAATTTAATCTGTCGAATTTCAATACATAACACATACACGATTTCCTACATTGCGTTAAGTGCGAGTAACAATGAAAAATTTGTATTTTGAATTGAATGTAGACTGGAAGTAAATGTTGATTGCTTTGAAAATCTGATGTTGTTGCTAAACGCTTCCGTGTCTTTTAATTAAAACAAACAAACAAACAGCTGCAGTGTGACACATAAACAATTTGCAAAATATGCGTTCACAATCTCCAGACGACGCATGCGTAAAGCACACAGCGGCCAAAGCATTTTCGCACCAGGTAATATTTACAGTTGAGCCCTCCGCCCCGGCCGGCCGCAATATCAGCAGATGTTGAAATCATTACTAAAAAGCAAAACTAATAAAAAATCAAGCAAAGCCGCCAACTGTCAGCAGTCGCTCTCGCAGCTGAAGTTCGAATTCGAAGTGAGGCGTCAAGTGTTCGTAGCCATGCGTCGATTTGGCGGGCAGCGCACAACAGCTGAACGTGTGTGTTGTGCGCCGGCGCACCAGCTGTTTGAGGCGGTGCGGCAGCAACGGTAGCGCAAAGCCGCAAATTGCTGCACTTTTTTGCTGACATCGTTTTTTATTTCGTGTTTACATTACCAGGTCGGCGTTGAATGGGCACAACGCGGGGCCGACGAACGGACAGACGGTTGAGTAGACAAACAAGCGGCGACTGCGGCTTGCGCGAGTCTGGCTGGGCCGCGGTGAGGTGTGGCTGGCGCTGCGTGCGTTGTGACGCAATGTGGCGGTTTCTGCTGAAATCGAAAGCTTATTTTTTTTAACTGTGTCGATTTTCTGTCCGCACACAACCGAGCGTTGTGCGCTTCGTAGCGTCGCTTCGTAGCCGCCAGCGCAATTGCTGAGTGGGCGGGAAAAACCGCCAACGAAATTTTGTGCAATCGCTGTCGATGTGCGTGGTATGTTTTAACTATTGTTCGACCGATTAATCGGCATTGGTATCGGCCAACAAAATTCATAATGAGAATTGGTCAAAACTACTCAGTTACGATGCGAAAGTGGTAAATTATTTAGCGTGGCATTTCTTATCTAAATTTTGAGACCAATTTGTTGGATTCAAAGAAAAGTATCTTTGTAAACAAAATAAAAGTAAATTAATTAAAAATTTTAAAAATTAAAATAAAAAATGTAAAACTAAAAAAAAATATAATTTTAATTTTCATGTTTTCGAGTATTTTCTATAAAAATAAACTGGTGTCAAAAACGGTTTGTATTGGCATTGGCCGCTGTTCACGAGGCCGATGGATCGGCATCGGCCAAGTATCGGTTGGTTGCCCAAGTAATGCCCGCTTGCTGCGCAGTCGCCGTCGTCATAGTCATACCTTCAAAAATACACGCTGGATACACCTAACGAATCCGAGTGTTGACCGCGTAATTGGAGCGTGAGCTCACAGCACTTTTTTCACACTCTCTACGTACGTGAAACCCCTCGAACGAGTCGTTCACTTAACCCGTCCACTGTCGCTTTCGTGTGATTTCAATTCAATCACATTAGCACAGTAATGGTCCATTGATTCCGGCTCGATTCTTGGCGCACCGCACGCGGAACTGCTGCGCCAACGCGCATTGTGAACTCGGCTGGCATCCGGAATTGCTGTTCGCTGTATGTGTTTTCGTTCGTCCCCGCCGATGTCGTCATAACCTGTTTTTCACTTTGTTAGTTGATTACGCTTACGTTCACGGCTTGCATTGCTGCTGTTTAACGTTTGCAAATTTTGTGCGCTTACGTTTTTTGCATATTTTCCCCACTCGAAGTGCTGCACAACTCATATCGATCCCGGCTGGGGTCTTTGTGGTTTATAAATATCATTGTGTGGAGATAGTGGCACTCATCGCTTCAGATATTCTTACTCTGCCCAGCAACGGAATTACCTTTCCCTGATTTCAAAATTCAGTAGAACTATAGAAATATATAATATTCAGAAATATACAAAATGTTCGAAGGGTTCAGAGGTAAGTGCACAATTTTGAGAAGCCAGGTTAGACTAATATCAACTGAACTTTTCTTTATAAGGAACCTCTTTAAAATAAGAAACAAATAATTGTCTAATGATTCGAAAAATAGCGCACCCGAATTTCGGAGAGGTTGGGGGATTTTTTAGTATTGTTTATTAATATAGTGTTGGCAGCGATAAGTTCCCTGGACGACACCTGGGAGACTTCTGGAACTCCCTCCGAGAACGTCTCGTTCTTCCAAAGAATGTCCATGAATCCAAACATAGGTCCAAGTTTATTTCTTTTTGCGTTAAGGGATCGCTTTTCTAAATACCAGTTTGTTTTTCTAAATATTTGATAACCTCCTTCGGGGCGTTTGAGAGATAAAGATCTTTGGGAACGTCGGGGTTTGAAGTAAAATCTATTAAGCAACGGCGGAATGGTCTTGATTGTTCGAAGACCCTTATTGGAAAGATCTCGCTTGGTGTTGGATCTCTTCCAAACAAAAAATGGAAGAGATCTTTTTAAGATTGGCTTTAACTCTTTTATAGATTATTGACCACATATGTGCAATTATCTGTTGTTATCCCTAACTATAACAGATTTTGACAGAATTCGGACAAAACATGTAATAGAAAAAGAGATTTTGAGTTAATATACTTGGACCTTCTTCGAATTTTATTGAAGTAAATTCGTACATCATTGTGTTTAGCACACGACTAAATCCGTAAAGGTTGCGATCCCCTTTGAAAAGCCCCAATATTCGATATTAAGGATCTTCGAACTGTAAATGTGCTACACTATTCTTTGGTGTAAATAGCGCAGGTCAACATGATTCTTCCACTTTTTATTTTGAATATTTTATAACAGCTCGATGTAGAATTGAAATTATTCATTCACTTCACAATTTTCAAGTGAGTGGTGAGTGAGTAAGTATTGAAATTACTTGGGTATACCCCTGCAGGTCGGATGAAAAGTCTTGAAGATGCTTTTTTTTAGTTGCATGGAAACCACAAGAATACATTTGGCACCTCAAATATGGGATTTACCGCCATTGATGTTTTGCATAATTTTTATTGAAAATATTCCCACGTAATTCGTACTTGCTTACGTCAACTAACGTGTACTCGTGTTAAGTAAAATTCCAACCCGGGTTTTTGTTTTTTTGCATTTGCGTTTAATTAATGATTAAACGAAATTGTCGATTGCTCGATCATTTAACTGTCTATGTACGGTTCATTATGATAAATAGTAAAAAATCATAATTGAGATAACAACAAAATATATATGAAAAGCTTTTGTACGAAAAGTAATAAAGAGAAAAGAATTTAGTGCCGCATTCGTTGTGTGTTGATTCTTGAGTGCGTCTCATTGACGTCACGTCACGCGGCAATTCATGGTCAATGCCGCAAGTTGCTTTTAATTGATGGTTGAACGCTTTTTTGCAATTACTACTTCGCGCCTTATTGTTTCGAAGAATGAGAAGAAGCATTCTAAGCGGATGTAAAGTGTGCCGCATGCGCTGCGCTCCGACTCAAAGCGTGCGACGCCATCTCGCAACGCACAGAGTTCGGCTGCAATCAACAGCCACAATTTACGATATGAAAGATGAAGAGCAAAAACAATACAGAATTAAGAAATAATTAATTCAGTTAGCCGGTCTGAGCCACGCTTAAGTTCGACGCGCCCCAGCGCGCGAAACGTGCTACATAAATTCGAATTTGTTGTTGTGATGCTGCATGAATTTCTTGCTATCTGAAGTGTTCGAGTTCGAGTGCTCGCCGCGGCGCACTTCCGGAAATCGGTTTTGCGCGGCGCGTCGACTGATTCGCACATCTGTCGGGTGAAATGATTTTCTGTTGCAGTCGACGATTTTCGCAAATCATCGCAACGTTGAATTTGAAAGAACATTTACAATATTTAACTTCCTCATTGCGGCTGTAGTGGCGTTAATTAAATAATTTCAATTTGTGTTTTAATTGTGAGGTTAAGTTGGGATTCTGTGCTGGGCTTGCAGTCGTGCTCCTCTCTACTAAACAGTTATGCAGGAGTTGATGGTACATCAGTTGTAACAATTCATGCAAATATTGTAGGTTAGGTTTCTTAGGACTAATTTTCAGAAATTAAGTTGCGTCCCTCGCATCCGAAACACTACTCAGTTTCTCCACTTCTCAAGGTCATTTGAACCTCCATCCATTCATCCATTTACAGTTTTGTATTTAATATCGAAATTAAAAATGGAAAAACTCCAAAACGAGCGCATGCTACGCCGATATGTGTAGCGAAACGTCGTCGTTCGACGTTTTCAATGGCGCGCGGTGACAACGTGATCGCCCTGCAAACGAGGCCATTTGTAAAGATTTTTGGCCACCGCTCCGAACGCCATTAAGAGCGGCGCACGTTTTTGGCGCGCCGGCCGCGGCTTTGTGGCGCGGCGTGCAGCATGCAGTTGTTGTGTGTGTTAAGCGGCGCCCTTTCGCCGTCGATGGCTGCGACGGGTGACACCTTTGGGTGTTGCGGCTTTCATGGGTTTTGTGGGTGAAGGATTCGCGCCGATGTGCCCGCGTGCATGCGATTAAAAGTCCGTCAACTCACATGCGGCTCGCGCTGGCCGGCTGCCTGATGGTCTTTTGGCCAATTGGTAGCTGTCGCCGTTCAAATTGGCAATACCACAATGATTATGGTTGTTGTTGGCAGTTGTTGTATTTGTTGTCTGCTTGTTGATTGCGCTAAGCGGTTAAAGCGCAAAGTCAAATAAAATAAAACGGTCATGTCGGCTCGTACGTGTAACCTTAAAAATTGCGGCTACGTGCGAAAAATGGGCCACGCAAAAGTTACAAGTTTAAAAGTTGAGATCTTTAACCCAAAAAAAGACAATTCAATTGAAGTAAGTTTGAAATATAAGAAAATAGTGGATAAAAAAATTAGGAAAAGTAGAATTTTGAAAATTATTACACTGCACAACAGCATGGAGTTTTTTATATGAATCTGAATCGTTTTTCCACGCTGTTTTCAAAACCAAACTCCGTTTTTATGCAACAGCTCTAGTTTTCGCAAAAAATGAGCGTGTCACTTTTTCGAATTTTCCTTGACTTTTTTCTCGTTTTCGACTGTAATTTCTGAACCAATAATCCTATCGACATGATTTAAATATCGTTGCACTTACAACATGTCACGCCATCTTTTCTGACATTAATCAATTTTATGCGTTCTACATGGGCGTGGTAATAAGGTTTCAAAGTAGGAAAATATTGAATTTCAAGGTTTTTTGATGGCGAAAATTGTATCAAGTTACAAAGTACAGTCGTGTCTGGGTATAGTGAACCCCCTATATAGTGAACATCTCGATATAGTGAACACCCAAATTTTGACATTGCGCATCTTAATATAGAAAAACATTTTCAAGCAAAAAACAAAAAGTGTATTTTGAGCAAATAAAACTAGTTTTTGAACAAAAATGTTAACCTTGATATAGTGAACAACCTCAATACAGTGAACAGGCCTTGCAGTAATTAGTTCACTATATCCAGACACCACTGTATATGAATATCTTAAGACGAAACATCAAGCAATACAACACAGCCAAATTATTTGGCGGAATACACATTCGCATCGAAATAATAGCAAAAATGAACCATAGCCATTTTCATCACTTTTCATACATTTTCCTTGAGGTGAACAACCTCAATACAGTGAACAGGCCTTGCAATAATTAGTTCACTATATCCAGACACCACTGTATGTTATATAAATATCTTAAGACGAAACATCAAGCAATACAACACAGCCAAATTATTTGGCGGAATACACATTCGCATCGAAATAATAGCAAAAATGAGCCATTTTCTTTTCATGCTTTTGCCTTAAAAAATTAGGAGTCTCAAAATATGCTCTTTTATATGTTCCATTTATAGTCTGGAATACAAGAAAAAAAACAAAAAGATTCTGAATTGCTCGATAAAAAAAAAATTGAAAACATTGCATATTTTGAGGCACCTAATTTTTTCAGGAAAAAGTATGAAAAATGATAAAAATGAGTATGGTACATTTTTGATATTATGGGAATTACACCAAATAATTTGGCTGTGTTGTATTGCTTGATGTGTCGGCTTTCATTATACACCAAACTCGTTAATTGTTTTACAAAAAATGTGTATGTTTTTGACCATCAAAGAAAACGCCTTAAAATTCCATATTTTCCGATTTTGAGGTCCAATTACCGCGGCATTTTAAAACTTATAAAAATAAGTTGCATCGGAAAAGAAGCCGTGCGGTGTTGTTAATGCGATAAGGTGAAAATCATGTCAATCGGTTTTTTGATTTAGAATTTACGATCAAAAATATGGAAAAGTAGGGGAAAAACTGAAAAAATGACACGGTACCTATATCTCAATAACTAGAGCTGCTAGAAAAAATCTGTGGATAGATTCGAAATCAGCGCACCCAAATTAGTATGAAACAGTAGAAAAACTCCATGCAACAGAAAAAAGTGTTTTTTTGTTGTGCTTGCTGTGTTATAATTTGAAAATGACTCACAAATTCCAAAACTTTATTAAAATTTTGCTCATTTGATGCTTTTATTTACATGTTTTAAATAGTTTTTTTAAACCTAAACATTAAAAATGTTAATTTTTTGGTCCGTATTTTATTTAATGACTTAATTTCGTATTTGCATTTGATTTTCATTAACCAATTGAATCTTGTTTCAGATTTCTTAAGTTGACAGCAATTAAAATTGAATGTCCAAAATGTTGAAGCTCTGCACTGTTCACGCCTGCGCAAGTGGCACACTGGGGCTGCACTTAAGTCGCGCCCCTTGGGACCCCTATCCGTGGGTGAGTGGCGTCCAGGACGGATCCAGTGCGCAGTGCGCGGGCATGCGAGTGGGCGACACCGTGCTGGAGCTGAACGGCTGCGATGTGCTGGGCCAAAAAATTCTGGAAATAGCGACACGCATACGCGAGCACTGGCAGAGCGGCGCCACGTCCGTAACACTGGTGATATGGCGCAACGACGCTGATGCCGATGGCGAGGATGACGCAGCGGCTGACGATGATGTGAGTATTTCTTTGAGTGGCGCTGCAAATTGCAAGCTGCACTTCTGCGCGGTTCTGCTGTTCTTCTGCGGTGCAAAGACTTCGACGCTCATACATATTGCACACGACGCGCTGGCTTGCGTGCTGACTTTAGCAACGGTTGCAGCCAATTAGCTTCAGCGATTACGTTAGGTGGTTGTGTGTTGTGTTAGTTAACTGAAACGCTAATCACTTCTTGCTGTTTTCAGCGATTATGCGCATTTTATTGTCTGACGTAATGAAATGTGGGTCAGTGTTATTAGTTTCCGAAATTGAGGTGCAGCCATTGTGAGTAACATTGGAAATTTTTCTAGCCCATTTACTGGGAAGCCAAATTAAAACAAATGAGAACCAAAACGGTATTGAAGAGTGGCTGTATGCTGAGACGTGCATCTACCGAAACGTAGTGGAAGGTTGACTTATGTTATGACTTGTTAGCTATGGATTCTATGATCCACGGTTCTTGTGTATACATCTTTATTGCGCTTTCAGTCAGTTTCGGGGAAACCTATATATTTATTGATTTAGGGGATATCAGGTAGATGAGAGGAGGACGTTCAATGAAAAATAGGACGCATAGATAAAAATAATAGCTTCAAACAAATCGCTCATTAGATTCATCATAAACCCTAAATGTTCATCAACAAAAATAAAACAATTCATCTTCATCCATCCATCCAGGCTTCCCACGGGCATTGGTTATAGTAAACAAAAATAATGAAAAATAAGCACATTTACTACTTACTTATTTAATGAAAAATGAGGATAAGTCCTTTTGAAGAAGACTTGACGCCCAACACTTTCCACTGTGCCTTCCCAGCAACACTCCGCGATGTTTTTCAAGTCACTGCTCTGTTGTTTGTGGTCTCAGTAATGTACAATGTACTATTTATATTTTCGCGTCTAATCTTTCATTGTTGTGCTTATGAAAAATTGTATTTTTTAGATGAAAAAGTTTGAAATATTTCATTCCGTTACATTTTATTGCATTTCATTAGGCGATCGTCTTAAAGTAAGCAAACGCCACCAAGTTTCTTAGCGTTTTTTCATCGCTTTGATCAACTTTCTAATTAGAGTCGTCTGTTTATTTTACACGCTTTTCCTTGTGTTTGTTTTGCGTTTACAGCGGCGGACCGACCGGCAGCAGCAGCCGCACCACGGCATTAATCAGCAGTCGCTGCAAAAGTTCGCCACGTGCCTGCAACACATCGCCCAATTATTGGAGTGTCCTGTTTGCCTTGAGGTAAGTTGCATGCGCCGCATATCGATGAGGCAGCTTTCGGGCGCATTAAGTTTGTTTGCCAACATTAGCCGCTGCGCCTGCGCGCGTGTGTGCACTTGCATCCGCAGCTGGCTGGGCGAATTTGCCGACGCATTTCTGTGTAACTTGGTCTGTTGGCCAATTTAGGTTGTTAAGCCTGTCGGCGGAGACTTGGCATTTGTCGGTGATTGTCGGCCGAACTTGGTTGCTCTCGGTGTGTGCGTGTGGCAAGTGTATGTGTGTGCTTGCGAAATTGCATGCATTTATGTGCGAGTGTGTGGTATTTGGCAACTTGGTTGCTAATCATGACGGCGGCGCACGCCATAAAGTTCCTGTTTGTATTTCCAATTGATTTTTTCATGGTTGTTTTTGTTGATCTTTGTGTATTTGCGCTGAACAACGCTGCACTCTAAATTGGTTTTCTGCCATGTACACACATACAGCTGCACTTGGACGGAGTCAGCGATTTTGCAAAGTCAATATGGCCAACGAAAAATGAAGTTGGCATCTTTGTTGTTATTGCTACAGGTGCTCCGCGCATTCTCGCACTGCGCGTTGCATTTGTGGTTGGCGCGCCTAGTTAGTTCGCGTGCCGTTGTTTAACTTGTATGCATGTCCATGCGTTTGTGTATTTATGAGCGTGTGTGTGTGCGCGCGCGGAGTTCCATTAGCCACTGGTGCACGTGGGACACGTGTTGTTTTACGTAAGGCAAGTTATTAGTTTCCTTCACTACATTGTTGCGTTGATTGGATTGGCGTACCGCATGGCGTATGAGTGCCATTTCCCATACCGAAGCAAAAGCAGGAGTCATACGCAACGTTGCGGTATTCAACCGTAGGTACTGTGTACACTCTAAAAAATTATTATTATTATTACATTGTACCCGCATTAGGTGATAAAAAATATGTAATTAGGTTAAGTTAGGTTATGTTAAACTGGCTGTCTCTAAGGCCACGCATAGACTTCGTTCGAGTCCTTAGCGCTACCAGATGGACGTCCATAAAGCTGAGGGCAATAGTTAAGGTCTATGAATATGAGAGCCCTTGTAGAGAACCTTTGTAGGGTGCTGCCTTACATGTATATGTCATATGTGTGTTACAGGACTTGGAGTTCTAAGAACTGTCCAGTTCAATACACATTTTTCTCACCTTTTTTGTTTTAACATCGGTTCTAAAGTTATTAGGTTTCTGGTTTCGAATCCGCAAACCGTTTTAGTTTTCGTTTTCGAAAACAATGGGCGTGTCACTTTTTGAATTGTTTTTGAGTTTTTTCATTTCAGACTGTTATTTCTAGAGCAATAAACCGATTGACATGATTTTGACTTTGTTGCATTTATAACATCCCATTGCTTGTATTCCATTACAACATATTTTTATGATTTTAGAAGATTAAGATTTGTTGTTGATGCAGCAAATAATATAGTTGTGTATGTATTTTGTAAAAGGCTCGCTGTCACAGACAGAACGTAGTGCATGGTTGTTAAAAGGAGACGTTAGCTGAAGTTACCTGCCTGGCGTTGCTTCATATATATTGTAAGAAGATACCTCATACAATACAACTAAACGATTTTTTCGGATTTCACATTCGCTGCGAAATAACACCAAAAATGTGCCCATGTCAAGTTTAATACTTTTCACATTCATTCAAATAATTTTTTTACATACTGGAGAAAAGATCTAAAAACTAATTTTTGAAAACCTATACAATGATGTTTTGCACATTTATTTTGCTGACTGGTGCATATTAGTATTAATTTCTCCTTGAAGAGGATATAGTTTGCGATAACTCATTGATGTTTGGCTGAGTTATAGAATATTTCGATTTAAAAATTAATTGTAAGTCGACACACGAGGACATGACTACTTGAAGGATACTCGTGCGAATGATACTCGTCCGTCTATGCAAGCTTAAGTATTATGTAGCGACATACCAACACTTATTGAATAAAAACTATGCAAAAGCATTCAGTAGTTGCCTAATGATATAGAAAATATATGTAAATATTTCACGTTTTTAGAGTTAATCATTTGACTTCTTTCATATATTTTAATTTCAATTTTCTTTTCAATTCTTGAAAGCTTTTTCGAGTGTATAAACTGTTAAAAATGAGACGGACAAATAATAAACTAACAGCAACACTGAATATAAGCACAACAGAGGCCACAATACGACTGTCTGATTGAATATGAGAGCTTTCTAGTGCTGCTTGTGGCCAGCAGCTTATTTACACCCCAAAAGTATGCAAGACTTTTGTTGCACGCATGAACACTTGCGCAGCGAGAGCGTGCTGGGCAGTTGTCTGACGCCGGCTGCTCGCTTCTGCATATTCTGAAGCACAACATCGATGTTCACACTTCGTTAGTTGCATAATTTGTTAGTTGGCAAGTAATTCAGTTGTCTTTGTCTTAATTTTCGTTTAGCTTCGTTAGTCTATTCCACATCTCATGAACGCTGGAAAGCCAGAAAAATATGAAACTCTTTTTAATTCACGTATTTACTGATTTAGTTCATTCTACTAACATTCTCAACTTACTCTGCACCTCATTACTAGTTCTGGATGGTTTAAGCTTTAATCTTAAAACCGTCTTTGAGGTGCTGGACGCTTTAGCTGACTATGTCGATTATATAAATATTATTTCTACTAGCATCCATAAAATATTGTACAAAGTAGCTGCACTTGGAATAAATTGGTTGGAAAAATTCTCGAAAATTGCGTTGAAAAATGTAAGCACGGTTTTGAGATTAAGAAGCATCAAGTTCTGAGGTATACTATGCCACATTTCACAGTGATTCGTTTCATAGACAAAATTCCAAAAATTTATAATCTCAAAATGTTACGATTTTGATGTAATTTAGAAGGTAAAACTTCAATTAAAGAAACCCCAAAAATCTGTGTTAAAAATGAATTAGTGTGTTTGTGAACGCGAGTCACAGTTGAAACTTTTTTCACAAATGTGAAGACATATTTTCTGTTTTTTAGTCTATTGAGTAAAAAAGTTTAAAACTACATGGTTACCAAGAAGTTGCTAAACCTTTCAATATACATAGATTAAGAAATGATGTGGTCATTTTCGCTTTTAATATTTTCTCGAAATTTGCTAGCTAAGGCTTTTACTTTACTTTTAATTTTAAATTTTTTTCTAAATTAAAAATCTGAAAATTGGCAAAACTTAGAGGAAAATATTTAAAAAGTATGTGAAAGTATGTTCCTGGATTTTTTTATTTTAAAAAGCATTCTTTCTTTGTCGAATAATGTAATTACATCCTCCGATATCTTTCGATCACAGAAAATAATTCAATTTTAAAAGTGGTCTAAACACATATTTTTCGACAAAATATAGTTTATTTATCCCTAAAAGTATGCAATCAGTGTGAAAAATTAAAAAAAAAAACAAATGCAAAAATGCAACACATATATCTATTATTATCATTTTTATTGCAAAAATAAAGGGTCCTAAGATAATTTCTGTTAATCTTTGCAATTATCAATATTTACGTTGCCGATTAAATGTCAAATCTGCACCATACACTCGCTACTCTCTTTCATCAACCTCACGGATTGGATATAGGATATCCATCGTAGAGTCTAGAAGACATCAGTATACCATAAAGCACCTACCGGGAATAGTGGTAACAAAACGGCGCCAACGCGCTAATTGGATGTTCATGTTGGATGTAACATCGCCACTGGAACCAACCAACCAACCAAATGTCAAATCTGAAAAATCTAGCCATCACGCTTGGTGCTATAGCTTTCCAAAAATGACGAAAACTGCAGCATATACAATTTTATGAAGAACGGACCACTGCTTCTAACTTTGTCCCGCGGTTGTATGGAGTCGAACCACTGTACATTTGGCTGAAGGCAATTTCTACATAACTTTGTCAACATCGAAGTACTTTCACTTGGTTTTTCTTTATCTTTAATCATATCACTCTTCTATCATTCTTCATTGGACATATACATACACACACAGAACGCCGTGTCACATGAGAAAGCATATCGACAATACTATCAAAGTTATCCACTAATGAAACACTAAGTAGACTTTTGGTTATCGTTTTCTACTTGTTTGGTGCACTCGTTTGTTTTCAGTTCGCTAATATTTTAATGGGCATTCCGACCACTTGTAGATTACAGTTTGTCCGTGAGATCTATTATCAGAATGAAGGGGAATACTTGTTTAAAAATTCGATGGCTTCGAGGGAACTGAATTCTTACCTTCTAGTATGCAATACGACTGATCAGCTTTTTGAAGTGTGTTGAAAAGTTTCCTCATAACTTACCTTGTGTTCCAGGATCAATTAAAGTACGCAATCGATATCGTTTTGAGCTAAAACTCGCGGTGCCTGAACATTTACTGTCATTTGAAATACGCGTAAATTATACTCGTATGACTGGAAAAGTATGCAAATTGCAAATAGCGAAAAGTGAAATACGAAACTTGAAAACAAAAATTGAGAAAATATACTGTTTACGTCTTTAAGTGGGAAGTGTATTGTAATTTTCATTCCATTTTTCAAATTATCATGTGATTCGCGTTAATTATATTTGTTTTCTTGGAGCTTGGAGGCAGAAGGTTTCAACACCGAACTCCCTCGTCCTGAATGCAGTGGCGCGCATATGCATTCATCCATTTGTTTGTGGATGTGCGTGTGTGTATGCTTGCATTTTAATATACTCAATTAATATTTTGTGATACAATTTGACGGCACTCGAGTGCACTGCCAGAATTCGCCGATATCATATCATATTACATACGTGCCACTAAGTATTAGTGTTATATGTGTCTGTGCGTGTGTGTGCGATTCACCAAAATTGCTACCTGCTAAATTAAACAACAATTAAAATTATTTGCATTTCAAATGGACAAAACCAGAAGCAATGCACAAACACAAACACACACTGACTGCCACATATAGACACACACATTCACCACTATTGCGCAATCTGTATAAGCCGATAACTGGCCCGGCAGACTACTTGCATTTCGGCGAGACCAAAAACTCAATTACGATTTAATCAAGCTGATTATGAAATTAAACCAATAAACAGTGAAGCAACAATTGGCTCAGTGGCCTCGGCAGTCGAGATGCTGGAAGAAGTTCGGCCGCACACACTGTGAATGAATGGAGAAAATGGTTTTTGACTTGCGGCCGGACAGCGGTCACACCTGGGGCCGCAATTCGCCACAAATGGCATTCAAAAATGCATTTAAACCAGTGTTTGATGCCGGAGCCGGGCGAGATGCCGTATTAAATTTATGCAAACTTAAATGCGATCGAGCCAATTTCGTTGCTTCTACTCCGCAAAGTCACACGTGTATGCATGCATGCATTTGTGTACGAATGCATGTGTGCGTGTGTCTGCATAAATACAAGAAATTGCAATTTTCATTATGCTCTGCCAGCTGCAACAAAGCAAATAGCATTGTTTGTGCGGTCGAGTGGCCGGCAGTAAGTCAACCTGGCCGTGGAACGCAGTGCGCACACTGTGAATGCGAAAATGTAAGCAGAAATTTATTGAACGTTTTCGAAACATTTTTCAAATCCTTTAATAATTTAATGGACTTGTTGGCGCTTGCTGCGAACGTGCTTACAACACGTACGAAAAGCGACGCATAGACCGTTGTGTGTACAGGGTGTGCTCACTATTTGACTTTACTGGTTGCGAATTTGCTTGGAACTATGAGGAATATTCAACTATTTTAAAACATTTTAGCGAACTTGGCTGGGGATGAATGCAAGATTTGGGTACACTGGTTTTGCTCATTGCTCTGGCGTCATTTCGTATTATTTGTTTTAGTTTATTGTGGTTTTAGTTATTGTTTTATATATATTCGTGTCACTAAAACGTTCGAATTTTGATTTACTTACTACAAATTAACTTTTGGTCTGCACCATTGTTTAACTAAATTCATTATGCAGTGTGTTCTCAATAAAGAAAGTGTGCTATTGAATTAAGTCGCTCCGATGCACAGTGATTCGACTCCATACAACCGCGGGACAAAATTAGAAGGAGTTGTCCGTTCTTCATGAAATTTGGTACATCAGTTAATCATGGCCTTCTGAATTGAAATCTGCATTTTGTTTTTCTTAAACTGTTGTAGTTTTGCAATGCCTGAGACTTAAATTTTCAAATTTCGTCATTTTTGGAGAGCTATAGCACCAAGTGTGTCGGCTAGATTTTTCAGATTTTACATTTTATCCGTAACGTCAACATTGATTATTCCAAAGAGTAACAGAAATTGTCTCAGAACCCTTTATTTTTGCAATAAAAACGATAATAATAGACGAATGTTTTGCTTTTTCTCAATTTTTCATGCTGATTGCATACTTTTAGGCATGAAAAAAAGACATTTTGTCGAAAAATAGGTGTTTAGACCACTTTTAAAATTGAATTATTTTCTGTGATCGGAAGATATCGGAGGATGTAATTACATTATCCGACAAAGAAAGAATGCTTCTTAAAATGCTTAAAATGCTTCTTACTTTGTAGATATTTTCCTCTAAGTTTTGCCAATTTTCAGATTTTTAATTTGGAAAAATATTTTGAATTAAAAGTGAAGTAAAAGCCTACGCTATGCAAATTTTGAGAAAACATTAAAAGCGAAAATGGCCACATCATTCTTATGCTATATTGAAAGTTTAAGCAACTTCTTGGTAACCATGTATTTTTAAAATTTTTTTACTCAATATACTAAAAATGTGATTTTAAATTTTTTTGAGAAAAAAGTTTCAACTTTGAGCCACTTTTGCACAGACACTAATTGATTTTTTGCACAGATTTTTTGGGGTTTTCTTAGTTGGAGTTTTTTCTTTCAAATGACATCAAAATCGTTAAATTCTGAGACCATAACTTTTTTGAATTTTGTCTATGGAAGGAATCACTGTGCGATGCGACAAAAAACTAATTGTTTGAGGAGGTCTTATTTAATTCTTACTTTTAGACCAACTTAATATTTTTGGGTGACAATGGCAGCCAAGTTGAAAGACATCGTCACATAATAACTTTGCATAAAAGTTACCCAACCAAGTCCAATACCAAGTTTGAATGGCATACAATTCCAGCTCATTTCCAATGATAGTAACAAACATTCACACACAGCCAATTTATTTTGCTTAGCATTTTTTATATATCCTAATATGCCGATATATGATGAATTGGCTTAAAAATGTTCACAATACACCCATTTCGTAATCTTTTTCTTAGATCAGCTCAAACCGTTTCAATACTTTAACTGTATTTGAAATCTCTTTTAGAAAGAAATTAATTTGTCCCATATTGTGTTTGTATTCTAAATGCTCTGTTCAACTAGCACGTACAACTTTCTCAGAGTTCAACTATTAAAGGAATAAACCAGTAAAATAAATAATAGCAAACGTAGCATTGAGCACTGTAAGGGGCTTTGAAATCGGTCGGTAGATCTGCCCAGCAGTGGTTTAGTTACAGAAAGGACGATATGGAAGATTTAACAGACTTGTTCATTTTGGCATCTAATCAGTTCAAAACGTCAGGAAGTTGGCTTATCTTTATTTTCCCACTGAACCAACCAAGTGTGACTGTTCCATTTGATTGGTGATCCACTGTGCAACCCTTTTAAATCCAATGTAAGCTGCTATTCTGTACATAAACATTTCTGCATATTTTGAGTGATGCGTTACAACTGGAAAATATCTGCATCTAAAACGTTTTAAATACTCGCCAAGTGTTTCGGTGTCTGTGCGCTCCCCAGCTGTGTCGACGGATGGACGACTGACAGCGCGCACCGGCAGCAGTGCAAGATTCAAGTAAATGTAGTAAACTCAATTTTAGGTTAATAAACAAATTATTAAGTGTAACAAGCAGCACTGACGCTGATGCATGGCTGCTGCTGCTGCGAGGCGTTCGAGTGTGCAATGTTGCAGCCAGGCGCATAGCTGCTCGAGTTGGCGCTTAGCATTGTACAAATCCGGGTCAAATCTGCGGCGGCTGCTGCCATGTGTTGCTGCACCCAGCCACACACACAGAGCACCGCGCACGGACAGCGACTCACGCTTCCTTGTGCACTTTATCATCTGCATATTTAATTTATTGCCTTCGCAGCAATAACACACTTGTGCACACAAACACACCCACACGACAATAACTGGAGATGTGTGCTTGCGTACGTAAGCACAGCGCATGTGGAGCTGCAATTGCTTACATTTAGGCTCGTTTGCTCGGTACATGCGTGTGTGCGTGTGTCTGGCGGCGGTGTACACTGTGCAGTGTGGCCATTACATCTTGAAAATATTCATACACGCACACAAGCTCGCAGCCGAGTTGAGTTGTTGGTGGCTTCGATCTGCGAGCGTCGCCGAATTCAACTAAGCAGGCAGAACTTTAATGTGCGGCAGAGACTGGATGCAAGCCGCCCGGCGATTTTCGTGGTGAGCCTGGCTTGAGATACCGAAATTTGCAATCATAATTTTGTTGATCTCTGAATCAATTCACGGATTGGACGCCTCAAGGCTCGCATAATGTTTTATGTGTTTACATATTTAAATACGTTTGTGGATGCATCTGTGTTTGGATTTCTTCGATGCCAGCGACTGAGTTTGTGCTCTTTCGTTGCATGTTATCGCTGTCATTACATCTAAGGTGTGCTTTTAGATTATTTGGTTTAATTTATGGTTGTGTTGGTGCCGTTCAACAACAAACACCAACAAATAATGAGCACGCACGCCCGAATGCAAATAGTAAGTTGTTTTCGTTGTAGTTATTGCATTGCCAAATAATTTGTATTTATTCCCATTGAACAACTTCTGGCAGTTGTTGTTGCTGCGTTAGATTGTTGGCACTTTGGCAATAACCATGCAAATATTTTCTGCTTACTAAGGCGTGAGGCAATAGTTTGAAATTTACTGCAATTTAATTACATTTTCGCAACAATTTCGATTGCATTATATTTAAATTATTCATTTATTCAATTTCGGAAGTGTTGCGTATTAAAGTTGTAAGCATGTGCGCAATTAAATTTGTTGTCGAAATTTTAAGGAAATTCACGCGTTTTTCTGCTTTCTTCTCCATCGTTTAGGTAGTAAAACCGCCGGGCTGGCAATGCTGCAACGGCCACGTTATGTGCAACAACTGCCGCAGTCGGTCGGTCAAGTGTCCTGTGTGTCGCGTGCCGTTGGGACCCAGGGGCCGCTGCCTGCTCTCCGACAAATTGTTCACGCTGCTGGCGGAGAGTTTTCCCTGCGACAACGGTGAGTAGCTACCTAATCCCTCCCCCAACCTCGTGCCCCACCACAATGTGCGCCATTTTGCTATTGTGATCTGGTCGCCGTGCCAACAACGAGCTATAAATGTGGCAGAACTCATTAGAAACAAAAAGTGCGAAGAAGCAACGAAAAACTTCCACTTGACATTTAAGAAAAACGAACTGGGAGCGGGAAAGAACGTCGCCGGCAACCTGCGGTGAAATAAAATCTGTAAAAAAGATAATAATAAAATGTGGACAAAATTCATTGTTGACGGGCGCTACTAATGACCCGGCGCGTGGTGATAGGCCTCGCTGGGCGGAACGCGCCACATGGCCGGTTCCGCGGCGCGCAAGTTGTGAAACAATCATTAAAGTGTGCTTATTAATTTCCGTTTAGCCGTTGCCACTGACGGCACATTTGCGCCGCGTCATGTCCGCGTCCACGTCGGTGTCCGGTGACCGCACGCGCTCATCGCGGTGCGTCGTCTGGGTCCGGCTCGTGCTGGGCCAGTGTACATTATTTCCTTCGTTTGAACTTTGCGCAGATTGCGCGTTTTCGTCATTTCTGCGTGGGAATGACGCTCAAATTAGCGACAGCATTAGGACAATGTTTGCAGCCATTAACGATGTCAAATGGCAATCTTGAGGCGCACGGAATGGTTTAATCACGGCTCACCGTTCTGCTCGGATTCGAACAGCTGCCGGCTCTATTATGAAAATGAAACGCTATACAAATTTTTATTCATTACACTTCGAGTAAGAAAGTTGTAAATCGGCGCAATTCTTCAAAAGCAATTCAACCGATGCTGCTTTTCTGCATATAAGCTATGTTAATCATGGTTGACTTAGGAATGCATATTTTTGATTCGTCTTTTTGTGCTACATTCCATACTCTACATTCGACAATTTATATATACGGTGTTTTTTTTAGAGGTATAGAACTTCGAATTGAAATAAAACACAAGAAAATCGTTTTAATGTCCATCAATTTGGCTTTATTGGAAGGATAATTTTATGCCATTAATGTTTAAATATGATTTCGGGTATGTGGCCGCCGCGGCTGGCTCGAATAAAGCCAATTCTACAGGTCCAATTTTCAGTTGATGGACAAAGCTCCAATTGCTGTGCACGGTGGCGAATCGATTCATTCGGGTCCTCTTCAACATTTTGCTCTACAGCGGCAATTGTTTGTTCGGTGCGCACTGTTCGACGTCTCTGCGGATGCGTATTATCACATAGAGTAAACGTAGTGCGAAAACGACCCATGGTTAACCGAATTAATTGCTCTGATAGACCATAAAATGGACGGAGCTTGCGGTAAACTTCGCGAACTGAACTATTATTTTCGAAATAAATTTGCACGATTTGCAAGCGTTGTTCTTTTGTCAACCTGTTCATGATGAAATGGCAAACCAAACTGAACATAAATGACATTAGAGTTGCCAGATTTGACCACAAAATGCCAGTTTTATCTCTATTCGAAAAACAAACCTCTAAAACAAACACCCTATATTTCGCATCTGGGCCGCTTTTGAAGAGACCCTTGATTCGATTTCTCCACGTAGCGAAAATCAAAATGCATATATAAACCTAAGTCGACATAAGTCTCGTTATCCAGCTGTTGTGTCTAAAAGTGGTTACGAGAAAAGTATATAATTAATTATTATATATTATTTAAAATACTGAAACGCAAATAAATTAGAATTTTTGTACTTTATTAAATTTGCAGCTTTCGCCTTTTTTTAATAACTTTCGAACCAATAAAGTTAGAGTAATGCAATTTTGACATGTGATCAAGGAGATTTTGGGTTCTAACATACTTTTCAAGAAAATTAGTTATAAATTTTGAAGGATATAAAGGATTAAAAATTTAAAAGGACCTTTTTCATATCCTTTTTTTTACAAATAGATAAAAAATCAGTTTTATTTAAATTCTTGAACCTTTCCTCTTTCATTTGATATACATATTGCCATATTCTACCGAGGTTAAGTATTTTTTATATTTTTTTATTTTTTACCCCCTTCAAAATTTTAAAGTCCTTTTAAAAGGACAAAGGATGTAGAAGTGAAAAACTGAGTACGCAGTATTACTATGTTTGGTTTCTAGTTTCACGCACATATGGATTTTTTCCAATGTGAAAAAAGCTGTCGCACGGTGTTATAAGTAAAGTAAGTTTGTAAAATTTCTTCAAATTTTTTGACAAAGAAGCAATTCGATGATCTTTGAAAGTGTTGTTTAAGCCAGATAATCAAATTTTGCAAAATCCTGGAGTGGTTTACTCTTTTTGGTAAAAAAGTTGTATATACAGTATAATCTCGATAATCCGGACAATTAAAAACCGGACACTGGTGTCCGGATTACAGAGTCTACAATAGAAATTGAGTGTCCGGATTACAGAGTCTACAATAGAAATGAGTGTCCGGATTACCGCGTTGTCCGTATTAGCGAGTGTCCGAATTATCGAGATTATACTGTAGTATATATTGGACATTAGTCACTGTTGTGCTAAATCAATTCTTTAACACTAGAAAGACCGCAACTTTTCCATATCTACAAGGACTACGTATCATATACACTGATATCTCGAAAAGTTACACATCAGATTTGGCGTATTTTTCACACAATAGTAGAACCCGATTAAAAAGTTTAAGCTATCATAGCAAAAGTTTATAGAAATACTAAAGAAAATATAGATTTTAAAAATGAAGAACCGTCAAAATTACCGCAATGGTCTTTCTAGTGTTAAAGAATCGACAGTGCCTGATTGAAGAAAATATCGTTACGGCAGCATTCAATACGATAAAGTACAATGAAGACGTTTTTCCAGTCCATGAAATTGCTTACATTTGGGACATTTAGATTTCCTGCTAAACCTATGCGTCCATAACGACTGTAATATTTTTTATATTCTCTGGCGGCAGTGGGCAGCTACACTTTGATCTGTACTGTCCGCATTCTGCGCTTCGCTACAAATGTTTTTCTCCCCTCTGGGTCGAAGGCCAATTACTGTACCATGCAGACAGCAGTAATAACAACAACAACATCTGTTGCACTGATGACTGCTATTGATGGCGCGGCATTGACAGTGGCAGCGTCGCACGCGTCGCCAAGCAAAGTCTCAATGTTTCATTTTATGCTGAGATTTCACTTGCGTACCTACTCGCATATTTTTTCATTTTTATTTATGTGCTGTTTTGTTTTATTCTTGACTCGTATTTCGTCCGTCATTCTGTTCGAATTTGCCTGTCATTTGGTCGTCGTTCGGCGTGTTGTGCGTACTTTATTTCATTTTTATGGAATAATTATGTTACATAAATTACGAAAGTTTTTCCATATTGCTGAATGTTGTTGCTGCTGCTGCCGTTATTTGTCGTAAAGTTTTCGCGTTTGTGATTTTCAATCTGGCATTTTCATAATCTTAAACACTGCTTCAACTTAGGATTAAGCGAAGTTGTTCGCTTTGTAATAACTTCCGGTATTGTCGGTGTTCGCTCGCCTCTAGCCGCCCGCTGCCCGCCGTCGCCGCTCTTGTTTTCCTTGGCTGGCGCCTTCCTTCTTCACTTATTCACACAACACTTGGCTCCACGCTCCGTTGTAGTGTTGCGTACTACATTACACAAACTCGGAGAGTTAGTCGTCGTTCCACTGGCATTGTTTTTGTTGTTTTCCTGCTGTTATTCTCCCACGCACTTTGGTGCAAACTTTTCGCTTTTTTATGACGCGCCCTAACGAGGCCAAGGGACACTTTCAACCAACTATAATAAAGTTAAAATTGTGTAAACATTGAGTGTGAAAGCGAATTGTTGTAATCTCTAAAAGTATCCGTTGCAAAAACAATAACGGCCACGCAAGTTGCAAAACGGCAGGAAAAACGAGCACGCGCAGCTCAGGTCTTGAAAATAGAGAAACAAAAGCAATGACATGGAAACGGAATTAAGCTCGAAATTTGGTTGCAAGCATATTTTTTTAAAATAGTTAAAACAAAATATTTTTCTGAAACACATTTCGGCAGAGTGACAACAGCGAAAGTGTTGTTTGACCAAAATAAACACCAAGATGCAAAAGAATGTACTACTTCATAAATTCTTGTTTGCTTTATTTATTGTATAATTCGGAATAAGAATTGCTTCAGCTGAAATATGGCAGCACTTCACAAGGTACAATTCTGTTATATATTGCACGATCAGCTATTCCTTTGGTGTGCTAATCTTGCCAATTCTGCTCTCGATTAAAGTTAAGTTTTATTTGTGTAGCTTTACAAATATAAGCAATAGAGAGCAATGAACTTCGGCGAAGGAACTGAATTTTGAATAAATACCTGCAAAATCGAAGAAACTCTTAATGGCGTCTGGGAAAAGTATTAAAAGATCAATGATACAAAGTGTATTAGCAAATATCAATAATAAGTAATGTCAGGGTTAAGAGAAAAACTAGATGTGGGATGAATCGGGCTTGAGCAATAACAAAAATTGATAATTGTAAAGGTATGTTAGGGTCTTACAAGAGGGATCCAACCTTCCTGAACGAGTTGTTGCCGCAAAAGTTGAAATATCAGCATCAACTGTTCACAGAATCAAAAGTAACCCTTAACCCTTTCGCTACAGGTTTTTACTGGGGAAAGTTATAATGTTAAATTTTACGTTTTAGGTTTCTCTGTGGTTATATATAGCAACATTCCAAAAGACATTTTTAAATTTTTATGCTCGGAATCTGTATTTTAGAGTGTTTTTCTATGAGAGCAAACACATTGTTGTGGCTGTAATAATTACTTAAACATAAAACCTTTCACGCATAACGAAAATTTGAATATTTCTTCATTTATTTCAGCCAAAATTAAAAAAAAAGTATCTAAATTGAAAGAAAACGTCAAATTAAAAAGTTATCTAAAGTTTTTTGCTTCTTCTTCCTTTACTATGTCAAGATATACCATTAAAAAAACGTGTATAACTTTCTTCTTTAAACTTTAATATTCAGATTATTAATTTCGTATTTTTCCTAAAACTTCAAACTATTCCAAGGACCAACAAAAAATGTATTCTTGAAGCCACAAAGGGCTCCAACGTTCACAAAGTAGCAATATGCCATATGGCAACGAAATAGTGAAAGGGTTAAAGCGCAAATATATCCGCATAAAGATCTGGTGACTTAGCGACAAAAACTGATTTTGTTCTCTATTTGAAACATACACCTGGGTTGGATTTTCATATTGCAGGGATGAAAAAAGAAACTTCGAGAAAATTGTTTAACACTTTGGGATTTCTCATTTGAAGTGCTTTCAGCTTTTTCACATTTCTCTTAATATTATAGAAACCTTAAACCAATCTTGTTTTCAAGATTTTTGAATTTCCAAAAATCTAAAAACTACTTATGTATCGGTTAATGTTTAGTTGGATAGGATTTTCAAAAATCGTTCCTTAGTAAGTACTCAGTCGTTAGCAGAATTGAGCATACAGTTTAAATTTATTAGTTGTAGCTTCAGCGGTAATAAAGATTCAGTCAGTCAGATAAACAATTACATGTATACAGATTATGACATGTTTTATGAATGCTGTGAAGTGTACATTCGTTTAGAAGTGTCCCTCTCTCCTCTCATGTCACCAGTCTTGTCTCAATCGTATTAGAGCGAAAAGAGTAATCACAATGTTTCACTCAAGTTTAAGTGATAAGAATTGAGCTCAAGTTTAAATCTTGAACTATGCTTGTTTGAGCAATTGTTATTGTTATTGAAAAAGTTACAGATTTATTGTTAAAGATTGTTATTGTTACAGATTTATTATATAAATAATTAAAGGAGTATTTAAAATTTTAATTAAATAGTTTTCGTAGTAAATCAAACTAATCCTGCAGTTCTTCAGAAATCGCTTGTAGTATCCCATTGAGAATGAGTAGAGCTTTTGGTTTGAGCTAAAGAAGTACACAGTTTTAAGAATTGTCTTATATCTACTCACCACAAAACCTTATCAACATTTTTTTAGACTGAAACATTCAACTACTTGATTTGTGAGATTTTCTGTTTTATTTTCTGGATTTTTTGTTAAAAAAAGTGCGTAAGACGGTTATATAGAAAACATACATACAGCAATGATAACGAAATAACTAGAAGATGCTACACTTCTGCTGCGGGTTCATTTTGCTGCCCGTTTTGCATCGCATCTCGCGCGCAAACTCGTTGAAGTTGGCCAGCGCGTCGTTGACGCGCAGCGGTTCCGGCGTGGAGTCGAACTCCTGCAGCGACTCGTGGTAGTCGGCGCACCAGAGCTGCGCGAAACCGATGAAGAAAATCTGCCGAGGCGCGTAATCGAGATGCGGCAGCGTCTCCTTCTCTAGGATGGTCTGCTTGTCGGCCAAGTTCTCCCACCACTTCTCGTAGGCGCGGTAGGCCACGGCCAGGCCGCCCGAGTCCAGTACGCCTTCCGCGTGCGCCTCTGCATTGAAGACGTTCTTGCCGCGGTACTCGAACTTGGAGTAGTGGCGCGTGGAGAAGCAGTCAGCGCGCTCGTCGTACGCGCTCTCCGACACCTTGTCCCACCAGCTGCGCTGGTAGCCGTGCTGGTCGTAGCGCCGCCCGACGACGTCGAAGCCGTGCAGCATTTCGTGCGCCAGCAGAAAGCCCAACGTGGCGTACTTGAGCGCGTTCGGATACTCGGGGTCCCAGAAGAAGCGCGACTGCAGGAACGTGACCGGGATCTCGATGTTGTTGCTGCTGAGGCGGTACAGCGGCAGCTTGACCGGGCTCTCTGCGGCCTGGGGCTTCTCGATCAGCTTGGCCAGCTGCTGCTGCGTCCGCCGCTGCAGCAGGCTTATCAGGTTGTCGTAGTAGCTGGCGTGGTGTATGACCAGGCCGTGAGTCTGCTCCGCCAACTCGGCGTCGTCGTGCGTGATGACTTTCAGCTTGATGCCGTCGAGCTTCTGCACCGCCTTCTGGCGCGTGTTCAGCGTGATCCAGTTCAGCTTCGGCGAGGCGAGCAGCTCGTCGCGGAACGTCTTCTTCACATCGGCAAACACCGATTGCAGCTCGTTGATCAGCTGCATGCTGTTGTAGTTGCGGTGGAACATGCTCTCCAGCTGCTGCGGGAAGTACTGCATCACCTGCCGCACGCACCATATGTCGTTGTCCTTGGCGTTGATCTCGCCGGCAAAGTCCACGTGCTCGAGCACACGCCACATCGTGTAGTTGGCAATGGTCAGCTTGGGCGTCTGCTTGACTACCTCCACAAGATTGGACATGTAGTCCTCGGGTGTCTCGTACACCTGCGAGTAGATGGTCTGGTTGAAGATGATGTTGAGGTAGCGATTCAGATCGACGAAGCTGCCGTAGGCCGCCTTGAGCTCGGCCGCAAAACGTTGCCGAGTCGTCTGCGCCAGCGTCAGCTTGGCGTTGTCGGGCAGCCCTTTGGCCAGCTGCTGCTCCACATCGAGCACCTGCTGTGCCACCTCGTCGGCCCAGTGTTTGCCCATTTCGGGAAAGTGCTTGCGCAGTTTGGTTTCTATGGAATCCTTGTAGTTCTCGCGTTCATCGTCGTAGTCGTCGCTGAGGTAGGCATCCTTTGAGCCCAGGGCCAGCGCGGGAGCGCCGACTTTTATGCGATACATGTCCTTTTCCTCAAAGTCGGGCACCACCTCCAACCCGACGAGAATGTCCACGCCCAGTTTGCGCCGCAGCTCCGCCACCACCTTCAGCCAGTCGTACTCGTATTCGTACCATGTGTGCGACACAACGTTCGGCCAACCGCCCCTAAAGTCCGCTGTCTTCAGGATCGGCTCAACGCCGACGTGCTGCAACTCGACCTCGTTGCGGCACGACTCGAAGAAGTCCTTTAGCATGTGATCGGCGCTGTTGTCCAACTCGTGCCCGGTCTGCAGCATCTCGGCGCTTTTACGCACAAACAGATCCTGCAGCTGGCCCAGGTAGGCCGTCTTCGGCTGGGCCGCACTCGCCGCCTGCAGGCGCTTCCACCTGCCGCACGCGTACTTGTAGAAGTTGTCGCAGTAGTCCTTGTCGGTGTTCATGTACGCCCTGATTTGCGCGACCTTGGCCAGGCGCAAGATGTCGCTGCTGTAGTTCTGCGCCGCAGGGCTTTGCAGCGTTTCGCCAGCGCACAGCAGCAGCAGCAGTGCCGCCAGTAGCTGCCAATACGCAGCCATTATTATGTTCGATGTGAGCCGATTGGTGTGCTGAGTATTTTTTAAGCGCTTTAAATTTCGGATCGATTTTCGGAATTATAATCTTTCGCGATTTGTTTTGAGTACTTGCCGCGTCGCAAGTCAAAGTGGAACTGCTCTCGAGCCCGAATCGCTTTCTTCGCGCCGCCGCGTCGCGTTCCTGTCATTTTGCTTGATTTGCAAGCGAACCACTCGAGCTTATCATCTTTAATTAAGTTAATCTTTTTTAATTAATTGAACGATTTTAAACGCTCCGCCGCTGCGAAGGCTGTGTGCTACTCCTCTCGCGCTCTCGCTCGCGCCTCGGTTGCTTGACGCTCGTTCGCTCCGCAATAAGTTGCGGTAAGCTTTCCTGCACTCGATCGCTCGCGGTATGACCTAATTTAGTTTCTATTCCAATTAACCGGCTGCTGTGTACGTCCACTTTAATTACTCATTTTATTAGTTAATGTAACAATTTGTTGTTATTTGTGCGGTCACTTTTACTCGCTTCACGAGGCGCTAAGCATTTCAAGGGCGTTTCAATCAGACGCGGCCGCTCAGCAGTCTCACGCTGGAGAATAAGGGGTGGAATCTAATCATCAGTGTGGTATTTGAGTTTAAAAGATCTCACGCAGACGGTAGGCCGACAGATGTGAATAAATTTCCAATGATTTGCATCTGCTTCACTCTCACTTTCTCCCTCATTTAGATTGCCATGTCATCAACTATTATCTATCTTCAATTTAGATAGATGATGGTTCGAGAGTCGAGAATGGTCAGAAGAACGAGGTTACATCGATCTAAAAAGTAATAATTGCCAAGTTTGGGCAATACGTCATATGCTGCAGAGCATCGCAATTATTGGAGAAAATCAATTCTTCTTTTAAAACATTTCTCGAGGCTTGTAAAGGGTTCATTTATCCAATACCGGCTTCCAGTCTATCCGGCATCAGCCAAAAATAGCCAATTGTTTTCGAAAGTCCAAGTTCAAAACAAGTATTGAAACAGCTCAAAACTTTTCATCTTTGCTAGCTTTGAATTTCAGAGCTGATCGTAGCCCTAAATGCCATAAGTCAAAGTTGCATATCTTTCGAAATGACTGGGCATACCTCTTCGCCTTCGTGGAACAGTCTTTAAGAAACACTGCCGTGCATTGCTTCAAGCACTTCAGTGCCAACTAAACCATGGCCTTAAGAAGTTTCATCGATTAACTTTTCAACCAAAAATGTCTCGAGCTTCAATCAAGTGCAGACAAATTTAATTCAATTTCTCACAACCACTTCTTTTCCTTCGCTTACAGGGAGGAGCGGCAGAAATTCACCAAAAGACAAACGTAGATGCTCACCTGATTTCAGCCACAATCCCAAGTTGGCTACAACAGCAGCGCCGCAGCAAATTAAAGCCAAAGAAATTAACAAGAAGGTCAAGTCTTTTGGCCAGCAAGATGGAAAAGCTGATAAAACATGCATTGCGCTGGTGAGCCGAGTGGGGAATGAAGTCGAGGAGCGGCGGTCAAGTGCAGAGCACTCAGAGGATGCCAGCAGCAAGACGCCGACCAATGGCTGCAGTGAGAAGACGCTGCACAGCACATACCTGCAGCAGCGCCACAGCGTAGCACAATCGGGCAAAGTCCATCAAGAGGCGAAGGGCGCGCTGCAGCGGCTTGCACCGAACCCACAGGACGAGATAAAACTGCTGAAAAGTTGCGAGGATGAGCAATTGTCCGGCAGCGACAGCAACGAGACAACAGCAGACGCAGCCACAGCCGCAGCAGCAGCGGCCGCCAGGCCAAAAGGCGCCGTTGGTTGCGACTGCGGCAACGTTGGCGGAGGCGACACAACTTCCAGGTACAACAATGTGCTCGTTAAACTCAAGTTTAAGTCAAGCAAGAAGTCCGCAGATTGCTCCGTTGCCGTTGCGCGCTGCTGAGGAGACGAAGCCTGCGGACGAAGTCACGAATTGCTGCTGGACAACGATGAAGTTGCAACTGTAAATAATGCAGGACTGGCGGATAATGTGTGGCAACAACAACAACAACATCGAACCGTCCGACTACCGAAAGCAGGAGGGCAGAGCGAGGGCGGAGGGCGCGTGCGGAGGAGCAAAATTAGAAACAACAATATCAAAATTATCATTGCCCAACTGGGAAATCATGCTGCAGCAATGCACTTGTACGTGCGAAACTTCCAGCAGCAAATGTTGCTGTAGATGAACGGTCGCGACGACCAAAAACGGGCGGCAAGAACGACTACGAGATGCCACGACAAGGCGCAAACCTAAACCAGCAAAGCAGCAAAGATTAACAATAACAACGTAAGCAGTAGCAAATTGTCATCAGCAGCAGTCGGAGCAAATGAAGGGAAAGAGTCAGAGGCCAACGGCCAACGGCTCCGCACGCGGCAAAAGTTGAGGCTAACAAGCCAACAGCGACAGTTAATCCTGCTGCGAAAGTTGCTGGCAACACACAACAACAACCCACACATTCGTCATTTCAATGAAAAATCAAGTTGCACAACGGCCACCTCGCGTCGTCCCACTTTGCATGACCCGTGTCCGTGCACAACCAGCCGCCCCACCTTCCCACAGTAGTCGCACAATCCTCACGCACGGCACGTCTGATTGCAGCCACAACAACAAAAATAACTAAGCTGCCCGAAAGCAATCCACAATCCAAAGTCAACGATTACTCGAACAAAGTGTCGAGATTTTTCCAAGTCATTGCAGCGAGGTGCGTGGCAAATGACGCACAAACAGCAACAACAAAACAACACCTGATTGCAGTGACATGCGAAATATGAGAGGTGGGAGATATTTCGCCCTCCCCCCCCCCCCCCTCCAGCACCTGTCGTCGTTCGCTCGTAAATCACGGGCGCAGTTGTTGCGGGCGCTGCATCGGTGACGTGTGCAATCGATTTCGATTATCGAAATGAAATGCGCGTGAGACGAGCAGACAAGTTTCTACCTGCACATGTTTGATAAAACCGAAAAATTTTGGGCAACACGATGGAATACTCCGCGTGGATTTCAGCATTGAAATTGTCATAAAAGTGGAAAAATTGCACCGCACCGCACACACACACACACACGCATTACACTAGAGGACTTAACTTTAGCAAATTTAAATTAGAATTGAATCGATGCGACTTCACGTCGAACACTTGGATGTCCTGCAACTGGCGACAGTTTGGCAGTTGAAAATCCGCAAATATTTATAGTTTAAGGCTGATTTTCTGTATTCAAATATTGTCTCAAAGGCAGCATTACTATGTATATATATATATTTACACATTTGTACATCCTACATATACAACAGTCATGTGTATGCGTCTGGTAAATTATTATTTATTGCCTTTAATGTCAGCATTTCGTCCGCGGAATGAATTATTGCGTACATAATGTAAACAAATATACCTAATCTCGGATATTATTGAATGTTTTAATGGCATTTCCAGTATGTAGTGTTGAACCTTCTAAGTTCTAGAGTCCAAACAATGGATCTGAATCATCATTCACTTTCGCCTTAGGGAATTTCGGGTTAACTTTTTAGTTAGGGGCCCCTAACGAGCCGATGTTAGCATTCCAGCATCCTGGTGTGGAGCCAAAGTATCAATAAGCGTGAACTAAGTATTCAATCTCCCATGTTTTATTTATTTGTTTAATTATTTATTTATATATTCAGTCAACAGTTGAATTACTTACAGACTATGGAAAACAATTAATTCTTAAATAATTAATTAAAAATACCGTATGTTGTACATAAGTTCGGGTCTCACGTCCAGGCCGACAGGTATTCTTTCGAAGTTTTTAATGAATTCTTCTACTTTGGCACAGCCGTAAACATCAGTAATGATGTCAGCGTGGAGATGAAGCGGAGGATGATTCTTTCCAGAAGGTGATATTACGGTCTCGGTAGACAATTGAGTAGCAGAAACATTGAGTAGCAGATGGTTCAATGTGATACCAAATCGGGACGGCGCGATTTTCCCATCAACGTCCTGGGTATCTGATGGTCAGAACTTAAATCTCTGCTGGGTTACTTTAGCCGTTCGCACAGGATATATTGCTTTCGTAGACCACCTCGATACTGAATATGAAAGCACAAGAAGCTCATATCCATTTCTTCGTCTTCTTCGCCTTGAGACGTAAATTGGAAGGCTTGAATTTTTGCTTTAGATAATTTTCATCTTAAATGTTGCTCGCAGGAGACTTTTGCAAAACAACCGATTCGACTGCTTTAAGTTTAATAAATACCTGAAAAAGTTTAATTGGGAAATCTCTCGCCAATCAAATTTTTGATTGTGCACTTTTGTGCTATTATGTGATTAAAAAGGCAAATAAATTCGCGGCATACTTGCGTTAATTAATAAATGTGTAAACATGAATTTCAATTACCATCGAGAATGTAAAAAAATATAACGAAACGAAGGGAAAAAGTAACTGTTCACACATTCGCAAAATTTTCACCTGCGCACTTCCGACATTGCGACGATTACAGTACTCGTTGTTGCTGTTGCTGTTGTTGTTTTGTTTTCAATTTTCCACAGTTCAAAAAATTTAATTTACATAATTTAAAAAAATGTCAAACTTGCAATTCACTTTGCGTAGCGGCTGTTGAAAGGCAACGGCGACGGCACGGAGGGAGATTTTTTTTTGGGTCGGTGGGCAGAGCGTAGCCGGAGAGTTTGCGGGGAAATTGCAAAATAATAAAGAGGGGAAAAAAATTGTAAAATACGAGACGACTGCCCGTTGAGCGCCGCTCCCCTCCGCCAAAGCGGTCAAAGCTTTTATTGCCGTTGCTGTTGTTGTTGTTGTCGATATTGTTCTGGTTGCTCATGTCGATGTCGATGTTGATGTTGATGTTGTTGATGAAGAGCGCGCCGAACATGAAAATGGCGTAAATGGCTTTGCTTACGGTGTTGTTTGTGCAAAATGGAGTATTTTTCAATTAATCGCACACACACAAAAAATGCAAAAACAAAACATTGCCCACAACATTGCAAGCAAAATGAATGAATGCAATATTTCACTCTATATTATTCGTTGTTGCAGTGTTGTTATTGATGTTGTTGTTTTTGTTGTTGCGGTTGTATTTTGTTTTTAATCAAAATTTTATGTGCGATCAGCGAAATATGGCAAAGTCGGCAAAGTGGTGCGGTGGTGCCAGTGGCTGCCTGCCGCTGTTGACAGGCCGCCGCACCTACTGAGACCCCTCCAGTTAACGGTACTGCTGTTGTTTGCTGCACATACAAACGTTCAAGTATTCACGACAACGGCGCGGCAGCTGAAACATTTAAAATGTGAAATCGCATTTTGGTGTTTGAGTCTGCAAAATCGTTTCGTCTGCTAAGCATCCATTCGGCTGGCGTAAGCACAGCTCAGGCAAATTGAAAATTGGTTAACCCACAGACGGCTTGACAAACATTGCACGATTCACATGGCCGAAAAAACACATAAGTAGTTTGTAAAGTTAGCAAAAAATAATTGAAATTAAAAATAAATTCAATGGTATCTGTTATTTATTTGATGAAATTTATAAACCTGTAACATCAGGACTAGTGCTAAATAAATAAAGTTTGGGAAGGTATATAGAAATGAGTCAACAATTACTTACCAGTCACCCGACTGACTAATGAAGTTTCAAAGTAAAACCTAGAAAACAGGGCAGTAGTTAATATCTGTTAAATTGAATTATTACTTTTAATTTGTTGCTAAAAGTTTATCAATTGAAATTTAGAAGTGCCGAAGTCCTCCCATGTCCTCTCTCTTCGCCATCGGCCTCGTTGTTTTTCGAAGGAATTTCAACGTCATCCGGTTGCCACGAGAAAACGAGCATTACCACTGATTGTTGATTTACTGCGCTACGTTCATCCCATTGAATTTATATACTTACATACGAGTTATATGTTTTTTGTGACTGACTACCTGACTAAATAATCATCACCCAGCTCAAACCGCTGAAGCTACAAACATGATATTTAACTGTAAGTCACTCCACTTTAAAAATGAACCTCCGCCAAGACCAGATATTTTCACATTCGGGGTCTAAAGGGGGCAAACATGGTTAACCCTTTACAAGGCAACAACGAATTTTTAATCAAATGTTGTTTATGTAGATTTAAACCTAAATTTACAAAAACACGTATTTTTTTATTTTTTAAAATACTATAATTTTGTAAGGTTTTTTTTGTAAAAAAGATTAAAAACCAAAAAAACAAAAAGCATTAAAACTTTTGTTTTATTTTAATATGTTTAGTTTTAAATGAAAATTTTTAAAGCAATTAATGCGTTTTAGTCCTACTCCGCATTTTTCGCAAAGTGTTTGTGTATATTTTTTATTAATAAGTTTTAATCACTTTTGTTTCACTAAAATAAATGCGTGCAACTTTTCACAAAAACGGTCAAATAAGTGCCTTCAAGTAAAATTTAGCTACTTTTTCCCACTTTTAATGCCAGTATTTCAAAAAAGGAACCTTGCATAGTTGTAAAATCGCAAGAAAGAGTCGTTTTGATAACACAGCGCAACAAAAAAACACTTTTTTTCTGTTGCATGGAGTTTTTCTACTGTTTCTTACTAATTTGGGTGCGCTGATTCCGAATCTACCCTCCGATTTTTTCTAGCAGCTCTAGTTTGTGAGATATAGGTACCCTGTCATTTTTTCAGTTTTTCCTCTACTTTTTCCATATTTTCGATCGTAGTTTCTAAACCAAAAAACCGATTCACATGATTTTCACCTTATCGCATAAACAACACCGCACGGCTTCTTTTCCGATGCAACTTATTTTCATAAATGTTAAAATGCCGCGGTAAGTGGACTTCAAAGTTGGAAAAAATTTAATTTTAAGGCGTTTTCTTTGATGGTCAAAAGCATACACATTTTTTGTAAAACAATTAACGAGTTAGGTGTATAACGAAAGTCGACACATCAAGCAATACAACACAGCTACATTATTTGGCGGAATACACATTCGCATCGAAATAACAGGAAAAATGTACCATCGCGATTTTCATCACTTTTCATACTTTTTCCTTAAAAAATTAGGGGCCTGAAAATATGCAAAGTTTTTAATTTTTTTTTGTTTCGAAAAATTCAAAATATTTTTGTTTTTGCTTGTATTCCAAACTATAAATGGAACATAAAAAAGAGCATATTTTGAGGCTCCAAATTTTTTAAGGAAAAAGTATGAAAAGAGATGAAAATCGCTATGGTAAAGTTTTGTTATTATTTCGACGCGAATGTGTATTCCGATAAATAATTTGGCTGTGTTGTATTGCTTGATGTTTCTTCTTAAGATATTCATATACTTCGAAACTTGATTTATGAAACATCTGTACAATTTTCGCCATCAGAAAAAACGCCTTGAAATTCAATATTTTCTTACTTTGAAACCTTATTATCACGCCCATTTAGAACGCATAAAATTGATTAATGTCAGAAAAGATGGCGTGAAATGTTGTAAGTGCAACGATATAAAAATAATGTCGATAGGATTATTGGTTAAGAAATAACAGTCGAAAACGAGAAAAAAGCCGAGGAAAATTCGAAAAAGTGACACGCCCATTTTTTGCAAAAACTAGAGCTGTTACATAAAAACGGAGTATGGTTTTGAAAACAGCGTGGAAAAACGATTCAGATTCATGTAAAAAACTGCATGCAACAGACATGCTGTTGTGCAGTGTAATTACTTCCGAAATTACGGGCAATTTTACGGTTGGTTGCAGATATGCAACTGTCCCGTGTAAAGGGTTAAGACGTTGCATGAAAAAACATGATCTAATGGCAAAAATTATTTCAAGCTTGGTGATAATACTCCAAATCAAAAATAATTCGACAAACATTTTTCAGTTTTTCGAAAATCAAAATTTAACGTGGTCAATGGTAGATTATTAGTTTGCATGGAGAAATTGTGAAAACATATGATTTATGGTGGTTATGGTGAAATCACTTGAAATCAAAAATAATTATACACATGTTTTCCATTTTTGCAACAATCGAAATCTGACGGGGTCAACGATGGGTTAAGAGTTTGTATGGGGAAGCATGATTCAATTGACTTAAAATATGATGAAAGCACTTCATATGAGATATAGTTAGACAAGTATTTTTTCATACAAATTTAACGGGGTCAACAAGAGGTTAACTAGAAACTTGGTTATTGGAGCAATTTGGAAATTTGCGAATTGGATTTCAGACTTGTGTGCAAGGCCATCTTCCCCTGCTAGTAGCTCATATAGCTCCTGGTTCTCTCAATATTATTATCTTGCCAAGCACTTTGCTTTTGAAAACTCTAAAGACACTCTAAACTCCAGCAAGAAAACCACTGATTTCTAAGCATAACCAACAAAAGGGGCCTAGCTACCCGCAACCAACCGTGTTGTGCGTGCGAATGTTTTTAAAAGGTTGGAAGGGACCTACAGTTTTCTGGCGATTCCGAACGGCGAGTTGGGAGCTTTTTCATAGGCAATTTTACTGTCAGAGGATTGCCATTTCTTGCTGAGAGGACAGCCGCCGAAAGAAAAATTGTTGTTTTTCTTCTTTTTTTTCGGTGTTAACGCAACGGAGTATTGAACTCGCGACAAGTTAAAATTGAGTATTTCTTGGAGCGATGGCCTATCCCGTGTAAGATTACCAAAAGTTAAATGCATTTTGCAATTTGGTAATGTTATGGTCTGGGATGCTTTATTGCTGGCAGGTTGGGGCTTCTGCAGCGTATTACAGCTAGAATGGATTAATTTGTTTACAAAAACGTTCTAAAGACTGTAATGCTGCTGCAAAGCGAGTGGCAAATGCCTTCAAAGTGGACATTCCGGCAAGACAACGATGCAGAACGTGCTTCGAGAACAGTAATGAAGTGTTTCAAACACAAAACAATTAAAGTTATGAGTCGACCTGCTTAATTCCCAGACTTCAAACCAATCGAAAATCTAAGGAAATCATCGAACAATGGATTGACCGGACAAATGTTTTGAATAAGGACGATTGTTTCTGAGAGTCCAGTAAGTCTACAACCACATTCCAATGAACGTAATCAACAATTTTATTGACTAAATGTCCCTTCCAAGTACATAAGTAATGGCAAAACAAATGTTTTTTATCAAAATATTAAAATGTATAGCAAAAAAATTTGATTTTTCTTTTAATGGCAAATGGTTTGTTATATTTTGGTTATGCGAATTTTAATTTATTTTTTTTTTGTTTTTTTTAAGTAGATATGTTGTACATATACATTTTACGTTTTATTTTCCGTCGCTATCATCTTTCGGCGGCTATCACCAGCAGATTTTCAAGAAACGCAATGTCAGCAAGTTTTCCTTCCTCGCATCCCGTGCGCACTCCGTGTGCACTCATAGACACGCAACACACAGACACATGAACATAAATATTTATGGAAATGGAAAACGCACGCCAGCACTTCGCCACTGCATCGCATTTAGTAAATGTTGTCATGCAGAATTTCCTGTAATTTTTTGCCTTGAATATAAAAACACGCTGCAAAAAATGCGAAAATATGTGAAATATGAGAAAGCGTGAAAACATATCGAGTGGTGTGCGGGCGGTGCCGCCAGTGGGGCAGCCTTTTCATAACGTAAGTGCTTTTAATTACTTTTCGACGCTATTGTTGCGGCTCTTGGACGCTTCGGGTTATAGCTCGGTACATTGTGTGCGGTTGTGTTGTGCCGTTATGCATGTTTAGAATTTATTAAAATGTAATTAAAATATTGCCAGCGACAGCACAATCATTTGCGCCATCAATGTTGCAGGATTATCAAATTGATTTAAATCGCAAATGAAAACGAATTTGAGGAACTTCAACCACCGGCTGTTTCATTGTGCGATAGTCATGTGAAATTATCGATAACATTTATCGGCATCGTGTCATTATGAACGTGCCTAAAAGTAGGCAGCAGAATGTACTTACAACATTTCGTGAAGTGATTATTAACTGAGCAACTAATTGAGTGGGTAACTGGATTGAGTGCGATAGTCCCATTAAAAAATGAGTAAGTTGGATATTGAGAGAATTTCTCGTTTCGGAATAGGTAGTTTGGCATTTTAACTAATAATTTCTACTTGATACCGAAAATGTTTCTTTACTTTTGTCGCAATTCTACTTGTAACTTGAGAACTAAAGATACAGTTTGTAAGAAATTATGCAAGGTTTGTAAAAATATTTGTAGCTGTAAAACGGTAAAACGGATATTTGTAGCTGTAATTTGCAGCTTTTAGATTCGCAAAACTGTAAATCTGAACTGCCATTTCAGTATCTTCCAGACCATTCAAGGACTGGAAGATATTTATTTTGGAAATACTTAAAGTGCCGTCACACTATGCATGTAAAGTATTTTCAAAATGGGATTGAAAGTTTACAAATTCAGGTAGACCTTTCACCAGCAGTTACACTATGCATGGAAAGTAATTTTCGCAATTATTTTTTACTTTCCAAATAGCGACTTTCACACTTCACTTCACTTTCCGCAATACTTTTTGACAAGTCGTACTGTGCAAGTCAGAGCGTTGAGCGTGTTGTTGAGCGTGAAAAATGGAAAAACAGTTATTATTACAAAAGAAACTGCTCCTTATGGGAATGATAGTGCTCAGCGCTCAGGAAAATGAGGATACTTTGGCCAACCCAAAGGCAATTTGGGGTAGGGCGATGTTGTCATCGCGGTGGAGAAAATCTACACTATACATATTTGATGAGAGACATGATGAGAGACAAACTCATACACATTGTTACCACCACCATAGAAAAATGTGGCAAACTCACTACTTATACCAATATATTTCATCTGTGGGTAGCAATCTCTCAATTTGCTGTTAACCCTTCGCTGCATGATTTAATTTCCGTGAAGAAAAAACATTTTTGTTATATAATTCTTGTTGCTTGTTAAGTTCTGATGGTAAAAATGAAATTTTGTTGAATTCCTGTATCTATGAAAGAAGTTCTGCGGACATTTTCCGTATCCTGGTTAGAACGCTACCGCCGAAATGAAAGTCGGGTTAATCTATTTTTTAGTGTTGGCTACTACGGGGAGTCGATCTGAGGTCAGGCGTCACTGTATACTCGTAATTCAATGCACTAAGCAACTGAGCGACGGCGATCGCCAAGTAACCATCGCCTTCAATAACCAAAATTATTTCACTGAATCGAAACACTTGTTGTTTTTTCGATTCTGTTGAACATACTTTCAATATTATTCGCAAAATTCCGTTAGTAATCAAATGTTTTAACATAAAAGACACAACTGAAGAATAAATAACTGTAAAAGGGTGAATAGAATAGTCTACAGATCAATGAAAAGTTAACATTGCATATATGCAATGCCATGCAGCGAAGGGTTAATCTTTTAAAATATAGAATACATATATATACATAATACATATAGTATCAAACAAAACCTTAAAATTGTGGAGAAAATACACAATTATGATCAGTTCGGCAACAATGATTACACTCAATATACGCAGGGTTGCTCAGCACATTTCGGAAAGCAAAATACTTGCTAGGGCAGCACTACCGAGCGCAAATTACTATCCGAAAGTGATTAACTTTAACTTTAGCTATCATCATTATCAACTAACCCTAAGGTGCTGTCACTCTAACAATTATTTCCATTTCAGAAAGAAACCACGCTTCACCACAAACGAAAATTACTTTTCGTGCATAGTGTAATTGCTCGTGAAAGTACTTTAAGAAATTTTAGATTTTCAATCGCATTCCGAAAGCTCTTTGCTTGCATAGTCTGACGGCTTCTTTAACCACATTTTCGAATGCTTAGCCCGGAGAATAAAATGAAAAATAGTTCGTTTCGTAACAAAATAAAACATTAACTTACTAACAACAATAATTTTAAATTAAAAAAATCAAACTTTCTTAACATAAAGAGTCGCAGATTGTTGGAAAATACTTTAATAAATTACGTTCCTATATAAAAACAAAAATATTTTCTAAAACCATGAAAAATCTGAAAAAACCTTTGAGTCCTCGATAGACGCTCTGGTAACTATATATTTGCTGAAGATTTGATAAAAAGTGCAGTTTTTTGGATAACCTAAGAATCAGGTTCAATTACAGCTGCTTTCAACCACTCCTCTTTAGGTTAGGTTAGGTTGAGGGGGCTGCCTCTATAAGAGACACACTCGGAGGCCTGAAAGGCCCATTGTGATACCACATATTTCACCTGTTTTTGAACTGTGTATGCAACACTGTTTTGCCAACATATGTTACAGCACACATTTCAAGCGGATGGGGAAAGGGAAGGAGGGGACTTACCGTTTAACGCCGAATCCGAACGGCGATTGGCAGTTTTTCGTTTACACTTGGAGGTTTTGCCACTCCTCTTTACTTGAAACAAAACTTGAAATGTTAGATTTTGTTCATCGAGATCACACAGAAGAATGCATATGTAGCATTTCAAAAAAAATTATTTGTGTTAGTTTTCTTTTAAATAGAGAGATATAACTAATTGTCATATAAAATGTTAAATTAATTTTATAAAAAAAGAATTTTAATTTTGTCCCACTGTTTATTCTCTTCAAAACTTCAGTCAACATTTTTAGCCAGTTATCTTTGCTTTTTACGCAATTTTGTTTCTCCCTAAAGAAACAACTGTTTGTCGTTTAACCAAGAAGTAACGGTGCTCATTACATTGCGTTGGACTTAACGACGTCACTTCAATTCTTCGTAAAGTATTGTTGGAATTTCGGGCATTAAAGTTCGTGGGTCAAGATATTCAAATATATTACAGAAGCCATCGAAACACCAAAACTATTCTAAATCAAAGCAGTTTCCAAACTACATGCCTATAAACTTGTTTGGAAATCAGTTTATTTACAACAATAAATTTAAACGAGTTGAAAATCCTATAGAACAAAAAATTGTTGAAAGAACCCATTGACCCATGTAACCCACCCATCTGGCGCACGTCCTTCACATAGGGTGCCAGAGACTATGAGCGCGTTCCAGTCGCAGTGCTCAAAAGCACAAATAAAGAAACACAAATCGAACTGAGAACTCACTTGATTCTGTAAATATGTGCTTTGTCTTTATGTAAGCAGTTTTCAGTGGGAGCCGCGCGGCTTCTCATGGCGCTGCGATTTGTTGTCCATACTTTTAATTAGTTTTAATCGAACGGCGCACACAAAATCGCAAACGACGTCGACACTGCCGTTATAAAGAAACAGCCGGGCGCGGTTTCGGTTCAGACAGCGGCGCAAACCGCCACAGTACCAGTTCGGGAGTGGAGTGTGTGCGCACTTCTTGCGCGGCATTAAGACAAGGCAACCGTTGCTGTCAATTTGAGCAGCTGAGGCGAGCACGTGTCGCTCGACTGCAGCAAGTGCCCACGTTCCAAGCGCTTCAGCGTGACCGCCGACGAGAGCGAGTGAGTGAGTGAGTCGCGCGCCAACAATCAATTTGTCCGCCTTGCCAGGGTGAGAAGTGCGGAGTGTCGAGAGCCAAGTGGTGGTTGGCATTGAATTTGGCAGCTCTTGAGAACCGCGTTTCTGCATGATTACGGCGCAAACGCGGTAGTTTGGCGCCTGACGTTCGGCGCTTTGAGTGTCATTCAAGTTCATTCAGTTGTGATATTTTCATTGAAAGTAGGTATGTTAAATCGGCCCAAATCGTCACGTGAGCGTAAAATGATGGAATGCTAATCGTCAGCGAACCAAAGAACACACTATCTTTTGATATTCATTATCTTTTGCCATGCCTCAACGGTATCAACAAACTTCAATATTCTCAATTGAACTGAACTCAGCGCTGAATAACTAAAAATAGCTTGAAGCAAAAAGAGCCAAGCAAATGCCAACAGTGGCGAGAGAGCAACTGTAGCTATTGAGTGAATATGTTAGCACAAAACAGTGTTGTTAAGTATTTTTCCATATATCTGTACGAATTATTGTTACGAAAAGAAAACTTATTTTTCATTTCTTTTCAACAAAACCAATTCATTTCCATACATTGAAGAATGCATACAAATTAAAGCATATAGCATTACAATCATGTAATGTAACTATAGTAAAAAATTTTTTTACACATGTAAATATTTACAGAAACTAATTTTCACTCATAACACTTCGTTCAATAATGTGTGTGACTGGCACATAGATGGCGGCACTAATACTAAATCAATATTTTTTTTCGAAATTGTGAACCTTTTTAGGCTTACTGTCAAAATTATATGTCAATCCGACCATTAGTTTACAAGTTACAGTGCTTTGAGTGACACTACTTTTGAGTTTTCAAAAAAAATGAATTCAAAGCAATTCCGTGTGCTGATTTATCATTGTTTTTTAATGAAAAAAAATACTGTTCAATGCCAGGAATGGCTTGAAAAACATTATTCGGACTCTGCTCCATCAAAAAGAACCATTTGTTATTGGTATGCCGAATTCAAACGTGGTCGTACATACACCGATGACATTCCATCTACTGGACGGCCAAATGACGCTGTTATTCCGGAAAACGTTGAAAAAACACTGAAAATCATTATGTCCGACCGTAAAGTGAAAGTGGGGGAGATTGCTGACATTCTAAAGATATCAGCAGGCAGTGTACACACCATAATACATGAACATTTGGTTACGAAAAAGGTGTTTTCGAAATAGGTGCCGCGTTTGCTCACACCGGAGCAAAAACAACAACGAATCGATGATTCAAAGAGCTGTTTGGACATGTTTACGCGCAACAAGTCGGAGTTTTTGCGTCGGTACATCACAATGGATGAAACATGGATCCACCATTTCACTCCAGAGTCAAATCGGCAGTCTGCTGAGTGGCATGCAACCGGTGAAAGCCGCCCAAAGCGTCCAAAGGCACAAACATCGGCTGGCAAGGTTATGGCGTCAGTATTTTGGGATGTGCACGGAATAATATTCATCGACTATCTTGAGAAAGGGAAAACAATCAATAGCGACTATTATATAGCGTTGTTGGAACGTTTGAAAGAAGAAATCCCGATTAAGCGGCCCCATATGAAGAAGAAAAAAGTGTTGTTTCACCAAGACAATGCACCGTGTCACAAGTCCATGAAAACGATGGCAAAAATGCACGAATTGCTTCCTCATCCCCCGTATTCTCCAGATCTGGCCCCCAGCGACTACTGGCTCTTCGCAGACCTCAAAAAGATGCTCCGTGGTAAGAGATTTGGCTCAAATGATGAAGTAATCGCCGAAACTAACGCCTATTTTGAAGGCAAAGAAAAATCGTTCTACAAAGGCGGTATCGAAAGATTGGAAAAGCGTTGGAATGATTGTATCTCCCTAAAAGGGGACTATGTTGATGAATAAAAACGAATTTTGGCAAAAAAATGTGTTTTAATTAGTTAGTCACACACATTATTGAACGAAGTGTTACGGTATGCAAAATGTGTTTCAAGTGGTTTACAAGAGAATGTAACCATATCAGCTAATAGTTCTGCCACTTTCTTTTATTGGTTCACAAATTGGTGAAAGCATAAAAGAAAGAGCAGAGTTTGTATGCGTTCGGTCGGCTTTTTCTTTTAAAAATGAAAATTTCAATAACACAGCACAACAAAAAAAAACACTTTGTTTTCTATTGCATAGAGTTTTTCTACTGTTTCTTACTAATTTGGGTGCTCTGATTTCGAATCTATCCTCAGATTTTTTCTAGCAGCTCTAGTTAGTGAGATTTAGGTACCGTGTCATTTTTTCAGTTTTTCCTTCACTTTTTAAATATTTTTCATCGTAATTTCTAAACCAAACAACCGATTGACATGATTGTCATTTTACCTTATCGCATTAACAACACCACACGGCTTCTTTTCCGATGCAACTTATTTCTATAAGTTTTAAAATGCCGCGGTAATTGGACCTCAAAGTCGGAATATATGGAATTTTAAGGCTTTTTCTTTGATGGTGAAATTCGTACATATTTTATGTAAATTAATTAACCCTTTCCGACATGAAAATAACAGCCCGCTGTATAAATTGTATGGGCTGTAGTCCAATATATTGGACATTGTGACTGAAAGGGTTAACTAGTTAGGTGTATAATGAAAGTCGACACATCAAGCAATACAACACAGCCAAATTATTTGGCGTGAGTCATATTCTCATTGAAATAATAGCAAAAATGTACCATAGCCATTTGCATCACTTTTCATACTTTTTCCTTAAAAAATTAGGGGCCTTTTTGTCAATTTAGAACGCTCGAAATTGATTAATGTCAGCAAAGATGGCGTGAAATGTTGTTAGTGCAACGATATAAAAATCATGTCGAAGAAAATTCGAAAAAGTGGCACGCCCATTTTTTGCGAAAACTATAGCTGTTACATAAAAACGGAGTATGGTTTTGAAAACAGCGTGGAAAAACGATTCAGATTCATGTAAAAAACTCCATGCATCAGACATGCTGTTGTGCAGTGTAATCAATCAAGAAAAATTTCCATACAGAAAAGTTTGATTGCGGTAAAGAGGCAATTGCGCATCAAGGACTTAATCATTGTACATACATAGCCATATTTGTATTTTGAAAATGCTGGAATAAAACAAGATATTTATTTTAAAACTGAATATGTAAAACTCATTTCTTTAAGGATGGTTTAAACAAAAAAAAAATTGATCGATCGTTTTAATGAATTTTTCGATTTAACAAATTGGAGGTACAACATAAGATTCGTTTTATCACGTAACATCACTGCCACAAAGTCAGCTGGTCGCTCACAGTCAGTTTATTTAACATTTTGTGCTCATCACGTCCACGAGCTATGTGGAACATGCGCCAAACTGTTTCAGTTCTCTAGAAAACTTATTGGAATCCAAATGCAACGGCCAACATTTTAATTTAAAAATTCGATCAAGGTCGAGCAAACACGCCAGAAAGCACTGAATATGCAGTAATAATTTTACTATAAAATATGAATAAGATCATATTGAAAACATTAGCGATCCCCTTTTTTTTAATAATTAATAATTAAAATTTAATTAATTAATTACATTAAATTAAATTAATAATTAATAATTCAAATAATAGGGGTACCGGTTAATTCATGCGGTTTTCTAACAGATGGCGTAACTTGATTTTGTGAACAGTGATTCACCTTTCCAAATATCTGTTGGAAAGCTATTGTCATATAGTTTCAGAATCAGTATGTGTCATTTAGCTGAAGCGTAAACAACAATACTTTTTTTTATTCTGAAAATGTCGAATTTTGTGCCGAATAAAGTGTTTTTGCGGGGAGTACTTCTTCATTACTTCAATATGAAGAAAAAGGCTGCCGAAAGTCATCGCATTTTGGTGGAAGTGTATGGTGTGCATGCTCTAGCTGAGCGTATGTGCCAGAAGTGGTTTGCACGGTTTAAAAGTGGCAATTTTGACTTGGAGGACGATGAACGGCCTCCGATCGTCTAAAAGCAATGGGAATGTTCCGGAAGGTAGGCCATTGGGTGCCGTATGAATTGAAGCCAAGAGACGTCGAACGCCGACGCTTCAACGGCACAAAAGAAAAAGTTGTTTGCATCGAATTGTCACTGGCGATGAAAAGTGGGTCCATTACGATAATCCAAAACGTCGAGCAACGTATGGATACCCCGGCCATGCATCATCATCGACGGCCGTTCAGATTATTCATGGCCTGAAGGTTATGCTGTGTATTTGGTGGGACCAGCTGGGTGCGATCTATTATGAGCTGTTGCAACCGAATAAAACGATCACAGGGGAAGTCTACCGACGACAATTGATGCGTTTGAGCCGAGCACTGCGCGAAAAACGGCCGGAATGTGAACAAAGGCACGGCAAGGTAATTTTGCAACATGACAATGCTCCGCCACATGTTGCACAGGTCGTCAAAACCTACCTTGAAACGCTCAAATGGGATGTCCTACCCCACCCGCCGTATAGTCCAGACCTTGCGCCACCCGATTACTATCTCTTTCGATCAATGCAACATGGCCTGGCTGACCAGCACTTCTCCAATTATGAAGTCAAAAATTGGATCGATTCGTGGATAGCGGAAAAGCCGGCGAATACCCTTTTCAGAAAGGGTATTCGTGAATTGCCAGAAAAATGGGAAAAAGTTATAGCTAGTGATGGACGATACTTTGAATATTAAATTTGTAACCATTTTTTCACAATAAAGCTTCAATTTTCTCAAAAATACCGCACGAATTAACTGGTACCCCTATTATCAATTTTTTAAACTCTAATTCACAAAAACATTTAGTGAAATATAATTAGCGGTTGCAAATTTTTCTTAACCTTTGTAGTTACAGACTAGAGAGTAGGTTCGGTGACTACTGCATAGGCTTGCTTCCATCGATTTCGGAACTGTACATAATTTTTGCAAACTTTTTTGTTTTTCTTAGGGTTTGCTTCATTACAGCCCAATATCTTTCAATAGGCCGAAGTTCCGTGCCGTTGGGATGATTTGCCTCTTTTGGGACCACCGTGACACAATTTCTTTCATACCATTCCATAGTTGACCTGGAGTAGTGGCTTGTCACTAGGTCGGGCCAAAACAAAACTTTCCCTTTGTGCTATTCAATAAATGGTAGAAAGCGTTTTTGCAGGCATTCTTCTATATAAATTCTGGACTTAATTGTTCCTGTCGTAATGAACGCCTTGCTCCGTAGATCGCAGGAGCAAATAGCTTGCTTGAAGCGTTTTGGAAATTTGGTGTATTTCACTGCAGAGTATTTTCTATGTATTCCATCCTTATTCTTTGTACTAAAATTGGCATTCCCAGGTAACTGCTTGAAGTCCGCGTTACAGTAGGTTTCATCATTAAGAATCACGCAATGGAACTTGGTTACGTAATCGTCATACAGTTTTCGAGCGAGTGTCTTCGCTATTTTTTCTTTTGTTTCCGACACTTTCTGCTGTTCGTAGGTCCTTAACCCTTGACTTCGTTTATATCGCATCTCAGTTGATTGCGATGTGCCTGATGCAGCTGCAACATCTCAAGTCGACCTCGTGGGGTTATTCCGATATGTGCTAACAACCCTTTTCAGCACTTCTGGGTTACATGGACCCTTTTTTGCCTAATTCTTTGGCTCTGTAGATGGAGTTTCCAGCGTTGTAGTTGTTTATAACATTATAAACCGTTGTTACGCTCGTTTTGCTTTCCCTTGCAATGCTTAGTCTAGACTTCGTCTTATCAGTCAAGTAAATGTCCAGTACTAATTTGCGGTAGCGTTCCTGTGGGCTGGACATGTTGACTAAAGTAGATCCGAGATGCAATTGACTAATTTAGCAAGAAACTGCAATATAGATACTTTCATTCGCAAATACCAGCCTCCTAACTCTTAGCATTTTCGAATGCTGGATGCGTAGAAATGCTAAATTTTTTCTAGTTCACTCCTTAAAAACCATTATCAACGTATCAAATTATATTACGAAATTACACCACATCGTGCGTTTAGTTAGGCGCCTAAACAATCCAAATCCAATCCAATTCAAAACCATTCGAATTCCACAATTCATTCCATGTTCAGCATTATCTGTACAGAGTTTACAACATCTCATTAATTTATTACACACCACAATTAATTAAGTAAATAAAGCATCGTATGTCACAACATTTCTTTAAAATCCCACTCAATCCAAGTTGAGAATATTTTTTTGAGGTTCTCTCAGTGTCGCCTTATATCTGATTGTTCTTTTTTCATGATTTTCAGTGCGGAGCATCGTAAACTCGACGCCAACGACAACCAAGCAATTCCACGATATTTGACTAAAGCCACTTGCAGCCGCTATTGCGACTGCGATATAAGCCGACAACAACAAAGTAAAAAATAATTCCTAAATTGGTTTTGAACGCGACTCACATCCGTTCGTCTAGCACGTGAACTGGCACTTGAAATTTTGTGTGGCCTGCTTATTTATCGTCTTCCTGTTTCGCGCCGCTGTGGCCATGGCAGCTACCGGAGGAAATCAGGAAGCGCGCCACTCGAATGTTGAGCGAGCAAATGAAATTACACTCCAGCCGCTCAGAAGTGGAGCGAGTGCTGGGCAAGAAGACGGTGGTGCAGTGCGCGCGGCTCTGGGCGAAGTGGAGCATTTGCTGGGCGATGCGCAGCGGCAACCGGCAGCAACGAAGCAAGCAATCAACGAACAGCAACAGTTGCTGCAGGACTATGATGACAACGTCGACGATGGTGACGGTAGCTGTGATGCCGTAAGGACTGTTGATGCTGTGGTCAATGTGGCCAACTACGGTGCGGCCGTAGTTGACGCTGCTGCAACTGGTGAGTGAAGCTATGCGAGGCTAAGGCTGAGCGTTGCCTCGATGAGGTACTGAGAACTGCGGCTCTTAGCTGTGGCTGTGCAGTGCCACTTGTGGCACGATTAAAAGACTTTTGGAGCTTTTCAAAATTTCATTAAATTAATGCAGCTTTGGCGGCAGGTCGCATGATGTATGATGCGATAGAGAAGAAAAATGTTCTTTATGTTTGGCAAGGATTTGAGAATTTAAGAAGGGGTTAGTGTTCTTGTTAGTGTTAAAGCGATATGGTAGAACCTTATCACCAATTCTTGGATATCTTTGTTGCGGATTAAAGGTCTTTCAAAACCATTATTGCGAATCATTCACACCGCATTATTGGTTGCAGGACTCGAACCGAAAGGTCCAAAGTTGTATGACTCTTTTGCATAAGTCGGGCTGGATCGCATCAAAAGTGTGAATGATTTGAATTCTCCAGATGGGCAATTGTAGTTAGGGCGCTCAGTCAACCGATTCCAGCCCAGTTAGCGAACTTACAAGCATGAGGGTCTTGCAGCTTTAGTTCAAGTGTCAGTTGGATCCTCGGAGCAGATGCATACAAAATCCGGCAAGTTTAGGTCCCAGAAAGGTCAACTTCTGGGTTGGTGCTATAGTTACGAGTATAAATAGTTGCGTCTTCGCTTGTCTGAAGTATGTTAGCAGATCTGGGAGCGGTGAGAATTGGCGATAGTGACTGAAGATTCTATATACTAACTGATGATTGTTAATGACAGATGACGTTTTATGTTGGTCGAAAGGCAAAATCAAGTTGAAAACGCAAAGTTGTATGGAAACGTAATGGAACTATCGTTTGTCAGAGAAAAGTGCGATAGACAAACGAAATGGAAAAAGATGTAAAACGAATTTTTTGCATTGCATTTCTGTGCCAATGACTGTCGGCGCTTTTCGAAAGCGTCGTCGCTGTGTCTGAGGCGATTGGTTTCATTTCTTGTCGTGCGGACTTGCAAAAGTGAAATGGGCGGAAAGGCGTATCTGCTGTCGCCGGCAAACAACTTGTTTGTGTGTGTTTTGTTGGTGTTGGTGTGGCAGTGTCGGCTTTTTGTTGTGGTGCAGTGTGCCTTCAACGGGGCGTTGCTGTGCGCTTTGTTTGCTTCTTCTGATGCTTTCGTTATTAATATGTTTATTCCTGCATACGGCTGCATTGTGGGCCAGTGAGTGTGTTGTATGTTTGTGTGTGTGTGTGTGTGCTTTTCTGCGTTGAAGAAACGATCATATCCGCCATGGCGTCATTTAAGCGTGAACTCAAAGTGCAGAAAAATTGCATGCTTACGTTTTATTCTGGCCATTTTCATACTCAAATGGTGGCAGTGCCGCCACGACGCACACATACGACAATCATTTGCATCTACACTATGCATGTATGTGTAGTGTGTGTGTATTTGTTCACCGCACTGCTACATCGTATGCCCTCATATCGTGGCGTGGCAGCGTTGCCAATTTGTTGTGGCGGCACAAGAAACTTTGCCACAATTGCCAGTTGCATGGCAGCGCCAACCGGAAACGGAAGTAAAACCAACATTTTTTCTGTATAAATAATGAGATGATATCAATTGCTCTGCTTGTGGGCCTGTGTGAGCATGTGTATGTGTATGTGTGTGTGACTGGGTGTGTGTTTGTGCGCGCGCTTTATTGTGAGGCAAAAATGACTTCCTGCTCGTTACGTTTGCATCACACACATAAACACATTCACATACATATGCATGTGGATTTGTTTTGCCTCTGCTTTCCTTCTTAGTTGGGTTGTTTTTGTAGCGTGAAATTCGCCGCAAGCAACATTTTCAAAAATGTTTTTTTGGCATTTTAGTAAACTATACAAATGTACTGCAGAATGGTCGTAACTGCGGTTTCACTTGTGTGCTCAAATTTCCGCGCATAATTCGCACAATTTGTACAAAAATATTCATTTGCCATTCAAATTGAGAAAATTTGGAATTTGGAAATTTTGCAAAATGTGCGCATAAATATTTACACAAAAATTTTCGTATGAAAAGTTATGCGAGCAAATAAAGCAGTTTCTGTTCATTCACGCCGCAATTTGAAACATGTGATTTGAACTTTATTTGGTTCAATTGCAACGGAACATTGTAAAATTCGCAAATCCAAATCATACAAATTGCATATGAAGATCGTATGGAGGTATTTCTTTTAGCTGCTGATGGAAGTCTCGTCTTTATTTCAAAATGCTTCACTGCTGTATTGGACGCTAGCCGACTAGAATTGCAGTACAACACCTTTTGAGAAGCTGGGGAGCTGAAAACTGCGAGCAATGTGTAGGACATCGTCTGTTTGTATACGTTCAGCTATAGGAAGAGCTTTCTTTGGACAAAACTTCCTTAGATGCTTGGAGATTACGCCACCTAAAAATCTAGCACTATGTACAGGATGGCGCAAAAGTTGTCACCCAGCTCAAAAGTTGTCACTCAGTGTTCGTTGGCTCCAATTTGTTTATGAATTGACATGACATGAATGAATCAATATCAAAGCAAAATTTATTTTTGCCGTCATTTGCAAATGTTGCAGCATCTGCTGATAAGGTGATGACTTTTGCGCCACCATGTATGAGAATAAAAAACTATATAGTTTTAAATATTGGAAATGCACAATGGGCCAGATGGCTTAAGTGACACCCTTCACATATTTACCAGGCTTTCAAGAGAAATTAAACATCTAAAGCAATTGTGATACTCTCTGAAATCCTCAGAAATCAGAAATCTCTCTGAAATCCTCAGTATTTTTCTAGGAAGAACATGAAATGTAATCATTCAGAAATGTCACAATTTGGTTGCTTACGCTTCATTGTCACAGAAAATAAATTCAAATGAAAAACCCATACTGTGCACACACACTGCACGTTCCCAGATTTTCAACCAAACTACAGTGCAAACTCCTTTGGCTGCACTACTTGCGGGCAGAGCGGAGAGCTGCGCTCGGTTGCACACAGTCTGCACGAGTGTCGCATCGCCTTACTGTGGGCCGCAATGGCGGCGCCAGGTAAAAAAGCTGTCATATAGCATTTCCTCTCCGCATAATCACTGACAAATGGAAAGAAAGTGAAATTCACAAAGCAAACACACACACCGTAGCCACACAGCAATGGTGTGGAAAAGCAGGTTTTGTGCGAAGCATTGCCTCTTGATTTCGAAAACTCCAAGCAAAACTTCTTTTTCATTCTTGGTGTTCTTGCTGCCTTAATGTATGCAGGGTTGCCACACATCCGATGCGGTAAACCTGCATAAAAATCACAACCAATTTGTGACTCAAGATTTGTACTACTTTCCTAATTGATTTACACAAATTCAGTGCAGTATTTTGAATATCCTCCGTATAAAAAATGTGTCCAACTGTTGTGCACGCTACGTTGGCAACACTGCCACAAAAGTAAATCGCAATCTGAAAAGTCGTTGCCGTTAGGGCTGCGAGCTGCAGTGTCCTGCAGCAAAGTGAAGCGAAGCGGAGATTGCGTTGGGCTCGTGGCGGCTCAGAGCTGCTGCGGCGCTGCGATGCGATGCGGTGCGTGGCGCAACGCATTTGGAGCGAACGCTAAAAGCTCTGGCACTCTATCGCCAACGCATCTCACATTTCATTAGCGAAGCAGCGCGGCCTCCCTCTAGCCCTCCTCACATGGCTGGTACGCTTCACCCAACAACTGCAGTCCAATTTTTAATGGCAGCTGATGCAACGGCCAAGTAAATGGTTCGCTCCGTCCGACGGGCAGTCAACTAGCACACTGGCTGATTTTGGTTTATTATGCCAAGCTAATTCACGACTTGTCCATACATCTGTGTGTATGTGTGTATGTTCCTTTTACAAAAAACTGAAGGCAGTCACATAACTCTGGGCAATTTGCTGGGCTAATGAGCTCTGCACTGCACTCTTCACCGAATGCGATTATCCTTTGCGATTCGGCACTGAGGACGACCGCATACAAATATACTCAGGCACTGGCAGGCAAAGTTAATCAAAAGACAAATATTCCACTGCAGATGGAATGCAGAAAACCGGTGTCTTTGAATAAGATGTGTGTTTCAGATTTTTTTAGACCCTCATTTCGTTCTTTAGCAAACATATTTTTTTGTTTTAACCTGTCAACGAAATGCAATTCCTACAGATCCAAATATAAAAAAGTTTTAATATGAAATATTGAGTGAAAAGTCATAAAGTGTAAATCTGTTGCTCTGGGAAGAGAATATCTGTGGAAGGTTAGGTTAGGTTAGGTTGCGGTGGCTGCCTCTATAAGAGACACACTCGGAGGCCTGAAAGGCCCATTGTGATACCACATATTTCACCCGTTTTTGAACTGTGTATGCAACACTGTTTTGCCAACATATGTTACAGCACACATTTCAAGCGGATGGGGAAAGGGGGGGGAGGGGACCTACAGTTTAACGCCGAATCCGAACGGCGATTGGCAGTTTTTCGTTCACAATTGGAGGTTTTGCCATTGCCTGCCAAGAGCGCACTTGTGCGATTCTTGTAATTCTCATTCCCTTCATGTGGATAGCGATAGAAGTAGATGAGTTGTTCACCAGCCCGAGCCAGGAATCGAACCTGGAGCCTTTGGTATGAGAAGCCAGCACGCTACCCGCTTGACTATCGAGGCCGGCATATCTGTGGAAGCATTTATAGAATTTTTCGATTCAAGAGAACCAATATCGCAGTAATTAAAGTGCCTAACTGCTCGAGCAGTTAGACTAAACGAAAATGGTTTCAGGTTGTCAGAAAAGTCTAAAGGTTTTTTGCAAAGTCTTGAGCTTGAGATTCAAGCAATTGAAATCATAAAAAGAGGTAGAATTATTATCAGGTGTACAACTTTGCTTCCGCCGTTTTCCGATAGGTGGCTGTACCAGCTGAGGCTGGTTGAAATACATAGATGGTAATGCCTTTAAAGTGAGTGTGGACAGTGCCTAACGAATTGTAATCGCAGTTTCAGTGACAGTTGTTCTTGTTTTCGTATTATTCACGCTCGAAAATGTCCGTTTATGTGCCCAATTCTCGCCATTTGCGGGAAGTTTTACTTTTCTGTTACAATTCGAAAAAAAATGCAGCTGAAGCGCATCGAATGCTCTCAGAAACTTACGATGATGCTGCTCTGAGTGAAAGAACGTGTCGGGAGTGGTTTCAACGTTTTAAAAATGGTGATTTCGTGGTGAGTGAAAATGGTGAGTCATCCTCCAACACGACAATGCTCGGCCTCACGTCGCAAAAGTGGTCAAAAAGTACCTGGAAACGCTGAAATGGGAAGTCTTGCCCCACCCGCCGTATTCCCCAGATGTCGCCCCTTCTGACTTCCACCTATTCCGTTCGATGGCACACGGCCTGGCAGATCAACATTTTCAATCCTTCGAAGAATTGGAAAAATGGATTGCTTCATGGATAGCGTCAAAAGAGGACTCCTTTTTTCGAGCCGGGATCCGAAAATTGCCGGAAAGATGGGAGAAAGTTGTCGCTAGCGACGGACAATACTTTGAATAATACATATGTAAGCACTTTTTCGCAATAAAGCTTTTAATTTTGGAAAAAAAAACGGCGGAAGCAAAGTTGTACACCTGATACATTCAGTGGCGGTTCCAGGGGGGCTGGGTTTGGGGGTTGAAACCCCCCTGTAATATTTGGATCGATTATAAAACTACATAAAAATTAAGAGGCATTTTATAAATATTAAAGAATAACTTTTCAAAACCCCTCCCACCCGAAATATTTTTCTGAATCCGCGCCTGATTACATTTCATTTAATCTTGAAAACTTAACACAAGTTTAATATTCATTAGTATTGGTCGGAAATTGGAAATTTCGTATATTTATGCAACAGAATTACTGAGAATAAAGAGCCCTCTTACCTACATTTAGAACAAGTGCCATTCAAAGGGTTAATGTGTAATTATTACTTGAGCTGGGTTAATCTAAGCTAATTCAGCTGAGTGGGCCAACAATCATTCACAATTCTTTTAGATCCCTCCACATCCTCAACGGAGGGGACTGCGTTTTTGATAATCTTTAGTATAGAGATCATTCTCTACTCAAATACTTACTTCAGTTTGCCAATGTCAGGAGTTTTTAAGTCAGCTAGTCTCTCTCCATTTCGTAAATTTCTTCGTACATCTCTTTTACTGAGCACCGCCACCAAACAGTAGCTTATGAATACCCCTATGATAGTTGCAGACTCCTTGCGCTGAAGTGGCAGTGTATGAATGATATATGTTCCGGTCTCCGATTCGCATAGGATTTTCTGGACGCTCCAAATGTTCATAACACTCTTTACCTTTGAAATGTTATTTTCCACCTTCGAATTTTTCGTTTCGAAATTTAAATTGTTTCTAAATTCAGCACTTTTACCTCGCTGGAAGCTCAAAGGAATCTGGTATGCATATCTTTTGCACATATGCTATTTGGCATATTTCAGTCATATCTCTTCTGATCTAATTAATTCCGATACGTTGTGATAAGAGTGCAATTTTTGAAGTTTACTGTGAATCGATTTTTGAAAGAAATGCATTTTGGAAAATTTTCAGTTGCGCCTTTTTTGTATTTACTGTGTGATATGTTCATTAAATTCCGTGTCATTTACTCTGCCGTCGTCTTCCTCAAATATCTTATATTGCACACGCACAACAAAAGTGACACAACTCAAAATTTTTGATTTTTCAGGAAACGCAAAAAACTGTTTTTAAGCTAAATAAACATTTTTTTAAATAACATATAGACCGTTCAGTAGAAAATCCTTACAGATTATGCTTTATGATAAGTTGCAAGAATTTGTTTTTTATTTTACACTAGAAAATCCAAAATTTTGAGTTGTGACTGTGTTGATGATATTTTAATTCAATAATTACCGAATTATTTCAAGTTATGCCACTTTTTCTGATGTTAATAATTATAAATGACAGTTAAAAAGTTGAAAGAAAAATCTTGAAAATTTTATTTAATATTAATAATAAAAAATATATACAAAAATTGTCAGAATTTTGCTTAAAATTAACTTTAACAAAAATGTATTTCGTCAAAACTGACACAATTTGAATTAGGACTCTTTTGCATTGAGCTGCAGCGATCAAATAGCATCAAACTTCTGACATCAAAAGAGACCTAACTGTGTTTTTGCAACAGTTAACAACGACAAAATATACTGAGCTTTTGCTGATTGGTAGATTGATGCATTGTGCACAGTATTAACACATAAACCCGAAAATGAAAAATTTTTACTTGTGTCACTTTTGTAGTGCATGTGCGATATGTTCTCTCTTATTTGTTTCAATTTTGTCGCGATTAGCGCTGAAATAGCTTTCAGCTTGCAAAATTTTTAGAGCGTAATTTTCTGAATCTCCTAAATGAGGGTTTTTCACAAAGCCTCGACTTACTTAAAAAAACGTGTGCAGAAAATATTTGTTATGAAATATAATGACATATATTCGTTTTGTGCAAACTCCAGCTTGCAAAAAATTAAACAGAGAAATCTTCACAATTCAAAGTAAGCTTTCAGGCGCATGAAAACCGCCCGAACAAATACAACAACAACAATTACACAATAGTCGCATAAACTTTTGTTAAATGTAAAAAAAGTAGAGACAGAAAACCAAAAAATAATAATGCATAAAACGCAAGGAATACGAAGAAAGAGCGAAAAGTTGCACAAAGAAAGAGCATTTTCATGCCGTTCACAAAAACGCAACAGTCGAAGTGAAACCTGTAACAACAACAACAAGTAAACACTAAAAATAAAAAAAATAAAAAAAAGACAAACTGAAAAAAAGGTATTAGAAAATCGAAATTTTTATATAGGTCTGCACCGGCTTGTTTACACACTGCAGCGGATGCTTGGCTGCATTTGACATCCATTCTATTAAATTGTAAGAAAACAGTAATTAAATTGTAATTTTAGATTAAAAGACAAACATTACTGGTTCGAGTTCGAGCCTGAATATAGCCAACATCACATATATGTATGTGGAAAGAAAATATTTGTCTCATACGCTGAAATAAAAAATACGAAAGAAAAAGCTCCCAACTTGCCATTCGGTATCGGTATAAAACTAAAAGTCCTGTCTAGCTAGAAACTAATCTCGAAATCCGTTACTAGTGCCAGTTACCTATATACTTTACATACACACACACACTAGCGGCATTCACGATATTCAGTCGAACAGAATAGCCCGAGCAGCTCTGTGCATGATTCCGATTCAAAGAGTTTAGAAAAACACAAGAAGCCTTTTACAATGAATGCATTTTATTGCTGTTTACGACGAATTTGCAGTTACTACAGATCGTCAATACCGCCAATGTAGATCGAAAATACAATGAGATACTTGGAATCCAGGGCCGTGGAGAGAAAATCTGGTTCCTTGTTCTAAGGCCTCCTCCTGTAAAGTATTAACAAAAATTACATACAGCTACAAAATTCAGATCTCCGAATGTAAGAGCCGAGTTACATCATCTCCAAATTTCCCTTCTCGTCCGGCCTGTTGGAATCATAAAAAGGATATTTGGAGTGGTATTTCCAATAAATGAGTATGTGAATTTGAGAATAAGTAAACTTGAAAGATACATTTTGTGAGACGTGGAGATCACAACAACTTCAAATGCGTTTCATGCACATTTCGAAAGTGATTATACATGATGTCACATAGATTTGAAAGCAATGTATATACGCCCTGGCAATCCTGTGCAGGGCACCGAACGCAAATCGTGAAAAGTTAAACTGCTTCATGACGGTTGCAGGCAACGACGATGAGCTGCCGCTGCTGTTCGCTGAAGGCAAATGCTGGGCTATTCGCTTGCCCGCCGTTGTTGCCGCTGCGTTGTTGCGACCGTTGTTGCCGTTTTGTGGCTGCTTATGTAAATAGCATTACAAATCATAGAAATCAAATATAAACATGCCACAACATCTGAATGAAAATGCTGCACGCTGAGTGGGGGAGTGGGGAGCAAAAAGTTCAGGGGGAGGCAGAAGAAAGAAACGAGCAAAGCGAAATGCGGCAAGGAAGCATTGAGCGCTTGTGGCATTTTATTTGTGAACTCATCAGCGAATGGCGCACTCTGTACGGATTTTGAAAAACTGGAGCGTTAACTGTCGCAGCGGAGCAGTGTCGAAGGGCAGCAGGGCAAGTGGGTCCCGCCGCCCGCACCGCTGCCCGACGACAGTCCATCGCATCGCAAGCCAACAAGTGTTCCATGTGATATGTTTTTTTTTTTTTATCCATGTGATATGTGTCCGTGTATATGTGTGTGTTGACTAGTGTGGCGGCGCACGGACGCAGGTGAAAGCCGTGCGACAGAGTTTATTTTATTCTAAAGAACTTCTGTCCTCCTTTTTGGTTTGACATTTTTTGCTTTCTGCGTTACTGCAATGACGAATGCGATTTCACCAGCAGCAGAAAATAAGCAAAATAAAAGGCAGCATAAAATGGGTGATTGAGACGTTGGATGGGGGTCCGACTAGCGAAAATCACTGGTAGCTGCCGTGCAAAGCAATCAGTGCAATCCACACCGCGGCGCAGACACAGACATCCTCAAACGGGTGAAGTGAAATATGCGCATACGACACCGAGGTGACCATTTAAACAAGAAAACATTTTCATTGTTTCGAAACACAGAAACTTGTAGTTTTCAAGTTGAATTTTGAGATTACAACTATTCAGTTGAAGGGACTCAATTAATTCGGAACTGTGAAGTTGGCTGCAGACAAGAACTGTCTGCACAGTCAGCCTTAGATATGTCAAACATGGCCACCCTGTCAACTGCGCAGCGCTCAAACACTCGTCGCTCGTACGCTCGATTCACTTATTCACTCAGAGCTGCACGCTTAAATGAATACAAGTAAACCAAACTTTACGCAGTTGAGTTAAGTTGTTGTTGTGGTTGTTGTAGCGTGCACACGAAGTGAATAGAATTGCACGGCGAGACGTTGTTGTGCGCGCATTTGCACCTGTGCAAACCACATGTGTGCTTAGACAAATATAAAATACATATTTCGCTGAAGTTGGGCATAGGCAGACATTGGGCTGGAGCACTGGTGGGTTCTGATTGGTGTACATACATAAATGACTTGCACGACAGCCCAAATGAGAGACCGAAACCAAGCCTATTTGGGTTTTGTGCGGATGTACGACGCCTACAGTTGACTGCTGAGTTTAGAGTTGTACAGGAAATTTTGCTCTGAAAGGTTGGTTATGTCCTGCTGAGAGAACATTCACTGAAAGAAAAATTTGTTAATGGTTTCTATATTTTGGTAGTGCGGGCTACTCACGGTCCAAGTCACTAGTCATGGCAGCTCGCTAAATAGTCGGCTATATTTTATCGATGGCAAGCAGAAACTTCTAAAGAGCCTCGAACATAATTTCTGTACGATAAAAAAATTAACAATTTAAATATTAGTTAACAAATAATTCGAAACACACTTACACAGGAAAGCAATTTGTAGTGCAACTTTTCGTAAGAATTTACCACATATGTAGACGTCAAGGAAAATAACTTGAAAACATACAGAGGGAGAGCAAGGAACATTTGCGAGTGTGTTTTAGAAGTGCAAGTAAAAAAGTCATTCACACAATCATAATTTTTGTAAAGGTGAAATTAAGTAGAAATGCTCGCGCACACGAGAAGCACACATACATACACACAACCAACTGCATACAAATAGTAGATTGGTCGCTGCGTTTGTAGATGGGTGGCGCGTCTTGGCTCCAGCTGCGTCAGCGTGAAGGTGCTCGTGGCGTATGAGTGACATTTGTTCGCCCGGTGCTGCCAGCCGAGTTTTTGGCTTTGCTGCTGCATTAGGCCGCTGATTGCGCTCTCAAGTGCACCTTTACACAGGTTGAGTGGCCCGGCGTGGGGTGAGGTGAGAACGACCAAATCGTGCGGTGGCATTTATATTGTAAGCGTGCCATGCAAATACATAATTGGCGCTGCTTATTACGCTCAAGTTGCGCCGGAAAATATGCTAAAAGTATGTGAGTTTGTGTGCGATTTAATGCCTCAATAAATGCATTTTACGGAAGTGAAGATTTTTCATAAAAGGCATTTAATTAGCGGTGGCAAATTTTCTTTTGTTTTCGACATAATGTGACGTGTGCTTGACTTAAGACTTGACTTGAGCTTGCTTGACAGACAGCGGCACAAACTCGTCGGCAGTGGTGTTTTTAGTGTGTTTATGGATGAATACAATTTTTCCTGCACCAACACGATTGCTGACAAGTCTGGTGCAAAGCACACGATGCGGTTTGTAGCACTCGAGCGTATTCCGAACGACAAAGTCTGTCTTGAGTCTTGAGCGAACAAATACATATAAAGCGTGATCCATTTCGAGGTTCCCTACTTTTTTAAAGAAAAAAACACAGAAAATTAAAATTTAACGGGGAATGTTTATTATCATTCGAAAGAACATTCTTTGGCATTTATTTTTTGAAGATTATCTCTTTCAAATGTTGGCCGCGGCTACGTCTCAGATGGTCCATCCGTTGAGTCCAATTTTCGATGACTCGTTCGAGCATTTCGACTGGTAACTGGCGAATGACACGCGTGATGTTTTGCTCCAAGGCCTGAATCGAAGCGGGTTTATCCGTATAGACTTTAGACTTTACTTATCCCCACAGAAAAAAGTCTAACGGTGTGATATCACACGATCTTGGTGGCCAATCGACCGCCCCATTACGTGAAATTAGCTGTTCTCATCGGCATCATTTTTGAAGAAATATGGACCGATGAACGATTTGTAAACGTTGTTCAGGCGTAAGTCTTTCCATGATGAAATGCCAAACAATACTGAACAAAAATAATATGACAGCTTGACACGACTCACGCGTGATCTGTCAAAAAAAGGTTATTGAAAAAAGTACCTCTAGTTGGATCACCCTTTATATAGTATACAAGTGACATAATTTGTTTGTCTTCTTTTTCTCCTTCAACACCACCGAATAAAGAAAATTCAGACACTTTAATTAAGTACCCAAGCATTACATTGAACTGCAACTTTGACTGCGTCCAGAAACAAGAGGCCTTTCAGATAACTTACTACTTAGTCAGTTACTCAACTAGTTGCTCAACTAAGTAAGTACTAACCTAATTAGTCACAACAACTCGTTGCCCGAATTCGGCCTGATTCCACACTTGGTTCCAGACGTTTTACTTCTACTGCGCTTTTTTTACCTGATCCCACCAAATAGTTACGAGTCTCTGTTCGAGTTTTGCTCTTAAAAATCTTAAAACACTTTAATGATTTCTCTGCTTACATTTTTTCTCAGATTGAGAAACACTACTAGCACTGGCACAGCTGCATTTATAGATATATTTTTTTATATTTATTGCTAATAAATTACAAGCACCGGCACAAAATCTTCGCTAGCGGAAACGTTCAAAACTTTGTACCTTTGCAAAATTCAAATAGTCGACCATAGATTCTTGGCCGTTGCGTTGTTAAATTTTCAATTCATTAAATTAACACCTGCCTGGGCATAGTGCACGCAACACACTCACACACACACACTCACTCACGCCATACATTCTGTAAATTCTTTGGACAGTTAACATGAGCAAAAACTGTATGCAGAATAGGGGCAAAAGTTGCGTTAAATTATTGTGCAAACTTTTGGGTAGCAATTGAAAAACTCTGGTAATTTATTGTTCTTGCAGACACTTGGCACAAGTCAGCGCAAGAAGCAGAAAGAAAAAGCAAACGATGAAAATTTCGTAGTTGTAGTTCGAATTCAGAGTTCAAAGTGAAGAAATTGCGAACAGCGAATATGACAAGATGAAATACCGAACCGTCGCAGTCGTGCTGAATGAACCGCCCACGCAAGGAAATAATTCAAAGTGCACAGTGCAGCGGCGCTGTGAGGCGTTGGTCGGGTGGTTGAGGACGACTACCGCCTTATCAGGCTGAAGTGCAATTTTCGAGACTCTTGACTGCAACAGTTGCGGAACATTAGTAGAAAAATGAAAGACGCCGACGATAAAATGTGCCGAAACTTTCTTATTTTTTGTCACTGTCTCATGGTTCGCTTGGCAGCGTCGCTTCTTTCGCTTTGCATCTGCTGCGTCCTTTTGGAATGCGATAGTTTGTTGCGAGTTGCTGCGTTTGCTAAATGCTAATGACTGCATCAAAATCGGGTGCTTCATTTTGTACTGCACTCTGGATGATGCAATCTTGTTCAATTTTCATATTTCTGGTAATTTATGCCTTTTGATAACAAGAAAACTATGTGCAGAACTGTTTCGTTTTTTCCATGTGAAACTTTACTTGCAAAACCCTTTGAAATGGTTCGCTTGGGTTGCTGAAGAAATTCTGCGTACTACGCACCCTGACCTGACCTGACCTGACTATAATGAATGTTTATCACCTGACATTAACATTACATAATTTCTTTAGAATATAGAGTTATTAATACTACGCAGACATCAGATTGACTAATAGGAATTGCTGATTCAAAAACTAATAATTAAATTTGTCTCATTACTAAAACGCTTAGGAATCTGCATAATTTGAATTTAATTAAAGTTTCATTCCGAACTATTTGACATTTCTTATTTGTTAAGCATTGGTATTTTTATTTTGAAAAATGTTCCACAATTATTTGAAAGATATACAATGGGGTGCTCACAGTTAGATCGTTATTTTTTAAGGAAAGTTGCCCGAAATAAATTTTCCCCCAAACTGTGAATACCACAAATGTTTTTTATTTTCTTTTTTACATATCGCACACGCACTACAAAAATGACACAACTTAAAATTTTTCATTTTCGGGTTTATGTGTTAATAATGTGCACAATGCATAAATCTACCAATCAGCAAAAGCTCAGTATATTTTGTTGTTGTTAACTGTTGCAAAAATACAGTTAGGTCTCTCTTCATGTCAGAAGTTTGATGCTATTTGATTGCTGCAGCTCAATGCAAAAGAGTCCTAATTCACATTGTGTCACTTTTGACGAAATAAATTTTTGTTAAAGTTAATTTTAAGCAAAATTCTGAAAGTTTTTGTATATTTTTTTAATTATTAAAATTAATTATGAATTTTCAAAATTTTTCTTTCAACTTTTTAACAGTCATTTATAATTATTAAATTCAGAAAAAGTGGCATAACTTGAAATAATTTCGTAATTATTGAATTAAAATATCATCAAAACAGTCACAACTCAAAATTTTGGATTTTCTAGTGTAAAATAAAAAAAATTCTTGCAACTTATCATAAAGCAGAATCTGTAAGGATTTTGTACTGAATTTAGCTCAAAAACAGTTTTTTGCGTTTCCTGAAAAACCAAAAATTTTGAGTTGTATCACTTTTGTTGTGCGTGTGCGATATGTTTACTAAAATCTATTTCTTGCACGCAGTTTTTTTAGTTTCAACATAGCTTTTAAAATTGTTACTTGTTTTTTGAACTTTTTAAAACACAAAAGTGGTAGCAACAAATTCAAAGTTCATACCTGATCTTCACTGAATCTAATGCTCGGAAGCATTCATTGTTCTATTTTGATTCTGTGCAGCAATAATTTCGCCATCATTAGCACACAAAGTTTTCACCAAATTGTAAACAACAATATTTGATTAAATTTTCGCTATACACGAAATTTACGTAACATTTTTTCTTGCATTTTTTGGTTCTAAAAAAAGGAAGAGCAAACATTTTTGTCCAACAAGTGTGCGTGTAAATCTTACGGCAACATTAATAAGAGTCAGCAGCACAAAAGCAAAACAATGTCAATATTTGTATTTATTGGCACAACATTTTAATTAGCTGCTGTGAGCGAGGATGAGACTAAGCCGCGCGCGTCGTCGCCACTATCGCGAAATGCCCAAAGTAATGGCGCGAATGGCGCCCGGAAATGACTGCGAGTCTGTTGGCGGCAAGTGTTCCACACACTTGCGAGCAGCGGCAGAAATTAATTTCACTTTGCACAATATTTGACGAATAGACAAACAACAGAACGCACTACGCACTGCACGTGAAACGGCGACTGCTGCGGAGCGGTGTGTGGGGGGCAGCGTGTATGGAATGGGGAGGGGAGTGCGCTCGCGTGAGCGTAATGTCGTTAGCGAAACTTTACTACTGTGTGTTTACAATTGTTTTTAATTAAATTTTGCTTGCTTGCGTATGTCGTTGCCGCCGCCGCCGCCGCCGCCATTAATGCAAATATGCTAATTAAGGCTGAATTAATAAATAGGCAACGCGCCAAACAAGACGCACCAATTGCAGCGCTTTTCCTTTTTCACACTGCAAGACACAGCAGCGGCGACAAACAGGAGCGTTGCATGCTTTCACGCAGTCGCACGTGGGGAAAATGCTCGCTCATAAAAACATACACATGTTTGTATGTATGTGGGCAATTATTGTGCGCACTCGAGGGAGCAGTCTCCCCCGACCTCTAAACGCTCCATGCGTGTCAAGCATTTCATACGAATGTGCATGTGTGTGCGTATGTACTGGGCTATGTGAAACAGCTGCAACATACATACATAGTTACATATATTGAATTATGTCGACTAGTTCATGACGTCACACGGCGCTCGCAGTTCTCTTCGCTTCAATCAACAATTTTTTCAATTTGTTAAAATTTTTTGGTGACAAGAAATTGATGTGTGTGCCGCACAAATTATCACTTCAGTGCCGATCAAGTTGCAAAATGCTAATCCAACAGGTATCGAGAAACTGTGAAAAAATTATTCCATGAATAAAACAGACAGACATGAATCACCATTGTTATTGTAAAACGCTAATTGCTGTTAGCGAAAAAATCGCTGTGTAACTTTTAACAATACTGGGAGATGCTCTTTAAAACAATGCGATGCTCACTCCGATGTCACTCAGCTCCAGTTTTCATTATGTTTATGTTTGTTTAGCTCTCAAAACGGTGGAAAATGGCTCACGCCTACACGCTCTGCACAATACGATCGAGTTGCTCGGGCAGCTCAGCTCGTTCGCGCGGTCTCCTTATCGCGCTCACCCCTGTCGGCCTATTTTTATAGTCGCCAATTTGTGTTGTATCTTCTGCTTATCTGTGCGATGTTCTCTGTTGGTATCAGCTGTGGAGATTCAAAATGAGATCACTTGGCGAAATCAGTTGCATTTGCTCGTTTAGACGATTCGGTTGAGTAGCCGTAGCCGTGAAGTCGAGTGATTTCGTTGCGCTGTTAGTGGGAATGTTGCTGCTTTCGCGGTTGCTAAACAATTTTGTGAACGCTTTTGTTTTTTGCAAGTGGAAGGAATTACAACAATTCGACATTATATTTTGGCCATGTAAATAATTTTGATTGCGTGCTTTCAAAGTGCTTTGAACGGACGAGTTTTGGCTCTTCAGAAATTCAACTCTAATTCTATCGCGGTAAGTGAACTGATAGATGCCGTCAATGATTTCATAACACCTTATAAACTAAATTATACTTAATTTGCAACAGTTGGGCAGATGAGCAGAAGTTCTACGTTTTGTTGGCTTAGCTACAATTACTTAGCTTGTGGAAATTTTTTTATGCAAATATCCACAACACGACATGTCCAGTCGTTGCCGTTTCACACAATTTTTGCGCTTCAGTTGTGACATTATTGCTTCAACAATTTACTCATTTACTCAATGACTTTTCCCTTTTCCCTACTGTCCAATCGATTTACTCCTTCTGAGGTCCTCGTTCTATATCGATCTTACAAAGTTCAACAAAGGTACCTAAAACCGAAGTAGTTTGCGTCTTCTGGCCGGAAAATTTTATAATTTTGTAGTTTACCACCCTGACCTAATCTCCATCTGGCCGTTGGGTTTGGCCACTTTGAGCGACTGTTTTGTTGAAACGTGAATTTTCCAATTCTATTATTTTGAGTTCTCCAAGTATTTGCAATACAATATGGAAGAATTATCGGAATTATTGTATTTTAACCCTTTCACAATGTCCAATTGGACTACACCCCATACAATTCATACAGAACGGGTTTATTTTTATGTCGGAAAGGTTTAACTTTGTTAGGTTAGGTTAATATTATCTTTGGTAAGACTACGTTAGCAGACAGCTTCTCGATCAATCATCAAGCACAATTAAAAGCTTAAAAAACTAATTGTGATGCCCACAAGACTTCTTAGCAAGTTTCGTTCTCTCTGTGATGAGTTTTAAGGGGGTCTTCTACCTTGTGGCCTCGTTTTTGATACTGTTTTTTGACAATAGATTGTAGGGGAACCAATAATGCAATCAAGGTTCGGTTTTTTGCATTGAATTCGTTTATTTCTATACTTCCAACATTAATTTTTCTGAAATTTTACTGTCTCTAGTTTGACCGTGATTTGACCTTGAAATGTCCCTTACGAAAAATTTATACTAAAACGGTTGTCACGATTCAGCCCATGAAAGTCGTCTGAAACAAAAAAACCAAAATGATTTAGTTTCTTTATGACTTTGGCTATCGTTTGACACGAGGTTTTTGAAAAATTCCAAAATTTCACGAAACAGGCAACAAACAAACAAAAATGTCTACGTTTTCAAGGTCAAGAATAGCTGTAAAAATCGTTAAAATGAAAAAAATCTAAAAAGCTCGTGTCAAACGATAGCCACATGTTTTCCGCAAATTTTGATATATCACTTTAGTTAATTGATCAATTAGTTCTCGAGATATCTTGCCAACCAGTTGCAAAAACACAACTTTTGGGAAATTGCATTTAAAGTGGCGATGAGCGCTGCGATAACAGCATGCGGAGCTATATTCGATGACTCTAAAAACCCCGAAATAATAAGATTTCGGTTATACCCTTTGAATATTATATTTCTAGTACCTTCTAGGCCACAAAACTGCAAAAAAAATAAAATCGATTTTTTTGAACCAACAAGGTAGAAGACCCCCTTAAAGCTGAGGAAAAATCTAATAAATCCCCTCAATAAGCATTCTACCACCAAGAAAGCTAAAAGTGCTGTGAATTCTCACAGAAGTCGTAAATTAGTCCATTAGTCTTTGTGTACGCTTCCCCAAGTTTTCAACTAATATTGCCATCGTGTTTTACAGGGAAATTGTTTGTCTGATTTACCATACAGAAGTATGAGAAAAATACAAATTTATTACATTTATTTATTATTTAATTTTAGTTATTTCGGTTAGGGATGTTAGGGGTTAAACTATGTAGTCATACACAAAATAGAGCAATAAATCTAAAATAAAACAGTTGGTTGAAATAAAATACAAATTTAGGTAGTTAACTTTTACTTCTGTAAATGCTAAAATTGTTGAAACAATTTTTCCTACGGCGGAGCATAAATATTAAATAGTTGCATTTTATTTAGGCCACAAAACTCCTTTGAGCTCCTCGATTGCGATAAAACGTATTAAGGGCAGTGGAAAGTGCCGCTTTGTTGACTCTGCTAAACATCGTCGAGATTCTAGCTTTCTGCAATTATTTTAGTCGACTTACCCAAGTAGTTGTCTGGTGCCAACACTCCATGTCAATCCGTTCAAACACTGCAATTTATGTTGTTCCAAAGCCCGATATGGAATTGTATCCTTGTCAGTTCAAGTCAAATGTGATGGATGAATTAATATCCTTCAAAATTCTGACTCCCATCCATTTTCCCTGAGTCCAAACATGCTTTTAGCCTGATTGCTTGTGGAATTACCGCGACAGCGGAAGCTTCGCCGCTCTCCCTAATAATCAGACTTGAATTTTGAACTTTAGTAAATTAATCTTAAAAACTAGATCAAAAGAGCGATTTTATAATTAAATTTAAATGTAATAACCGTCAACAAACGAGGCTGCGAGTTAAGTAAAGTATTGAATTGAAGTTGAAATAGTTTGATCATCACTTCCCTCCAGTAATCATATTTTTTTGTTTACTTTTTTACCAATTTTGCAAATTAATTGAAATTTGTTTACAGAAGTTATAAATTCGTTTCTATATCATGCCGACCAAGACGCCACACTTGGCCGACACACACTTATCTGTGAAGCCAAATCTGGTGATCATCGTCAACGAAGAAAATGTTTAAATGTCAACGAGCACGAGATGAAAACGCTAATTAAATTAAATTATTTGTAATTCACACGTTGTCAATGTTGTTTGCTGCAAAATATTTGCGCGCAATTAGCACGTCCAGCTCACACAGACACTCATACACACACACACACACTCACACACACACTCAAGCAAGCATATTGTGGGGCAACGTACATAAAAGTTACCCAAGGGTGACGACAAGTCACGTGTTTGGCAATTTCGACATGACAGAAATATAAAATTTCCTGCCGCCCCATCAAATATGTGAATATAAAATAATAAAATCTGTAGCCTAAATGGCATTAAGAAACAGTTAATTGGAATTCAGGGAAATTTTGCTTCCCAATCAGTGCGGCGATTGAGCGGAAAAATTATGCGCTGGTGCCACTTGCGCCAAAACAACCTAAAGTGAAGCCCACCAAAAGCAAAAAATCCAATTTGAGTCATTAAAACGTGTACTCACACCTGCCTTCGACGCACAGTGGGCCGAGTGCATGCCGACTGCAGCCAAGACTAGAAGAAGAAGAACTCCCAGATCAATGAAGCCTTTTGGCTTTAGTTTTGCTCCAAACGGTGGCTAAACGGTTAATCTGAAAGAAATCATTTTTTGTTTGAATTTAATACCGAAATCAAGAAAATCACATTTAAATTGTTTCACTCCTGAAACTACTTCAAAGCCATAAGTCTCAAAACTTTTAAGAATTAATACTTATTTTTAGTGTCCGAACCGAATATTCGGTTTCGGTTTCGGCCCAAACAAGTGGTTTCGGTTTCGGTTTCAGTTTCGGCCAAAAAATGGCCGAACGGCCGAAACCGAAACTTTCTAGAATATTTTTTTACATTTTATTGATATTTATAATATGAGCGAGTAATGTACGAAAGGGTGATTTTTTCATGTTTATGTTTTTAAAAAAATGAATGAATGGTTTTTATTAATAAGTATTTATTTATGTAATGTTAGTTTGTTTGTTCTTTATTTACTTAATGTTAAATACATTTGTTGAAAAAAAATTCTTGATATGATAATTTTTATTTCAACTAGAATATTTCTGTTTCTGTTTCGGTTTCAGCCGAATATGAAAAAAAACCGAAATGCGGTTTCAATTTCGGCCCAAAAAAGATGTTTCGGTCGGACACTACTTACTTTGTTTACTACTATTTTGTTTAAAAACTTAAGCTTTGATATTTTTTTTTAATTTAATTATGCATTCCTTCATATTCCTCTGTTTTGTAATACACTTAAAAAAAGTAAGTAAACATAATTGGAAATTCACTTCCTGTACTTTGGCCACATTCGCCCAGTGTGCGACGTAGCTCGCAGGTATTGCACAATAAAGCCAATTACGGTGGTCGTCGTTTCCGATGTAGTTATTATTGTTGTTGTTGGTGTAGTGACAGGTGCAAAAAGTGGCAAGTTCGTTGTCAGCGCTTATCAGTGGCTGTCAATCTGCTGCGCCCTGGAACTGTCAACGCATCTGAAAAGTTTCAAGTTGACGCAAGCCAATAGGGCACAGGACGAAGCGGGGCGCGTAAGCGACGTGAGCACAAAAGGATATTAAGAAGCGTGAAAACGGCAATGCGCGTGAAGGCGCGCGGAAAGCGGCGGCAAAATGTGCAGCTTGTTGGCAGCACTTATAAGCCATTTTAATAGTGGCCAACAGCTACAGCAACAATAATGCTTTGCAAGTCGCAGCGCCTTCCGGGCAGAGGTTCCTTCCTGTTGATTCGTCACTCCTTCAGCTTCTGCTGCCGCTGACGAAAATCCTGCCAAGAAAATGTGCAACTTCTTATGGCATTGCACCTCGCTCCGTGCGACGCGTTCGTCATTGTGGAAATGGGAAATGAAAGCAAATGAAAATTTATTTTTATTTTTACTTACAGCGAACGTGCGACAGACAAGTGGAAAAATCACAAAACACAACAACGCTGCGACAATGCAGACACACTCCCAATTAGATATGCGAAAAATGCCGGATGAAGCGCCGGAATACGGTGCAGGCAACCAAAGCGGTACCAACAACAACGCCACGACAATAATACTAGCGCCGTCATCATTAAACGCAACAACAGCAACGCCAACGAAATTGCCCACAGCAGCCGCTGCGCCAGGTGGCGGCGACGGCCCGGACAATGGTCCACAACAGCAAAACCACCTGCCCTTCCATTCGCCCAAACACTACAAAGGACCGAAGCCGTGAGTATGGGGCACACACACATTCACATGCGGCACGCAGGCCGACTCGCTTTGTAGCGGCAGCGCTTTTCGTGTTCGCTGCACTTTCTGAACGTTCACGTGAAAGCCCCGCATTTGCCACTACTCGCAGGACATTCCGGCTTTCAACTGCACTTACTTCAGTGCCTTCGAATGCTCGTCCAATGCTCTTAGGTGCACGTTTCTGTGTCCGCACATGGCATCGTATTCGTGTGTAATTAGGGTAGCTCGCTGAATCGGGTCTGAGTTTCTGATACAAAAGGATATTGAGTTCTTATTTAGCTGAGAGCATTACTAGATGCTGGCGAGCTGGAACTACTGTGGCTGGGCTCATTTAATTTGTTCCTTGAAAGAAAGTTTTTTGTTCCTGAATTTGGCAAGTTTCCTTATACTTAAATAACAGGAAATGACGTTCCAACAATTACTTCAGCTCCTCAAAAAACCATTTCAAGATTCATACCCAACTGGTCAGGCATCATGAAGTACAGCACCCTGTATACTAAATCGTCCTTTCAAATACTTATTCCTATGGCTGTAAGCTTCCGTGCACTATGGAATGTGAAACTGACACAATTCCGATTGAATGAGTAAACATCTTATACATGCACAAAAGTTTAGTTAAATATCGTTTACGTTTGAAATGCTTGTTGTGTTATTAATTTGGAATTAAAATTTGATAACTTTGATTTCGGGTTTTTATGTTTTTGATGATTTTGTGCGAGTGATTTCATTGTACACACTGGGTATTCGATCTCTTTGTATTTGACGTTTTTGCATTTGGGGATTTTGATATGGGAAATTAGATTTAGTAATATTGATTTGAGAGATTAGTTTCTGGGGATTTTGTGACTAGGAACTTTTGTATTTGAAGTTCTTGTGCATGGATATCTTGATGTGGGAATTTTGATTTAGAAATAATCTTCTTCTTGAAGATTTCGTTTCAAATTTGAGTAAATTTCCACATACTTGTACCATCAACAATTTGCATTTTGTGTGCAAACGCTACCCAAAATATGTCGAAATATGATATTCGATCAGATTACTTAAAGCATAGAGCATTGTTAGTAAATAAGTTATGAATGAATACGCGGTTTGTATTTGCCGATTGCCACCACACGCTATACCTGTCATAATCGAATATTTTTTTAATAGGGGTACCGGTTAATTCGTGCGGTTTTTTTGGGAAAATTGAAGCTTTATTGTGAAAAAATGGTTACAAATTTAATATTCAAAGTATTGTCCATCACCAGCTATAACTTTTTCCCATTTTTCTGGCAATTCACGAATACCCTTTCTGAAAAATTCGGCCGGCTTTACGAATCGATCCAATTTTTTACTTCTTCATAATTCGAGAAGTGCTGGTCAGCCAGGCCATGTTGCATTGATCGGAAGAGTTAGTAATCGGCCTTCTGAACGGCCGTCGATGATGACGCATGGCCGGGGTATCCATACGTTGCTCGACGTTTTGGATTATCGTAATGGACCCACTTTTCATCGCCAGTGACAATTCGATGCAAAACACTTTTTCTTTTGTGCCGTTGAAGCAGTTGTTCACACGTGACAAATTGGCGTTCGACGTCTCTTGGCTTCAATTCATACGGCACCCAATGGCCTACCTTCCGGATCATTCCCATTGCTTTCAGACGATCGGAAATGGTTTGTTGAGCGACGCCAAGTGATTTTGCAAGTTCTTCTTGCGTTTGGGATGGATCTTGGTCGAGCAATGTCTCCAATTCGTGATCTTCTAACTTGTTTGGCTGTCCGGGCCGTTCATCGTCCTCCAAGTCAAAATTGCCACTTTAAACCGTGCAAACAACTTCTGGCACGTACGCTCAGCTAGAGCATGCACACCATACACTTCCACCAAAATACGATGACTTTCGGCAGCCTTTTTCTTCATATTGAAGTAATGAAGAAGTACTCCCCGCAAAAACATTTTATTCGGCACAAAATTCGACATTTTCAGAGTAAAAAAAAATATTGTTGTTTACGCTTCAGCTAAATGACACATACTGATTCTGAAACTATATGACAATAGCTTTCCAACAAATATTTGGAAAGGTGAATCACTTTTCACAAAATTAAGTTACGCCATCTGTTAGAAAACCGCATAAAGTGCGTCCTTCCAGAGATAACTTTATAGCACATCATTTCTTCATCTAAAAATTTCAATTACAAAACTTGGCCAAAATGTTTTCCAACGTTAAATTATCTGAACTTTGCTAATCAGCTAATCAGAAATTTTATTAAAATTGCTATCGAAAAGAAATATCGTAATGAAAGTAATGAAGTGCCCAAAGTATTGTTTTCAGTACAGTAACCTTTTCAATTTGCACTTTCACTTTGCGTTTGTAGGTTTAGAAATTTTGTCGTTGAAAAATATGTTGGCCGATTTTTTTATGTTTGCTTTCATAACGTGGGGAGTTGTTGAATAAAGCCTTGAAAAAACATTCGTTCTAATACCGTTTATTAGTTTAAGAAAAGCTTTCTTCGTCCATATTTAGCAAAACTGCACAGAGGCTGTAGGCGTTATTCATTGTCTGAAATGTAACAATTGAAGTCAGAGGCTGCTTAAATCATCGTTTTCGTTGTCGACCAACCTTAGTGAAGATGGGCAGTCCCACCTCAAAGAAATTGCCAGCCTTAATTTTCACCGGATACTTCAGAAACTCCATGTAGATGTAGACGAGCTTCTGCGTCGGCACGGAGCGTCGCTCCCAGTTGCAGCTGTAGGCATGGGTCAGCAGGCGTTCTGCGTTCACGGTCATTTGGTTGGCGTAGTAGCAGGGCAGGAATATTTGAAAAGTCATAATGTTGAGAAACTCCACCATGGCAAAGAACTGGCCGGGGTTTTCGCTAATGCGCATCTGCAGCGAGACAAAAGATGTGCTTCACGCAGCAGTGATTAGTTGTTCTAACGACTCACGCCCTGAATGTAGTAAATGCTGAAGCACAGCACAAACGCGCTGACTGTGATCTGAGTTAGTAGCGGCACCGAGATGAGCCTCTCGCATACCCGCGTTAATCTGCAATGTTGGCTGCATTAACTCCACTTTCTTCAGTCAAACTGTGCAGCCTCACCTTCTGACATTCTCATGCAACACCAAAACTTCGCCCAGTTGCTTCACTGCATCTCGCTCCGTCAGTTGGCCCAACGTCTCCAGGCGCAAGCCAATCAGCTTGAAGAGCAGCGACACGTGGAACAGGTAGTAGCAGACCATCATGTCCATGGAGGAATTGGAGATGCAGGTCACCGACATGCTGATCAGCTCGTACGCGTAGGCGTACCAGTAGTAGTGCGGGTTGTGCCAGTCGAACGGCACGTAGTAGGGGAAGGGCATCTCGTAGGTGGGCACGAAGAGCGCGCTCAAACAGGCCACGCCCACCACCACGCCGCTGCCCACCATATACAGCATCTTGACGCGCGCGAAGGAGCGCTGGGCGCGCCGCCACAGCGCAGTCTCGGCGCTGCAGCGCGGCTGGTACTCGGCGACGGACGCGACCTCCTGCATGAAGTCGTACGCCTCGGCGCGGTAGTGCCAGAACGAGAGCAGCTTCACGACCAGCGCGAGCTCGGTGATGAGCATCGGCAGCACGCCGGCGGCCACCTCGAAGGTGGGCGCAGTCAGCAGCTGCACAGCCATCAGCGTGACGAACGTGAACGTGATGGGCAGGTGCAGCAGGTAGCCGTGGTAGCGGCGCAGCCACCGGCGCAGGCGGTGCTTGTCGTCGGGCTGCGGCGGCCACTGCCAGATGCCGCCGAACTGCAGCACTTTGATGAGCTTGTCGGCGGCCGCAATGGTCTCTGTCGACCACAATGTCTCCATGGTCGCAGTCGCTGGTGCAATGCTGGTGCCCTGTTGGACGATTGTTGGGCGCTGAGGTGACCAACGAGTGCTTATATGGAGCTCGCGAATGTGCCACATGAATGGGAAAAGCAGCAATGCCTGGCTCTCATTATAATAATTACACATTATTGCACTGCATGAATGATTCATGTTGGCACAATAATGCCATAAGCTGTTTTGCTTGGCAAAACATTATTTTTTCTTACATAACGAACGAACCCCGTTCACAGGGCCAGTGCGAGTATTTAGCCAAAAAGTGACAATATACTGAGTTCCTATCCTGAGCAGCTTCGGGGTATAACAAATGTGAGTTTCTTATTAAAACTCCGGTACGTGAAGCTATGTAGTAAGATCTATAAAAACTCATGTCGACTGCATCTGCAACAAAGCCTTGATATCTTACTAGCATGGAGCACCACTAACAAGTTACACTTCAACATTTCTAAATGTGAGATTTTCTCATGCGGTCAAGTAGCGTCTTCTGTCGTCTTTAATTCTTAAATCGCGGGCAAACATCTTTCGACAATTCAAACGAAGACAGACTTTGGTGTTATTTTCGACTTAATGCTATCATTTACTTGGCATTTCGATTATTTAATTTCAAAAGCCAATGCCTTCTTGGGGTTTTTAACGAATTCTTCCAAAGACCTTACAAACGTCTATACTCTACGATTAATTTATAGTTATTTGATTGGTGAGATCAATCGTTGATATTGCTGTGTTTTATGGGACCGGGCTTGTGCGTGCCACATGAATAGAATTGAGAATATTCAAAGAAGGTTGAGGTTTGAGGTTTGCCATCGGTAGATTGAAATGCGATTTTTGTCCCAGCTATAGATGTGCTCTTCTTGGCTTGAAGGCACTGGAAAATACTTCCTTGCATTGCTTGCTTAGGATACTTTGACGAGCCATATCGATTGTTCGCCCTTATTTCTTATGCGTTTCCAGAGAGGCACATAAGAAAAAGGGATTTCCTTTTTGTTGGAGTCCACAGAACCAATTATGCTTGCATTGTCTCTATTTGTGATGAAATTAACCTCAGTGAGAGTAGAGATGCATTGAAAAGAAAGCTGTTAGTTGTGTTGTAGTTTATTCAAGTTTGCATTTGTCATTATTTGTAATTTTTTTTATTATTATTTTTCATTTTTTTTCTCTTTTTTGCTTTGTACATCAATAACTTCTGTAATCTAATAGAAATACTCGAAATACGTTGTGAAATAAATAAATAAATATTTCCATGTCTCGTGTCAGGCTTTGCACAGAAAGAAGAGACAAGAATACGCTTGTTTAGAGGTGCAAAACTTGAAAGAAACAGGAAGAGACAAAAATCACTTAGATTTGTCTATCCGGAACCAACATAATGTTCACGCATGCATACTGACATACCCCGAGTGTTGGCCTAACCAAAGAGGAAGCCTAACCACGCACGAGATCCTTTGAGAGACTCGAGCAAAATTCAAGCCTACTCAATTCTTACATGAACCAAGTCTAAGTTGACTGATTTAAGGTTATGCACGTTGTAAGGTCAATGAAAAGACTAACCCAAGACTTTTGCTCCTGCCAGTAGGCTCCAAGTAAGGATCGGATGAGGAAGTGTCACCTTCTTGTAAGGTCAAGGAATAGATAGTTGAGCTCGACGGTCTGAATTTTATTTAATTTGTTTTCATAGTGAAAAATAATTTAATCAAACACATTAATTAAAAGATAACACAGCACAACAAAAAACACTTTTTTTCTGTTGCATGTAGTTTTTCTACTGTTTCTGACTAATTTGGGTGTGCTGATTTCGAATCTATCCTCAGATTTTTTCTAACAGCTCTAGTTAGTGAGATATAGGTACCGTGTCATTTTTTCAGTTTTTCCTCTACTTGTTCCATATTTTTGATCGTAATTTCTAAACCAAAACACCGATTGACATGATTTTCATCTCATCGCATTAACAATGCCGCACGGCTTCTTTTCCGATGCAATTTATTTTTATATGTTTTAAAATGTCGCGGTAATTGGACCTCAAAATCGGAAAATATGGAATTTTAAGGCGTTTTCTTTGATGGTCAAAAACATACACATTTTTTGTAAAACAATTAACGAGTTTGGTGTACAATGAAAGTCGACACATCAAGCAATACAACACAAAATTATTTGGCGGAATACACATTCGCATCGAAATAATATGAAAAATGTTCCATCGCGATTTTCATCACTTTTCATACTTTTAAAAAATTAGGGGCCCTGAAAATATGCAAAGTTTTTAATTTTTTTTTTGTTTCGAGCAATTCAAAATCTTTTTGTTTTTTTCTTGTATTCCAGACTATAAATGGAACACATAAAAGAGCATATTTTGAGGCTCATAATTTTTTAAGGAAAAAGTATGAAAAGAGATGAAAAAGTATGAAAAGAGATGGTACAGTTTTGCTATTATTTCGATGCGAATGTGTATTCCGCCAAATAAGTTGGCTGTGTTGTATTGCTTGATGTTTCTTCTTAAGATATTCATATACTTCGTAACTTGATTTATGAAATATCTGTACAATTTTCGCCATCAGAAAAAACGCCTAGAAATTCAATATGTTTCTACTTTGAAACCTTATTACCACGCCCATTTAGAACGCATAAAATTGATTAATGTCAGGAAAGATGGCGTGAAATGTTGTAAGTGCAACGATATAAAAATCATGTCGATAGGATTATTGGTTCAGAAATAACAGTCGAAAACGAGAAAAAATCCGAGGAAAATTCGAAAAAGTGACACGCCCATTTTTGGCAAAAACTAGAGCTGTTACATAAAACGGAGTATGGTTTTGAAAACAGCGTGGAAAAACGATTGAGATTCATGTAAAAAACTCCATGCAACAGACATGCTGTTGTGCAGTGTAATTTTTCATTCAGCCTCAGACATTCAGTTTCAGCCTTAATTCAGTTCCATGTTCGGTAAAAGTGCAAACACACTGTAGGCGTTGCTCATTGTCTAAGAAATGCAGTGATATCAGGCATACTTTTCCATTGGAAAATAGCATTGTATTCTGTACGACGAACCTTGGTGAATATGGCCAGCTCTGATGAGTGTGGGACGCTTCAAGAACTCCCATATAGATCAGTACGAGCTTGCGCGTGGCCACTGCGAATTGCAGCCAGTCCGTGTCGTAAACGATTCGGCTGAGAATGATGGAATATGGTGACCTCGTTGTAGTAGTAGAAGCCAGAAAGATCTGCAAAACCATCACGGCGAGAAACAGCAGCGTGGAAATGAACTGCCCGAGATTCTCCAAAATCCGCATCTGCAAAGCCGAATTTAAGATTGCTCCTTTTACAGAAGTATGTAGTCAACGTCAATGTTTCGAACGCACCTTCTGCAGCCGATAGCCAATGAAGCAGAGAATCAAGGCGTTGCGTATAATTTGCGTCAGTATGGGCACCGAGACTCGCACTGCGTGGCCAGTCTAAATTATCGCAAAATCGCATTCATCACACACATGTCGGCGCACGCAATTCGGCCCGTCCGCCCCCCAGCTTACCGTTTGACCTTCTGATGCAGCCGAAATATGTCACGCAACCTTGCCGCTCCGGCTGCTGCGGCAACCGGGTCAGGCGCAGGTCGATCAATTTGTACAAAAGCGCCACGTGCAACATGAAATAGCAGCACGTCATGTCCATCGTACTACTCGAGATGCAGCTGAGCGTTATGGTCAGCGAGCCGTAGGCGTAGGCAATACCAATAATTCCGCGCGTTGCGCCAGTCGAAGGGCACGTAATAGTCAAAGGGCAGCTCGTAGTGGTCCAGCAGCAGCCCACCAGCACCACAGACAGGCTGCAGGCGATGTAGTAGAAGACCATCCGGCCGAATGCTGGTCGCGCCACAGCTCGCGCTCCGCGTCCTCGGCCAGCTCGTGCATATACTGCCACGCACTGGCGCCCTCGCGCCAAATGTTCACTATTTTGACGAGCAAAGCGGCCTGCGTAAAGGACATGTAGAGCACGTTGCCGGCACTCTCCAGATCCGGCGCGGACAGCACCTTCGTCCACATCAGTGCCACGAAGATGAAAGAGAGGGGCACGTGCAGCAGGAAGCCGTAGCTGCGGTGCAGAACGTTCAGTAGGCGACTGTCCGCGCCACTTGCCGTCTTAAGCTGCCAGAAACTAGCAAACTTGAGGACTTTTATTAGTGGACGCGTCGCAGCGATACTGTCGGTAGTGGCCGGTTCGATACTCATCGGTTGGCGGTCTTGCACTTACAAAGTCGAAATGAGTTTAAATTTTATTTCGCCGAATTTGGGTGGATTTATATGTGCGGCTACCGGCATACACACACACATATGCAGAGTTTTTGGGCAAATTCAGTGAAAGCGTGATAGTGACAGTGAAAACCCGAAACAAAATTATACAAATTATGTTACTAATTATTTTTGGATTCAAGTCATGTATTTACATACTCAAAATAATATTCACTCAATATATAATTAATAGTATATATATAATATAAATAATACTTTTATCGACGGTGTACTGTTGCCAAATGATTAGTTAGTTGAGTGCATGTGTGCTTATAGGCAGGGTTGACATTTGTTCCGATCTGAGTTAAGAGATATTTTTATATGGCGTGCGCGTTGAGCTTAATTCAATGCCATTGACAGACATTACCTTTTTGTTCAATTTATTTTCAGTTAATTCAAATCAGCTTCAAATTTTACTAAAACGGTTCATTGAAAAAGTTTTAGTCGGACTTGGTTTAGACGCCGCACTGAGACGACATAATTTAAATTGTATTGCTTAAAATGTGGCGCCTTCGTCCTCCGCTCTTCAGCCTTAAATGGTATCAAAATCCATTCGTAAAATGAAAATTATGAAAATAGATTTGTCCTGACAATAGCCATTTTCATTCACTTGTACCCACAAAACATAAAAACAGTAATTGAATTCACGCTATTAAAAAAATCTTAAGCAGAAAAAATACAAATACAAACCCAGTCGGGGCCGACTGTATAATTTTCATAAAATCTTAAAACTACGCCGAATCACCGAACATTACCCTTAGCGTATATTAAATCTGTTTGGTTATTGTTGGTTATTGAGTGTTCATTCAATAGACACGCCCACCTAGTTGGTAACCCTAGAACAACTCCTTATGTTTATACCTATTCTGTGAAACAATTAAAGCCATTAACACAACTTATTACATTTAATTGGGTGCAGCATAATTTTGGGCATAAATATTGTGAACACTTCATGCATTGCAAATTAGAGGAAATTAAAGTCAATTTCGTAATTACATCCAGCAATTAGGCCCAGTAAATTTCTCAAGGCACTTGGACTGGATTTAAATTTTCCCAGAAGGTTACGCGGCCTGGCAGTTGCAACAAGTACAATTCGAGTTTGAGTTGAGCTTCCCGAAACCATACAGATGTAGGAATGAACATTATGGTGCGAAGTTTACCATTGTCTGTCGAAAGCACATCCGAACCATCGTTTGTGTTTGATGTGGGCTGAGGCAGAACTCGAACCTACGACCATAGATTGAGGGCCATGATTTTCAACCAGCTTATGCTATGATGGACTTTTATCTACTGCTTTTACATTTTTGCAAATTCAATGTAATTATAGATGGTTCCACATCCGAAAGGGTCTTAGCATTAGTGCTTTTTTCAAATCTAAGAAGACCCGACTGCATTGTGCCTTTGGACTCAAATATCCACTTTTCAGTCAGAGGACGGTGAACTATGTCGTTCGCTGCCATACTCTCTGAAGCTGACTGTAAAGTCTCCTAACGTCTTCCATCCCTCACATCTGCTGTCATAAAGGTAACAGCGATCGAATTGGTTTTCTACGCACTAACGAATATGAAAAATCGTATTGAATCGATGGTTTCAGTTTATTTTTCCTTGGACAGGTGCAACAGACACTTTCTATGTGCTGAATACGTGAAAATATTAGACGTTTTAGAATGTCAACTCCACTCAGGGCCTCTGAAGACCACTTTTTATGTGCGTTCAATTTCGTTCGGTTAGTCCATTCGTGCGTCTCCTTAGTCCTAACGATGATTGAAAATGACAGCAATAATATGAAATATGAAAATTTAATTCCAAAACCATGTAAAGGATTAGATAAGTTAAAGAATTAAGTAGTTTTTATGTAACTTTGGCACTGTCGATGGAATTTTTTTGACTATGTTCGATATCAAATATTTTGACGAACAATTTCAACATTTCATTCAGCAAGCAAACGAATTCTTAAATTTGCTGTAAACTGTATTTATGTCCAATTAAAAATTGTGAACGTATAACGGCGAAAAACATGGGAAAATCCATTTAAAGTTATTAACTTTTTAATTGACAATTAACATAATTTTCCGTCATCGCAGTACTGTGATGCGTTGTTGGTGGTCAGTTGACTGTCGTCAATGTCTGCCTGCACTGAGCTGGATTGGCTGCCAACGAAACGATAAACAATTCCACGTAATTGTCGTGTTAACAATTTTTGCAATGTTTAATGCAATTTCGTCGACATACACATGTCAGATACGTGCATACATACATATTGTCTTCGCAATACAGCAACAAAAGATATTTTCAGTTCAATAGTCAAAACGGCACCGCCGAAGGAAACTTTGTTCAATAACTGCCGAACCTTAAGTCACTTGAATGCAATTAATCGTTCTTTCTCCCTCTCTCCTCTTTTCTACTACCAACAGCTGGCAGTTGCTGGTGCGCCACTGGCCGGAGATATCGCAGCCGTTGGCCATATGTGCGGTCTTTGTTGGCGTCTGGATCATCGCCTACGTGCTGCTGCCGCAGTACGCAGTGCCCAGCACGGCCATCATGCGCATCTTCTTCCTGTTTGCGGGCGCCCAGCTGGCCGGCGTGCTGGTGACTTTCCTTCGACTGCCCGACATGCTGGGCATGTTGTTCTTCGGCGTGCTGTACACAAATGTGGGCCTCGCGGACTTTACCGGCTACGCGGGCCTGGAGGCCTTTCTCAGGTGCGCTCGCTCCGGCCGCGTTGGTGCATAGCATTGCTTACATCTTTTCCTGTTGCAGAGAGATGGCGCTGATAAACATTATGTTGCTCGCCGGCCTGGGCCTGGACGCGAATGCCTTCAAGAAGCTGTGGCTGATGATTTTACGCCTGACGCTGGTGCCGACCATTGCCGAGGTCACTGTGATTACCGTCCTGGCTCGATATACGTTGAGCATGCCCTGGATGTGGGGCGTTCTTCTGGGGTAGGTGGTTGGTGTGAGCCGAGTGTGAAGTGTTCGTCCTTTAGGCATTTGTTTCAATTTTTAATTCGCCATTTGGCACCAAGAGTACATTTTCGCCTCATCAAGTTGCAAGTATTGCGGGTACGTTTCACTGATTATTCACACGGCTGTTAATATTCGTCTGCAGCACCTGCTGGTGCATAAAAACTGCAATTAGCGGCTGGCAGGATCAGCGTTAGGGACGAAATCACTATATTAAAAAAGTTGTGTGGCGAGAGCAGGAAAGGAAGAATAATTACATGCACACATCGCTATTAATGGGGCCGTGTGCAATGTGTTCCTAGCAGGGCTGCAGCCAGCTGAAACCAAGAACTATCTCCGAGACATGCAAACCCTGTTTCAAAGTAAACGAATTAATTAATTTTTTTCACATGACTTTACACTTTATTTTGGAATAATGTTTCTATTATTTTGTTTCAAAAGCTTATAAATTTTAATTATTTATTAATAATATTTTGCACAAATAATTCTTTTCGCCCACTGTGCATGAAACCTCTGACATCTATTCAAATTTCTTGCCCAACACGCTGGTTTGCTGCATACTTTCGGGCTGTCTGGCTGCGGCCCTGTCGTGTCTCGACGTTTCAGCATCTGAAATCATATTTTCATTTGCGTTCCATGCGCTTTTTTCCAGTGGAGTCCTTTGGCGTCGCAACTCTGCGCTGCTGTTGCTGCTAATTAAAACATTTAGTTGCATTAAAATTGCCAACACAATTTGCCACAAGTGGACGTGCCACTCCGCGTGGCTCAATTTTCCTGGTCAGCTGCTCGGCAGCGACGTGTCGGCTTTTACGCTTTTTGCAGCCGGTCGACATTATGAAAATTTGCGGCTGCAGTTGCATAAAACTTTATAGTCCCTTCCCGTAAATTGGCCACTTTTTTCATTTTTTCATTTGCGTTAAAAAGTCGACAAAACAGCATTAAAACGTGTGAAAGTGATTAGGAAAAATTCAACACTTACTTTGAATGTGACATGCAATTTCGCCCGCAGCCTCGTCATAACAGCCGTTTCGCCCAACGTGGTGGTCACCGTGATGCTGAAGCTGAAGGAGGAGCGCCTGGGCCTGAATAGCGGCATTCACACGCTAATTTACGCCATGACCAGCTGCAACGACGTCGTTGCCATCTTCCTGTTCGGCGTCATATTGAGTGTGATTTTCTCCACCGGTAAGCACATTGCTCGACGGCCCCCTCTGTCAGGCTGCACACTAATGCCAACTCTCCTGCAGATAAATCGCTGACAGAGCAAATACTGCAGGGACCCATTGGCATCGGGATCGGCATCGTGTTCGGCTATGTTTACGGCTTGATGCTGACGATTTTGCCATCGTCCAAGACGGTAAGAAGAGCAACCAGTTTGAACCCGAAAATGTTCAGGGCTTCAATGTCAGGAGACACTATGCTGAAAAGGCTAATGTGATGTAAATGCGTTAGCATACATTTGGGCGCAAGCACTCAGCCGCTGCCGGGCAGGCGACCCCGACGCATTGTCAGCGGGCACATGGCGCGCATTGAGGTCAATGTAGTGACTCCAAATTGCTGCATTTTATCGCTGACAATGCGGGGCGCAAACGAGTTTTGAGCAACCTCGCCGCCCGCTTCACTTGCGCGAGTGTCGACTGCCGGAGATGGTTGCGTGTTCGGCCGCGGCTGAAGTGTGTGTGCGAGTGGGCGTGCCGACACTCCTGGCCGGTGGTGGTGTGTCGGTGTATCGCAGTGGCGCGCAACGCATTTGCTGCAACTTATGCCGTTAATGGCGCACATAATCAAACGGCGCTCGCTCAAGTGCCGCAGTCAGAATTGCATTATTACTTTATTTCGCAGCATGCTGGCCCACTTTGCGCACTGCGCGACCTTAGTCGAAGCCGTTTCGTTGCTGCTATCGCTAGTCTGCGCGTTGGTCGCTCGCTGTATAACGGGTCAGGCGCAATGGATTGTCGCTTTTGGTCCAAGTTTGGGTTCAGTTTTGTCGGCGGTTCCATATCAATAATGAGTGTTAAAGGTGCCAGAAGCAATATAAAAATATTATAGAGAATTCCAATTCATTGCCTTTTTAGAACATTTTTCTCATGATTCTTTTTGCTTACTATACATAAAACTGCCTTTTTGACTACAAAGCCAGCAAAATTGATAGCCTAGGAATTTGGCTTTTATGCTTCCTGGTGGTGTGTTTTGGAACGTTTATTTGGAATTTTTTGCCCTGAAGATTGTTGTCCTTGAAGGTTATTGTCCTATTTCTTACAAAACTAAACTCTTGCTCACTATGGGAAACCCATTTAAAACAAATTGGGATCATTTACATACTTCGTACGCGAGCCTTTTCTAGCTGTGGATATGACAGACAAAATGTTTGGTAAGAAGAAATAAGGGGGATCGGACTTTGCGTTTGGCTCCTTTGGACCGTGGAAGCAGTGCGAGCCCATTTTGTAGAAATTCTCTTTTATGGCGACTTCCTAAGAGATATTTTTTTTTAATTTAAAGAGGCCGAAGCGACTTTAACACACTAAACCTTCTCTTGTCACATGCTGGAATCCCCTACAGACTCTACCGTTAAGTAGGAGCAGGAGTGCAGAATCGTCCGAAGTGATCATGAAGGCGCTGATGACACTTAAAGCTGCGAACCGATACACCCCTTCGTATTTACGGGGTTTGCCTTTGTTTGCAGCGACGCACATTGGGAAAAAATAGGCAAAAACGCTCGCATCGCTTGTTTTGAACTCTAGCACCTTTAGTTTTTGCACTAGAGAACTGAAAACTCGCTATTATCTTCAGAATTCCTTAGAGAATTGTAGGGTGTAATTTTTTTTCAATTTCCCATACCAGGAGCTGGTACCCTACAGTGGGAAGTTAAGAGTTTAAGATATATGCATAATCAGAAGCAAAAAAAAAAAATCAATATTTTGATAACTGATTCTCATAAAAGATCAAAAATAAAGTTACACGTGTTTTAGCGTTTTTTAATTTGAGCACTTTTTCTCAGCACACGGTCCAGAGAAAACCCCATTTTTCTAATTTTTATCAAAAAATTAGGCAAAGGTTAGATATGCTTTTTTCTGTCAAAATAAACATTTCTGAAATAAAATTTTTTAATATATTAATTGCTTAAATATCGTAACCCCACATGTGAAAAATTATGGGATTTCATTAAAAAATATAGATTCTACGAGCATCTGAAGACGATATTTTTTGTTATTTTTTTGTTAACGATATTTTGCTAGAAGTGAAAATAATATAATAAAACGTTCAACTTTGAAAGGCCGTAAAGTCCAGGTCATGGGATGAAGAGACTTGAAATGATGATTTTCTATCTGGCTAGAGTATCTATATTAGGACAAGTAAAAAAAAAATATTCAGATTCGCAGCTTTTGAATTTGCTCCAATGCGAGCATTTTCGCCTGTTTTTTCCCAATGTGCGACGCTCGCCAGACCGGCGCTACTTAGAGCAATATTGAGCTAACCACTCTTGCCATCAGCTGTCTTCGGCTGCTCCTCAGCTCGCCAGCATCCTCGAGAGGGAACTATTTGTCTTTGCAGCCTTCTTTGCCGTGACCTCCACGTGGTGCTTGAAGCTTAGTCGGTCGTCTATAAAGACTGCGAGGTGTCTAAAACATAGATCTGCTGGGTGCTGTGGTGCAGTTGCCAACGCAGAACTAAGCCCCGTTTCTGGTTTCTACCGGCTGCTGATGAGCACCACCTCTGTTTTTTCTGAAGAAATCGCAAACTGATTTGTCCGATGGCTTCAGTATTCAGTAGTTTTGTTTATAATATTTCTAAATGTTACAGTTGCTGTATACACTTTGGAATATTCTCACAGACCCTGTAAAGCAGCGCATGCATATTTTCTCCAAAGACGCAGCAAACGAGCATGAAAAAGGGAAGGAAAAAAATTATAACGAGAAAATATCACACTGTGAAATTATGAGCAGAACATTTTCCTCGTTGCTCGCTATCCGCTGGCACTTGTTTTCGCTGCATGTTGCACGCAGAAGTGGCGCAAAGTAGTGTGCCAGAGATTTTTAATATTATGCCAAGTTGTAATTTTTTGGGATAGTGGAAAATGACACAATTTTTGTCGCTGTTCTTCTGTCGTCTTGCTTTTATGGAATATCTTTGCGCTGTTGTGCGGCGCACGACAATGCGTTGGTGGCAAATGTGCCAACCAACACACAAACATGCCACACATACGCATACAGGCAACGCTGCGAATTAAGAGGTGACATTACGTGTAAAAGGCTAAGCTGTGATGAGTAGAATTTAAAATATTTCAAAGAAAAATCAACAGTAATAACAATAACAATAAATTTTTTTTATCTACCGAATTTTTTACTTTTCCAATAACACTGCACAACAAAATCAAATTTTTTTTAAATAACAAGGTTCTGACAACGGATTCTGGGAGAGGGGACTAAAAAAAAATATACGTGTATCGGCGTTTTGAAAGTTTACATCTGCATTTTGTTAGTAGGAAATTGTAGTACAAATTTTGAATAAGTACGAAATAAACACTTAAACACATTTTCAGTTTTGCCTTAATTCTGGCGTTGAAGTTAATTTCTGAGCTTTGATGTATTCAGAGACCTATAGTAGAATTTTATGGCGAATATTTTCGTAGTACATTTTTTCCTTAAAAAGTCCTGTTTTACAGGACATTTTTGGCATTTTAGAAAAAGAGGGTCAAATTGACTCATAAAAATAGTAGCTACAGGGTTAAAATGCTCCACAAAAATATTCTTCGTAGTATTTTACATCAAATTGCTGAACCCATCATATACCTAAAATGTAAGGTTACATGGTTTTCGTGTGCCGATTCACCGTAAGAATGTGCAAATGGGGGAAAACGTTGACCCCCCTAAAAAAAAATGCAGATGTAAACTTTCAAAACGCCGATACACGTGTATTTTTTTTTGTCCCCTTTACCAGAATCCGTTGTCAGAACCTTGTTACTTTATTTTGTGTTGTGCAGTGTAATTGGTAATCGTCGCATTTAAAGAACATTCGTGCTTCTCAGAGATCTGCCAAAAAAAGCCAAAAATATGAAAACATTTCTTATTTGAAATTAAACACATTACCTACTAAAAACTCAGTCACATTTTCATGGCGCAAATAATTTCTTAATTTATTATTATTTGAATTTTCCACACATTCACATTCTCCGCATTAGAGATCCACATCTGCATCCTCTTGATTAAATTTTTTCACATTCTCGCATTAAATTTAATCAAACACATTAAATTCTAAGCAGCCATAGTAAAAAAAATAATACTTCTTTCTTCTTATCGCGGTTCGGTGCCATGGAGAGAAATCAATTTTCATTGCTTTTTAAAGTTTATCTCAATTTGGTGCTGTGCGAAAAAGTCAGATGCGCACTCGATGCAATTTCTTTTAGTCTCGCTGTTGTTGTTGTTGTGGCGTATTATTTGCAAAATTCGTTTTAATGCTTTCTGCAAAGTCCTTTTGCCGTTTGCAGTTTGCAAATGCAATAAAATCGGCGCACAGAAGACGAGCGCAGGCAACGCGCCACAGCGCTTCACAGCTCCCAGACAAAGATGTCTGAAGGGCCAACCAGGCAAAGACCGCCGCCCCGACGGACCGAGGCAGCGAAAATCGTGCGCAGCAGCGAAAACAACAGCACTGGCAAGAAACAGGATTCACATCCTTTTGCACATATCGAATCAAGCGCCAAACACAAAGGCGTGCAGTGCACACACACACACACATACACATACAAGAGATGTATGTGCTTTCGGCTATTTGGCTGGCAATGCGTTCGTCTCCATATGATTGTGGCAAAAATTCAATTGGTTACAGTGTGTGCGCGTTAAATTCGTCTTCGTATTCGCTTTCTTTATGCTCTTTGAGCAGCAAAAGGAACGCGACAACAATTACAACAACCATAACGCCAGCTATAACCAACTGAAGTACAAAAACAACAACAGCGACAGCGAGCGACTCCAACAACCACAAAGCGAAGGATTTATGCCATTTACGGCTAAAAAGCGTAGCGCGGACGAATTGCGCCCATAAATTACATTAAATTGGAGCAATCTGAGCGACAGTACAAAGTGTCGAATAAATCTGTATCACACAGAAATTTGTGCTTTTAGCGGTAAAAGTCACACGAAATGATGCAAGTTATTTCTAGAAAATTAACTTGCACGTTTTTTACGATTCTGCGAACAAAAAGCACCAGACAAGTGATGCCAGACATATCTACAGCAAAGTGGTAGGTGTAGGCACATCTGGACCGACATTCATATGAGACAAGGAAGATGCACTCAAGTTCCGTCAACTCTGGCTTTACGATATCATCTGTGAAGATTTTTTAAAGAATTAATGAAATTAAATCTTAAAAATGTCCCATCATTGCAGCTAAATGAACTTAAATCAGATACAAAAACTAAAAAATTAAAATTTTCTCTTTCAACAACCTGAAGTATTGGTAAGGCGGAGGCTAAGAATTGTGAAATATTTTCGAGCAGTGTAACCACAACAACACTCACAATAAAAAACTTTTCGTAGGTCTATTAAATCTTCAGCTCGAGCAAAATTTGTTTGCGCCTGAAAGTTGATATGAACTTTCTACTAAAATCCCTTTCATCCATTGTTTCAATACCGATGACAATCAATTTCTCATTTTCATTGTGCTTGCAATTTTTTTAACAAGTTTAAGTTTTTCAACGTTTCCTGCTTTCGTTTCTTTATCGTTTCAGACATACTTGAACGGGCTGCGCTTTGTTTTGACCATCCTGGGCGGAACCATTGCGGTGATGGGTAGCAAAGCCATCGGCTACCCCTCGGCCGGCGCCTTGGGCTGCATGACAATCGCATTTTTTGCCGGCATCGGCTGGAAGCGGCAGCAGAAGAAGCTTACGCCGCAGCAGCGCCAACGTCAACATGCAAATGAAAATGTAAGCTTTTGTTTTGTTCGCGTTTTTGTGACTTTCGGATTTGGTTTTTCAGCTCTTTGCGTCACTCTGCTCGCCCGCGTCGTCGCGTTTCCGGCGCGACTGTGTTTTTCTGTTCAACGCGTTTGCCTTTCTGCAACATGTTTTGTTGTTGTTGCACAAAGTGCACAAAGTTTTTGGAAAACAGGTTTTCGCTGTGACTTCCTTAACTGTACACACGCGTTGGGGTTCGCCCCCCAGTCAATTGGCGCGCGGGTGGGTCTGGCTGTGGCGTGACAGCTGCTCTTCGGTATTTGACATGTTTACATGTTTTTCTTTTCGGTTTGCGTTTCATTTCACGTTGCTGGCCCGTGAATGGTTTGCGCCTGCATTGATCCCTTTTGAGTGCACTTTTTTTCAGTGCAAATTGACTTTTTGTTGCACAAACACCTCGCGTTTGTATCTGAGCTGATTTTCCTATTAGTCCGGGTGTTTGTAAGAGGATTTTCCGCATTTTCGGCAACATCCGGCAGCACATATGGGAAACGATGTGGGAATGAAGTAACCAGATGAGGCAAAAACTACAGAGGACATTTGCTCTAAGAAAAATTTAAAGCGGGACTCATAAACATTCACAAAATATTATATTTTAAATTTGCTTTTCTTCAAGTCATGAGACATTTAAACTAAACTTTTCGGAAAAACGCTAAATAATATATTAGATATTCATGCATTCGTTAAGAATAATGGCATTGAGGACCTTTGAGTAAAAATAGAGCACTTATTGAATTCATTGCATTTTTATCCTAAAGACGAACATGTTCTCTTTTAGCTAACCAACTGGTAACCCTATGTATGCGGGAAGGGGCACGTGAGGGTGAGGGCGACTACTAATGAAATGCACTCGCTACATGTGGTCCACTGTATTTTGTTTGCTTTTGTAGTTTGAACAACGGGTATTTTGATTTATATTTCCAGTTGATGTAGCAGAGAAAAGGGAGACATAAGTACTGCGAGTTAATGGTTTGGCTTCAGTATTGTTTACGGTAAAAAAGTCTGAAATTTTTTTGCAATTTTTTATTGCTTAATTCTTATTACAATTTTCCCAACTAAAGTAAAATTGGAAATCCGTTTCAGTGAATGAGTGAATTTCTGTGCAGAGAATAAGAATTCAGAGTCAGAGGTGTTAGAGATCCGCTCCCTATTTACAGCGGCCCACATAAGGGTATAGCAGTGTTGCCAGATCACGAGATTTCCTCCAAGATTTAGAAGATTCTTGGCCTGCCATGAGAATTTTTAGGAGGAAGAATTGTTTTGGAGACATTTTAGGAGATTTTAATGGTGATATATTTGATATCATAAGTGGCACTGAAGCCTTGAATATTGAAAGCTAAAATGTTAAAATGTCTTATTTAATTTAATTTAGTCTTATGTTTCAAAGTGTATAATTTATGCAACGAATGAAGGAATTTTGCAAAAGCGAATTTCATGCCCATCGCACTGTTAATATTTTTTGTTTGTGTTAAGTTGTTGTTAGGCCGAAACTGAATGAAAAAACTTAGTACAGTCGAGTCTGGGTATAGTGAACACCTTGATATAGTGAACACCCAAATTTTGATATCTCTTTTTTTTGAGCCTCTAAATATTGAAAAAAATTTTAAACAAAAAACAAAAAGTGTTTTTTGAGCAAATAAAACAAGTTTTTCAACAAAAATGTTAACCTTGATATAGTGAACAACCTCGATACTGTGAACAGGCCTTGCAATAACTAGTTCACTATATCAAGACACGACTGTATATTGTTATTTTTTGATGAGAAATTTAATTCATTAGTTTTTAACGACGAAAAGTATTTTAAAAAAATTTAGGAGATTTTTAATTTTTGGGAGGAAATTTCAGCTTATTTTTAAAATTTAGGGGAAAATAATTTCAGGTATCTGGCAACACTGGGGTATAGGTCACGGCCTATGAAGCTCATATTACGCTTTCCGACATGAAAATAAACCCGTTCTGTATGAATTGTATGGGCTGTAGTCCAATATATTGGACATTGTGACTGAAAGGGTTAAGTGCCGTTCTAGACTAAAGTTTGGCCTTGAGAGGTAATGAGCTAAGAGGCTACGTTCTTGTTTCTCAAGATCTTTTAGACTCAGAAAGATTAGAACTTAGTTCATTACAGTAGAATAGAATACTTAACACAATTTTTTCAATAGAGTCACTGTGCAGTAATGCAAAGCATTGCGTTGATTTTAGAAGGAAGCTCAGGTGCTTTCGCTCTATTTTTGCAAGTCGTGTAAGATATATTAATAATAAGGATGGTGTGAAAATTAATTTTCTGAATTTTGGAATGTTTGAGATTTTCCAGTTTCTTGTCTCCCTGCCTGTTCAATCAGCGTTTCGCTAAAAACATTTCGCCTTTCACGTAGATTGTAGGCAGCCAAGACTATAAGCTGTATCCTTGGGAGCACAAAGCGGTTGTATTCCGATTAAAATGTGTGCATCATCCGTCCTGGCTCAAATGTTGTAACCCATGTTAGCCACTAAAACCAGAAACTGAAACGCCATGTGCCCTCCTACTTCATGGGTACATAATAGGGATCGCAATTTTTTGCCATTTTGCGATCCCGGGATTTTCGGGATTGAAAAGTCAAATCCCGGGATCCCGGGATTTAATCCCGGGATTCAAATAACAAATTTTTTTAATAAAACAATTTTACCAAATTGCATAAATACTTATTTATAATATATTTACCATAAAAATGGACACAGTTTAATCACATTTGGGGTAGTTTTAAGATTTTTTATCTTGAATTTAATCACATTGTAAGGCGGAAAGGGAGGCAGTCGGTGTTGAGTCGTCGAAGTGGTTGGTTGTGCGCGGCACATCACCAAAATCCAGTTGTCATTTACAATCAGTTGTCAATTACATTCAAAATTGTCAGTTTAAATTTAAATCAAATAAATAAACATAGTCATCCTTGACAACATTTTGTTTAACTTAAAAGTTTTTCATTTGACATTTAAGTTCAGTTTGATAACATTTTGTTTTATCCAAAAATGACACTTAAACATAACTTATTGCTTTGCATCAAATGTATCATAAAGTACATATATACGCATATTTGATAAAAAAAATAAAATAGTTAATTTGTTAGTATTGGGTGTACAAGTAGAAAACCGCCGTTTTTTTTCATAATTTGAGGCTTTATTGCGTATAGCAAGGGAAATGGGTTGCTGAGTCACACCCAAAGAATCCGCGAGTTCTTGTTGCGTCTGACAAGAATCTTCATCCAACAGAGTCTCCAAAGCTGCATCTTCAAACTTTTTCACGGGACCCTTGTCTTTCACGTCATAATCACCATTTTTGAATTTCACGAACCATTCTCGACACGTTCTTTCACTGATACACGACTCACTATAAGTTGCTACAATCATTCGACGCGCTTCAGCTGCAGATTTTTTCGAATGAAACGCGAAAAGCAAAATCTCCCGCAAATGACGCTTATTCGGTTCAAATTTCGACATCTTCACGCACCAACAAAAAATGGACAAGCGAGATGATGTGGAGTTGTTAACCGATATCTTAGCTTGCCATGTGATGTTTCTGATCGGAATTCTCTCACCGATTTCCAAAGGTGGCACCACCCAGTGGAAAACGGCGGTTTTCTACTTGTACACCTGATACTTTTAGTTTTACTTCGATTATTTCGATAAAAAAGTTAAGCGTTGTGATTAACTAAAAACTGAGATCTTAAAAATACTAAGGCATTAAATGTTTTGCCCTCTAATCTAGAGCGAAATTTATTGCAAATAAACCCTGCTGAGAGAAAACATCTTTCAGATTCAACACTTGCTGGTTGAATGCTTAGTAAATAATTATAAGCCTTTTGCAAAAGACGCCCTCTATCCCCTCCCTCCTCCTTCAGATAAGGAATTGGGTTTTTGTGCTTTTAAATTTATTTCATTTGAACTTTGAAGCATCTTTTGCAATCCCGAAAATCCCGGGATTAAAAGATTTGAATCCCGGGATTTTCGGGACTGGAAAAAGTCCGGGATCCCGGGATCCCGGGATCCCGGGATCCCGGGATTGCGATGCCTAGTACATATGCATGGATTTTTAGGACCATCACAAACACATATTCACCATTTAGGGGTCACAATTGTTTAACAAACTGTTGAATCAATGTTATAAAAAGCTTTTGTACAACAAAGGAAACGTTCACCAGCTAATAATGACGCTTTCGCTTGAAAGTCCTGCGCCAACGGGAGCTGTGAGCAGTCCACAATATTTTGCAAACACTTGAAGCTGCTATGATGCTCATGACAGCTGATTTGTTGTGTCATCGCCGTGTTGGCATTACTTGGCCGCACACAATAATAACTAAGACAACAGCTACACACTCATGAACGCATATCGTCCTTTTTTGTGCGCCCGAGGCAGCGGAAAGACGAGAAATAAAAGAAAAAATCGGTACGAAAACTGTTGCTGAAATGTTTTTGTTTGCCTGTTTGTTGTGGGTGCGTCTTGTATGTTACACAGGAGCGCTTTTGACACTTTGGTCTCCCCTCTAGTCAGTCGAGTCGAGTGTGTTGCATGTCGTTCATTAGACACTTGACGGAAGTGCAAATCTAGGCGAAAGGCAAGAAGGATAGGTGAGCAGTAAGGATGAGTTAATTGGCAGCAGCAGATGGAGATGGCCACAATTGAAGTTGAGTGGTAAACAGCGTAGTGGAAACTGCAGAAATGATCAACACTTTTAATTGTGAGGAAATGCAAATGTTTTCTGTCGCCCACAAGGAACAAGTTTTATTTGAGTAAATATGAAATTTAAACAACACAGATAAATAGAGTACGAAGCCAAGGAAGAAAAGAATAAATTGAGGTACAAAGTAAAGAGCGAAAAGAGGGATTAAAACCAAATGCACCAGCGCCAAGAGACCAACACAAAAGGCAAAGAAATTAATGACGACACGACGAGTATTCATGAGTCAATGGTAATCTAAATCTAGCAACGGTGATAGGCTCATGAATGACAGAATTTCCAAATACGCTAATTAAAAGAAGAATTGGGAACGATAAGCGAAATTTTGCATCTGCAATTATTTCTATGTGCTAAAACAAAGTGTTGATATATTTGTGAGAACGAAAGTTAAATCAAATCACGTTATTTTTTTATATGATAGCTTCCAGAACATTCCATACGAAATTTCTTTCTTATATCACAACTCTACCGAAAACTCTCATGTGTATCAACGGGAGATACGGACTGACGACCGGCCGGTAATAATTATCCTTTTGGGCGCTCCTTAACAATGACCCCTAGTTGTATTCCAGTAGAGCATATGAAGTTTTACAATTTTGCCTCTGGCAAAGACTCCGACTGTCGTTCCTTGTTGTTTCCTCCTTTTGCCTACAAAAACGTCTTCAGAGAATAACTACTTCCGTAGTAGACAAATAATTGAGAAACACCAAAGTTCTGAACTCTTGGGGCTCGAGTGTGTTGCATCTTCGGGCCTTTCGACTTTCAATGATTACTGTTGTATTTGCGAATCGGTAGATCAGGGTGGAAGTAATTCACCCCTAACAAGACTCCGCCTGCTCAGACGTGCTTTTTCGACGCCACAAAATGTATCTAATAAGGGGCGTATTGAAGAAGTGTTTGATTGAAAGTCATGAAGTTATTACTTATTTGAAATGCTTTCACCATATTTGAAGTCAATAGATCCATTAAATCATGTTTCCCCATACTAACTGCTAACCCATTGCTGACCCCGTTAGATTTTGCTTTTCCAAAAAGTAAGAAACACTTCTCGAATTGTGTCTCACTAAATGTACTTTCAGTATGTTTGAAGTCAACAGGCCCATTTTTCAGAGTTTCTCCATACAAATTTTAAACCATCAGATTTTGGCCTCGTCAGATTTTGATTTTTGAAAAAATAACAAACCGGTATCGAATTATTTTACATTTGAAGTACTTCCACCAAGATTGAACTTAAAAAAAAAACCGTTAAATAATTTTGCCCATACATACTTTTAACACATAGTTTTTTCGTTTTCATCAATTTTGAAGCCAATGAAAAAAACATGAGCTGATAGGATTGTTCATGTTTTTTTCAAATTTTACACGAAGTTTTCCGTTTTTCGAAAATCAAATTTTAAGTGGGTCAACAATGGGTTAAGGTTCGTATACGGGAATACTGAAAAAACATGAGCCGAAGGGATTGTTCATGTTTTTTTCATAGTCTTTCCGTATACGAACCTTAACCCATTGTTGACCCACTTGAATTTTGATTTTCGAAAAACGGAAAACTTTTAACACATCGTTTTTTCGTTTTCATCAATTTTGAAGCCAATGAAAATAACATGAGCCGATAGGATTGTTCATGTTTTTTTAATTTCACACGGAGTTTTCCGTTTTTCGAAAATCAAATTTTAAGTGGGTCAACAATGGGTTAAGGTTCGTATACGGAACGGACTATGAAAATAACATGAACAATCCCTTCGGCTCATGTTTTTTTCACAGTCTTCCCGTATACGAACCTTAACCCATTGTTGACCCACTTAAAATTTGATTTTCGAAAAACGGAAAACTCCGTGTCAAATTTTGAACAATCCCTTCGGCTCATGTTTTTTTCACAGTCCTCCCGTATACGAACCTTAACCCATTGTTGACCCACTTAAATTTTGATTTTCGAAAAACGGAGAACTCCGTGTGAAATTTTGATTTGGAATATTTTCACCAAGTTTGAAAATATCCCGTCTTAGCAGAGGTTCATTTCTGCTTTAGCAGTTTGGGCTGGGCGATGAGGGATACGTCAATCAGCCAGGAAGAATAAACTATGTAGCTGAGTAATCTTACCTCCTTTGAGCAACATATACACCATTTGCTCTTTTATTTTCACCCTCTTCAGATGTAAGTATGTCACAATAATAGTAAAAGAGTAAAAAAACTTACGAATCAAGTGTGTACACATTCCCAGGAAGCGAAATGTTTGGGCAAAAAATTATGATTATTAAAAAGTATCTCTTAGGCTAATCGTTCTAAAGATTATTTTTTCAAATGTTTCACATCTTTGTTATGAAAATGTCTAATACTTTTGTGTTGTTGTTGTTGTTTGTGTGCAATTTAGGCCAGTGTTCCAGCGCGTCTCGACCTGCTGTGGAAATTCCTGAAGCCCGTCTCGTTCGCGCTCATCGGCAAGGAAATTAATTTCGCCGTGCTGGATGGCAAAGTTGTCGGCTACGGTTTGCTGTTGGTGCTGCTCGGAAGTTTGGTAATTAAACTCGGCTGTGTGTTGGCAACTTTTGCCATTTTGCAAATTTATTTTGCGGTGCGCTCTATTTGCACAATGCGGCGGCGCGCCAAGGCGAGGCGGCTCGGCAGCGCTGGAATAACAAGCGTAATAAATTAAAACCTTGTTGCCACACCGTCCGCCTACCGCTGACACCCATCGGCTCGCCCGTTTTTCCACCTATCCGCCGCACTGTGCACACCGCAAAACTATCCAACGTTCGCGGCAGCGGTGACCGGGTCACTGCAGCTGCAGCGGTGGAATTGTGCCCAAGAATATTTTCATTTTGGTTATTTCATGTTTGGATTTGCCTTTGTTTCTGTTTTTCAGTTCCGCCTGGCCTTTGCATACATTTCCACATATGGCGGCGATCTGTCGAGGAGCGAACGTGCCTACATTACAATTTCCGGTTTTCCCAAAGCAACTGTCCAAGTAAGTTTCCGCTCGCGTCACAGCGGTTTCAGTTTAGGATTCGGCTTCGAGCATTTCTCTTCTCGGTTGCTGCTTTTTTTTTGTTACTTTTGGTCATTTTTCTTCTGTCGCTGGAAGGGCCCTTAGTTGTTGTTGTTGTGTTGCTGTTGCTGTTGCCGTTGCCGTTTTGAGGTTCTGCGTTTTTGGCGGTTTCACGTTGTTTGCAGTTGCACCACAAGCGAACATTTTGTTTATGTCGAGCGTCTGTCAGGCCGAACACTATGGGACAGCCTGAACCAACACGAACACATGTTGCCGCCAGGGCACAACGTACCAGCGCATAAAGGACCCAATCCTCCACCACAAACACAAACACTCAGCGCCGCATCGCCGCAGTTTAGCGTTGCCACTTGTGGTGCTCGTTTTTCTCTTTGGACGTTGGTTGCCGACTTGTTTTCTCTGCTGGGAAAATGCGCTGGCATTTTTTAGGCATTTGGGAAGGGGCAGCATTTTTGGGGAATTTTTTGGTTTGTTTTTGACTGCACACTGCAGTGTGGCACATGTGGTGCGCGCTCATGCGGTCAAGTTATATTTTGCTGGGCTAAATATGCGGTTTGCTGCGATTTCAATTTTTTGCTGGCTAGTCGGTCAGTCTGTAGTTAGTGTAGTTCGGTTGATCGCTCGCCGGGTTGTAGTGCGGCATTTTTGCTTTTTTTTTGTACATTTTGCATGCCTGAAATTGCAGTGGGATTTGTCTGAGTGGCTGATAAATGCCATGCAACGTTTTTAAGATTTCAATTAATCTCGGCAAATGGAAAAAAATACATTTAAAAATTCTTTAATTTTTATTTACATATAGTGGCGTTGCCATTCTTGGGAAGATCCAATATTCAGCAATATTTGTTCAGGACAGTATTTCGAAACTACTGACAAATCGTTGGTGTAAAGTTTTAATGACACAATTTAACCAATTTGCCTACACAAATACCAAATGCAAACAAACTGGTCAAATCATTTAACGACAAAGCCTTCAGGCTCACTTCATAGCCATCACTGTCAGCTGTGTTTAACCCATATCGGCCCAATGTTCGATTAATCGAACAGTAAATTTTAGCATTTTCCATAAATTTTTGTGGGCTCTTTTTTAAACTTTAAACGCGAAAGTTTTGCATAATATAATGGTCTGATTTGTAATAAATAATAACAAAAGTTAACATGGGATATTTTCTATAATATGGGATAAATATATTCATTTCTCGCACCTCTTCCCAGTTGTATGAATTCCCCAAACAAAAGGTAATTTTTGACATAATTTCAAAAGCAACGAAAAACATTAAAAAATAATAATATTTAAAAAAGTAACCATGCAGTCTTGTTAAAAATTTATCAAACTCTAGAAAATATATTTACACTTTTCCCATAAAACCAATATTATAGCCACAATATATATTTATAGTTAGGTGTTCGATTTATTAAACACCAAATATCTCGAAAACCAAAAATCGGAAAATTTTGTTGACCCCAAATTTGAATTGTCCGACCCCATTTCACCTAAAAAAAAACTGTTTGATTCGAATATTGACAAAAAAAATCGCTGGGCTTATATGGGTTAAATAGCGGCCAGAAAGAACTATGTACACTATGATCAATAAGTACCGGGACTGTGTATTTTAAATTTTCCGCCGTTGCTCGATGCAGGTTTTTTGGTCGGTAGGACCTTAACTGACATCTGTGTCAAATTTTGAGCGGGATTGCATCATTAATTTTTTTTTTGGGCAGCTGTTAGCGTCAGTCAACTTTTTGTACTTCGTCGCATTTTACAATGGCGCACTTTTTTTGGTTTTGGCTCGCCTTCAGCACGTAATTCGGATGACAGCTGCCCTTGAAAGGGTCTGGATTTTCCAAGTGCATAGCGTCATATCGTGTTCCGTAAATCTTTAACTTGTAAACCAACATGACCAAAAATATCATCGCAATCTTCACTGGTCGATGTGTTTATGTGGCGACTGCCAAATCCTGCGCCCCATTCGTTACTTGAGACCAGCGCCAAATGAACGAAATGTACTTTAATGGCTCAGATGTGTAAACTCTATACGAGCTGGTGCTCTTATTGTTCAAAAAACATGTGGACGCGAAAGTTTCTAGCAAACTGAAACATTTTTATTTCAATAAGGTTAAAGTCGTCCAAAGCAGATCTGCACACATTGAATTCCATTCCTTTGTGCACCTGGTAGCCTTCAGAATTACAAATTGCGGCAATAATGCCAACGCCACACAACGGCCTGCACTGTGCTCGCAAACGTATTCAAAGGAAACGGAAGTCATGCGTACACGACAGCCGTGAAAACATTGAAAGGAAAGCAAGCGCGCGCCTTTTCTCTCGTTTCAACGTCAGCCTTTGTGTGTCCGTGGCGTGGCGTCTATTATGTGGGCGCTGCTTGCTGGAGTTTTGTGTCTGTGCATCGCTGCCTCAAATGTGTTTTTAATGACAAGTAGGGCGCTTTCGCCCCCCACCCCGCTCCACACACACACACACACACACGTGCGCCAATAAGAAAATAAATGAATAACGCCAGAGCGCAGGAATTTCGGGCACTTGGAATGGCTCTGCTGGGTGGCGTCCATATGCGACGTCCGCGACGACGCACAACTGTGGCCGGCAATGGACAAAGTAATTCGAATGAAATGCGCTCGACAATAAAGCAAAACGCAAAGCACTCACAGACGGATGCAATAAAAAGGACAATAACCTGTGCAGCGGGCAAATGAGTTGTGCGCGCTGCTCTCCGACAGTGCGAGAAGAAGCGGCAGCGACAAGCAAATTAAATTAATTGCAACCAGAAGCGGCGCGAAATGTATTTGTGATGACGGCTGTTTAGCTTTTAGCACCCGAAAATCCATACAACAGACCCAACGGCCAGCAGCTACATTTCGGACCTAATGTTAATTTTATTTGGGGCCAGCAAATTGCGACCTCCTCTGTTGCTCATCATATACGAGCTCGAGCGTAATTGTATTTATCCAGTTTAATGTCATACAAAAACAAAAACAGCGACAAAAGCAACAGCAACAACTACTGCAAGTCGACATTTTATGAGCGTGTAAGTCGTTTCATCTCGAACTTGAAGCGCGCCTGCGGGGCAGCTCAACACAACGCCATCATTCACTGTGGCCGCGCCCGCTTTTAATAATCAACTGCCACACACACATACTCGCAGCTTCATTGCATACAATAAAGTTCATCATCATCTTTGCATAGCTTCTGCTCCATAACAAGTTTCTTCTTTCTCTTCTCTCGTGTTTGCTGCGACTTCGGGCCGTAGGCCGCCCTGGGCCCCATCGCACTGGACTTGGCGCGGTCATTAAAGGACGCCGAGCCGCAGCAGCTTTCGCTCGCCAACAAGGTCCTCGTCATCTCGGTGCTGGCCATTATCTTCACCGCGCCGCTGGGGGCGGTGCTCATGTTGCGATTAGCGCCACGCTGGCTGCAGCGCAGCGAGGGCCGCCGCCGCAGCAGCACGGACGATGCCGCCAACGTTGCGGAAAACGGATTCACCACCGGCGGCGAGCTGACGCATTCCCCGAAATTCACGCCAAATCTCAGCCAACGCGACGTTACAGTGCAAAATGCTCTCAGTGCGTCCACGCCGCCCCGCGCTGGCGTTGACATTGGTGCGGCCGCCACTCCCACAACTGTGGTCGCGAATGCTGCTTATGGTGCTGGCGATGTTTTCGATGTCGACGGCTCAGCGGCTCAAACAAAGGCGGCTCGTCATTTGGTTTGAATCTAATTAAGTGCTCGTCGCTCGTCCGTCCGCGAATTTACGTGTTGCTTGCGGGCTGCGGTCGACTCTATTGTGTTTGCTGTTTTGGAGGCTGCGAGGGATCAAGTGTCCAGAGTAGCGCGGGGGTTGGGAATTGAAGACATCATAAAGTTGCTGTAGCTGTGTGTCCGATGGTTGACTTGTTGTGGCACAAATTGAATAGTTTTAATGCGTATAATTTGTATCGTAAGAACCGAATGTAGAAATAAGACAAGGCGAAGTGCATTTCTTCATTAGCTTTTATATTTATCTTTTTGTTCAATACAAGTACAATCAATAAAAGACACTTAAAAAGCCCAAACACAATCGGATTTGAAGACTTTTGTCAATTCCATCGGGTAAGTTTAAGTTAAGCCACGTTATTTGTATCTCGTAGCATGGAGAAGTACGAAAAAATCGTTCGAAACGTTGATGGTAGCAGAGCTGGTTGATATAATGAACTATTTATTTAGTGAAATAAATCAAAGTACCCACTATGACTATTAAATTTTTAACTACAAGCCTGGTGGTAGTGGAGTTGAAAAATTGTCACTAAATATTAGTGTTTAAGAATAATTTCTACTAAGTGCTAAAGTTTATATTTCTACTAAATATCATTGATTCATCATTGCTAAATGTGCATAAAGCCTGACTGGGAATCACAGATAGCAATTTATGCAGATTTTGAATGGAAGACGAAAAATCATCCGTGCACATCATCACTGATTGTGCCGCCTTTTTACATGCAAGAAAACTTATCTTGGGAATGGAACTGATTCAGACGAAAGATCTGTCTGAAATCGATCTGGGGAAAATCAAGGAGTTCCTGGACAGAATCGGGGGAGATGAACTTCTTCAATAAGGAATAAGGGATTCGACACAATAGTTCTTATTGGACGCAGTGTCTCGGGCAGCTGTTGCTCGACTCCCATACCGAATCTAATCTAATCTAAGAATATGGAAATGTCCGGGTCACTAGAATCAACCACCTCAGGCTCCTACAGAAATCGAACATTTAACTTTGTGAAGACAGTGAGCCCATAGCAGAAGCACAATACCAACGCCCCATAATTGGATTTCAATCTTCCATACATACAAGTGCATGTTTTTTTAATTCTGTCATATAGTAACGATTGTCTACAGTTGGGTCACCAGTAAGATTAACAACATATTTGAATTTTAAAACCTTATTCAGGGCCTTGAAAGTTCGTGTAATCTGTGAAGTATTAAAAGACATTTGTTGTAAAAGACTTTTTATTAGACTGTACGATTTATATTCCTTTTATTAACATTGATTTCGTTTTTTGTTATTTATTGTTACATGCAAACATGCAAAGACGAGCTGAACACAATGTGTCCTGGCTTTGAATTTAATTGCAATTGTGTTAGTCTTAAAATAGGAATGTGAAATTGGGATCTTTTTGGCAATCCCGTTTTGGATCGCAGTCATGTCTGGATTTTTTTTTTATATGTTTATAAACTGTAAGTTCAACAAGATTTAACCTTTTCATTCATTCATAAGAAGAATGAAGGAAAACTGTAACAAACGTCTAGCGACTTCAGATAACAACTGAAGCTGGTCGGTATTCGATATCGAGTTGTTATGGTAGCTTGGTAAGTAAATGGTTCACTTTGCCAGATCTTTTTTTTCTTTGTTTAAAAGTTTCGGTTTATGGAAACAATAATCTTACAGTTGTTAACAATAACTAAATTAACTTCAAAGAAAAAAGTGAAAGTGCGAAAGTAAGGAGGAAAGGGATGGGAAATATTGCGAAAGGAAAGCAACTTAAAGACTTTTTTAAAATTTTGCAATACAACATACACTTCGTACAGTATGTAGAACGGATCTCAGATAAAACAAGCCTACTTCAACCTGAATCTTACAATGGAAGTATAGATGGAATTTTAAAGAATTCATAGCAGCCACGATGAAGAAAGGCTAATACCGACCAAGCCTTCAAGATAGTTGAGATGATATTGGTTTCTCTCGATCAACAGTCCCAGGCCGCTTTAGCTCCTCAAACATTTTCAAAGACGAGTGATAAACTCCATTAGCAGTGGCGGATCCAGGGGGGTTTTGGGGGTTGAAACCCCCCCCCGAAATATTTGGATCGACTATAGAACTACATACAAATTAAAAGGCATTTTATAAATATTAAAAAATTACTTTTTAAACCCCCCTCCCGCGAAATATTTTTGTGGATCCGAGCGTGTCTATTAGGATAAACTCCAGTAAACGTCTGGCAGACGTCGTGAAATCTTTTACAATTAATAAAAACACTTTAGAACAGATTTTCAAACGCATACATTTTCCGAAATCCCGAGATGACATCTCCAGCTGTGCGTTCCGCAGTCAGCGTTTGTTATGTGTTTGCCATGTGGCTTCGGTCTGTCCGTATGGTGAATTCGTTGCTTAAGTGAAATGAACAAAACTTGAAGTGTTTGCGAAACTTTCTGATGGTTTTTGGCGCTTTTCTTTTTTATTGGCAGTTGAAATTATGTAATGCTCTTTTATTGATTGCTTGTTGTGATTGTTGTTGCTGCTGCTGCTGTTGCTTGTTTTATTTTGCTACACTCGTCATTGTTGCTGCTGTTGCGCTGCGGCTAATGCACAACGGCAGGCAGGCGCAAAGTTACAACAATACTAACAAACCAACACCAATAAAGAAGGAACTGCCGAAAGACAAAAGGGCCGGGCCGCCGGGGCTGCAGGAAAGTGGATTGGGTGAGAGAGGAAGAGATGAAAATAATAATAAAAGAACAGAAGCGAAAAAAGCGCCAATAATTGTTGAATATTTTCATTTATTTACTTTGAAGACACTTTGGCTGCGCCAGCTTTATGGAGGCGGTTCAGTGTTTTATTGTTGCCGCTGTTACTTGCAGCAGATACAAATCGATTTGGGATTAGGAGTGTTGCAAAAAGTGTGTAAATAAAACTTTATTATTTCCATTTGTCGTTTCACTCTCGTGCGTTCACTTTTTATTTGTTCTTCGGCTTCACTGCTGCATGCAGCGAGGACTTTCGCGCCCGACCCCACTCCAGACTCCACTTGCGTCTCTGTTGTTGGCGTTGGTGTGTGTTTGGGCTTAAAACTTTTTCTAGCCTGTTTTAATTCAGTTGGCATATTGGCGTCCAGTTGTTGCCAACATTTCGGTTATTGTTCTGGCAGTTCTCAAGGAATGCGGCCGCTGGCTGAATATTAGCGGCAGGTGGGGCGGGCGAGCGCGAAATATTGTCAAAAAGTAATTTTATTGTCGCGGCCAGCTGCAAATGTACAACTGCAACTCGACTTCCTCCGGACGGCCGCCTTATCACGATCGGGCAGTTCTATGGCGGCGTTTTGTTGTAATGCGTCGTTTGGCTGCCTTTGGTGGCAGTTGCGCTGCTATCGGCCGCCTCCCTCTGGCAACGAATGCTTAATATTTGGGCGGACAGTGGGCGCGACAGAGGCAGAAGGCAACATTCGCATTCAAACCCGCACGCGCCAAACGGTCTCTAAGCGCGGCGGATTACATGAATGCCAAACTTAAAATCCTGTGAGGATTTCGACGTCAACAACGCCGAAAATTTCCATAATTAAAACTGAATTAAATTAGAGGGATAATGGTGATCTCACTTAAGCGTTTGTTAATTGATTTTGTTAAGCAGCGGCAAAAACCCGAAAAGTGATGAGCGCCCAAAAAAAAAGTTTCCTAGGGCCGGTAGGAGAAAGACAAATGCACAGGACATATGCAAGACACAATAATAATGTGTATATATTTTTTATTCAGGTTTTCATTCACTACTCCACTGTGCACGTAGTAAATAAATACAATATTTGTGTATATTTCGGTCCGAGAAGAAGAATGAGAAAATTTTCCTCACTTCCTCACCCACTCTTCTTTTTTGCATCTAAATTCTAAGAAAAAATTTTGGTGCTTTGGACCACAAGCGGAGCGTCGTGGATTCAATGTCCATAATAAATATCTACATCCTTGCCGCAGAGGTTCAACGATTGTGCCAAATGCAGGACATCAAACAATTGTTGACAAAGGCGGCGGACAGTGTCGCATTAGTGGCAAAGTGGCAGCTGTGTCGGGACACATTATGTCTAGAAAAGACGCTGTATGAAACACCCTCATTCCGTCTCTTAACCCTTTCGGGACTACTGGGATAATACGTCCAAGCAAGTTTTTAATGCCCCTCAAAACAATTATTCAATTCTTACGACCCATGCAAAATATTTTTTCGATTTTGGTGTGAGCATCCAATATAATTTTCTAACTTTCATGATATGACAATATTTCTATTGAGAGTATTTTGAATTTCAAAATTAATCTCCGTCCCGAAATGGTTAAGAAGTGGGCAGGGACTGCCGGCGAAGTAAACTACCAACTCACTCAACTGCCGACTGGACACGACGGTTACTGCAGGTACGGGCGTCGCACAGTGTTGCGAGTAGTGACAAAAATGCCAAAATGCAACTGTATAAGCGCAAAAATCTGAATACGAGGTTTTGTTGGAAATACTTCAGTTAAGAGAAATCTGAAGTTTTATGAAAAAATATTGGATAACATAGAAGTTATGAGCTCTTAAAGTACGCTCTTCCAGCGTTGAAAAAAAATTGTGTACAAACAGCAATTTTTTGCTTTTACTTTGAGGTTAATATTTTAAAATAAATTTTGAGCAGGTCTCTAAAAGTTACTATTGTCGTAAGTTCTATATAATCTAGGTTTGACAAGACCAACATTTTGCTGATTACTCTCACCTATGAGCAGTACCGTTATGATGAAAATTAAGTAAAGAAAGCGAGGGAATAAAAAGTGAGTTGAAATTTTAAAAGTGATTAAAAAACAAACGTTAAATATCACTTTTGAAATTTTTTGATATTTTGTTTTGGCAAGTATGTAGATTATGCTGTACAATTTGTAGCTGCACATATTTGCGCGAATGGAAGTTATTGGCATTTTTCGGTGAAGACTTGAGTGCAAATTCGCGATATTTTCACAGTTTGGTTGAAAGCCAATAGCAATCGGTCAATTAATGCTCTGCTGGTGTTGGAAAAATTTGTTGAAGATAGCTCCGGAAAATCAATTACGATTACCATTATATTCGAAATAGAAGGGTTAATAGAGTTTCGACAGTACACTTTGATTTTTTTTCGTACAGAACCAAAAGTTGACAACCTACCCACATCACTTGTATGGGAGGCGTCCTCTGGTGGTGAATTTTTGAACTTTAATTAATTTTGTATTTTTTGCACTCAGGAATGTTGATGATTGTTGAATAAATCATTCAACTCGGTTCAGTAGTTTCCCAGATATGATGTTTCTTTGCTTACTTGACTACATTTACAAGTGTGGAGCCAGTTCCATTGAAAATTACTAGTTTTGTATGGCAGCCACCTTAAGAGTTGGATGTAGCGGTTAGGTGTGTATAGAAAAAATATTCAAAAGGAAAAATAAATTGGGGTCAGTCTTACATATGGTACGTCTGGGACCAACCTGAGAGCAGCGGGAGCCCACTTTTTAAAAACGATGGTTTTATATGGGAGCCTCATTAAGCGTTGGAGATAGAGGGTAGGAATGATCGAAAAAAAGATTCAGGAGGAAAAATTAGTGGGGTCAGTCCAAGATTTTAACCCTCTAAGAGCAATTTCTGAGCAGCCGTGGAGCACTTTATCGCGATTTTATTTTCAATCACTTTTGAAAAAAGCGCATTTTATCTATATACACATTTATAAATAAATTTATATTAAAATACAAATATTTTTAATGTATCTTTTATGAACTGAGATAATTTTCATTGTTAATATAAAGTTTTTTCAAATCCGTTTGTATGGGAGGTAGTTGAAGTTTTGGTCCGACTTCATTGAAATTTTGCACAGTAAGTTCTTTACTATACATACAACAACTATATACCAAATTTCATTTATATACGACCACTCCTTCTATTTTTGTCACTCCGCTATATGAACTCGCAACACTGTGCGACGGTTACTGCAGGTACAGGCGTCGCTTTGGAGGCTGCGGATAGAGTTTTCTGAAGCTGGATCCAAAGCATGGCAAACACTTACACAGGTTTTGACTCCTAAAATGTTTGGTCAAACACTAGTAACCAAGAACGTTCATAATCAAACTGCTCGTCCTTGCAAACTTAGATACGCCGGCACGGGAATGCGGAGTGTGCGGGCAATTGATTATACTGCAGGCTGCATTAATTATTTAGGTCGCGAATTGCAGATCTTCGTAAGGCTTCGACTTAGGCCAACTCGAAATAAAGCCGATTAAAACGGATATAATTGCAGAGCTGTCCAGACTGTAAGTACGTAACCTTATTAGCTGCACACACACATACACACACAAATATAAATACACGCATACATGCATAGATACTTATTTGTCGCCGTGTACGCTTAGTTCAAAGTTTGCTCGTTGTTGCTTCATTTCGTTGGAATTGGCCGCACTCGGCATGTTGCATTCGCTTGTTTCCCGTTCATTAGTCGTTTCAGTTTGTGCTATTTTGATCCGATGCGACCATTGCCGCTTTTGTTGCCATTCTGTTGTTTGCATTTTCAGCTAAATTTCATCAGCATACCCACAATATAAGCTGATTTGCTGCTGTAATGCCAAGTCGGCACACATGATGCCATGCCGTACCCTGCACAGTCTGGCGCCATCCTGCCATCCCGTGCCACTCTCTTCTGAAATGACTCGGCCATGACAGAAGCATTGCAATTTTTCTGCTTGCAATGTGCCATTTTCGGCATAGATGCATATTGTTGCTGTTGTTGCTGATGTCATTCCTACTTTCGGTTGCATAGTAATGCATCCTAATGATGTATTTGTTTGGCATTGTGGAAATTTTATGTTTAAATTCGTTATTTAAAAATTTTGTCAAATTCTGCAGATTTTGTGGTGGAATTGTTTGCTGCGATCGCGCAAAGTTTTAGGTTCATGTTCCGATCCTAACAACACTTCTACACCTCATAAAACGCTGTCAATCCACTGTCCATAATAGGTTGTGGGAAGACCGGCCTAATTTTAACATCGGACTGATAGTGTATTCTGGTATTGTTTGTCAGGGTTTGTTCGTCTGTTTGCCTGTCTATCTGTGAAGTGGATATTCTTATACGATTTAACATGGATATTGTAAAACTCTATTTTTTGCTTAAGGTTAATCTTTCAACCCACCATATCTTGGCACTGTATGAAATTAAAAACTTTGATACTGGCACTGAGTTATCAGCTTCATTTGGTCAAATCAGTTTTTGCTCATTTCTCCCACAGGCACTCACAGTCCACAGGCCACAGGCTGAAGTCATGATTCTGATTTTTTGTTCTTGCATAATTTACAAACTAATGTGTAACTGATTTCCGACTTATTGACTGTCACCCAGACATGTTGTGTCAAAAGACTTGTGAAAATGCAGGGTTCAGCTTATGGTAAAAGCATAGAAAGAAAGGGATCCATTGCGAACGATTTCTATGGTTGCAATCCTTTATCGATTCGGTGCAACACTAATCATAAATATCCAGTACCTTGTGCTACATAAATTTGTGCTTATCAACTGATTCTTTCCACCGGTCTAACCGAACGTACATCAAGGAGCGATCCACTAGTAATTGCATTTTTGTTTTTGTTAAATACTTCACGCACACACAGGTAAAAGTGTAAAGTGCCTGACGCTCTTATTTCCACTTTAGAAATGCTGTTATTAAAATTCTTGTGAAACTAATATAGAGAGAATTTCCTATTGCTCTGCACTATCTCCATACACATTTAAATTACATTTTTAATGCAATGCACAGTTCCACCAACAAGTCGTATTTTGAAAAGTGGCTTTTGCTGCACTAAATCAAAATACTTTCCACCGAAAACTTTGGCATATAAACAAAATCCAAGCGAATGAAAACAAGCACGTTGGCGCACGGGGGAATGGAATTGCAGCTTAAAGCAAACACCTGAACAATGGCAGCGAGAATTTACGAATTTTTGTAGACACCGGACATGTTTCATCATTCGTGCATACATGCATAACATACATATGAATGTACGAGCATGCATGTGTGACCGTTTGTACACCGGGGTATTTTTTCGGCGGAAAGCGAAACCCGCAGAGCGGAAATACACTCAGCACACACTCGCACAACACATTCACTTATGCTCATGTGCAGATGCAATTAGTGAGCGCACACACACACACGTGCGCGGCTGTGTGTGTGCTCGACGATGCCATCCCGACAACAATTGCCAACAAAAAGCGGAACGGAAAACAGAATGAAAAGACGGCTGCACTGCATTTAATTGAAATGGAATTCTTGCATGGCCAAATATCTGAATATTTCGTGTGTTATGTATATTTCATACATAAAAACATGCACATGTGTGATTGTATTTGCATCCCCGCATTTCGTCAGAACAAAACGTGAACAGGTGAGACAATTCTCGGTTCTCTTGCCATTAATGCGATTGAGGTGCAAACACAAACGGAAAAAAATGCTCTGTGGAATATGCTCTGCTAATAGTAAGAATTCGATTAGGGAGATTATCTCTTCGAAGGAGATATGTATTACGGCTTAGAACAAAACAAGGTCCACAAAGGAGTTAAGATTGCGTGTAACCCACAGAAAAAACCGGCAAACGAATAGATGGACTTTGCTAAATCGATTCACGTTGGTGATCCTCCGCGTGTTTGTATGAAGTTTATTAAGGCTGAGTTTACAATACGATTTCAATACATACTTTTTAGCAATTTTCACTTTTTACAGCATTTTCGTTTTGACTAAAACGGCACTCAAAATTGCCGCGCTCTGGGTGAAAGGCAACGACGTCACAAATATTTTACAGCGCACAAATCACATCATTAACACAACCGCCACACATTAACTTCGCTTAATTTCAGGCAACAGCCGCCGGTCGGCAACACAACTAATAACATCATCACATCGCCGGCCGAATGCAATTAAAAAAATTTCACTTTTTATGCTACAACGACGACAAATGTTGTCAGCGCAAATGTCATGAACATCAATCAAAATTTACATAAATTTAATTGAAATGTGTCGCTGCAGCAACTACCGCCAGCCATGCGCTATTTCACTTATTGTAGTTGCTGCTGCCGCTGTGGTTGTTGCTGCTCGAGTTGTTCCTGTTGCTGGCGGCCACTGGCTGCTGCAGCAGCTGCCTCGCATTGTAATGGCCCGACACAATGTAGCAATGACAGCGATTGTGTCACTTGACAGCCGTTTTGTTGCTCTGTCCTGTCCTGTACTGTCCCGGCCGCAGGAGATGGCGCCGAGTGGTCACCGCACGCGCAGTTGCGCACGGAAAAACTCGCGCTCGGGCTTCGCTGCGCGCACGTAGGCGTAATTCAAAAATGCGTTGCCAAAACAATTTAATTTCCCGTTTTGGTTTCGCCATGCAAATTAATGAAACTGTCCGAATTCTTATATTTGCGCGTGCGTGTGGCAGACGTGTTAACGAGATTTCTGCCTAAAAATATCGCATGCAAATTGGCAAAAATTGTGCTTGCCACCGAAACGCACAGCGGCATTGATTGCGGAGCGCACGCGCCAATGCGATTTGCTAAAATTATGAAAGCGAAACTTCATATTTTCGGCAAACTTGACCGAAATTGATGCAACAATAAGTCTGCATTTTCACAGTCTCGCATTTCGCAGTTAATTTTAAATTGGGTATCGCGGAACCTCTTTTGGGAAGTTGTTGACTCGTGGTCTTTTTAAAAAATAATATATACTAGATTTAAATTGTTACTTGTAGTCTGTGGATGCTAAGCCCGGTGGACGAATAAATAAAAAAATAAACTATCAGGTGTACAACTTTGCTTCCGCCGTTTTTTTCCAAAATTAAAAGCTTTATTGCGAAAAAGTCCTTACAGATGTATTATTCAAAGTATTGTCCGTCGCTAGCGACAACTTTCTCCCATCTTTCCGGCAATTTTCGGATCCCGGCTCGAAAAAAGGAGTCCTCTTTTGACGCTATCCATGAAGCAATCCATTTTTCCAATTCTTCGAAGGATTGAAAATGTTGATCTGCCAGGCCGTGTGCCATCGAACGGAATAGGTGGAAGTCAGAAGGGGCGACATCTGGGGAATACGGCGGGTGGGGCAAGACTTCCCATTTCAGCGTTTCCAGGTACTTTTTGACCACTTTTGCGACGTGAGGCCGCAAAAGTGGCCACCACCATGTTTGTCTTCGACATCGAAATCACCATTTTTAAAACGTTGAAACCACTCCCGACACGTTCTTTCACTCAAGGCAGCATCACCGTAAGTTTCTGAGAGCATTCGATGCGCTTCAGCTGCATTTTTTTTCGAATTGTAACAGAAAAGTAAAACTTCCCGCAAATGGCGAGAATTGGGCACATAAACGGACATTTTCGAGCGTGAATAATACGAAAACAAGAACAACTGTCACTGAAACGGCGATGACAATTCGTTAGGCACTGTCCACACTCACTTTAAAGGCATTACCATCTATGTATTTCAACCAGCCTCAGCCGGTACAGCCACCTATCGGAAAACGGCGGAACACCTGTACACCTGATATTAAAATAAACTAATTGTGGTCGTTGGTCCGTTGAAGAATGAACCTGTTTCTGAGGAAACACTCTGATTGTGAAACGGGCGAATACCCACCGACTTTTGCATTGGATTTGAAATCAAATTAAATTGAGCCACCAGCTGAACCGACATTCAAATAAAACTCGAGCGTCTACAATAAGAAGGCAGCAGACCTTGCAACAACACGATTACAATAACGACCGCAACGAGAACAGCAGAGTCACGGCCGTGTCAATTATTTACCAAGCCAAGGCCAAGCCAGCCAGCAAATATTATCTTAAAAAAATACCCCGTATCTCATTTATGGTATCTTATCTTATGATATTGAATGAAACAAAAACAAGTTCAGTTCAATTCGTTAGTACATTTCTTATCAGAGATTCGTTTATTGTTAAAGGTGCATCTCTCGGGTTGATAAGCAATCGAATTACAAAATTATCAGGTAAGACTCATCTGATAAGCTACCTCCTAGGCAGACTCTCTGATAGCATTGACACAGATAACTCAGATTACACAGATAATAATGATGAGTTGTCTGTGGCGTTGTCTTTTTATAACTAAGGCACCAACCAGTCTGCATGCGTATCCTATGCTAACCTGGCCAACTCTACCTGGATGCAATGCGATTTCAAAGTTAGTAAGTGAGCCTCTTCACTCTCAGAAGAGCTTTGCTGCCTGCTTAGAGCAATATTTCACTCCGTCCGATGTCCGCATCATTTATACCACCTATATCCGACCTAAAATGGAGTTTAACTCGCACCTATGGGCAGGGGCTTCAAAACCCCATTTGGAGCTCCTGGATCGGGTGCAAAACCATGCGATTAAACTTATAGGGGACAGTAGGGCATCCAGCTCTATTGACTCCTTGGAACATCGTCGAAACGTGGCATGTGTGGTTTTATTTTACCGTTACTTTTTCGGCAATTGCTCAGTGGAGATGAGCAGCTTGCTGCCATCACTCCGGGTATTCCCCCGTTTGAACACTGGCGCCCATGCATTCCACGTTGAAACGATGTTCCAGCGCACTACGCACTTCAGAGAAAGTTCGTTCCTGGCCCGAACAGTGCGATTGTGGAATGGTCTCCCTGCAGATGTTTTCCCCAGCACTTATGATCTTGATGGATTCAAGGCAAGAGTCCATAAATTCTTCACCCAACATCCTTTCTCCCAACCTATATATCCTTCCTGAACCAGCGCAATGCCCGCATTTATAGGGGTTTCCCCTGCGCGTTGGCTCGTATTTAAAAAAAAAAAAAAAAAAGCCCCCAACCAGACAACTTGCAGATCCAGTGCACGAACCGCTGAGCATTAACAGTCCTCACTCATTGAATATGTATAGGTACCAGTGGCGACCACAGGGCGGAAAGGTAGGTATACAAATACAAACATTGCTGCAAAAAAATAAGGTTTCAAATTGTCTTGGGCTCAAAAGTTGTATGCAAATCTCCCCAAAATTATGAGCCATACGCCAATAACAGGTACACATATATATTCACATATAATTATGTATATAGTTTGTCCTGAATCAGTATTCCGGCTAAAAATTTTTAAAATGTCGCAAAAAAAGTGTCACAGCCCAAAAAAAGTGTCAAGTGATCTAATTTTGTATATCATGTATATGGTACCAGGTGTGCGCCTATGAAACCGGTAATTATTTTTGAAAAAACCTTTAAAATTTTTCCCATTGCTTTTAAACGTTTTCCGACGGTCCGACGGTCAACACCCAATTGTTCTGCGAGCTGTTCTTGCGTTTGGCCATCATCTTCATCGAGCAATGCTTGCAATTCGGCGTCTTCAAACTTTTTTGGTGGCCGGCCACGCTCCTCGTTTCTCACATCAAAATCACCACTTTTAAATTTATTGAACCACTCGTTACACTGTGTGCGACCAAGAGCATGCTCGCCGTAAGCTTCCACAAGCATTCGATGCGATTCAGAAGCGTTTTTCTTCAAATGGTAACACAAAATTAACTGTGTCCCCAAATCGTAATTTGTAGGCACGTAATCCGACATTTTCCGGAGCGTCAAACAATGCGTTGTTGGATGAAACTTGACAAATTGTGAACTGAATATTGTTGACATATGACAGAAGAAGTAAACATGACATTTGGTACGGTTCTGAAGTTTATAAATATTCGGCTATTTACCGCTAGATGTCGTTACGTTCATAGGCGCATACCTGGTATGTATATATTTATGTACATTCATTATTTCGCCTTTCGAAACTCATTATTTTTAATAAATTTCTAAAGGAGATAATTTTCTGTGAAAAACCCTAATTAATTGATAAGGGATATATTAAAAAGTTCCAATATGCATGTTTTGTATTTATTACGAAAACATTTCAAAGCATATACGTGATATTCTTACTTATCCATTGGGAGCCATCAAAATTAATTTGGCAGAAATAACTTAGACAATGCCACAAAATAGTTAACGCGCTCAGATTAATTTTGTAAATTTTTGCGGGAAAACGTTGACATAATAAAAGGGTTGCAAGTAGTTTAAATGTTGCCAGAGGTATACTAGTTTAAATTTAGTTACTTTTGCCAACTGACCACTTTTTTCCTGCAGGGTGCAGACACATTTGGACACATTCCACATAGTCTTAAACGCCCTGGTCGACGCACGAATACACGCACACAAATGCTTCTTTGCTGCAATGTTGATTGCTTCATAATTGTTATTTATTGGCTTTCGTTGTACAATATTGTTGTTGTTGTTCTTGCGGGTTTTTGCTCATTTTCGTCTCGCGTTCCATCAAGTCATCAACATATATTAAGTCCATTAAAATAGCTTTCCTTCAGCAGATTCATTTTCGCGCTGCAGTCGATCTAACTATTTTTTGCTTTGCCTTTGCTTCCTCCATTACCCGGTATTTCCTTGCAGCACAACGGAAAAACTATTCGCCATTGTTCTTGCGAAAATGTCACCCCGCTGCCATCGCCCTCGCACCGCACCCGCGGCCAAGTTGCTTCCTCCGCCCATGTGTCACTACAGCGCCGCCTTCTATTTGCTGCGATTATTATTTTTGCCTTTTGTGCTGCCGCTGCTGCGTTTTCCGCCTCTGCCGCCGTCCGACAGGCAAGAAAAAAGCGCAATTTAATTGAAAACTGATTGTGGCACGCGGCCGACACAGGGTGCCGCAGTCGCTGCTGCTAACAACCGCGCACTAACTGCCAACCCCACAGTACCTGCCGCTGCCGTCGCCACTTCCGTTTCCTTGCCGGGCGGCGCTGAGCCTAAATGCCTACGTGCAGATTAGAATTGCGCTGACTTTGTTAGTTACGCTGGCAAGTTGGCTGCGCTGCATGCCTCCGCCCGTTCGTTCAGTCGTCCTTACCTGAATGCCTGGATGCATATTTTCAAAGCGATTATCACTGACTGTTTTTGTTATTATTCTTTCTTGCCATTGCCTCTTCTGTGACTGATGCCGCCGTTGTTGTTATTATTGCTTTCAATTGGTATTTGCTTTTGTGTTTGCATGCAGCATAACTATACGTGAGGGAGCGTTGAATAGTTGGAAATTAAACGCGAATTAGTGAAATTAAAATTGCTCCATAAAATTAGAATTTATAAGCCAAGTTTTTTAACCACTTTTCTTCCTTTAAATTTTATTACAATATCTCAGATTCCGAGGGTTTACTGGGCATCAAGACACCAATCCAAACAAAATACATTCAAACTGTGTAATTGCGATAGGTGCATTTTTTGGCGCAGCGCAACGTGGCGTATGAGTGTAATTTAATTGTAATATTAATATAAATAAATGACACTCATACGCCACGTTGTGCTGCGCCAAAAAATGCACCTATCCCAATTACACAGTTTGAATGTATTTTTTTTGGATTGGTGTCTTAAGCAAATTTGTTGGTCGTTAAAATATCTACAAACTTGCCGAAGACAGCAAAACGACATTCGGAACGATTTAGGACCTATTTGCATTTAAACGTTCGTAGACTTAAGCGACAAACTCGACTAAAATGAGCAAACTTCCAAGTCGGATTTTTCTTAAACTAGAGCCATTCAAGCCAAACGGCTGGTGGGCCTCAACTCAGTATACCTATAGAAAAGTCACCCAGTAGGTCCCTCCATGTCTAAATTTTGGACTTGCACAGTGTAATTAACGGTCATTGATGATATTTTTTCGGTATTTAAGCATTATTTGTCTATTTGGACCGAAATTTTGATACACCACAACGTAGAACAGATCATGTTACTGCAAAAATTTATACTAAGGCGTAGTCGTGGGGGTAGATGAGAGAATTAGTCTCCCCTAGTCCTTTATTTCATGGAGTAGATTTGTCGACATTTGTGTGAAAACATAATAAGGCATTAAAAAATAATAACAACTGCCACATATATATACCTATACCGATTTTTTAGTTTCCCTAGTTTATACACCCCCCAAAAGTTTATACACCCCCTTCGCCTTAGCCCTACCCCTTTTTATGTATTGTCTATTGACGTATGAACTGCAATTGTTACCCGTTATTTATGTTTACATATGTTAAAAAAATAAAAATTTTAATTAATTACAAAAAATTACAAAAAAGGCCTGTAGGCCTGCTACTTTCTGCATCATCTATCACGCCTCTTATTGACATGCAATTTTTTTCCCCGAACAAACATTACTTCTCCACCACAAAACTATCACTGGTAATTTTTTTAACAAGATTAAAAACTTGGGAACTAGAGGGTTAACAAGTAACAAGAATCTAAAGTCAAAATTGTAAATAAAGTGACTACTAGTGGTGAACTGCGTTGAAGAGTTCAGAGTGTTTTATTTTGGGCACAATCCAGTGATACGAATACACCTGCTTTGGGCAATGGAACTAAATTCTCGTAACAATATTGGGGACTGGTTAAATGTGTTGTTCAAGTGATCTGTGAATCGTGCACAATTCCAATCCCATCCCTTCCAGTTTCCCTATGTACCGATGTTCCACTCTGCCAGCCCACCGGCTCCGGCCGTTCGTGTTGTCTATTGTGCTTAGCCATTGTCAGTTGTGTTTTATAAATCGAATAAAGTGCACCAACCTGCAGCACTCCGCCTATTACTTGTTATCCGCTCCGACAACGGCTCCCAGAAAATAAAGTTGACATAGTCCTTAAACATTCAAGCATTAAAAAACAATTTCAGACCAACCAATTGACAAGATTAAACACAAACAGTGAACAACTCAACACGCACTGAACAAAATAATGAGGTAATTACGCTACCGAAACTAACAAAAAGATGCAATTTAAATGTGCAGATAAGAGCAAACCCCACTTACGAAATAAAAAAAGACAAATAAAGGTCGAAATTAAAAAGAACAAAAGGGCATAAGTGCAAAAAAATTAACAAGTGCCAAAAAATCGAAATACCAAAAAGGAAAAGGCGCACAAAACCTCTCAAAACGCTATTGTGGGCGTAACAAAACAATTGCAGTAGCAGTGGCAGTGACAGTGTCAGTTAGGAAGAGGAGCAACAACAACACTCTCAACTCCAATCCAAAAAGCAACATCAAAGGAAAAGGACAGATGACCGGCATAACACAACGGTGGACGGACATTTTTACACAAGGAATCCACATTCCCAGGCAAAGGGCCAAACAAATATTTAAATGCTCCGAAGAAACATGTAATGTAAACAAAGAAATACACACGCTTTGTAATTTTATTTCAAATCCGTTTTTGCTTTTTGAAAATATCTACATTGGAACACTGAATTGAACAGTGAAAAAGGATGTCATCGCGCGGGGGAGAAGGTTTTGTCATTTGGATTGGTCATTTCATCGCCATCATTAAATGTTGCTTACTTTTAGAATGTTTTACTAAGACTTTGCTTTTATTTTCTTCGCTAGCCACACTGTCTGAGCAAAATAACTTTTGTGAGCATAAAAAAAATTATAATTCTTTGACGTTTATGCCACAAAAATTGTATTTAAGAGAGATGAACATAGATGAAAACAACACAAACGAGGATTCTAAAATCATACACCCCGCCCCATTACGTTTACTTGCATTTACTACTCTCAATTCCTTTCGGTCTCGCGCAGGCGATCGTTGTGTTGGAACCTGTGCAGTAGGCTGGAGTGAAAATGGCCAAAAAAAAATTTTTTTGGAATATTAATTCGCTAGATATCTCAAAATGTGCCAATACATCAATAGAAAGCTGTGTAAAAATTAGAAATAAATTAAACAATTTTTTGATCTCCCATCGCGGCTTTTAATTTCACAGTATTACGCGACATTAAAGGTAGTCATCTTAAAATTTAGTTAATAATCAAATACCCTTATAATTACAGTATTTAATGATGCCAAAGTTATAAACACATGGTATAAACTGCTTAGGAACTTTGGAAAGATGAAATTTGGAGTCACCTCTGTCGTGATGAGATCCGTGAGCTCAGCGTCTGTCATGGCTTTAATGACGGGAGGTTCCGAAATAGGGCAGACTGCCCAGTCAATCATGTCGAAGTATTCCACGGCGTCGACGTTAAGTTTTGCGGGAACCTTGAACCTTCGTATTTATTCACTGGGGACTGCGGTAGCTCTGGCCTCCATCGCTCGTCGTAAGCCCAACTCACGTATATGTGCTCGATGTTGCGTCATCATGGCCAGGAGCAGATTTTCTGGTTGAGCAAAGTTCGCGTTACGGTGAATAACGGGGTCAACGATTCCCTTGAGTTTACGGCTGAGGTAACGTGACTTGACGAGCATCTGCTGAATGTGCCTATCTCCCTCTTTGCATGATGGCTGGGGTTTTGTGCCAAACCACATCCGAGCATATACGCGAATGATAAACGTGACCATCGTTGTTAGATTCTTGGACGGTTTCTTGTCGCTGACATACAATTGGTGGATTTGATTGGCCGACGCGTCGTTAGCCATCGTGAATGATTCAGGCACCCAGGGTTCCCACTGCCAGATCGACGCTACATTCACCTTTGCTGATGCTATTGAACATTTCCAGTAGATACCGCTTATTTGTGCTCAACTCATTTGGGTTCACATTGGAGAGTTGCTCGGTCAGTTTAACTGGTTGATATGAGGAGACAGGCTGTTCGCTATATGTCATTAGCCGCTTTCCGATAGATCCAGAGAATCCATGAGGGCCTGTAGTCCCGCCATCAAGTGACTGGAAGAGATTGCGCAAGGGCAGCTCATTGGCATGGAGTAGACATATCAGCCACTGATATGCCGTTTACTTTTGTGCCGTCACACCCGACAACTTTAATATTTTCTGTCTTCGCATTTCACTCTTTGAAATTAGCGACTAATGACTCATGACTAGCGACTGGCTGACTTTGCTGCAGCCTGATGACGGAGACGTATGACTGAAGTACGAAGAACCCGGCTGTGCGTTGATGGTTATGTGTTCTTCCGATATGGTTTTTCTGTGGTACTTGTTGTCGACGTTGAGAACTTGTGTCAAAGTTTTATTCTTGCGGCGATCGAAGAATAGTCCATCTATGCCCTTGTGAGTGTGGTCAAACTGGTCGTCTTCGTTCTGCCTCAGTTCCTTTCGAAGTTTACTGCGTTCTCGACAGATTATGCTTCGGTCAATTACTTTGGATCGGTCGTTGGGTGATTCGAGACCAAGATCATGCAGAACTGATGTTGCTAATACAGCAGCCGATCTGTCCGAAACTCTGGTCCGATCACAAGCTATAGTGGGGGAAGGCAGAGAGAAAGCCATTTTTTGACATTGGCGATCCTGATTTGGCTTACTTTTGACTGATTCTCTATCTGGAATGTACTCATCGACAGTAGCATTGTCAGACGAGTCCGATCTAAGTTTTTGTTCGCTCAATCGGTACTGCTACAATAAATAACTTAAAAACCGCAAACCTAAAGCAAAGGTTACTGAGATTTATTTTGAATCCTTAACTGAGTTGAAAATACGGCTTTCACTTCTTTTGATGAAAAACAATTATTTCAATTAGGTGATGGGCGATCAAGGAGATGTTAGAAACTAATACAATTTTGCAGGATTGGTACTATGGACATTTGGCACATTTCCAAAATACTAGCTTCTAAAAATTTTAAAATCGAGTTTTTCACTCCACCCTACTGTGCAGGTACTACTTGAAGCGTGGACGTGGCAATGGTAGTATTCGAAAGCACAAGGCAATTGTAAAACAGTTTGAGAGTATACGGATTACAGAACTCCGAACTATTATGTCTCACAAAGGCTAACAAGGCATAAAACTTGGCTATAGCGGCATTTATATGGCTGGAAAATTGATGCTTGTGTCGAAAATTATACCCAGAACTCAGCATCATGGGTGTCTTCAGCCACCGCGTGGAAGTACGAGTTTTTCCGCACACACCTCTTGACCCTAACCTGGTGGTTTTTTGGCAAAGTTGGCTGAGCTGATATGCAAATCAACAATCCGTACAAAGAAAACCAACTACGTTGCTGTGAAGTTTACCACTTCACGTCGCATTCAAATGATTCAACACGCCCCGTCCCCTGCGGCACTCGTCAAGGACTCACCGCAACTATTGCAAATTTTCTCGTAAATATCGCAAGTGGCAATTTATTAGCAACGACAAGTCGTTTGATAGCAAAGTTGAGCGCCAATTAGAACTGACATTTACGCCGCGTGTCTACGCAGCTCGCGCTACAAGTGGCGCTCGGGCGGAGACTCGCACTCCTTGCGCGACCGACTCAATGCGCTAAACAATGTGGCACATTTGTTTTCGCCGTGTTTTTGGTTATCAAAAAATGTTTACGATTCTGACACGCCAAGTGAAAAGCCCTCACACACCGGCATTTCTTGGCTCCAGCACGATGGCAACAATAACAACAACAACAACAACAAAAACCAAAATGGTAAAAGCCACAACTATTGCGACTAATTACAACAAGGCAAAACAAGCCATAAAAAGAAGTCGTTTGCACGAAACGGCAATGAGCGATGCACTAATGCGATGCGGTTGATAAGGACAACGGCAGCAATAACAACAATAACAATAAAGCAAAGACACCATCGAAAAAGCGTCACTTGTAAATCAGTTAGCGAAAACCGCAAAGCGTCTAGTCACGCCGCCAACCGGTGCGTCAGCGGCCGCGTCAACAGTTTGCCTCGGCCGGTGTTGCGAAACTCACTTCATCGCCGTTTGTGCGCAAACCATTTCCCGCATTGCGTCGACTTTATATTTATTTTGTTGTCGCTTCTTGTGGTCGGTCCGCTTCAGATGATTTGGTCGTTTCTGTCGCTCTGGCACGCATCACGTGACGCGTGCACATTTCGCCGCCTCCAAACATGTGTTGGTGTGTTGTATGCTGAAGCGCGCGCTTCGATGCGAATTCATAGTTGCTCACACGATCCGGTGCGTCGTCGCTTCAACTTTCGCTGCCGCCTTCCGTTGCGTTTTGTTATTTCGAGCGGAATTTTTATGCCTTTTCGTCATGTTAATTGTTTTACTGTATTGTTGTTGCGGTTTGTTGCCGTGGTAGTTATTAAGTATAATTTGCTCATTTTTATTGGCATAACTTGAAGGCAGTCACTATTTCATTTCACTGCCGCTCCATTCTTTCGTCGTTTGCGCTGCGAATTGGTTTTGTTGTTGCCGTTGGATTTTTGTTTTTTGGTCGTTTCTCATTGGCATAAATTTTTATGTTAATCAGCGAACTCATTGCTTCTAGAATTTATGTTTCAATCAAATTTAATTGGAGTCCTCGGTTTGACTGGGCGCGCGTCTCTCTGGTCGCCGAGAATTTATAGCTTAATTCGCACTGCAGCAGCAAAAGGGCGAGTCAAACGAAACTTGAAGTATGAAAATGTAGAAAGTTTAAGAAAGCGGAAAATTTAATATTGTTTACTGCAACGATTTTTTGTTGAGTTCTACTTTTCTATTAGACTGCTCACTGCTCAATGGCACAGGACACTGTGCAACGAGTGCATTCGTGTCTCATTTGAAGTCTCAATTTAGGACTTTACGAAGTTGAGTGCCCAAACACTGAGTTGCATGCCTTCGTGATGCCAAAAACAAACATTAGTATTAAAGGATTAAGCTTATAGAGGACAGTGGGGTATCCAGCATTTTGACTCCCTGGAACATTGTCGACTGTCAATTGGTGCCCATGCATTCCACGATGAAACGTTGTTCCAGTGCACTTCGCATTAAAGACAGTTCGTTTCTGGCCCGCACTGAGCGATTGTTTAGTGGTCTTCCTGCAGATATTTTTCCCAGCCCCTATGGTCTTGATGGGTTCAAGACAAGAGTCCATAACCACTTCATTCTAAACCCTGTCTCCCAACCTATATACCCTTTCTGAACCAACGCACCGCTTCGTAGTAATAGGGATCATACCCTGCGCAACAAAAAGAAAAGTAAAAGGTTTGAAAATAAATGTTTAGCTTTTTAATATATCGAGCGATGTTTGCACAAACTAAATGTATTCTATACCAACAAATAAATTCTTGTAATGACTGTCTGACTCATTACACCGTGCGACAGCATTTTTCACACTGGAAAAAATCCATATGGGCGTGAAACTAGAGACCAAACATGGTAATATTGCGTACCCAGTTTTTCATTTTTACATCCTTTGTCCTTCTAAAAGGACTTCAAAATTTTGAAGGGGATAAAAAATAAAAAAAATTTTAAAATTACTTAACCTCGTTAGAATATGGCAATATGTACCTCAAATGAAAGAGGAAAGGCTCAAGAGTTTAAATCAAATTGATTTTTTATCTATTTGTAAAAAAAGGATATGGAAAAGGTCCTTTGAAAATTTTAATCCTTTATAGCCTTGAAAATTTATAACGAATTTTCTTAAAAAGTAAGTATGTCAGAACCCTCCTTGATCACATGTCAAAATTTCATTGCTCTAACTTTATTGGTTTGGAAGTTATTAAAATAAAGGCGGAAGCTACAAGTCTAATGAAGTACAAAAATTCTAATTTATTTCGGTATCAGTATTTTAAATACTAAATAGATACAAAATCAATTAAGCGAGAATAATGAAATTTTGACACGTGATCAAGGAGATTTTGGGGTTTAACATACTTACTTTTCAAGAAAATTCGTTATAAATTTTCAAGGATATAAAGGATTAAAATTTTCAAAGGACCTTTTTCATATCCTCTTTTTAGAAATAGATAAAAAATCAATTTGATTTAAACTCTTGAGCCTTTCCTCTTTCATTTGATATACATCGAATGAGGTTAAGTATTTTTTATATTTTTTTTATTTTTATCCCCTTCAAAATTTTAAAGTCCTTTTAAAAGAACAAAGATGTAGAAATGAAAAACTGAGTACGCAGTATTACTATGTTTGGTCTCTAGTTTCACGCCCAGTGTGAACAAATTTTTTCATTTTTGTTGCACGGTGTTATTCATCGCCGAAACGAGCCGCTGTAGCTACAAACATTAATTTTTAACAATTTATTGCCTTATTAGAAAACGGGCATATTCTAAAAAATGCTTCTTTTGAAGGCAGTTTGTAATGGGTTTAGATGTTATAATGAGAAATATGATGTAATAGATCTTAGAAACTAGGATTAAATCCTAAATTTATGGTTTATGCTTCGTAGAATCTTCCAAGTTTGATAAGAAACTTTAAAGTGACTTCTCACCCATGCGGAACATTTTTCATCAACCCAGAAACAGCGCAACAAGTCAATATTTATGTGTTTATCTGTCAGAAAAGCACAACTCCCGTGAGCGTTAATATTTCAGTCCTATTCTGAATAAGCAGCGAGATAAAATATTTGACGAACAATAATTGCTGCTGCCCTCGTTGCTAGCGAAAACCCCACTACGCCAGTACGAAACAATAACGCCACTTAGTGAATTGAACGGCAGACGGCTCACACGCACACGCACACACTCGACCGCCAACTTGCCACTTAAGTGCGTCCAGTCGAGTGCGTCGCGGCACTTACACTTTGCACCCAATTTCTGAGTGATTAAAGTAAAGTAACTGGCAAATAATTAACGGCACAGTTGCGCGGCGAATAACGCTTAGAGCGGCGAACTCATCAAAAAACACTTCCACTCATTTCCGACGGATGTGTATCAATATTTCGCAATTTCCGCCCGTTCAGCCGCACTCGGCGTTTTCGGCCCCTTTGCGGCCAACTACAACTGTCAGCGCCAACGCTGCGCCAGACTGCCGTCGACGCGGCGCTGTGCGCGCAATTCCTCAGAATTAAGTTAGCTTTGAGTCGCTCAAAGCTCTTAGGAATACATAATAAATAGAAGACAAGTTAAAGTTGAATGGCGGCGACAAGTTTTTCGGCGCGGGTGACAGGCGCACAAATGCCAACGAAGACGATCTGCGCAATAAAAGCAAAAGCTGCAGGACATCTTTCACATTATCTTTGAAATTGCTGAATGGCCGAGAGGCGCTGGGGATGGCTGGCTGCATAAACAGCAACAGCCCCGGGGTGGCGGGCAGGCGGGGGTGGAAGGCGCAAACGAAATATGAATTAAATCGGCCAGCCGTGGCTGGAGCCACACAGCTGTGAATAGTGAAAATTTGTCAAAATGCTGTAAACCGTAAGCTGAGTTATAAATCAATTATCTAAACCGTTACTAGCTGGCAAAGTCATTAGTTAACTTGGATTTCTGTTGTTTTTGTCGCTGTGTCGATGTATGGATTTTGTTCTGGTCTTCGTTGGCATTATTTATATCAATTAATGACAGCGATTAGGCCACAGATTAGCTGCGCCTGTCAGCAGTTGTCATTAATTGATTAACGCAAAGGCGTCGGCGCGACGGGCGGTGCGAGCAAGTGTCGAAGTGATAACGTCATTAATCCTTGTCCACAGACAATTTGTCACTCAACAATTGAGTTGGTAAAAGTTTTGCCTTTGCACATAAATAGAAGTGACAACGTAGTTGGTCACCTTGCAGTCGAGGCCACTGCGCAACACATTTACTCAGCTGCAGAAAGTAATAACAATTTGCTTAGACACTGAGCAACTCCACTCGTTAGTGCGACCTTAGTCGATTCCCGTTGATTGTTCAAAAACACATTCCACTTAAAAAGCCTTGAATGAATATAGACAAACATTTTTTCAAAACTGTCTAAGTCAGGGCATATGCAACAAAATTGTGTTGATTATAAACTTATCTCCATTTAATTTACCAGATATGGTTTTATTTACCAGATATATTCAAATATTTTATTTAACATTGATTTAAGTTAAGTTTCAATTCTCACAAACTATTCCCTTCTAAGAATCTTACAGATGCCCCTTCAATTGTGGTTACTTCCCTGGTCACAGGTATCTACCACTGAAATTGCTTTCATCGTTGCTGCGAAACTTTGTCTACTTTCAATAAAGTGCGGTTCCAGAAATAATAAAAATAACTTTCCAATATGTGAGCGCGCACATCTGCCAATAAAACCGAAATGTTTTCGATTGAAACTTTTAATGCAGTTGTGACCAGAAGGCTCTCCATACAATTTCCAGTTGCCAGAAAATACAAATTGCCTGCACTAAAACCATTTAAAATTGATCACAACATGAATAGATTTGAGATTGGGATGGCAATTCCAAAATCACGAAAGTCCAAATCCCAAAGCAACGCAATTTGTGAGAAGGTTTATATTTATTTATACTTAATAGGTTTTCCTGGCTCTGCCTACCTAGGTCCACGTTCTACATAAATGGGAAGTATCTCCAATAAAGATTGCGATTGATGCGTTGGGAACAAAGTTAGTGAAAATTGGTTTGCTGTAAGTTCAGCTGTGGAAAATGTTATCATTAGTTGTTGTTACTTGATTCGACATTCGAACCCACAACCGCTGACTTGTCAACCAACCTGTTAGCCACTGGGTTACGACGATTTTAAAGAAGAAGGAAAGCATTGAAAGCTCTAAAGCCAACATTTTGATCTGCGAGTACCAGACATGTTTTTTAAAAGCGCAGTAAGGGAGGGGGAGATACGGTATGTTTGGGAAATACTTAAATAAAACCAAAATATTTCGATTTTAAAAAAATGTGTTTCACTTCAATAGATAACTCTACATTTTCTTTTTACGTGCTCATAGGACCAAACATTTTTGCTTATGAACACGAAAAAAGCCTTAAAGATGAGACTATGCTGGACAGTACCAGACCGTTGGTAACCCTGATTAAGCTCCAATGACGTCGAACTTTAAACTTGACACAGGGGCTTGAACCTTAACACTAAATCGTTTCATGAAACTATATCTCTTTATCCGATTTGCCGATAGTAATTGTATGTCGGCCATCCTAAATTGTAATTTTGTATGTTTATTCAATTAGCAAAACATTGCCGTTCTAAAGAGTTCTTGTACTGAGGCCATTTCATGATGTTCAGCATTACAAGAGATACAACTCTCCGTAGGAAATTCAATTCAACGCCGCCCAGAACCTTGAACATTTTTTTGAAAAATTATGGTATCCTTTAATTTAAAGGACTCGACGATAACTTTAATTTCTCATTTGAAATATTTTCGAAAAACACAATTTTGAGGGCCATATTTCGCATATTCTACTACTACTTCTCAGCCACATCTCTGCCGGGAGCCAACGTAAAAAACTGATTGAACATTCCCTCTACAATTGCTGCCCATTTCGGGGTGTTTATTTTGCGCAGAGCCGAACAATTTCTGGTATAATCGAATGCGAAATGGAACAAAAGCACAGAAAAGCAGTGGGTTAGCAAAACACTTGTGCGCAGGCGAATAATCTGCGTCAATATTGCACTGATTGAAATATCGCTGCGCACAGCCAAGCCTCACACTGGACTTGACTTGACGCTGTGCAACATGCCGAACAGCACAAAAGACACAAATGTCGGTCTCCCATTGCGCCTCACGCATTTCATTTCACTTTGTACACATGCAAACAAAAGCGCGGACGCAATTTGTTGTATGTTGTGTAATAATAAAACTGTTGAACACATAAAAAGTGTCACGCTTTGTTGCTGCATAAAGCAGAGAGTTTGTGGAATTTGAAAAATCCAATTCGTGCATGATTTTTCGATGCATCGATGGACGGATGGGTGAGTGAGCGGTGGGCCAATGTCACCTCTGCAGCTGTCACAGCGTGCACTATGCCAACTTGTGCCGCACTCGTAAGTATGTCAACTATGCGTTCGTCTGTATGTAGATTCTTAAATACCGAAACGCATTCTCCAAATTCCATAGCAATAACATCACCCATGAAGCCAGGCGGGTGGATGAGCGTGTGTGTATGTTTGCTTCGCGTTTGTCATTGCATTTTTATGGATAAATACTAAAATGTTGAAAGTACTATTTTTTGTTTGATATTAAAGTAAAATATTACCAACTGTGGTAATTTTCAATAATCCGTTGGTTAGTACAAAATGTTGTGGCTAAAGGAAAAAAATGTTTAAACAAAAACATAGTTTTTACATATACTTGTATACATGCATTGGCTTAAAATTGAAAAGAGTCTACGTGATTTAAGCCAATTTTTTAGTTCTTATACCGTTTGAAAAATTCAACATTTGGCTATGCCGACGAGAAGACAATTGGGACTCCGAAAGAAATGTTGAAAGCAAGTAACGTGTTCCTCCCAGTTTTCTATATCGTTTTAGAATGAACTACAGTGCACTCGCGAAAACGTGAACTAACAAAAACCAAGGCTGTTCACGTTTACGAGATTTTTCAAGTTTACGATTGTTGAAAAATACGTTTCGTTTTTTTTGTTTGAAACTACTTATAAAAAGATAATGGAATTAAGTTTTATAACAAAAAGTTAAAAAGGGACGAGTATATACACATTTAAGGTTGTGGGCGATGAAATGTTTGCGAAAAAGATACACAACAGGGTGTTCACGTTTTAGAGCCTTCAAGCATTGTTCACGTTTCAGAGTATTCAATAGGAAAAAAAAGTGTTCAATAGGAAAAAAAAGTGTTCAAGTGTTCAGAGAGTTCAGAGAGTTCACGTAACCGAGTGTTCACGTTTTCGCGAGTGCACTGTATTCGGCTTTTTGAACATTCAAACCCAACCAAAAACCGATCTAAAAATATTTTAAAATATTTATACAAAACCAATTTTCAGTAGTATTCAGTTCAAATCATTTCAAAACGTTTTAATAAGAAAATTTTTATAAAAAAAAAAATATTTTAAAAAAGTTGTATACGAATTTATTAACCCTTATTCTCATACCCAAACTTACTAACGTCGTTTGGCACCCGGGGTACCCGGGTACCCATTTCATGAAATTTTTAAGTTTTCAATATTTTGTTAATTAAAAAGTGTTTATAAAATTTTGATATGATTTGTTCGCTTTTCACCTAAATAACGAGGATCCGGAAGGTAAAAAAAAATTTTCATTATTTGTCAGTTTTTTTCACGAAAATACATCGCAGTGGGCACCCGGGTACCCGGGTATGAGAATAAGGGTTAAACTAGTTACGAACACAAACTGCTGAGTTTCTATTGACAAAGCTTACACTTTGTGTTTAGTGTTTTTCAATAATTCGCAAAATAATAAATTTGTAAAAACATACCTTTGATTTTTATTGGTTTCCACATTAGATATGTTCTATTTAAAAACAAAAAATGTTTCAGGTTTATATTGCATTATTCTATAGCAAAAAAGTACGAATAATCATGAAAAATGTTTGGAGTATGTACTTAGATACCTTTAGAAATCGTACATTGTTTTTTAATTTTTGAACCGAATCGTTGAGTCAAGACTGAATTCGAACCGCTTCATGAACAGAACCACTGTTTCGAAATAATCATGAACAATGAGCCAAACCACTTCACAAAATTCTTTGGTTTACGGACATGAATTTTATACTAAATCAAAGTTACTCATACGACCCGTGTTGCGGCACGGGGACCGCCGAGATTAGTGTGACCTCAAAGTGTCAGTTTAAGGGACCAGCTAATATTTATTCGGCTCACTGCGTTTTGTTTTGTATGTTTAGAAATCATTATAGACCACTACCAATTCTTTAGACTTGCTATCAAATGAAGTCAAAGAAAACACTTAAAAATAAAGTATTTAGTTACTGCAAGTCGACAACATCAGCGCTTCAAACGTTCGCATCCATTCTGTCGTGGTGTGACACATTTGCGAACAATCGAAATATAAACCATTCTGGCGATGCATGCAAAACATGTTGAAATGCGTCAACAATGTCAGAGCAATGCCAAAATTGTGTTGCTTTTTTTTTACTATCGCAATTGCCCGAATGTGTTTGTGTGCGCGCTGACTGGCCTCATAAACAGATCAGAATCGTTGCGTTCTACTTGCAGCTGTCGACATGCAGCTCTAAGTCGACGGCATCGAACCGAACCGAATCGAGCTGCATTGTCTGCGAGTGAAATGGAGTCGACTCGGAGATTCACACCATTGCAAAGTCGTTAAAAAGAACGAATCGAACATAATGTACGCTTCGCTGTGCGGAGGGGACGAAGAAGCGCACAAATGCCAAAGCGGAAGAAAAACATGCGAAGAAAATGAAGCGCTGATTTTTCTGCACACGGACACACACTCAAATATTTGCGCGCATATGAGCTCATTTATTGCCATTGTGCGGCAGCGAAGAAGGATGGCGGCACTGACGGCTGTGTGTTCGCGCAGATTTACGCGCACTTAAGCGAAATTTACGCCATCCGAACGGTCGCAGGGTGCGGGGCGCCCATTGGCGCCTTCACCAAAGCAAACAGGCAGCAGCTCAAACAACAACAATGCCAACAAGAGCAATACGCCTGCCAACTGTGTGTGCGTGTGAGTGTGTTTGTGTGAAGAAAACACGCTGCGCATTGAGGTTTTACATTTTTTAAACTTTGCACTTCAAACGGCATTTAAGTGAATGAATGTATTTACTGTTTATGTGTTCACTTGCGTCGGCAGCGTATCTGTCCGTCCGTCTACTGTCTGTTTGTCCAACTGTTGGCAGCAAACATGGCCGCCATATTCAGCCCATCTCCGGGTGTCATTCGGTGCTGCCGCTTTGATTTTGTCGGCCCCACCGCTCGTCGCCTCGTGGTTCGCTTTGTTGTATCACTATTTGCTCACCAGCGCGGCGTATTTGTTAGTTTGCCTTGCAATTGCAGGCGCGTAGCATGTCGCCGTAATACGCTGTGAGTATTTCCTTTGGCTACTTCCGCTCCGCAATTTCTTGCGTCTTCGCCATTGTCAGCTTCGTCTTTAGTTGGACTTGTGTTGTTGCTTCTGTTTTTACATGATTTCCGGATTTTATTTGTTCTTGTGCTTTACAAGAAAAATTGTTTTCTCTTCTGCCGTTTTATTTTCCTTGCTTTTTGTTTGCTGCGAGTTGTATTTATAGTATTGTTATTGTTGTTGTGCAAATAAACGCACTTCAAACACTTGAGGAAAAATGCCGCGAGCATAATCCGAGCGGAGCGAGTTTAAATTGATAGAGCTTTTCGGTTTGCTGTTGCAGCTGTAGTTGGGCTCAGCAGCAGCGGAGACGAGGCGGCGAACAGTGAACGACGAAAAGCTTTCATGAATTTAACATTAAACTCTCAGCATCGGAGCGCCACTCGAAAACAGCATATTTAAAATTAATGGGGACGCGCACAAAAATTGGGCTTAAAAACGAATTCGACGCTTGGACGAAATTTAGCCATAAAGCTGAGTTTGAATTCAAGTGGCTTACGAACTTGAAGCCTCCTAAAGCAGCAACCAAAACAAATCATTTACTTTGGAAGATAACAAATAGAAACAGCGAGTATCATGATTTTGGCTACTCTTGAGTCCTTGGACAATGATTGGTAAGACGTTTGAATCCACCACGACAACCAATTTTGGCATCACCAGGCATCAAACAATTTCTATTTGGGTGATGTTCAGAGACGTGTGTACAGGAAAGAAGGTACTTTAGCTCGCCAGCATTACTGCATAGTAATTTTAGTATCCTTTGTGAGTGCGTGGAGAATGCAATCCTGTCACCCAAATGCAATTGAGGACCCCTGAGAGTTTCACTTCCATTAACTTTCTGAGATCCGTGGGAATTCTGACGGCAAATGTTTGAGCAGTTTCGAGAGAAGAGCTTTCTGTCTCGATCGCTCCATTTCCGAGCCTGCGAAACCATTGTCAATGAATTCTGGAAAAGAATAAATTACATTAAAATAAATTAATAAATTAAAATTACATTAAAATTAATTAATTATATATAAGAAGTAAAATAATTCGAGGTGCCATTAACGATGCCCACTTAAATATAATAAATACCCGCATTATGAACATTATTTACCATCTATCGATTCTGTATTGATTTCTTTATTCCCAGTCTTCCATATCCAATCAAAATTTCCTATAATACTATTTCCTATTTTTTAAAAGATTTTCAATCTTAATCACTATTGCTGCCTGCTTTCATTGTTTCCGCACGCTCTGCCGAAAGAGCAAACACACATTTCAGCACAACGTTTACAACCGCAGGCAACATAGCAACAACAAAAACCACAACAAATGTGTTGCTTTGTAAATAAATTTGTAAGTACTGGTATGTTATACAAAATGTTACAACAACAACAGTAAGAGCAGTGCAACCGAAAGCAGCAACAACATCAAAAGGACATAAAGACATATGGCAGAACCAATGAATATCCAAGTGTGTCGCATTCATCAAAACACAGACACATTCTACTGCCGACTGTTCGCGCTCTTCGCCTGCATTCAAGTAAAGTTTCCATTGAAAAATTGCGGGCGGGGAGATTTGAGTCTTACGGCAAATTTCAAAAATAGAAAGTTGAGGGGGATTGAAAAAACGGTTGCCACACTTTCACTCGATGTCATAAAATGGCAAATGCATTCTCCGATAACTAAAACCTATAACAATACCAACCAACCAACAGCAACAACAACGAGTCACAACAATGATGAAAGAACTCATGTGAAGAAAGTAGAGCCACATAGGTTTTTGTATTGTTGGGCAAACTGAAAGTGACACAAAACAAATATGCACAACAACAACGACTGTAATTGTAATATGAAAAAGTAAAAGCAACAAAGTTGCAACAGCAACAGCAACAGCCACAACAGCAAATAGTTACGACAAGCAAGAACGCCTGATGGCTGTGTGTGTGTGTGTAAATTTCCTCTTTGCAAAACATCCTGCAGCCGTGATGATCTGCAAATTTACAACGGTAAATACTGATGACTGTTATTGATTGCATACTTTCAGGGTGGATCCGGTTGCTTCATTCGCCACTTGCGACGTTTCAGCTGTGCTTCCCTGCCTGGTTTTCTGTTGGAACGCTTTAATGATGTTTGCCAGTGGAGTTGTTGCCTCAAGGTATTTGCTTCACTGCACCCCCAGTCCTCGGCGGTAGCCAACAAAGCAGCAACATTCAAGTGGAAGAAATCATCGTTTGTGCCTCTCCTCACAGTCGGCGGTCGTACCTCGAGGCTGTTAAATTTTGAAGTTTTATGAGTTTTGGTGCTTTTAGGTTTTGTTGTGTTGCCTTCGGTTGCGTTTGGCTGCAAATTGCTGCAAGTTAATAAACAACTAAGTACATTCCCAGGCGGCGCTCCATGTGAACTCACTTGGAGCTAAAAGCAATACATAGGGGATAAATTGCACACACACACACACACACACAACGAAGTTGCCGCTGTAAGAGTTTTCCCAGAAATCGTGTCAACTCGGCGGCAAGAAGCTGCAGCCAATTCCAAATTACATTTCATCTTGTAACGATTCCGCCTACGCATCGAGTTTCAAGTTCTTTCACGTCTGGCTGGAGTGTCTGGCTTTATGGTACATAAATGCATATGCAAATACTTTAACTGCATTTCCAGTGTCGAATTTTGCTTCCGACCTTACTTAATCTGCTCAAAATCAATTGGCAACAAGTCGCATAAATTAAATGAAAAATGTGAAGAAAACACTTTTCCCACTTCGGTTGGACTCGAAATTTTTGCTTTGCCAGCAAATTGTCGGAAAAGCAGGAGATCGGAAAATCGCATGGCATCAAATTCACAACAGCGAGAATCTACAGAATGCAAACTTTCGTTGCAGTACAAATCAAAAAGCGTCCATAAAAATACCAAACCTCGATCAACCAGAAATTAATAGGGGAAAATAATTGATTGCAGTCTTAGCTGTGTCAGGTAGGATGAATACTTAAAAAAGTAGAAGGTATGCGAGTCTCAACGAATGCTGAGTACTGAAAAGTAGCCGCTTCGGGCATCACAAAGGACCTCGGCGACCTACGAGTGTAAAAGTTGAGCCGTCGATAAGGAAGCTATCTTATCTATGTTACACACAACAAATAACAAATAATTGCGTGGGTCACTCACATACATAGGTCTCAAAGCATGGTTTGGTTTGTAGTCTGTAGACTTTTGCATAAAACCCCAGAAATTGATTTATACATCATTTCTTCATCACTAATTTTTTCATTTTAATTTTGGCAACATGAAAGAGGAGACATGTGGCGCGAGTCTACATTCAACATGTCTCACATTCCCTCTTACCATCTCACCCTTTTTCTTTTTTAAATGTTTCTTACCAGCAGTAGGTTGTAAAAAATCTGAAATAAAATCGTTTGGAAAACAGTGCAGTCAGCATTTTCCTCTTTTCGACTTTTGTTTGAAAGCAAATGAACCCAATGCACTCCAGCAACATATTCTTACTCTATTTTTTCGGCTTACTTAAATTTCCCTTTGCTGTTTGCAGTCGTTGCAGTTGTTGTCAGCAACATTGTTGTGCCACTACCAAACTGTAAGAGCATTGCTATAATTGTTGCAGTTACTAATGCAAAACAGCAAACAGACCGGCTGAAATCCTCGCATGTTCGTCGGGCAAGTCGACTGTGTGCAAGAAAAAAAACTGCACGTTCCACTTGTCGAATTTTTCAATGCTCCACTTGCAAGCTTACATACACAAATAACTATGCTATATGTGTGCACTTTTATATTGTATAAACATATACATTTTCATGAATACATACATACATCAACTACAATGTATCTATGTGTGTGTGTGTGTGCACGTAAGTATGAATGTGATTTGTGTGATTTAAGGGAGAAGTGTAGGCGGTCGAATTTAGCATTTCCTACTAAAGTAAATATTTAAAAATACTTCAAGTATTCGACAGATTAACCGCCGTAGGTATTTGCCAAAATGGGATAGTCGGCTTTTGTTTGCCATCGGGCAAGTATGTCAGAATATTTAGCCAACATTTTTGAAAGTCCAAGTTTCTTTCTTCTTCTTTGTATGTAAACTATTGAATTTATCGATTTCACTACTCGAAAAATTTTTAGAAGCGCTTATGAAAAGTCGAAAAACATTATTTTAGTTCTGAAAGTTCAAAATAGAAAATGTTTAACTAAGGAGAGAATTTTCCTCTTTTATGTGATACCCATATCTTATTTACTGCACAACCGCAAATATTACAAAAAAATTTTGAATTAAATTGTAAAGTCCTTTCAAAAGAATATCGGGTCAGAAAATGAAAACCTGACTATGCCAGATTTCTATGAAATACCTTTAATTTTACGCCAATATCAATATTTGGATGGGTCACGACAAAAATGTTTTTTTTTTGTTGCACAGTGTAATGTAAAGTTGGAGTTTTCACTCAGTGCTTCATTACTTTGCCATTTTTCTTTCGATGCTATTGACGTTAAGTTAAACAGTTGTACAAATATTATATCTTTCATCTTAGATTTTAAAACTAGAGAAGGTTATTTATTTTATCTATAAAAAATCATTGGAAAAGTTGTAATTTTTGAAAATGGTAGAAATACTTTACTTTACTTTTTTAAACTTTCATCGTCAGTAACTTTCCCAAATCTCATCTGACTTGGACAATCTATATATCAGTGGGAAGCCTAAGGTAATAGCTTCTAATTCGATGGCCGCTTGTTAGTCGTATGGTTCGTTTACGCGATATGTGCTCATAACTGAAATAAAAGGAAAACATGGTTTTTTGAACATTTTGCGAAAATGCTTCTAAAGAAAATGTTTTGATTTTCAGTTTCGTGTTCACCGACGCAAAATTAGTCAAAAAATACTTTGTTTTTAGGTGCACGCGTTTAGTCTCTTTTTGTCGAGTAGTGTTATCGAATATTCTACAAGCAGTTTGGTTTCGATTCAGCAACGAATTTCGTACTAAACCTGCAAAGGGATTAAACGCATTGAAGTCTTCTACTGCGGGATACAGAGATATATGTATATTATATGGCGTTCAAACTGACGACTTAACCGTGTTTAATGTGCTAAAACAAGTTAAATGAGCAAAACCAGTTCGAAAACCTGTTTGTTCACATGCAATTGTTGTTGGAAATTAAACGTGTTAAATCATTTAACAAGTTTTGAAACGAGTTTAGTACAAGGTTGCATCCGAAAGCTTTCTATGAAAAAGCTTTTTTGTCAACTAAACACAGCGCAAACACTAAACACACACCAGAAAAAACATCCCTACAGATTCAGCTGTAATTTCATCAAAACAAAACCAAACCAACATTGAAAATTTGTAAATTTTGAAATGAATGAAAATAATCGTTTTGCTCGCACTGTCTTCATTTCATTCATCGCCTTTTTATGGCATCTGAATACAAGGCGTTTAATATTTAGACGAAGTTGAGTCTGTTTCCGTGGTTTGTGAAATATGCGCCAATATTTCGCACGAATCATGCTCCCAGCACATCAGTTGACAAGCACATTTATTTGTTGTTTGCAAACAAACAGCTGTCAAATTAAACTCCATTGAGCAGTCTGGACGGTTGTGTTCAACAAAAAGCTCTTTTCACTTAAACTAGTTTAAATGAGTCAGTTTGAACGCCATATAAGACATGTATGATAAGTTTACCCGCAAGGTCATTCAGGTCATGAAAGTAGATAAGACCCGTTGAAGTACTTTCCCGAAAAGTTCATTGGATAAATGCATTTAGTCGCATTTAATCCATTTTTTATGACAATATCGATTGGCACTGGCTGGCGTTTTTAACCCCTTCAGACCTAAACCTTAGTTTTTTGACATTTTAAAAACCAAATATTATGTTCTACAAACTTTCCAATATTTAAAAAAAATCGAATTTACTTAATGACATTAAGTATCCCAAAGTGTTATGGAAGATCGTTCGGTATTAAAAATGGGGTCCGTTCTGAAATGATCAAAGTCAAAGCTACTCCATCCTCCTCTATGTCTACGTACGTAAGTGCACATGTCTGTAGTTGCTTACGTATTTTGTACTAAATATATTTGCATACGAACTTCGGTCAGCAGTTGGCTGTTGTGTGCCGTCGTTTTGTTGGCGACATAGACGTACAACGAAAATGACTGTGAATGGCATTAAAAGTTGTTGAAATTGCAAATAACGACTGCGCAGCGTTGCATGTTGCATGTTGTTCAGTGCTCTGTACGACTCAACAAAACTACTGTTTACAGATTTCCGAGCATAGCTGCGGCACAAAAACGGAATACACAAAAAACAAAATTCAAAAATTCAAAAAACAAAAAACAAAAAAATTTAGAAATTCCAACAACAACAAAAAAACTGCCGACAAGTCAGAAGGCAGAAAATATCCACTGTGCGTTACTGTGAGCAATATTTCACAATGTACAATGTATTTGTGGATGTGTGAGTGTGTTTGTGTGTGCGGCTTGAAATACGACTTCGGAAGTGCCTTTCATATGCAACATGCCGCATTGTGCGCCAGCGAATTCGATGCCGGGCAACAACTTCCTCCGACGCAACAGTCACACATCAATAGTGCCACAACAATGCAACCATGTTGCCGGACCCCCTCCCCCACCCGCAGAGCACAGCCGTCTACTAAATATGCACTTCTGCACCACATTCTCGTTTCTAGTCTTTCAGTCACGATTGCTGCCATTGCCCGTCAGTCATGCGTGCACTTTGGCGCGGGGTGCGGCGACGCGAGGTGTGTTGCTCCGATATGCACAAAGCGTAAAGCGAAATTATTACCTTTGCCTAATTTATTGTCATTCGGCATTTTTGCTGCAGTTTCAAATGGCGCATTTGCCAACTTTTATTCATTCGGCACCGAAGGGAGCCATGGAAAAGGTAGACGGCGTGACAGCCTTTCAGTTTTCAAACATTTTCAATTTGCTTTCACACACAATCGCACTGACAGCCAACTGTTGGCTACATTTTGTCTTACTTTGTTCTTGAGATGCGATAAATTGACTATAGACCAACTTTTCGGATGCTGAAGTTGCGTCCGACACACTCGGGGACTCCAAATCGCAAGTGGCCGCTTATATCTAATTTTTTATTTAACCCATTTACGGCCGCTGGTCGATTTTTCGACCAGCCACTTTGAAGGAGAGTAGCTCTGCACTTGGACATTCTATTTTTGAACTCTTGATGCATAAAATAGCTTTGGTCCTTTGGTAACCCATCGAAATAATAATTTTTTTTTTAAGATAAATTAAGAGATGTTGTCCTCCAATAAATTGTGCAATATTTCAGAATTCATAGAAATTGCATTTGAACCAGGAATATTCAGTGTTTTGTGAATATCAAACATCACCTCTTCTCGGAATTACATTACGGACAACAAAAACTACTAAAAGCTTGAAATTTACGGAGCATACTACATGCGAAAATGTAAAATCAATACCTGGAAAATTCGATGCAGCCCAAATTATATATCTGTGACCGTTAGGAATAACAGCCAAAGTCGAGTTAGGACAAAATTGAGTTATTACCACCATTGCATTCGTCGTATTCAAATGTACTACTACACTTCTATGGCTTTTGCTCATAAAATTAATGTTTTACGAGCAAAAATTTAACTTAAATTTAACTTCATAAAATCTACTTTGGCTGTTGTTCCTTACGGCAACAAATATATGTCTGTACTTGAATGTTTAGCATTAAAATGTTTAATATTTCAGCGGCCACCAAATTATCCCTAAGCGTTTTCCTAACAATCGAGTACAGTGTTTGAAATACTATTTCTCGCTTTTGGGAATGAAGTAACAACTACGATGGCGGAGTTTACTTTGGTTTCCATGGTGATTTTCCGTAGCCCGTACGGTAATTATTACTTCTTTGTTCGATGAAATTATCTTTCCCCGAAATAATGTTATGAAAATTGAAAAGAGCCAGAATTTCGATGAAACTACATGTGGGGAATAATCAGTAGCGTACGCAGGGGGTTCAAAAATTGCTGGTGGAAAATATGGTTTCGAATGGATTTCGGCTCAAAAATTTTAAGCAAACTCCTCCCCAAAATGAAAGCCTATGTGTGCCACTGGGAATAATGTGAATGTTTTAGAAAATTTGAACTTAATCTCCAATAGTCCACTTCGTACTATTTTGTGTACTATGTTTAGTTAGGTTGTGTTCAGTGGCAGCCTTACAGCCTGATTCTGTGTATTCTTGACAAATTTTTTATCAAGGTATTTTGTCAAGATTTTTATCAAGCAATAGCTTTGTTGGCATTCTGATGCAACTTTGATAAAGTAAAAAGCTCATTTAATTCAACATAAGGTGAATATGCGATAGCTGTCAAATTGTCAAAAAATAAGACAAATAAAAAATTGTCAGAAGTATTTTATGAAGTTATTTTGAAATTTTTATTAAAAATTTTACTATTTTGTGAGACAGATGATTGGCTCTTTGGAAAATTACAGTTTTTACAAACGCATTTTTGGTAGGATCCATGTCCAAAAAAATGCAATGCCGCCAGAACGCGTATGGGCAAAGATAGCTCAATTAATCGATGCCACAAGGATCGAGTAAGCCGGAAATTCTTCATGAACTCTTCTTCGCTCATCGAAGGCAAATTATTTGTTTTCTTCTGCTTCTGATTTCTTCTCTTCTATCCTCCTCAACCGTTAGAAGTGTAAACATGCCCAATTCTTCCTTTTCAATAGGCAAAATTTCAATTTGTATGCTGTTGTCAATAGCATTCACACTTTTGACAATTTATCAAGAAAAGAGCTTTTATTTTTAGGAATAGAATACCAATTCTTGACAAATAGTGAGAACTTGACAAATAGTCAATATGGTGAATTTATCAAGTGCACAGAATTAGGCTGTTATTCTGAAAAACCCATTTAAGCAATTAGCGATAATTCATTGTGACATTAGGATGGCCTCCTTTTCTAGAGTTGAAAGCTAAGCTCAATCATGACGATAACGTCAGTAGGTTGAATAGTTACCTAGATCGTGTTAAGGAAGGAGATATCTAATAAGTTGCGTGACTAACACAATTGTGCGTCGATAAACATGCGCTCTTCCAGGACATTGCCACAATATATGTATGTGTATATGTGAGGGGAAGGGCTGGGTTGTGAACCATTACTGTTTTATCTTCCCCGAATTGACATATTGCCAATCTTTCAACTGTCAAGTTTGTTTTTTGATATGACTCTGCTTCTGTGGTTACACCGAAGTACAAACACGTATTTCTTGTGGCAGCAATCGAGTTTGAAAGACATCGTGTTTGAAAATCGACTGCGAAAACTTGTTTGCTTTTTTTTTAAGTGCTATCCAAGTGACTGAATTTATTCCAAAAATGTAAGTGTAATACACATTTATTTAGGGTTTTGATTCTATTTTACGATCCAATATTTGTTTATGTTGAAATATGATTGGAAGTGTCGGTAATTTAAAAGTTTCAAAAATGGCATCGTGGTTAGGCTGTGAACCACAGTGGGGACTGGGTTATGAACCACCTCTTTTCGTACTAGATTTGTACAGGCACGGTCAAATATCGCCAGATCTATTAAAATAAAGTAATTTTATGTAATTTGAGTCGATTTCGGCGAGTTCACTTGGAGTGGGCAGGCGTTCGTATTTCACATGGAAACATTGCGACACCGATTAGGATGAAAATTGAAAAAATTGAGTACTTTCATTCATTGCAATTTTTTGGCCTAAGTGCGTCATTATAACTTTTTTTCACCTCTTCAGGCCTCCTGATGGAATAAATTTTTACACTTATTTAAAAATTATGGGTGATTTCTTCCTAATGTCCGACTTTAACTGGGATTTGCCAAGTGGTTCACAACCCAGCCACTTTTTTTGGAAAAGCGAAAAATCACGTCGTTAGAAAATCGGACGTAGAGAGTTAAATTTTAATCAAAACGGTAATCTGTCTTCATAACAAATTTGCGTTTTATATTTATCTTTCCAACGGTATCTTCGATATCTTTATTCTGTGAAAAGTTCGAGCCAAAACAACAACAAAAACAACAACAAACAAAACCCAGTTCACAACCCAACCCTCCCTCCCTTATCCAACGCGCAAGGGATATCCCTATAAATGCGAGGCATTGCGAGGCACATGTATGCATGTGTATACACTTTATTCCTCTATATTGATTACCTAAATACTTGAATATGTTTACTAGTATGTAGGTTGTGAATAACAAAGAATTTCAAATAGAACTTGGAAAGTAGCAAGTATTTCAAAACCTGTTCAAATAACTTTACACATTTACCTTTACACAAACACACACACACACACACCAAGCAAAATAGCCACAAGTGCATGTGTGGGCTCTTGCAGAATGCCACAAGTCGAGTGTAGGCGGCATGTCCGCTTCAGACATTTTGCTTCCACACGCTACGCCATCGAACATGCGGCCGCTTCTTGGAAAACTCAACTACTGCGTCTTCTTTTGGCCACTACGATCTGCCTGTATGGCCCGGCTGGAGCCAACTTTCTAAGGCACGTTTCATGTGGAATTAAGAAAAGTTTTTGCATTTCGTCTGGCACGACAAAGTTTGGGGCTTGAAATTTAATAAGAAGTCCAACCTGAAAGAACCGGTGCCATTGCTCCATCGGTCGCACTACAACGGCGGTCACTTGCCGCCCGAGTTGGGGAGTGAGGGCAACGTGTGCAATTGCGACCAGGTCTGCAGCAACCGAACGCTTTTGCTGGCGCTGCATGATATGACATGTGGCAGCCAGCGCCACATTTGCATTGCAAAGAGCCCGAACGGCCGAGCGTGCAAAGTCCTCCCACCCTCCCCCCTCCGCTTTGCATTTACCTCGTGTTGTTCTTCTCGTCTTTTTTCTCGGCTTTTCCACGACTCCTAATAGTGACCAGCGAGCACGCCATTTTCGTAAATTTCCATTCGCGAATTTCTTTTTACTCCGGCAACTTGGCTGCACCGCTGCGCTTTGGCGATTTCGACGCTGCGTGCACGTGAATATTTCCTCGCCCCGCACTCACCGCCATCAACGTTCGCGCACTGCCTGGTGTTCGTTGCGGTTGTTGTTGCCGCTCCCTTTCGGACTTTGTAAAAGTTTCTTAGGTGTCAAGCGAATTTTATTTATGGCCGATTTGCCGGCATGTGAATACGAAATTTTATGCACCAACAACAAGTCGATCGAAATAATTCTCAAATGTGCACATTTTCGTTTCGTGGCAAACAACTGTTTTATGAATTTGCGCAATTGAGCGCTGCTTTTTATTTCGCAGAAAATACCAAATAGTACCACGGTTTGCGCTTTCTAGGCCGCCAGATCTCGAGATTCTGATAAATTCCGCGGGAACTTTAGTTTTTTGTTTTAATAAAACACAAATTTAAAGACATCTAAGAGGAACAACAAATTGGACGATTATTCGTTCATTCACTTTGGGTTGTGGTCACCCAGGAAACTGGAGCGTCTTTTCAGTTGATCCATGACTATGCACTCCATAACGATCTGTGAAATGTGAATATCTAATAAATATGAACAGACAGTCCTCCTCCCTCAAAGCTCGTCCAGGTTATGACTCGCCTAGTGCAGTCTAGTCTAGAAAAAGGTGTTTCACTTCATGTGTCACTGAACGTTCCTGATCCAGAAAGCACCTAACTTTTCGTGCTCCCCAACTTAAATTGCAAGTTTCAATTAAAATAAAGGAAGCCAGGGAGTACTTGACTTAAATGTCCTGCTTGCAAAATAATTTGCTTTCATCTTTTTAATTCCGCCATTGAAGTCATTGAGAAAAACTCTCGGTTCTCATTGTTTGCTTGGAGGTTTTTGTTTGTTAACATTTCCGCTGAATTTAAATATTGTATTTTTAAAATGTGATTTCAATTAAATGCCATTTTTGTAAATCCCATTTTAAAGAGCGTTCCCTTCCGCGCCCACTCCCCCTTGACAATTCAGAAAATCCATATAAATAAAAGACGAAAATCAACCGACAAAAGTCAGCCCAAAGCCAAATCGCCGCTTCGGAGTGTGCGGGGGTGGGGCGTGGTTGGCGCACACTGCCCGACTACGCCCAATCAGCGGCATGAATTATGCAAATTCGCCCGGGTCGGAAGCGAAAAACAATGTATAACAGTGGCAAAAATCGCCAAGCAAAAGGCAAGCGACGCCAACATTTGGGTATGCGGCGGTATTGAGCATAAATAAGCAGCGCGTCGCGGCTGCCAAATCGATTGATGTGCAAAATTTTTCGTACCTTTTTTGGTCGCGCATTTTTTTGCGCCTTTCGCTACAACCCAGCGGCCCTAACCCTCCACCCTCCTGAGGCATTTTGCATTTCAACATGTCGACGCCGGCCGCGAACTGGGCCTACTTTGCGTAGACGATACGTCAGCGGAAAGCGGAGACGCGCGGCAGTTCTAAGCTCTTGCCGGCCTTCGCTGGTATTTTCGCTTTTCGATTTCAAGGTTTCTGCGGCTCTGTGGCTCTCTGTGTGTTCTGTTCTGTTGTGTTGTGCTGTTTGCCGACTTGAAAGTGATTTAGATTTTGTGGATAATTTTGAAGAGGTGCGGACGTCATAAATACTCAAACAGTAGCGAAGCAGTACAGCGCCGCCCCTAAAATTATGCAGCAAAGCAGCAGCAGAATCGCTCCTCCTCTTTCGAATCGCGGCTAATAGCAGCCGGCCAAAGTCATACGTCACGCACCAAATTTATATCACCATCGGTTTATTTAAACCGTAAAACAATAAAGCACCACACAAAAACGAAAAGAGTGAAAAGCAAAAAATAGAAAGCCCCAAAAAAATTAGCCAGGCGGGCTGCGACGCTTGTGTGGATGTGTGTGTGTGGCGGGTTGAAAGTCCACCGTAAATAAATTGTGGGTGAAGAATTATGCAAATTTTGTGTGTGTTCGCCAACTGTCCGACCAGGTCTACTGCTGTGCACTGGAGCGTGTACACATGTGTGTGTGTGTGTGAGCTAACCAGGCGCGTGCTCGGGGGGCCAAAACGGGCGGAAAGCTGCCTTATATCCTCAAAAATTTTGCCAGCAAACTAGAGATCGAATAAAATCACGTTGAAGTGTATTCTCGGTGTGTCCAATGCTGCTTTAGATGGGCAAAACAACTAAGCGCGAAGCTTTTTTGCGAGAACTTTTATTTGATTCTGTTCTCTCATAATCTTCAAGACTTTTGAAAGCAGTAAAAATAATGAACTTAGGAATTGAAGAAGCAGATACCATGAGTGGCTTTGATGACTGTTTTAATCTTTTGAGTCTTAATTAGGCATCGCAATCCCGGGATCCCGGACTTTTTCCAGTTCCGAAAATCCCGGGATTCAAATCCTTTAATCCCGGAATTTTCGGGATTGCAAAAGATGCTTCAAAGTTCAAATGAAATAAATTCAAAGGCACAAAAATCCAATTCCTTATTTGAGGGAGGAGGGAGGGGATAGAGGTCGTCTTTTGCAAAAGGCTAATGATTATAATGCCTTTGTATTTTAAAGATATGCATATATATGCACTTTCTGATACATCTGTTCCAAATCAATAAGTTATGTTTAAGTGTCATTTTTGGATAAAACAAAAAGTTATCAAACTGAAGTTAAATGTTAAATGAAAAACTTTTAAGTTAAACAAAATGTGATTAAATTCAAGATCAAAAATCTTAAAACTACTCAAAATGTGATTAAACTGTGCCCATTTTTATGGTAAATATATTATAAACAAGTATTTATGCAATTTGGAAAAATTGTTTTATTTACAAAATGTGTTATATGAATCCCGGGATTAAATCCCGGGATCCCGGGATTTGACTTTTCAATTCCGAAAATTCCGGGATCGCAAAATGGCAAAAAATTGCGATCCCTAGTCTTAATAGACTTTAATGTTTAATGTTCATAATTCATTCTAACTGCACGTTGAATGCTAAAATTACTCGCTGAACTGTACCGCTTCATTAACGAGGCATTTTTAAAACTAGCCATAAAACTGAGAATCCCTTCCAACGGAAAATTTTTGTTTAAACTGCTTTTTACACACACAAGCAAGTAGTCAGAAAAACACTCTAATTTAAGTACAGTCGTGTCTGGGTATAGTGAACACCTCGATATAGTGAACACCAAAATTTTGATATGGAGCCTCTAAATATTGAAAAAAATTTTAATCAAAAAACAAAAAGTGTTTTTTGAGCAAATAAAACGAGTTTTTGAACAAAAATGTTAACCTTGATGTAGTGAACAACCTCGATACTGTGAACAGGCCTTGCAATAATTAGTTCACTATATCCAGACACGACTGTATTATTCCGTTTTTATTCGTACCATATCTTTTGTTGTTGTTGTTGTTGTTGTTGTTGTTGTTGCTTTATTTCCTGTAAAAATCAGCATACAATTTTAAGCAAATTTCCAATGCTTTTGTTTTTTGTCTTGGATGGACAAATTGGTTTTTGTTCTGGCTGAAAAATTTGTTATGTGTGTCGATGTCAGAGTGGCAGCACTCGGGTTAAATATTGACACAATTAGGGCGAATCGCTGACTCGTTACCCTCTTCATCGTCATTGTCCTTTGATATTTGATCGAATTTCGTATTTCTTCAGCACCCTGTTGGCAGCATCGGATTTAGTTCGATACGAAAATTGTCTTTTTTATGGACAATGAAAAGTGTTTTAATGCGGATGAAGTGATTTATTTTTACAGACATTACAGACAAAATATTAAATTAACTTGATTAAATTAACGTGATTTATATTATTTATTTGCATGAATATGTGACCTTGATAGTATAAAACTTGGCCTTACTGACAAGTTCATAAAAAATTTTCGTCAAGAGTCTGAAGCTTGTAAATTTTTAGTGCATTTTTAAGCTACAATTTTTATTTTATTTATTTATTTATTTATTTATTTAAATCGCGCCGTCAGTTGTACAAAAGCGTACAGTTAATTTTTGAATTTGCTCTAAAATTAAAAAAAAAATGTTTCATGAAAACATAACACGTCTTGCGTTATTGCCCAGCTTCAGCAGACGCAGGATAAAAATGTTGGGTTCTCTACACGGTTTGACAGAAGCCTCTTTGAAAGGCCTACTATTATTTGCGAATAAGACTAATGCAGTAATAATGGCCGGCGTCGATAGTCCAGTGGGTAGCGCGCTGGCTTCTCATACCAAAGGCTCCAGGTTCGATTCCTGGCTCGGGCTGGTGAAACACTCGTCTACTTCTATCGCTATCCACATGAAGGGAATGAGAATTACAAGAATCGCACAAGTGCGCTCTTCGCAGGCAATGGTAAAACCTCCAAGTGTGAACAAAAAACTGCCAATCGCCGTTCGGATTCGGCGTTAAACTGTAGGTCCCCTCCCCACTTTCTCCATCCGCTTGAAGTGTTTGCTGTAACATATGTTGGCAAAACAGTGTTGCATACAAAGTTAAAAAAAACGTGTGAAATATGTGATATCACAATGGGCCTTTCAGGCCTACGAGTGTGTCTCTTATAGAGGCAGCCACCGCAACCTAACCTAACCAACCTCACAATGGACTTAGTCCAGAAATGAGATAAGGGTCGGACGTATGCGGTAGTACTATGGCCCATTGTGTCTAAGTGAGGCGTATTGGCTGCCGCCATAACCTAACCTAACCTAGCAAGATTTCAACGCTAGTGGAGATTGATATTAACATTTTGATTGGACCGAATATAACTCACAATTCTTTTCTGAATACACTAGAAATACGAGTGTTTAACATACATTGGGATAAACGCTTTTATAAAAATGTAAATCTGAAAACCCTATTTGAAACTTGATGTCCGTGTTCAACAATTCCCATAATTATCTACTCGTATGTCACAATGTGGGTATGCATTGTCTCGAGTGCCTCGTATCGCTTGGACACAATTAACATAATACGCAGACCTGCCACTTGTACCGCCCTCAACCCCGGGGCCCCTTTTGCGCGATTTTCCATTAGCCATAAATTAAAATTCGCAGCAAAACGGCACAAAAATGAATTAATTTCCATCAACGTTTCCTATTCAAGTGGGAAATTTTAATTACAAAACTTTCAGCATTATTCTCATACACAGTCAGCCGCACTGGCCGGCAGCCATCATTCGCGCCAACCTCGACTATTCTTCGGCTGCATGCTGCATATATATTAAGCACTCGTAGCTTCACGTCTTGACGACGTTTTGCCTTTCGCGCAAATCCAGCTATGGTCCGCTCTCTACCTCGCCGCGCAGCCTCTGCTGCCCAATATAAATTATAATATTTCGATTCAAGGCGAACAACGAAAAAGAAAACTTTTCACATTTTTCGCTTCGATTTGCGTGCAGTGCGCCAACTATTTCGAGCGTTCTGGTCGAGCAATCGCTGCAGTTTGAACAATTGGTCGCCGAAAGCGAGCCAACTCGCTACGTGTGCCAACTCAAAGTTTAAAATTTAATTAAGCTCTTCTATTGAGTCTATTCATTGTTGCGCGCATTCACGGCCGCTTCCGCGTTCGCGAATGTCCGCGGGACAACCGCCGCGAAATGCCAAAAATTACACCAACTTTCCAGGAGAATCTTGGTGAACGCGCAGAAAGAACATTTCTAATTTGGTCGAACCTTGAAGTAAAATTAATATTAATTGAGCTAATTTGATTTGGCTAATTTGGAAATGTCTGAAAAGGTTCACCTACAACAAAAAATGCAAATACAGGTTTAATTAACTCGCGAGTTTACCCCAAATCCGATTTAAATGCTTTTTTCTCTGAAATATTACTGGCTTTAATTAGCTGTTTGTAAAGCGCTCAGTTAATTTCTTCTCCCCTTTTTTGTATTCAATTCAATGTGTTGTGCTAAACTGTTTGGAATTGCAAGGGTTTTTTATTCTGTGCGTTGATTCGTTTTAATGAAAAAATTATCGCCTCTAAGCTCAAACCTAATGAATTTTAAAAGTTTTTGTAGGCTAATCAAACGTCAAAAATTCTACAATAGACCTCCCAATAGATAATGTCGAACACACATGACGTAAACAATCGAAAGCACATTAAGAAGGACTGTCAAATCTAACAAAACCAGGCATTGCTATCTGGAAAAGTAAAAATTCACTTCATCTTTTTCTTTTTTATACCTCCATGCAAAGTAATGCAAACCTTCCATGCTCCAATTTCCTTAGTTTATGCAGCCCAATTATGAAACCGCGATTATTTTATTAGAAACGATTATTTTATTAGGTTCTGACAACGGATTCTGGTAGAGGGGACCAAAAAAACATTTACGTGTATCGGCGTTTTCAAAGTTTTCCCCTTTTTGCGCATTCTTATGGTGAATCGGCATACGAAAACCATGTAACATCACATTTTAAGTATATGATGTGTTCAGCAACTTGGTGTAAAACACTACGAGGAACATTTTTGTGGAACATTTTATCCTTGTAGCTCCTATTTGTATGGGTCAATTTGACCCTTTTTTTCTAAAATGCCAAAAATGTCCTGTAAAACCGGACTTTTTGAGGACAAAATGTACCACAAAAATAATCGCCATAAAATTCTATTATAGGTCTCTGAATACATTAAAGCTCAGAAATTAACTTGAACGCCAGAATTAAGCCAAAACTGAAAATGTGTTTAAGTGTTTATTTCGTACGTAATCAGACTGAGGTGTTTTGAACTCCATTTGAAGTAATTGGTAACCACCATTTTAACTAACGTTATTACTTAACTGATCTTAAATCTTATAAGCTTGTAATGACATTCGAAAATTGCAGAAGTGTAGCAGCAATAAATATTCAACTAAATAAATCAAGCGATTTCAATTGTTAGAATAATCCAAAATCTAATTCAAAGCAAATTAAATTCCAAACAGCGGCTACCAAATGCAAACCACAGACATAGTTTGACTTTTAGCAGTCCTTCGAAAGTTCGGTTCACTAAATTTGCTCTCGAATTTCAAATTGCACGTTCGCAATTCCGTGGCGAGTAGCTGTAATCGGGCTAACATATCGCTTGGTGGCTCGTTGTGTTCGTAATTGGAGCTGGAAGCGGCCACGGGCGCCACTCAAGGAGACACACTCGTAAACTTTGCCAATGCTCGTGCGGCGCACTGCTGCCTCGCGGTGTGTTTTGCGCAAACATAATTATTGCAGCGATTATGTTTGGAGCAACAAATTCCTCGCCTCCGCCTCCGTGCAGCACACGTGCCAGTTGAATTGTGGCAGCTGTTCGCGTACAGCGACGCGCTGCGCCCATGTGTGTGCTTGCGTCATCGCTGCAATGTCGGCTGCATTTGCATGCGGCCAAGTTTATGTTAGTTAATTGATTCTGTGGCATGCGGCATGCGGCGGACAGACAAGCGCCGCGCGCTCGTACGTTTGTGTCGGTTGGCAACGCTGCGTGCCGCACGTTCCCACGGCAAATTTGGTCATTTTCGGCTCAGTCGAAATTGGCCGCGTGTTTGCAAACACATTTTTACATGTTTAATTCAAATTAACTTTCGGCATGTGGTTACCGATTTTGATGTTCTCTCTCCCACAGGTCGTCTGAATAAACTAAAAAAGACACTTGATCGATTCAAGTGTTTTGCTGGCGTTTTTCTTGTAATTTTTACGATATTGAATAAAATAGAAACAGCATTGCCAGAAACATTCGAACAGTAGTTTTACCTCTTAATAGCCTCTACCTCTTTTAACCCTTTCCGGTCAATTTCCGCATTTCTTGAAATAACAATTTTTCTTTCAAAATTTTGACTCTCATTGAACATTTTAGCAATAAAATATAGGGTTTCCAACAAGAGGTGTTATTTTGAATCACCCGGTATTTCGATAGCTGTCACTTTTGAAGCTTTTATTCTTTGACATTTGACAAGTAGAAACTACGCCATTACTAAAAATGGAACGATACACGCTTCAACAACGCATTGAAATTATTAAAATTCACTACAAAAATGGTGAAAATCTTGCAGTCACAGTTCGCAAAACTAAAGCATTTTTGGGTCGTCGTGAAGCACCTTGTCGGATCGCAATACAGAAATTGGTGGAAAAATTCGAGCTGTTGGGACAAGTTAGTGATGTGAAGAATAAAACCCGTGCACGTCGCTCAAGAACAACTGAGAATATTGCTGCTGTAGCCAAAAGTGTCGAAGAGAACCCAGGTTTGTCGATTCCTCGTCGTTGGGCATTCCAAAAACGTCATTACACCGTATTTTGCATAAAGACTTGGGTCTTAAGGCTTATAAAGTTCAGTTAACACAAGAACTCAAGCCGACCGATCATCAACAACGTCGTGTCTTTGCTGATTGGGTCCTTGAAATGCACGAAAATTATCCCGAATTCCATCGAAAAATCATCTTGACTGATGAGGCCCATTTCCACCTCGGTGGCTACGTCAACAAGCAAAATTGTCGCATCTGCGGCTCGGAAAACCCAAGAGTTATTGTTGAGAAGCCCCTCCATCCTCAACGTGTGACTGTTTGATGTGGTTTATGGTCCGGCGGGGTCATTGGACCTTACTTTTTCGAAAATGAGGTTGGATCAACAGTTACGGTGAATGGATTGCGCTATCGAGAGATGATTAATGATTTTTTTATGGTCGGAGTTGGATGGTATTGATCTGGACAACGTTTGCTTTCAACAAGACGGCGCTACGTGCCACACAAGCAACGAAACCATTGCTTACGGGAAAAGTTTCCGGATCGTGTTAACTCTGGAAGAGGTGATCATAACTAGCCACCGAGATCTTGTGATTTAACACCTTGCGACTTCTTCCTTTGGGGCCACGTGAAAGATATGGTGTACGCCAACAGCCCAGCGTCGATTCAAGACATCAAAGATAGAATTCGTGTGGCTATCGAGGACATAGGGCAGCCACTTTGCGATTTGGTTATGGAAAATTTCATGAAAAGGATATGGTCCTGTAAGCGTGGTCGTGGTGGCCATTTGGCTGATGTTGTTTTTCATTATTAACGGCATACCTTCCTCTTTATTATGAAATAAACATCCGATCATTTATCTCAAAAATGGCATTTTTCTTTGAATACCAAAATAACACCTCTTGTTGGAAAACCCTATATAACCGTCGTTGTTGTTGTAAAGCCCTCAATAAAATACAGATTCAACTAAAATTCATATAGGTTTATAGAAAGATACTGAATATAGCTGTTTTTTATTAGCGTAGTGGGAGTGGCAAGTACGCATATCTAACCTTACATAACCTGTGTCTGCCCAGTAAAACTCAAAATTGTCTAGTAATTCTTATTTTTCATCGAAAATTGCCGAACAGTCGAATTTTGTTAGCCACGTGGTTTACATATGGGCGTGGCAGGCATAAAAACGCAAAATTTCGATTACCAAACCCATAACTTAAAAAAAAATGCAACCTTTGCCTTCCATTTGTACGATGTATCGTAAATTTTTGTAAAGGCTCGGGAAAACTATTTAGACGCAAAAAGTTGTAAATTTAATAATCAACTCAGATTCAAACTTGAAATTGTTTAGCTTTTTGCTATCAAAAAGTACGTCTTTTACTATTTCAACTATTATTTACTACTGTTCAGACTACGAATCTGTACTCTTGTAGAAGGCATCTTCATTAGTCTATACCAGTCACACCTCTTTCGGAGCGAATTTCCAGTGTTGAGCAGAAAAGTGTATTTGCAGCATCAAAGATTAACTAAAATATTTAAATTGATTTTTCTTTTCTGCTCTGCCAGTTTTACTTTTCATCGCGGTGCCACGCTCAATTTCGATTATTTTCTGGCGCATTTTGCTGCATTTCTTCGTTATTGCCAGCTGCGGCATTACAGCTACACGCAGCTTTCCGCAGTAGCCGCCTTTAAGCTTCGTTGAAATTTTAATTTAAATTAGAATTTCGCGCTGGCAATTGACATAAATTGCGTGCAGCATGGCCAACGTTTCGCTCGCTCGTCGGCCTCGGACAATAGCGGCGCACAACCTGCTCCGCGGTGCACCACGCACACGGTCCGTCCGTCTCTTTGCCCCGACGACCCGGAGGCGCGGCGGTTCCGGCTCGTTCTCCGCAACTCGTTTGGGCAATTTGCATTTTTGCACTTTTATTGCTTGCATTGAATGCATTTCTGGCTCTTCGGCCGCATTTCTGCTGCCAACAACTTGGAACGTCTTCTTTTGGACGCTTTTCGGCGGCAAAAATGCGAATCGTTGCCGCCGTTCAGTAAAAAATGCTCAACTTTGCGCTCGAAAAAAAAACTAATGGAGTTTTATATTCAATTTTGTCCATGGTTTCAACCTTGTCGTTTGCTTGATTTTGTTGTTGTTGTAGTTTTTTGTCATTTTACTGCTACTTGTACCGGCAGCCACTTCGTGAATGCAAAGGAAGAAACTCAAAATGACAAAGTTCAGCGAAACAAAAGTTTATCGCGTGCTTTGTTTGCACATGAAGGCAAAAGTGCGCGGTTGAAATGCGCTGAACGAAAGACGTTCGACACTGCCGTCAACGATGGCAGAAATGAAAAGCTCGCAAAGTCGACAAAGTAAAAAGTGCGAAGAAAAATGAAAAGCATATTGAAAGGCAGCTGTTGCCGCCTTTGTGCTCGGCGCCATGCCCGCCGCAGATAAGACAATGCCGCACATCCGAGTTATTCCTGCTGCGCCTTAGGCCGTCGCCGTTGCCGTCCCAGCGCACCGCGCTGCGGTTGAGCAGCAGCATTCGCGGTCTGCGCGCAATGTAAACACAAATAATAATCAACATAATTGTGACACGAACTGCTCGCGCACAATAAGTTAAAAAGCATGAAAAATCAAAATAATTTAATAACTCGCTTTTTTCCGCTACGAAGACGAAGACTTGGTCTCAAAAGTAATCAGCAAATTAATTACAATAACGTGAGCGATTTCGGATGGATGCACCTGCGAAGCTGTGCGATGCTGCTGACGCTCTGTTTTTCGCACAGATTCGGGTTCGTCAGTCCTGTTGATTTCCCGTATCCAGGCAGCCATTTTAACGTAATCTTAACCGTCCATTGTAGCCTGGATGTTCATATTAGAATTGAATCTTGATTACAGCGTAAAGAGCTCTGCGGTCGTCTTAAGCTTCGCAGCCATTTCCATCGATTTTACTGAACCCTCATTACTGAATAACTCAGTAAGTCGGATTCTTTCATACTAAAATTAGCTTCAGTGAGGGGATGCGGACTTTCCGAGCAGTTTTTGTCCCAACTTTGTTTTACTCCTTCAGAGTTCTGCAATTATCATTGACTTTCTTTCATTTTTAGATTTCTATTTCCGCAGTTCTCTTATGAATAATTGTTTCAATTCACACTATTCATGCTGAAAAGCTGCACACAATGTACTCGTATGAAGATGTCTCGAAGTAGACACAGTCAGCAAGTTATTTCCACAGCAAGATTGAACCACGTTGGTTAAATATACTTTCCATGCTGCGTTATCCATCCAGTTCGGAAGTCGACCATGGTCGGCTCGATGCATAAACTTCGATATCGAGTACTCAACGAGACGCTCATAGATAGATTTGGCAACTATTCCATTTAAAGCCCAATCCACCAGTTGGGAAGCGTTGAGGTAATCCAATTTTTAATTATCCAGCTCCCTTTTCAGGCCCACATTTGTCTTAACCCATTAAAACCTGACCCCAGAAGGGCTTGTGCGATTTCCATAAAATTTTACACAATCTTAGTAATTGACCTAATCAAGAAAAAAAATGAAGCAAATAATTCATACCCCCACCCCCTGAACCAGGAGGGTACGTTGCGCAAACGCAATTTGGGCCTTAGTTACATAAAAAACATAAAATAAAAAAAAAAAAAAAATTTTTAAAACTTATTTTTAAATAGTTTAGCATTACAAAATGCAGCCCACAAAGGGATTTTGATAGGTTTGAAGAATAAGTATTTTTAATTGAATTTCAAAAATTCCCCAAAAAAAACCTTTGACTTTGGATCGAAAAAAAGATATGAATATTTAAAAAATTTTGAAATTTGAGTATGGCAGAATCTAAAACGATCAATTCGAATCCAATTCTACCCATTTTCAAGTCTTATATCTTTATGAATTACTTAATGTAGCGAAATTCCCAAACGTTGCGCAAACGCAACGCTCAGGGCTTAATGGGTTAATCCGATCTCTTTTAAGCTAGATTTCTACAAGTAATTAATTTTGCTTCGTTGCAAAATGACCTCTAACCACAATTAGAATCATTACCCAATCTTCAGAGCCACACCTCTTGTTCAAAGGATTTGTACTTTCAAATGTCGCAACAAGTTTGGGGAGAAGTAACGTCATGTATCTAAACTCCAAATATGTACAACAGAACAATGTTGTATTAATTTTTAAATTATAATCCCTCAAAAACTGTATACGTATGGTAGAGCGATTTCGATGTAGTTTTCGTGCATAAAAAATTTGACAAAAGGTTTAGCCCGGCTTAAAAAATCTATTTTCTTCTTCTTCTTTGTGTAATTATAGACTCGGGCAAATTGTTCCTTCCCGAGTTTATGGCGCTTTGCGTGCGTCGCGCGCAGTGTGTCAAGTGCCGCCGACTTCGAGCTTACAATTAAATCCCATTGTACATGCGCTGCATATTGTTGCTTGCTACAACAACAGTTGCAATGGGCGCAATAAAGAGGATGAAAAACTATTAGCCGCAAAAACCAGTGCCAGGCGCCTAATAACCGCTTGTAATGCGACGCGTGAGTGCACACTGCGCTGCCACGTTCTGTGTGTTGCCACACCTGACGACCGCAAATTATAGTAAAGCGGCGGCCGAGTCACACGCAGTCGGCGCATTGCATGCAGACTTCCTTTTCATAAGCGCAAATCTCCAGCGATTGCACTGCGCTACACCTCGGCCCAGCGGCGTTTTTCATCATATTTCACGTTGGCTGTTCAGCCGTCGCTTTCGAAATTTATCACCTTTTCTTTGCAAATAATTGACCTGTGCAAATTTTTGCCCTTTTCAAATTTGACTTCTGCCACCCCGACTGCCACCCGCGCCGTGCAGCTGTCGAGCGCCTTTGTTTTCGCCATGTCGCTGCGAACATGGCGCGCTGCCAGCTGCGTGTCGATGGGGGCATTCGACTGCTCGGATTGCCTGCTGCCGGCTCATTTGTTGTGTGTGTCGCATGCGTTGCGCCGTGTTTCTGAACAATGCGCGCTTATCAGGCGAGAACATGGACCGTTGGAATTTCATTAGGCTCGGCCGTGTCCGCTAAGCGGCCGCCACCCCACAGTGCGCTGTTGCCGGCCGTTGGCAGAGGCGCGCTTTGGCGTTAGCGTTCAATTAAGAGTCGCTGTTGTTGTGCTGGTTGTTTTCGGTGTGTGCTGCAGTCACATGGTGGGGCGCATTTTTTGCTTCCATTTTATTTTTGCATTTTAATAGCCGCTTCCTGGACCTGCACTGTTGTCGTTGTCGTTCTCGTTGTCGTTTCGCAGCTAATGGCGTTAGTTCGTTAGTTACTTGATTAGATTGCGCGCAGTGTGGTTTTTATTTTTATTACTTTTGCTGTTGTTCGTTCTACTACAATGTGTTGCTAACAACTGATGATAGGTTTTTTTGCAGTCGTATTTAGCTGGCGCGTTTAGTAGGTGCGGACTTTAAGGTTCTATCTTTCGATTGTCAATTATTAAAAAGTCAATAAATCAAAACTGTTACTGTTACACACGTTATACACGCAATTCAACAAAGGAAACATAAGACAGATGAATGTGTGATAGTATTGTTTTAAAAGTACAGAAATAAATTAACAAAAAACTAGTTAAAACACCCCGAAATTAGGATGAAAAGTTAAATATTTGTTTCAACACGGAAGGCTACTTTTGTGCTTCCGGCCCTGCTGAACAAAAGTGTGAGTTCAGATTTATTATCAATTTATATTTTAAGCGAGTTACTAGTTTAGGTTGTAAGGAACTGAAATATTTCGAAAAATACTCGACGGATTTGAATGTTTCTTTCGCTGTCCGACAACGTTAATTGGTGCAGAATAACTATACAACTTTTTTACAAAACTGGCCACCAAATGGCACGTTTCATCAGATGTGATTCGGTTTATAATGGAGGTTAAAAAATGGAGGAGGTAAAAAAATTTAATCAACAATAAAAGAAATTTCTCAAATCTCCTTTCTCGTCCACTAAACTACTGCATACTAAGATTATGATTGGATAGCGGGAGTCGAGCACCACCTGCCCGAGACACTGCGTCCAGTGTTGAACTATTGTGTCACGTCCCTTTATCTTACTGGAGGAGTTCGTATCCTCCGATGTTATCCAGGAACTCCTTTATTTTCCTTGGATCAAATTCAGACAGATCCTTTGTCTGTACCAGTTCCCTTCCCAGTGCCCGCTTTCTTGCGTGTATGAGGGCGGGACATTCCGTTATGATGTGTATAGAAGTCTCCTCGTCTTCCATCTGCATAGTTCGTTGTCCGTGATTCCCAGTCGCGCTCTATGCATATTTAGCAGACAGTGTCCGCTTAGGATTCCCGTCATGAATCTAAGCTCTGCTCGTCTTAGTTCCTAGAGGTAGTTCGATTTCTTTGCAGAGTAAACTGGAAAGAAGAGCTTGGAACAGCGTTGTCTCACTGTGTTCGACCATTTGTTAGCTCGATTTAGAAATTCCTGTATTACACAATGTCTGTAATGAGTCTTGCTAACATTTATGATTGGTTCAGGTCCGTAGGGTCGTCTTGCCGCCCCCTCCTTTGCCAATCTGTCCGCCTCCTCATTACCATCGTGTCCACAGGTACCCAGTGTATTATCACTTGGTTGTCCTTGGAAAGGTCTTGGAGGACATCTACTGTCTCCCAGATCAGTTTGGAGTCAAATGTCGTCGAGTTCAGAGCTTTGATTGCAGCCTGACTGTCAGACATTATGAATATCCTCTTCCTTTTAAAGTTGAGTGATATTATTGTCCTGGCACATTCATTAATGGCATAGACCTCAGCCTGGAATACTGTGGCCTTGTCCCCAAGACTGACTGAAAGCTGGAAGCTAGAGCTATAAATTCCTGCTCCTGTTCCTTCTTCCGTCTTGGACCCATCAGTGTACCATACAATATCATCACACGTCGGACTGATTCTATTATCAGCCCAGTCCTTCCTGTGCGGTATGTACGTTTTGTACCTTCTTCTGAAGAGGTGCTTCTGAGACATCAGATCAAGGGGCATCCAAAAGCCTCCAGGCGAGACCTCCTGTCCCTCACCAGAGATAAGTGATCGATTGCCTGTGTATTCTTCGGTATAAATCCACTATGCACCAGTCTGTGAGTGCTGGCTATTGCAATCATTTGCACTTTGAGTTCCAGAGGTATCGCCCCCATATAACATTAAGGGCTGCATCCTGAGACATCCTGTTATGCAGGTATTTGCTAGTCGTTGTAGTTTCTCTAGCTTAGTCGCAGTTGTTACCTCTGTGGTCTTCCTCCACCAGATTATCGCCCCGTAGGTTATCGTCGGCAGAACTACCTCAGTCCCAAGTTTTTACCACAAATTATTTTGCAAACTCCAGAGGGCATTGCGTGCTCTCTTGATAATGCGGTCAACGTGGGGTTTCCAGTTCAATTTACTGTCTAGAGTTACCTCTAGGTACTTGACCTCATTCGAGATGTTCAGCACTTTACCAAAGATCTCTATCTGTCCAAGTTCAAGTTTCCTACTGCATACTAACTTGGCCAACTCATTTTTTACAAAATTTTTAATTACCTCTGACACTTGAGAGTTTGAAATACTCAACGAGTGAGTTCACCAAAAATTTTTGGAAGAAAAAATAAATGGGTCTATGAATACTATTACATTTGATTTAGCTTTGTTCAACATGGATCATAACATACAAGCGTTCAATTCGTGAGCATTGAAGATATGAAGTTAACACCTAAGAGATACATTAGTACGATTTGTAGGCTCGTCTTACTTTTGAGCAGCTGTGTACCAGTTTACCGAGTTTCCTAGAATTTCATAGGTCATAATTTTAAGACCATTTTCAGTTAGAGAGATTTTAAGCTCGTTTGCTTTCGCAAACAATTTACATGAACCTTTTGATATTTTTATGAATGATCGATTGATTTTTGGCAGTCATACAGAAATGCGTGCAACAGTTTCATGCTAATATGTCGACCTTTCAGAGAACTTCCTTCCAATACGTACACACCATAAATAATTAAGTGCTGCAAGTCTGCAACATTCGAGCTCGTAGGTAATTCATAACGAGCACCGACGCAAAACTGCGCCATTTGCTGTGACTCGACAAGTGCCCGACAAATGACGCACGCAGCAAAATCAAACGTAATCACTCAAATTTAAATTAACATTTCCCGCCGACGATTATTTTAATTGAAGGACACCGGAAAGGACTTGCAAAGGTAGAAATCGGAGGGCAACAGCGAAACGCCGCGGCACCGAATGCGTGCAACAATCTTAGATATTTAATAAATGCAATTTTTCATATTTGCCAGAGTGACGGGGAGCGAGAAAGGAACTCTGCACGAGGAAAGTTAGTGGAGTGGAAAAAGTAACAAAAATCATAAAATTAGCATTTCGGGGAAATAACAAAACATTTCAAGTTTTATGGCAACGATTTGTTAAGCAAAAAAACTGGCAGCCGTCATGTGAGCCGAGGGCCGAATGCGAGCTGAACGCGGAGCATGCAAACATGCGAGCTGATGTGGCAACATGAATTGTGAAATGCCAAATAATGCACAATTAATCACCAGGCAGCTAGTCATCCAGCCGCCGACTCAGGCTAATGTTGTATAATTTGAGTGAAAAAATTTAAATGAAAACATGAAATACGTAGAAATTTAAAAATTAAAGCATTGAATGGTTTTACTTTGTTGTTTGTTCATTGCACAGTGGAGTGAACAAAAAATGAAAGAATGCTAAAACTAAATATGTAAATATAGGATAACCACGTGAGTTGGACTCCAGGATATAGGGGCATTCAAGGTAACTGTAGGACAGACGAACTCTCTTCATAGGGATCTACTGAGCATAATTCCTTTCCAGGCCTGTAAGTTTCATACTTATTCAAATACGAAACAAGAAACTAACTTCAGTTGAGGTAAAAGCGATCCGTAAAACTTCGTCAGTCAGTTAAAAAGGGACCAGCTAAAAATCATAATAAAGCGAAATAGGATAAGATGGAATTTATTGGAGATATTCTCCTAGATAATCCAGGGGTTCTGGCTGATGTACATTCCGCTCGCTTTTGAAAGCTTCAACTGATTTTCTGAGTAGGAGAATCTGAGTCCGCTGAAATGTGATATGACAATTGGTTTCCACTCAACCATTCCTACCTTCATACTCAACCAAGGAACCCTTCGTTTCTATCTTCGAGCGAGCTTTAAATTTTTGTTATATTCAGGGTTGTCGTTAGCAACATTACAAGACATTTTCTTTATTAGCATTCTTGAAAAATTCCTGCCGATTTAAACCAGAAACCATATTTCATTTTATTCCGAGAATTTCTTAAATTGTTTCCAGCTTTTGTGTGAAACCACAACACTGTGCGAAGCACACATTCGTCCCATGTCGGCTTTGGGTACGAGTTACGTGCATTCGTTTCTCAACTCCGTTGCGATTAGGAAGGGGGCATGGCACTGGGAGGCAGTGAATAAAACCAGCGACACGCGCTGGGACATAATTAAGGCAAGTGCCGGCGATGTGCGCTGCAATCGCGTTCACACGCCCACACAGTAGTGTTGGTGATTTGGTTTTTTCAGACTGCCGCAACTAAATGAACCTTATCGCGCCTCAAATTATACCACGTTTATTTCCTTGGGGAGCGAGAATCAATTAAAAATTGCGGCAAAGCCAAGCAATTTTTGCCCAACCAGCCAAAGTGCGAAGCGTTGCAGCACTGTTATTTGAGTTGTTATTGTTGTTGTTGTTGCGTTGGTAGTGGTGTACAAGACATTTTAAGTGCTCGCAATAAAAATTATTTATTGCCCTAAATTGCAAAGTGGCGTAAAAAATTGTTTGGAGCCAACACACCAGCAACGCCCACCGGTGGCCGCGTGCGCGCGCCCCACCGAACAGCGGCGGCAATGCGCCAACACAGCAGGCCAAAAGGGCAGAGCGTCAGTGACGGCGGTAACAATAAAATTGAAAGAAGCAGGTAAGCGCCGTTCGCCATCTGCGCGAATGCTCCAGCGCGGCGTCGTGGCATCGGTTTCCGCCACACCAAATCCTGTTTATTTGAGTGCGTGTGTGTGTGTTTGGGTGCCGTGTTTGGGCTTTTGACTTTGTAGCGCACACTGCAGACTTTCAGGCGCACCGGTTCGTGTACTGGACATGTTGCGTTTGCCTTTCCGCTTCGGCTTCTGGTTGTGCTGTTGTTGTAATTGTCGTTGTTACTGTTGCTACTTTGTGCTAATGTTGTAAAATTCTCAGTGCGGTCAACTTGTGTGCGCAACAAATAAGAAACATTGTAATTACACAGTGCGAAGTGTTGGCCAACTTGCCAACCGAAAGCAACTGAAAAAATGCTAAACATTTGAAAGCAAATCAAAGCGTTAAGGGTTTATTTGACTGCACTAAAATTAATCTAAAGTAGGTATTAGAGTGGAATAGAAACTTTTGTGAATGCAAAACTTTAACTACAAAAATTTTGTTTATTGAAAAAATTGTACGCGTACATCATACATGTATGTGTGTCAGATAAACCAGTAGAAGCGCTTCAATCAGAGTTGGTCAGAGTACCAAGCACAACATATCCCCTCGGCCATTTTCAGTAATCTTCTACTTTTCTGCATACAACGATAAATTGGATATAAGTCTTAACTTGTAATGGGTTAGAGAGGCGGGAAAAAGGGGCAGTAATATCCAAGTAAAAATAGTCATAAATAACCGGGTAATATTGGTTACCAGCCGCCGGTTCATACTTCTAAAAATATCTGCTTAAAAGATTGTGGTGCTTGTCTACGTTTGAATCCGCTTAGCTTTTGGTTTAAAAGCAGAAAACATTGAATGTTGTTCGCCAATTATACAATTAAATGTATAGTGCATCGAGAACGTCAAAATGTAGCTTAACTTCAATTTATTTGAAATAAAACTGTCAGAGGCTGAAAGAGAAGTAGGGCCCTATGTGAGTGGGAGACAGGTTCACCTTATTTAATTGGCCATTGATATTTATTTGCCTTCAGACAGGTTAGGAGCGTATTTGTAATAATTTATTGCTGGCGGAATAGAAAGAAAACAAATCCACGCATTGGTTTTTAACGAAACTTCTCATCACAATAGACCTTTCGATTCGGTAATGATGATTGCCATTGTCTACTTAGAGCTAAGACACCAACCGGTCTGTGTGTTTATCCAGTGCACGAGCAGTTGAGTTTCAACGGTCCTCAATCATTGGATTAAAACTGCGCCACCACGTGGTTAGTGTATTGGATTACAAGTTGCACACTATCAGATGGTCACGGGTTCGAATCCCAACTAAACCATTGTAAAATAAGGAAAAGTTTTGAATTGTTCAACCTCTGAGGGTAAGAAGTAGTTGCCTATTTAAATGGCCGCGTAACCAAAATCCAGCGGTGGCGTCCATTCAATTCGTGGGTAATACGAAAAAAATCCAAACAAAGAATTAAATTGTTTTGCACTTAAAAATGTATTTAAAAAGAATTAAGGGAATAATCTTTAAAGTAATAAATTACAAAATTCAGTAAATTTGTATTTATCAATTTACAGTAAAATTAGTTTAAATAAAAAAAATATGAATATATAACTAAATGACATTTGTTTTGAAATTAATAGTTGAGCTGAAAAGTTCGTATCGTTTCTATGAGATGGCGCCACTAGAATAAAATCCGTATAATTTTTAGATAGCACCAACCTTCAAAAGAAACGTGTTTAAATTTGACAGCTGTCTGTTGGAAGATCGCTATAATCGGTGCATCGCCCTCGATGGCAACTATGTTGAATAATAAAATCGAATTTTGCCAAAAAAAATGTGTTTTTCTATAAAACGATATGAACTTTTCAGCCCAACTGTTACTAAAATCTTAGTTTTGTCATCGAGTTGTAATAAGTTATTTTCCAGGACGTCTAAACACGTCGTGGGCAACTCAAAAAGGTTTTGCCTTGACGTCTATACACGTTGTACGTAGTTAACTTATTAAATGCCATCGATCATCCCACCGACTTTGGCAAATCTTTTCAGTGTAACACTACAACGCCGAGAACAAGAGTACAAATGCTATAGAAATTACCACACTCAAAGACAAAAGAGCAATTTGCGTTCTGTGTTGTATAAAACCGAGGCAATAAATTATATTTTCGGTTGCTCGGAGTAGAAAAGGTAGAAAAGTGGCCCCAAAAAGGTTAACTAATATTCGCAATAACAAAAAATGCCAATGCAGCGGAGGAAAAAAAATAATTAATTATTTCGAACAACGCAAAATCCTATTGGCCATATTTTGGCTTATTAACCAACAACAACAACCAGCTCGAAAGCAGAAAAATATGTCGGCGCACATTTTTTAAATTAATATCAAAAAGGACCGAAGGAAGCGCCGGTGGGTTGGGAAAATTCCATGGCCAGCATATTTTGCGCACAATCTTCATCAACGGAATTGTGGCAGCTACAAGAGCAATAATTGCGCGTATAAGAGCAGCAACACGAACGGCAGCAGTGACAGCAACAACAGCAGCGCAGTGACAACGGCAACGACTACAACATCAAGTTGTCATGTTAAGTGGAAATTATGTGACTAAGCACATGTAGGCGCGCACTTGTCGCGTGGCAACAACAGGAGCAGCAACAACAGCGGCAGCAGCATTAACGGCAGCGGCTGCGACGAGTGACCCGGTAAATTAAAAAGGAAAATTACGCAGCACAATCGGACAGGCGGCGGCCAGTGCAATGTGGTCTTTGCCGCTGACTCCAGTGCTCCAGGTTGCCGCTTGGCAGTCAGCCACACGGCCAGCGGATGGCGGACAGCCAGCGCGTTCTATAATTCGTGTGAGTAGTACTGCACGACATGTGAGAGCTGCGATTATCCCCACTCACACGAACACGCAGCGAATTAGCCGCCCGCCACTGTAATTCGTGAATATTCGCACTTTATGGCGAACGGGACGATTATTTGTTGTTAACATGCATGTAGGAATTCCGCACGCAGTTCACTTCAAGCCTGCGAGTTATGTATTTACTTCTGTACAAAGGATCATCAGGCCATCAGATGCGCGACAAGCGGTTGCGGCTTGTCTTTCGCTGCTGGCATACCACTTCTAACGTCTCCCGCCGCGCTTCCACTTAACCACGCACGAGATTGCAGGCGAGCAGCGACTGAAGGGCGTCGCAATTTAGGGAACGTAAGTTCATAAGATTTATGAAAATTGTCCGATTAACATATATAAACAAGCACGTGCTGCTTTGTATAGACATACATACGTATGTTGGTCTGTTTGTACGTTAGGTCAATGACATTGTGGCCAAATAAGTTCGAAGGCAATGAGATAGATTTAGAAGAATAAATAAAGATTTTTCATTTTATAATTGGTATTTTATCATAGATACGATTTACTGTTCTGTACTGTTCGTATCGGTTAAGAGTAACTTAATTCAAATTGGCACATTTGCGGTGTATTTCTCGGTAAATTGTGCGACCAGTCTATTCTTTGACTTCTTTTCCAGCGACCTCCAAATTCGATCACAATGCACAGTGATTCGATTCCATACAACCGCGGGACAAAATTAGAAGGAGTGGTCCGTTCTTCATAAAATTTGGTATACTAGTTAATCAAGGTCTGCTGAATTGAAATCTCCATTTGGTTTTTCTTAAACTGTTGTAGTTCGGCAATGCCTGAGACTTAAATTTGCAATTTTCGCCATTTTTGGTGAGCTATAGCGCCAAGTGTGTTGGCTAGATTTTTCAGATTTTACATTTAATCGGTAACGTCAACATTGACTATTTCAAAGAGTAACAGAAATTTTCTTAGGACCCTTTAGTTTTGCAATGAAAACGATAATAATAGACGTACATACGTTTTGTTTTTTTGCAGTTTTCTCAATTTTTCATGCTGATTGCATACTTTTAGGCATGAAAACAATAAATTTTGTCGAAAAATAGGTATTTAGACCACTTTTCAAATTGAATTCTTTTCTGAGATCGGAAGATATCGGAGGATGTAATTACATTATCCGACAGAGAAAGAATGCTTCTTAAAATAAAAAAAATCCAGGAACATACTTTCACATACTTTTTAGATATTTTCCTCCAAGGTTTGCCAATTTTCAGATTTTGAATTTTTTTAAATATTTTGTATTAAAAGTAAAGTAAAGGCCTACGCTTTACAAATTTTGAGAAAACGTTAAAAGCGAAAATGGCCACATCATTTTTTATAATATATTGAAAGTTTAAGCAATTTCTTGGTAACCATGTATTTTTAAAATTTTTTTTACTCAATAGACTAAAAAACAGAAAATATGAGTTTCAATTTTTGGAGAAAAACGTTTCAACTTTAAGCCGCTTTTGCACAGACACTAATTGATTTTTTGTACGGATTTTTTGGGGTTTTCTTAGTTGGAGTTTTTTCTCTCAAATGACATCAAAATCGTTAATTCTGAGACCATACATTTTTTGAATCTTGTCTTTGAAACGAATCACTGTGCAATGGGTTAATTTTTTGTCCCTGCTTGTTTGTCCTGAGTGACTCATTGATTCATCATCGCAGAGCTCAAACCGCTAAAACTACAATCATTACTAGAGACATTTTTTGTGTTCAAAATAAATAAATAAATTAAAAAATTAAATAAATGTTTTTCGGAGAAAAGTGTTAACCTTTAAAGCGCCGAATACATCAACAAGCCCGCAGAAGTCATTTAAGTCGTAAACAATTTTCGCCGAAACCGTTGCAAGGGTTCGATTCAAAGTGCAGTCGGTGCACAGCCTGAACGTGTAAGCGGAAAATGTAGTCACAGTGTAAGCCTTTTGTTGTGCCGGCGGCAGTTCGCCGCTATTGAAATTGAATTTCGCACTGAAAACGTTGAAAATGAAACATTCACCAGCCGGTCGCCAGCGCTGCTGGTGCTGCGAGCGACGCACGCACGGGCCGCGCAAAATATACAGAAATTAAATTTATTGACACATTGATAAGAGATTTTAATTAAAGCGCAAACAAAGCCGAGTGCGCGCAAACCAAAGCGCATCCACTGGCGGCAGCAGCGCTGCACAAATTTCATCCGTGCGCGGCAAGGACTGGTCTGTGCGAATGCCGAAGTGCGCTGCGCTCTCCCGCTGCGCTCTCCCGCTGCGCGAAACACGGAGCCGCTATGGCTGCGGCTGCGGCTGCCAGGTGCTGATTGCACTTCCGGGCAGTGCCATTCATTTAAATATGTTTGAATTCCATTCTCTCGGCGCTGCAGCGTTGACACTGCGTGTCAGGCTGGCGTCAAGCGCGCCGACCGGGGGCAGGGGCGGTGAATGGTGCGGCTAAGATGAATGGGTTTGTCATTTGCCTGCTTACTGTGGCCGACACGCTGTGCAACGGGAAAAACTTTGATTGCATTTCGATCTCTCATGCCGCGCAACATTTGTGTGGAGACTCATGAAAGCGCGAGCGACGTGTGGTTAGGCATGTTGGCCGCCGGACACAGCGCACATTGCCACTAAATTCAATATTGGCAATAAAAAGTAAACAGCCAGGCTGCTGTGCGAATAACGAAAAGTTGCAAAACAACATAAAATATTTATGTAGAAATGAAGTTTGGCAACGCGGAACTTGTTTGGGACGTTTTCGATACGCAATTCAAACAATTTACATTTCAAGTGTTTTGACGCATTAAAAAGTTTGAATTAAAAAGGCTCAGTGCTGTGGTGCGCTGTACTGCGAATCTTAAAGCCGACTCAGCCAACATTACATGAAAAACTTAAGATCTTTTTAAAACCGTGTATTTGTACATATATAAATACGTGTAAGTATATATGTATGTATACTTATTTGAAATATTTAAAATAGTTGACACTATTTACAAAGTTATTTCAATTAATTAATCGAGGCCACAGTATTCGAAGATTACTGTTCTTAGATTAAATATTATAAGTATTTAGGTGGTTGGGGTGAAATCTAGAAATCTATATCACTTAAATATTCTTAAGATCATTACGAGATCATTGGCCTCTAGTTTTGGTAACAAGTTTACTATAATTGCCGAAGTCGACGGTTTGCTAAAATTTAGGAATCAGCATCTCTGCTTGCCACAACCAGTGGCGCATACAGGGTGAGAGAGGAAGGGGGTAGGAGGTTCAACACCAAATACAAAAATTGCTGATACAAAATATGGTTTGAAATGGTATTGAGCTAAAAAATTGTACGCAAACCATCACAACCCCATATGAAATCCTGTGTGCGCCACGCCACTGTAGGTTCAACGGATACGAGTGAAAAACGCGGCCCCATATTTCCTTAGACAGTCCGGCAGCCATAAAATTACACGAATCTCTACATGTTCCAAGCAAAGTGCCGCTCTGCTCTGAACAACCTATCGAAAGGTGTCAGGTTTCAGCGTAAGAGCTCTTAAATATTGTCACGAAAATCCAAGTTCGTTTTCCAAGGTTCGTTTGGATTGTGTTTGAAAATAAAACAACTTCAATTATTCAGCGCAAAACGCAGTCAGAAACTAACAATCACTTTATTTACAGATTTTCACTTTGCTTGCTCAACACAGACTCGAATCCTTGCGCTGCACACTGCTGCTTTTATACTAGTTTTCTTATCGCGCCGAAGTTTCTTGCACATTCCAGTTGTACTTTCTATCTCGATTGTTCCAGCAGAGCTCATCACCTTTCGCGAACCATCTTCGCCATAGTATAGCAAGCGAATTATAGCAAGTCTGGCGTACTCCAAAGTGCATGCCTAAAAGTATGCTTGGAAAAACATTCATACACAGCACAGGGTGCCTAATTGTTTCAATATCTTCACCCGCAGCCTAGTAAAGTGAAAAAACACTTTGCTTTTGTTAGCCGAGAAGCGCTGGTGGGGAATATTCTAGATCAGCCAACCTGAGCAGTTTTGCCCTCTTCAGTTGGGAACCAGAATAGTTCCCGCGCGGGCAGATATGTACCCGTGTCCCTCGAGAGACATCGAATTTAAAATTCTTTGCTTTTCCAACTAATTTTAATCATGACCGCAGTCGCTTTGCCACAAATCGAAAATATCTATCAACGAACTCAGACTGAAAGAGTTACAAGTATACTTACGTAAAGGACTTGACTTGGCTGCTGTCCGCTTTGTTGACTGCAAACTCGTTGCTGTTCTTAGCTGTCTTTTGCTGCTGTCACTTGCGTGTCACAGCGATAAATATTCCGTCCGATTCGTGTCGCCTGACATTGCTGCCCGCTGACTTCGCTCGCGCTGATTTCACTTCATTCCCTTCATTCGCATTTCGACGCCCACCGCTATTCGGCCAAGTTGTTCAGGTTGCGATACGAAGGCAACATAACGGCAACAACAAAAACACCAACAAGTGACAACACCAACAACAGCAACACTTGCAGAATATTATCATTTGATCGCTTTGCGCTGTTACACAAGGAAGTTGGCGCTTCTTTGATGCCGCCACACTTCACCTCAATTCCACGGCTCGGCATACTTTTTAAATATTTGTAGCTATTGTTTTTTTTTTAACAAAACTGCATGTTATTTCTTTTGGTTTTTGTGGGTGGGAAAAGTCAAATTGAAAAGTTTTTATTTTATTCAAAGAGGCAGCGCGAAAAAATGAGAAGTTCTATGCAAAAAAACAGCCAGCAATTGCAAAGTTTCGCAATTTTTTGGTTGTGCTGTTCTCGCTGCGCCGTTTTCCAGCGTCTCCCTGCGCCACGCACCCAGCAGCCGCAACTAAACAACAACTACAACAGCCTGACACTTTATGTTCGCGCCGCGTCCGCACTGCGCTTTTTTCCGCCCGTTTTGTATTTATTCGTGCCGACTGCGTTTTGTCTTCATTTTCATGCAGCATCACTTTGGTGCGACTGCTGGTCCCACTAAACCAAATGGAAAGTGAGGAAACTTCAGTCGGTCGGCATCGATCGGCACTACGGTGCTGCTCGACAGTTGTTTGCCACGTCCTTTGGATTGGAACAGCTTACTTAGAGGTTGTAGGTGTGGTTATAGGTGTCCAAAAAAAGCCAGATTAGGGGGAATTACTCCGAGGATAGTTGTTTTTACACAGCGGCAACCGAACTCTGGATTAGACATAAATACACCGAAGTCCAAAGCAGAAGAGGATGCTGCATACATTGGTTCACAGGCTAACCGATTCAAAGCTTGGCCAAAGCAAACTTGGACTTCAAAGGACTTTTGATTGAAAACTTGGATATGTACTGGTAATGTCAAATGTCTCTGAAAAACTACTTCGCAGCTCCGAACATAACTTCATAGCACGGATCCTTAGCAGGGCCGGCCCTCTGTATCCAACTCACTACATAAACGACTGTACGAGTATATTGAAACGATGAGTCACTCTGTGCTGAGATATTGAAAGGATCAATGCTTTTCCAAGCATACTTTTAGGCATGCACTTTGAAGTACGGCCGGCATGCTATAATGTCGATATGGCAGGGATGGTTCGCGGCGACAATAGGTTGTGCCAGAACGATCGAGATAGTAACTGGAATGTGCAAGAAACATCGGCGCGATAAGAGAACTAGTATAAAAGCAGCAGTGTGCAGCGCAAGGAGTCGAGTCTGTGTTGAGCAAGCGAAGTGTAAATCTGTAAATAAAGTGATTGTTAGTTTCTGACTGCGTTTTGCGCTGAATAATTGAAGTCGATTTATTCTCAAACACAATCAAAATGAACTTGGAATTTTCGTAGCAATATACATATGTAAGTAAACGCCAGGTATAATGTACTAAACAAATTCATCACAGATGGCGCAAAACTCAACGGTGGAGTGGGAGTATTGTTTGTTTCTATTCCCGATCACTGAAGTGTCTTCTTCCATGGCAATGCAGCTATCAGTCAGACGGGCATTAACTTTCCCGCTGTGATCTCAACAATCTGTTGTAACGCAGAGTGTTGGGTTCTTTCCCAGTTTCATATCTCAACTCTTGCAAAGTTATTTCGCTCTTTGACCAATTCCCAAGTTCCATCTGTCCATAGCAAATTCGTATAGCCACGACCACTGTTAAGCATTGTAAGCTCCAGAGCGCAGTGAGTATACCCAACGCTTCAATGTAGCTCATACAAAAATAAAATCAACCACAAAAAAGACAAAAATTGTGAAAATGAAAAGCAAAGAAGCGCAAAAAGTCACACTTGTCGCACGAAAGTAAGTGCGACGGCAATGGCAACAATAATAACAACAATAACTGCAGCTGCAATAACAAGCACAGCAACAACAACAACAACAACAACAACAGTGCCGCTAACATCAACAACAAATTCAATGAAGTTATTTGCAATAAAAAAGGCAAATTTTATTCAAAACTTTTGCGTTTTGTGTCGAGCAGTCGTCGACGGCATTTTCTTGCTTTCATGTTCGTATTTTTCCAACGCCTGTGTGCGTGTGTGTATTGGCGTGTTTGTGTGTGTGTGTGTGTGTGTGCTTGACTTTTTTATGGTTTTCCATAGATTGCAACTTTCTTGTTGACGCTAAAGTTGAAATAAATCAATTGCGCAAAACTTTTCAATGTTCCTCGGTTTTTTTGGGTTGTTGTTTTTGTTGTCGTGCTTTTGAATTTCGGGCGTGAAATGCGCTTTTTAATGAAAACACAAACGAAAAAATTAAACAAGAACAACAATAACAACAACGAAATATTATTAAAAGTTTTTCATATTTCGGCGCAATGTTGCAGCAAAGAACTTAAAAAGTGAGCCATCTAACTGCGGCTGATTTTTAATAAAAAAAACTCTTGTCCAATTATTTTCATGCAGAGTTGGAACATCATAAACAAATGTAGTTCCAGTTGACAAACTTCTTAGCAGATGAGAGTTTTCGAGAGCTAACAAATTCAACAACAACAAATTAAAGCCACATTTGCGATTTCTTTAGGACTCTTGGCATGGAGCCTTCAGTAGGTTGCAGAGATTTTTCTATTAACAATTGTCATTTGCTAATCGTGTCCTAGTTTTTTGTGTGTTCATTTGAATTTTTATTTAAGTTGGTATTTCGGACTCAAATAGTCATAACTCATGGTTACAATTCAATTATAATTGTTGAACGCAGGATGCCTAGAAATATGTGCTTCATAACAAATCTCAAAGCGATTATTATTCACATGTTCTGAAACTTTCTTAGTATGATGAATCACCAATTTCTGAAAGTTTAGAGAAAATGTACAATGGCTGCTTTCATCAGACGAGTGTGGCGCATTGAATTAGCACAGAATCATGTCTTTTCTAATCGGACTCTGGAAATCTTTGGTATCTTTTTTTGAGATCTATATTTGGTATCTATATTTGACAACTGGCGTATGTTATTTGCAAGATGAAAGTGTTAGGTTGAGTGCTTCGTTTATTGAAGATTGGAGGATTTATATTTGAAAGGGGAACGTTTACTTTTAAAAGTCTCCGGTTAATTTAATCAAGTAGAATCTTTTAATAAGTGCAGCCTCAGCTTTCTTTTAACTATAAATGAAATAATCAATCCATCAACTATGTCAAGCGTATTTATTATGAGACCTAACTAGTAGACTTTTTAAATGCTTTCAGTACATTTCTAATTAGATCTGTTGTGTTGTCTTGTCTGTCTCTGAAGCCATCCGGAGTGGAAATTCCTCCTGGACGTTTTCCAACCATTCTATGGAATTCATTATAATTATTAAATCTATACTGATTTCCCCTCATCCACATCCATTTATCTTTATTTAGAGCTAGTTTTATTGATAATCGAATTTATCACTTTCACGCTCGCAACTCAACGCATTAACCGCTGAGCCACGGGATCGCATGTGTCTGCACCAATACAATTCGCTGAATTAGATTATGATATCACTTTGAAGATTTCTTCGATAAAGTGCGCCAATTCTGTGCCCTTCTAACACAACTGATTTGACTCAAATCCGGCTCTGCACCAGTGTTTTGCTTCACACGCCAAAAAATATATTCGGCAGCCATAAATTTAAAGTTCCCTAAAGAAATCATTTGTGCTTGTTTTTTGCACAAAATGTCGCTTTTGGCATCATTTGTGTTGATAAAATCAACTGTCACAATATAACTGTTGATGCAATTGTTGCAGCTGCAGCACCTTTGCTGCCACAGAGCGCCACAGTGCAAAGTCATTATGTTGCAATTAATCTTCAGCGAGCTATCTGGAATGAATCTCCATGAGGGTTTGGCTGTTTCCAAATTGTCGGTCTCTCTCCTACGTACGAACAAACAAACAAACAAACAAACACTCGATGAACGCCAATAAGAAATGATTAATGGGCCGTTGCAATCGCAGCGAGTCGATCGATTTTCGCGGCCGCTTGAATGCCCCAAACAATGCATTTTTTGCGCCAACTTGTTGGCCAACTTGTCTAAAAGTTTTGTTTTGGCATCGACTCAAACTTAACAGAGAGAATCGGATTACATTCCCACTGCGTCATCATTTGCAGTTTTTTAGACGCGAAAGATTAACTGCCGACGAAACGAGGCAGCGGGCGGCCAGTAGTGGCGCGCTGCCAAGATGCGCCCAGTCAGCGGCTGGCAGCGCGCTGCTTACACCGTTCGACAAAGTTCACATTTTTCCGTGTAAATGGAAAAATCCTGTTTCCTGAAAAAAATTAGATGCTTTTTTAGATAACTTTATTTGGCCTTTTTTAATTGCACTTTAAATGTAACAAAATTACTCATACGACCCGTACGACACAAGATGCACTTTCATCAACTTTTGTTTCTCATTTGCTCAAAGTTTTGTTGAATAGTGTAGTAGATTTACTGCTGGACACGACTGCCGCCTGTTGCAATAATTAAGCATTTGCTTATTTGCCTTGAACCTCACGAAAGAAAAACAGTGAATCCAAAGCAAAAAGTAAAGCAGAGCATTCGCCGTGAAATGAAAAACACACAGACACGAAGAAGTGACGGACGTGGACAGAAGTGCAAGGAGTCGAGCGCAAAAGTGCACGATGGAAAATTGTTAATGCTTAAGCACGCAATTATGCAGCGTTTTCGCATTTTCGACAGCGCACGAGCCAGACTGCAATGTCTGTGCAGTTGCTGCGCGGCGAGGAACAGAGCTCAAAGTTCCCATTGGCATCCTGCGGCGCGATTGTTGTTCCGATGGACGTTGTTGTTAGGATGAATGGTTTGGGGGTTTGGCGCGGTTGGGTGCATAGTTGAAGTGTAATTAGGGATCAAAGGATAATTGCAAAGATTACGCTTTCATTACGCATGTAAATGGCATCAAAGTGAAGTAAAAATGTGTAAATTCGCAATAAAGAATTTTTCTTAGCAACTTAACCGCCAGTCGGGCAACACTGCAAGCCATCATTCAATTTCAAACTGTAAAGTTATTGCACATGTGATAACACTTAAGGCTGAACGCAAATAACACTGCACAACACGAAATAAAGACTTAAACACATTTTCAGTTTTGGCTTAATTCTGGCGTTGAAATTAATTTCCGAGCTTTGATGTATTCAGAGACCTATAGTAGAATTTTATGGCGAATATTTTCGTGGTACATTTTTTCCTTAAAAAGTCCTGTTTTACAGGACATTTTTGGCATTTTAGAAAAAAAGGGTCAAATGGACCATAAAACTAGTAGCTACAGGGTTAAAATGCTCCACAAAAATATTCTTCGTAGTATTTTACATCAAATTGCTGAACACATCATATACCTAAAATGTAAGGTTACATGGTTTTCGTACGCCGATTCACCATAAGAATGAGCAAAAAAGGGGAAAACTTTGACCACCCCTAAAAAAAAATGCAGATGTAAACTTTCAAAACGCCGATACACGTGTATGTTTTTTTGGTCCCCTCTACCAGAATCTGCTGTCAGAACCTTGTTATTTAAAAAAAAATTGGTTTTGTTGTGCAGTGTAATGAAAGCAAAATGAATAGGAGCGCGGAAATTTGGTGCATTTTATGGGCGATATGAGACTTTCCAAAGTCGAAAGGGTTATTTTTTGCCCTAACTTCCTCCGAATAGAATAATATAAGCATATACATTCAAGTTAACTACTCACTTATTACTGCGAATAATTTTCGATTAAGTTTCGGGATTGTATTGACCTTGAAATGTGTTCAGTATTTGTAACTTTGGTCCAATGTTCAAAGGCAACGATACGATGAAAATCGCTTCATAATTGTCTACGGTCTCTGGAATATCCGTGCAACTGCAAATCATTGGATTTACGTAATTTTCTAAAAGGTAGCTTTTGAAGAGACTTGATGTACCCTGAAAAAAAATATCGACCAACACAAAGTTAAATTCCATTTGGTCGGATCAGTGTGTGAAAATGTTTATGTTGCTTCTTGAATTCGTAGTTGAAGGACAATGCCACTTAAAACTTCCCGGTCAAGTATTGACAGATTATATATTTTTAGATATAATTTTCAACGTTATTATATTATTTGCGTGCATTGATTTTTAATAATGGATTCATGAATAAATAAAAAAAAACGATTTTTCAAAACGAGTCAGTCCTCCAGCGTTTGTCACAGCAAGACTTTTGTTTTGCCATGTCACTGAGCATGTAAGATTATCGCGTAGGAAACTCGAATCCCACGTTTGCCACGCTTCCAGTGGCAAATCGCTGAGTGGGATAAGCCAGCGCAGCAGCCTGGACCCTTATCATCACGCACGCCACACAGCGCCACACAGTGCAATCTGAAATGCCGCACGCGAATTGGAGAGGTGTGCATAATTTGCGCAAAAGATAAACAATCAAGCAAAACAGCCAAGTCAAGAGTCAACAAAACAACAGCCAAGGCGTCGCAACGCAGTGACAGCGAATGCGGCGCTGGAATTTAAAAAACCAAAGTTGAGTTTCACAAAAACACGAACGCGCAAAAACCAAACCAAACCAAAGTGTGGCGTTGCAGAAAGAAAAATTGTGTGTCTACTAAACCGAACTAATTTCTGATCTAACCTCAAAAATGTGTACGTGCAATAAAATCACAATGAGCGCAACGCGGGGCGGCAGACACTTATCGCACATAATACGCTCTCTGATAGGCGGCCGAATGCCGGGAAGCCTGTAGGTCGATGCATGCATGTGTGTGTGCGTGTGTAAAGGACAACGTTTACGTGTGTGCAGCACGCATGACTGCCGTAAGCAAAGCGTTGACACTTTTTTTGACAGATTGTGTTTTTGTTTGTGTTGTGTTGCTTTGTTTGGCTTGTCGGTCCGTCCTTCTCAACATCACAAACAATAACAAAGACGTGGCCCAGAGCACGTGGAAGCGTTCCTGGACTCGCCGCGTAAAGGGACAGTAAATAAGCTGCAGAGAAGCGCCGACACTATGCTATATGTATGCAAACACACATACCTACATATATCTCTACTTGAGCGAAAATAACCTGCCTAAAGCCTTCGCATCTATTTGTTGCTTACGTAAACAAAATAATTCTAAAATCCCAGTGAAACACAAACTCCCTCACGGACCCACAAACACACATGAACACATTAAACCGTGCAACAAAAATCAAGTTTGGGCCTCGGATGTGAACAATTCGATTTGGACAATTCAAATTCAATCAAATTGTGTCTGGGACTTTCGGTTAATGCAATTCTATATTAAATTTTTACTTTAACGCCAAAACGGAAACAGTTCCAAAAACTTTATTCAAACAAAAAGACTCCCCAATTTCGTTTAGTTGTTTACCCGAACACCAGTAATGAAGGGCCAAATATGTCCTTTTTGTATTTTTGCTAATCGAAAAAAAAGTTACTTAAAAAAAAGTTATTTTCTATCGATCCCCGTTATCACCACTTGCACTCTTCTATTCTAAATTATTTCAAAGGCATATCTCAGAATGTTGACTACATGACACCCAGCCTGTCCTTTGATAAGGACTATCAGATTGTTATCCCATCTACAGCCGAATGGGAGCTGGGTGTGCCCCCTGCCAGCGGTGACTTCCATATTTATACGGATGGATCGAAACTGCTTGGTCAGGTGGGCTGTGGTATCTACTCAGAAGGATTAAACCTCAACTTAAAGCTCCGGCTGCCAGATGACTGTAAGGTCTTCCAGGCTGAGGTCACAGCAATCTGCGCAACATCTGATTGGCTCAGGGTAAACAGGATATCGGCTAATGGTATCCTGATACTATCGGACAGCCAATCAGCTCTTAGAACTCTGGATGTGGTAAATATAACATCAAAGACTGTTCTCTGCTGCAGCAAGTCTCTCAACGAGACTGCTAAGCAGCTTCATATTCGCCTATGCTGGGTTCCAGGTCTTACGGATATTTCAGGGAACTGTAGAGCGGACGAGCTCGCGAGACAGGGTACTAATGAGCAGTGAGGCCACGCTCGGTGTCCTTCTTTTAACATGTAAGCTTCGTACCCTTGCGAGCTCTATACACGATACGAATTTAAGATGGGTTGAAGGCAACACAAGCCTCCTTGAGCGCCAACTTTGGCCAACCTTGAATCTTCGACGTTCTAAAGAATTCCCAGATCCGAACCATGATCCGTGTCCTTACGGGTCATTGCCTCATCGGCACCCACGCAAAAAGGATGACGCTGTTGCAGCTGTTTGGACGAGGACGAGGAGGAGAAAGAAAATATTCCTCACTTACTATGTAACTGTCCTGCTTTATCCACTTTATCAACTTCTTCTTCAGAAGTCTAGAAGATCTAGCTGATAAGAGTATACGCCGTCTACTAAGCTTCGTTAATAGCTCCAACTGGTTTAACGAGTGAGCGTTATGATGCTCGATCTCATGTGGTGTCACAATGGGCCGCTTGGCCTAAGTGCGCTCCTCCTGGAGCAGCCACACCTACCTACCTACCTACCTATCACCAATTATTTTTTTTTCTCTTTTTAAAAATTCAAAAAACTAAAAAAATTTTTAAAGGATTTTAAAAATGTCAAGGCTTTAAATGCTTACACAAGAATCGTAAAAAAAATTGAGATAAACTGATATTTAACTTTGAGTTTTATGTGGTCTCGTGTCATGTAGGGCCGTCACACAGTGTAATTACTACAAAAAGGCAGACGCTAGTCGGAATGTGTGTGCAACGCCCACAACTTCCACTTGTGCTCAGGGGCGCGTGTGAGTCCACTTTTTGATGTAAACTTAAATGTCTGTTGATACCCTTATGATGCCAGCCACATTGATAAGTGCGTACATATGTATGTGCCCAGATACTTACCTTCTTGTCAACTTAAAAATTCTCTTGCTGAACTTTGCCTAACTACTCGAGAGGCATGCTTACCGTCGAGGACATGGGGGCAGCCGTGTGACCAACGCCGACGCCGACGCTTATGCCGAGATCGAGACTGAGACTGGCAAGAGCGAGGCCATGGCTGACTGTCAACAGTGAGCGGTCACTTTGTCATCTGTCGTGAACGCCGTTGCTCCTGCTGAACCTTTGTGACATATGTGTGCGTATACACGAATGTAGGCGCATGTGTGTGCGCCTTGATGGACACGCTGGTCCGTAGACCGTCGGCCCGGCTGCCTCCCATCACACATAGCATTAAGTATGTGAAAACACACATCCACAGGAATGTGTCCCACATGTCCTGTGCTACAGGCGGGTTCCTGTCATTTTTGACAGCGCTGATTTATCACACTTGCTGAGGAATGTTAATCGCAGCTTGATTTATACTGAATTTCAAATCTAATGCATATTTACATAACGCATTTATGTGCCTGCTAACGCTTTAGCTCTGATAGGAGTAAGTAACTACTTGGATAAATATTTGACAATGTCGACGAACATGCTGGAACATTATCCTAAAATAAATAATGGAATCATTTTCATGTGGTGACACTAAACAGTTGCCACATTCTTAGCATCATTCAACTGCTTGTAAATAACCCATTAGTTTTGGGTTATTTTCCAACTTGCTGGCTCTTTTTCTGGCTCAGTGATGATGGACCTGGATCTCGAAACTTGAGCGCAAGAGCGAAAGTGTCAATGAATACAGAACAAGGACATTGTGGGCATTTGTCTTGGCTGATAAAACTTGGGCATATTATGATGCAGGATCCTGAATTTACTCAACGAAGTGATTTCCATAATTAGGTTGACGAGTGTCCCGAAAATATCAGCAAATTTATAATGCATCTCTCAGGGTTTAACTTACTTACTTAATGGATCATAACTAGCTGGGCCCTGCGGCTTTGCACGCAAGCTCAGCAGTTTTGCACGAAACGAAATCTTAACCCATTGTTGAGCCCATCAGATTTTGATTATCTTTGATTTCGAGTGTTTTAAAAATGTTCAAGTCAGGAGGCTCATTAAATCATGTGTTTTCACATTTACTCCAAATAAATTAACCCTTGGTTTACCATGGTAGATTTCGATTTTCAAAAAAATTAAAAGCACGTTTTTATTATTTCCCGGTTGAAGTGCTTTTGATAAGTTTGACGTCAGAACGCCCAATAAATCTTGTTTCTCCATACAAATTGTTAACCCATTGTTGACCCCGTTAGATTTTGATTTAAAAAAAGTGAAAAACACGTGTCAAATTATTTCTCACTAAGAGTACTTTCACAAAGTTTGAGGTCAGTGGCTTCATTAATTCATATTTTTTGCAGTTTCGCTAATTTTAATATTCGGAAAAAATTAAAAACACATATCGGGTTATTTTACATTTGAAGTACTTTCCTCAAGTTTGAAGTCAAAAGGCTGAAAACATTTGTTTCTCCATACATTCTTTTAACCCGTCGTTGATCCAGTTAGATTTCGATTTTGAAAATAATGAGAAACGCGTGTCTAATTTTTTATTTCAAGTATTTTTTTAAGTCAATAGGTCTATCGGTTCATGTTGTTTTCAAGTCTTCCCGTAAACAAATCTTAGCCCATTGTTGATCCAGTTAGCTTTTGATTTTTCGAAAAATTATAAAATAAGTCAAATAAGTTTTGATCTAGAATATTTTCAGGAAGTTCAAATTCGTTATGTTTATTAAATCACGTTTCTTCATACAACGCTTAAACCCATGTTTTTCCTCTTTAGACTCCGGCTTTAAAAAAATCCCGGCTTGGCGAAGGTTCATTCTTCAAGATGTACCAAAATTCTTGTTTGTAGCTTCAGCGGTTTGGTCTGGGCGATGATAAATCCAATCAACCAGTCAATCAGTCAGGATAAACAATCTATGTATATAAAAATAGAGGCGATACCACGCTCAACCTGGTTCTTCCACCGGAGACATGTCCTCCCTCTTCGCCGGCGACCTCCAACTACAACATTCAACACCTATCTCGCTGAAGCTTCATCGTCCATACTGATGGCGGACTTGGCCAAACCAGCGTAGCCGATGTTAATTCGCTGTGCTACGTCCATGTCTTCAAACAGCTCATACAGCTCCTTGTTGCTTCGTATTCGATATTCGCCGAATATTTTGCGAAGTACCTTCCCCTCGAACACCCCGGAGTAGTCCAACAGAGTGCAAGTTTTGTCGAGAGAGGTTTCTGGTACTCAATTGCCTACCGAGATTGCTGTACACAGCACCTTTTGGCACCCATGGTTTTACAAAACATAACATCACTGTAAGGAAAAAGCAGAGACGACTGGTCTAAAAGCATCGATTATACCACTAACGAGTTATAGTTAACTCAGCTTAACCAAGCATCCCGATCCATTATGCATTTATTTATTTATTTACTTTGAACTTAAATTGTTATGCCAGTGCCGGGTTTCAATGGCTACGTCGGAATTCAAACCACTGCCTTTTGATTCGGCTTTGGTCCGTAGCCAAGCGTTGGTTCGCTGGAAGCCCGATTTATTGTGGTAGCATAAGTTTAAATTTGTCAACTCGTTCGGCGCAAACCAAACTTCTCTATCTCGTTTCGTGTTTTCATGTTTGCGCAAAACTTGAATGGTTTCAGTTTCTGTTTCTGTTTGTTCTGTTCGTTTGTCTTATTCTTTTTGTAGATATTGGCTGGCTTTCAGAAAATCTTCGCTAGGCACTCAGTCTTTCGGTCAACGCTCAGACTGTTTGTTGTCTTTGTACTTGTGTGTCTCAATTGGTTCTGCCACTTGCTGTTTGAAGTTTGAATACTTTCTTTGCCGCTTTAGCATTTCTATTGCGGCCATTTGGTTACCTACCAATAAACATGGCCTTTGATGCGTTTCCAAGGCTCTTCATGTCATATGTTAGGGGGGAAACTTTTAGAAGAAAATGTATGCAAAAAATACGACAGCAACAAAGTGAAGGGATTTTTAATTTTGTCCGCATACACACACTGTCACATGTGTCCGAATATGAGTGAGAATGAGATGCGAGCGTACGCAATCGCTTTGAGGTAAATTAAAAAATTCCATTCGCAATTCGGTTTCTCTAGAAGTTTTATGGCGTTCAGCCCGTTTTTTGCGACAGCCGCATGACATCTCTATGTGTGTATGTAGTTGTGCGTGCATTTTTGGTCGGTGGTTGAAATAGTCGGCTGGGGCAAATGATTCGCTGCCAAGTCGTGGCATATTCGCAAAAATGTGCAGGCCCCAACCTCTGACAGTCGATGCCATTTCTGCATTTCCTTCTGCTCTGTCGAGTCGGCGCGGAATGCAGCATAAGCCACCAGCAGAGAACCGAAATTCGACGACATTGCATGTCGCGTTTACATTTCAATTCAGCCACCGGCAGGAAAATATTTTTCAATTCCTTTCGCTGCCGCGTTGTCTTTGACATTGACTGCAGCGGCGCTGGCAGCAAGAATCGCTCTCACTGCCTCGGAACATTGGCGGTATTCACGATGCGGTTTTATACGCTGCGCTCAGATGCGGCTCAGGTTGGAACGCCCAGAAAAGGCAATGTGCCAGTATGAAAACTATGATTAGTGTTGCCAGATGACCTTCTGTCGGTCGGGCAGCTGGTTCGCACGATATCTCGATAAGTTTGAATGAATAAAGATATCAGCATAAAACATGGTAGAGAGACTAATAGTGTCTCAACAACGAACTGACGAGAAGGTGTTCAAACTTTCAAGCAGCTTTGTCATATAGGAGTAATTGACGAAATGGGAAAAATCTGACATTAACCAAGGTAATCTATTGGTTTATGTATGTTTACAACGGCAAAAAGGTGTAGCATGCCCCCGTAACCCTTCGTGCCGCATTGATGACCGATTTTGTTCTTTAACAGAATTTTTGGTCCAAATTTTAAATATTAACCCTTTCGGGACTACTGGGACAATACGTCCCAGCAAGTTTTTAACGCCCCTCAAAACAATTATTCAAATCTTACGAACTACGCAAACTATTTTTTCGATTTCGGTGGATTATTCCAAAATTTGTGAGCATCCAATATAATTTTCTAACCCCAACATTCATAGCATGAGAATATTTCTATTGAGAATATTTCAGATTTCAAAATTAAACTCCGTCCCGAAAGGGTTAAAGCTTTAAAAGCTTTAAAGAGGATGAAACATATAAAAATATACTGAATAATGAACATAGTTCGCTCACTTTTACTATTGGTTTCGTTATAAATATATAGAACTTATAACTTCGTTTTTATTGCGCTACTTGCCGGTTGTTAATAAATCTGCCATTCCCCCTCTAAACTTTCGCTTGCAATCAGGAACAATCTAAAATTGAAAAATGTTGTTGCCTCGCTTTTGCGCCTACAACACAATCAGGTGCAGTGTGAAGCCCCTTAATGACATGAATTGCAATATTCGAAGCGGCAATTCAGCTCGATTTCAGTAACTGGCAGTTTGTTCTCGTCCAATGAAACGAAAGTGTTGGGCTCAATTGTGTCGCTTCTATTGACAATTTTCTATTCAATTTCATGCCATTTATTAGTGCGGAAATGAACATTTGCCACACCGCCATTTTCGGCTGGTGGCGAAAGGCTCGGCACGAGCGGTTACAGACCGCGTTAGGTTTATTGAAACGTTAATATTTCAGGTGAACGCCTGTGTCACATTGCTTACGGCAACATTTCACTAATTCAAATTACATTTAACTAACGTTGACGAATATCAATGAAAATTTAAGTATTGTATACTTAGTTTCTTGATTTGGTTTTTATAGTGCAAGACGTTTAAGAACTCTTATATAGTTGCGTAAATATTAAATTTGCCAGTAAGATGCTTAAAAATGTTGAAATTTTAGAGGCATTCCTAATGAACTGTGTTGGAATTTTTTGTGTCTGCGCTTGAATAGGGATAACCCTGCGCGCTGAAACACACTGGTTGCATAATTTGATCCCTGAATTTATATATCACCAAACTACGTAGTCATATGCGTGGATAGAGAATAAGGCCAGTTGTTTACCGTAGTCAGAATGATCCAAGGGTGTTTGGTGGCTGGTTTCTACGACGCCCCGGGCATGAGGGAGTTCGGATGGAATTGTAGCTGGATGAATATATCTTGGTGAGTGGTGTGTATTGGCAGATAACTGATTCTCGCGAGCTGTTGGCCGAAGTGGAACCAAAGTATGACTTTGGGTTTCCTGTATTTAATTGAAATAAACAACACTTTGCAGAGTCTTCTTAGTGGATTAGGTTAGGTAGGGTCAGTAAACAGCGGTTATTTTATGCTTTTAAAATTAACTGCAACAGACTATGACCCAAAAAAAATATTAATTTAACATGTCCTCAAACTTTCAAATATCAATGAAAGTTTTAGTCTTAAAGAGAACGTGTGTACTAAAAGTGAAAATCAGTTTTGTAAGTATTTTTTAATTTGTGTGTGAAAGTGCTGAAACTAAAAATTTTTGAAATATTGTTACTTTGTTTATCAATCTTAGAGTAAGGAACTAAAATTGTTGATGTCTTTCCTTAAATTTGCAATTATTTTGTTGCTTTTTTTGTGTTTACATATCCCCCAATAATTTTTAGCATGCGGGGGAAATTTAAACTTTTTTTTGTGGTAAATGTAAACGGTTTTTTCTAAGAGCCTTCCCGGTTCGTATCATCTCCAGTGATCAGAATGCCACGAACGTATGTATGGAAGAAGCCAATTGTAGAGTACGGTCATTTGGTAAGGAAAAAAACCAATACCAAGGCTTAAACTAATGAAGTTTTGAACTAGTGAAGTTTTGACTTCTACCGAAGTTCTTAAGCGACTCAAGAAAACAAACCAAAAATATAGCAAACAAAACCCCTAAGCCCAAGAGAAAGTCTGTTTTAGAATCTAAAAAACCGCTTCCATAGAAAACACAAACAAAAAGCACAAGTACAAAGGACTCTGCAAATGAAAAAAACGTTGTCTATGAAGATGATAGTGCATGGAATGAGTAGTTTGAAGTTGATGATGTAGAAGGTGGAGCTGGAATCCGCGGTTCAAAAGGTAAATTTCTACTGATCAAGTTTAAGGGAGATAGGAGATTAACTATAATTTTTAAATACGTATGCGTTACACAATCCTACCAACAAAATGACGAGATAGAAGTGATGCTCCTCAAAAGTTTGGATACCTTGAAGAATAGCTACCTAGATACCGAAGTCCCGAGTGTCTTCAGGGAGCAAAAGCACTGTTTCCTTTTACCCCTGAATTTTAAAAATAATTTGGGAAATGTAAACACCAGCGGAGTAAACCTAAACACCACCACAGTGCAATACCTGATGTTTTTTAATAATAATGTTAGTAGAAAGGGTGTCCTAAAATTTATTTTTTTCAGTTTTTTCAAAGTACTTGCGTAAAAAAAGCCAAAGGTGTTAACGTTTCCCCATCTGACCCTATGTTCTATGAATTAAAATACTGAGATCCCGATATCCCGGGATTCCGAATAAATTTAGTCCAGAAAGATCCCGAAATAGACAAAATACGATCCCGGAAATATATGAATAGCATACTTTTTTGCTTTTGTAACCTTAATTTAAAAAAAAAAAGCTTTTTTATTCAGTACGAAAATAAAATTGCATACTGCCAGTGACGTTTGACACAACGGCTCTGTTTGTGTACGGATACTTTGAAAAATTTGTATAAACTATTTCTGTTTGAGTACTTTTCCAGTGAAAATAGGCCAGTAGCTTAAATCAGGAGCGTAAGCGCAGTAAGCGCTCTCAAAAATAAAACCATCCAAAAAAGTAAACAATTAGAAATTTGCAAAAACTTGCTTGTTTAACTCTTGGTTAGACCAGTGTGACTTGTCATATACATAATACGTAGAAAACAGGGGGGTAAAAAAAGAGGGGGTTAAAAAATTGTTTATGAAGATTTACATACAATTTGACCACTAGTATTGAACCAGAAAGATGCTTTTGTATCAGCAGGTTTGGTTTATTTAGTTTGGCAATGAAAAGCATTTTTATGTTATTAACCCTTCGTTGCATGATTTACTTTCCGTGAAGAAAAAACTTTTTTGCTATATAATTCTTGTTGCTTGTTAAGTTCTGATGGTAAAAATTAAATTTTGTTGAATTCCTGTTTCTATGAAAGAAGTTTTGCGGCCATTTTTCGTATCCTGATGAGAGCGCTACCGCCGAAATAAAAGTTGGCTTTATCAATATTTTAGTGTTGACAGCTACGAGGAGTCGAACAGAGGTCAGACGTTACTGTATACTCGTAATTTAACGCACTAAACAGCTGAGCGACGGCGATTGCCATATCACCATCGCCATCAATAACCAAAATTATTTCACAAAATCGAAACACTTGTTGCTCGTTCGATTCTTTTGCGCATACTTTCAATGTTAATCGAAAAATTCCGTTAGTAATCAATTGGTTTAACTTAAAAGATGCAACTGAAGAATGAACGACTGTAACATGCTGAATAGAATAGTTTCCAAATCTAAGAAAAGTTAACATTGCATATATGCAATGCCATGCAGCGATGGGTTAATTTTATGTTGTCAGGAATATTTTGTTCTTAATTTTTAAGTAAGAAGACAAAATTATAATTAATACGAAAATAAAATCTATTCGATTGAAGGAGACGTCTGACGTCTTAAAATAATTCGATATATTAAACCCCGGAAAAATAACGCGATCCCGGGATTGCGGTTTTTAGTCCCCAAAAATCCGGAACTGTAAAACTGGTCCGGCTGGTACAACCTAGTAGCAATGTTAAGTGGACAGTGCTCTCTAATGTTCAAGGCACAGGGTAATTCTAATCACTACAGAGCGCACACGATGAAAGTGAGCTTACCACAAAATCAGTTCTTCAATCAGACTAGACAGCCAAGAAATGAAAAATCAGTGAAGAATCTACAGACTATACATCAATCACACACAAAATGTGGGATATTGGTTCAAGAGCGCCTTAGGCATTGTTGTAAGCCACTTGAATATGGTTAATTTTAAGTAACAAATGATAATTTTGTTGTTTTGGTATAATATACCAATTCGGCTTACTTTGTGCGCAGACTGTTTAAATTTAATAATAATGCATTCAGTTGTTCAATTATTAATTGATTCACTGCGAACAAGGACCTGGTAAACATATGCACGCACATGAGCACACACAGGGTTGATGTGGAGTGGACATAAAAGTCATCGTTAATTGAGCAAATTCAATATAGCAAATTTATTTCGTCGCTTTACGAAGAATTGTAATAATGTTAATGTTATATAACTGTTGTATACATAGTGGTGAACTCTCTTTGAAAAATTTGTGCTTCTAATCTGCCTTGCCACATGAGGACACTGGTTCATTGTACCCTTTAATTTGTTTGCCGAGTAGACGCGACGACTGGATGTGTAGATGGGCGGCCAGTCACAGCCTACGTACAGATTGTACAGAAAGATTTGGTGTTTTTTTTTAAACTTTGGACAAGCGAAAAACGCCACTCTTTAAAGGGATTTAAAACAAAAATAAAAACAAAAATCTAAAATAAACATGAACGAATGTAGATGGGAATTGCAACACTCCTCAAAGTAGTTTAAAACTCGGTTTTCACAAAGTAATCGCTTAATATGCTACATACAGCTACAGATATTTGCACATTGAGTGGAGAACGAGGTTTTGTTTTTATATATTCCATCCCAAAAGAATCAAAACTATGTGTACAAAAAAATAAAGCAAAAAGGTATTGTTTTTCCGGCACATGTTCCGCCGCGATTTTTTTACAATTTTCCCCAACGATGCCAAATAAATGCTGAGTTATTAATTGGGAGCGGTTACTGACGTGTTCGGCGAGCCTGTAGCGCATAATTTTGGGCGCCGCGACCGAGCCGCGTTAACTGTAATCCACAGATGGACTAAAAGTCAGTATGAGAAAAACAATCGCACGAGCGGGCCTGCAATTATTCATTGTGTGCAGGTGCAATGCACAAGTGAACAACTGGTTTGTTTATATTTATTCAGCCGGATGTGCCGGTGTGTGTGTGTGTGTGTGTGTTTGCGCAGTGTGTACGTGTTACCGTGAGTGATGAAGCACATCGATGTGTTTATTCAATCGCTCTCAGTTTGCGGTTAATTGTCGAACAATGCAAGTATTGTCGACGCGAACTTCGAGGACGGCAGCGGCGAGCGCGTGGGCGCAGGGCGTGTTTGGGCCTATTGTGCCCGTTGTAGGTGTTCGATTGAATGGTGTAGTGCAGTGTGGCGTTGGAAGAGAGTCCAACAAGTGGCGCTTCAGGCGAAGTTCATTGCTCTGAAAGTGAAGATGTGAGGTTTCCGCTACATAATTATTGTTAAACACTTGAGCGCAATTACTATTAATTACTTGCGGTCAATAAATTTAATTTTAGGCATTTGTTGGAGTTATTTCCAATTTTATTTTTATTTCGTAAATACTAAACCGCACATTAAGCAAGAATATTAGATATTTGTTTTATTTCTCAACTTTATGCAGGACATTTATTTCATTTTTAAAGAAATACAATAAATACAAAAAACGGAACAAAGATAAAGGAACGTGCCATCAATTTGTGTACCCAGTCCCGCTAGTTTATTGACCTCGCGACCAACGATTTGGACGCTGCGGTGTTAAGGCGGCAAAGGCAATTCGATACGAGGTTTGATGTAGTAAATATATCAGCAAAGGACATGATTGCTGCATGACTGTTGGAATAGATGTGAATATTGATGTACCAAAGGTCTCTGTGAAGGATATACTTTATGATTTACAGTTCAAATTCGGGTCCCACACCAATCTCACAATTCTACTGCAATGCTCTGCGTAAATGAGGATTACGGCATCATTCGATATTTTGTTTTCGATCCCCTCTTCTTTACAGGAGATGTGGTGTATTTAATTTAAATTTAAGAACAAAAAAGGAACAAATTCGTTGGGCTGGGTCCAACCTAGGTTTATGAGGATGATTGCTCTTTTGGTCTCTTCAACGTATTTAATTAAGGCGCTAAGATCGAAAATCTTTGTTGAAGTCTACTCCCGTTTCCCAGATGACTGCAGTGCTCCTAACTCTAAACACTTTTTCCGCTGGCCCCTTTGAGATAACTGGTAACTGAGATAACCAGAACTCAGCGCCATATAGAAGGTTGGGTTGCATAGCCGCTTCTTTAAATGATAAACCAAATTGAAATTGGACAGACCAACTTCCAATCTAGGGTCAAGTACTAAATTTCATTCATAAAAGGACTGTCAATTATATGATTGAATGTCTGCTAACGTTTAACGGTTGGTTTGAGTAATTACCAGAATTATAATCCTGTTAACAAATAGACATATAAATTCCTAACAGACGACACCACCTTCGACTGTCGCTTTATCCCTATTAATTTTTATGTACAAGAGAAACAAACATTACCAAACAACTTCACACTTTGTACAATATTTAATTGTATTTCATTAAAATATTCATAGAAATTTTTAAACATGCAAATTGCTTTTTCAACAAAGCAATAATCCGATGCGGTTCGATGCAACAAAAACAAACTTCTAGCTCCAATGGTTAACATGAAAATACGAAAATACGAACAGTTTTGAATTACAGCAAATTATTGCGAGCTTTTTTTCATCGACCTGACTTCCACGCGAACACGGATAATGCATAATTTGTACAAAACTACGCATTTCGCGCTGTTAATCTAAAGCGCATAAATCAAAAGTGCGCTGGCAAATTTGTTTGAACATTGCATAGAAATGGTGCATAATAAATTACTGGAATGAATTTCATTATCGCGACTCGTAGCGTATTCGAAATATGGTGTTTTCCTATTTTTCGTGGCGATAAAATGCTGCGGCACTTTCGCGTGCAATCGGTGCGCTTTTAAGCGCCAAAAAGTGTGCACTCAAATATGCATAAATTCCGAAATCTGTGCAGGAGTTAAGCGACATAGGCACGCGTAGCAAATGTGCAACGCTGTGGTTGTTGTTGCTGCTCTCGCTACGCCCTCGGCTCGCCGGTTAATTACTGGCAACCACGCCTAGTGCTACGCCCGGTGCGAATACCCGTCAGTACTCAATACTTTTTACCGATGCTGAGTACTTCTTGCACTCGACAGTTGTTTAGGGTTGGTACTGGAATCAAAGCATTTAGTGACTTGGTTGCGTCTGCAATAATTAGATGGAGCCGGTATGGGAAAAACGTGCAGTGATCGAACTCATGTTTTTAGAAGACTTGGAATCACAACGTAAGAACGAAAAAGCTATTTGGGACAATTATGTTGAACGAAATTGAACAAGAACACTTTCAAATGGGCATTTAAGAAGTAATTCGTTTTTGCTTTAGTGTATCACTATGGGTTCAACAAGTAAATAAATAGTAAATTGAATCCAATACTTTAGCTTCGAAGCGATGTAGTCTGCAAAAATCAGCCACTAAGGTCTATGAAGTTCATTCTCTCACCATGTGTGATCTCCTGAGATTCATTAATGAGTCTGGGAAATTTGCACAGGAGATCTCATAACCCTTTCTCCCCTTCCACGCACTTTCTCCTTTCTTTTTCCTATTCCAATCTCCTCTGTCAACCTTTTTCCTGAGCCTTAAGTACAATGGGCTATAAAGCCTGTGTGCTTGACGTAATGGCCGCCCTTAGGTTATTTCCTCGGCTCCTCCTCACATCCATCCATCCATCCATCCAAGGTCTATGAGATCTATGAGATCACTATTTATGGGATCATTTTTTTTTGGTAAAAAGTGAATGTTATCTGAAAACCAGTAAAATGATAAACTCAGATTTTTACTGTAGTCTTTACCATTACTTGTATGAAAAGTTTTGTGAAGAAAGCCCCGACTTCGCCCCTCCCCCTTGACGGAATGATCTAGCAAGCGCAGCACTCAGACAATTTTAAATTTATTTTACTACGACTTGTTGTTCCCTGTTACAGAAGGCCCCGACTTACACACGAAAAAATAGGTATTATCAATGCTAATCCATCTGTTGTCCAGATTTTGTCGGTTATAGCGAAAATTAATTTACCAAAGTTCGAACTACTTCTTCGGATGTCAGGCTTTTCCCACACCTCAACAAATTATTTCGTAGAAAACGATATCATCAAACACAGAGATGGAAGCTGCCGTAGGAGTCCATTTTGGGTCCCTTTCCGATAGTAATGGTATCTACTTCTATAAATTGAAAAATTGGTAAATCTGGTTCATTGATGCTCGGAGAGAAAATGATGAGTTATATAAAGTGTACACCCAGCGATACAAAACATTGTTTTTTTTTTTAATTTCAATGCAGAATTTATCTCTCAGCCTAACATTTTCTAAGAAAAGCTTTAATAAAAAACCGTGTGCCAAGAAAATACCTCAATTACTTCAATCTTTTCGCGAAGAGCTCGACACTTTTGGTGAAAATCGTATCATTACGATGTATCATGGCTTTGCTCAGAACGCTCCATGGTGAAGTTGCAGAGGTCGCTTGACCAAGGATCACTTTATCTGAAGCCTGCATGGATGTCGAATGGTCGGAGTCGGTCACTTCCAACCTTGACGGAACTGCGGAGCTGCTCAACGTCGCTCAGCAAAGTCCCAAACATTAAATATTTTTTAGCAAGAAATGTTCGAGCTCCGGCGAAAAAGATGTTCGATGCAGTAGTTGGGGTCGACGGTGAAAAGGAAGGCCGTGTCTCCGGTGAAAGAACCAAGTTGAGGACGTCCTACAATTTCTTGGTGTGACCAACTAGAGCAGGCGCAATCAAAAGCAGAGGCGCCTGCAGAGAATTTTTGCAGCAGATCGTAATCCGGTAACGGGTAGTTATGTCCAGTTGAGTAAGTAGGTACTTCCACGCTTAGAATTGACCATTTCTTTAAACGGAAAAAGATAATAGAAGTTATCAACATTTTTATATGTAAGTCCCTGTCTTTACAGGTGCAATTGCAATGCCATTGTGAGAGGATTTGCCATTTCGGGTTTTTGTTTTTGATTTGAATAAATATTTATGTTAAGTGTAATAGTAGCCCCGAAAGTTGTGTCCATACATTCGACGAGTGAATACGGGTTGAAGTGGAATATGCGCTTACACACACAAACGTATTTTAATGTACATAATTTGGATGTGTGTGTTTGTGCAAAATTCAAATGCAAATTCATGCGAAAAATTGCCGAATACCGCAAAATGGCGATGACATTGGTGCTGGTTGTGTCCTTTATTTTCGGTTCTTGGCTTTATGTTGCTGCTGCTTTTGACTATAATAAAGTCAACATATTATGTTGGGCTTCGCGCTTTGTAGGTGCAACTCACTCGTGCTGTTCTTGCTCACACTGTGGCTATGTGTGAACAATTTTGGCATTTTTACATGAACAAAAATAATCAAAATAATCAATGAAATTTTATGAATTGGCGCAACAAAGACACTTTGGTCAAAGGGCAAACTGAAAATGGAGAAAAACTGAATGAAGTGAAAACTGAATACTTAAAGCTGAATGGTGGTCTTCAAGTTTTTGACTAAAATAAATAAGCAAATTTTTGCATATGACATGCCTAATGCCTTCAAACTTTGAATTGTTTACACTTGATTTTGACTTATTTATGACTCAAGCTAAAGTTCTGATTGCTTATACTTCCAACTAGTAAAGAAAAGGACAGTCCCAATAACCTATTTTGAATCCAATTGAGTATAACTAGATGGGCTTAACCTTAGGAAAGATCTTATTAACTTAAAAAAATGGTTAGTTTTTAAAAGCCTCTTATAAAAAAAGATAAAACTTTGAAACATCTCCCTTTGCTTTGTTCGGCTGTCCGTAGAGCTTGGCTAGGCAGTCTGAGAGCTGCCAGCTTTGGGGAAGTTTCCAAGATAGGAATGCGATTGTTAGGTTAGCTTAGGTAGGGAAAGGGTGTGAGCGTCCCAAGGGCAGCACTTCCACTCGGAGGCCAAAATGGCCCATTGTGAATCCCTTCTTAGAAGATTCTGGAGCTAGCCACTGGCTCTCAGTTCGGAGCAAACCAATTCGACCTCTTGATGAAGAAGAGTAGATCCGAAATTTCAACTATTGCTGCGCAGGCCAAGTCTGCCAGGAACCTTGACCCCAAGGTACGGAGACGGCGTTCCTGCAGAGCTGGGCAGTGGCACAGGTAGTGTTGGATCGTTTCCACTTCTTCCTCATCTCCACAGCTTCTGCAGACATCACTGGACGAGAGGCACCATTTGACAAGCATGGATCCAATGGCGCAGTGTCCAGTAATGACTCTAACAAGCTGCCTAATAGAGGTTCGACTCAGGGACAGTACATAGCGTGTTTTCCTCACGGAAAGGAAGGCCATTTTGCCCGGCAGGTACTGCAATCAGTTCTGCTACGCCATGAGGACTCGATGTAAGTTTTGCTCAACCTGTCAATACGCAGAGGGAGCACAGAGTTATCCACTTCGGTGAGAGGCAGGGCGACCCCCTTTCTTGCCATCTCATCCGCTGCCTCGTTTCCTGCCACTCCAGACTGGCCCGGAACCCAGCAGAGAGTGACTCGGTGATGCCCGATGCCTCGAAGTGCAGTGCGACAACTCTGCACTACCTTCGATTTCACAGTGGCTGATTCCAGCGCTTTAGGAGCTGCCTGACTATCCACACAGATTGTGATATCCGTGGGTGGTAATCCGCTGTCGCGGATTAGTTCAGCAGATTTCCAGATTGCCAAAGCCTCCGCCTGAAAGATGCTACAGAGGTGCGGGAGTCTGAAAGACCGTTATGCCCCCAGTTCATCTGAGTGGAGACCAGCTCCTGTACCTTCCTCCATCTTAGAACCGTCTGTGAAGATGGTGATGGAGGCGTCTCTTGTCACACTTGTAAGTCCCCATTCTTCCCTTGAAGGAAAGGAGGTGAGTGCGCGCGAATCAAAATCCAGATGTGGAATCAGATAGTCCGTGCAGATATCTAATTGCTGTTCTGTACCTGGCCTCGTAAATGACCTTAAAATCCCAGAGTGTCCATAAGCGTGCTCTTTCCACAGGTTGGCCTCTCTCAGTCTGAGAGCGTCTTTTGCGGCACAGTTAATGAACTGTTCTATTGGGTGGAGATGTAGAATCATCTCTTGGCCTGCGTGGGGGTGATTTTGACGGTTCCTGCTATTTCCATAGCCGCCAGTCTCTGCACCTTAGTCAGTTGCGTCGTCAAGGACCTGGTGTCCGTGGCCGGCCACCAGACAACGGCTCCGTAACATAAGATCGGCCGAATGATCGCTGTATACATCCAGTGGACAATGCTCGGCCGCAATCCCCACTTTTTCCCGAAGGCCTTCTGACAAACGTAGAAGGCATTCAAGCTCTTCTTCACCGGCTCTTCTACGTTGCGTCTCCAAGAAAACTTGGAGTCGAGTGTGGTGCCAAGGTATTTCACCTCGGATGAGAGGGTGATAGTGATGCCGCTAAGTTTCGGCAGCCTAAACTCCGATTGTTGCAATGATATTTTGTTTCACGTACATCGATTTTTGTTGCACAGTGTACATCACTAGCTTCCGTCTCGTAGTCCAGCGCACTTAGCCTCGGCCACAATCATAATGCAATTTTAAAACCACACTAATTAAATGTCTAAATTCCACAATAGAATGTCAAATCAGACAAATGGCTATAGGTGAAGTAGCATCGAGCAGCACAAATAGTCATTAACATCATTAATGGTCATTAACAATATTTGATTTGGCTACTTAATATAAAAATGTGCGCAAATGTGACAACAGATATTCACATTCCTCCTACTCGTAGTTTTTTCGCAACCAACAGCAGCGGCTGGTGTTGGTTCTGCCTTGATTTGTGGTTTTCGTCATCTAATTCGACTGTTTTCGCGCGAACCCAAAACACGCGAGTTTTGCGCCGATGCGCGGCTACTGGCCAAAAACAATTTATTTTAGAAATTGCGGAATTATGAGTGAGATTGGTTGCGAAATTGGTTCGTATTTATTTATGAAATTTTGCGGCCGATAAAATCACAACTAAAATTACAATCGCTGCCAGGCGTCAGTGTGTGGATGTGTGTGTGTGTGCGTGTGTGCTGTGCTCGGGTTTTTTGTTTGGAAATTTTAATGAATTTTGCAAAAATCAGCAAATTGAATTTCGTAAATTGTTTTTGAGTGGTTTTAGCGAGGATTTTAATTCGGCCTAAATTACGTGTAGCGATGGTGTTTGTTGTTGCCTTTTTTAATCTGTGCGTATGTGTGTATAGTTGTTGTCGCCGTTCGCCGCTGCGACTGACTGGTTTGGTTTCTCATTTCCCGGAACAATGTCAGATTTCGCCTTGCATTATCTGCTGCGCTATTAATTTTAGTTTGAGCATCACCTTTTTTTTATATATGCTTTGTTTGTATATGTTGATTTTTTCCCCCAAAATTTATAATTAACTCCAAATGCTACGCAAAGAAAAACAGAAAATAAAAAAGAAAAATGTTTTCAGGCGGGCTTTGTCGACACAGGTCACACCCTTTTGTGAGAATGCTTTTAGTTTTCATCATTTTCAACGGAAATAAATAAAATATTATAACATCAAATTGTATTAAATTTCACATCACATGTTTTTTGAAATGTCACATTTTAATGTTTTATTACTTTTTTATATATTTTATTATATTTCAAGACTGAAAACTGACGCACTATTGCCAAAGTTTTCGAAAGCAATCAATGCGACATCTCTTACAAGTTCCGAGGTATGACCCACTTAAACAACCCAAGTGCTCACTTTTTGGGCTGTTCAAGCTTTCTAATGTAAACAGACCCTCGTTGGCTGATGTAGGGTACAGTAATCCACCAACTACTCAGCGCAATACTGAAATTATAAATAAACAAATGTGATTAGCGCCTAGTCGCCACCGTCGACGCAGGTTAAAGGCTATCGGCGCTATCACTCACCACCGCCAGCGCGTTTCGACATCTCCCTCGAAACTGTTGAATGTTGCGATCAGTTTTCGGGGAAAAGTCGCCTTACCCAGTGAAACATTCGCGAGCCAGTAAACTCAAAGCCAAGGCAAGCAAGACTCGGAACGCTGGACGAAAACATGACACGAACATCGCTGCTGCTGTGTGTGGGCGTTGCGCTGCTGTGCTGCTCCACCGCGTCTGCGTCCTCACTGAAAGACCTGTTACACCGGCCGACCACAACGAGCTCCACTACAACGCCGGCTCCGGCAACCACGCAGCGCGCGCCGCTCTTCATCAACAACAACATTCCCAAAATATCGGCCAGCTGCACGATCAACTTCATCTGCAAGAAGCGCCTCACCAAGCTGTCCGTGCCCAAGCCGTGCATCAAGTACTGCATCAAGAACATCGACTGCCCCAACGCGGACAAGATCCGGGGCCAGCCGAACCAGTGCGTGGAGCTGGACGAGGCGCTGGTGACGCAGCAGCATGAGAGCGACGTCCGGGAGGGCGCCTACACGAGCGTGTCGCGGGTGGCAATGATCGACTTCCCGTGTCAGCCGGGCTTTCTGCCCGACTACAAGGGACGCTGCCGCGAAGTGTGGTGAAGCGAAGCGGGATTGTGATTGTCGAAGTGTGTCGGAATACTTTTCGATATTGTGAAGTTTCTCGATTGTTGATTTTTTAGTTGGAAATTAAATAAAGAAAAGTCTGTTGAAAGTGCGAATCTAATTTTCAGTAATATATGCATTCGAAATGCTTCAATTGTATTGTTGTTGTTGTATTAAATATGATATTTAGGGTCTGCTTCAAAATGTAAAACCATATTCTAAAATTGAATAGAGAAAGTGTTCAAAGTTCTCGGAACCGATGAAGTCACATGATAAATAATCTAAAAGAAGTATGTCTTGAATGAATTTTTTGGTGAAATAACAAAGAGTGCAAATCGAATAAAATTCGTTTAAACAGACCACCGCACTGCGAAAACTACCTGACCGCTCTGCCTTCAGAAGGCTGTCCAATATAAAATATTACGGATATTTAGTTAATACTTGAGCCTAAGATGTATTAAATGCAGATTTAAGAAAACGTTCAGAATCTCTCCTACAGGATGTTATGTCATGGGCTTTTTGCAGGCAGACTAGGTTTGTCCAATCGGGACTACCGTCGTAGCTGCGAGTCCGAGGAAGAAGTAGAGACAGTGCAGCATCTCCTATGCGGTTGCTTGCACTTGTCTAGGTTACAGTTACCTAGCGGCAAAATGTTTGATGATCAATGCATAGCAGACAGTGGCGGATTCAGGAGGGTTTTGGGTGTTGAAACCCCCCGAAATATTAGGATCGACTTTAAAACTACATGCAAATTAAAAGGCATTTTATGAATTTTAAAGAATTACTTTTTGAAACCCTCCCCCGAAATATTTTTCTGAATCCGCTCCTGATGGCAGGCATTGCATCACTGGAGAATATCGGCAGATTCGTTCAACGTTCAGTCTGATTTCGACCACCACCAAACGCAGAATGCAAACTTGCCGCGCAATTGGCAAGTTTGAAGTCTAACCCAGCACCGAGGAACTTACGGCGTCACCGGCAGGAATACTTTCATAGTTGTCAAGAAGTTTGACTACCTTTCCACAGCCCTCAACAACAATAATGATGTCTGCCGGGAGATATTTAAAACGAAAGGGATATACTTCTGTTTCTGCTGTTTCTATAGTCTCTGTAGGCACTCTTGCATCATGCTCCTTGATGACGCGAAAGAATGAATGGACTTGAAAGAATGGAAAGAAAGAATGGACTTGTCAGCTGGATTGTCAACGCCTTCGAAAAATGCGTTCGACGTGGCAGTTTAGGGAGATTGTGCCTGCGTTGGAAGTAAAACAGCCCAGGCCAGGGGCGTAGCTAGAACTTGGTCATGGGAGGGGTTTAAAAAAAATTGTTTACCAATTTTGTATTACATGTTGTTTAACTCTTCAATTCCCAGTGTCACCTGTAGGTGACAGATGCTTAATATTTTTTTCCTACCACATAGGTTTTTATTTTTAAAATCTAACACTTGTATAGCAAAGTGAATTAGTAGTACTTGTTTATTTAATTTTCGTAGCAACACTAGCGAAACGTCATTTGTCAAATTTATTCATTTGTTTCACGCGTAATTAAAGCAGTGCGAGTTTGTGTGGTTTCTTTCAATATAAAAATGAGGGTAGTTTAAACATTTTTTATGTATTTTTTGTCTTATCCAAACATATCTAAGCTATTTTATTTTAAAAGAAAATTTTCTTTTTCACTATTTTGGACATGGGAATTGAAGGGTTAAAATACTGCACCTTTAAAAAAGCCAATATTTAGTTTTGCTTTAAAGTTGGTAGAACTTTAACAAAAACATTTCAATTGATGAACCAAGTTTATGATGATCGATTATCTTTCCGCAGAGTTCATGAGTGGTACTCGCGATTGAAAAACGATTGTCAGGACATAAATGATTCACCGCAGATTCCATCAAAACTTGGCGGTAATTGGCGGTAATCATGGATCACCCAAAATCGCCTTGAAATTGGATTTATCATTCTTTTTCATGATTTATGTTCAACATGTGCCAGAGGTTTTATTCAATGTAGTTATTATTTTGACTTTCTGAACAAGTTCGAAAGTACATAGTTTTCAATAACATAAACAGAAAATATGTTTTGAAAATATTATTCATGTTTTTTGTTATTTTGTATACCAAACACCTACACGGGTGATCCCAGGTGCTTCCGCCACAATTTTAAATAAAACTCAAAAAATTTTTTTTACGTACCTCAGTATGTGTTCAATAAACCCTTTGGAAAGAAATCTTCTGATATTTTTCATAGTCGCAAAATAAATCTTTAAAGTGAGGCTTTTTTTGGAAAAACGAACTATCACGTTTAAATAATCTTTGGTTAGGCGAAAGTTAAGCTTGTCAAAAACATAACATTATTGCATTTTAACTGAACTTTTTATCTATCGAAAGACACTATCTCATCCATAGACAATTGTGACTGATGTTTTGACTTAAAGTCGAATTTTTACCTTCAACAACTCAATAACTCATCGTTTTCACCTGATGCGGCATCGTGCGACCGTCACCTTATTAAAAAAACAAAGGCGTTTTGAGGACGTAGAAGCCATCTAAAAGGCTTGTATCGACATCCTGAAGGACATTTCAGCCGACGTTTTAAAACACTCATTAAACATGCTTTAGATCATGAGCCTGAAGAGAACTGTTTAAAAAAATCATATCGGTTTCACCAAACAAATTTGTTATTATTCTTTTAAATCTTTAAAGGTGATCTTCTTCTTCCTCTTCTTTAAAGATCTTCTTTGTGGTAACGTATATGGTGATTGAAAATTTTAAATAATTATAAGCCTTGGGGGGGTTCTGACACCCAAACCCCCGCCCTTGGCTACGCCCCTGGCCCAGGCTCCAGCAGAAAGGATTTGCGACAGTCTGCAACCCCAGAATTTATTGCTGTGGCCAGTTAACCCCTTCCGACATGAAAAAAACCCGTTATGTATGAATTGTATGGGCTGTAGTCCAATATATTGGACATTGTGACTGAAAGGGTTAAGTAGGAAAGTAACTTACGTGCATGAATTTCGAAAAGGAAAACTACATAGTTGTTTTTTTTTCGTTTACATCTAAATAATATCGTTTTTATTTTGTCATTGTTTCTTACACATACGCAATAATACAATAGTATTGAATTTGGTTTATTCGTTATGCTGTTTCCATTGTTATTTAATCAATAATTAAACGTACTTGAAAGGACTCATTTTTCACTACTAACCGGCTTATAAATTCAAGTTTGAGTCAAATTAAATTACAATAAATACCATAAAACGCCCATTTAGTGCTTTAACTCACTTCTCTTTAACGTTAATTGTATATCGATATTAATGAAGAGTGAGTCTCTGTGTGTGTTTGAGTGGCGTGTGGTGTGCATTGAATTTCTACATGCTGTCTCTTTCGCTCGCTCTGTGTTGCATTCGCGCTGTTGTTAATATCTTTCGTTATTCAAAGTATGTAATTAAGGTACAAACATTCAGATGAGAACAATGTGGCGGGAAATTGCGAACGAAAACTGTTGCTGGCAAACGCGAGGCGGAAGAGTTGAGAGCTGGTGAGACTGGTCAGAGACTGGCCAAGAGCGCCGGTATCGGTGCTGCGTCTGGGACTGTGGCTGGAACTGCGTGGCGGTTTCGGGGAATTTAAACATGGCTGCATCTGTTTTTTCTATAGTTAAGAATTCGGAATCACGCTGCGTACTGTTTTAATTATTTTTTTATATTTTTTGTGTGTTGTATGAAACTGTTGTATATTACAAATTCAGCTATATATGTATGTGTGTGTGTGTGTGTGTTCTATGAAAATTAGCAATGCACAACTCTGCAATTTGCATTTTAATCATTTCATCCTTTCGGTGTGTTGGTTGGTTTTTTACACTAACACAAGTACACATAACCTCATATTTATCTTTCGTTACTTGTTTGCGATTTTTTTTTAGCTAATTATTTAGTATTCATGTGGTTGGTTGATGTTAGTGGCTGACTGCGGCGGCGGCCTCTGCTGCTGACAATTACTTAAATTTACATTAATGCGTCAATAATTATCGGCTTAAATAGCTCAAATTGTGCCGTCACACATAATTTTGTGTTTCATGTTATTTATTATTATTTTTGCTTTTTCTCAATCAATATTTACAACTTTTACGTTTTGCTTTTTAATTAAAATTTCAACACACGCACAAAAAGAGTTTAAACTAAAAAATTAAAATATTGGTGGTTCTGTCTCTCTGGTGTGTGCGGTGTCTAATTACTAAACAAAAAAACACGTGCAAAGTGAGCCTTTTGTGAAAATTGGTTTTTGCGTTTCGAGGTGCGAAATGCGTCTGAAATGTTTTTAAAATGGCTTTTGGTTTATTTACAAAATGATAACTAGTCAATTTGGTTTTTTGTTTAGCGATATTTACACATTCTAGTAATTTCTTTTAATAAGGGTTGTAATTTGGGCGCCGTATTCATTGGAGAAGGATTTGCTGATTTTTACAATGACCGGCCATGTTTCCCCAGTTAATCTGCACTTTGTCGGTATTTGGTAGGGAATACAAAAGCGACTTGTCATTATTTACATATTGAATAGTTTCTCTTTTTCGCATAGCTTTCATATGTATGAATGTACGTATGTAAGTGTAGTTTTTGAATGAGGGTTCGCAGAAAAGGATGAGGAGTTGTAGAACTCGGATAGCACTGAAAATGTGAAACTGACCGCTGTCGGTGAATGCTTTCCATAAAACTTAGAACCTCTTTTAAAAGACCGCAAAGAAAATTTTATCAGGTGTACAACTTTGCTTCCGCCGTTTTCCGATAGGTGGCTGTACCGGCTGAGGCTGGTTGAAATACATAGATGGTAATGCCTTTAAAGTGAGTGTGGACAGTGCCTAACGAATTGTCATCGCCGTTTCAGTGACAGTTGTTCTTGTTTTCGTATTATTCACGCTCGAAAATGTCCGTTTATGTGCCCAATTCTCGCCATTTGCGGGAAGTTTTACTTTTCTGTTACAGTTCGAAAAAAAATGCAGCTGAAGCGCATCGAATGCTCTCAGAAAGTTACGGTGATGCTGCTCTGAGTGAAAGAACGTGTCGGGAGTGGTTTCAACGTTTTAAAAATGGTGATTTCGATGTCGAAGACAAACATGGTGGTGGAAGAGAAAAAACCTTCAAAGATGAACAACTAGAAGCATTGCTTGATGAAGATTCGTGCCAAACCCAAGAAGAGCTTGCCGAATCGTTGGGAGTGAGTCAGCAAGCCATTTCAAAACGTCTCAAGGCCCTGGGCATGATTTAGAAAGAAGGAAACTGGGTGCCGTACGAGTTGAAACCGAGGGACATCGATCGCCTCACGTCGCAAAAGTGGTCAAAAAGTACCTGGAAACGCTGAAATGGGAAGTCTTGCCCCACCCGCCGTATTCCCCAGATGTCGCCCCTTCTGACTTCCACCTATTCCGTTCGATGACACACGGCCTGGCAGATCAACATTTTCAATCCTTCGAAGAATTGGAAAAATGGATTGCTTCATGGATAGCGTCAAAAGAGGACTCCTTTTTTCGAGCCGGGATCCGAAAATTGCCGGAAAGATGGGAGAAAGTTGTCGCTAGCGACGGACAATACTTTAAATAATACATCTGTAAGCACTTTTTCGCAATAAAGCTTTTAATTTGGAAAAAAAAAAAACGGCGGAAGCAAAGTTGTACACCTGATAAATACGAGTATTTTTGTAGATTAAATTGCCTTCAGTGAATGGTGGAATGAGAGAAAGATCGCTGTATATATTACATGTCTGTATGATGTTTATTTTGCCCATATTTGAGATATCGACCAAATGTTTAGCAGAACAAAACTAGGTAGTATTGTTCTAGTCATTCGAAACAAATTACCAAAGTACCACTGACCTCTGTAGTTTATGAAATCTTATAAAAGGCAACGGGATTCTCAAGAGTTTAACTAGATTACGAGTTTGCATTCTGAAGAACATATATCAGTATGTAGTGAACATACTTGGTTCAATTCCTACATACAAAGACCACCAAGTGGGTACAGATTTTCAAAACTCTGACCAAGAAAGTATTTATTGACTTTTGTTAGCCATCGAATGCATAAGGCGATCTCACAAGTTACTGATGGGTGATCGATTCGATTACAGAAGCTTAATTAGCTTTGTGGTCATATTTCGATTACTGTGTGTTTTATATGAACGATGTTGAGGTTTCTGATGAATTATCTGTGACCTAACGAGCTCCACTATTTCAACGTTTCATTGAAGAACTTCCTAACCGGTTCAATGTAAATCGTTTCATAGACTTGTCGATGAAGATTAGTAGATCCGCTTATTAGACATACGATATGTTTGGTAGGCTTAGCAGGACCACTGGACATAGATATATGAATCGTTCTCTACGTCCTCTTAACTAATAGGGGTACCGGTTAACTCATGCGGTTTTCTAACAGATGACGTAACTTGATTTTCTAAACAGTGATTCACCTTTCCAAATATGTGTTGGAAAGCTATTTCCAATCAGTTTGTGTCATTTAGCTGAAGCGTAAACAACAATATTTTTTTTTACTCTGAAAATGTCGAATTTTGTGCCGAATAAAATGTTTTTGCGGGGAGTACTTCTTCATTACTTCAATATGAAGAAAAAGGCTGCCGAAAGTCATCGTATTTTGGTGGAAGTGTATGGTGTGCATGCTCTAGCTGAGCGTACGTGCCAGAAGTGGTTTTGACGGTTTAAAAGTGGCAATTTTGACTTGGAATTGGAGACATTGCTCGACCAAGATCCATCTCAAACTCAAGAAGAACTTGCAAAATCACTTGGCGTCGCTCAACAAACCATTTCCATTTCGTCTAAAAGCAATGGGAATGATCCGGAAGGTAGTCCATTGGGTGCCGTATGAATTGAAGCCAAGAGACGTCGAACGCCGATTTTTCACGTGTGAACAACTGCTTCAACGGAACAAAAGAAAAAGTTGTTTTCATCGAATTGTCACTGGCGATGAAAAGTGGGTCCATTACGATAATCCAAAACGTCGAGCAGCGTATGGATACCCCGGCCATGCATCATCATCGACGGCCGTTCAGAAGGCCGATTACTATCTCTTCCGATCAATGCAACATGGCCTGGCTGACCAGCACTTCTCCAATTATGAAGAAGTCAAAAATTTGATCGATTCGTGGATAGCGGAAAAGCCGGCCGAATTTTTCAGAAAGTGTATTCGTAAATTGCCAGAAAAATGGAAAAAAGTTATAGCTAGTGATGGACAATACTTTGAATATTAAATTTGTAACCATTTTTCACAATAAAGCTTAAATTTTCCCAACAAAAACCGCACGAATTAACCGGTACCCCTATTACAAGCGATTTTTACGAGCAAGGACCTTCAGTATCTTCATTGTATTCTTCTTTGCGAGAAACGTTGGTCCCAATGTTGGACCCAGCCTGTCCGTCTGTTCCGTCAATATTCAGCATTCCTGTTCCTATTGCTTTGTCTTTGTTTTCCCTTTCATCAATTATTTAGTAATTTTCTTTGTTCTTTCGTATCAAAGTTGTTCATGAAAATATTTTTAAATAAGAAATAAATAAGAATTTCTAAAGAAATTTTGTGTGAACCATTGTTGTATGGACACAACTTCCCAAGACAAATTTCCATGCGACGATCTGCTGTTGTTTGCTACTTCTTTCCTTATTGGTATAAAAAATCGGCAGTTAGCTTTGAGGTGTGACCTACATTCGCGCAAATAACACTTCAAGTCGCTTTGAGTTTCGATTCGATCCCAAACACTTTTCCGGTTTCGTAATAAACATGAAACTGAAGGCAATGCATTTCGCGTCGCGCATTTATTCCGACTGTCAGATTCAGTTTCACATGTTCGATGACAGCCAGGATGTGGTTTAGTTTGTTCGACTGTGGTTGCAATTGTGTTGATACGAGTTCACTACTTTCTTACAGGCTTAGCAAACACCTTATTACATAGACTTGCAAATAGATATTTTCCTATGGCTAACTTTACACCGAAACTAAATGCGTGCGCCGCCTCGTGCTGCGCGAAAGTGTGGTTGTTGTGTCTCCTAAATCTGGCTTGCTTACTTAGCTTAGTATAAATATTTCATTTAGTTACCTATTACAAAAATAAATACACATGATGCCAATGCGAAGTTGTCCAAGGACGACGCACACGCGCTCCTCGGCCGCTTCTGGGCTGCGTCTTTTTCGCGACGCACTGCTTTGCTTACCAGCTAAGCCATCCGCGCTCAATTAACGAATGCAGAACTGAAAATGGTTTGGTTGTCTGGCAGAGTATGAATGGTGTTGTGTCACCTTATCCCAGCAGAGCGCCGAGCACGGAGTATGGCCCTCTGCGCTGGTAGAAGCCGCTCGTGGCGGTGATGGCGAGCAACGCGTAAAGCACAGAGGTTCGGTGGAGCGCTGCGGGCAGCCGCACGCTGGCGCCGCCGTTGCTGCGCGACTTGGAACTGGCCACCACCTCGGCGTCCTCGGGCGGAATGTCCGCGCTGTTGTTGGCGACAATAAATTGAAAAATATCGCTGACCTGCAATCAGACGGCGATGCGTGCCGCGTGTTACGAACATGCACAACAAATACAGAGATGCGCTCTTTGCACTGAGGAATAGCGTCCGCGCCACAAGGCCGATAGAGTGAGGCGATACAATTTATTATGTAACCCCTTCGCTGGTGCACTGGACGCCATTCCTCGTCGCTGCCGCGCCGAATGCACTCACCTCGTTCCAGCCGTAGCGGTTTTTCGCCTGCACTATCGCCTCGTAGTAAGCGCCCGGATGCAGATTCTTTATGGTGTACGACATGATGTGTGTGAGCGGCTCGGAGGCCGGGCGGTGCTCGGGCGTGAGTATGAAATCGTGCCACCTGCCCGGCTGCTGGAATGTGTCGTTCATCTGCAAAGGAAATGTGCCAGAGTACAGTGGGCGTTCTTTGTTTTTGCTGTCCTTTGATATGTGGATTATCACATGAAGCTCAATAACACAAGTTGGAAAAAATACTCTGTTAAAAGATTTTTTAAAACGCCTACAAAGGAAAATGAAGTGTCACAGACAATTTTTACATGAAATTGAATTTTGCACAGGTTTTGTTAATATTTTTTTTCGTTCTTTATTACTATTATTATTCATGAGAAACCTTTTTCAATATTCTTTCACTTTCAATTTTTAATTTATTTTTTAATTTTTATTTTATTTTAAAACATCATTCTTACAACATTTTTTTTTAACAAATTTCATTTCTGGATTTCTTTACAAATATGTGCACAAAAGATTTTTTTGGGGAATGCGCATATCAGAGTCATGTGAACAGCAACAAAAACATACAGCAATAAAAACTGAAATACAGAGAGAAATAAAAATTCTGAATAACAGCCGCGCACTAATGAAGGACGTGATTAAAATTGCATTAAAATTAAAATAAAAAGCAAAAGCAAAAGCACGCACACACGCACGTGGTCGTTTACATACATACGCACAAATATGAATGGCAACACGCGGCCCAGCAGAGAACGCGGCATAACCGCAGGTGATTTCAGTTTTAAGACACCACGAAAATTGCATTTAATTGCAATGACGCAAAGGAGGAGAAAAACAATAAAGGCGTTCATGTGCCGGCAAGCACAGAAGCGCTCCGTCACCCGTTGCACAGTGAGCGCACCGGCCAAAAAATGTGACATTTTGAATTAAATCAAAACCAATAAACATTTATTATTATTATTTATTTCATTATTTTTCCTATAGGCGTATTTAGTAATCCTATAAATTGCGTTGTATAAATTCAAACGGATCTCGCTGGACATCAGACAGTTTTTCTTTAAGCTTGACTCAGGTTTGTTTGAGCGTCAAAAATGGAAAATACCTCACAGTGTTTCTTTCATAAAATTGAAAACGTAAACAAACGACTGAAAATGTGATAAGTGTTTACTTGATACTGTCACCTTACAGGTGATTTTGATATCATAGATGCACCTCGCTCTGGAAGGCCAATTGTTGAAATTGTCGTGTCTGGCCGTCATTGAATCACTGTCGAATGCCCAGTAGCCAAACATTGGCAAAAAACCGTTTCGAATCACTTCAATAATGCTGGTTGTCTTTGGACGCCACACGAGTTCACGCAAAAAGACCTCATCGGCCGAAATTTCATCTGCAAATCGCTACTAAATGGCAACCAAATCCACTCATTTTTAAAGGGAATCGTGACGAGCAATGAAAAATACGACAACTTCCAGTGAAAACTGTCGTGATTGGATTGACGGTCAGGGAGATTTTGGTTGGATTCAGACTGGACGCCCAGAAGCGACCGGTTTTGGCCAATAAGTAAATAAATAAGAGAAATTAAACACATATTTACTCTCCCTATCAAAGTGACTCGTCAGAAGCTCTCTTTTGTTGTCCGGACGTTGTGCTAAGTAATTCCCACCTTTTTTCGTCCATGGCGAATGATTTCGATGGTGAAAAATGGCTCACGAGTCCCAGTCTTTTGCCAATAGCGACATGGGTTTGTATGAGTGAGGCATAATGAAATTACCCTCAAAATGGACTTAGTCATACCTACTACGGGTAGCCACTCAAATGAGTTGGTTAAGGATTAGAACAAGACATGTCTTCATATCAATTTTGTTTTGTGTGTACAAAGTGCAACAATTATGTGTTAAGACTGCCTCTAGAAAACACAAATAAAACACGATATCTGCTTCTTTTTCGGTATATTTATTTGAAATATTCTCCTCCCGATTCAATACACTTGTTACATCGATTTAATAGTGATTCAAACGCGTTTTCCAGCTCATTTTTCGGAATTTCCTCCAGTGCCCTCGTCGAAGCCCGTTGTATGGTCTGAATGTCATCAAAAAAGCATTATTTCAACTTCAATTTCCGTTTCGTGAACAAAGATAAGTCGCACGGTGCCAAATCAGGTGAATACGGCGGATGATTCAACACACAGACCTGATTCCGAGCCAAAAATTGACGAACAATGAGTGCTGTGTGACTCGGTGCATTAACGAGCAACAAAGACCAACTTTTTTGATCGCAGTATTCTGGTCGAATACGACGGATTCTGGCCATCAAACGCTTCAAAACTTCGAGGTAATATGCGGCAGTAACTGTTTGACCAGTTGAAACAAATTCTTTGTGGATAATTTCTTTGCTATCGAAGAATATGATGAGAATTGTTTTGATTTTTGATGGAACTTTCTTTGTTTTTTTGGCTTGTGGTGAGTTTTTTTATTTCAATTCCACACTTTGACGCTTGGTTTCTGGATCGTATTGGAAATACCATGTTTTATCACCCGTAACAATTGTTTTCAGGAAGTTTGGATCATTTTCTGAGGCTGCAACGATGTCGTAGAATGGCTGACTCTCATTGCTTTCATTGCGAAAACGTGTTTTGCAAAATGAATTTCAATAAATATTAAGTGTCACCCAAATGTAATGAAACTTTGACAGTTAGTAGAGGAAGGTTGAAGCTTCAAAACGCATGTGCTCGCACATAGATGGCGCGCTTGGTTGCTGAGATATGGTTCGAGTATTAATACATAATGTGTGTGTATATGTTGCACTGTGTATATCTCGGAACCAGTACAGTATTGAAGTTAAGCAAAAGACTAACTATTGGTATGGCAACGAATATCGTATAGGCTAGTAAACTGGGCTTGAACTGCTGAATTGGATAGAGTTGTAAAAGTATATGTTGCTGACAAATCCCACTAAAGGCAAAAGAGGTCATTCGTGCAATATCACTTATAACTTTGTAGTCAACTACAAAAAATCGTAACTGCCATTTGCTTTAAACGATTTTTACTCCGATTTTTACCTTTTACTCCTTTTGGCCGCAATTTTTATGTAGACGTTACACTGTGCGTCGCGTGTGTGCAAATTTTCTGTGGTGAACAGATTTTATGGGCACCTTACGTCACTCACGCAATTCTCATATTTGTCGTTTAATGAGCACATTTCAGTTTTACCTGAGCAGTAAGTGCTGCAAGCACAAGAAATTAATGAAATCGCGGCACTTTAGAGCGAGAAGGATGCACAGTTATTGAATATTTTTACCATAGCGCAGCAAAGAGCCAAAGCAGGTGCGTACCTTTTTAAATCGTGTTCGCAAGGTCGTAAGGGGTTAGTAATGCCCAAAAGAGAAGGTTTCTGGTATGGACAAGCGTTAAGAAACCCGGTTTCAATGTGTCCAAAAATCGGAATAAATTTCTGGTCCAAGCTTCTATCTTGGCTTCCTAAAAGTCAATCTTTAATATAATGACCTAACAGTCACAGTTGTGCCTTGAAATTTCCCATGCTTTCTCCAATTACCCCTCTTTCCAACACGTTTCTAAATATTGTATCAAACTTCTTGTCTTTAGTGGCTGTCATCGTGTCTTTTTTATCTCTCGTCATGCTGTCTTGATGCGTTGCTGAATTGAAATTCTGCCGTTGACAGTCGTCTTGTTACCATTGTCCGTAGCATCTGCCAGATGCGCATTGCCGCTTCAAATTGCACCAACTCCCCATTTATCCATTCAATATTTGTCTACTTTCCTATGCGATTTCTTTCTTTTTTGCTATCCATTCGCAAATCACTGAATTGTCATAAGCAGCGTTACACCACGAGATATTCTTGACTGTGCCTACCTACACACTACAAAAAATGTTAGTTTAGTGCAACAACGAATGACACATTTAACAGCGCTGATTAGATATCAAATATGATCGATTCGAGTAGTTGAAAAAGCCAGTGTTGCTTGCAATCTAATAGACGAATTTACTTAAAATCCACCCCTGACAAGAGCAGCGGGGCGCAGAGATTTTTACTCAGCTCTTTTATATTTATTAAATACTTTTTAGGCAGAGGTGCCCGTGAGCCTCGAATATAATCCTATTTATGGGCAGCTGTTGACTTTCTGGGTTTAATGTTTTTTAAGAGTGATCTACGCTTAAAACGATTCTATATTAGGGGTGTTGAATGAAATGTTTTGGGTAGTGGCCTTTGGGTAGAGGCTTCAAAAGCTCATTATGATCTCGTCACTTTAGTTCGAGAGTTTTGTGTTGAATTATCCATTCAGGCTCCGTACAAAGTCCAAATGGTTAAAAATTAAGTCTTATCGATAAATCGCTATCTTCATTCACACTTTTACTTACCGCGAATATTGTTGCTTAAGAGCAAATATTTATTTGATGTGTTGCCTTCACCATTTCAAGTTGTATATCAGAAGAATTCAAATTGTATTTCAGATTTTCAAATTGAGTTTCAGATTTTTCAAATTTTATTTCAGCGTTTAAAATTGTATTTCGGCGTTTAAAATTGTATTTCAGATTTTCAAATTGTATTTCAGATTTTTCAAATCGTATTTCAGATTTTTCAAATTGTATTTCGGCGCCTAAAATTGTATTTCAAAATTTTAAAATTTTATTTCGGCGTTTAAAATTGTATTTCAGATTTTCAAATTGTATTTCAGATTTTTCAAATTGTATTTCAGATTTTTCAAATTTTATTTCGGCGTTTAAAATTGTATTTAAAATTTTTCAAATTGTATTTCGGCGTTTAAAATTGTATTTCAGATTTTCAAATTGTATTTCAGATTTTTCAAATTGTGTTTCAGATTTTTCAAATTTGTTTTCGGCGTTTAAAATTGTGTTTCAAAATTGTAAAATTGTATTTCGGCGTTTAAAATTGTATTTCAGATTTTCAAATTTTATTTCATATTTTTCAAATTGTATTTCAGATTTTCAAATTGTATTTCATATTTTTCAAATTGTATTTCAGATTTTTCAAATTGTATTTCGGCGTTTAAAATTGTATTTCAGATTTTCAAATTGTATTTCAGATTTTTCAAATTGAAATTCAGATTTTTTAAATTGAAATTCAGATTTTTCAAATTGTATTTCAGATTTTTCAAATTGAATTTCAGAGTTTTCAAATCGAAATTCACATTTTTCAAATTGAAATTCACATTTTCCAAATTGTATTTCAGATTTGTAAAATTTGTTAGGGGGGTTATTCCACGTCCCGATACGAATACAGTTGCAGATACAGATTGAAAAATTTCAATATTATAGTCTGAAATACAATTTTACAAATCTGAAATACAATTTGAAAAATCTGAATTTCAATTTGAAAAATCTGAAATTCAATTTGAAAAATCGGAAATACAATTTGAAAATCTGAAATAAAATTTTAAACGCTAAAATACAATTTGAAAAATCGTAAATTCAATTTTACAAATCTGAAATACAATTTGAAAAATCTGAAATACAATTTGAAAAATCTTAAATTTATTTTGAAAATCTGAAATAATAATAAATAATAATTCACTGGCACGACAGGACGGAAGGGACCTACATACAGTTTTATGTCGATTCCGAACGGCGAGTTGGGAGCTTTTTCATAGGCAATTTTACTCTCAGAGGTTTGCCATTTCCTGCTGAGAGGACAGCCGCCGAAAGAAAAATTGTTGTTTTTTCTTTTTTTTTCGGTGTAAGCTACAACGGAGTCTTGAACCTGGGTTCGAGCGTCGCATTTGATTCGCGGCCCAACGCACTAGCCAGCTGAGCTACGGCGGCTGCCAAAATCTGAAAATCTGAAACACAATTTCAAAATCTGAAACACAATTTTAAACGCTGAAATACAATTTGAATTTTCTGATAAACAACTTGAAAAGGTGTAGTAATAAGAAGCGTTAAGCGTTAATAATAATAATGCTTCCATAACTTTCTGAAGACCGATTTCGAATACCAAAAACTACATAATTTGAAGGCGTGAGCTCCAAAATAAAATGGTAAATTATAAAGAATAAAATTACCATCCAACTGCTTTCAGAGTTTATCTCTTTCGAAAGTTCTATCTATCACTCGCAGCACATACTTCACATATTCAAATGAGTCTTCTAAAAGCTTGCAAATTGATCTGGAATGAGTGTCAAACACGAACGAGTGTTTGTCATTAACCCCGTTTCACGAATGTCTTTCATCTGTAATTTTCTTCCTAAGTACAGCTCAAAGTTTATGGTTGACTTTTTATGAAAGCAAAGTGAGTTAAGCAAACATTTGACATCTGCAACCTGATTACTAATTGACACAAGTCAGTCTGCAGGCTGAATCGCACTTTGAATACAAATATTTAATTGCTGCCTCGTACTTGTGCCCACTTCTTAGGTCTGTTTTGATAGTTGTTCGCGTTCAAATTGCAGTCAACAGGATGTTAACTTGGCAACCCACTTTAGTGCAATTGAACTGCTCGCTGACTCGCAAGAAATATATTTCTCTGTAAATTTTTTGTTTTTCATATTTTTGCGAGCTGTCTGACTTGTTTGTTTTTTGAATGGCGTCAACCAAAGCAAGTGACACTTCCTCGCTTTCTCGCCGCTGTGGCTTCACTCATCTTTTATGGTTGCTTGCAATTATCTTTTAATTGACTGTGTTTTCTTTGGCAGCGTTTCCCCGATTGATTTGCACTTTAGATTTTCAGTGTTTGCCGCTGACGCCGTTTTAATGATGCAAGCGTTGCGGTAAATTGACACGCTCGCTGACGTGGGTGGGTGGATGTGCGGCTGTTGGTGTTGGTTGGTGTTGTTGGCTTTGTAAACAGCAAATAACATTTTGTAACTTCCGTTTGAGTGTGTTTTGCGCAAATTTGTGCATAATTAATTCATTAGCGCTGATTGATGGATGAGAGCGAATGTTTCGAGTCCTTTTTTAGTCCATTAAAGCTTTCAATTAAATGTTGATAAAACTTTTTTGTTTAGTTGTTGCTTGCTTGTTGCTATCGATAGGAAAGCAATTCAGTTTGCAAGCGGCAATGAAACATTAAAAACTAAAAAAAGCGACGACAAATGAAAAATGAAATAAAAACTCGAAGGTTGGAAACAGTGCACAAAATTGGGTCGCAAAAGTTGTTGTCTTTTGATTTGGGGTTTTGGTTGCTTTGGCAATGCACACAAAGCAAAAAAACAAAAGCCAACAAAAAAGTGAAACACCAGCCAGGAATAGTTTGCACTGTTTTGGCCATAGTGCAAATTTGCAGCTCTATTCCGTTGTAATGTCTGGTTTGTCCTTTTTTGTGGGGTTTTCGGTTTTGTACTCACCAGCACGCGTCGATAGAGCAGGCGCACCTCCTCCAGCGGCGGATAGCTATCAATTTTCCAAGTCAGATTGTAGCTGTCCGAGGAGCGACCCCATTTCGGCGAGTAGAATTCGGCTGGGCCCGGACGCCCCGACAGCTCCATGTACTTGCGCGACCGCCCCAGCGAGTTGTCCGCCACGCAGCTGCAATGCAATTGGCATTTATTATTTACTTTATTGTTTTGGTTTTTCTTGTGTTGTTGTTGTCGTTGTTGCTGTGTAAAAATGAATTTTTTGGTGATTTTTGCGCATCGATTTGTATTGGTGGTCGAATGGGTTATGATGGAAATTCAAAATCGAATTGGGGCCTCATATCGCTACATATGGCTACATTTTATGGAAATTTAGCGGAGAGATTTATTCGATGCGTTAGCTGCAAGTTTTGTGTGCGATCAATGAAAAACGAACAAAAACTTGACCCAGATGGTCGAAGTTTTGAGTTGAATTTGAAATTAAAAACAATGAAATAAACTTAAAATAAAATTAATGGAAGGGTTGAGCTGACTCGGCGATGCTCAAAAGTTCAAACAAAATGAAATTTGTTCTTCACTCCGGTTACAATGAAAATCCTCATTACGAACAGTCCTTACAACGGGACAGCTTCAATAGCCGCACAAATTTCGCAGACTTAGCAATTTCATTAAGTTTTCTATACGAATATCATTTCAATAACCGGACGCTCTAATAACTGGACGTGGACCAAACCATTCAAACCATTTTGATTAAAAAATCTCTCATAAACGGACAAGATTAAAAAAATGACGACTTACAAAATCGATGTACTTTACCTATACCTGTAATGAATATTAATTAAATATTCAATATTCATAAATATTCATACAAAATATTAAATAAATAAACGAGAACACCTGGATGCAATTTTAACTAAATTTTGTACCCCTTCACCCATAAGCGAACATCTCCCATAACCGAACAAAAACACTGCAATGTTGAGTGTCCGGTTATGCGGAAATTCATTGTATTTATTCAAATTGCTTGCAGAAGATGTTACCGAAATTTTCTTTGTATTTTGCACAGGCTGTGAGTTGTTGAGTTCCTTAAGGCATCCGCCAATCGTCTGATGATAAACACTCATCAGCTCAATGTCCTTTACCGTACACTGAAAAAGGTGACCCATGTTTTTGTCATTTGCAGTCTGGGAAAAACTGAAGCTATTTATGTATCTAAAGCTAATCTCTCTAAAAGCTCTAAAGGATCTGTGGTCAGATTATCAATTTTTCCCAGTCCGGAACCTCCTCCTTTCCAAGCTTCTCTTACCATAACAGTCACTATTCAACATTCAAATTCTTCTGTACAGAATTGTGAATTGGAGGCCTTTGGAGTTGTCAGGGGAGCCATGGCTATGCTACAGGGTAGGCCATTTAAAGTGGAAGGCCATTATTGTTTTTGAAAAAAAAGAGGAAAAAAAATGTTTTTTTTTTTTTTTCATCTCGATATTCATTTATTTTGGTCCAAGGAGAAATTTTCTAGTTAGTTTTTGAAAATGATATCGCGTAAATGGCCACCATTAGCTTTGGCCGCAAAATGTGCCCTTTTTTCGGCATTTTCCATCACTTTTGCCAGTGTATCGGCCGATATGGCTCTTATTTCGCGGCGTATGTTGGCTCTGAGTTGAGCTAGTGTCCTTGGCTTGTTGGTGTATACCTTGGACTTCAAGTAGCCCCATAAAAAAAGTCTGGCGGCGTCAAATCGGGTGATCTCGGTGGCCACTCATAATCGCCGTTTGGTTTTCACAATCGAGAAGTTATTTTGAATGTAAAGCTGAACAATTTCAGCACGTTCTTTGGAGTGTACTGTTCCATGGTATAAATTGTCTTGGAATGACGCTTCCTATGACGCGCTATGTCATTAGTCGATCTGACAGCTCTGTCAAAAGTTGTAGGGTTACCAGATGCTTCCACTTTCAATGGCCTACCCTGTACCTACTATATCGAACAGAAGCTTTAAATTTTTTATGTACTTGATAGAAGGAGCTGCAGACTTATGATAAACAGTTTTACGTGAGTAAAGCACATAGGGAACAGTGCACTTAACCCATTCTCTGTAAAGTTGAGTATTTTATAGCGTCTCTAGAATCAGATTCGAGGTCGAGAAGCTGTTGTTCAACACAATGCACTTCTTCTTCTTCTATCAATGTATTCAACTGCCTGCATACGTCGACATTGACAAATATGTATGATGAGTGCATAAGTTCGTGCCCGATTTTACTAGGTGGCGTTTCAATCGTTCACGGTTGGTACTCATGACTGAAAAACAAAGAACAAATCAAATGCATTTCGTCATTTAAAAAGGTTGGGTACACTTTGAAGCTCGATACTTGGGTGCCGCATCAGTTGAGTGAAAAAAATAAAGTGGACCGTGTAACAACAGCCATTTCTTTGTTTCGACGTATCAAAAATTAGCCGTTTTCTGGATCGATTTGTGACAGGTGACGAGAAATGGACAACAATGTCCAACGAAAACGAACATGGAAACAGGCACACGAGAAGGCGGAGTCCGGTCTCCAAAGGTGGATTGCATCCGATGAAGGTGTTGCTGTGTGTTTGGTGGGATATCCGAGGAGTGATATATTTTGAGCTCTTGTCCGTTGGCGTAACGATTACCGCGAATAGGTATTGTAAGCAATTGGCCCAATTAAAGAAAGCAATTGAAGAAAAACGTCCGATTTTGGCCAATCGCAAGGGAGTCCTCTTCCACCACGACAACGCCAGACCACATGTTGCAAAACCGACTCTGTCCGACGACTGAAGCAGATGAACTGGGAAATCAAGTCGCATCCTCCATATTCACCAGACATCGCGCCTTCTGATTACCACTTATTCCGATCATTGCAGAACAATTTGAATGGAAAAAGATTTAAAACCGTGGACGACGTTAAAAACCACATTGTCTATTTTTTTAACGAAAAAACGCGTGATTTTTATGAATCCGGCATCCGTAAGTTGGTTGATCGCTGGGAGTGGATTGCCGAACATGATGGCGAATACATTATTGATTAATAAAGATTTTGTTTTGAAAAATTTCAATTTGAGTTTTGACTTCAAATCGGGCACGAACTTATGCACTCATCCAATACTATCGCAGATAAGTAATCGTTAAAAAATCAGCTCCAGTGGGTTTTGCGCTGAGCGAGGGAAAAACAGAGAAACTCCGGTTTTACTAAGTAAGAAAGTAAGTAAGTAATTAAGCAATTAATTTTTGCAAACATTTGGAGGCAAATGGAACCAGCAAAGAAGTTCTGCGTCCGTAAGACTGCTGACTCATAACCTTCTTGCTCAGGTTTACCTGCTGCAGCTGAAAGAGAAGAATCGCAGATTGAGCCCATCGATTGTATTCTCCTTTTGCATGAAATGTCTGATTAAACTTAATTAAAGCATTGTTGCAATTGTTTATTTTTTAACCCAATGACTTACATCCTTTTTGTTTGTTTACATTTTTCGATAGTTACGTTTTTTGGAGCGTAGATCTGCGTACTTCCCGATTTTAGTTACAAAAGGAAAATTCTTACTGAAATGTAACCAAACACAGCTAATATGAGTCGAAATATTTCACGAGGCTCCAAAATAAATTTCGCTTAAAAATTGATTCCTTGAAATGTGAAATTAAAATTTTAACGATTGGTCGCCGTACCTGAAAGTGGCTACTGTTGTGTTCACTAGGTTTTAATTTGCATTTGCAAATTGGATTTTCGGCTATCTGGCGCAACTGCTAATTGACTTATAGTACATATGTACATATCTGCCCGCTGGGCACTGTTGCCGTCGCGTCAGCCGGGATTTCGTCTGCCATTTGGCGTTGTTTTGTATATGTTTTGTGTCACGTTAAAAACATTTCACAGCTGCTAAATGTAATTTCCCCTCTATTTGGCAGTCACGCAGTCAACAACCCCGCAGACAATGGGACGGGGGAGAGTTTGTCTGACTACAATCCAATAGACATGTCGATGTGTCAGTGATTCCACCCGAACTCCACAAATCCAGCATGTCGTCTTCATTGGTAAAACTTTGTGTAAAACGTGCTGCCAGCATGGCTACTTCCGTTTCACTTTTTTTCACTTTTTCGCTCCCTAATACATTGCAGACGGACAAGTAGTCGGACAGGTTGACATTGATGGGCAAAAGTTGTTTGTCCACATGCCGAGGCCCTCTCCAGAGGCGCTCACCCTGTCACCTGGCGCAATGTTTCAGCTTTTCGGCTAAGCAACTTTCGAATGCACAGACACGCAGCCGCAACAACAACAACAACAACAACAGTTTCTGTATAACTGGTTGTACACAAATACGAATAGAGTAAATTGACTGAATTGAGTAAATCAACGTTGGCATTGGTGACAGGAGTGGGATACGAAAAATTGACAAAAAGGCCAAAGAAAGAAGGAAGCGTCCGGCAAAGGACGTAATCATCAAATCGCTTTTCCCTTCATTGCTGATGAAACTTTTGTTCTTCAAAGTTAAGCAAGTCGAGTGTGGTGGTGCGGTGATGCGGATGGCGATGCGGGGATGGATCTCACCTGTAGTTGCCAAAGTCCTCCTGCTGTATGTGTCGTATGGTGAGTGTGTGTCGATTTCCTCTTGATGACATAATTCGCCTATCGGTCGTTTGTATCGGAAATGAGTTTTGGTACCAGGACACCTACCGAGTTGCGAAGAAAAATGGTTAGAAAGCATGACCGAAATAAAGTGAAAAAATGTCTCAAAGAGAAATACAACAACTTTTAATAACAAAATACAGTCGTCACTGAATGTGCGTTGCGGGAGTCGAGTGACCAGCTGCTTGAAAACCAAGCTAACAAAATTGAAATTGAAATCGATTTGACTTGAAATTTAAGTATAGATGATAACTATTTTTATATATATATTTTTATTTATTAGTAAATAAAAATAATAAGAAAAATTCCGAGAACTCTAGTTCATCTCAATTAACTTATTTATACCACATTACGATCTTTTTCATGGATTGATCGATTGATGATTTTTTCATTTGGTATATTAAAGTTGTAATAGTCGTAATTTCAATTTATAGTGGTTTGTTGAAATCAAATCGATAAAAGTGATTTTTTAGCCTCTGTTGCCTTGGTCTTTGAACCTAACCCTTTCGCTATTTTGTTGCCATATGGCAGATGCTACTTTGTAGACGTCTGCATCTTCTATGGTTGCAAGAATACATTCTTTTGTTGGTCCTTAGAATAGTTTGAAGTTTTAGGAAAAATACGAAATTGATAAACTGAATATTTAAGTTTAAAGAAGAGAAGCATACAAGTTCTTTTAATGGTATATCTTGACATACCAAAAGAAGAAAAAGCAGAAAACTTTAGATAATTTTTGAATTTGACGTTTCCTTTCCTTAGTTACTTCTTTACTTCTTATTTTGGCTAAAGAAAATGAAGAAATATTCAAATTTGCATTATGAGTAAAAATTTTTAGGTTTAAGTAATTATTACAGCCACAACGAAGTGGTTTCTCTCACAGAAAAACACTCTAAAATACAGGGTCCGAGTATAAAAAAAGAAAAAAAATTAATGGAATGTTGCTAATACAACCACAGAGAAGCCTAAGACGTAAAATGTAAAACTTTAACTTTCCCCAGTAAAAACCTGTAGCGAAAGGGTTAAGGTCTTCTGCACTGATGCGCTTAAAAGCAGTCATCTTATGTGCTTAACGCCACATGACCTACACGAATTCTGCTATTAGTTGAGATTTTTAATCTTATCTGTTTCAAACCACTGCCTCAGTTAAGTAGTCGGCGGATCTTTTCGACTTTTCACTCAAAACTGATGGTCACTCGACTTCAAAATAAAAACATATGCTATATGTGATACAATGCCAAAAAATCTATATTGGATATTAACTCAAATACTGCTTTAAAGTTCTACTTAAACACATTTTGCAATCTTCCTAAAAACTGTTACATTATACACGTAAAGAACAATAAACGTTGAGTTGTTTTATGCTCAAAGCAAAATAATATTTTCGCTTTAGTTGTTTAAAACAAAATAAGCAAACAATCTAGCAAAATAAGCAACAACACTTTCAAGATGAAATGAAACCAAGATAAAGTTGAAAGCTCAGGTGAAGCAAACTCAAATTGAAACTGCAGCAAAAATGATGACATGGAAAAGGGAAAACTATTTGAGTGCAGTCAACAAACCGTTGCAACTGGATCAGCGTAGACAATGCAAACGAGTTTCGCCTCGAAGCCTTCGCCGGAATGTATCCACGACTTTTCCACTTGTATATCGGGCGGATCTGCAAAAAAGAGACATGTGAGAAAAGTTGTGTGCAGACATGAAAAAAGGAAATGCTCCTATGGCCAGTCTTAACGACGAGTTCAGTTCGGTACGAATATAAAATGCGTTAACGTAATCGGCGCACAAATTATGTAGCGAACAAGTTACATTTAATGCGAAACTTTGTTTGGGCGAATCAAGCACAGTTGGGCTGCGGCAAGTTTGGTAGCTCGCAGCGATGAAAATCAATTCGTCTAGTTGTGACTTGTGGAAAAATTCACATTGTGAATGTCTACATACATCATACACATACAAACATGTGGGCATGTGTGTATGCTAACTGAAATTTTCAACTGATTTAACAAGCATAAGCAGGGCCTTTTCAATTGAAAGTCAGGACAAAATGTAGCAGGAGCGTGTGTCTGTGTCGAGTGCTGACTTCTCGCGCGCGAATATTTTTCATTTTCTTTGCTCAAGTTATTTGCATATCACAATACTGCCACTTAGAATCGCTGTTGCCAGGATGCGCGGTGAACGCTTTTTTGCGGCGCCTCGCGTCCTCCGCATTGCACTCATGCAGACATTCGCGCGTACACGTCGGCGTGTGTCGGGTTTTCGTTGGCATTTTGGTCGCTTTTTTATTTATTTATTTGTACATTTATCTTTGCAAGGGCATAATCATGTTGGTGAAAAAGCGTTCTCCCTTTTTCTTGTGCAAGTTTTCAACGCTCCAATGATAAATGAAGCCAAGCCTGCGGCACAAAAGTGCAGAGCAGCGCCAGCAGGGAGCCGCATTCCCTTCGCATTGAAAGGGATTGAATTGTTGAAATGCCGAAATGCAAAGCGGTATAATGTAATTTCAAAATAAAATTCACATATGTTGCGCTAACAATGGCGCGGAGCATTCTCGCGACAGATTTACTGGGAAAATGGATGCGAGGCGGAGCGGTGCTGACATTGAGTAAGAAATTGCGCCGGCAGGTAGAGGGGGCACGTCTGCAAAAGTGATTGGCATTAATTAAGTGTGAGTTTTTTCGAAGAGACAAACTTTAGCGGGGTAAAACATATTCACACATTATCGTAATTCAAGCATTAGCGTACTTGCGGAGAACGCGGCGTATTCGTTTGTGTATTTTACAATTTTGCGGCACTAATTTTGATTTTTAATTAACTATATATATATATATATATATATAAATGAGCTGTGTCGCCAGTAGACTCGGAAACTGTTTGACCGGTGTTTTCTTTTAATTAGCAAGAAGGCGTGGCACCTCCCATACAATCAGAAAACCTAATAGAGAATAGTTTGGCAGTTAATTGAAATTTGAAATTGAAATTTGAAATTTGGTACAGAATTGTCCCATGTATGTCTCAATGGGCGTGGCACTTTTGAACCAAATTTTTGTTAATAACTTTGGAACTGCAAGTCATACATTAATGATATTTATTACTCTCTACTACTACTACTTAGTCGTGTCCTTCGATAGGAACAATGTGGTCGGCTCAGGACGGAGTGTCTTGACACCTCCATATAACCCAAATATTTAATATTGAAGTTGAGTTTGAAGTTAAAAGCAGCATAGCATTGAAATTTGGTATAGTGTCGTTCCATGTTAGTGTCTCTGCACTAGTAAAATGTTATGGGCGTTGGACAAGGGGCGAGCGGACTCTTTGAGCGATTCATATTGAAACGATAAGGCACTCTGTGCTGAATGGTTTTCTATGCACGAATGCTTTTCCAAGCATACTTTTAGGCATGCACTTTGAAGTACGGCAAATTTGGTATAATTCGCTTGGATAGTCCGATATGGCAAGGATGGTTCGCGAAGGAATGGGCTGTGCGAGAATGGTCGAGCGTTTTCCAATTGGAAGTTGCAAGAAAATTCGGCGCGATAAGAAAACTAGTATAAAAGCAGCAGTGTGCAGCGCAAGGGGTCGAGTCTTAGTTGAATAAGCAAAGTGATAACAAGTGTAGATACAAGCGAAGTGTAAATCTGTAAATAAAGTGATTGTTAGTTTCTGACTACGTTTTGCGCTGAATAATTGAAGTTGTTTTATTTTCAAACACAATCCAAACGAACCTTGGAGAACGAACTTGGATTTTCGTAACAATATTTTCTTATCTTTGAAGCTATAAGCAAAGAATAAGAAGGTACAGAAAGCGCATGTCATACAAGCAAAAAATGTGTGTGGCAAGTATCAAAAAGTGATAATAAAGATTTTTTTTAAATCTGTATTGAAATTTATTTACTTATTTATTATTATATCATACTATGCACAATTTGGTATCAAAATGTTCAATATTTTTGCCGAGTGTAGTAAGAGTACACCGAGTATTATTAGTTATTATTATTATTATTAGGTGTACAACTTTGCTTCCGCCGTTTTTTTTCCAAAATTAAAAGCTTTAGTGCGAAAAAGTGCTTACAGATGTATTATTCAAAGTATTGTCCGTCGGTAGCGATAACTTTCTCCCATCTTTCCGGCAATTTTCGGATCCCGGCTCGAAAAAAGGAGTCCTCTTTTGACGCTATCCATGAAGCAATCCATTTTTCCAATTCTTCGAAGGATTGAAAATGTTGATCTGCCAGGCCGTGTGCCATCGAACGGAATAGGTGGAAGTCAGAAGGGGCGACATCTGGGGAATACGGCGGGTGGGGCAAGACTTCCCATTTCAGCGTTTCCAGGTACTTTTTGAGCACTTTTGCGACGTGAGGCCGAGCATTGTCGTGTTGGAGGATGACTTTGTCATGTCGAAATCACCATTTTTAAAACGTTGAAACCACTCCCGACACGTTCTTTCACTCAGAGCAGCATCACCGTAAGTTTCTGAGAGCATTCGATGCGCTTCAGCTGCATTTTTTTTCGAATTGTAACAGAAAAGTAAAACTTCCCGCAAATGGCGAGAATTGGGCACATAAACGGACATTTTCGAGCGTGAATAATACGAAAACAAGAACAACTGTCACTGAAACGGCGATGACAATTCGTTAGGCACTGTCCACACTCACTTTAAAGGCATTACCATCTATGTATTTCAACCAGCCTCAGCCGGTACAACCACCTATCGGAAAACGGCGGAAGCAAAGTTGTACACCTGATATTCTTTTTATAAGCACCTCTTTTTACACGTTTTGCTTGTAATTTACACGTCTATATTAGGTTTGGATGTCGAAGTTGTGGTCCTATTTTAGGGATATTGGATTAAAAGCAATTTTAATATGTGGTCACAGGTTACGTTAGATCGAAAGTGGATATGTTTATGCTTCACATATTCCAGAAGGCTCGTAGTGCTACCAAATTTCTTATTCGTAAGTTAAGCGTCTTACGATTCTATCAAAGGTGTATCAGATTTATAAGCACCTACAGACAGTGAAGCTTGTTCATCAAGTCAATGAACAACTAAACTATTCAAAGAGGGAACGTATAAGCTTCCTAGCAGTTCTAATCCAATCTCAATCTTAATTGAGTTTTAATCCTATTAAAGTCCAAGGATTCTCTGAAAGAGGATCGTCATGTTCTCGATATGATGTATGATATTTTCCACAAGCTCTCATTTTTTCTAGGTGATGCCATGGAAAGCTGTGTCCACTCATAAAACCAATTTGTAAACTTAGGCTATCGACGAAACTGTAAGGTATAGGAATATGTTTTTGTCAATGCTTGAGTCCAGCAGAAAGTCGAAAAAAGCCTGAACGTTTACAAAGTGGTTTACGTTAAGTGAAACTGAAATAAGTTAACTAAAACGAAAATCAACAACATTGGCTAGAAGCGGACTTTCCGCAACTATTAAAATTGCACGGGTGACATTCGAAAGGAAAGAATCCGCAGTTCTATTAACGTGGTTTCGGAGTATAAGTGACTAAAGCATTTTTGGAGTTTTCCCTTTTAACTTTAATATATATTGGCAGTTAGTGATAAACAGTTCCGTGCCGAAATTATTCCGGTTAGAAAATTTTATGTAACCCAAACAACTGTGCGTTGGTTAACTAATACCATACTTAGCAATTCATATGAGAGATGTGCGAGTATGCGAAATGTTCAGTCAGGAATCAGTTCAAGTATCCGAAAGTTTTTTACTAATCGCGGTGCTTATAATATTTCTCCATAACAGTTCCCCCAATTGACAAATTAAGTAACTAAGTGCTTACACAAAACATCCAAACGCATGTCAACCGTAACTGGATCGCCAACTCCATTGTCGGCGGTGCACTGATAGACTCCGGCCTGTTGGCGCTCCAGCTTCTCCAGTGTCAGAATTGGACCGTCGCCAATGCGTGCCGACGACTTGCCAGCGCCACTCTATAAAAATAGTTGTGCAAAAGTTAGTAAAAGTGTAGAGAACTGTTGTGGGAGTTTGAAGTAAATGACAAGCAAATCAATAATGTAATTAGACTTTTTTAAACAAAAAAAAATATCGATTAAAATGTTTGAAATTTAAAAAATATAAAATAAAGAAATTAGTGAATTTAAATTTTCAAAATTATAGGTAATATTCATTAAATGTTCTTTTACAAAAAATATATAAAAAGAGAAACATTTAAATTTGATTGAAACACGGAAACTTATTTCTTTTGATGGCCAATGATTTCTTTACAGATACTGGAAACATTTGTTAGGCGTTGGGTTTTTTTTGCTGTTGTTATCTGGTTGAATACTTTTATAATGGTCTTTGTAAGGCATTGCTGTAAACATTTACGCTGCGTGAGGAAATATTTTTGGTTGTGTTTTCTGTCAAATGCCGTAGTCTCCAAGTTCCCACATCAATTTTGCGTTATCTGTTTCTGTTTTCCTTTTTCTACTTTCTCCTAACCTTCACACCCTTTCAGAAAATTGACAAGGGTAATCTCTGCGCGCTGACTCGTTACTAAATATACGTCATATGTAGTGGAAACTAATAAGCTCGGGAATAGGATGGCAAGACTGTCTTTGAGTTTTCCTAACGTAGCAAATGCTATACGGTGGAGTTTATTATCTAATTCGCTAAGTTGCATTGGGAAGTCGCATCGGTTTATGGGTTAGCACGCACAAGGGTTTTGTATAAGAGACTTTCCAATGTTCCAGTAGGCCTCTAAGTGGAAAGAAGTTCCAAGAAGGACGAACCCCAACCCCAACCTCATTTACTTTTTGGAACCAATGCAATGCTCGCAATTCATGGGACCTTGCACCACTTCGATTTCGTTCTTCGAGAATAAGGTGTGACGTGGACTGCACATGTGATGTGATGCAGGAGGGCTACAAGCCTTCCATAGCACTCAATCCATTGCGGACCATTGTACTCTACCCATGGGGGATAGGGAAGGAAAATGAGAGTAATATCTCATATTTCATCCGTTTTGAAATGTGTATGTAACACTGCTCCTTCCAACATATGTTACAGCATACATTTCAAGCGGATGGGAACTGCACATACACAATTCTTAACTTTTGTCTCATCAATGCCCACTCAGGTCATCGTTTTATACTTATTTTTTATGGAGTGAGTCTTAGTAACAACCCAACTATGCCTAACTAAGTGTCTTCAAATAATTTATAACTATTTGAGTTACCGGGCTTTGAAGTATGTATGATAGATGTATGTGAGAATATTTTGGCAATCTGTCGAGTTGGAATGCAAGCTTTGATGTCAAATTTACAAGTGAGCCGCCCTTTGCAGCCTCCGCTCACCCGTGCTGAAGTACTTCACCTTTGCGCTTCGATGTTGTCAAGTCAGAGTATTGCAATTCCACGCTTATGCATTTCTTTCAATTTGGCACATGTGCCTCTCGTACGCAATTTGATTTGGGGCTCCGTCCTCTCGCTCCCCAGCAACCATTGATGTCATGTAGAGGTTGCAGCGTTGCTTCACTGGCGGACGCCATGTCGGCGCCGCTGTCTGTCTGCATGTCTGTGCGAGCAGAAAAATGCCAACTGACATTGCAGTCACGAAAATCGCACAAGGAACCACTGCAAAAGCACAACGGCAGCCAGACGGACGAGCGGAAACAGCGCAGCTGGGAACTTGTCACAGCATTTTTGAGCGCGTGCTGCTGGGTGCAGAAATGTGGAAAAGGTGAAGCGAAGTCAATGCAGACTTCCGCTCGAGTTGAGTTCAACGCCATGTTAGGTGACATGCAAAACTACGTGTAAACGAGCTGCTTCCGAGCGAGCGCCATGATACCCAAATCAAAGCCAAGTCATGTGCGCGGAGGACGAGGTGCGCGGCGGCAGCAGATGACATGGTCTCAATAGCGCAGCGCAGCCAGGAGGTCATGTGTCAACGTGCACGACACTTGCATGCAGCCGGGACGAAGACCGGCCGACTGCGGGAGCTGGCGGCGGACGGCAAAGGAGCATCCGCAGCGCTGGCCGAGGTTACAGCAGACCGGTCAGCGGGCCCAAGAAGCCGAGAAGGCGAAAAATCAAAACATGGCGCTGCCTGGCTGCGAGGAAGCAACGCGGCCGAGAAAAGGTGGCGTCAGAGGAACCAGAGGACGTCAGCTTATCGCTTCGTTGACACGGAATGAATGCAAATAAATCGAATGGAAATGTCGGCAGCCAGCAGACACAAGGCGAAGCGCAACTGCAGCCAGTGCAGACCAAAAATGCGGATTGGAAAGCGAAACGGGAAGAGGAAGTCGTCGCCTCCAGGCACCTACACCTTTACACTTTTGCATGTGTGCATGTGTGTGTGTGAAAATATATGGCACGGCCACTTTGTCTTGAAGGGTTCGGAGTGGTGGTGGTGCTGGCAGCGACGACGACGACGACAACTGCAGCAGCTGTTGGCACATATTTCAATAGTTGTTGTTGCTGCTGTTGCTACCGTTCTCGCCGCCGCTTTACGGCACAACGGGTGCCATGAGCAGCGCGCTGTAGGAGTAAATGAGCGCCAGTGTGTGTGAGTGTTTGGCCGTGACACCATGACTCGCATTAATTACAATTTGGCAGCAGCTTTATTCGTTGCTGCTGTCGGAGCCGCTGCCTTTGCTCGCTTTTGCCGTAGTTGTTTTGACTGTTGTGAGCGCTAACCTGCTCAGCGCTACCTGGCAACGTGCAGTGCCTTTGGCCACACTGCTTGACAGCTCACCTTGTCATTTGCCACACATGTACTGTGCCATGACACACACACACAAAGAGACCCACACAGCCACAAGGAACCGGCCCGTCGTAGAGCGAGTGCCCGAGAGTGTATGACATATTGACTCCATTGACATTTTTGAACCAGTTTATGGATGACAGTGATTTAGAGCCCTAAGTGCGGCATTATTTTCCAGTATTGGTAAACAATATGGTTGTGACAGTGGGCCGGTGCGGTGCGATGCGGCTGGGCGAGAGCCGTTGCCGGGGCCGATGGTTAGTGGCTGTTTGGTGCGGCACTGGTCAAAGTCGATTTTTTACGGTTTCGGCACGTTGATAAAGTGAGAATGACAGGTTGCCGTGACTGAAAACTGCTGTCGTTGATTTTCGAGGCCGAAGGCGATTCAATTTTGCCATTTGAAATTCATTAAACCGAATTCAATTAAAACCGGGTTTCATGCGTTTATGTGGTATTGGACACTTAATTTAATATCGAATACGGAAATTTAATGAAATATATATATTTTTTTACCATTTTGAGCTTAATTAGGTAAAATAATAATGCAATTAATTTGTTTTTCGCGTTCAATTTTGGCGCTGAAATTGTCTTTTAGTGTTGTTATGAAATATCATTTGCATTTCAGGAGACAAATAGAACTATTTATAAAATATTGTATAAAGTAGCGACACTGAATTCTTTTCCATACCGAGAACAAGTACGGAAAATGAGTTGATTTCGAAGCATCGAGTCGATACCGAGAACTTTTCAATACTAAAACAATTATTGATTGATGAATTAACAAATCGATTATATAATTTCGATTTCAATCACTCGATTCCTAAATGCGCTGCATGGCTTCTTTAATGAAAATCTTAAAATTATTTTCAAATTTGGAATTTCAGCAAACTGGGCTATAACACTCACTGAATTCGAAACCCTTTACGAGTACGTTTCAGAATGCGATAAATGAAAAGCGAGCAGAAACTGCTATGGCAAGAAGTGTTAGCAAAGCACATCAAATTTGTAGTGAAAACCAGGTATATTCGAGAGGCCTTCGGCTGACTTAATTGTAAGCATCGACTTGGCATTAACTCTTCAATTAACTGTGCGCTTACTACTCAAAGTGCTGCCTGATTGCCTTTCTGTCGATCCTCTCATTGTCGATGCTGAATGCCTTCGACACGCACACTCGCACACGCACGCAGCTATGCGCACTCACAAAGCGAGCGTTGTTGAGCCACTTTTGTTCGGCGCACAAGGGATAAAATATCATCGCCCTATCATCGCTTCCGCACTGATACCATGTGCACAAATGGAATTAAATCAAACTTGGCCAATATGGACGGACAGACAGACAGACAGGCAGATAAACAGGCAGTCGGAGGGGCACAAACAAGTGGACAGCTGGACGCAGCGCGCTGGGTGCCGAGCGAGCGCATGACGAATACAAAAGCCAAGTGTCGCCTAAGTCACCAAACAAATCAAGCTGCCCAGAGGAATACGCAGCCAACTGCACGCGCCCACACACACACACAAAATCACATTCGCATGTACTCGTACATACAAACCAATGCGGTGCGCTGCGAGCGCCGCCGTTTGCGTAACTTGCTTCACTCGGCGCCGCCACGCAGCGATGGCAGCAACGACGACCGCCGCAATCAAAGCGGCCGTAACAATAGTGTTAATGCCAACAACAGCGGCAATAACAACAATGGCGACCATTTTGTAAATGAAATTTTGCGCTTTGCAGAGTTTCGGCAGCATTTGCCTCGGCCCGTTCAAGATGGAGCTGGACTGGCCGACGCGACGGCCGTGGGCGGCCAAAGCCGCTTAAGTTTCCCTTGCCTGGCAATTGTGGTCGGGGCTGGGCGAGGAAGCGGGCGCAGCTGCGGTGGAGTTGCGCGCCCGGGCGGGTGGCAGTGTGGGTGTGTTTGTGTATGTTTGCGCTCGCTATCAACAAAGTAATAAATCAGCTTTTGCGAAATTATGGTTGGCCGGCGTCTGGAACGGTGCGAAATGTGCCGGCAAAGAGTTTTGGCAGTGCAGTGCCAGTGCGGCCACCCGCCATGACCAAAATCCTTACAAATTTAAGTGCCGCGTGCAAATTCAATTATGCATTAAAATTGCTCCATTTTACGGTCGCCTCGTGCGCGGCCGAGCTATTTGTTTGAGGCGAATGTTGGCAAATTAACGAGGAGCCACAAGAAAGCAGATGACTTGAAGAAATGAAAAATGTGGTCAGTTCTTCAGGTACGAAGGCTGGCGGCGTAAATAAAATGCTTTAGCGGAAACCTTATAAAATATTTGTAGGAAATTTTGTTTGATTAATTCTTTTCTTACTTAATTTATATAAATGAATACAAAGTGGTTCGACTCGTATTCTTGGGTATTAGCCGCTCATGAATATTTTCAACCCTGTTTAAACAATGTTTGTGTCTGTTGCCCTCTCAGCAGGAAAGGACAAACCCCAGAGACTAAAATAATTACTATTCAAAAGGTTTTTTATGTATGAAATATGAGGTTTTTGTGTTTTACATCTTGTAAACGTCAAGTAGAAAAACATTTGACATTTGATTCCTAGGGATTTCTAGCGTCCACTCAGTGTGTGCCATCTCTTTGTGTTTACGTGAGACGGTATTGAATCTCTGAAGAAGTCAAAGAAATTCAGAGTCCTTTGAAGGTAGCAATTGGTTACAATGTTGGTTGTTGTTGTGGCTGCCTCTGTATGAGACACACTTAGGCCTCTTAACGGGCCCGTTGTGATACCACAGATTCCACCCGTTTGAAATGCGTATGCAACACTGTGTTTTCCAACATGTGATACAACGCACATTTCGAACGGATGGGGAAAGGGAGGGAGGGGACCTACAGTTAAACGCCGAATCCGAACGGCGATTGGCAGTTTTTCTTTCACACTTGGAGGTTTTGCCATTGCCTGTCACGAGCGCACTTGAATGAGTGTTTTTTCCAGCCCAAGCCAAGAATCGAACCTGGGGCGCTCGGTATGAGAAGCGAGCGCGCTACCCACTGAGCTATCGAGGCCGACTGGTTACAATGTGCGAGGAGCAGACTTTGGTGTTCTGTTCGACTTGAGGAGATCTACACATGTTTAACGAAAAGTTCGCCCACTAGAAGTGACCAGCGAGGAAGACACATTGTGCCCAGTCACTCATTAGTCAATCAACTGCCAGGCTTCTGAATGCAGTTAAGGCTTTACGGAAAGGCACTTAAGTTCTTGCGAAGTCTACTGGTTTCTGAGGAGATTTGTGCTTGTTCATAAAAGTTCTGCCAAATCCTTCTTTAAGCTTTTCCAATGACATAGTCGAACTCACTCTGAGAGAAGATTTACATTGAAATGTTTTTAAGGTTTTGCCATTTCGGCGCCCCACTAGTGGGCTTCGTTTCCTTCAGGAATCGACCGTTGTGATAGGTACAATTCCATTTGAAATGTACTACAGAAGCAATATTAGAGCAGCTGTTGTGCTCAGAGGATGTGCCTTGTAGGCACTCGGTAGACTTTCTTGTCCTGAAAGAGCTAAAACCAGCAGGTTCTGACAAGGTTCGCACTACAATTGTGATACTGATATACCTAAGGTGCCAGAAGGATCATTCGTAGGACGGTTTTATTGGTGTTCAAGGGGTGTCAATTGTCTGTAAACAAGTCTCTCTTGGCTCCCACCTGTTACCTCGTCATAAAACTTATATATTTTTATGTATCGAAATTGATAAATTTTTATTTGGTTTAAAGTCGCGGCACTTGAAGTTATTGTCAGTAGCTTCGAAGTCATTTTCGGATTCAAAGACGCATACGGCACATTCGGTTGATCTCATGCATCAAGTTGCCTGCCATTTTGCACCCACATTTTAGCCGCATATGTTGGGAAAGGTCGCTTGCTGGGCAGAGCTGTAGGCAATGTGCGTTATATGCCTGATTAACCCGCCCAGTACCGAATACGCAAATAATCATACATCCGCATGCAGATTTACGATTTAAGTTCGGACGCACGCTCACACATACATACGTGCCATGTAGGAACTAAATACATTGGCAAGCAATTATAACGGCCTTATGCACACCCACACACACTTGTTCACGTATGCCAGTGCCGGCACTGAAACCTCGGCGCTGCCAATGTGGTTACGTGCATTATTGCCGCTCGCCTGCCAAATGAGAGCACGCTTTGCCACTCGCACACTGGCCTTAACCAACATAAGTGCAAGCAAGTAATCTATGTGTATATGCGTCTTCGTAAGATTAAGGACCCGTGTGTGTGTGTGAGTGAGTGTAAGTCCTTCACAGCCTCCGCACTTGCAGCATTGTTCCTTCTGGTGCCGCCTCATTATTGTGCCTCAAGTTGCTGTAGTCCTCATTGTTGTTTGTGTCATTGTCGTTGTGGTTGCGCTATCCTTGTTGTGCGTGTGGTTAGCATTTGGTTAAACTTCTTGTGCCTGCACTCATAAAGTGCTTAAGCGATTACTTTATTGCAGTGCGTCCAGCGGCCTGACCGCCCATCCAACATCAGCCGCTGCAATTCACCTAAGCCCCCCGCACACCGCATCTTCTGCACGGCTTGCAAACGCTTAATTGCTGCCTTAAAATCAAATAAAGATATTCGCTTGAAAACTTGACTTGGATTTAAGGAAGGGTTTACCTTTGAAATGCTATGAGACCAACGCTTTAAAAACTCGATGTTTTAATTTGAGCAATTTTGCATACATAAGACTCACAATAGGTTTTAAGTTTGTGGTCCAGTTGCCAGGTTAAGTAACAAAATATCCAGCAGTCGCCGAATAAACATTTGTTGAGATAGAAGCAACCCAACGTCACGGACGTGTGACTTACAGCGTTAACTTCTGAATAAAGGCCTCATGAATTACTTGAAAAACCAAGTTTTTAGGTCCTTTACAGTATAGTTAACATTTGAACAAAAATTTTCAAATAACAGAGTAGAAAGTCATTTCAGGGTCTTTGCTTCGATCGATTACACTACTCGACAAAAAATGGGTTCATCGCGTGCTCCTAAAAACAAAAGTATTTTTTAGACTAATCTTCGGCTGCTGAATACGAAACTGAAAATCAGGACCAAAATATGTCAGGTATACAAAATATAAATGTTTTTGATCTCAGTCTGTAGATTCATACATCTAAATTTTTTTTCTATTTCAAAATTCTCAAAGTTCAAAATAGAAAATTTATTTAAAAGGAGACAATTTTCCTCTTTCATTTGATACCCATATCTTCATATTTAAAAAAATATTTTAAATGTGTATATTAGGCTGGAGTGAAAATGGCCAAAAAAAAATTTTTTTGGAATATCAATTCGCTAGATATCTCAAAATGTGCCAATACATCAATAGAAAGCTGTGTAAAAATTAGAAATAAATTAAACAATTTTTTGATCTCCCATCGCGGCTTTTAATTTCACAGTATTACGCGACATTAAAGGTAGTCATCTTAAAATTTAGTTAATAATCAAATACCCTTATAATTACAGTATTTAATGATGCCAAAGTTATAAACACATGGTATAAACTGCTTAGGAACTTTGGAAAGATGAAATTTGGAGTCACCTCTGTCGTGATGAGATCCGTGAGCTCAGCGTCTGTCATGGCTTTAATGACGGGAGGTTCCGAAATAGGGCAGACTGCCCAGTCAATCATGTCGAAGTATTCCACGGCGTCGAAGTTAAGTTTTGCGGGAACCTTGAACCTTCGTATTTATTCACTGGGGACTGCGGTAGCTCTGGCCTTCATCGCTCGTCGTAAGCCCAACTCACGTATATGTGCTCGATGTTGCGTCATCATGGCCAGGAGCAGATTTTCTGGTTGAGCAAAGTTCGCGTTACGGTGAATAACGGGGTCAACGATTCCCTTGAGTTTACGGCTGAGGTAACGTGACTTGAGGAGCATCTGGTGAATGTGCCTATCTCCCTCTTTGCATGATGGCTGGGGTTTTGTGCCAAACCACATCCGAGCATATACGCGAATGATAAACGTGACCATCGTTGTTAGATTCTTGGACGGTTTCTTGTCGCTGGCCGACGCGTCGTTAGCCATCGTGAATGATTCAGGCACCCAGGGTTCCCACTGCCAGATCGACGCTACATTCACCTTTGCTGATGCTATTGCACATTTCCAGTAGATACCGCCTATTTGTGCTCAACTCATTTGGGTTCACATTGGAGAGTTGCTCGGTCATTTAACTGGTTGATATGAGGAGACAGGCTGTTCGCTATATGTCATTAGCCGCTTTCCGATAGATCCAGAGAATCCATGAGGGCCTGTAGTCCCGCCATCAAGTGACTGGAAGAGATTGCGCAAGGGCAGCTCATTGGCATGGAGTAGACATATCAGCCACTGATATGCCGTTTACTTTTGTGCCGTCACACCCGACAACTTTAATATTTTCTGTCTTCGCATTTCACTCTTTGAAATTAGCGACTAATGACTCATGACTAGCGACTGGCTGACTTTGCTGCAGCCTGATGACGGAGACGTATGACTGAAGTACGAAGAACCCGGCTGTGCGTTGATGGTTATGTGTTCTTCCGATATGGTTTTTCTGTGGTACTTGTTGTCGACGTTGAGAACTTGTGTCAAAGTTTTATTCTTGCGGCGATCGAAGAATAGTCCATCTATGCCCTTGTGAGTGTGGTCAAACTGGTCGTCTTCGTTCTGCCTCAGTTCCTTTCGAAGTTTACTGCGTTCTCGACAGATTATGCTTCGGTCAATTACTTTGGATCGGTCGTTGGGTGATTCGAGACCAAGATCATGCAGAACTGATGTTGCTAATACAGCAGCCGATCTGTCCGAAACTCTGGTCCGATCACAAGCTATAGTGGGGGAAGGCAGAGAGAAAGCCATTTTTTGACATTGGCGATCCTGATTTGGCTTACTTTTGACTGATTCTCTATCTGGAATGTACTCATCGACAGTAGCATTGTCAAACGAGTCCGATCTAAGTTTTTGTTCGCTCAATCGGGACTGCTACAATAAATAACTTAAAAACCGCAAACCTAAAGCAAAGGTTACTGAGATTTATTTTGAATCCTTAACTGAGTTGAAAATACGGCTTTCACTTCTTTTGATGAAAAACAATTATTTCAATTAGGTGATGGGCGATCAAGGAGATGTTAGAAACTAATACAATTTTGCAGGATTGGTACTATGGACATTTGGCACATTTCCAAAATACTAGCTTCTAAAAATTTTAAAATTGAGTTTTTCACTCCACCCTAGTGTATATCCTTAAAATTCCTAAAAGTCCTTTAAAAAGGTTTTTGGGTCGGAAAATTAAAAACTGACTATGCCCGGATATTATAAATTACATATAGTTTCACGTCTATATCAACATTTGGATGGGTCTCGGAAAAATAAAAAAAAATTTCGCACGGTGTAATAAATGAAAAGTTGGTGTTTTCACTCCGTGCATTATAACTTTGTCATTTTTTTTCAATTCTATTGATGTTAGGCTTAATATTTGCTCAAATAATAAATCTTTCATATTAGATCTTAAAACCAGAGAAGGTCATTTATTTTATCTATAAAAAAACCATTCGAGAATGTATAATTTAAAAAAATGGTCAAAAAATCCACTTTTTTACAACTTTCATTGTCAGTAACTTCCTCAAATTTCATTGAATTTGGACAATCCATGTATCGTATCACGTGTACAACTTTGCTTCCGCCGTTTTTTTCCAAAATTAAAAGCTTTATTGCGAAAAAGTGCCTACAGATGTATTATTCAAAGTATTGTCCGTCGCTAGCGACAACTTTCTCCCATCTTTCCGGCAATTTTCGGATCCCGGCTCGAAAAAAGGAGTCCTCTTTTGACGCTATCCATGAAGCAATCCATTTTTCCAATTCTTCGAAGGATTGAAAATGTTGATCTGCCAGGCCGTGTGCCATCGAACGGAATAGGTCGAAGTCAGAAGGGGCGACATCTGGGGAATACGGCGGGTGGGGCAAGACTTCCCATTTCAGCGTTTCCAGGTACTTTTTGACCACTTTTGCGACGTGAGGCCGAGCATTGTCCACCACCATGTTTGTCTTCGACATCGAAATCACCATTTTTAAAACGTTGAAACCACTCCCGACACGTTCTTTCACTCAGAGCAGCATCACCGTAAGTTTCTGAGAGCATTCGATGCGCTTCAGCTGCATTTTTTTTCGAATTGTAACAGAAAAGTAAAACTTCCCGCAAATGGCGAGAATTGGGCACATAAACGGACATTTTCGAGCGTGAATAATACGAAAACAAGAACAACTGTCACTGAAACGGCGATGACAATTCGTTAGGCACTGTCCACACTCACTTTAAAGGCATTACCATCTATGTATTTCAACCAGCCTCAGCCGGTACAGCCACCTATCGGAAAACGGCGGAAGCAAAGTTGTACACCTGATATATTATTAAATTGATTACAGAAAAGGAAGACTTCTTTGAACAGCGTAACTGTAGAATGTCTCCAAAAAGCATAGAAAATATTTTTCTCATGTGCGGTTACCACTGCAACAACAAAATATGTTCTTAAATGAAAATTTTAAAGTGAGAAACGCAAAGCAACGTAAGTCGATGAGTATTTAATTCATTGCCAACATCCTATCAGACACTTTGGATAAAGTTTTGCGCAAAACAATTAAATTAAATGAAACAAATTTGAATCGTGCAAATAAGCAAAGGAATTCGGTACAAAAACTAAGCAAGTACAACAATAATAATAACATGACAGACGAACCTTTTTGGTCCAATAAATCGACGGCACGGGATTGCCGGAGCCTTTGCATTCCAGAGTAATTGGACCGCCTTTGCGTGCCTGCAGCTGACCGGACGTGGGTATGGCGCGTACACTGGGCGGAACTGTAAGGACAATAAGACAGAGATGAGGCCGAAAAGTTGGCGATAAGCATTGCACAACAAATCAAATGAAAGCAAGGAAAGTGTTGAGCGCCTTGGCAACTCGGAATATTCCAAGCAATTTTCATCTGGCAAGCTATGCGCCGAATACGAAGAAATTCGTTATTAGCAAGAATTTTAGGAATCTATTCACTCCAGCAAGCGTTGGTAAAGGATTCACATTGTAATTGAATGGAATGAATTAAAATTACTCGTGTACGCGAAAAAATCAATTTGGCCGCATTGAATTTAAGCAGTGCACCGCACTTGCGGGTTCAAATTCTTGCTAAAATGAGTCATAAGTAATACGCGTTTGGCCGCCAATGCGAGCTGAAACAAAAAGCACATTTCTCTACGGCCAAATGCTCAACAAATGGAAATGAGGAAAATGAGAGATGCTTATGCGAGGAGCGGAAGGAGCGCCGTACCCAGTATTTCCACGGTGTGCACTTGATCACGATTTATTTTGTCACTGATTTGACAGACATAATCCCCGGCATCTTGTGGCTCCAAATCTGATATCTCTAAATTATAACCATCTATCAGTCTTATGCGCTCATCCCTTGTCACCATTATATTGGAGGCAGTGAGCACGTTGATGCCGCGACGCCACAACAGAACGAAATTTCCTGCAAAGAGACAAACAAAAACCACAATGAGAATGAGAAAAATGAAGAACACACACAAACACACATATACAAGTACAATGCATAAACGGCCGCTGCTGGGAGTGAGAAAGACGGCTTTTAGTTGTGTACATATATTTAGTATGGGGAGGGCAGAAGGACGCAGGCAAAAAAGCACAAACTGTTCGGCAAATGTCGACACATATCTCTTCTGTTTTGCACAATTGTCCCTTCAGCGCACCACACATTTATTTTTACTTCCATCTTTGTATTAAGACCGAGCCGCCACATCTTAAACCGTTCAACAGTTGCGCAACTAACCACAAGTTGAATGTGTCGAGGACGCATAAGCGCTCAGTGTGTCAGAGTGTGTGTGTGTGTGTGTGTGTGCGTGTACCAGATGTTTCTTTTGTTGGCACTTGAATGTAGTATTGCACAGTTAGGGGCGTCGTCGGCGGCTTAGACGGCCGAAATATTGTGTGCTAATCGGCTTTGGAGACGCCACACCAACTATTTACAGGGCAACAACCATCGACGCGTTCAGCAACCTACAGAATTTTATAAATATTTCAAGCAGTTTTTGAGCTAAATTGGTTGAAATGTCAACGTGGCTAAAAATAGTAATAGCTTCAGATTCGAATTTTCGCAAAATAAAACCTTTTAACTATGTTTAAAAGTTTAAAAATAAATGGTTTCACTGAATTTGGTTGCTCAAAAATAGAAATGTCTGATAATTAAAAGTTTATTTTTAAGTCCATTTGTAAGAATGTTTAATTGCTTAGCATTAGGGATGGATAAGGATAAGTTTGGGGCATCTTATGAGTTCAAAAGAAACTCACGTTAGTTGGATGTTCGTTGCAAAGCTTAAAGATTTAAAATTTTTCAAGGGTAATAAAATAACTTTGAAATTTTTGTTTAATTGTAAGAGTGGATTTGTCTAAGTAGGCTAAAACCATTTACTTAGTAGAAAATCCTTAAAAATTATGCTCTAGAATAAGCAACAAAATTTGTATAACATTAAATTTGTTATATCTTAAACTAATAAAGTTAGAAGGACGAAATTCAAGGATGTAGTAGTGTACATATTAGTCCTTAAGATATATTTTTTTCAAATTTTTTTCCAATAGTTTTTGGAAATTTCCAAGGATATTCAAGGATAAAGTTTTAAAAGGACATTATTAATACCTCTTCGTCCTTTTGCACCAAAACATTAAATTTTCTAAGATTCTAAGGATTTTTCTGTTTCATTTGATACCCATATTGTTATTCTGCAATGCGCTCAATTTTTTAAATAATTCCTTGAAATAAACATGTCCTTGAAATTTCAAAGTCCTTTAAAACAAAATCCTGACGTCAGAGAGAAAAACTAAAAACGCAGTTTTACTACATTTGGCCCCTAGTTTCGCATCTATATAGATTTTTTCGTCTGTTTTGAAATTTTTTTTATTTTTGTCGCACGGTGTAACCTTAAAAAGTAGCAGGTATATTGTTGATTTTTGTTTGAGTTTTTACGCAAAATTTTACCTCGGTCGGAAAAAAAGTATTAAATAATTATTTATTATTTAGTTTTTTAGCTTTCTAAAACACTAAGCTCAAGAAACATAACTTAAATATTCTGCAAGATGTGGCTGTTTTGCCAATACAACATTTTATTTCATCTTTTTTTTCCTTGAAATGAGATGCACATAAACAAATATTTATATTAAATAAATGAATTAACAAAATTATACAATTTATTTTTGTTTTTGCATGTTATGATGTTCTGATTATGAATAAATTTGGGTTTTGTTTATTTGACCTCAATTGAGAAGTAAAACGGATACTAAAAAGTTGTGGGTGGATTATGCTCACGATAGTAATGGCGTTAGTGTAATAGACGATAGTAATGGAGGGTTAATTTAACCCGTTTTAAGCGAAAATTGTTCAAAAGTAAACTAGCTCTAGAACTCTAACAAAGAGGCGAGGCAACTTTAAATGCCGTGTGCACACTTCGTAGGCAAATGTTTCATGATTCAAATACCAAAAAGTAATATCGAGACACAGGGTGAAATTCGACGTCGAAAGGGTTAAGGTACAATAGTTTTGGACAGTTTGTCTCTAGTATTTACGTATAAGTAATAAGAATAAGAATTAATAATAAATCCTCTAGAAGCTGTGGAGATAAACGATGAGATTGAACTGATCTCTGCTGTTTCTTGCAAAAATAGGAGAATCCACTTGATGAAACTTTGTTTTTAATTATCTGAAACCAAACTGAAAAAGCTATGATCCTTCACATTGTTGCCATGTAAGTGCAAAATTCGAACAATAAACCACAATAATCTGTTGGTTTATAGGTGTTTACGACTGGTAATGGGTGTGACACGCCCATTTTGTATCACTTTTATCAATTTTGTTACTTTACGAAAGTTGTTTGTTGAAGTTTGGCAATTGTTGATTTACTGTTGACTTAGTTGTTCAACTTATACGTTATTAAAGATCTTTTGGTATTGAAGAATAAGCAAAATTGCGTACTTGAAAACTAAAAGGTTGATGTTTGCACCTTGAAAAATACCGAGAGATTAAAATTTCAAATAAATACATTTACTTTATGGAATGCTGATTTGCTTTATGGAAATCTGATTTCAAGCAGAGTGTACCCTGTTCATTTTTACTCAGTATGTACATTTATGAGAATAATATATAAATAAGTATTTGCACAGGAAACCTGTATTTTCGGTGCTTTTTAAATTGAGCTAAAAGATCAGTTTCTTCCATGCATCTTCCACAAAAGAAGCGCTGCCGAAAGACGGAGCATAATAACGTTGAATGAAAAAGTCGTTGAAAAATGTCCACTGTCTGATGTTCGCTCCTGGACACACGAAACATTTATTTTATATCCCAGGATTAGCATCGCTGGTGTGTGCGTGTGCGTCGCTTAAGTTGTCATGCTTTTTCGCATCTTTTGTTGTAGTTATGAATCTGATTCTGTGTGCAGTTTATTTTCGTACGTTATATGTGAACGAATTTGTGGATGGATACATGAGGTTGTGTGTCGGTTTGTGTGCGTGAGTAAATGACATAATTTTGCAGCTGCTTCTTGAAGCATATTTACGATGTTTCTCTTGCTTCCTAGGCGTCTTGCTTCACTTTCATTTCAGTGGCCCTTTTGTTGCAACAAAACAATCGAAAAAATACCACAAACGAAGGAAAAATATAAACATTGTTAAATGAGATTAAGCGATTGGTAGATAATGTGAATTCACGATGAGCGTTTTCTGCGCACTTTAAGCAATTGTTAACACTTTTGTATGGCCTATTCGTATGTGTGTGAAGTCAAACAAGAAGAAGCATAACATTTCGCTCAACGTTGCTTACCTTCTGAGTGTAATACTTCACTTCCCCTCTATAGAATTTTTTACTCTTTTGTCGTCGTCGATACATCGCAGCAAAAGTTTCACTACTCTTTTCGTAGTCAACAACAACGAATAGGAAAACAACAAGCTTGACTCGACGCTGAGAAAACCTCATTCATTATGTTTAAACTCCATTCATAGTCTGTTTTCTGACTAAAAGCAAAGTTTCCGCTCACTTCATGACTTGAACTTAATTGCAATTCCGCGCACACAAAAAAGCTGCCTACCGAAGCGCACATGAAGCGCCTGAAAATCGACAAACTTCAGGTGAGCGCTCGAGAGCACTTTATTAAAATGCGCCGAAAGATGGAAATAAAAATTGCACTTGATAAAGGCATTTAATAAACGCAACTTTTGCCGTCGACAACGCAAAAAGGCCAACTGGGCCAACGGCAGACGCCACCAAACGGGCCCCAATACTTATTAGCTCCAACTTCAGCCGCAGCTCAAGCGAACAGCGCAGAGAATATTCACGCTTCAGCGCACACACACAAAGGCGCAGACAGCGGCGTACGCAGCGGCGCACAGTGGTTGCAGCCATAGGCCAAACATATAAAATTCAAAGTTCAAATTTTAAAATTAAAAGTAACATGTTTTCTTATTGTGTTGTTTAGTTTGATGGTTTGATTCTTGCTCCACTTTCCAAAAATAGAATCAGAAGTGCGAACACATGATGATCAATTTTGGAGTGTAACAAATTTTATTAAAAAATCACCAAATTCAAAATTAAAAAAATAGATATTGAACATACAGGTATTAAATTTAATTTTTATTAATAATATATATTTCAATTGAAGTGTACTTAAAAGCAAAAATTAAAAATCACAACTACTATTTTCTGTGTTTTCGTCTGACTTCTAAAATTTCACTTAAAGTTTAGTTGTGTTCCCATTGATCTTTTTTTATTAATACTTAGTCACGTTTTAAGATTACAATGTGTCAGTTTCAGTTGCCAAGATTGTATCCATGGTACTAACTTCCACCTTCTGTTCATAAAATATTTATTCACGCTCCGTTTTGAGTCAATAACCCATAAAGTGATGCACACAGAATATCATTTTGGGCGTTTTGCGTACAACTTTTGAGCCCAATACTATTTGAAACCATATTTTTCACAAGCAATTTTTGCATTTGGGGAGTTTGAACCCCCAAAACCCTCCTTCGTGCGCCTTTGAGCCTGTAAATATTTGAATTTTTTTGAGCAAAATCTTGAAAACAATTAGTTTTTCATTAAAAAAACCGGAACCAATTTTTTACCATTTCCATATATGGGGGCAGGCATGTAGATGTCCGGCCACGCCCATTTTCACATTTTCTGAAAGACGTGACCAAAGTTTCAGGCTGATATCTCTGCTAGAATTAATTTTGATTTAGCGACCACTGTGCGCCGGCTCGTTGGGCCGCGGCGGCGTATACGTGATCGGTCTGGCGCCGCCTCAGCCAGCACACACACACTCGCCTGCAAGTGCCGCGCTCACTCGTCTTTTTATTGTTTTCGATTATTATTGAATGTTTATCATCGTAAAATAAATTCTTATTTTATTTTTATTTTTATTGTTTGGAGAGAAAATGCTGGCGTGCATTTTTGTTGCTGCTGCTTCTGCTGTTGGTGCCACATGAAGTGAAATTCATCTCTATTAGCCATAAATGCGAAATTTTATTGCTCAATTATTTATTATGTGAAGCACACAATATTTTTGCTCGACGCATATGTGTACAAGAACTCGTGTTTACGATTGTCAACGTATTAACGCCTGTGCGAGGGTGGGTGAGTTTGCTCTAAGCGTATTGGCTCTGCGCAGTCGTGCGAAATAATAAGAAAATATGAAGTCGGCTTTTTGGCTGGTATGCGTACCAAAGCAACAACTATGCATAGGTATGAATGCGCGCACACACACAGAGATAGTTACGCTAGTAACTGTGTTTGATTACTCGCTGATGTACGAGTATGTCAGAAAATGCAGAGAAGAGATGATCTATGATTGCACTGTGATTGGTCATTGATTGATTGTGATTGATTTAACAAGAGACAGATTCTGGACGCTAGTAAAACCGGTACTTGACGAAAAGTTCAGATAACTGCGATCTTTGCATCCAACATAACTGAATATTCGTCCCAGGACCTATTTGTTCATTCTATTACATAAGATTCATTCTATTATAATTTATTTCAAGAGCCGCCTGTCAAAATTTTGCTTGAAGCTACCTTAATGAGGACACGATATACCAACTCACTTCTGGCTAAGCTTCTATATTTTGCAGGTTCATTAGACACTTATGGGTATGTGTCAAGAATTCGTTTTAAAATCACCTCACTGCGTGCTTGGTGACAGTTTAGCCAATTTCACAGGAACTTTTCATCAAAACAACGGCTTTGTTTGTTTGTAAGGTTAGGTTAGCAAATTTCTCGCAAAGTTGGCACTTTAAATTTAAATAAAACTATCATCACTTTCAAAGAAAATATTATGTTTTATCGTTGCCTTAAAAGAACCCTTTTTGCTAGAAAACCCTTTACATATTTATAAAAGTTAAAATTTTCAATTTCCTTAATATTGATATTTTAATTATTATACGAAAGCGAAAAAAAATTACATTCGTTTTGAGCGTTTTTTATTTGATTATTATTATTTTAGTTCAAAGTGAGTTTTCCCTTAATTTTAAACATTTTCCCTGAATTCTTCTTTCCATGAATCTTCACAACAACCTTATTGTTTTTATTTTCCAAAACAAGGTCTTTAAGCTTCTTAAAAGTGTCGATATCCCGATGACGGCAAAAAGCAGCCTTTGAAAGTAACGACAACAACAGCAAAAACCAAAGCATGTAAATACCCGAACAGCGCAAAGCAGAAGCAATAAAACGTAATTAATCTACATTAATAAATCCAAGCAAAGACTCGCTGGCAGCGCGCAGTTACCTACAACAGCGACCGACGTTAGGGTGCACAGAGGGTTGCAAATAGTTGTAAATAGGAAAACTCTCTACCGATTAAATATCATTAAAATCCAATTTATTGCGCAACAGAAACCAGCTCGACCGCGATGGCAATGGCGATGGCGACGCCGTGGAAATGGATGGGAAATGCGTGCAGTTGAGGTAACGGGCGTGACTTGGCAGATTGTGAGCATTGGCCAACAGTAAATACAACAACAGCACACAATCGCATTCAGATTGGGTCGATGCAGGAAGAAAGAGTGCATTTCTATGTTTACTTAATTCTTTTGCCGCATATCATGTTCGTCTTCTTCTCTTTCCCGCCTCCTCTAGTGAGTGCAACAAATCTGCTGCGAAAAAATTGAGCTTTGGTTGTGCCTCCTGCCTGATTTCGTGCTTAATTTCTTTTATTGAATTAAGCAGCTTGGCAAACAATGCCGCGCCCTGCCCCCGTCGGCCATTGTCTGCAGTGGCGCCTTGCAACTCTGACCCTCTCCACTTGCCACTTGCGACTCGATACGAAGCCACTTCAATCGGCTGTAGGTTGCATGCATTGTATGCTACAGTGTAGTGTGCCCCTCAAACCAACACACATGTGCGAGTGTGTGTGTGTGCGTGATCTCACGAATGTTGCAGATGTTCGCCTGCATTCATTTTTGCTGTGACTTTTGCTGCGCTCTTCGCTGCTTCTGCTGTCGGCTTATTGTTGTGGTATAAGCTGTTGTTGTTGTTGTTGAACTTTATTGTCGTCCTGTTGGGCAACGCCGCTGCCGCCGATACATATAAGTATTAAATTACCTCGTTCTTATTTGTTATTGCCCTGTTGTTATTTTTGTCGATATTCTTGGCACTTAATTCGTCGATGGTAGGAAGTACGAATGCAGTTCAAGTGTTTACGTGCTTCGGCGTTGGGAAAGTATTAATTCCAATTGCAGCCATTTCATTTTTATACCCACGAGTGTGTTCGCTTTCGCAGGCAGCGAGGTGCGCGCGCAAAGCATATATCGAAAGCAAACATGTTAAAGTTCGAACAATGAACAATGCAACTGTACGTCAGTATGTCTATTGACACACGGGCAGGTTTCAAACAACACCTAATTGTAGCAGAACTCCGGCAACGTACAATGGGAACAAAAAACTGAGGCAACGCTGATCGAAATCAGCCAAAAAACACCAGAAACAGTTCTGTGTTTTAACCCTGAAATGCATGAACTATTTGTGCGTGCGAATTTGTACACGGATGGAAGAAACCTACAGTTTTATGCCGATTCCGAACGGCGAGTTGGGAGCTTTTTCATAGGCAATTTTTACTCTCAGAGGTTTGCCATTTCCAGCTGAGAGCACAGTCGCTGAAAGAAAAATTGTAGTTTTTCTCTTTTTTTGTGTTAGCAGCAACGGAGTCTTGAACCTGTGTTCGAGCATCGCATTTGACTCGCTGCCCAACGCACTAGCCAGCTGAGCTACGGCGGCTGCCACAAGCTACATACATATAATTGTCTCTAAGGACTTCTTTGCTAAAGCCAAAACTAGGTGCCAGAGAATATAATCCTCCGAAATCAGCAGATCACTCTGGTACTCATACAACAAGAAAAGGATCATAGAGCTCTTAAATAAGGTCCGCAGGGATGTGGCAAGGCTAACCGCGGTAATAAAAGGCAACTGGCCCTTGGAAAGCACGCAGCTAAAATGGGTATCTCCTTCAATGCCAGCTGCCGCAGCTGTGAGAACCCGAATGACGGACTCCGTCCACCACTTTCTCTACGTCTGTCTGGCTTTATCGAGAAGGAGATAGAAAGCGAATATAGGAAGATATAGAGTCCAGAAGCCAACACGCTACTATACCACACGACTACAGTATCCACCAGGAATAGTGGTGTCAAAACGACGCCAACGCGCTAATTGGATATCGGAACATTGCCACTGAAACCAACCAACCAACCAACCATTCCAGAAATCTGTCGTCGTTCAAATATATCTACATTTACAAATTTGCAAGCACATAAAATGTATATGTATGTATTGTTTGTGTGTGTGGCGATTGCGCCATCAGACCACCTGGTGCGTGCAATAAGAATAACAACGGTTTGACATTTATTGAGGCACATTTTCGGAAAGCATTTTTTGTGCTGCTAACACAGAGAAATGAGCCCGAAAGAGGGAATACGAAATTGTAAAGTCAAACCGCAGATATTGGCATTTGAACGAAACCCTTACACACCCACACTCAGCCATTCACACCCAGTCAACTGAAATTTTAAGAACGGGAAAATGGAGAAAATGCGCCAATTGCACCTTAACTCCCAAAAGTAATCAAAACCATTTATTCCTCGACTTGCACAAACAAAAGCTACGGGTGGCACTGCCTTCGTCGCGCCGCCCCCCTCGCCGCAGCTGGGCGCGTCGTCCCTGCCATATCTGTCTCTGGCGACAAAGCCAAAAAAGTACATGACACAATGCTAAAAAATCGAATGACTTCAAATGGCTGCAATACTCATAACAACAAAAGCACGAACAACGGCATTTTGTATTTGCTTGTGTGTACGCATCGTCAATTCCACTCGCCGCTTCCACACCTCTTCCACCTCTCCCTGTCAGCCATATAGAGAATTTCCATTTTTGAGTGCGCGATTAATGTGCGTGTGTGTGTGTGTGTGGCTATTTGAGTATGTGAGTGTAGGTGTACACGTTTCCTTGCACTCCATTCCCTGTTATTATGGCATTATTTCAGTATTGCTTCAGCTTGCAAGGGGTTCAAGTAGGGGGGTGAGAATGATTGAAGGAAAAAAAGCAGCCAATAGTTTATCCCAGCTACATTTTCGCTTTATAAACACTTTCTCCCCTTTTGCCGCTTGCTGGTCGTTGATGGGCGATGTAGGACGTATCTACTGTTTGCGGCGCAGTCTCATGTCGAACAACATCCCGGCAGGACATTGGATTAAATTGAAGACATGGACAGCGATTGACTTCCGGTGTTGTCAGTGTCGCTTTGGCGGTCTTTCGTTATTACACAATTGATATGTGTTGGAATGTTGACCTTACAAGGCTTAAGCACGGTCAGAGCGTTTTGAAGATCTAATATTGAAAGCAAAATATTTGGAAAGTGAGATTCACATGGCTCTACATACACAGAAATTGTTCATACAAAAGAGTTGCATGCTGATTGAAACATCATAGAATGCGATGAAAAATTAAATCTAGTTTGTTTACATTCAAATGCTGAATGCACAGCAGTTGGAATAAAATATATTCTTACTGTAGTAACTGCAGTTGAAATCAGATTCATTATGAAAACCATCTCCCTCTGATCATGTTACGACATTCTACTATCTTTGCTTAAACTCTCCTCAAACCCTAACTAAAGCCTTTTACAAGAGTTCGCATGATAAGTAAATAAGAAGAGAAAAAATATATATAAGAGGAGACAAGTTCTGGTAGCTTTAGTGTATAACCAGAGCTGTCTTTCTTCAACTCCATTTTACAAGTTCCGTGAATGGGGAAGACGACGCTGTACTCGGCACTTCAGAGTAGTCAACACCAAACTGTAAAACATGTTTCTCTTGGCGGATGCCCTCTCAGCGGGAAATGGCAAACCTCTGAGAGTAAAGTTGCCTATGTCAAAGATCTCAACCCACTGTTCGAAATCTGCATATCTGTAGTCACAGGTTTCTTGCATGCCAGTGTAAACTTGTAAACCATTTTTAAATGTAAATTTGCTTCACATTATATACAAACCTATAACTATAAACTATTTAGAACCTTTGAGGAAATAATTAAAAATGGATAGATGAATGATCTTACTTAATCTTTCGAATACTAACACAAATTTTCGAGAAATTAGGAAAACTGTTGAAAGGGCATTGTCCGTTCCAAAAGTCGTCCAAAAATTCCTGGCCATATCTTAAGCTACCCGAGCAAGAGAAATTAGATGTTTTAAAATCGATCCATTGTCACTGAAAGTCCTGAAAAAAGCATGTAAGCAGTCCTCATTTAGCTTATTAACAAGAAGCAAAGAATTGCTTTCGTGAAAGGGTCCAAAAGAAAGTCAAGAAAGCCGCATTTACAGGATGATGTATTGTTATCTATTTAAAGTGTGAAGATTTCGATTTCTCTGGTAAAGGTTTTGCATATTTTGCATTAAAAGGAAGAGGATCGTTTTAATAACAAAAATGTTAAATCAACAGTCAAGCATAGCAAATGAGAGGGGTTTGGTATCAGATTAATGAGTGAGCAGGCTGTTTTTTTTATTCAGAAATGGTTCCGACAGGTTATTTTCAAACTCTCAAAGCTTATAAAAGCCAAGGAATGAAAACTTTGGATCAGATTCTAATATTTCTTTTCAAATAGACGATGACTTTAGGGTTCAACGCATATTTACAGTGTGAAGCTACGAAGTTTGCTATTAATTTCCTCAAAAAAGTTGAAAGCTCCTCTATAGTCACCTAAGTTGAAATTAATAATTGAGTATACAAGGGGTTTACTTGAACACTGAGTTCAAAAAGACTTCATCTTCAAACTTACAGTAAAAAATACAACAATTTTAAGGACAAAAGAAGTACGCATGAACAAATTTTAATTTGATAAAATTTATGCCAAATTGTCTACAATGACTTCCAACAAGAAAAGCATATGCAAAAAGTTAATAAGGGTATTCATCGAACCGTGTAAATCCTCATACATAGAACTCATAAACCATATAAGTTCATCACCTCATGCGCTAATTGTCAAAATTTGTGTGAACGTTCATTTATACAAACGAGATAAGTTTGCACAATGATGAACTATGTGTGTAAACTTAAATGGGAAGGAATGCAACCCTGTAAAGCTCCCAGCTGATGTGATTCAATTCTAAAAATTTCACACAATTGCAAAAGGGAAGGTCAAAGAATCAAATTTAACAAAATTGATATTTAAGCTATTTAACTTTTTAATTTCGCGAAATTCAAAAGAGAAAATAAAAGATGATGAATCCCTCCCACCGCTTGACGGATTCACAGACTCTGGATCTTGTGCAAGCAGTGTCAAACAAAATCCAGTTTGAGGTATTTGTTGTACGAATTTCACTTTTCGCTGACTGATTTTTATGGTTTTGATAACTAAAGAGCTGATCGATAAACACAAATCTTTTTTATGTGGGTTCATGTAATAAAGTGCATAAAGGTATAAACATGTGCGGTAGGTAAACTTATTCGCTTAAGCGAATACCCTTAATAATTTTTGGACAAAACACAGTTTCAATTAAATATTTTCCACATAACCCTATTTTCTACGCAAACTTTTTCTGAGATGAATTCGTAACATATGTCTGAAGGGCATAAAGGTAAAATTTTTGCTATTATTATGATATCTTAAGGTAATAAAAATAAATCTTTGTTTTTCTAAAATTATTGTGATTTCTTTTTCGTATGAAAAAAAACTTGTTATATAACCCTTTGTCTGACTAGTGTAAACTATATGTAACAGTAAGAAACATTTCTGCGAATTCTCATCTTTTGCAGACATAAATATTAAAATTGAAAGTGAAATTAAATCGCTAAAATTCTACTCATGGTAAAATAGGAGTACATAGCATATCTACTAAAGAGCTGCACAAAAGGTTCTATTGGGCACACTTCACTACTGCACAGTACTGTCAAGTACTGTAACTACTTCAGTGTCGCGGTGACAGCAAATTCAAATGCTCAATAGTTCTATTCTGCAATAAAGCAAGCACTGCATCATTCGAAAACCTTTTCGCTAGAGCAGCGACAGTGTTTGTGTTCTGTTGTGAAGCAAAACATCAAAACAGAAAGCTATAATGAGGTTAAGTAACAGTAAATCACGCCGGCCTCGATAGTCAAGCGGGTAGCGCGCTGGCTTCTCATACCAAAGGCTCCAGGTTCGATTCCTGGCTCGGGCTGGTGAACAACTCTTCTACTTCTATCGCTATCCACATGAAGGGAATGAGAATTACAAGAATCGCACAAGTGCGCTCTTGGCAGGCAATGGCAAAACCTCCAAGTGTGAACGAAAAACTGCCAATCGCCGTTCGGATTCGGCGTTAAACTGTAGGTCCCCTCCCCCCCTTTCCCCATCCGCTTGAAATGTGTGCTGTAACATATGTTGGCAAAACAGTGTTGCATACATAGTTCAAAAACGGGTGAAATATGTGGTATCACAATGGGCCTTTCAGGCCTCCGAGTGTGTCTCTCATAGAGGCAGCCACCGCAACCTAACCTAACCTAACGGTAAATCACAGCAAGCACACCGAGTGCAGTAGAACTTCTACTTCACACCGAGTGAAGCAGAACTTCTACTTCACACCGAGTGAAACAGACTTAAATAAATATCGAAAAAACATGTTTTCAACTTTCGTGTTTTTTACATTAATGTTGTTGTAATGCTGGAAATGCAGCCCAGATTCCATACAAAATACCAAAACCAAACATCAGCTCCTCCGATCGTGCAAAACAAAACGCCGTATACTTAAAAATGTTCTACTTCAGTGCTTCACTTCAGTCTTGTTCTAGTTCACTCTTGTTCTACTTCCGTGTTGTTCCACTGCAGTATTGTTCTACTTCAGTGTTGTTCTACTTCAATGTTGTTCTACTCCAATGTTGTTCTACTTCAGTGTTTTTCTATACTTCAAGGTGCTTGAAGTTCTATTGTCGTTTTGTGCAGTATTCGTATGAATATCAAAAGCTTTCTTCACTGCTGTGCTTGTTTTGTAGTGAAAGTGATGAAGAGCAACGTATTTGAAAGCACAGCGATGGCTTGCAAGTCATTTTTATAGTACTTGCGCCGCTCTTTAATATCTACCTTTCTTTTTTTTGAAAATTTGATTAATTACTTTTAGCTTAGAATGCGCACAGACAGCGGCGACTACTTTGCGCCTTCTCTGTCGCGTGGCAAATACAAATATTGTGCCATTCTGGCCACACCTGTGCAGATTCCGTGCTCAGTCGCTCGCCGCTGACTGGTGTCCCTGGCAACGGCCACTAATTGCCCATTATGCAATATTTCGCTCAAAGCCGAGCAGAATGATGGACAATGTCATAAATGCCAGTGGGGGCTCATGTGGTGCCGGCAGGTTGGCTCTGACAAATTTGCTTCGACCAAAAGGAAAAGCGAGATGGGACTAAAAGTGAAAAACATGGAAGGTCACAGGAATGTCTCGAAACGGCAGCAGTGCTGAGTGCGTTTGTGAGGTACACGAACGGCAGCAGATAATTTGCCGCATACATAGATTGCACATTCTTCTGTCAATTTGAAGCTGGCCGTCGCCATGGCTGTCGCAACACTTGTCGCTGCCGACATGCATTTGCCTCAGCCCACTCGCCGTGGCTCCGCTTGTGTATCTCCGCTTGTAATAAGTTAGTTCCATTAGCTCATGGCGCATGGCACTTGATATGTTGAATGACGTCTGTGCTGTGTGTAATGATCTGAGTAATTCAACTGCAAGTGTGTCGCCGACTCTCCGCTCCACGTGCGAATGCCATAAACACAAACTGGACTGCACAAAAAACAGCAACAACAGCAACAACAGCAACAACGACAACTGAAAGAAATAATAGAGAGAAGTCAGCTGAAGTGGATGATGGCGTACGAAGTGCCTGCATGCTGAAGGATTTTGCATTTTTCTTGTTCTTACTTTGATTCGTGTTTCTTTTATTTTTTTCCATTCCTAATGGCTGTCTGTCCATCCATCTGTCGCCTGGCCTGTCATCTGTCTATCTGCTCATAAAGATATTTTATCTGTTTGGTACACTTTGTGCCATTTATAGTATCCTTCGAGCGGATCGCACATCACGCTGCCAGGCGCTGCTGCGGATGTGCAGCGACATGTGTCGTTATTGTTGGTGTTGTCGTTGCTGCTGCTGTTGGTTGATGTGCAAACGTGACACTGACAGCTAATATTGTGTTACAGACATTTTAATGCAATTTTTCGTTGCATTCGGAAAGGAGCGGAATTGTTGCCATGTCCACTCCGAGGCGTTGCCATGCAAATGCCGCACCGGCCGAGGCAAAGCGGAGACAGAGGCACAGGCAGGGCCCGATTCCGAGGCCATCTCCTAGCCGTGTGTCAGCACCTGGTTATTGAGTTCTATGGCGAAATGCGATATTTTAATGTGAGCACGTTGCAACGTTCGCTTGACAGGTTGCGTTTGCAATTAGTGGGAGAGCTTTTTGCTTTTCCAATTTAATATTGCAACTATTTGCGTACATAGTTTTAGTTACATGCTTTGCTACCAATTTAAAGAAAATTAATTGAACATTTGCAATATATTTTATTCAAGTGTAAACGAGGCATTTGCTTTCATCGCTTTTTCTAATTCTTTAGGCAATGCCATACTTCCATTCGCATAGCAATTTCCGCGTCGAAAACGCAGCCAAATATTGGAGACTTCATAAATGGCTCACTTCCGTCTTGCAAATTTGGTGCAATTTCTCAATTCTATTGAATACCTATTAATTACACAAACGATGCTATGTTGTTGTTGTTGTTCAACGGTTACTCTCAACAGTTGTACCCACTAAACAGAATTCTAGGTCTGCTATTTTTTATTGTATATAACTTTTATAAGATAACTAACTGAATTAAGCTGCTTTCATTTGAAAATATTTGAAAGCCTTTAACTCTAAGTAATCGTTTGAAATTCGAAAGGATTTCTCCCGTTCTCTCAACTTTTCTGAACTCTTGCTTCCTTACACACAGGTCTACATTAGAGTGGAATTAGTGTTGTATGGAGATTCTTAAAAATGGGTCACGATGCTCCGCAACCTCTCATTTTATGCGGTTTGGTGAAAAAGTGCATGAGCCAAAAAATTGTGGGGCTAAATGGCATCGCATCGAGGTCAAAGTTCGCAAAAAAGCTGGAAAATTCGACAAATTGCTCCACAGCTGATCAGAAGTTGCTCTTAGAGCAATAAAATCTATGACCGACCCCTCGAGTTTTCCTTACTGAACATTTTTTCACACATACTCATCCCCTATCTCCAACCCTTAATGGGGCTCTCATACAAAATGGTCGTTTTTATAAAATTGGCTCCCATTGCTCCCAGGTTGCCCCCAGATGTATCAAATGTATGACCGACACCCATTTATTTTCTCTTCCGATTGTTTCTTCTAAACATACCTACCCGCTAACTCCAAGTCTTAAGGGGGCTGCCATACAAAATTGACCATTTTCTATGCCATTGGTTCCCCACTTGTAGATGTGGTAGTTAAGTAAACGAGAAAACATCATATCTCGGAAACTACTGAAGCGATTTCAATGATTTATTCAGCGATCACCAACATTCTTCAGTAGAAAAAATACAAAATTAATTAAAGTTCAGAAATTCAACACCAGAGGGGGTCTCCCATACGATCGGATTTGTGACGTTGTCAACTTTTGGGTTGCTACAAAGAAAAAATCAAAATTTATTGCCGAAACCCCACTAATCTCCCTACTTTGAATATAATTGCAATCGTTAGTGAGGGTTAAGCAGAAATTATTAGATTAGATTTTTGTGAGAAAATTTGAATTTTTTATTCAGCCGTTTTCCGTCCTTACGTTTTTTTTTTATTCCTTGCTCACTCCTCACTGGAGCAAAGGGCCTCAACAAGACTCTTCCATCGTACACGATTCTGGGCTGTTTATTTCATTCTTACTTAGTTGAAAAATAAATTTTAACAAACCTAAACACTTGTAATAAACAATCGATAGTTTTTTTTTCTTAATTTCCGAATCAGCTCAGCGGGAACGAAATCCCTCAAGTAATGATGGAGTACCAGACTTTTAGGTGGATTTTAAAATAATTACAAAACAATCCAATGAATGTAAAGTATGTAACTGCAATTGAAATGGTTCTGAGAAAAAATGTATGGTCGGTTGCCTTCCGATTGCTTTGAATCCAATTTGTTTTCAAATGTATGCAAAGTTACATGTTTTGAAGTGATCCACAAAAAAGCGAGTCAATGGCTGACAGTGTTTAAGATGAATTTTGTATGCAACTTTTGCGAGATTTTTGCTGTCATGCAACACAAAATCGTGTGCAATATTAATAACGGCTATGGTGACATTAAATCGATTGAATGAAAGCCTTGAAAAAACTTTACTGCGGCGCTGAAACTTAACATTTAATTAAACGAAATGTAAAAAATGAAATTGACTGCATATCTGATTCATTAAATGCAGTCGGGGGAAAAAATGACTTTAAATGCATATTTTTGCAAACAACACAATGAACTAACAAACGCGACAGTGCATAAAAACTACCATTGACCGCATCAGCTGATGCCAACAAATGCACTCATACATACATACGAATGAGTGTATATAATATATAGCAGTATATGTAATATGTACTTGTGGATGTGTGCTTGTGTGTGTTTGTGTGTGTGCCTGCAATTCAGAGTGACTGCTGTCACCATGAACTTCACAGCAGTCGGTGAGGGATTTTCATTTTTGCCTGAAAGTCATTGTAATTAATTGACAATTGCATTAACGGTAATAAATAAATTTATATTTACATAAGTGCAAACACAAACACACAGTTGTTTACTTGCGACGTGGATTGTGAACAGTGTCACGTGCGATTTAAAATTTTCAGGCAATGTTGTGGTTAGTCAAGCCAAAAGTAACCACAAGTCAGACAGTGATTTGAGCTGCTTTAATGAAATGAAAGGACGTGCAAAGTAGCTTGTAGTGGTATGAAATTGTGTAAAACTTGTAGTTTAAGTAGTCAAAATCAAAAAAAAAACTTAATACAAAAATCTGCAGTTAAACTTGCCACAGTCAGGTTATTTTCCCGGGAAACATGAATTGACCATTTTATGTTATTTTACATTAGAAATAGAAAGACCTTTTTTGTTGAAAAATTTTCGGGTGTTTTGTTTTCTAAGCTGAGTCAAAGCCAACCTCAGTTTTTTACCTTAATATTTCGAATGGCAGGTCATCAACTTCTTCATTGACAAATAATTTCGGTGACGATAGGTTTGTCGTTTCCGGCGGAGAGGCCAGCCATCGAAAGGCTTCCGTCTAACAAAAACTTGTTTAGCAAACATGATCGATTCATAACTCGTTTCCTTTTATTGTAGGACTTTTGCCGCGTTTTGTCTGCTTAATGAGTTTTATTTAAATAATCACTAAATGAAATAACTAGTAAAGTAATAGAGAAAAAATAACAATTTTCTTATGAACTAAAATTGAACCCAGTGCCCCAGTCACGATTGAGCGTTTAGACCAGCGCTGTTCACTCCATGTTTTCATTAATTCACTAAATAATTGATGTCATCAAATGCTGCCAAACTACTACATACAGCCATATGAAATGAATTGAAGTGTTTGCATGAATTTGAATAAATAAAATTCGAGTGTTAATTACAAATGTGGACAATGTTGAAGCAACAACACGAACAGGCAAATAGCCTAAAATACTAAATTTGACATTCAACCCGCCATAATTCACGTGGAAAGTAGTCTGCCAAAGCAACAACAACTAATTTAAATGCATTAACCACATAGATACCCAATAACAAACTGTCACTTTAATTTATTTAGTTGCACATATTTGTGTGGGTGCAATAAACAGCGATGGACAGCCGCATAACTCGCCAGCAGCTGTGCTTTGGCCGATTGTTTCGATTTGGTCGCTTAATTTCGCCATTTCTCGCAATCGACACAAACGCGTAATTAATTTTAGTTTATGGTTTTTAGTTATGGCATTAAGGGAATTTGCGCAGCATAGTTTCAGGCGCAGGCGCATGGAATCGAGCCTTTTTAGCGAATTAAATGGGCAAATGTACTCAATTAATCTGTCGATTGTTGCGGCCAAAGCCAAACAGCATTAACAAAATTACACAAAATACCAATTTGCCGATAGTTAGTGTCCCATGCAGAGTCACAAAGGAAGCACGTTGCATGCAAATCGAGTCACAATGGTTTAACTCGCAAATTGCATCAATTGAATTCGAAATATTAACTGGTTGTTTCTAATGAGCCAAATTTTGTTACTCGTATTACGTAAATTAAATCAAATCATTTGCAAACAATACAAATTGGATATGCAGGTCTATAAATTTGATACAAAATAGAAATTTTTGGTTTCGAAATTTTGTTTTAATTAGGCAATAACAAAGTAAAGTAATGCTGTTTCTTTTTCTGTGTTGTTTCGCATTGCTTTTAATAAAAGTATAATATTACAATCACATTTTACTAAAACAGTGAAATTTTGTTTAAAGCAAGAGGCTATGGTGTCTCTTTCAGTCGAAATGGGGATTAAATAAGTGGAGAAAATCATGGTTCTTTAAAGAGATCCGGTTATAGATCCTATTTTAATATCTTAACACTGGAAAATTGGATTTATTTATTTTAGTCTATGAACATAAAATTCTTACAGACTATAACAATATTTTATGACTAATATTAAAAAACTGCTTAAAACTGTTTAATTCAACTGTTTTGTATTGGACTAAAAAATCGGTTTAAATGCTTTGATTATTGAATATTATAAAAAATGAAAAAAATTTTTCACACTGGAAAAAATCCATATGGGCGTGAAACTAGAGACCAAATATAGTAATACTGCGTACTCAGTTTTTCATTTCTACATCCTTTGTCTTTTTAAAAGGACTTCAAAACTTTGAAGGGGATAAAAAATAAAAAAAAATATAAAAAATACTTAATCAAGAATTTAAATAAAATTTCTTTTTTATCTATTTGAAAAAAAAGGATATGAAAACGGTGCTTTGAAAATTTTAATCCTTTATATCCATGAAAATTTATGTAGAATTTTCTTAAAAAATAGAATTATGTCAAAATTTCATTATTCTCGCTTAATTGATTTTGTATCTATTTATTATTTAAAATACTGATACGCAAATAAATTAGAATTTTTGGATTTCATTAGAATTGCAGCTTCCGCCTTTTTTTTAATAACTTTTGAACCAATAAAGGTAGAGTAATGAAATTTTAACACGTGATCAAAGAGATTTTGGGTTCTAAAATAATTACTTTTCCAGAAAATTCGTTATACATTTTCAAGGATATAAAGGATTAAAATTTTTAAAGGACTTTTTTCATATACTTTTTTTACAAATAGATAAAAAATCAGTTTTATTTAAATTTTTTAGTCTTTCCTCTTTCATTTGATATACATATCGCCATATTCTAACGGTTAAGTATTTTTTATATTTTTTTTATTTTTTATCCCCTTCAAAATGTTGAAGTCCTTTCAAAAGGACAAAGAAATGAAGAACTGAGTACGCAGTTTTACTATGTTTGGTCTCTAGTTTCACGCCCATATGGATTTTTTCCAGTGTGAAAAATGCGTGAATGTCGCACGGTGTTATGAGTGGAATTTTCGGAAGAGGCACATCCCTCCAGCCGGGTTTCCTAAACCTGTGATGAGCTGCCCAAACAGTTGACTTGGTTCGAGTTCGAAGGTGGTGAATCTGTACCACCTCTTCTTCATCTTGACAACTTTTTCAGAGAGGTGTGCCAGATCAATGGAGAATTGGGGCAATAGCACAATGACCACTGATAACTTTTGAATTTACTTTGAAGTCTCTGCTTTGCCTGTCCCAATTTGCCTGTAATGAGTTAGAAATCTCCCAGGCATCTTGTCTCTAATCTTATTAAAAAAATGTTGGATTCATTCGAGAATCTATCATTCAGTACAACCTCATCTATGGCTGTAGCGCCATTTAAGCCTGTAACCAGGTTCATGTTTCGAAGACCCATTTTGGTTGCTTCTTCGGTCCAACCTCGCTTCGAACGTTACAGTCCATAAGAATCATAAGTAACAGTTTTACTTATTGTCAAAAGCCCACACACAGCAAATTCTTGGTGCTATTAGTTGCCACAGCATCAACTTGAAAACAGAATAATTCATTTTTGCGTCGATAAATCGATTTACTTGACTTTATTCAAACTGGAGTTTATGTGGCTTATCGTAGTGAACTCACTTATCATTTGCACTAATACTTTGCTCTATAATGGAATCTATGGTCAAGGGCATCGGCATCAAACGTCTGTGCTGGCTTTTACAAAGAAGCTTTGATAGAAAATAATATAAAGAGAAAGTCCAGGCCTTCGATGAAAGGAGCATGTCGAAACGATCAGGAATCAGGGAAACTCCTCAAGGTTGTTATTCAGTGCAGGTGTTACTCAATAACGGGTTTCGCACTTAATGCGATTTTAAATGAAGTCACTAACAAATTTTACACTTACCGAGATTTTCAACTTGACACGGCAGCACCAGAGTGTCGCCCACTACGGCGCGATATGTATGACCCCGAGAAAGAAAGCGCGGCTGTGGTCCTGGCAGTGATGACGTCTGTGAAGTGCTCATCGGACGTGCATTGGTGGCTGAAAACACACAACAAAACAAAATCGTTCAAGCTCAGACAATCAACAAAACAAATTTTAGAGGGCTCGATTTAATTATGGGTGACTTAAAAATATTGCAAGGAAGTAACAAGTTTTAAATGCGCAAAAAGCTCTAATCAAATGTAAAAAGTTGTAACGATTGTTTTTTGGTTTTGGTTTTAGTTTTGCCAACAAATTAGTGCTACCGCATTTTTGTGGCCATTCTTTCCACGACAGGATTGTAGAGCAGCTTGAAGCGAAGTGTCGACCAGAGTTGTGTGCGAGTCTGTGTGATTTTTTGCTGGTCGCAGTTCATGTTTTGCATTCGTTTTTGTGCCTTGGCTTTTCAGTTTTCGCTGTGTGAATTAGTGAGAATGCGAGTTGTGGTCCCATGTTTGGCTATCAGCCAGCCCACGCGCACTACGCGAGGCTTATGTGTGCGTGCAACTTTTTCATTCCAGCGGAAGCGGAAGTTTGCGCAAAGTTTTGCGTTCACCTACGTGGAGTGAGCACTCCCACACTCACAGCACTCGCCTCAACGTGCTGTTCGGGTTTGGGTTGCGCGCAACTTCAGCTGTTGATGCACAATTTTAAAAACAACAAAAACATCTTGAGTCGATTTTAAGCGCCGAAACTTTCCTGTGAACGCGTGAATGGCGCATGAAAATGTCGTACTTGAATTTCCAATCGATACGACGGCACCGCGACGGCATTACCTAAGACCCCCTCAGCGCATTCTCACGCCCCACTAATTTCCTTATGGAAATTTCCTTATGGAAATTAGTCCCTGCGGCATGACAACATGACGGCGCGGTGCATTGACACGTCGAACTGAGCTTCCAAGGATACACACGCGCACACACAACGGTTTGTATCGAAAGTACGTGCGAGCTGATTCGTCAATGTGTTGCAAGCGAAGTGAGGCCGAAACAGGAGCGTTTAGCTGTAAGTTTGCGAACGCAGGCATTTATGGGCGCACCGGGAATTGGAATGGACCCTCGCACTCTCGCACCACTCACCGACCAGCCTGGCAAAGATGCGACAAGTCGACACAGAGGTCAAACGAACAGTCAACTACGGCATTCGTAGGCAGAAGAAAGGCGAATGAAGGAAAACCATTTGAATGCTAATTGAAAGCAGTTCGTACGGAAACAAATTGATGTCGCCATCGATATACGCGCTGTCACTGCCGCTAAAAAGCATGAAAGAGGAAGGTCAGACTCACCGAAACAATAACACTGTGCGTAAAATTTACTCTAAAAAATTCAGACATGGGGGACCTACTGAGTGACTTTTCTATAGGTATACTGAGTTGAGTTCCACCAGCCGTTTGGCTGGATTGGCTCTAGTTTAAGAGAAATCCGACTTTGAAGTTTGCTCATTTTAGTCAAGTTCGTCGCTTAAGTCTTCGAACGTTTAAATGCTAATAGGTCCTAAATCGTTCCGTATATCGCTTTACTGTCTTCTGCAAGTTTGTAGATATTTTAACGACCAACAAATTTGCTTAAGACATCAATCCAAAAAAAATACATTCAAACTGTGTAATTGCGATATGTGAATTTTTTTGCGCAGCGCAACGTGGCGTATGAGTGTCATTTAATTATATTTATATTAGAATCCAATCCAATCCAGCCAAACGGCTGGTGGATCTCAACTCAGTATACCTATGAAAACTCGCTCTGTAAGTCCCCCCATGTCTGAATTTTCGACTTGCACAGTGTAATTAAACGAATTTTTAAATGACTGCTGCCTGGTAGAAAAAAATTTTCTCACTGTTTGATGAAGACACAAATTGGAGAGAGCTGGAATTGTAAACAAGTGCCAACGAATTTGATTTGGTTCTTTGTTGTTCTACGAATACAACAACACAACATTAGAACCCAAAAATTGCACCCGATGCAAATGTTGACTCCGCAAATTTCGGCCATCAGACAAAGATTCTAGCTTTCCAGTCATATTTTTGTTCAGTTCCGCCGCGAAACACTTGCAGCCATTTTATGGAACCGGCTGATCCTGCTTTTTGCCAACTCATGGCCAGTTTTCCATAGATCCCAGGTAGTTAAGTAAAAGCTTAATTCGCTTTGCAACGGAACTCAACTAACCTTCAAACATTCCCGGCTGAATTGAACGTGTGGTTTCATTTTAAAATTCGTTTAATACTAATCTCTATTTATTAATATTTTTCTAAGAATATAGTTTTCCGGTCACTCTCAAGCACAGGCATGGAAAATTCACTGTTAACATTGTGCGAGCGCAGCGTTGAATAAATGCGATAATAATCTGGTATTTTTCCTGTTAAAGCAGCAAAATTCCAATAAAATTTTACGAATATAGTTGCGATTGTACTTCAACTAAGCAATACAGATAAAGAAAATCGAAAATTCAATGCAAAGTGCTTTAAAGCCAAATGATGCTCGACGCAGAGATGAAATCTTCTGGCTGAACGGCGAATGACTGCGTTTAAGTGCCGACGGAGCTCACTTGCGGCGGTCTGTAAGCGAATATAAACGCATAAATAGCGAAAGTGTATAAATATAAATTATGAAACAATGAAGAATAACATAACAGCGCGAACAGCAACGACCTTGGCCTGTGTCTTGAGACTCGTTCATGTTACTCATACGCCCCGGTGTATGTTTTATATTCTGGTGTTTTATGTGCCTGCAGAAGGCTGTGCGACGTGCAGCGTCTGAGTGTGTGCGTATTTGTACACGCAAAGCAGAAAGAAACCATTTGACTGTGTCGTCTCTGCTTGAAAATGTTGAAAATTGTCGTTTTCTTGGCGCTGTCGCGATTTTTTTCTGCTTAGTTATTCGATTTCGATTCTGTGTTGTTTTTCGCCGTTTGGCGTTTTTCCTTTTTCATGTTCTAATGTTGTTTATATTTGCTGGCAGCAACAGCAACATGCATCAAATTAGGGCTCTCGTCTCGTCTCTCGAACCTTTTTCGATTGCCATCTTCGACGTCCCAGTATGGTTAGGAATTTTCGGGATGTGCGTGTGGGCGAGTGCGTGGATATGCGTGTGTGTGTCTGTACACATCCGCCAGTCCTTTCAATTACATTACGCATAAATTTACGATGGCAATATGTCGGCAAATAATAAAACAAAAAGACAACATCCCAAAACAAGGCGCAAAACCTAAAGCAATACTGCGGTGGAGAAATGGCCAAAGGCAGTAAAAAACTGGAAAAATATTACCAAAAAATCAAAAATTAGATAGGGAGAAGGAGTGTATGAAAGAAAGCAAATGTTAAAATAAACATAGACCGTGACCGCTCCTCAAGTGCCAAGCAAATTAAAGTAAAACACGACTTATGTTGTGCCCTACATGGCGGCATTGTACTTTATGTTCCTTGTTTGGGGCGTGGGGGGACCCAAGCAAAGGACAACCAAATGAATGTTAGCAACAATAGAAGCAAGAAAGCGTTTTCCTTTTTTGTGCTCTGGTAAAATTAAATGTCTGGTTTTTGATGTGTACGACAATGCGCTACACAGAGGATGTGGTAGGTGGGGAAAACTTGGACGCTATTTTCGGCAACATTCGATTTCTTCAGTGTTCAAATTCGTTGCTATTCTGCACCGGTGAAAGTACAACTAAATCGAGGAGCAGCACCTGAAATTAGTTTTCGTTGCTCGCTTCACGTGAAATGCTTTGTTAGCTTATAATTTTTCAAATATGTGAACTCAAACGGTAACCAGCACCTGGGAGGCGAAATTTAAACTTTGGGATGGCTCATTGTTGTATTCCTTCCTAGTCTTAAAGAATTTTCGGTTTTTTTTTTAATGCAAAGTTTAAGATAAAAATTAGGAAATCATTATGGAGTAACCAAGATTGATCAATACTCCTATTTACAGGATGTTCCCAAGCTCATCACAGTAATCTGCTTAGGAGTTCTTGAGATATTATAGTAGAAGAGAGAATTTCTTCATTTGGGCGAGTCTGTTGCAAGAAAGTGAAGACTAATGTCAAGGACAAGTCTTACCCACTTCTTACCAAATCATGAACTGACTTAGTACTAATATCAAACTACTCAATACAATTGGAACGACAGCCCGATTTAGCGACTAAGCACCGCAATAATAAATTCGTGTGGATGTGATATAATTTCAGCGGAATAGACTAACAATTTAATGCTGATTTCAAATGCCTCTTGAGCAATTTTTCTTTTAATAATTGTCATATAATCTGCTCTGCGCGAGCCTTCTCCAAAAGAAGTTAGGGCCTCCTCTACTTGGTCCTTCCACCGGAGACACTCCCAACTACCGCATCGAACACCTTTTTCGTCGGAGCTTTGTCATCCATACGGCAGACATGGCCAAGCAGCGTAGCCGCTGGATGTTAATTCGCTGTGCTACTTCCACATCTTTACAGCTCATACAACTCGTTAATGGTCCGTATACGATAGTCGTCGCCAATACGAGCAGGGCCGAAGCGAAGCATCTTCCTCTCGAACACCCTGAGGACCTCTGTGTCCATGCTTCTGCGCCATAGAGGAGCAAATACAAAACATGTGCAATTATTTTATATTTTAAGTTTTTTCACTAATTTTTCCATGTTTGAAATTAATAGGTCTTTTAATTCACGTTTATTCATACAACACCTTAACCCATACTTTGGCCTTTCAAGCCCCCGAATTTCCAAAAACCTCGTTCTTTATGGATGATCAATTTTTTAAATGTACCTACAGTTCAAGTTTGTGCAAATTGCATAAATCAGGAACTTTTAGTTCCTCGAAACGCGCCAACTTTTCGTGAACCTCTTTTGACGGACTAAAGTTTCGGTTGCATTGGTAATAAACAAAATTTATTACAGAGCGCAAAAATTACCATTTCTAATTTGGGTTGGGCTAGGTCGGCGAGCTATATGTACACAGATGACCTCGAACCAATTGAATTGAACCAATTTGGACCAATTCTATTCTCTCATGCTTCTGATTATTGATTGTCGCTAACTTTGCAGTGTTTTCCAAATATGTAAAGTTTCCGATTCACCACAGCTATACGTCGTCCTCCTCTTTCTTAAGCCTGGAGTTGGTTGTGCAATAACCTGTTTGTCATACATACATACAAGGAATTGCAATACCGGGATCGCGAATCCCGGAATCCCGGGATCCCGAACAATTTCAGTCCCGAAAAATTCCGGAATTGTCAAAATCCGATCCGATACAAATTTGCCAGCAAGCAAAATCATAAGTGCAAACAATCTTACGCTCCCAAACCTGAATCCATTCCAAAAAGTAAAACATCAGAATTTTCTAAAACACGCAAGTTTAACTCTTCTTTACACTAATGTGACTTGTCACATTCACAATACACAGGGGAAATGGTGTAAATAAGAGGATAAGGAAAGAAACAGCTAATATAAAACCATCAGCATTTGAGAATTAAAACTATAGCGACACTTTACAATTATTGATACTTATTACTCATACCGAATTTTACTTATTTTGAATAGCCAAAACTTGAAGATTTACATATAACACGATTTGATCTACTAGTATTGAACCAGAGAGATGCCTTTTTCAGCAGGTTAGTCAGGTGATTTCGTCGCCTGAGAAAACAAATGTCGTATGTCCTACCAGGCTCAATGGAACATACGACATTCGTTTTCTGAGGCGACGATTTGGCAATTAAATGCGTTTTTAAGTTATTTGTCATAAAGATTTTGTTCTTAGTTATAAACTAAGTACACAGAATTGTATTTAATACATAGATATAATTTATTTGATTGAAAAAAGTCTGAACAAGTTCCTTATAGTAATATATTCAATCCCGAAAAAAATCCCGGGAACCCGGGATTGTGATTTTCAGTCGAGAAAATCCCAGGATTGCAAAACTGGTCCGGGATTGCAATCCCTAATACATACATATAACCTCTTCATTCATAGTTTGCTTCTTAGCAACAGCCATCGACCATTTGTCTATCAAAGGAGTTGAAGGGGAACGGGATTTTTCATATTAACCGATTTCTTTTATACTTCAGTAAATACGCTCGAATGCACCAAATTGCCGATGAATGAATGCAACCCAATCAGCACTGTGCGCTCTTGGAATGCCTCAAGGAACAGTCCAGGTGCGAAGCAATAAATATTACTCCCGTTTCGCATTCCATGTCGCTTCGCCATTAGTGCGGAAAGTGCACAATTGCCATCCATGTTTATGCGATTTCTTTCGTGTAAAAATTGCATTTTATGAAAGCCAACTGTTGTTGCTTATTAGTGGAATGGGCGAAAGCCCCTCCCCCACTCCCTTGATTTTGTGCTTTGCTTTGTGTTGCTGCGAAAGTGCTCGTCTGTTGCTGACCTTTGTGCTTTTGGCCGAGTGCAGCGAAGCGTCAAATAAGCGCATCGGCGCGCATCCTTTTGTACAACCAGCCATTTTTGCTGCGTTGTACATTTGTTCGTGATTGTTTTCTTCAGATTTAACTGTGGGAAATAAACAACAAAACAGCCGACACGAGCCGCAGCCAGTGCAGTTGCACAGCACTTGCACTTCCCGTTTCGTTGCGTTTCGTCGCGCTTCGCATCGTTTCGGCTTGGCTGGACTTGGCTCTGCACGTAGATCGTTGTTGTACTGCAAGCGTGCGCAGTCCTTATTCCACGCTCGGATTACTCCGGCGAGTAGCGGCGACGTTACTACAGCTGCAGGTATTTTGCCATTTTTGCTCATATTTCCATTTTTATTTTCTGTCATTTAGTTTTTTCCGCTTTTATCGGAGTTTTTGGTGTTGTTGTTGTTGTTATTGTTGGCAATAACAGAAATGTCAGCAGCAGCGACAATCTTCGGTGGCCGTTGCGCTGCTGTTATCGTTGTTGCCGGTGTTGTGGTTGCTGCTGTCGCTGCAAAGACACTTTCATAGGTCCTTAACGTCCAACAAGCGTGAAAGAACATTTTCACAGATCATCATTTTATGCCGCAAAAGTTTTTCATTTAATTTTTTTACTCGCCCGACGACTCTGTCACTTTTCACGCTTCTGTTGTGCGTTTTTCTCATTTGCACGTGAAATTTGACACAAGTGCCAACAGAGGCGCACAAGCACACAAACATACACGCAGTCATGCAAGGACACGAAGGCGCAGTGGGCGCTTATTACACCCTGCACTGAGCAGCTGATTGTGCCAGGTGTAGGGCATAAGTAAGTCTCGGTCGGTCTATCGGTTGAAGCGCCTCGACGTGCTCCTTTGCTCATCCAGGCTGCATGCAAAGTAAAACACGAGAACATTTTCACAAGGTGTCGCAGACCGAAGGCAATGAGACACATGCGCTGGTCCGAACAAACAGGACACAAGTAAATGATGCAGACGGGGCATTTTGCGTCGTTTTTGAAGGATGCCTTCTTCAACGCTTTTTCAACGATTTCGATTGTAATAATTATCCAAGTGAGAATTTAATGTCAATTCAGTTCTGATTATTGTTAATAAAGACTTAATGGTCCTTGGTGGAATGACGGTTGCAAACATTAAATTTACTTAAACTATGAAAATGTATTCGGTTTACGACAAAACTCAAAATAAGACTTCAAAGTTCAAAGTAATTGGTTCCTTATTAGACGCAAGTTAATAATTTTAATTTACTTAAACTATGAAAATGTATTCGTCTTACGACAAAACTCAAAATAAGACTTCAAAGTTTAAAGTAATCGGTTCCTTATTAGACGCAAGTTAATAATTTTAATTCACTTAAACTATGAAAATGTATTCGTCTTACGACAAAACTCAAAATAAGACTTCAAAGTTCAAAGTAATCGGTTCCTTATTAGGCGCAAGTTAATAATTTTAATTTACTTAAACTATGAAAATGTATTCGTCTTACAACAAAACTCAAAATAAGACTTCAAAGTTCAAAGTAATCGGTTCCTTATTAGACGCAAGTTAATCATAATGACATTTTTCTTTCAGATACCCTAAATTTATTCTTTTGTATGGAATATTGTTCATGTTTCACCAGTGGCTCACACAGAATTTCATATGGGGAGAGGCGGGTTTTGAGTTTAATACCATTTTAAATCGTATTTGGAGAGGGGTTTGACCCCAAATCACCCACTGCACGCCACTGTGTATCACTTATGAAATAATATATATTGTATATGAGTTCAGTGGATACCTTATTTATCAATCGATGCCCCAAAGTAAACTAAATCATTTTGTTAAGTTTCTTCCTAAATACATCGATGCCACTGAGCCTTGGCTGAACCCATCTAATTTCCAGAAGAAGAAGGCAGACAAACGTCTGAACTTTGTTGGTCTGACAATGTTTTGTTTGTGAATCCATTACCAAGAAACAAAAGCGACAACTATTTAACCGGAAGTCCTCCCAAGCCAGTGAGTAACTTAACCAATTGTCAAGTCAGTTTTCCATCGAGCAATTACGTAATGCATAAATCAGAGCAAAAGTTTCTTGAAATGCGCCAACTTTCCATGAACTTCTTTTCCGTTTTAGCGTCTTTATCTTACAGAAGAAATGACGGACTTCTAAAGTTTCAGCTGCATTGGTGATGAACAAAATTTATTTGCAGCGCAAAAATTACCATTTCTGCGTTGTCGACTCGAACTGCTTAACAACATCACTTCAAATACCCGATATCGCTTGCAATTAGCCGCAAATTTTCAGCAGCAAAATGCAAGCGATGATAAAATCGATTTGTACCGCACACACACACACGCACACAGCAGCAGCCCCACCACTTCCGCCGCTGTTGTGTGGCGCAAGAAAAAGCCTGAAATTTATGCAAAACTAATGCAAAGCGCGGCAGCAGCGGCGGCAGCGGCGGCAGCTTAAAAGGATCACGCCGACATTATCCCTAATGGCACATAATTATTTTATCAATTCAAGAGAAAATAATTTGTGCACTGCGCAAACTATTCGTGAAACTTTTTTCTGCGAGCGCTTTGTTCTATTGGCTGACGCCGCGGCTGGCGTTGACGTCGTTCTGCGGCATTGTGGCGGAGTGGCATTTGCGGACAAGTGGCCACAGGACGAGAGACGGACCGGGACGACAACAAAGTCTGCGGCAAATGTCGCGGAACTGCCACGCGGCCAACGAAGACATGCATTCCGAGTTATCAGAGCATACGAAAGCCAAAAGAAGAAGTCGTGCGCGAAGCAGAAGAAATGCGGCAGCGAAAATAGTGAAAGCGCATTTTTCTTTCGAGAACGGAAAACGATTTCGAAATTTGTGAGCTAACGGCGCAGCGCTGCTGGGTGCTGGCATCGCCGGAAATGTCTGAAACTAAAAACAATGACAACAACTAAACTAAAGGCAGCGAGAAGCACAAATGCACGTCGCATAGAAGCGACTTGAGACGAAGAAACACTGAACGTTAAAAGCTAAATGGCTGCGCTCGCCTTTAGCACATTTTGCCGTGCGCGTATTTGGGACAAGCGCGCAACAACAACATCAGAAAAAAATTACAAGTTGCCGAAGCTGCGGCGCCATTAGACTTTATGCAAATGCAAAGAGATAATGGCCGAGCAAAGCTAAGAACACACACACAGTGTAAATTGATGGAATTTGCAAATTGGTACGGAACATGACAATTGTGGCTGGAAACTGCTTTTTTGGTGCAGAGTAATTCAAAGATTAATGTTTTCTCATCATAAGTAGGAGAGCACTATTTGAGTAACTACAGAGAGAATGATTAACGTTGAGTAACCTTGCTTCATGGTTGGATTGGATGTGTGGATTCAAGATGTGTAACCAAATCCAAATCAAAACCTTTCCATTTTCAATCGTTATTATATACAAACCCATATATATAATATAACAATAAGCAAGGGGTGACCTACTGAAACTTAACGAAAGGGCTTTTTCAAATTTAGAATAGTTATGTATAGGGGTTTCCACCAAGAGGTGTTATTTTGAATCACCCGGTATTTCGGTAGCTGTCAGTTTTGAAGCTTTTATTCTTTGACATTTGCCAAGTAGAAACTACGCCATTACTAAAAATGGAACGATACACGCTTCAACAACGCATTGAAATTATTCAAATTCACTACAAAAATTGTGAAAATCTTGCAGTCACAGTTCGCCAAACTAAAGCATTTTTGGGTCGTCGTGAAGCACCTTGTCGGACAGCAATACAGAAATTGGTGGAAAAATTCGAGCTGTTGGGACAAGTTAGTGATGTGAAGAATAAAACCCGTGCACGTCGCTCAAGAACAACTGAGAATATTGCTGCTGTAGCCCAAAGTGTTGAAGAAAACCCTGGTTTGTCGATTCCTCGTCGTTCTTTGGAATTGGGCATTCCAAAAACGTCATTACACCGTATTTTGCATAAAGACTTGGGTCATAAGGCTTATAAAGTTCAGTTAACACAAGAACTCAAGCCGACCGATCATCAACAACGTCGTATCTTTGCTGATTGGTTCCTTGAAATGCATGAAAATTATCCAGAATTCCATCGAAAAATCATCTTGACTGATGAGGCCCATTTCCACCTCGGTGGCTATGTCAACAAGTAAAATTGTCGCATCTGGGGCTCAGAAAACCCAAGAGTTATTGTTGAAAGCCTCTCCATCCTCAACGTGTGACTGTTTGGTGCGGTTTATGGTCCGGCGGAGTCATTGGACCTTACTTTTTCGAAAATGAGGTTGGATCAACAGTTACGGTGAATGGATTGTCCTATTGAGAGATGATTAATGATTTTTTATGGTCGGATGGTATTGATCTGGACAACGTTTACTTTCAACAAGACGGCGCTACGTGCCACACAAGCAACGAAACCATTGCTCTTTTACGGGAAAAGTTTCCGAACCGTGTTATCTCTGGAAGAGGTGATCACAATTGGCCACCGAGATCTTGTGATTTAACACCTTGCGACTTCTTCTTTTGGGGCCACGTGAAAGATATGGTGTACGCCAACAGTCGATTCAAGACCTCAAAGATAGAATTCGTGAGGCTATCGAGGACATAGGGCAGCCACTTTGCGATTTGGTTATGGAAAATTTCATGAAAAGGATATGGTCCTGTAAGCGTGGTCGTGGTGGCCATTTGGCTGATGTTGTTTTTCATTATTAACGGCATACTTTCCTCTTTATTATGAAATAAACATCCGATCATTTATCTCAAAAATGGCATTTTCTTTGAATACCAAAATAACACCTCTTGTTGGAAAACCCTGTATTTGCAAATTCTATATACTCTATGAATTAATAAAGATTCAACTAATTAATTCTCAGCTCGCAGCTTGAGCAAAATTATTAGTAAAATTCATACCAGATTCCGAAGATGACTTTAATAAGTTTTTTTAAGTTAAGGTATCACAATGGGCTCATTTGTACAGCTGGCAGCTACTTACAGCTACTTTTATCGAACCTATTCTTTCTAAATGACTGGTGATGTCGGGTTTTAACTTAAAGTTATACAAACATATATATTCCGCCTTGAAATGGAATGTTTCCACATTTTTGTGTTTTAGAGGCAAAATATTGTCTTCGGTTATGACACATATTCGGCAAATATGGCTGATATGATATCTTTGATTTGAATTGAAAACAACTCCTGTAAAGAAACTTTAATTCTAGAAAAACATATCAATGCAATTCTCTTCATAATGTCATGTTTAATAGAAATTTTTCTAGTTAACTGAGTAGCAAATATTGCTGTATCACTAAGTGTTTGAAAATTTCCTTTCCCTTTCGATTATACCATTCACTGTTGGACTTGTGAAAACTTTAAAATTTAGTTCCTAAACTTTCGGTAAAGTGTAGCATTTCTTGCATATTAAAAATTCCCCCCCACCGTGTTAGCAAATATCTTTCACCTCAACCATGTAATACTACCCACTTCGTCCACTGTTCCTTATTGTTTACCGGTCCACAGTTTCGAACGTTTCCCTCACTAATTTATGTTTGCATTGCAGTGTTTAATGTTTCGTGAATTGCGTCGACCGTGTAGGCGTTTGGGCCGCCAACGCATGACAGTCGCGCCAGAGGCGAGCAGGCGTTGCAAATTAATCGTCGCGTCTGACACTTTTTGGTATTTTAGAGAAATTAAAATTTTGTTTTGCGCATTTTCCAAGCCATTGCAGCCAGCCACGCCGAGCGCCTGTGTGCACTTCCGTTTCCGGGGTCGCACACACACTTCCGCTTTGCGGTGTGCTGCGCCGTCGTCACAGCACATTTAACGAATTAAGCTCAAAAATCACAGCCAGCGAATGCAAACAACGCAATTGAGTTGATTTAAATAAAGTTGACGCACAATGCGGCAGCGGCGGCTCTCTCAGCCTATTTCTCACAATTATCAACATTTTATTTGCCAAATGTCAGAAGCATATTGCACACTACTCGGTTCTTTTTATTTATGGACGATAACTTTCGCCAAAACTAAAAACAACAATGCGATTTGTGCGCATAATTCATGCGTTTTGCGGTTAGAAGCAAAAAAGCAAAAGAGCTATCGAATTATTTGGCGTAGCTTCAAATGTCCCAAACCCGTCTGGCGGCAGCGTTCACGCACATAATTTAGTGCACATGCGTTCAGTTTGAATTATTGCCGCCTAGTTATGTGGCAAACACATGGCTCGGCGGCAATTATTTCCGAAAAGTTGTCATCAATATCGAGTTTTTTGGGGCCGACATTAATGTGATTTATTTGGGTGCACATGTCGGGAAATGCTTGTCAACACAGCAAATATTATGGAACATGGCAGAAAATAGCCAAACTAAGAAATACAAATAGAAATAAATTATAAAAAACACAACAATTAAATGAGAATACTTAATGGAATTAACAAATACACAAACTTGAATTGAAGTTGAGTTTATATTTTTTTATTTTTGATACGATTCTCTCAATACCAACAACGAGAAATACTACCTATTCTTTTCTGATCTGAGGAATTTTACGCGCCACAGTTTTCTCAGCTTAACTATTCTTCTAGGAGACTTGCGAGGCCTATTGTAGTGGGTTCCACTACATGTTCAATGTAATTCAATGCTGACGACTCCTGCCGTCTCCTTCCATTTCGAAGATCCAAATATGAAGAGGTTTCATATTTGCTTTGTTGAACAAATCCTCGTTTTAGTTTGTATGAGGTCAACAAATAACGCAAATAAAAACCATTTTTTGTTTACCATTTCTACCATTTTCTACAATTTTCTACAATTTTCTACAATTTCTTGCCTCTCAGCAAGAAATGGTAAGATGAGTAAGTGAGACCACCACACAAGGCTGTCGTGCCAAGTATAGAAAATAAAAGAAAAACCTTTAACTAAAAAAACTAAAAACAAATAAAAAAGCTTTAACTTGTAAAAACTTGACACAAATTAACTTTTCCCACACAGTTTTGCATTTCTTTTCACAGATTTTCAAGGACTCTCATCTTTGAATATTCAAATACTAAGCAGTGGGCAGTTCTTTTGCCCATTTAAGAATTTCTATAACATAATTTCAGTTTTATTTCCAAACATTTGTAGATTGAGAACGTTCTTTGCGTCAAGTCAGAAATATGTTTAGTTTCATTGAAAAGTGTCGACTAAGTTTATGCACAACAAAGTTATTGGCATTGCGTTTGACCCATCAACATTGTTCACATATTTTCTTGGCTCTTTCTAAATATTAAAAAAGTTGAGTGAAATGCCGTCGGCATTTTTCGATTTTCTACTTCAGCAGCGTTGAGGTGAATTCTGATAATTCAATACGAGGAATTCGCTGCGCTTCCCGCAATTCTTGCCGCGCGCACACACGTAAATATGTGCGCACGTGTGTGTGTACACAAGACACCAACACTCACGCGCCCCAAGTGGGGCAATAAACAATTTTCAGCGCTTAAAGCCGACTGCCAAGTCGCACGGCGGCTTTCGCTGCAGACACACAAACACAGCCACGAGCAGAAGCGATTGTGCGGTTGAGCACGTTTGAAGGCAATTGTCATAACTTTGTCGACACACTCAACCGCACACGCACAGCCACATACTCGTACGAATCCTTGACGCTTTAACGCTGTGCATGCTTCTTCTTTCCTTAGCGCAACTCGTCTCTGTGCGGCTGCGGCGTGTTTTTACTCCTTTGACGCCTGTTTATGGCCTTTAAATTTGTTATAAAGGACGTTGCGTTTTGTTGTTTTTGTTATGTGAAGAATGTATGTGTGTGTGGTGTGTGAGGCTTGACACATTTTTTATGGCTGAAAATTCCGTTTTATTGTCTTATGGCTTGAATTTTGATGCGGTGGCAGAATGGCGAAACGACACGAAAACAATTTATGTGTCATGTCCCCGCGCACATTTCGCTATTTATAAATTTTCTGTGAATCGTATTTACAAAAATTTCCTGATCATTCGCTGTACGTGTGGATTGAGCAATTCATTGCAATTTATGACTTCATTTATGGTTAGCTTATGTGTGTGTGTGTGTGTGTGTGTGTGAAGGGGATCTACCAGTGCGTCTCAAACCACTCGCAAAGCAATGCTCACTTGTATTTGAAATTGTGGGAGCGTTGAACCACCTGCGTGCGCAACTGCTTATTTTTGGGTTATCGTAACCCAATGTTGAAACAGTGCAAATTGCATTTCTGTGTACTGCTGAAAATTGAATAAATAAAATGCTAGCCGCCAGCATTTGAGTGTCGCAACTCAGCTCGGCGTCGCAGGCAGCAAACAGAGAAGTGTCACTAAAGTTTCAATTGCCCTGAAGTGGGTTGTAGTTGTAGTGGAGTTGTTCGAGTGCCGCTTTGAGTGCTTTCCCAAACATTTTTATTTTCGGGCGCACTTGTCGCCGCAATCGAACAGCCAGCAATGCATAAAACGCTTTGAAAAGCATAAATTAAGCAAGTGTGAGCGTAGTTCAATCGCTGTGTCGGATTAGAATTCAACAGCCCAACGCCATTGCACATTCAACTTTAACGCAAACATTTTTATGTATTTATTTTATTTTCCACATAGAAAACATGTCAACAAATAAAATTTGTCACTTGCGCTGCGAATAGTTGTTGCATGAAATGTGAAAATTTTCGAAACAAACTATGACTACGGGGGGGGGGGCGGAGAGTGCAACGGGAAGACATGCAGTCGCGCTGGTGTGAAGAATAAAAATATTATTTAGTAAAAAATTGTGCACAAACGCAAACAATTTACTGTAGTGCAAAATTTCTACTAAAACAAAATATTTACATTGTAAATATTAGAAATGCAAACGAGGCCACATACGAGATGAGCTGAGAATGGCAGATGTGCGTGTGTCTGCGTGTCACATGCATATTTATGGGACACAAGACAAGAAGATGCTGGTGTAAGGCGACCAAACAGATTTTCAACTAACATAATAAGTGGGAAATAAACAATACTGAGAAAGCAGAGAACATCAGAATAGAATAGAAATAACTAATGCCTGAAAAAATATTTGGAGTAAGCAATGTGGAGATCAGACAGTTTCAAGAGTCTAGGGACTTTAGACTCACATCAAAATTCTTCTAGTATTTGCCATAAGTTGGAAATTTAGTTTCTCAAAAAATGCAAAGTTGCGTGGACTACTGGAATAGAATGTTTGGCGCTCTATAATGATAAGCAGATTGGGCAGCTATCAGACGATAGGACTACAAAATTAACCGATTTTGCCCCCATTTTTCAAGGAGATACAGGGATAATGCTCCAACGGAGTTAGGGCCTTGCTTTTTTAGAAATCACACAGAAATCAAACGCTCCTTCAGGTCTTTTTTCTGTAATATATTATTTATCGTGTGAGCACCGATTTTTGCGTTTTTAATTTTAATTTTGTTGTGAGCAATTCAAAATTTTTTTGTTTTTCGCTTGTACTCCAGACTGTAAATGGAACATATAAAGGAGCATATTTTGAGGCCCTTAATTTTTTTAAGGAAAAAGTATGAAAAGTGTTGAAAATGACTATGGTACATTTTTGCTATTATTTCGACAAAAATGGGAATCACGCCAAATAATTTGACTGTGTTGTATTATTTTATGTTTCCGCTTTCGTTTTACACCTAACTCGTTAATTACAACAACAACAACACCAATAAATGTGTTTGACCATCAAAGAAAACACCTTAAAATTCCATATTTTCCGACTTTTAGGTCCAATTACCGTGGAATTGTAAAACTTATAAAAATAAATTACAATGAAAAAGAAGCCAGTGGGATGTTGTAAATGCCACAAAGTGAAAATCATGTCAACCGGTTTATTGGTTTCGAAATTACAATATCAAACTTGAAAAAAGTCAGGGAAAATCCAAAAAAGTGAAACGCCCATTTTTTGCGAAAACGGAAACTAAGTTTTAAAAACGGTTTGCGGATTCGAAATCAGCGGTCCATAATTGCCCAAGAACTGATATCAAACCCAGAAGAGCCATTTTGCTGTTGATCAGTGTCCATCCATCATTGCAACATTGCCATCATCACATTCCTAAGTATTTAACACCGAACGCTCAGTGTGTGGTCACCTTAAATGTGACTGTAAATTATGAGCACTATGGCAACAACAAAAATAAAATACCAAAAAAATGCCATAAAAACGGTGAGACATACAAACAGCCGTGCAAACGCAATTCCAGTTTTATGCATGAATTATGAGCAGATAAACGCACACACACACACACACACACACATACAGTAGACACACTGCCATGCATGAATTGCATAATATTTACATTATACGCCACCGTATTTAGATCCAGACATATATATACTACATATGTGTATGTATGTGTGTGTATGTGTGAGCAAAAGTTTCAGTCATCCTCTTGCAAAAACAAGCGACTACGTTGCTGTGTCCATGCAGGTTGACTTGCTCGACACCTGCACGTCTGTCTGTCTGTCGGTCTGTTGGTGTATGCGCTTGTACGCAGTGTGAACTGCTGTTTTGGCAGATAATAAAAACACATAAGATTTAATAATTTAGAGCTGAAGTGCATTAAAGTGCGCAGGGAAATGGAATTAAAGTTGCTCCTGTGCGATTTGTGACCGTGTATGTTTGTTGTAGGTATTGGTGTGAACGCTTTAGCCGACATTGGTTAACCCTGGTACAGACCAGGACAGCAGCTTTGAGGTTGTGTGAAGCTATACAATTTTGAATATTTTCAATGCATTCATTGCTCTCTCAGCAATTTCAGGCAAACAAAATTTCGCATATTTGCATTAAAAAAAAATAAAAGATTGCGTCAAAAATCTTCATTTAGTAGGAATTCATATCATTTTCCTGGCATAAATTTACAATAATTTAAAGAAAAGTGATCCTTTGGGAAAAATAATATTTGCGATTTTACAAAATTTTTCAAATATTCCTTTTCACTAAAATCGCCAAAATACCTTTAAACTTATTATTATTTTTAAATTGTGCAAGAGTAAAATTTATGCGCGAAAAGCGGCGTTGCTTTGTTTCATCACTCACGCCACATATTTCCCGCAGCAGCCATGGACCGAACCACAGCTCGGCGCTTTTGTGTTACGTGTGTGGCTGCGTGTGTTCAGGTCTCAACTTTTGCCGCGAAAATGTTTGCCAATCATCAAAAATGCATTTTCAACTGCTGTCGGCATTGCGCATTTTATTGCGCAGTTTCCTGAATTATTTATGTATGGCGCGGCGCAAAAGCAACGCCGCCGAGTCGGCAAGCCAACACACAAACAAGTCGCGCCACACCGACCGCAAAAAACAAATGTGGCACAATATTTTTACACCTTCTCGCGGTGAGTTTTCCCTCCTGGTTTTTGTTGTCGTTTCCAAAAGCCCGCACACACACACACGAAAGCGTTTAAGACGAGTGCTTGGGGGTGGTGGGGTAGGGGTGGGGGTCAGCTTTGCACTTCATTTTAAAAATTCCGTGTTGATGGGGTCGCGTCATGGATTGTTAATGTGCGGTGTAAATTTGTTATTTGTCAGAGAGTAATCCCACACGTGGTACCAGCGAAAGTGTCGAATCACAGTTAAGATTTAGCTCGTGTTGATTGCGGCAATTTTTCAAACATTTTTCAATATTAAAGAGAACAATGAATGCACGAAAATATATATTTAAAAAATTGAAGGTGCGAACAGAAGGTCCGTTAAATCTGTTGCAACACTCAACTTAGTTCATCAATTTCGATTGAAAGTCTTTTATTTGTGATATTCTCGGCAAAACATAATAAATAGTTAAATTAGTTAGTTAATTAGTTAGTTAGTTAGTTAGTTATTTAGTTAGTTAGTTAGTTAGTTAGTTAGTTAGTTAGTTAGTTAGTTAGTTAGTTAGTTAGTTAGTTAGTTAGTTAGTTAGTTAGTTAGTTAGTTAGTTAGTTAGTTAGTTAGTTAGTTAGTTAGTTAGTTAGTTAGTTAGTAAGTTAGTTAGTTAGTTAGTTAGTTAGTTAGTTAGTTAGTTAGTTAGTTAGTTAGTTAGTTAGTTAGTTAGTTAGTTAGTTAGTTAGTTAGTTAGTTAGTTAGTTAGTTAGTTAGTTAGTTAGTTAGTTAGTTAGTTAGTTAGTTCGTTAGTTCGTTAGTTAGTTAGTTAGTTAGTTAGTTAGTTAGTTAGTTAGTTAGTTAGTTAGTTAGTTAGTTAGTTAGTTAGTTTGTTAGTTAGTTAGTTAGTTAGTTAGTTAGTTAGTTAGTTAGTTAGTTAGTTAGCTAGTTAGTTAGTTAGTTAGTTAGTTAGTTAGTTAGTTAGTTAGTTAGTTAGTATAAATAGTGTCTTCATTTTCGCCAGGGGAAATTTTGTGGGATCTAGAGACGGACCACTGACATGAATGTGACACAACGAATCACCGTCCAGAGCCTTTGCTGGCTCTGACTATCTCATCATTTGAGCCTTCAGTCATTGCCAATATTGAATCATACGAATACAATGAAATCAAATCACATTAATTTCGATACGCTTAACCCTATACGGTAACCCTACGATACGGTAACCCTATAATTCCTGGTACTCAATAGGAAAACGAAGAGCAGAACTCTCCCCGATTAGCGAAATTCTCGTCGTACAACGCACTAGCGACCCTCAACCTATTTATGGTAATTATTTTGTTTACGCTGGAGAACGCCGATGAGAAAGCTTTACGGTGTTCGACAATCTGAACGATCTTTAGATCGAGAGCTTAGCGAGCTGCAAGGTCCATTCGTAGAAGCTCCGCCGAAACTGATCTACGAAACGATACTGAACGTCTGAACGACAACGAAGAGGACAATAACCTCTGGAAGCTCAAATATTGAAGAAAGCTCTAGAGCAGGACCATCGTCTCGGACCGTGACAATTTTAGGTAAAAAGGTCATGAAACCAATTAAAACACGTTATCTGCTTCTTTTTCGGTATATTTATTCAAAATATTCTCCTCCTGATTCAATACACTTGTTACATCGATTTAATAGTGATTTAAACGCGTTTTCCAGCTCATTTTTCGGAATTTCCTCCAGTGCCCCCGTCGAAGCCCGTTGTATGATCTGAATGTCATCAAAAAAGCATTCTTTCAACTTAAATTTCCGTTTTGGGAACAAAGAGAAGTCGCACGGTGCGAAATCAGGTGAATACGGCGAATGATTCAACACACAGACCTGATTCCGAGCCAAAAATTTACGAACAATGAGTGCTTTGTGACTCGGTGCATTATCGAGCAACAGAGACCAACTTTTTTGATCGCAGTATTCTGGTCGAATACGACGGATTCTGGCCATCAAGCGCTTCAAAACTTCGAGGTAATATGCGGCAATAACTGTTTGACCAGTTGAAACAAATTCTTTGTGGATAATTTCTTTGCTATCGAAGAATGTGATGAGCATTGTTTTGATTTTTGATGGAACTTTACGTGTTTTTTGGCTTGTGGTGAGTTTTTTGATTTCCATTCCGCACTTTGACGCTTGGTTTCTGGATCTTATTGGAAACACCATGTTTTACACCCGTAACAATTGTTTTCAGGAAGTTTGGATCATTTTCTGCGGCTGCAACGATGTCTGTAGAATGACTGACTTTCATTAATTTTTGCTAAAATTTCAACATCAAACGAAAAGGTGTCATGAATTTTTGACAGTTAGTAGAGGAAGGTTGAAGCTTCAAAACGCATGTGCTCGCTTAGTTGCCGAGATATGGTTCGAGTATTAATACATAATTGTTGCACTGTGTACATATATATCATTGTTCAGACAGCGGAAGGACCACTCAGAATCCACCACTAATAGGAATTACAACATACAGTTCGGAACTAACAAATGTCGCTTTGAGGTAAACATTCCATCACCATTGAAACCATCAAGCAAATTTCTTGAAATGGGTTGAATATTATTACCGAAAAGTGTGTATAAAATGGAATCAAATAATACTGCAGTGAAGGAGACAGAATATGTTTTGATGTATTTTTACGTTGCATGTTATTTAGTTATTCCCAGTAATTTGTTGACAGATTACATATTAAAGAAACAAGACAAACAACAAACCTATAAAACCATTTCGCATGAAGAAATCGAATATCATTTTCCGATACGAGAGTCGACGTTTACATGTGCACATATGTGGCAATTTGAAGTATTCAATGCGGTGAAATAGAAACTGTAAAACATTTTCACTAACAGAATTGTAGCACATTTGCATCATCTTTCCACTGGTCCACTTTTCACGTGCAGAAGTACACAACTCGATGTTGCCGCATTCGACTTAGTTCGGCCGGCTTCCTCAGCACTTTTGCAACCATTTCACTCGCCACACACCCGGCGCCTCGTAGAGTTTTTCTCATTTCCGTGGAGCGTTGTGTTGTGGAACTACTCGCACACACACACACACACACACAAACAGACGCTTCACTCTCGCTGCTGAGCGCCAGTAGGTATGCTTGTTATCATGCAGCACGCTTTGTTGCAATTATGGCCAGCACACCAGTCGCTAGTCGCCAGCAGCAGCTGCCAGCACTTTCGTTCACACCTCCAGCAGCCCGCCAGTCGTTGTGCTCCGCCCCCGAAAAATGCATTTCCTTTTCAAATATTCATTTAAAATCTGTTCCTGCTTATTGTTTACCGAGGCGCTTTCTTATTTTACATATCTGCTGTGCAAAACACCCACAACAATCACTGCCGCCGCGCGCTCTGGCAGCAGGTGAAGCGTTGCGCCTTCAGTCGCCTCCCGTTGTTGTACGAATGTAGTGGTTGTTCGGTGCTGGTCTGGTCGTGGTGGCGGCTGTGACGGGTGTTGTGTAGCGTTGCATTGTACGTCTTGCAATCTGTGGAAATTTTTGAAATATGCACGTTATTTCCGGTGTATCGCCTTCGTTGCATATTCGCCAGCAGAGAATGCAGACGCGTTCGAGCCGAAGCGGGCAATGTTGTTCGCCGCATTTCTGAGGCTTGCTGAAGTATGTGCAGCACAATTTGCAGCCGGGGGTGCAGCTTTACGCTTTGTTGTGCTGCGCAATTTACTCGCTTCGCACGCAGTTCGGTGGTGTGCGCAAAACATACTTTTGGCAATCTTCCTACAGGCAATTTTCCTTCGATAACAATTCTGACACATCGGCAGCTTAAACTAAAAACAAGCGAGACAATTCTGCAGCGCTTAAGCCTTAAATGCGCCCTGTTTCTTTGAAGTTACAATTATTGAATCAATTCAGTTACCGAGCCACTTCTGCAAGTGCATGAGAGAGAGACATATCGCACACGCAACAAAAGTACGCACACGCAATTACACAGTTTGAAAGTATTTTTTTGGGATTGGTGTCTTAAGTAAATTCGTTGGTCGTTAAAATATCTACAAACTTGCCGAAGACAGTAAAGCGATATTCGGAACGATTTAGGACCTATTAGCATTTGAAAATGAGCAAACTTCAAAGTCGGATTTCTCTTAAACTAGAGCCAATCCAGCCAAACGGCTGGTGGATCTCAACTCAGTATACCTATGAAAACTCGCTCTGTAAGTCCCCCTCATGTCTGAATTTTTGACTTGCACAGTGTTATTTTCAGTTCACATGCAACGACTTTATAAAATGTGGTTGATTTTTTTAAAACTGATTTTGATAGATGAATAGCTTTTGTTACACATTGTATAAAAATCACACCTTCTGCATGTCCTTGGAAAAATAAAATATCAGCAGTGCGCTCGGTGCTGTGTCACTGCAGCAGCTTTTCTGGTGCGCTTTTCACCCTGCGTCGGCAATTTATCTCGTTTTTTTTTTTTGTTTTCTTCTGACCCTTTTGTCTACTTGCAAACATCTCATACAACCACTTGACGCAATTCGTTCACTCGTCAAGCAAGCACACCGCAAGCTGCTTTCGCTGCCGCCGCATGCCGCGCGCCGCTTGCCGGGCGCCTTCGCAGCCATCACGCAAGATTGCATCTATCAAAATCTACTTTACAGCAGCCAGAGGAATCGCAGCGCCACTTCCATCTCGTCCAAACCAAACCGAAGCTCATCCATCTCCGTTCACAGCTGGCTGGGAACGGCGGCGGCTGTTACGGCGGTGCTCCTCCGCTTGCGCCTCTTAACCTGGACAAACATTTTTCACACCAAAACGTGCGAAATTCGAATAGGTTTTTGCGTTTTTGCCCGACCGCGCGGCCCTTCACCGCGCTCGGCAAATTCACAACCGCACTCAGCCGCATATCCGCTTGAGATGCAAATGCCACACCGCAACTCTGGCGGCTGTCGCCGGAGCTGTCGCCTGTCGATAGTCAATCCATTCATCTCGCCAGCGGAATATGCACTCCGCAATCCTGTGCGAGAATTGCTGTCGTCGGTGCGCTTGCACTCTGGGCTGTTGGTGCGCGCGCGTTCGGATAAGTCGCACTTGGCAGCACCGCCCGCTCCCTTACGGCTGCACCGAATTCTTATGCGCATATCATTTGCATATCATTATTCGCATAAAATCTCTTCGCACTACTTTTCCATTTTACTTTCATCAACAAAAACATCAGCCACACACAAAACAGCACCCAAAAGCCGGCATGCATATGCACACTTCACTTTCATTGCGGTGTGATTTGGCTGTGTACACGGATTCAGAGCTTACATGCTCCGTTTCGGGCGAGTGAGGGGGGGCAGTCGGGCGAAGTGCAAATCAGCTGCTGGCGACGCTCTAATGTGCGATGCGGTGCGGTGCGGCACCGACGCTACGGCTGCTGTCGCCGCTCTTGGCGCTGATGGTGTTGCTGATGGCTTTGCCGTCGCCATCGCCGTCGCCTTCGCTGGCAAATGAATTCCTTGAGACGCATTCAGTGTGCACCACCGCCCACACTCCGCACGAGCTGTTCGCCGTACGCGCTGGATCAACAATTCAGCAACTCTGCATTTTTGATGCACTCGTTGCCTGCTTTTAGGTGCTTCAGCGCAAAATGCAATTTGCTTAGCTGCTCGCTGCCGTCTGTCTGTCTGTCTGTCTATCTGTCTGCCTGTCATGTGCACGCTTGGCATTTCCCTTTTGCTATGTCCTACATTCGGCTTACTGCAAAACTCCGCTGGGACCTTGTCGAATTTGGGCATTAATTCAAGTTGTTTGCTTCATTTGTTGAGCATTTCGCTGTTCAGGAGAAGCAGTGCAATTATTGTGATGTCTGTTCTTTTCATTCAACTACGTAAGAAAACAAGTCGTCGAGGTAATAAACGGTCAAATTTAAAATGCTAAGCCGGAGAGACCGAATTGCTGAATGCAGTTTAACCCAATAGTGTTTTAAACCTTGCTATACAATTCTTTTTAGTTCTTTAAGAATTTTATTTCTTTTTATATACTTATATCGCACACGCACAACAAAAGTGGCACAACTCAAAATTTTTGATTTTTCAGGAAACGCAAACAAATTTTTTTGAGCTAAAAAAACATTTTTTTTAAATAACGTATAGACCGTTCAGTAGAAAATCCTTACAGATTATGCTTTATGATAAGTTGTAAGAATCTTTTTTTTTTATTTTCATAATTTTAATTTCAATAATTACCGAATTATTTTAAGTTATGCCACTTTTTCTGAATTTAATAATTATAAATGAAAGTTAAAAAGTTGAAAGAAAAATTTTGAAAATTCATAATTAATTTTAATAATTACAATATATAAAAAAATTGCTTAAAATTAACTTTAACAAAATTTTATTTCATCAAAAGTGACACAATTTGAGTTAGGATTGTTTTGCATTGAGCTGCAGCGATCAAATAGCATCAAACTTGACAAGACTTGACTGACATGAAGAGAGACCTAACTGTATTTTTGCAACAACAACAAAATGAACTTTTGCTGATATTAGCAGCCGCCGTGGCTCAGTTGGTTAGTGCGCGGTCCAAGCGAGTCGCATGCAGAGCGACGCTAGTTCGAATTCTGCATGTAGTAACACCTAAAAAAAATAACGGGAAACTCGTTTTCTCTTTCGGTGGCTGTCGTCTCAGCTGGAAATGGTAAACCTCTGAGAGTAAAAAAAACTTGCCTATAAAAAAGCTCCCAACCTGCCGTTCGGAACCGGCATAAAACTGTAAGTCCCTTCCACCCGCGTACAAATTCACACGCACAACACGGGTGGCTGCGGGAAGGTAGGCCTTAGTCTCGCGTAAGCGGGCTGTCGTGCCAATCAATTAATTACACTGTGCCACAAAAAAAAAAAAATTAAATACACCTGACAAGTAACATACTGTAGGCTGTTTATGTGGTCGAATAATCCATAAAAATATTTTTGTTATATTTGTTGTACCCTCCAAATTTTATTTATTTACAAAAAACCGTTTTTACAAAGCCTTGAATATGTATTCATTTGAGATTTAAATAAAAATTTAAGACGAATTCATTGTACACACTGCAATACACATGATAGGCCATATTTTCTAGTTACGAAAAAATAGCGTAGATTCCGCAGTTTTGGTCCAATTCAATAAAGCAATACACCAATTTGTTCGTAAATAAATCTTCTTTCAGAATATTACCTAACTTTATTAATTTTTTTGTTTCATTATGCAATAAAAACTGGTTAAAGTTAAAAAAATTGAGAAAAAAATCACTTTTTCAAGGTTTATGCGATAAAAACTTACTACTCATTTGTCTAAATAATAAATTGACATACATCATTCGAAAGGTCTGACAATGCTCTTTCCAAAACATATTACATATTGAAAATCGTTAAAAGAATGACTGAGATATTCATAGATTACCGCGGAAAGTTTGTAAAAACGGTTTTTTGTAAATAAATAAAATTTGGAGGGTACAACAAATATAACAAAAATATTTTTATGGATTATTCGACCATATAAACAGCCTACACTATGTAATTTGTCAGGTGTATTTTCAGTGTTGCACCGTGTTATTATTCAATGTGCCCCCTACCCCTTTCAATTTGTTGAAGCATTGCATGTGTTATAAACGGATACAAACGCTAGCAGACAGGGTTTTAAAGACAGACCGAAAAGGACTGATGTCACACTTACCCCAACTGTCTAAGTGACACTTTGGGACAGTTTCACTTAGGGCCCTCGAAGTTTGTATTTCCCTACAAAAGACCAGTTTTCTTTACTTATCGTCGACTTGCTAAACCAACAACGCTCTAACCACTTAGCCAAGAAATTTCTTATCCTGAATTCGGTTGAATTCTGAGAAACGTACTAAGTGCTGACTGTTTAAAATTTCTGTTTTTCGTTTGCTTCGCTATTTTTATTTCCGCTTAAAGTTTGCTGATTTCTAAAGTGAATATTTTTATGTATTCTTAACACGTTCGCGAGCGTAAATGTCGGTCAGCATTAGCTGGTCATATGAAAGCGAAATACCAAATCCGGCCAACAAGAACGACAGCACAACAAAAACAAAAAGCTACAAGAACATTGCTGCTCCGGAGCGCAGAAATCATCGAGCGAAATGGGAAAATTAAAAAACAGAAAACCCAAGGAAAGCAAGTGAGAAGACAGAGCAAGAAGCACGAAAGAGACAAGAAATCATTACGCTTGAACGCGCCACGGCGTATACAATGTACATGCAAGAACATTTTATCTTTAAAGTGCCATTGGTGGTTTTGTTCTGCTTCGTCACACCACACCGCTGTGCCCCGCAGCTGTCCACTGTGGCCACTAGCTAACAAGTTTAATTATAACGCGCGAGGGTCAGCTGCCCCTGGGCAATGGGCAGTGGGCAGTGGGCAGTGGGCAGACCAGCCGCATATGCTTCACTGCGCTCACGTATCGAATGCGGCGGCAGTAGGTCGAAGAGGCAGCGCGGGCGGCGACGGTCAGTCTGCTTTTAATCCTTATCATTGGTTTTGCCGATGTTGTGGTATTGCTTGATTGCACTTGTTGTTGCTATGTTGTTGCTATGTTGTTGCCTTAAGTAAAAATTAGTGGCTTTTTTTGGTCAGCCGCAACAGCAACAACAATTAATTACAAGATACACTTGACGGCTACGGTTTTTCGTTTTTCGCAGTTAGACGAGAATTGACACTGCTTGGAGTGCGGGATTAAGTTGGAAATTAGTGCAAACACACAACATTTCCGCTCCAGCGCGTTCATTATGCAATAATACACAAGTGGGATGAATATCCTTGCAACAATCGATATCGATGCGCCCAGGTGAGGAGTAGTTGCAGTGGAGTTGGTGGCGAATTAAACTGAGTGCGAGCGCTAACTCGTAGAAGGGGTTAAAGCGAAGCACAATTAGGTTAAACACGCTGAATGCTGAGTTTAAAACGTTTTAGACGTTACCAGACTTCTCCTTAATTAGTTAAACAATTTACTTAAGTTTCTAGCAGAGTTGCCAGAGCGGCTATTCCACTTGGAGATTCAGGGGATGTAGGAACTCCGGTTCCGGGTTGGCAAACATTTCTTTGGGCTTCGGAAAAATAGTTTCGCAATAAACCGGTGGCGTTTGGTGCTTCTAGTTCCGCTAGAAAGAGTTTTCTGGTAGTACTTCATGAATTACATTTCACAACAGACAATATAAACGACAAATATTTCACACAACCTTAAGCAGAGCTTGAATGCTATGCAACCTTCTCTGAAATTCTTGCAACTCTCACTGACTAATTTCAATATTTTTATCCCTCACTGAGATGCTGGGATGCACACACTTTGATAAGGATGAGTTCATACTTAGATGTAGCAATCTCTGCCCATTCGTAATCCAACCAGTTGGTGCTTACGATAGCTTTCGAACGATTACAGATATCAGGATGAAATTTAGTACAGATACACTTGGTATGTTAACAAATACGACTAACCCGTATTACTTAAAAATATCAGAATGCAATTTAATGAAATTGTAATGTTTACTGGACACGGATGCACGATATGAATAAATCGATCGAAACCAGATGCAACACTCCCATTCGCTCGTTGTGAATGGAGGTTCTGGTTCAGTCGCTGCTGCGACAATTTCGGAAGCACGTGCTCCTGCCACCACCAAAGATCAGCACGATGAGCAGACAGGCATTGAAATTTGTGGCAAAATCACGTGAGCGCTGTGTGCTGGCTGTGTGGCGTAGCAAACTTTTGCGGAATTTATTTAATTCCACCCACCGCCACATATCGCAATCTTACACGCCGCACTACAACTTTTCGCACGCTCGTCTGCCTCGGCTGACGACTTAGCTGGCTCCTGGTCGGGCGGCCTTAGAGCCCTCTTCATATATGTATGTGTATATGTGTGAGTGTGTGTCTCGGGGTGTTGGTGCGTGTCTGTAGTGCAAAGTATTTTGCGTGATGGCTTTTACTCTTTAACGCTTTAATCCTATTATTTCATTATGTGCAGTGCGGGCAGTGAAGAGGAGGCGAGGAATTGAAGGGTCTGAATTGAAAAAGTTACCTATAAAAGGGATTTAAAAAGTTTTGCACATCATTTCGTTGCCACCACACCACACCGCACACACACACACACTCGATCGCAGTGAACTCGTATGTAAATGGGTCGAGCAAAGTCACCGGGTGCCGGCTGCGTACCGGGATCTACGATAGCGCCTAATCGCACTAACGATGCTGCAACAGCTCAGAACCTACATGGAGCGTGTATGTGTGTGTGTGTGTGTGCTTGCGAATGTGTCACATGCCAACAGGCAACGGCATTATAATGGATAATTATGGCTTACAGCAAATATTCCGTTGTGGACAAAGTTTCCGGGGCAAATAGTTCCGAGATACTTTGCGGCGCGTCCGTAAGCCGATAAATGGCGGATATAAGAAATTGCTTCAAGTTTTAAATTAATGTCGCACTACCCCCCTCTCTCAACTGCCTCAACCTCACACACAAGTATGGCAAAGTTTCCGAAAATACACCAACAAAATGTTCATCAACAAATTCGGGTTTAATCCCAAATTGTGGGTTCGTCTTGCACTCGCAGCTGTTGTCGTTGTTGTTGTCGACTGCTTCTAGTGCGGAACGCAAACACTCTCGCAGCGAGACATTTAGACGTATTAAAAATTTAGCGTAACAAACAACAAACACAGACAAATTACCCGAAAACGTTCATCCGTTTAAAATCGCATTTCATTGCCTCCCAGTTGGAAGCCAACGAACCAAACCATGCCGAGTGCCCGTCGTCGAGCTGCTGCCGGTTGCTTTCAAGTTGCACCGCACGCTCGCTTCCACTGCCCGGCTTCCAGCGCTGCTCGACCCCCTTTCGTGCCGCTGGGCACTATTAGCCCGGCGGCGGGCCCAGTCAAAATGAAAAAACTAACCCAAAAATGGCTAATTACGTGCATTTAATCACTTCTGGCACACAAACGTTCGTATGCTCTCTCGCCGCATTTGCAAGTGCCTTTTGCTCTTCAGTTGTGAGCCCCCTTCCGACTGGTGCACCAGTGTTTGCGTTGGCATTTTTCAGCTGCCGCTTCTGCTTCTTCTTCTCCGTCTATGCTCCGACTCGTGTTTGTTGCGGAAATGTGAAATTCACAAGGCCGGGTGCTGATTAAGTGCTGCAAAGCCCATTTAGCAGTCACAGGGACTGCGAGCTGAATGGACATTTGAAGCCATTTGCTTTTAACTACTAGACAGCCATTTGAAAATAAAAGTATTAACTAAAAACTGGATAATTTGTTTGCAAAGTAATTCGCAATAAGAAAGAAGGAAATCCATGAAAATGTATGTGTTGAAAATTTGTTAAATAGTAAAGCTGCTCTACTTAAATTCTCTGAGAATTCTTTCATATCAGATTTAATTCAATTTTTAGTTCCAAGACTGCTGTGTTCTAATCTTTATCAGAAACAAGGTCAGCAGTGCTGTAATGGTGACTGAAACCATTATTTGACCAAAAATTGTATCATCAAATGGGATAAACATATTGAACCATACCACAAAATGGCTGTGTGGGCGGAATGGCAAAGTAAACTGTGTGACGCACCCTGTCACAACTGAAATATCCTCCAATCGTGAGCAGCCCCAAGCGAGTGCACGAAAAAGATGAAAACTGTTGAAAAACTAGTTGGGTGCCTCTTGAACTGCAAGTGCCAGCAGCAAATCCGGGCGCCCCACTTCCCGCTCAAATGACACACTTTCAAAGGTAGGAACGAGCCAGCACGTGCGACGCTTTCATATCTAAACATTTATGCACAATGTGAGTGGAATTTTATGTTGACTGCACCAACAGGGACGCGCCCACACGCGTCCCGCGCTGATTTCTTTTTAAATGGATAAATGTTTTGGTAATGTGATGGAATGTATTTTTAATTTCACTGTTGTTGTTGTTGTTATTATTGCTGGCAGCGGCGCAGAGCGAAGAGAAAACGATTGCCAATTGATCGATCCTGCATTCGGCAGTCAGTGTTTTTGTTGACTGTGCTGCTTCTTATTTTATTCATTCCGGCTGTCATTCTCAAGGCATGTTTTCGCAAGCGTTTATTTGTAAATGTATTTATTTGTATATGAATTTATTTGCTGTGTGGCGGCGACTGGCGGGAAAACACCGACGCCGCAAAAAGCGGATAAAAGCCATAAAAATGTTAATTGCGAAAATACTCGCTTCTCATTTACTTTGTTGCGGATTTTCCCTTTCTTCCTTGCAATCGCTTCAAGTACTTTCTTCCACGGTGTGTGTGTGTGTGTGTGTGAGTTTATGCACACATACACTGTGCAAGTTGCATTTCCATCATTTTCCCGTCACCGTCGTTTACAAATTGAAATCTTTTTGCGTTTTCTTTGTGCAGCGAAAAGCGAATTTGCTTCGTGTACGAATTGTTCGCCCAACTGCTTTCAAGCCGGTAAGTAATTAACATTTTATTGCCGCTGGTGGCAGCTGCAGTGGTAATGGCAATGACGTTGTTGTTAAGTGAAGTGCTGCTTGCTTCTCGCTCATCATGTGGTCGCATCAAGCGTGGCTGCGTGCTGTTGACACTGCGTGGAAGGCTTCAAACTGCGCATTTTTTCCCCACAAAACTAAAAATTAAGTATAAACAATGACTTTGCGCTTTCGGTTTTAAAGAAAAGTGTCGAAATATTGGCCAAGACTACGAGTGAATGCATTTGGTTCTTAGGTGGCAAATCGCATTACACATCCTATAAATATTTGAATTCAGATGTGTATATTAAATGGATATTTGTCATTGGTATCTGTGGTTTAATGCCAACTACTTGATTACCCAGAAATGTGTTGTTTACTTAACCCTTTCGACTCCGAAACCCCTGTGTCTCAATATTACTTCTTGGTATTTAAACGACACATGACATTTGAAGTCGTCACGCCCCTTTGTTAGAGTTCTAGAGCTAGAGCTGGTTTACTTTTGAACAATTTTAGCTTACAACGGGTTAAATAAATTTTTTATCAATTTTTCATAATTACAGAAACATTATTTAATATTTATGCATAATACAAAATTATTACTTTTTGATTTTATTTAACCGTTATTAAAGAAAGAGGGTTTTGATCAAACGCGCCCAAGTCATAGACTTCAATTAGAACACAAACTTTCCCTGATATCGCTGCAAATTATTGGAAATTATATTTGAGACTAGCTGACCCGGCAAACTTCGTCTCGCCCAAACGGTCCGTTTGTGTGTGATGCCGTAACTCACATACAGTCACTTTCTTGTATATATATATAGATTTTAGTTATATGGGCGGTTCCAAGCCCCCTTGTTCAATACCCGCACCATCCCGTCTTTCGGAAGGGAAAATGGTAGGTTCGTACTTAGTTTCATTGCTGTGCCACTCAAAGTTCAGCAAAATATTTGGGTCACAAACAATGCGCCACGCCCCTTGTCTGACGCCCATCAAATCTTATCATTAGAATGACTCATGTATGAGACGACAGGGTACTAAATTTTAGTGTAGTATGACTTATAATTCCGAAATTATTCCATATTAAAAATTTGAGTTGCATGAGTGGTGCCCCGCCCCGTTGTCCAAAATCCACCCTATTCACCCTGCCAAAGGACACGACTAAATAATAAGTTTATACCGAGTGTCATTCATGTGAATGCTATAGTTCAAAAGCTACACCGGAATTTAAAAAGTGCCACGCCCCTTTCCAAAACCCATTAAATTTTATTTGTGGAAAGACACGTTTACGCCATGACACTGTTCCAAATTTCAATACTGAGCGACTTATAATTCCGAAGATATTCCATATCAAAAAGTTGTGTTGTATGGGCGGTGCCACGCCTCCTTGTCCAAAATACACCCTATTCACCCTGCCAAAGGACACGACTAAATAATAAGTGTATACCGAGTGTCATTCATGTGAATGCTATAGTTCAAAAGCTACACCGGAATTTAAAAAGTGCCACGCCCCTTTCCAAAACCCATTAAATTTTATTTGTGGAACGACACGTTTACGCCATGACACTGTTCCAAATTTCAATGCTGAGCGACTTATAATTCCGAAGATATTCCATATCAAAAAGTTGGGTTGTATGGGCGGTGCCACGCCTCCTTGTCCAAAATACACCCTATTCCCCATGCCGAAGGACATGACCAAATCGTTACTTTGTACCAAGTGTCGTTGATGTGAATGCTATAGTTCAAAAGTAGCACCGGAATTTAAAAAGTTCCACGCCCCTTGTCCAACGCCCATTAAATTTTACCAGTCGAATGACATGCTTACATAATGACACTGTTCCAAATTTCAATACTGAGCGACCTATAATTCTGAAGATATTTCTAATCAACAATTTGGGTTGTATGGACGGTGCCACGCCCCCTTGTCTAAAATAAACCCTATTCTCCCTGCCGAAGGACACGACTAAATAATAAGTTTATACCGAGTGTCATTGATGTGAATGCTATAGTTCAAAAGCTACACCGGAATTTAAAAAGTGCCACGCCCCTTTCCAAAGCCCATTAAATTTTATTTCTGGAAAGACACGTTTACGCCATGACACTGTTCCAAATTTCAATGCTATACGACTTATGATTCCGAAGATATTCCGTATTAAAAAGTTGACTTGTATGGGCGGTGCCACGCCCCCTTGTCAAAAACCCACCTTATTCTCCCTGTCGAAGGACACGACCAAATCGTTAGTTTGTACCGAGTTTCACTAATGTGAACGCTATAGTTCGAAAGTTACACCGGAATTTAAAAAGTGCCACGCCCCTTTCCAAAGCCCATTAAATTTTATTTCTGGAAAGACACGTTTACGCCATGACACTGTTCCAAATTTCAATGCTATACGACTTATGATTCCGAAGATATTCCGTATTAAAAAGTTGACTTGTATGGGCGGTGCCACGCCCCCTTGTCAAAAACCCACCTTATTCTCCCTGTCGAAGGACACGACCAAATCGTTAGTTTGTACCGAGTTTCACTAATGTGAACGCTATAGTTCGAAAGTTACACCGGAATTTAAAAAGTGCCACGCCCCTTTCCAAAGCCCATTAAATTTTACCAGTCGAATGACATGCTTACATAATGACACTGTTCCAAATTTCAATACTGAGCGACCTATAATTCTGAAGATATTTCTAATCAACAATTTGGGTTGTATGGACGGTGCCACGCCCCCTTGTCTAAAATAAACCCTATTCTTCCTGCCGAAGGACACGACTAAATAATAAGTTTATACCGAGTGTCATTGATGTGAATGCTATAGTTCAAAAGCTACACCGGAATTTAAAAAGTGCCACGCCCCTTTCCAAAGCCCATTAAATTTTATTTCTGGAAAGACACGTTTACGCCATGACACTGTTCCAAATTTCAATGCTATACGACTTATGATTCCGAAGATATTCCGTATTAAAAAGTTGACTTGTATGGGCGGTGCCACGCCCCCTTGTCAAAAACCCACCTTATTCTCCCTGTCGAAGGACACGACCAAATCGTTAGTTTGTACCGAGTTTCACTAATGTGAACGCTATAGTTCGAAAGTTACACCGGAATTTAAAAAGTGCCACGCCCCTTTCCAAAGCCCATTAAATTTTATTTCTGGAAAGACACGTTTACGCCATGACACTGTACCAAATTTCAATGCTATACGACTTATAATTCCGAAGATATTCCGAAGATATTCCGTATTAAAAAGTTGGCTTGTATGGGCGGCGCCACGCCCCCTTGTCAAAAACCCACCCTATTCTCCCTGTCGAAGGACACGACCAAATCGTTAGTTTGTACCGAGTTTCACTGATGTGAACGCTATAGTTCGAAAGTTACACCGGAATTTAAAAAGTGCCACGCCCCTTGTCCAACGCCCATTAAATTTTACCGGTCGAACAACATGTTTACGCCATGACACTGTACCAAATTTCAATGCTATACGACTTATAATTCTGAAGATATTCAATATTAAAGAATTGAGTTGTATGGGCGGTGCCACGCCCCCTTGAATAATGCCACGCCCCCTATGCTAAGAACCTTCCACCTTGGTTTGGGAGTCTATAGAACACATACGAAATTTATTTGATTTTTATATATATAGATAACAGTAAAATGTTTCTAATTTGCTTTGAATTCACTTCTAAAAATATTAATTTATTCGTGTCTACTTAAATTAAACCCATAAATCAATCTTGGCTTTTGCTATAAGATGACAAATAGGTGAAGTTGCTCTCAGGCAACTTTGGGGTCGAAAGGGTTAACTGGAATGCTGAAATGACGCCCTATTGGATATTGAACTGAAGACAGTATTCAAAAGGCATTTTTTAAAGAAGCTGGAAGCTGGCATTCATTAATTAATTTTGTAATCAATTCATTAATTTGATTAATTTCAATCAGATTAAATTTATCATAATCACAATAATCATGATTAAAAAAGTAATCTTAATCATCAGTGGCGGATCCAGGGCGTTTTGGGAGTTGAACCCCCACCCCCCCCCCCGAAATATTCGGATCGACTATACAACTACATACAAACTAAAAGGCAAAAGAATTACTTTTTAAAATCCCCCCCCGAAATATTTTTCTGGATCCGCGCCTGTTAATCATGATTAATGACGTTAATCATTAATTGATTAACTTGATTACAAACCAATGCATCAACACTGTTGTCAATTCTACGTAAAAGATTATAATGGGAAATAATGGCACATATTTTTTAATTAATTATAATTAATAATTATTATTATTTTAGTTCTTCAAATACTCAAAAACAATAATTTCTAAAGTTCAAATACACTTAATTCTGATTCAAAAAAATATTTTCAATTAAATAACTTTAATCTGGACATTTCTGAGTTTTTATCTTAAAGTTAAAAAAAGAGTAGTTCTGAACTCTTTTTTCAAATAATGGCCCGAACACATTCAAGACGATAGCGACACGGCCACACAACTTTAAGAAGGTGTCGCCGTGTAGTCTATACTACTTGATTACAATGAAAACGGCAGCAACATTATCGCATTCATACTTCTGAGCTCCTAAACACGATTTTAGAGTGGTGGCGCACTTTCTTTATTATTCTTGAATATTAATTTTATCGTTCTGCAACCAATTTGAAACAAGTGACACTGTGTTATAATTTTTAGAACTACTAAATTTTAACGGAAATAATAACTTTGCAAATGTTCTTCAAAGCACACCGAAAAATTAAGAAAAACGCCATTAAAAATATCTGTTTTTATGCATTAACCCATTGCTGCCTAATGGGTAAAATTGTACCCATGAAAACTGACTTTTTAAAAAAATCACAGAAAAGTTCGTGGTAGAGATATCTCAAAATCATTGATAGGGATGGTTGGAGTAAAGATGGAAGAAAAGTTCGTGGTAGAGATATCTCAAAATCATTGATAGGGATGGTTGGAGTAAAGATGGAACTATCTTAGTCTAGTGGAGGTCACCCTAAAATTCCGCCATCTAGCTAGAGTTACTAGACTCCAAAAATTGTAAATTTTCCGGAGGTGGAAAATGTGGTGAAACGTAGTGGCCCTAGAACCTCACAAAAATCTGCCTCCTAACTCACTTGTAAACAATATTTCTTTTGTTGACGTGTTTAGCTGATCACTTTAAAAAGTATGGAAAAAAGCTTCCATTGCTGCATAATGGGTACAAAATACCCAATGAATATCTCAGCAACGTGCAGAGATAGAAAGCTGAAATTTTGTTTCTGATCATTTTCCAGGTCGCGTATGAAATTTTATCAAAATCGTATGGGCGGAACTGGTACTCGGCAGCTATGGGTTAATGCCAATTGCTTTAGTTTTGTCCCCTACAAAATAGAGAATAGTGCTATGTTTGACGACAGCGACAACTGCGGTCAGTGGTTGTGTAGCAGTGCAGCCGTCAAAATCATCGTCTTCATAGGAACATTTGATTATGATTCTATATTTTGACAGATGCAGTCGTGTCGGTGCCGTCGTCTATGTGTTGGGGGAATGAGTCATCAGATAATTTGCGTCACCTCTCTAGTATTGCTATAGAGAGGGAAAGAGAAGTCCCCACCCTCCAGTGTTTACACAGTAAATAGTCCATGAAAGTAGAGTACAGGAAATGGGCGTAAGGGATGTTTACTTTTGATTGAGTATTTTTAATCATTAATTTCTAATTGTTGCTCAGATTAACATTGGGCCAACACTGGTTTCAGTCTAACAATACCAGTATGAATGTCATGTAAAGAGAGTACTAAGGCAGCGAAATTTAATTTCTACAAAACTTAGGTACTGAAACAGAATGAGGGAAGACAAATTAGGTCAAAAGGTTCACAGAGTCACTAGCAGAACTGGACAATAGATCCCTGTATAAATCTGAAGACGTAGTATTTAGGCAACTAACTGTTATTATCTTTGGTTGTGGCACAAATTTAACTATTTGGGTCTTAGAAAGTTTAATTTCCAATGCGGCTAGTGAGCGAAAATAATAACACTGTGGGTGAAATTTGCCCCTAAAACCTACAGAGCGACTTTTCATTGGTATACTGAGTTGAGATCCACCAGCCGTTTGGCTGGATTGGCTCTAGTTTAAGAGAAATCCGACTTTGAATTTGGCTCATTTTAGTCGAGTTTGTCGCTTAAGTCTTCGATCGTTTAAATGCTAATAGGTCCTAAATCGTTCCGAATATCGCTTTACTGTCTTCGGCAAGTTTGTAGATATTTTGACGACCAACAAATTTGCTTAAGACACCAACCCAAAAAAAAAATACATTCAAACTGAGTAATTGCGATATGTGAATTTTTTTGCGCCGCGCAACGTAGCGTATGAGTGTCATTCGATTGTAATATTAATATAAATAAATGACACTCATACGCCACGTTGCGCTGCGCAAAAAAATGCACAAATCGCAATTACACAGTTTGAATGAATTTTTTTTGGATTGGTGTCTTAAGCAAATTCGTTCATCGTTAAAATATCTACAAACTTGCCGAAGACAGTAAATCGATATTCGGAACGATTAAGGACCTATTAGCATTTGAAAATGAGCAAACTTAAAAGTCAGATTTCTCTTAAACTAGAGCCAATCCAGCCAAACGGCTGGTGGATCTCAACTCTGTATACCTATAGAAAAGTCGCTCAGTAGGTCCCCTCCATGTCTAAATTTTGGACTTGCACAGTGTAATTGACTTTAAAAATGTAATGCTGTAGTATTTTTGTAATCGTTCATCACTGTGGCAATAAATTCTATAGCACTAACGTCCGCGAACGTGACAAGTAATTAAGATTTTTAATAAATTATTAATTTTTCAATTGGGGGAAATGTGGAGAATTATGTACAGTTTTAAAATTTCATCTTTTTTCATGTTTCATTTGCAGCTAAAGCGACACATTGTCGAGCTGTTAAACTGTCGTGAAAGTTCAGGCACTGTTGGACAATTTAATCGATTGCTTAATGTGATGTCAATAAAAGTTGAAACAAAAAAAAAACAAAAAAAAAACAAATAAAATGAAAATAAACACTTTCAATAAAATTGCTGTCACTTTTACTTCCTTTTTAGACTGCCGATATACATATATATGTGTGTGTGTGTGTTGCACTGAAATCCGACGAAATATTTAAATGGCCACTGCTGTGTCAGCAGCGCACTGTCGCTAATTGCTATACAACAGACGGGAAACGGCAAAATGGCAAATGGCGATACCTGCACTTTTGTTGACGTGGCTTAACGCACAAACAACTGCACTGTGCGCGGTCGTTCGAAAAGTCTATATGTATGTGTGTGTGTGTGTGGAAACAAAATCCGCGCGCCTTCCATCGCCCCTCCGACAGCTCTCGTGCATTGAAAAATTGACTGACCGCCGCGTGGTTCTGTTGGCACTTTGCACGGCTGCGGCCGACCAAAAGCGCTGCTAATGATTTCGATCGCCGCGTATTTGCGCGTTTGCCCTTGTTTGTTTGTATGCACTCGTGCGGTTTACTTTACGTTGGTCAGCGGCCCGCCCCCGTATTTTGCTCACCGCTGAGCGCAAACAGCAATTAACGAAAATGTCCGAGTATCGATGCCCAAACTCGCAAGAGTGCTGCATGCTGGCGGTCAGCACTTTAAATTCTTCAATTTCCGTTTTCGGTAAATTTTTGCTTGAACAATTAGTGAATTGCTCAAATTGCGCTCAAAGCCTCTCATACTCGATGGCAACTCAAGCACACAAGCGGCAACCGACTGCAGTTGCTCGAAATGATTGCACGTGAAATCGAGTGAGCAGATCGTCCATTATTATTAAATTCCTGCCAACGAACCAGACGGCTTACGGCAAATTGCACATTGGGCAAATTAAAATTTGTTGCAAAACGAAAAATGCCTTCAAATTCATCATTGCACAAGTGTTGGTCGGTTCTTTCGGCCGGTTGCTGCGGCAGCCTCTCGAACGTTTTAGAATATTATTTGCTGCTCTGCTCATAAAATGACATACAACTTCTTTTAGCCATAAAATGTTTTGTGAAATTTATTTGCACAAATGCTATAACCACAACGACAGCAGCGCCGACAACTGCTCAGCGCCGCAACATGCAAATGAAAAAGAGGGTGGCGGCACCCTCTGCCCTGCTGCACATCGACGCAGGCAGTTCGAATGCAGTTGTGCCAAGAAAATGTGGGAGAATGCGAGAAAAGGTCGGTCGAATGGGTGAATTCAAGGCAATGAAAAACAGGACATTGACAGCAGCCAAGCGAAATTCAACAAAACACAATTAAATGCTTATCCAAATGCTTTGCACACACGCACACAGGGACACATTGTGCCTTGCCGCAGATGCATGCACCTATGTTGCACACAAAGCCACACATAAATATTTGTGTGTTTATATATATAAATGTATGCAAGAATATGCACACGTGAACACGTTGGAGCGAAACTATTCATAAGCAGTGGAGCCAGTATCGCTGGAGGAGTAACGCAAGAGACGACAATAACTGAAACTGCCGAAAGAAACAGTGGGTGCAGCAGAAGAAAACTTGCACAAATTGCACTTTATTGCATGACACGTTGCTCGGGCGATTGTGGTATGCGCTGACATTAAATCCACGATATCTTAGCACCACCTTCATACAGATTCAGATGATATAAAAATGAACGCTGTTCTGCAAACTGAATTAATCATTGTTATAGGAGTAGGATGTGGTCAAGGAGGACATAATCGTGGTGGATGAGGAAGGGAAAGTTTAAATGTCAGAGCACCTCATGGCTCTAAGCATTCTTTTGTTTTCGCACCTGTGGCTAAATAGAATTTAAAAACAAAATTTACGAAGAGAGTTTTTGAATGCAATATTTTCGTTGGCACGAAGCAGGTCGTATTGTAATGTTGAGGACTAAAAGATGAAAAGTGAGAATGACGCTACCTCCCTACTGCTCATCAAGATCTCCCTGACCTCTTCAGCTAAATTAACAAAATACTGCTCAACACATTCGTCGACGACAAAGGATATGCTCTTTTATATGTTCCATTTACAGTCTGGAATACAAGCAAAAAACAAAAAAATTTTGAATTACTTAAAACAAAACAAAATTAAAAACTTTGCATGCTTTGAGGCCCATAATTTTTTAAGGAAAAAGTATGAAAAATGATGAAAATGACTATGATACATTTTGGCTATTATTTCGATGAGAATGGGAACCACACCAATTAATTTGACTGTGTTGTATTATTTGATGTTTTCACTTTCATTAAACACCTAACTCGTTAGTTGATTTACGAAAAGTTTGTATGTTTTTCAACATCAAAGAAAACGCCATGAAATTCCATATTTTCCGACTTTGAGGTCCAATTACCACGGATTTTTAAAACTTATGAAAATAAATTACATTGGAAAGGAACCCGTGAGGTGTTGTAAATTCCACAAAGTGAAAATCATGTCAACCGGTTTATTGGTTTAGAAGTTACAATCCCAAACGTGAAAAAAGTCAGGGAAAATCCGAAAAAGTGACACGTCCATTTTTTGCGAAAACGGAAACTAAGTTTTAAAAACGGCTTGCGGATTCGAAATCAGCCGTACCTAATTACCCTAGAACTGATGTCAAACCCAGAAAAGCCATTTATATGTTGATCAGTGATATCGTTCGAACGGTCGATGCTGTGGGTAATTCGAAGATTTTCCCTCTTTGACCAAATATGTTGCGTTAAATTTTGCGGTTGTTTGCAATAGTAGTATGTTTCCAATTCAGCCATAACATCAGAGGCATATCATAGTTCTCATAGTTCTTATTTTACATAGTGTCGCCATAATAACGGAATCCTTCCCCCTTAAGAAATGAATTCGTCACTTTCTAAGCCCCACAAGCACCTTGCCTGGCAAACTAACTCTGGACTCTGTTGCCCTTCAGTTGGACCTTGAGAGGGTCCACTCTTGGTGCGTCCAAAACCGCTTGTTCCTTAATGTTAAAAAATGTTTCCATGTTATCTTCTCTAGGAAGGATAACCCAGCCTGTAGAACCTTCAATATCTCTGGCTCTTTCCTCTCTCCCAACCTATATATCCTTCCTGAACCAGCGCAATGCCTCGCATTTATAGGGGTCATCCCCTGCGCGTTGGCTCGTCTAAAAAAAAAAAAAAACACTGTCAATGAGATTAAAGACCTGGGTGTATTTTTCGACTCGAGATTGTCTTTTTCCACCCATATTAACTTCATTGTCTCAAATTCCCAATTCCATGTTGGCTTTTGTTCGTCGTAACTACTCGTCTCTTAAGCTACTTTTCATAACTTTCGTTAGGTCAAAATTAGAATAGGCTGCGTTTATTTGGTATCCCTACCATGCATCCTTCATTAATCGTATTGAACGTATTCAAAAGGTGTTTAACGGGTCGACAGAACAACCTTGCTGCTTTGTGTAGCAGTTCATTTTAATGTAAGTTTCTTTTTGGCAAATCTTTGAGATAACAAGTATCTCCAAATTGAATGATTATATATTTTACACTATTGACACTGTTAATTCATATCGATTGGCCAACTATCTGTACGAAATTCCTTTTTCAGAGCAGTAATTGTGCACAATTTGCTTCGATTCGCCCCACAAAATACCTTCTGGCAGTCATCCAAAGCTCTCGGCCAGAATTCATCTATTTTAATGAGCAAATGTTTTTGAATCTTTGTTAAAAGCTCTCTCACTCAATTGTCGAGACATTGAATTTTTAAATTTGAAAATTTAATGAACTTTTTATTTAACTCTGAACCGAACCATCCAGCTTTTTTGATTTTTCAAAACAAAACAACAGCCCGGCCAGCCAATCGAAGCACTTCACAAATTCCTGTATTCAAACACTTTTGATGGGCCGATCTTAGACAAGAGGAATTCTCTATTAGGTAATCAAGAGTACTTCTGTGTTTAAACGCTTCTTTTAGATCTCCTCAAATACAAGAGAGATTTAAGTATTCAATATCAAAAACATCTTGCTTTAATTTTGGAATATTCGTGCACCACTGTTGAAGTGGCGCTTCCGAAACTATTGCATTTTGTTTGTGCACGCACGCAAACGAGTGAACGAGCAAAGAAATGATACCGCATGAATGACAATAAATTTCAATTTAAACAAAACTAAAGTGCACTTAAATTGTTTAAATATGACACACACACATACATAAACACATACACGCACAAAGCCAAGTTGCGCATGCATAAGCACATTGTTGTGAGTTAGTGGCTGTGCAACTGTTGCAAATTGAGTGCAACGCGCTGCCATATGAAGCGATGTGCTGCCGCATGCGAGCGTCCCGCCAACACACAAGGCAAATAAATTAAAATGCACACACACACACACAAGCGCAACACTGCCTCGACGCAACAAAAACAGTTTCTGTTTTGGGCGAAAAGTTTTCAATACGCCGCAGCGCCGAGTGGCGGAATGGGCAGACGGCGCGCCCGGAATGGCTGAAATTGGAAATTCCTTTGGGCCTCGACGGCCGGCGCGCCAACACATACTTGAATTAATGTCGAATATTTGCGATGGGAATTTTTTGTCGGCCTACGTATTATTTTTCCGTCACTACTTAATATGTGCGAAAGTGTGTGTTTGGCTGTTATTAGTATCATCCGCAAAAATGCCATTAAAAGGGAAAAGGACAAAACTCGCTTACGGCTGACATCAAATCGAATAAAAGAAAATTTCATTTCCATTTTGATTTCATGCGCAGCGCAAATGAAATTCTTTGCATTTTCTATGCTTTTAGGTTCTTCGCAAACACTTTTGTGCGGTTTGGTAAGTAAAGTAGATATGTAGGTTGGTTGTGTATACGGGCGAGTGTGTGTGTGTGTGTGTGTGTGCGAGTCCATTGCAATGGACGCATGTGTGAGTGGCTGGCGAGTCCAGTGTGTTTGCGAATCAATTAAATGTCGTTGATCTTCTGCCAATAGCCACATTGTTTGTGAAATCCCGGCGCAGTGTGTCTAATATCGGCCACATTTTCGCTCCTCCCCCGCACCAACCGACGACTCGCCACTCGCCGCGAATTTAGCGCAATGAAACCGCACGCTGCAACCGCAGCCAACGGTCAGCGGACTTCGCGACACATCAAATGCGAATCTATTATCAAACGAGGACATGACCACCCATGCATACAAACATACAAACATACATACGTGGTTATATAGTGCCATGGGCCCTGCAAGACAAGTCTGGCTTAAACCGAAGCAAAAGAAAATGTTCGCAATGAGTTTTTGTTTTTTCCGCCTGCTGTTTAAGAAGCATTGATGTACAGAATTTTGGACTCGAGTTTGTTTAAATGTTTCGGAAACGATCCAACACGCACACACAACGACCCTGGGGTCAAGATTCCTGGCAGACTTGGCTTGCGCGGCAAGAGTTTAAATTTCGGATCTACTCTCCTTCATGAAGAGGTCGAACTGGTTCGCCCTGGACTGAAAGCCAATTAGTTTGCTCCAGAACTTTCTAAGAAGAAATTCACAATGGGCCATTTTGGCCTCCGAGTGGAAGTGCGGCCCATGGGTCGCGCGCACCCATCCCTACCTTACCTAACCTAACCTTGTTTACATGTTTCTCATCATAACTTTGAATGATGTTGTCGCCGATTCCACAAAGCAGGTCCTGCTTTACGCATAAAAAATATCCTTCTAGGGTTGAACTTTGAGGCAACCAGTTCATATTTCATTTCTTTACTTTTAATCGCTCCTCAAATCGACTAAATGGACAAATTTCTTGCCGAACAACCAAAGTCGAAGATATATAAAAATGTTCCTCAAACAATTTCCATGCGTTTAGCCAATGCTTTTCTCACAGGCCAACAGCACACATTGTGTGCACATAGTTGAAACGTGCGTACTCGAGCAATGTGTTAGCGTTGGTTTTTGTTTGTATTTGCGCCCATAGCGACAGACATAGATACATATGTCGCTGTCACACATCTTTAGCATATTTTATGCCATACGTCGCAACGCTGTGCAAAAATATTTTCATAGCGTAATGTCGCATAAATTAGGTTGAAGCGAGCTAAATGGACACTGACCATGTAGGCAGCGTCTGCCAGCTTCTGCCCCACTTCACACGCACCATGCCAGCTTCCGCTTGAGTGACGCTAAGCGCGTCGCGAAATTTTCCGTTTTGGCCATATGTGATTGCTGTTTGTTTGCTGCTGGCACACTCCTCCTCTGCTGCCCTGTCGTGCAATTCTTTAATCAAAATGTTGCTTGTGCTCTAGTCGTGTTTATTTACCCTAACAGCCCAACATTTCCATGCGCTTAAAGCCTGATTTCCAGCACTTTATAGTGTTTTCGTATGTGTATGTGTGCGTGAAATTTGATTAAGTCGCGTTGTCAGGGGTTATAGTTTACGCTTGGGCCGATTTAACAAGTTTATGAATATACATACAAAAATATTAACATATAAGAGTGCTGCAGTCGGTTTCGGTCGACTTATTCACACCAGACGTGTAGAACAACCAAATATCTATTTAGATTCATACAACAAACAACTTACTCACCGTTGACGATTTTCTTAAATTCATTAAAGCATGCAGCCAACAAAACATGAATTTCAAATGATATTTTAAGGGTTTTACATTTTGTGTTGTACCGACGATCGAAGTGCCACTGTTATCGCTTGATTGGTGCTTTAGTCGCGAATTTAATTGCATCGCTGCGTTGCATGCGACAACATCAGCGGCGATGGCGCTGGTGGCAAATCAATAGCGAAATGAAATCGACGGTACATTCGACATTGCGTTTCAGAGCGCAAAGTAGCAATAAATTTCAATTCGATTGTTATTTCAAATGAAATCGAACGCACAAGTGGCGCTGCGCGCTGTTCGTTGCGCTGCAGCTGGCAACTGATGCCGGCGGCACTGCACAGCGCAACGCGGCACTGGGTGGCTGCACTGACGGCACTCGAGCTGAATTGAAAATAATTTTGCTGTGCAGCTGCCAGCTGTGGGAACGACAGAGAATTGAATAAGGTTTGAAAGGCATAAAGAGTTTGAAATATCGAAGGAATCAAAACAAATACGCAATAATAATTACAGCCAGAAAAGAAAACAAGAATGGAGATAATTTTGTATTGAATAGTAATGAGATTAATGGACCGGAAAAAGAGTCTGTGATGGGTTAAGATTAAGAAAACTTGTTAGTCTAAGAAAAGGTGGATTGACAACGGGGAGCAAGAAGAACAAAATAAACAATGCAAAATCCTATAGAATAAGAAGAAGATTTGTAAAACGAATAAAAAAAATTAAAGGACCACAGTAAAATTGTAATGAGAAAACAAAGTGCGAAAAACCACCAAAGAAGTAAAGGAAAATCAACCGAAAACAATTTTTCAGACAAGTTCGGCAATAAAGAAAAAAGTAATTAATATATATTGAAAGTTTGCATCACGTTCTATTGAGAAAATGTAGAGACATTTCAATGTAAATGTAGAGACATTTCAATCGAACTGTGCAAAATTCAGGTTGTAGTGAACCTTACTTTGGAATTTAAGTATCGATTTCTTACTCCATTTATGTCCCTTAGGAAAAATGTTACCAGGGTGTCAACGGGGGATATGTCAACGGGGGATATGTCAACGGGGGATATGTCAACTGGGGATATGTCAACGGGGGATATGTCAACGGGGGATATGTCAACTGGGGATATGTCAACGGGGTGTGAAAGCGTGCAACAGGTTTCTGCGAGGTGAACAGAAAAGTCCACATGAAGTCCAACGACAATGGACGTCTGTAAGGCCCATCTAGCCATACTGGGTCACGTTATTCGTCACCACGGAGACTTTCGAATCATTTTACATGACCCAAAAGCTCTACACAGGGATACTAAAAGGTGATTACTGGGTATCCTCGGAAAGTAAAGAATTGCGCTAAACTCCCCACAGATTATCCATTCAAGTTTCAGAGACCATTCAACGTTACCGCTCATTTTGTGTTCTTTTGCTACTATAAAAAAATGTCAAAGATCATCGGTAAAATACTGGATTGCACAATTATTATAGTGCGCCCTGTCAGTTCTAGTCTCAAATGGCATACGTTGCTTTCAAAGATGTAATGGGGACGTTTAAGTTATCACATTAACTCACCTTAAGATATTTCAAATTGAAAAGGATCTGCAAGGGAAACTTAGTTTCTCAAGGTTTTTATTTTTCAAAATCTTTTTAAATCTTAGTTAATTAGCTACTTAAGTCAGAAATCATAAGAAACGATTTATGACATTTTTGTAATTCCCAGATGTTCCTGGAGCAGCAGAACAACAAAATTAAATCGAAGAAATTATATAAATGAAGCAGTGAATGAAGGAATCCAGCATCTCTCATACATTCGCAAATCAATGTAAACACTGTTAACTAGAAAACTCGCGTTCTAATAATTCTGCACGTGTGTGAGTGTGTATGTATGTGTGTGCGTATGAATGAATGTATGTCCGTATGTATGCTTCCGTGTGTCTTGCTTCCGCTGATTTAATCGCATCGTATCTATTTCTTTCAATTGACTGCTTCAACTCCTTCACATTTTCCTTTTTCTCGCCCGCTTCCGCCAGACTCACCCAATGCCACAACACACCCACAACACACCCACTCCAGCCTCAGCAGCAGTATTCGTTGCATTGCTTTGCTCCATTTCGCCGCTCGCCCACTTAAAGTTGTATACTATTTGTTCCTGGCAGAGCAGTAAAACTGTGTCGCGTCCGCTGTGCGCCCCACATTTTCGCCTATTTTCTATTTCCCAGCAGATGTATTGTGAGTATTTATTGTTGTTGTTGCATTCAGCTCCGTTACCACTTTTCGAATTCCTATCAATAACATCAACAAAGTTGTGCAACTTCGACTGCAGCTGCTGTCGTCGCCGCGGCCGCTGCAACAATGTCGGCCCCCTTGGCCGTTCATTCGTCTGTCGCTTTATCTGCGACGCTTGTTTGTTGTTTCAGGCGACATGAATGATAATATTTTATTTAAAAACAATCCATTCTTTCCCAGATAGTCGCACAACATTTAAGAGCATTTTGTCGACGTTCGCTTTGCTCGTGTGTTCGCAGTGTGCAAGTGTGTGTGTGTGTGTGTGTGTGCTTTCTTCAAGTTGGACGCGTGTGTGAGTGTGTTTGTTTGCGTTTGTTGTCGGGTTCATAAGAAACCATGGACATTTTCGCACATTTATTTACCAATTCAATTGACTGATTAAATGAAGCTTTCAGGCCACACACACACATACGCTCGCATTCACACTTGTACCAATAACAATTCCAATAAAAATTCATCTTATTTACCCAGACAAACATTTGCTCCACTCTGATTTGCTAAATTGAATGTTTATAGCTTGGATTTCATTCATTGAGTGGAAAAGTAGAAAGCTCAGCACATTGAAATAGTTTTCAAGAACTGCTGAGAGCGTTCTCGCCATATTTTGCTTACACAAATATATTTGCCCAATGCGAAAAGTCTCAGCTTTTGTTGCGTACGTATTGTTTCGCCGGACATTAAGTGTTTGCTATGAATATGCAATTTAAGTCAAAAGTTTTCTTGCTCTATTAAACAATTTCGGTAGAATTTCAATCAAAATTTTCTCTAGAAACGTAACCCTTTGTCTGATCGTGTAACAGTAATGTTACAAACCCTAAAATTAACTGAAATCCACCATTATTGTTTGATGTGAGCATGCTGGGTATTGTAACACAACCGACTGTACTTCATGTGAAAACAAAAATTGTGTGAACACAGTATAATGGTTGTTTACTTTTTGCGCGCCAAAAGTTTCGTACACAAGATTTTCTGACAAAAAATTTACAAAAAAAACATTATTTGAAAATTGCGAAATACATTCCAAATTTGTATAAATAAAGTGCGTTAATATATAAATAAAGGGTTTTTACCAATTTTAGGTCAAAATATATTATAATCAGCTTTTATATGATGAAATACTGTGTGTAACATTTTTGTAACAAAGGACATTTAATTGAATAAACGATTTAAAATTCCGTAAATAAAATTTTTCAAAGGAGTTTATTTTAAATGAAACAGGAGCTATAGGAAAAAAAACGTTTTGGTTTAAAATATTATTTTGCCCGATAAAGGGTTAAACGATCTGGTCCACATTCAATGCTACTAAGCACAGTCGTAGCTGTTTGTGACAGATACGGAGTGAAGACTGTAAATTCACTGTCACTGACATTCAAACATAAATTCGTATGGCTTTTTCAATTATGGGCGACACTTTTCGTTTACATAGTTTATAGTTGAAGAATGTTTTTGAATTATTTCGAAATATACAATGAAAGAAATTCTGTGGGAAATTGTATATTTCTTTTGATACCAATCCACAGTAGTTGAGTCATTAGAACTTTGTGCAAAACAGGTACTTTAAGCGACAATTAAGATAACACAATGGTTACTCTAGCTTGAGTGGGTTTCTCTGAACTGACATTTTAACCGAACTGAACCAAATGTATTTGTCTAAATAAACACTGACATATCAATCCTTGTTTGACTAGAACTATAGTATGTGTGGTAGCCATGACGGCTCACGAGCAAAGAGGAAAGAGTGAACATTTTACAATTCAGTGTTGCATCTTAAAAGTATTACAATTCAGTGTCGCGTCTTAAGGTTACTACAAGTCAGTGTTTAATTTTCGAGTTTTTTACATATGGCAATACTGAAGTGCAGTGTAGTTACGCCACATATGTATTAGTTTCAGTCTTCAGAGAATTACACACGAAATTTAAAACTCTTTTCGACAACTTACTGACATGTAAATGAAATTTCTAATATATAGTCATGGAGAATAATCACACTGATTCTTAACCATACACATAGGTTTGAAACTGAAAACCTGAGGTGGACGCTAACGACCAAAATATAATCCGCTGAAGGGTGCACTAGAGAATGTCAAAATATAAATTTATGTACATTTGTGCATTCAAAAATCTCTAATCCTTCGCGTCCACGTTGCTACGTCTAGGAAGCAACTGAGCGATCGTAGCTCTATGGGATCCCAAACTACGAAGGCAATGAGCAGGCAAAAGTTAAGCTACGTCAACTCATAGGTACCACATGCCATTGTGAACCCATATTGAGGAATGGCCGAAGAATTGAAGTGTCTCATAATTTTGGGGGAAAACCGGACTAGAGTCGCAAAACAGCAGAACAGATTGGCGATGCAGAAAAAGACCTCCAACTTCGAGTACATAACCAAAGTGGGTCTCAATAAATGGAGAATTTTCTGTAAATTTCAGCTCCTGTTCTCTTTGCATGTCCAGCACACATAAGACCCAAATAAACTTGTAATATCCAATTGCATATTGTGCTAAATTCATCAAAGGTGTATGACGATTGGCTGGATATATGATGACCTAATAACGATATGTAATTAAAGTGCCATGATTTCTACATTCACAGATCTCAATCAACGAATCGATTAATTCATGTAACGCCAAACTAATTACAACTAACTAATCGAAAGTTTCAATTTTAGTAACTAGAGAGAGAAAATAGGTAAAATTTAGAATTCGTTAGCTTTTCGTGCCATAACGATTCATCTACTATGTTATACTGTTGAATCCGTAAATATTCTTCACATCTCTCTCAGCGTACCATTGAAACTTTCGCGACTAATTAAGTCACCACTTGTTGCCACTTGTATGATGTATAGCAAATATGAACACACCAACGCCAAATAAATTCGTCAGTTTCTCTTAAGAGTTCGGGTAATGATGAAGTGGCGCAAGGCATTTTCGAGCATAATTTCAAGGGTGCAAGGTGGGAAAACGAAGGGAAGAGGGAACTGAATGCGGCAAGCATGAAAATGTGCGGTTTTTAGCGCTGCCGAGCAACCAACATGCAGTGCCCACACTAACCGCAGCTAAAGTCGACAATTAAAGATGCTGTTGCCTCCTTGCGAGCTGGGAAATTGCAGCCGCGAGTGCGGTGAAAACTGTGCGCCTAAGTGCCCATAGTGTGTCGCGCGATTAGCGCAATTAATTTCAAGGAGTTCCAGCGGCTCTGGCTTCGGTCTCTTTGGATGGATTCGTAACTGAGGATGTGCGTATGAATTTCCAGTGGGTATTCAAATGTCGCAAGACTTAAGACAGAATTTCGTTATGGATACCAGGTTCCCTTGACTGTGCGCTGCATTTGTGTCTAAGCGAGGTGTTTGTAACTTGAATACAAAAAAGTTAAAAAATAAATAAAAACATATTCGCTTATGTTATAATAACACATTGCATTTGCATAAATCGCCAAAGTTTGATTCAAAGTTCCACATCTTCTTTTTTTTTCTTCTTCTTTAAAAGCTTACATCGACTTAAGTTATTATATCACATTTTCTAAATTATTGGTTTGCAAAATTGCCAACATTTCAACAATCGCTAAATTTATAATTCAGCTAAAAATTCCTAAACGCTAAATAAGCCTAAGTATGAACAGAAACCACTCATTGTGAATAGCAACAAAAGCTTAAGTCGATATAAGTGCAATAAATGTGAGTCAGTCAATGGTTTTTTTTCCAAAATGTTCTCTTAATAAAAGGTATTTCCACAGATGCTTAGCACATTCTGATTTCTTATATATTTGTATTTCTTATTTTTATTTTACATATTTGTACAACAATAAATTACACTATGCGTGAAATTTACCCTAAAAAATTCAGACATGGGGGGACCTACTGAGTGACTTTTCAATAGGTATACTGAGTTGAGATCCAACAGCCGTTTGGCTGGATTGGATTGGATTCTAATATAAATATAATTAAATGACACTCATACGCCACGTTGGGCTGCGCAAAAAAATTAACATATCGCAATTACACAGTTTGAATGCATATTTTTTGGATTGGTGTCTTAAGCAAATTTGTTGGTCGTTAAAATATCTACAAACTTGCCGAAGACAGTAAAGCGATATTCGGAACGATTTAGGACCTATTAGCATTTAAACGATCGAAGACTTAAGCGACAAACTCGACTAAAATGAGCCAAATTCAAAGTCGGATTTCTCTTAAACTAGAGCCAATCCAGCCAAACGGCTGGTGGATCTCAACTCAGTATACCTATGAAAACTCGCTATGTAAGTCCCTCCCATGTCTGAATTTTCGACATGCACAGTGTTATTATACAAATATCACAGTAGCAGCACTAGCGACTTTGGCCATCGGTTGATTTCTCATAAAAAAACCTATTATTGGGAAATATTATTCATTATGCATTACTACTTCTATTAAATATGCGCTTAAAACTTTAACACAAGATTACTCAAAACAGCAAGTTTTTACTTCACCAATTGTTTTCCTTTAACCCCAGATTTGTTGAGTGACTGTTCGTTCCATCAATTAGGTGTGTAACACGATATTTATTGGCCTCGTTTTGTTAAATGCCAACGTTTCTCCATCATCATTAGTGGTATTTACTATGAATTGAGCGTAAATATGCATTTGGCATATTTTAAATATTTACAAAGCCGTCGCTCGGCTGTGTGTGCGCTCGACTCGATGTTCACACGTCGCCGTTTGTGCGTTTGTGTGAGTGTGGGGAAATCGTTTGGTATTTCGTCGTTCAATCTTGTCAAAAGTCAAGTACAACACACAACCCATGCAAATATGTAAATTAACATATTTATTTATTTATTTTCTTGTTGTCATATAAAAATACATTTTACATAGCGAAACAAAATATTGAGGGACTTTGCTTTTTGGTCTCAAATGGAAGCATGAAAGCATTTTTAATTGTTCCAAATTATTTTAATTTGCTGAAATTTCGAAATGTTTCATTAAAAAGCCGGAAATAAAAAGTTGAATTATAAATGTTTGGGATTCCGTGAACTGTTAAAAGAAGATTAAAGTCAACAGATTCGGCAAACTCCTATCAAATGGTCGAAAATATCCACCGACAGCATCACGACAATGGCACTGGACTGGAACCCGCAAGGGAGTAGAAGTCGCGGTCGACCAAAAAACACCTGGAGAAGGTCGACCTACGCCGCTGTCAATACCACATGGGACGGCGCAAACACAACAGCCCAGAATCGTGTACGATGGAAGACCCTTGTTGAGGCCCTATGCTCCAGTGAGGAGTGAACAAGGTATAAAAACAAAAATCTGTAAGGGAGGATTAGAGTACGAGAGGGCCAGCAGAAATCACGCTTACAAAAGGAACTGCAAAATCCGAATTGGTGTACAATGATCGATTCAACATGGATGGATTCTCGGTTCCCCTCAAATTTTCTTCGACTTTAGAGTATAAGTCTCTCTCGTGTCGTCGTGATGTGATATGCACATACAACTAAGCTATGAGGAGGCTGTCCTTTACGCTTAAGTGAACATTGACCTCTGTGAATGTATGTATGTATGTATGTATGTCACGGAATGGTATCTGATTACAATAAACTGTATAATTAGACCCACATGTATCTAAACTCCGCTTTTCTTAGGTAACCTTACAAAATAATTAAATAAGTAATTCGTTTTTCCTCTTGTTCACTCCTCTCTGGAGCATAGGGCCTCCATCTTAATCCGAGGCTTTGCATTGTGTTGGTTACATTAAGCGGTTGGGTTCTTCTGCAAGGGTAGGTAATTGGCCTGCCGCAAATAAGTTAATATCAAAAAGTTAATATACTCAGAGCTTATATTTACACACTGAAGGTTTTTTATATTTCTGACGCTTTTTCATAAATACCACGCAATAAAACGCACCTTAAACGTTTGTTCACTTTGACTCTCTTCGTGCGCAGCAATGCAGTACAGTCACCTTGAAAAAGTCATTTCACTCACCTGTAAATAAAGGAAAGAAAAATGAAATTAATTAGTTTACATTTGGCCAAAGGCAATTTGCGCTCCCTCCCCTCCAGCACAGCCCAAACCAGCGGCAACCACAAGTTGCGGACTTCAATGTTGTCATAAAATATTCATTCATTTAATTTAATGAAAAATTCATCAGGATACACTAAAGCTGCAGAAATATAAATCCTTTTAACACACTTAACTCATTACGGTCTTAAAGCGGCATAAATATCCATTAAGATAGCCGGACCCGACGTGCGTCCAACGCTGCGTATACGTAACCAACTTTATAGTCGTTGGAGGTGAGCGATTAATTTCAAACATATTTCATTGTACTTTTTTAAAAACAATTTCCTATTTTGTGTATCGAATACAGGTGAGTCAACACATGCGGACGTGGGCCGTGCGCTGTGACAATTATTCAACCGCATGCGGCTTTCATGCGTTGCTGCTTTTCATTTTTTTTTGTCGCCTTTTGCTATAAATTATAAGCCTTAAGCATGCAAAACTAATTTGAAAAATGAAATTTCGCATGGCGCAGCACTAAAAACCAGCAACAACCAACAACAACAAATATGGCACGCACAGTGTGCCTGCTGAAAGGGCGCGCGCATAGGGCAAAGTAGGGCGGACGAAAATAATCCAACGCACATTTAACGCGGAAGGACGAAAATGGCAAAAAATGGAGAAAAATAAAAGCACAGTGTGTCATTTATCACAAATAATCGCAGTGCTAGAAACAGTTGTTGTTGTTGTTGTTGTTGCTTGGGTGGCAGCAGTCGCACAGAAAGAGTTAAAGTGCACAAATGGCTGGTCGCCCGCTGGGTGCGTGTGATTGCGGCAGCAAAACCTTCACCGCTTCACACACACACACACACACACACGCACGTCGCCGCCCACCATGCGGCAGTCGTGAGGCAGCGTTTAGCCTTCAGACCGCAGCCGGTGCTGCACAGGACCGCTTTGACTTGGTGTGCGAGTGGGCGGTGGAGACAGAGAGGCTCGTTTATGTTGTGTACATAATGAAATGGCAGCGTTGAACCCCGCGGCTTACAAGTGACACGCGTCGATTAATAAAATCCCACACGCGTTTGTGTGTGTGTGTGTGTGTAACTAAAGTAAAGCAATAACAAAAACAAAGCGTAAATAAAAATTCCACAACCTTTTCGCTCCGTGCAAATCGACCGGCTTTACGCATCGTGCGCAAGGATGCCGACAATTTTATTTTCCCATTTTCATTGCCGCTTTGTGCGGTTTACAGTAGTTGTGGTATCACTTTTTAACGGTAATTAACTGCGAGGGGTTTTCCTTTTGTTTTACCATACTTTATGAGTTCCATTAAGTATAAACTTTTTATTCGGCACACAATTGTTTATAGTTAATGCACAGTTCAAATAAACTTCTGTCAGAAGTACAGTAAATGGATGCAAGCTCGAAGCTCAGTTAGGAGCTCTTTTCCTCAATGACCTACATAAAAGAACTAAGGAAAGAGTATGTTTTGTGGATGATTTAGCTGCCAAAAAACTCAAAACTTGTGTAACGCATTATCAGTGAAGCAATCGCCACCACATCCAAAGAAAAAAGTGATCATGAAACGACGCATGTCAACCAACACTGTACTCGAATGTGTCATCCAACTTCTGGATTGGATGGAATCATGGAGATTTCGAAGCTATTCAAAGTGGCCTTAGATCTGACATGTTTAACCAGATATTCATGCTAAGCCAAACGCTTTGGAAACAGCACGCAAGTCAAATAGACACACCCAACTCTTTTTCGACGCATGCCTGTTGCCTATGGCGTCTTCACAGGACTCTGTACTGGGCTCATTGCATTTATTTGTTTGTCGCAACAGTCAAGCAAGCGCAGCACTCAGACATTTTATACATCCATTGTACTAGGACTTGATGTTCCCTGTTAATGTATGTGGGATTCGCAACTCGAGTTAACTGAAACTCAATTGAACTGAACAATTTAACTGAGCAATTTATTTATTGATAATTTGTACACAGAGCCGCGCAGTGGCAGCACGTCCGTTCGCTTTAAGTTTTCGTCACGAATCAATCTGTTCTCCTCCTTCCTCTCTTCGTTTGTCCGTTTCGTTGTCCTACGTCCGTCAGAGTTGTATTTAAAAGGTCTGTCCGCTTCTCGTCATCTTACGTCTGTTTGTCACTCCTACATTCGGCCCTCCTGACGACACATTCGGCCCGAATGCTGGACACCATCTTTTCATATTCTCCGCAACCGTCGATGTTGCTGTAGGCCCTTCTACTTCTCCGAGTTTTTGCACTTCGTAACGTCCATGGGGTAGTTTCCGAACGACCTTGTATGGTCCAAGATACTTCCTCTTCAACTTCATATTTGTGCCAAATTGGGTACGCTTGATGGCCACCACGTCATTGACATCATACTGAACTTCCTCTATCCGATTTTGGTCAAAACCCCGTTGATTATTGTATTTTGAATCTACCCGACCTCCAAAAAAATCTGGACAGCTCCTGGGATGCCAAGGAGCCAAGGCGGTTCCTTCTCAACACATCGGTACCAAACATTTCATCGTCCTCCTGGACAGAGTCCAGGACACAGTGCACTGTAGGAGATGCCTACCTTTTCCAATTTCTTTTCCAATAGAAAATAGCTCGTCATCAACCCGACCATCTCCTTATAGTCCCTTCGGCAAGGTGACAGAAGAAACTGTGAGCATTTGCCAGAGATGACGTGAAACATAAGCTTCGTCCACCTGCAGCCGCTCTACGCCTGCCATGCTGGCTTCTGGGCCATAGTGACACATTTATTAACAGTGGCTTTGATGGCCGCAAATGGGAAAGGCAGAACAGGCTCAGGGCCGATAAACGCAGGCTCAGAGCCCAATTTAGCTAACATCCTAGATTCATTACTATACATCAATGACGAGGCTTCCATTATCGTTAGAAAGAACCACTGCAAAATAAGCAAATAAATGTTAAAAATTAGACTGACTGCAAATAAGCCGGCACTGGCAACTCAGAGACCTGAAGCATAGCTAAAAACCGGAGAGGAAGAATTCAGAAAATTCACACAACCCGAATTCCGTTCAAATCTTGAAATTGGTGTTTGACAAAGCGGTCATCAACGAAGAAACGACTTTATTTATTTTATTCATAATAATAAAAGTGGAAACCTGAATTTGAATAACCCTACTGAGCAAATACTGAGTCTTCAAACCAACAAAGATGAAAATGCTGCCTTATGGCAACAAAGTAGCAAAGAGATTATCCAAAGAGTGCTCTAAATATTGTATTGTGTTGTCAATTTCCAAAGAACAATTATACAATATTTTAGCAAGTGGTTTTGCACATCCAACGTTCTCAGAGCGTACACGAATCAAACTTGGCGCCCTTGCAGCGTTCGCGTTAGAACACTGAAACTACGGAAAACATGATTGCATTGCAATAAACTTGATGTGAAACAACAAGCAGACACAAAAGCATGGCTGAAACGAGCTGTGGTGAGGTGGAGGGCACTTGTAGAACAACACAGCGAACAAGGTGTATCGTATGTACCGAGCAGCGCCCTGAAAGCTCGTGGAGGGGCCGCGCCGCTGGCGAGTGCTAAACAAAACCAAGATGAGTGTGTCAGTCGGCTGCGACCGACTTATTCATACCCTGCACCTAAGCAAGCTGATTACTCACTCTCTCTGTCACACTCTTCTTCTTTCCTTTCTTCTGATATCTCAATTATAATAAAATTGTTTGAACGTCAAATGCTAACGGACAAGTAGGCGAAGAATGTATAAATTACTTTTTTGGTATCACTTCTTTGTTGAAACCCTGACATTCTCTCTGCTGCATTTCAATCCTGTCTTAGTGGACAGTCGAATCAAGTTTCTTTTTCTCCGTACCGGTCAAGCCTCCTTTGGGCCTTGTGTACTCCTAGTTAAAGTGTAGGGTACATTTCCCGCGCAGCTCAGTGCAGGATAGAAGAACAACACGAACAAGAGCGAGTGGAGCGAAACTTCCAACACGAATAGCCAAAATAAATTATAAATTTGGCTATCCCTTAAAACGTGCTGCGGCCTGAAGGCCAAGCACACACACACACACAACAACGGGCGGCGCAATCAATGTGCAGTTCAAGTTGGCTGCGTACGCGAGCTGATCGAACGGACCGAGTAATGGTGAAAATGAATTATTTGTTTAACGCTGGTCAGCCCTTCGGAGAGCGGCTTATGGCCGCCAGCAAACTAAGCGATGAGTCATAGTGAAGCCGCAGAGTGCAGCGCAGAGTTGACGGACCGAAGCAATTGCTGCAATAGCTAAAAATTGGAGCGGAAACTACGGCAAACAGGCTGGAACTGTTTGGGGCTGCGACGCCAGCACGTACGAAGCTTCGTTATTTGGTTGCCCATCACCGCCGCTTGGGGAGTCGGCATCAGTCCGCTTGTATGTGAAGCGCCATGGCCACCGTGGCTGCCAAAGGTTTGTCTACATGCCAACAAATAACAACAGCAACAACAAAAAATAAAAACATCTGCGCCCCAGAACGGCCAAAGTGGCTCAGACGGAACACTCCGAAATGAAGCAATTTTGTTGGACCTGTTTTGTTGCCCAGTTTTTGCAACCAAAACCATCGATGAGTTGAGGTGTACGCCATGGCGGCCAAAGTAAAAAATCCGAGAGCAAAGTTAGCAAAACTAACGATGACAGGTGACCGAAATGTTTCGTGTGCGGCAGCAAAGCAAACAATAAAAGGCGATTGCGAGCTGAAGAGCTGCTCGTCGAGCGGGCCGGCGACGAGCAGAAGAGAAATAACAACCATTTTGTAAATTGCAGCAATACCACTTATCCTTACAACTGCACACACACAAACACACATGTTACATGTGTTCTTTGTTAGTGTTGTGAAAGCAAGTCAATTTTGTGATGTTGTCAGATGTACCGGTGAGTGTGTGTGTGTGCTTGTGTGTTGCCCTGGGAAAAGAATTACATGCACCAAAGGGTCAATGGACCAAAGCTGCATTTTCACTTTTTCTCGTGAAATTGTAAATCTCACTTTGAAGGCATTTTTGTACACTGACTGAAGTACCAGAAACGATTTACATACATTGTGATTGTATTTGAATTGAATTGAAAGCAAACGTGGTCAATATGCAGTACATATGATCTGAATCTGCAGAAGAGTCAAATTTGATGCGTTCCCTCGTCCGTCTTTCTGTTCGTTCGTTTATCCATTCAATCAGTCATCTGTCAAGCGGCGCTCAAACGATTCAAGACTTGGGAACGAAATTTTGTGCTCCAAGCAAAATATTTTAAGCAAATGGGTGCGTTCCTGCTTAACCCTGTCGCTACAGTTACAATGAGAGAAAATGGGAGAAAATTCAAATTCATAGTAAACAAGTTCCATACAAATAAAAAAAGTTTTCCTAAAACTGATTTTTGCAATGTTGAAAAAATCCACGGTAACGAAAAAAGATTAGTTTAAAAAGTTTGTGGTTTAGTTTTTAATGGTTAAAGCTTGTTTTTTGTTGCTAAAATATATAAAATATATGAAGGAAAAGTTAAAGTTTTATAAAAATTTCATATTTATCTTGTCGAAAAAAGTCTTCTCTAATTTTTTAAATGCGTCAAACATGCTTTAAGTTCTCTAAATCATCTAAATCTGAGTCCTCGTAATTTATCAAAATTTTATTGATTTCCTTGAATTCATTTCTTTATATTTCTAGGCTTATAAGAAAATATTTTATTTTTCAAAAGCAAGACTTATGCTTACATTCAGAGAAACATTTTATGACCCCAAAAGAAAATTGTTGCCATATGGCAACAAGCAATATTAAGAAATATCTGTGCCAGTAGAAATTAGTTAAACATAAAAGTTCTGACTTACAAGTGAAAATCAAATTTTTCTTCAGTCATTTTAAAGACAATTAAAAACCAGTTAACCAGTTCGAACCAGTCTGATTTAATGTTAAAAATTATTTATAATTGCCTCTTTTTGTAAAAATGTTTACAAAATCTTTACATCTTTTTGCCACATGGAAAGATAGCTTTTAACGAATGATATATGTATCTCAATTTTCAAGTAAATTTTTTAATTTTAATTTTTTTAATGAAGTTTGGTATGAATTTTTCTAAGAAATAAACCAAGAACTCGTAAGAAAATGGTTATGTCTCGCCTACATTTGAAGAGAGTTGACGTATGAATGAGCGCAGCCGATTCAAGCATTTTGAAGCACAATAACATATTTTCCTTTTTTTTAATTAAACTCAATGCTGTTTTTTGTTTTTCCTATGTGCTGAAAGGGCACTTAGTAAAAAATCAATAAAGCCTTTAAAAAGTCAGCGGCTATGCTGAAGAAACGGCACTATGTCGCTCACTATCTTCCCTGGAGACCATTCAGCCCATGTTTAAGTTTGTGGAGCTTTTTTTTTACTAATGTACATTAGTGACATAATTGAAAATGTTCTAACAAGCGGCCGTTAAGACCGTCCAAAGTACTCTTTCTTTTTTTCTAAATGCAGTCAAAACAAATCCAAAGCGATTTTTACTTACACCAATCGATGTTATGGCAACGATTTGAGCTATAGGGTGTTTTTTTTAGAGGTATAGAACTTCGAATTGAAATAAAACACAAGAAAATCGTTTTAATGTCCATCAATTTGGCTTTATTGGAAAGATAATTTTATGCCATTAATGTTTAAATATGATTTCGGGCATGTGGCCGCCGCGGCTGGCTCGAATAAAGCCAATTCTACAGGTCCAATTTTCAAGTTGATGGACAAAGCTCCAATTGCTGTGCACGGTGGCGAATCGATTCATTCGGGTCCTCTTCAACATTTTGCTCTACAGCGGCAATTGTTTCTTCGGTGCGCACTGTTCGACGTCTCTGCGGATGCGTATTATCACATAGAGAAAACGTAGTGCGAAAACGACCCATGGTTAACCGAATTAATTGCTCTGATGGACGATTATGTCGACCATAAAATGGACGGAGCTTGCGGTAAACTTCGCGAACTGAACCATTATTTTCGAAATAAATTTGCACGATTTGCAAGCGTTGTTCTTTTGTCAACCTGTTCATGATGAAATGGCAAACCAAACTGAACATAAATGACATTAGAGTTGCCAGATTTGACCACAAAATGCCAGTTTTATCTCTATTCGAAAAACAAACCTCTAAAAAAAACACCCTATATTTTCCTTTACTTTAGGATTTTTCCACCACTCCTGTCAAATTTGTTCGACGCCCCTGTAATAGGGGATTTCTTTATGTTGTGGCTCGCTTGGAATTTTTCATGGAGAAAATTTTTTTGCAATTTTCTTGTGTGTCAAGTGCTGTCTGTAGAGAGACCAGCAGCTGCCTGACAGACCGTCTGGCGTAATCGGGAGACAGGAAATTTGTTTCCTAGCTGTCAGGCAGGTGGGCAGCCGCCTCGATTACTGGCTTATTCGATTTGTAAATAGATTGTGCAATGCTGCTGCATGCCTGATAGCATATTAAGCAAAAATTGGAAACAAAAAAAATAATTCAAAAGCAACAGGCCGCAGCGGGAAGACAAAGTGAAGTGAAAGCTCAACTTGCAAGGAAGCCAAGGCAGATTGGATGTTGAATTTTTTCACGTAATTGGAAAACATGAAAGTGCACCTAGAAGCAGACAATTTTCACTTCTTACCACAGCCAGTTAGGCAGTGTGCGAGGAAATTGCGGCTCCTAGCAGCTAATCTATGTAGAATACTAAACTTATTCTGCTACTAAAAAGCAACACACCTGACTCCGCCACCACTAAATGACTCAGGTTTTCACAATTCTCTTGAAAAAATTCATATTTCTTTTTTTGGTGACTGCGCAAATTGATCGACACTACTTGCTACTCGTTTGCAAGTTTTTGCTTCACAACCCACTCGTCCGACGTGACATTCGCCTATTTGTCATAGAGATTTTGGCCAAAACCTGTGCCAGAATTCCGTCACATTAATACGAATCGATGTGCGGGAGTTTATTGCAGTTCTTGCTTTGCGGCTTTGGCACGCTTCTCTCGCTTAGCTGCGTGGCGGTCGGTGGGTCATAACGCTCGACGATTTTCGTGCACAAATTAGAAAAGTTCTGAGGTGAAACTTTCATTCTCTACCGCGTGACAGCACGACAGTCGTTCCATTTTCGTCTACGCTTATACCGAGCCATCCTGCTCCGCTCGACTACCAGTGTTCGGTTCATCTCCTCTGTTGACTTGTTCTGACTTTTTCGTCACTTTGTGTTTCTGTTGCTCTTCTGCCGTCGGTGTATGTGTAAAATATCCATCACACACACATTATCGCAACTTAACTTTGATAGATTTTTGTCTTTCGTTGTGTTTATGCAACTTAACTCATTTTCGTTTATCGAATCAGTAAACGCTGCCGAAGAGAGTCATTTCACTTAGGGATGGGACGGATGTCATTTCGCAAAGGCGGACAGGAATGCAAAAATTTTTTGACAAGCAGATGCCGATTTTCAATTCGGATGTGTAAGAAACTAATAGAAATTTACTTGGCTTTTTGGTGCCATTTGTATGTAAATTATTTAGTTAGACTAAAGAGACGGATATGAAAATGTCCACAAACGGATGAGGATGTCAATGCGGATGCGGATATATATGCGGATGTACATAAATCAGATTTTATTCCGCGGATATGGATGCCAGTAGCGCACACAGAGGAGGATGAAATCCTCAAAATATAAAAATTGTTGGTGAAATAAATGGTTTCAAATTGAATAAATCTCAAAAATGGTAAGCAAAACTCCCCCAAAATGAAATTCTGTGGGCACCACTATTGGATATGGTTGTGAAAATGTTTAATAAAAAAAAAATATTCATTATTTTTTTTACATATTGTATGTTATCTGATAGGAGAGATTTAACTCTTTCGATAGTATTTTGCTATAGTGCTCACATGCCAATTTGTGGACGCCTATGCGCTCCGTGAATCCACGAAAAAAAATTTGTTGGGTCTCTGAAATAGTACGAAATCTTGCGAGTGTTTTAAAACAGGAAAACTTTATATCAAAACAAAGTATTATATAGTTAAAAAATGTTTTTTAAAAAAGAAACAGAAAGAGGAACTTTTACTGTTCATTTTAAGGTTCATTTCGGACATATTTTTCAAATAATCACTTAATCATCCAACATTTCATGTTTAGGTATTATAATTTTTTCAAAAATTTATTGCAGAATGTGTAGGTTAGGTTAGGTAGGGATGGGTGTGTGCGTCCCAAGGGCAGCACTTCCACTCGGAGGCTAAAATGGCCCATTGTGAATTCCTTCTTAGAAGATTCTGGAGATAGCCACTGGCTCTCAGTTCGGGGCAAACCAATCAAACCAATTCCACCTCTTGATGAAGGAAAGTAGATCCGAAATTTCAACTATTGCTGCGCCAGCCAAGTCTGCAGGAACCTTAAACCCAGGGTACGGAGACGGCGTTCCTGCAGAGCGGGACAGTGGCACAGGTAGTGTTGGATCGTTTCCACTTCTTCCTCATCTTCACAGCTTCTGCAGACATCTTTGGACGAGAGGCACCATTTGACAAGCATGGATCCAATGGCGCAGTGTCCAGTAATGACTCCAACAAGCCTAATAGAGGTTCGACTCAGGGACAGTACATAGCATGTCTTCCTCACGGAAAGGGAAGGCCATATTGCCCGGCAGGTACTGCAATCAGTTCTGCTCCGCCATGAGGACTCGATGTAAGTTTTGCTCAACCTGCCAATACGCAGATACAGGGCAGATATCGGAGGGAGCACAGAGTTATCCACTTCGGTGAGAGGCAGGGCGACCCCCTTTCTTGCCATCTCATCCGCTGCCTCGTTTCCTGCCACTCCAGAGTGGCCCGGAACCCAGCAGAGAGCGACTCGGTGATGCCCGATGCCGCGAAGTGCAGTGCGACAACTCTGCACTACCTTCGATTTCACAGTGGCTGATTCCAGCGTTTTAAGAGCTGCCTGACTATCCACACAGATTGTGATATCCGTGGGTGGTAATCCGCTGTCGCGGATTAGTTTTGCAGCTTTCCAGATTGCAGAGGTCCGAGAGTCTGAAAGACCGTTGTGCCCCCAGTTCATCTGAGTGGAGACCAGCTCCTGTACCTTCCTCCATCTTAGAACCGTCTGTGAAGATGGTGATGGAGGCGTCTCTTGTCACACTTGTAAGTCCCCATTCTTTCCTTGAGGGAAAGGAGGTGAGTGTGCGCGAACCAAAATCCAGGTCAGAATGTGTAGCACATCCCTAAATTTACCAGCTCAACTCGGCAACGTAAAGCGAAAGCAGTTACCAAACGATACTCGTCAGCTAACAGTCCGTTTTCCTGGAGATATAATCACAGAGCTGCTATGGAAACACGGCGACAACCATTTGCGCGATAACTAACTTTTTCATTAGCGCCTAATTTCGTTAACTATATTTATCTGCCACCCTCGTTGTTCGGCACAAAAGTTGCAAAGCAACTGCGAAAAGTTGCCATAGTTCTTAAGGTGAGTATTGTGATTGCGTGCTGGCAGAGATGGTTTATTAGGTGCCAATTATAGCAAACTGCATTTGGCAAAACACCAGTCACCAGCGATAGTATTCACTCTAGTCCTCACTTTGGGAAAACATGGTTTCCACAAAACCAGCCAATAATCAAAGTAGAATACAGAATAATTTTACTTAATTTTTTAAGGCACTTACGTACATAATTTTGTCAACTATTCCGAAAAACTTAAATTCTCTAAAATTCTTTAAAATCTCTAAAAAGTTAACCCCAGAATCCCAACGCAACTGCGTGATTCAATTAGTTGCACATTTATGGTTCGGGCAACAATATGGACTACTTTAATACAACTATTTTTCTTTCTATTCCTTCCCTTCTCTACAGAAAAACCCCACATCTCCTAAAAATAAACACAGTCTCAGAATTTAGTCTATCTGTGGCACGTGATCACGTCATCTCTGCCAGCTGTATTGTTGTGTGAATATTTATTTATCGCATACGAAGCGTTACAACTGCCAAAGAGGCTCACTCTGCCCAACTCCAGTCGCTAGGCGGTAATTTCCACGAACAATCACAATTTCTTTCATTACCCATAATCTGTCTCTGGGGTGACGGCGCGGCGGGCGGCGTATGTTGAACGCTGCCTGCCATTTCGGCCTGACATCTCGAGTCGCTTCAGTTGCAGCGCCGCGTGTCGCTTCATCATATCACAGTTTAAAATCTCTTATTGCAACAAATTTGCGCTTTATCTTCCATCTGCGTTTTATGTGCGTCAGCTAGCTCGGCGGCCTGTCCTCGCAGCGCCATCACCGCTGGCATTCAATGTCCTCCCGCTCCTGTTCGCAGACCGCGGCCGAGCAGGAACGTCTTCATTATATCTGCTTTTTGTTTTTGTTTTCAGGCAACTTCATCAAACTTGTGTCGTCTTTTGGTATTGTTGCCACGACTCTTCGGTTTGCCCCCATCCGCCGCGTAACTTATACTCGTGTTTGTGCCTCAATGTCATTTGTTTCTGCAGCCAGCACGGCCTGTTGTGCGCCGCTTTGACGCGATGTCGGCGCTGGGGTCCCACAAAGGTACTTAACATCTCTGTGTGTGTTGTTGTGGCGCACTGCTTTTGGCGTTTCCCCCCAGACACGTCCGCTGCACGCCATTCGTCCGCTCCTCCATTTAGAATGCCGATAGCGGGCGGAACTGTTGATATTCCCAGCGGAAAACTTAGATTTACACTTCTTGACACTCGTCGCTGCGATACAACGCACGCGGCGTGTCTCGCTGCCCCCATTCGCGTAGCTCTCACGTTATGCCAAGCCGCTTATCTGTCTCCATCTCTGTGCACTTCCCCGTCTTTTTTACTATTATCAGCATTTACAGCTTTGCTGGATTTCTACACCCTGCACTGTATTGGTATAAAAATTTTGCGCAGAAGAAGTCGTGGCTGATATGGAAAAGTATGAAAACACACGGATGATGATCACAATTATCAGAATGTAGCTATATCCGTCCAACTCCAAGCAAATATCGGCATGGAATTTCTTGCGTTCAAACTGATCCTTATCCACCATATCATCATGGGTTACACTGTGGGTAATATTTATATATTTGAATGAAATTTTATTTAGTCCATTTAGAGGAACAGAGTACGAAACATTATTTACATTTTGTTTTATCTCTGCGCTTCCCTGTAATATTGCTTGTAATTATGTATCAGGTGTACAACTTTGCTTCCGCCGTTTTCCGATAGGTGGCTGTACCGGCTGAGGCTGGTTGAAATACATAGATGGTAATGCCTTTAAAGTGAGTGTGGACAGTGCCTAACGAATTGTCATCGCCGTTTCAGTGACAGTTGTTCTTGTTTTCGTATTATTCACGCTCGAAAATGTCCGTTTATGTGCCCAATTCTCGCCATTTGCGGGAAGTTTTACTTTTCTGTTACAATTCGAAAAAAAATGCAGCTGAAGCGCATCGAATGCTCTCAGAAACTTACGGTGATGCTGCTCTGAGTGAAAGAATGTGTCGGGAGTGGTTTCAACGTTTTAAAAATATCAAGAGCGACATGACAAAGTCATCCTCCAACACGACAATGCTCGGCCTCACGTCGCAAAAGTGGTCAAAAAGTACCTGGAAACGCTGAAATGGGAAGTCTTGCCCCACCCGCCGTATTCCCCAGATGTCGCCCCTTCTGACTTCCACCTATTCCGTTCGATGGCACACGGCCTGGCAGATCAACATTTTCAATCCTTCGAAGAATTGGAAAAATGGATTGCTTCATGGATAGCGTCAAAAGAGGACTCCTTTTTTCGAGCCGGGATCCGAAAATTGCCGGAAAGATGGGAGAAAGTTTGAATAATACATCTGTAAGCACTTTTTCGCAATAAAGCTTTTAATTTTGGAAAAAAACGGCGGAAGCAAAGTTGTACACCTGATAAAACAACATAATTTTTGTGTTTATCTAGAACGCGGGAAATTATTGACTCCTAATGACAGGAGGAAGAGGATAATCATAAATTCCGACAATCGGGCTGCCATAAAAACTCTGATCTCGACGACGTTTAAGTACAGACTAGTTTGGCTTTGGAGACAGAAAATGTTCTCCAAGACATATCAAAGGCTAACCGAGTAATAATACACTGGGTTCCAGTGAGGTTAGGTTAGGTTAGGTTAGGTTGGCTGACCCACGGGGGGTCTCACATAGACCATGTTGGTCCATAGTGTTACCAAACAGATTCTGGAGCTTGAGACCTGTATATAGTTTTTTAAGAACGTTTTGGCAAATCTAAGTAAGTCGCCGCTTTTTTGCTCCGCGATTCTTTCCAAGGAAGGGAACGACGCGGATCCGAGGCAGCTGACCCGTGATCTGTAGAGAGCAGGGCAGTGGCATAGCAAGTGCTCCAGGGTACCTTTGGCACTGTCTTCACCACATCTTGTGCATGCATCACTTGGTACCAAGCCAAGTTTGGCAGCGTGGAACGGTGTGAGAGAGTGTCCCGTGAGTATCCCGGTTAATAGTTTGCAATCCTCTCTTCGGAGTGATAGTACAAACTCTGTGTTGTTGATATTATGCTCGCGAAGCATGATTTTTGCTGTCCCCTTGAGATGTAGATCTCTCCCATATGGACGCCGCCTCACGAATCATATTCGCTTCGATTTCCGTCTTGAGCGTGGAGAGGGGTGGATGGATGTCTGGCTCGCTAACCGTAGGCAGTCGTGGCCCGGCTTTGGCGAGCGTGGGCACAATGGTAATGAGGAGGCAGACAGATTGGCAAAGGAGGGAGCCGCAAGACGACGCTGTGGAGCTGAACCGATTATAGGTTTCAGTGAAGCTCTTTATAGACACTGCGTCAAACCGGAAATCACAAATCAGGCTAACTGTAAATGGTCGAACACGGTGGGACAGCGAACTCGAAACTACTTGTTCCGCCTTATTCGGTAGGCAAATCCAAGCAGATTCTAGACCTAAGCAGAGGAGAGAAGAGAGGAGCTTAAGTTCACGACAGGGATCCTGAACGGGCACTGTCTGCTAAATATGTATAAAGTGCGACTGGGAATCACAGAGAGCAAGCTATGTAGATTCTGCATGGAAGACGAAAAAATATCCGTTCTCATTAGAACTGAATGTCCCGCTCTTTGACACGCAAGAAAGCCTATATTGGGAAGGGAATTGATTTAGACGAAAGAGCTGTCTGAAATCGATCTGGGAGATATTAAGGAGTTCCTGGACAGTATCGGGGGAGATGAACTTCTTTAATAAGGACTAAAAGATTCAACACAATAGTTCCTGACTCCCATACCTAATATAATCTAATCTAAAGCAGTATTAGATTTTTACAGGTACAGGATATAAACAAGTCGGTCTAACCCATCAAAAATACTCCTACTTGTTTTATTTTTATTTTTCTTACATTTTGTGTATCTGTTTCTCTTCCTCATCGCCCGTTCATTTAACCCACTTATGGAGACGTGCTACCCGTTTTAAAGTCACACAATCTAAAAACCTGCCATGAAGAAGTGAAATTAAAATATTTCATAATCGTGTTACCTCTTAGCCCGCGTCATGCTCGGGGTGTCATTGTGACAGACACCGCATTTCGTACCCACTTCATCTTTAATTGCTTCCGAATTCGGCGCATTGTCTCGCTTTTTTTGGCATTTATCGCGCCGGCTGTACTGCGGCGCGTGGTGCTGCTGTCAGATGCGTCGCACGTAATATGATTTTCCGCGTGATGGGCTTATTTATTTACCATCCGCACAAAGTACAAAGTACCCCTTGACCTGCTCGCCTCGTTGCCGCCGGCACAGTGAACGAGCGTTTGTGTTTGTGTGATTGCGCCAGGTACTTATTTGACTTTGTGACGTGTATCCATATTTTATATTTAAGTCGAATTGCATTGAAACCGCAAACTGTTTTTTATCTGCCAGCTGATACATGTGTCGCTTAAAATCAAAAAATAAGTGAACTCATTTGCGTACACATTCTTTTGAACATACATACATACATACCTTAAACATTAGTGAACAATTTGTACGAAACTCGTGTCAACTTAGGGAAAACTATGAATTATTTAAAAGGTAATTTGTGTATGTAAAATTTGGTGTCCTGGATGACTGATTCATCAAAGCCAACTACAAAACATTTAGTTGTTTGTTTTATTTTAGAAAGCAGACAATCACCACGACGTTTAGTTGAGTGGTGATACGTAAGAGATAAGCTTTTCGTGAATAAACCTCTCACTGCTGTCAAAACTCATTAATGAAAGGGACCCTAATGAATATCACCGTGCGACAAAAATGAAAACATTTTTTCACACTGGAACAAATCCATATGGGCGTGAAACTAGAGACCAAACATAGTAATACTGCGTACTCAGTTTTTCATTTCTACATCCTTTGTCCTTTTAAAAGCACTTCAAAATTTTTAAGGGGATAAAAAATAAAAAAATATCAAAAATACTTAACATCGTTCGAATATGGCGATATGTATATCAAATGAAAGAGAAAAGGCTCAGAAATTTAAATAAAATTAAGTTTTGATCTATTTGTAAGAAAAGAATATGAAAAAGGTCCTTTGCAAATTTTAATCCTTTACATCCTTGAAAATTTACCTCACATTTTCTTGAAAAGTAAGTATGTTAAAACCCCGAATCTCCTGGATCACGTGTCAAAATTTCATTATTCTAGCTTCATTGATTTTGTATCTTTTTATGATTTAAAATACTGATTCTCAAATAAATTAGAATTTCTGTACTTCCTTAGAATTTCAGCTTCCGCCTTTTCTTAAATAACTTTCGAACCAATAAAGTTGGAGTAATGAAATTTTGACACGTGATCAAGGAGATTTTGAGCTGTAACATACTTAATTCTCAAGAAAATTTTATATACATTTTCAAGGATATAAAGGATTAAAATTTTCAAAGGACCTTTTTCATATAATTTTTTTTACAAAAAGATCAAAATCAATTTGATTTAAATTCTTGAGCCTTTCCTCTTTCATTTGATATACATATCGCCATATTCTAACGAGGTTAAGTATTTTTTTTATTTTTTATCCCTTTCAAAATTTTGAAGTCCTTTTAAAAGGACAAAGGATGTAGAAATGAAAAACTGAGTACGCAGTTTTACTATGTTTAGCCTCTAGTTTCACGCACATATGGATTTTACACAGTGTGAAAAATGCTGTCGCACAGTGTATGCAGCCAAATCAAATAAGTTGAAAGAGAACTTCTATCGGTTACCAGGCGGAAATGCTTCAGTCACTGGGTGCCGTCAAAGCAACAATTGTAGCGCTGGTCAATGAAGTGGTAATCATTTGGATATACTCATAGCTGTCGATTTCCGGTCTGGATCTACAGGGAACCGAACAGATAGGGAAAGGCACCGGTGAATCAAAATGAAGGGAATCACAATAGACCCAACAGGGCCTCCGAGTGGAAGTGCAAAATGCACACTCCCCTTCTTTAACCTAACCTAATCTAACCTAACCTAACCTAGCTGTCGATTTCAACCTCTAAACTGCCCGTTTGAAGGACTTTGGAGAATCAACAGGTGCGCGCCTGTTGGATCTGTGTGACTCTTATGTTAATCTAAAGACACGTTGGGAGCTTCTGCGGTCGACTGCTTCATTTTTAACATCAAAAAATAAATAATTGGCAGAAATCGAAAATCAATTTTGAGCCATAGTTGAACATCCAAAGAGAACTGTGGGCGCTGCTTAGAAGATGACCAAACAGCAACAAACGCCCACAGTGTGGAATTGGCAATTGGAGTCATCTGCAAACTGGGATAACGATTCAGAGACGAAATAAGTTGTGAACCAGTCGCAAAGATATTCTTTCGATAACTCGTCTCATAGCTGTAAAGAAAGAAGTCTGGCAGAACTTAACTTTCGCTTAACGCGAAATAGTGAAACAAAGACAGTAGGGAGATTGTCTAAATTGATAAGCATCCGGCATACTGTTGAATATGGGTTCAAGAGTGTAAAAAATAATTTTCCTCCAATCGTTATATCTTGGCTTCCATACTGCAGTATTCGCTAACTTAGACATCCACTGTGGCCGCTCGCACTCACTGGCCACAAGAAGGCCTCGAACTTTAGCTTGAGTCCACATTTAAATCCATTTAATTAGCAAAGTAAACAGCGAACACAATGCAAGTATTGTGTATACTACTACTACTACTCGCAACAGACGAAGCGTGACAATGATGTTGCAACTCCCCAATGAGAGCGAAAACATTTCAAATTCAATGCATAAATTTGAATAAACTCAGTCGAAATACTTTCAGAAAATTATTGCCGGCGCTTATGTCTTCAATTAGGCGCCGCTGCCGCTTGTGCGATTTCATTTATTTTTGCTATTTATCAGGTGTGCTTGATGACAGGACCGTCGTTTGTGCGTCAACAGTGACGCACAAAACGACGAATAGACCGCTCAATGCCAGCAAGGCAGCAGATGGCTTCGCATTGTCATTACTGTACTTGTTGTTGCTATTGTGCGCACAGCGTTATCAGTGCCATGAAGTCGCAATAGAATGCGGCAGGAGAGCAGAAAGCTTAACAAGTGACAAGTGCTGAAGATGGAGATGAAAAATGGCGACCCCGCACACCGCAACGGCCGTTCGCGCACCTGACGGGAAACAAGGCAACACTACACCACAACAAATAATAACAAAAACAATCAGCACAACAGCTGCAACAGTGAGCACAACAAACAACAAACATTAAATACTTGAAATTTTAATAACAACGGCCAGACCGACAAACAACGACCATCATACAACCCCCCTCCCCAACGCACATTTTAATATTATTATTAATACTGTTTTTGTTGTTGTTGTTATTAATGCTTTTATGCCGAATTGCTTGCAGGTGTGACACGCTGCGCCCAGACAAAGGGTGCGAATCATGCAGCAACAACAACAACAAAGACAACAGCAACATTAAACGCAAAAACAATGCATGTAGACATAGTGCGGAGTTGCCATGTGTCTCGGCAATTCATTTAATGATTGCCCGAAGGTGCTTTTGATTCTATTGTTCCGTGTAGAATGCTGAGGGCCAGCAGAATAAAAACTTCCGGCCTGCAGACGACGGCAAAGAATATGGAATGACGGCAAGGGGAAATGAGTAACAAAGCCAAATCGAAATAGCGGAAAACAGACGCTACACACATTGCAGAAGACAAAAGTGTCCACGTGCAACAATTAAACGCCAACAATTACGGCGACTAAAGAATGCGAGAAAGGATTTGAAACGTAGCAGACGCAATGCCGCAGGTGAGAAATTCAATGCAATAAATATGTAGACAATAGAATATATAATACCAGCGCCTGTCGCCTTTGTCAGAGCACGGAACGAAAAAGGGGCCACCAACGAAATGCAAAATAAAATAATTCAAAAGCGACTTTGTATGGAAAAGTTACATTGAAGTTTGACGACATTAATAAAACACACAAAATTAGGATACAATGTGGAAAAATAAATTCATTCTGGCTAAAAAACGCTGCCCTAAAGCTATAAAGACAAGAAAAAGTTTTCTCATTTACCTATTGTCGCGTTGTTCGTGGCAGTGGGGCACAATCGCGCCCTCCCTCCTCACATCAGCCGTTTATTACCACTTTTCAGATAATAACAAAAAAAATGTTGAAGTACTAAAACATCTTAATACATATACAAAATCTATTTGAATACTATATCCTATCCATGCAAATCATTTGAAAGAAATGCGCACTTTCAAAAACCCTTCTTTTCCTTCTTGCCAGCTTCTCACGCCTCCCTTCGGTTGAGAACCTCTGCTATCTATATTTTTTGTATTATTTTTATATTTCTTATAGCAAAATACTTGAGACAATAGCAACAAGACTAAACCCAAAAGCTGACACCACTTTACGCTCAAAGCAACCTTTCCCCTAAAAAGGAACGAATCCACAACAATAAAAAACATCTCGCAGAAAAAAGATGTCACAGCGACAGGAGATAAGTCAGCTATACTGCAGCAATAACGCTAACGACCCCACAAAATAATAACAACAACAACAAAAGTTGAGTTAGATATATAAAAAAGCCATAAACTGTCACATGAAATTCTAGCATTTTCGCTTCAAGCCAAACTTGGTGCCGAAGGTTCTTTGTTGCTGTTGTTTTTTCCCCATTTCTTGTTCTTTATGTGACTATTTATCACTTGGTAGCGAATTTAAGGTCGGCACAGCACGTTTAATTAGCTCGTAAAGATAATATTTTCAATTGAATTGAATGATGTGCGCACCAAATCCTTTAAAGTCAACTTAAACTTTTAATGAAACTTGCGGCAAGGAAAACTGCAGAGAACTGCAAAACACCGCACAATGAAGTCATTATCCTGCACACAGCATAATGCCGCATTCGCTTGCATATTTACCGGCGCATCGCGCCGTATGCGCCCAGCAGCAGACAATGCCCAGCACGGACGGCTGAGCTGAACAGAGACAGGCGCATCCGAGCGGCGTCCCCACGGTGCACGGTCGCTGCGGCAGGCAGCGTTAAATAATTCCGCTGTCGACAGGCGTTGGCCAGCGCCGGCAGCTGGCAATACTCCCTGCGCTGCGTTTTTTTGTCGGTTTAATTTTTACGCATTTTTTGCTGCTGTTGCCTTCTTAAAAAGCCAAATGTCCGCGGGGTGCTAAAGGATTATCCTTTGCATACACTCGGCGCGCCGTCTGCTCTTGATTTCAAATGGTACGGAACGAGATGAGCAAAAAACTATAGAAAAGAAGTCCGTACTGTAGAGATCAGCCAACAAGTGTGGCGCGAGACACTGTGCCAATATTTGCGTCATTAAATGCGGTCGCATTCGTTCCTTTGCCGCATTTGTTACCCTTCTTGGGCGTCCCTTGATCCTTTCGGTGCCTTCACTTTCGACGGCCGCCAACCACTTGCTTGCCTTGTTGCTTCTCGCACTCCACACACACACAGACACACCATTTAGCGTCCCTTTTTTGCGAACATTTCTTTTGCCATTTATTTTTTAATTAAAAACACAAGCAACAATTTCTGGCCGGCAGTCGCTTGTCCTTTGCGCGCAGAAATACCAAAAAAATATATTGAAATGGAAAAGGTTGCGCCACAAAATATTGTTGTGTGTCATAAAACAGCGGTTTGCGTCCGGTTCTCGTTTTCACTTTCACTCGACATTGAGGCGTTTAGGCGTTTAGGCGCCACGTCGTTGCTTTTAATGAAGCCGCTTTGAAATGTAGGTGCAAAATATTGACACACTGCATTATGTAGGAAATGTCTTCGTAATTAAATCAAACTCAAGAAAATGCCGAAACGTGCCAGAGGCGGCCTGCGCCGGCCCCGATGGTCCAACTGAGATAAGCGCACAAGACGCCAAGAACCACAGACGGCCCACAAGGCAGATTTGGCTCATAATAACGACATTACTTTCGCCGAGTTGCAGCGGTTTTGCAGCATTTTCATAGTTTAAGTTTGTTTTTGCGCCGCTGCACTGTGAATGGCCGCTGCACTGTCCAAACTGTCACGCCAACTCGCATTGTCAGCGCAACAGAAGCCGGGAAAAAGTGTGAAATACACACAAATTCAGCGACCGTAAAGCACAATTTTTTAATTAGTGTCAAAGGAAAAACAAACCAATTAGTGCAGCTGTCAAGAAATCCGGTTTTCTCCTTTAGTCCGTTCGTCGTTGCGCATTTTTCTTTTCGTTGGAAATTCGCCGAAAGTTTTGCTAACCGAATTTATTGCCAATGGCTGAACTATTGAAAATGTCATTTTTAGCGCAGCTCATTTATTTGTGTGTGTATGTGTGAGTGCATACAAGAGACATTGCCCAAGTTGCGTTAGGAAAACGATGAAAATGCATTAAGACAGCTGACATAAGAAACTTTGACATTTGCTTGGAAAAGAAAACTCAAAATCAACTGACTCGCAGAGGGAGAAAGCGTTTCTTCCAACCAATCTGATTCAGCAGCAGACTAAGTATTTACTCTCAAACCAATCAAGCTATCGCCAGATATGTTAGCTGTCTGAATTGGACTTTACGTAAATTTACTTCACCTACAAATTATTATTTTTTTAATATTTCTTGATAGAAGGAGGAGACAACCTTGGGCTAAGCTTGACCTCACAAGAAGTCTCACAACGCCTTCAACATGTTATGAAGCAAATAACACAGTGCAACACTAAAAAAAGGAACAAGGTCAAACATGTCTCATTCGATAGAGGACCTCAGTAGATGTAGTAGAAAAGTGTCAAAGGATTTTTCCCGGGATGTTCGAGTTTTTTTTTTTTAAATGCAGTTTAACCCATTTTCGGCCGCTACCAGAAATAGCCAATATTTTTTTAATTCCTTTTAAGGACTTACATTTAGGACCTTAATCAGGAATATTTTTTGATTTTTTTTGTGTTTTTTTTTACATAATTTTTTTATATTGTAAATAAATACAAATTGAATTTCAGTATGAAATAAACACTTAAACACATTTTCAGTTTTGGCTTAATTCTGGCGTTCAGGTTAATATCTGAGCTTTGATGTATTCAGAGACCTAACGTAGAATTTTATGGCGAATATTTTCGTGGTACATTTTATCCTTAAAAAGTCCCTTTTTACAGGACATTTTTGGCATTTTAAAAAAAAAGGGTCAAATTGACCCATAAAAATAGGAGCTACAGGGTTAAAATGCTCCACAAAAAGGTTCCTCGTAGTGTTTTACACCTAATTGCTGAACACATCACATACCTCAAATGTGAGGTTACATGGTTTTCGTAGGCCGATTCACCATAAGAATGAGCAAAAAGGGGGAAACTTTGACCCCGCTTAAAAAAAAAATTCCGACGTAAACTTTCAAAACGCCGATACACGTATATTTTTTTTTGGTCCCATCTACCAGAATCCGTTGTCAGAACCTTGTTATTTTAAAAAAAGTTTGATTTTGTTGTGCAGTGTAATAAGTCAATAATTTGAAAAGGTTATATATTTTTCAAAATATTCAAAATGTGACTAAAAAAAATGTTTTTTTTCGTGCCTTCGCCAACATCTCTAAATTTATCTTTTTAAAAAAAAATTATTATTTCGACGGGTTACCAAAAGACCAAAGCTATTTTATGCATCAAAAGTTCAAAGATATAATGTCTAAGTGCAGAGCTACTCTTCTTCAAAGTGGCTGGTCGAAAAATCGACCAGCGGCCGAAAAAGGGTTAAAGATGGCGGCTTAGTGCCATCTGACTCAAATGTCAGAAAGGAATAATTTTCATAATTTTTCAGTTACGTCAAATGAAAGCTAATGATATGAAGTCGAGGAAATAATATCCGTTTTTTATATAAATGTTTACTTTATTTGTTTACTAAATTTTTATCCTTGAATATCCTGGAAACCGTGAGAGCTTAATTTATATATACTGGACTGGATATACTGGATACTGGATATACTATACTGCATATTAATTGTAGTAAAAAATTGTTGCACTGTGTAATTAATGCCTTTGCTATCAACCTCTGGTATGTCAGCCAAGTTGGCGGTATAGTTCTCTGCGATTCTTTGTTATAAACTCCAACATGGTCAGTGCCAATTTGAGAGCAATACAATGTTATGTAATATCTTTTTATTATTTATTTTCATTATATATTTTTGCTGTTTTGTCGCCAGTTGTGTATATGAATTCATATTCACGAAATATCTGCAACGCAAATAACATCCGACAAAAGTAAATTGTAAACAACAACGAAAACTTGTCGCTCATCCGGCCCAGTTGTCTGCACTGAATTCCGCAACTTACTAATAAGTCACACTTTGCTTTGCATTGCTTGATTACTGTTTGTGCTCGGTGCACCAGCAGCACAACTACAAAACTTGCAATTGCAATTGAAATTGTTGCAATTCTGCTGTCGGTTGTCACTGCCGCCATCATAATTTTCACGTTCAACGCCATTGTTACGGAACTTTGAGCGCTAAATGAGATTCGGCAGCGGAAGGCGGCGACAACTGGCGCTTTAATTAAGCAGCACATTCAGGGTCTTTGTTATGACAGTTGTTTTTGTAGCAAAATATTACCAGAAAAAAGTTACAATTAGTCGAAGAGGCGATTCCCGTGTAAACTGCAAAGATGACAGAGATTAAAGTTTACATTTTGAATATTGAAATACGCTTCGTGAGTACGAATCGGGATTATTATTTTCCGCAACAACAACAATGCTCACGCTACGTGCACACCAGCAATGAGCTGGTGAGCACTTTCGCAGCGTTTTAGTTTTGCGAAATTCGGTGGCAAAGTTGTGCTAGCAGTGCGGATGAATGTGGCAACGGCAACAATAAGGTTTATGAGTTCTCGCATTTGCGCGCCAAGAAGCAGTAAATTGCGCGCGTTCCCCGCCAACCAACCCTTGGCCAGCGGTGCTGCCTGGTGCGGCATTTACAGTTGACAGCAATGTGCCGCGACATTTGGCAACCCATAAACTGTGAGCGTATGTGCAAATTGTTGTCCCGAAGAAGATTTACAACTTTGCCATTGTTCGCCACACGCGTACGTGGTAGGCGAAAGCGGAAAGCGGAAACGTTTTAATTAAGTGCACAGCGACAGTAGTGGTTTTACTTCTATCAAATTTTGGTCTGTCCCATAAACGAGTGGACAGATAAGTGGCTTAAAAGGCCACGGCTTCGAGTCGAGACAGAGAGGGTCTTAATCGCCTTTTAGCAAAAGTATTTTCAGACACTTGAAAACTTACTAAATTTAAACAGGACGCTAACAGCTTCCCTCTTTAATTTTCTACCTCTGCTTAAACCCTCTGTGCATCTAGACTCTAGAACCAGTACGAAGCTCGGAAGTCTTTGAATATTGGACTAAAGGGAAAAGATATGAATTGTGGCGAGTGTCTTCGGATCATTCCGACTAATTGTTGTTATAATAGTGAAGAAAGTGTCAAAAGGACCCAGACACGTAGATATTACTGTCCATTGTACCCCGGTTATTATTAATTCCCTCCTTGACTAACTTGACTAAGTGCTCACCACTACATGAAGCAGATATGGCAAGCCATTCTATTGGGTGATCTTTTGGCAGTCAATCAGACTGTCATCAAATTTCTCAAAGGTTTTAAATATCTTTAAGCTATTTAGTCGTTTATACTTAAGACTTAGTTAAGGAAAACTACAATTTGTTACGAATTAAAAAAACATATGCATTATGATTGATCACTGTATAAATGATAAATGTATAGAAATAATAAACAAATGATGAATAAACATTTCGAGTCGAGTCAGTAATTTCTGTCCCCTGTTAACTATCCCCAGTTCACTGAGACTTTTCATAGCAAATATTTTAGTTCAATTTTATGCGCTTGTAAAAAGTTTATTTGTGCGAGAGTAATGCAAAATATTTGACGAAAATGTGAATAGGAAATTGCACAAATAAAAATACAATAGTTGTGACATTTCACATCGAAGCCTGGATAGCGACTATTTGAAGACATTTGAGTGCGTAGCGAAAGTATTTCAAATGCAATAAAGTTCCGCAGCGGCCGTAAGTGTTTGGCGAAATGGTGACACAGCTCGTGCGTCAGACTTTTGGCGAAAGAAGTGAATGGCAGCCAATAAAATTCAAATTTATATAGCAAATGTCAGTTATTGAAGGTGGTGAAGTCCCGAAATGTTTCGGAATTAGTTTCTTACAAAAAATCATGAAGGAAACATTTATCAGGTGTACAACTTTGCTTCCGCCGTTTTCCGATAGGTGGCTGTACCGGCTGAGGCTGGTTGAAATACATAGATGGTAATGCCTTTAAAGTGAGTGTGGACAGTGCCTAACGAATTGTCATCGCCGTTTCAGTGACAGTTGTTCTTGTTTTCGTATTATTCACGCTCGAAAATGTCCGTTTATGTGCCCAATTCTCGCCATTTGCGGGAAGTTTTACTGTTACAATTCGAAAAAAAAATGCAGCTGAAGCGCATCGAATGCTCTCAGAAACTTACGGTGATGCTGCTCTGAGTGAAAGAACGTGTCGGGAGTGGTTTCAACGTTTTAAAAATGGTGATTTCGATGTCGAAGACAAACATGGTGGTGGAAGAGAAAAAACCTTCAAAGATGAACAACTAGAAGCATTACTTGATGAAGATTCGTGCCAAACCCAAGAAGAGCTTGCCGAATCGTTGGGAGTGAGTCAGCAAGCCATTTCAAAACGTCTCAAGGCCCTGGGCATGATTCAGAAAGAAGGAAACTGGGTGCCGTACGAGTTGAAACCGAGGGCAATGCTCGGCCTCACGTCGCAAAAGTGGTCAAAAAGTACCTGGAAACGCTGAAATGGGAAGTCTTGCCCCACCCGCCGTATTCCCCAGATGTCGCCCCTTCTGACTTCCACCTATTCCGTTCGATGGCACACGGCCTGGCAGATCAACATTTTCAATCCTTCGAAGAATTGGAAAAATGGATTGCTTCATGGATAGCGTCAAAAGAGGACTCCTTTTTTCGAGCCGGGATCCGAAAATTGCCGGAAAGATGGGAGAAAGTTGTCGCTAGCGACGGACAATACTTTGAATAATACATCTGTAAGCACTTTTTCGCAATAAAGCTTTTAATTTTGGAAAAAAACGGCGGAAGCAAAGTTGTACACCTGATATTATATCAAACACTATATCTATTCTCAAATATCTTCAAACAATACTTAATCGCATCAAATCTGAAAATTTAAACTTTAAATTTACTAATTCACTAATAGAGTAGATAACTGGATTGATATAACAAAGAACTCGTTAATATGGCGTTCAAACTGACGACTTAAACGTGTTTAATGAGCTTCAACAAGTTAAATGAACAAACCAGTTCGAAAACCTGTTTATTCACATGCAATTGTTGTTGGAAATTAAACGTGTTAAACCACTTAACATGTTTTGAAACGAGTTTAACGCAGGGTTGCATCCAAAAGCTTTCTATGAATAAGCTTTTTTACCAACGAAACGTAGCTATTCATGTATGAAACACATCCCTTAAAATTCAGCTGTCATTTCATCAAAACAAAACCAAACAAAAATTGAAAATTTGAAAATTTTGAAATGAATAAAAATAATCGTTTTTCTCGCACTGCTTTCATTCCATTCATCGTATTTTTATGAAAGCTGACTACAAGACGTCTAATATTTGGACAAAGTTTAGTATGTTGCCGTGGATTGTGAAATATGCGCCAATATTTCGATCGAATCATGCTCCCACCACATCAGTTCACGAAAATATTTATTTGTTGTTTGTAAACAAACAGCTGTCAAATTAAACTTCATTGAGCAGTCTGGACGGTTGTGTTCAACAAAAAGCTCTTTTCACTTAAACTAGTTTGTACTACGTTTACATTGAGCCCAAATGCGTAGTTTGAGATGAGTCATTTCAAAGTGTTTACATTGCCTCATTCGCATTGCATTTGCATCCTCTTGCCGCCGGACATAGATCAGCGCTTCTCCGGCTACTGACTAAAGAATTTGTTGTTTTTTTGCTGCCTCTATGTTCCACACACTGCCATATTTGAATACAAATATATTACATACCTTACATGCTAAGCATATTCTACATATTTGAAGCAGACGAAAATTTCCATTCAAAATTTCCATTTTGATCATTTTCGTTTGTTTTGATTTTGAACTGTCAAAAAGAACAAAAGCTTTTGAAGCTTTTGAAAGATGCGTTTTGTGATGCGTTCGATAAAATTGGTCATGTTTTATCGCATTTGCTTCGTCGTTTTGTTAAAATGAGTCATTTCGTCGATTTGAATTTGTATGGGGAAATGCGTGATTTGGCTTCACATTTGAGAATTTTTGCCCAAATCACGCATTTGGGCTCAATGTAAACGTAGTATTACACGAGTCAGTTTAAACGCTATAAAACCAATGTCGCTGGTTGTTGTAACTGGACGTTAGTGTTGGAGCCGAGGTGATCAATTCCTGCGATTGCAATTTTTCGTGGTTTGAGTTTGCAATGCTTTTGAGCATATTTTACAATTGAAGGGAATTCAAATTACTTATATTGAACCCACAAATAAAATGTGATTTCCAAAAATGTTACAATTACCAGGTATACGAATTAAACAAACCAAAATCGCCACATTTCCAAATTTTTTAAACTTTATCTTCACTAACAAATACACAAATATAAATATAACACAAATATAAATATATATATATATATATATATATAACTAAAATACTCAACTGCAAAATGGCAACAGAGAATTGAATAACCCGGCTGAATCGTGAATATTCATAGCTTTATTGCATTTGCTGTACTTTCAAATTTGCTGCACTTGCTGTATGAGTACGCAAATGCACAAGGAAGGAAGCTGCTATGCAGAATCATTTTAAATAAAAACGAAAATACATCGAGTAAATATTTCCGTGAACATATCGGACTTCAAACGTTACATGTATGGTATTCAAAAAAAGAAATAAAAGACACAGAAACAATTTTGTAAAATGTGTTGTTTATTATTGTTTAAGCACAAATTTTCAACACCTCCATTGCGCAAGTAAACCAAACTAAATGTTATAAATTGAGGCAAAATTGCATAAATTCGCAAAATTCCGGTTTACAATTGAGGCAACATTTAATTTTGTATTTTCTATGTAGTTCAGAATAAACTAAAATAAATAAATAATAAAATATTGCATCGCAATCAAAAAGATTTTACAAATTGAAGATTTTTCAACAACAACTTGTTTGTGAATGGAATTTCCATAAATGTTTGGGGTTTGTGTGCCCTTTGAAAAGAACTAATTTTAAGAAATATTTTGCTAATACTTTTGCATATTTGTGAATGTTTAACAATGACCGCAATATTTGACATATGTCGGATTTAATTTAAGGCAGTTGAAACTGTAAGTGTTGCGTAACTAAAAAAAAAGGAAGAACTGCTGCCATCCATTTTTTCCTGCATTTGTTTTTCCAAACTTCGATTTAGCGGTAAATGTGCGATCTCAGCCAAATTCCACGCAGAGTGCAAATTATTTTTATTGGCAAACTGAAAGTGGGAAAAATTGATTCATGTCGACACTGTGAAAGCCGTTAAAGACGATCAACTCGGCAAGCAGCAAACACTCGAAGAAGTTCAATGGAGAGTGGAAACTTTATGCCATAACTTCTGTTACAGCATTTCAGGGCAAACTTTAAACTGGACTCGCTGCCAGCGGCAAAAACAAAGTATTGCGCAAGTAAATTGAAAAAAGGATTTCACGCTTCATTGAGCTGTGCCATGAAAGCTAATGTGCAGCTGAGCGGGGCGGTGCAGCGCGCCGTCCGGAGAAAAATGACCAACTAATAAGTGAGCTAGAATTATACTCCGAAAGTATTATTGAACCATTTGGTGCAGCAACAACGCAGCGCAGCAAAGAAGCTAAAGTGGAAAACAACGGCGGCGCGGGGCAGCGAACGAAAGTTCCAAAGTATCCGCACCAGTGAAGTGGTCAATGCGTAAATATTTCGAATCCTTCGCCCAACACTGTTATTGTTGTTGTGGTGTCTGTTGTTCTTCGACGCTACAGCTGTATGCGTTTGCTTTTCTCTGCCCCCAAAAAACGAAAACAAAAACATAAAACTTTATACACTTTGGCCAAGCGAACTTTGCCGACTCCATTAAATGGCCATTTGCCTTTTTGTCTTTTCATCGGTGCTCTTTGGTGTCCTTGCCGCTTATTACCATTTACGCGTTGGGTTTTTGTTTCGCTGCTGACTTCATTACCTAATGGTAATTGAGTAGAAATTCGATGCGTCTCGTATTTCTTTTGAACATAGCTCCGCACGCACACACACGCACACACTGACGAGTGCGTTATCTTCTTTGACGCATCTCCGTCCTTTGACTACTCAATGCCCAATCGGAGTGCCGATCACTGTTTATGCCGTTACTTAATTTCGCCAATGCTTACGCATACGGGTGGCCGTGCGGCGACTCCGTGTGTGTGTGTGTATGTGTCTTTTGTATACGATGTAATTAGTTTAATGCCGCACAATTACGGTAATCACTGAAGTTTCTGATTTCGTCCTGCGTTGATTTTTTTTGTGCGTGACTGTGTGACGGTGGACAGTTGCTGACAGACAACTGCAATTACGGTCGAAGCCTGTTGCAACGTTTCTATTTTTCAAACGTCCAGGAATATACTAAAACCCGCAGGCGTATGACTCTTGTGGTATTTTCGCCAAGACACACAATGTATGGTTTAATAGTTCACAACAAATGCGGCTTTCGAAGACGGCAATCCTTATAGCCATACTTACCAAGAAGTGAGCCATAGTATTCTGAAGCTCAGTGAAAACAGAAATGTTAGGAAGAGTATTAAAAAAAAAAATAAAAGAGTATTTTAAAGGCAGTTAACGGATGTGGGCAACGCGCTTATGTCAAAACTGTTTACCTATGGCGTTGAAAGTGTGGTCCCAGTGAAGGAGATGGGGCTTCTTTTACGTATGTGGAGAAATATCCAAATGTCTTTTAACCGAATGTCTTTCAATACACCAATTTGACTTGTTGATAAAGCTTAGTAGATCCAATAGTTCAACTCCTGTTGTGTTGCCCAGAAAAATCAAGAACCTAAACCCCACAAAAAGTTACTACAGATTTCCTGCAGAGCTGGTCAATGCTCTTACGTCTCTGTTTGTTCTTCAACAATATTCTAGACCCTATGATACAGTGACCTGTGATGTCTCCAATAAAGAGCCCAAAAGATGACAACAGATACAGTTTGTCAAGTAAATGTTTGCGAATTTAAAGAAGGTAGAAACTTGACAAACTGTATCTTCTTCGATCTGGGCCACATGTTAATCGGCCGTGTACAGGGTGGCGCAAAAGTCATTACCTTTGGCAGCAAAAGATAATTTTGCTTTAACATTCATTCATTTATTTATTCATTCATCCATTTACTCATTCCTTCATTCATTCATAAATATGAGGCAGATTCAGTGGAGATTGCATGGAGTTGTCTCTTTAGCTACCAAAAAGCGCTCTACATTTGGGATGACCACATATTTACGAACGCACTTCCGTGTGTGTCTGTGTGCTTTGTGTGTTTTCGCCTACACTTTTGCCTTTTGTAATCTATTTATTTGTATTATTTATTAAAGCACTGTCATTATTATATACGTTTAAATTTAATTGCTCATTAAATGCGCAAATTTATGTGATTTTAATGTGGAAGCACGTGATGTACACGAATGCATGGATGTGTGTGCATGGTTGCAGCGCGGCGTTTGGAGTTTTCATGGCAATTATCTATTTGCGCGGCCGTGATTTACAGTTTCATTTTAATTCGGCCGGCTGTGCTTGTGCATAATTTCGAGTGTCAATCGGCGTCCAGGCGCACTCGCCGGCCTTCAACGCACACTTTGCAATCATTAATTGGCTGTTCGCCGTATTTGTTTAAGGAAATTAAATATTTAAATGGCCTCATTTGCCAAAATACTTGTGCAATAAGCGCTCGGCGCAAATAAACAGCGATGAGGTTAATTTGAATCGAGTACACTTCATTAACTGTGTGAGCACTTTAAATAAAAACTTATCATTTTGAGGAGGGAAAGGGGGGAGAAATTTGATGCATACATGGTGGATTAATACAAATTAATTTTATCGACCACAACGAGCCCATTGTGGGAAATTTGCTTTTCTATTTTTTTTCGTAAAACTCATATTTCAAGTTTGATACCCGAACAAGGAAGATGATGAGCGGTCATCATTACTCGTCGATGTAAATTCTCATTTTACTTAATTCAATCTTTGTGAGTCAGTTTCGGCCGCCCGATTCTCATTGCACCAGCGCCATTTGAAAACAACGAGTTTTCGATGCATGTCTGTCTGTGAAATGTCGATATTCCTTCGTTTCTTACCTCATAATTCGTTAATTATTTAGAACTCAATTAAATAGCAATAAATCCTCACAAATAACAACTATGTAATTATGTTCATATTGAAAGTATCTATGTTAAAATAAAACCTATTGAAGCATAATTATTTTGGTTGAAACTTTAGAATCTGTTTTTTTATAACATAAGGTGGCAAGTTAAAATTACAAATAATATTTGTTGGCACAATGCTTAAAACTCTTTCTCAGTGAATTATAATATTTTTCTTACTTGACTCACTTTCACCATTTTTTTGTTGTAATATGTTAATAAAAGAAACAGGAAGAAGCAAAAAGTTCTATTCAGTGTAGGCATTCATTAAGGAATATTGTTCTCGAAAGTACATCTATGCTTTTTCTTAAGCATAAGATTCAAAAAGTCACACGATAAACATGTCGCCATGTCGGAAACCTCATTTGCTATCGATGGGCTCGAAAGTGTCCTATAGACTTCTTCTTATGCTGTTGAAGACGCCTTTAAAGTTGACAAAGAAGTGGTGGGTGCTGATTTGCTTCGTGGGTATTTTCAAACAAATTTCATACTACAAAGGTCTTGGCAACGGTTGGTTAGGTTAGGTTATAGTGGCCGCCTCTGTAAGAGACACACTCGGAGACACACTTGTGAGGCTCATTGTGATACCACATATTTCAGCCGTTTTTTTGGCATTTTAAGGGAGGGAAAGGGAGGGGACCTAGAGATTAACGCCGAATCCGAACGGCTATTGGCAGTTTTTTCTTTCACACTTGGAGGTTTTTGCCATTGCCTGCCAAGAGCGCATTTGTGCAATTCTTGTAATTCTCATCTGCTTCATGTGAATAGTAATATAAATAGATAACCGTTTTATCAGCCCAAACTAGGAATCGAACCTAGGGCCTCGATATGGGAAACAAGCGCGCCGCCTGTTGCACTATCGAGGTCGGCTTTGGCAACGATAGATTTACTGGACTCTATATGTATAAGCCTTCGTAACAGTCCTTAATTACAAAATGTCTTCGGTTGTTCTGGCCACATCACTTAACATTCTTTATATCCCTGCAAATTCATTAACACTGAGAGGACAATAAAGTTAGGAAACTTAAAGAAGTACAAAGAATATTTTGCGGATATTTCGTTTCTAAGTTTAATCCATTAGAATTCGGCAAAAATATCAAGTTTCGACGGTAATAAATTCAACAACTTCATACTTTCTTAAAAAGATCCCCTTCAATTTTAATCGAGTTATGCATTCTTTGCCTTTTTTATTTTCATCTAAAAAATTCAAACTTAATTTGTGTTGTTTCCAAGATTTCTCGAATTCAATATCGTTAAAGAAATTCAGTTTTAAATGCACCAGCAGCACAAAAATTAAACGCTTACAGAGTCCACAAAAGCAGTAGGACCAACAACAGCAACAACAACAAGCAATGCGCATAGAAAAAAATCACTCGTTTAAATATTTACACTCTTAACTTTATTATGGCCGGAGCTGTTTTTATGACGGTCTTGCCAACTGCCGCCGCTGCCGTGCCAAAGCAGACGGTGCCAAAGAGGTCAGACACAACCGACAGCAGACTCCCCGCTCCCCGAACGCGGTTCTTTTATACTTTGCGTTGCTTTGCTTTGGTTCGGTTTATTTGGGTTTGTTTTGGCTACGTCGAGGGCCAAACAAGGTTTGCTTTTATTTGAAGATTTTTTTTGCTGTTGGGCTGGTCGGAACGCAAGCCAGGCCCTGCACTGCCCGCCTGTTCATCAAATCGCGCATCCAGACACCCGACATTATCTCGTGATTTTATAATTTTGCACGCACACCAGGCCAGAGTGAAGCGCCAACTGAACAGCTGAACTTGGCAAGACACGAAGACGGAAGCAAAACACCCGATGAGCAGGAGATGTTCATGCTCGAAGCCTGAAGTCGCCGGAAAAAGGATGCAATCTAATCTCTGTTCGAATATGTGTGCTGCTGTTGTGTTGTTGTAAAGCAGAGTAATCAGCAGTTGCTACTGGCAGCGCTTGAATGCAGCACACACACACATACCTACACATACTCACATGCACACACCGACCGCAACCACAGTAGCGATTGAACCGAATTGAATTGGGCCGAACTTGTGTGCCGCAGGCTGCGCGTCCGCCGCCACAGCAGCGCAGCAGCGCACATAATCGAGAGCGCATGTGGCATGTGGCAGCCGGAGCGCCATCGACTTGGCGCAATCGGCAATCGCATCACGTATACATGTTTAAAAAACGTATTCTCCGGTCTGCGGTGCCGATTGGCAATCGCACGTCTCTGAGGAACCATGCTTAAAAATTTGTTGTGACTTAATTCGTTTATTGTGCGGCGGAGGGAGGGCGTCATTAAAAAGGTTGCTTCGAGCTTTGCCTTTTACATATGTGACGAAAATGGTTTACGAATGATTTCACTTCAATGCGATGAAAGCGGGCGAAATTTATTGAATGAAAAACGAAGACAGGATAATGGGTGAATTCTGCAAAGTTGGAGCGAATTACGAGTAAACTTGAGTGAGCACTTGAGTTGAATGGATTGAATGGGTTGACTAGAAAAACTTACTTAAATTTAAAATGTTTACCTCTTGTAACATTTTGAAAGATACCTTTACAAATGGGATCGATAATAATCCATATACATATAACTCTTTATCCTGACATATCATCGCCTAGCCGAAACCAACTCCAATCCCACATTTGAACTTTAGTGCCACTTTAGAAATTAAACCTCCGCTTAGATGGAATTTTTTGAAAATTGGCAAAACATGGGTTAAGGTGTTATGAATAAACGTGATTTAAGGGCCCTATCGATTTCAAGGTTGGTGAAAATACTACAAATCAAAAATAATTCGAGACGTATTTTTCAATTTTTCGAAAATCAAAATCGCATCAATGATGGGTTAAAAGTTTGTTTAGAGAAACTGTAAAATCACATGAATTAATGGGCCTATGGACCTCAAACTTTGTGTTTTTCACTTTTTTTAAATCAAAATCTGACGGGATCGACATTGGGTTAAGTGTATGTCTAGTTAAACATGATTGACTTCAAATATAGTTAAAACATTGTGAAAGCACAAGGATCTTTCATCAAAGTCTGAAGGGATCAACAAAGAGTTAAAAGAAACTTGATTTACTGGACCCATTTACCTCAGACTTGGAGAAGTTTATACGAATGAACATAAAATAATTTAAGTATGAGTAAAGATTTTTTCAATGGAATCATAAAATTTATGCATGCAAATCCGTCGGACCCTCTTAGTTAGTGATAATGGATGGATGGATGGATGTGAAGGGGAGCCGAGGAAATAACCTAAGAGAGGTCATTACCCCAAGCACTCAGGGTCTATAGCCCATTGTACCTAAGGCTCAGGAAAAAGGTTGATAGAGGAAATGGGAAAGGGAAAAGAAAAAGAGAAAGTGGGTGGAAAGGGAGAGGGAGTTATGAATTCTTCTGTGCATATTTCCAGGACTCATTAATGAATTTTAGGAGATCACACAGGGCGAGAGAATGAACTTCGTCCATTTTCATAACATCTGAACCCAGCGTGCGCAATCTCGTTCTAGAGAAGGCCGGACATGCACAGAGAAAGTGCTCTGTACTATCTACCTCCTCCAGGCAAGACACGCAAGTTGGATCTTCGATGATGCCCATGTTGGCCATATGTCGCCTCCATGGATTGTGTCCTGTGATTAACCCGACCATTCGTCGGAGGTCTTTCCTTCTCAGCTTCCCTGCTTTCCTGTTCGGGCTTTTCACAAAACACTTGGCAGTCTTACAGCTTTCCAAGCTAGACCAACGTTCTCTATGTAGGTTGTTGACATAGGACTTGATCCAGTCCAGGGTTCCTGCTAGACTGGTGCCGATTATTGGTTCTGCTCCCATGGGTGTGCACCCTGATCCAAAGTTAGCCAGTTCATCGGCAGTTTCGGTACCTACAACACCGCAGCTTCCCGGAACTCAGATAAGTTGGAGTTTATTACGTCTCGTGACTGATTCATCTTACATTCTTGGACAATCTTAGAGGTAACACGCGCGTTCTCCCGGGCCTTAAGTGCAGCTTGACTGTCACTACAGACTCCTATATGTTTCCCGCACCATTTCCTTCCGATTATCCATTCCGCTACTTTCAGAATGGCGAAGATTTCCGTCTGAAAGACGATAGTCAGCCCACCCAGTGAGTAGTAGCATCTGACACTTCCTTCGAGGTGCCATCCAGCTCCAGTACCTTTAACGGTCTTGGATCCGTCAGTAAAGAAAATATCCGTCAGATCCCCTAGCATGGCCTCTGGGTTGTCCCACTGGCCGCGCGTTGGGAACCTCACTTCAAAGTTTCTCCTAAAGGATACTACGGGTATTAGGCAATCCTTAAGGGCCAGCAGCAACGGATATTGCACTGACAACCTCTTGAAGATTTCTCTATGACCCGAGCCCTTGTTGTCATGCCAGTATCCATAGGAATACAGCCGACATGTCGCTTTCATCGCCTCCTCTTGAACCTTTAGATCCAGGGGAAGCAGGTCAAGCATGGCATTAAGAGCGTCACCCGAGACAGTGCTCATGGCGCCCGTAATGCATATATCTAGTTAGTGATAGTCGGCTTAAGTATTCTAAGAATATAGTCTTAGTTTCATTTTACTATAGTTTCCCAAACTCAAGAGTTATAGCAATCGAACATTTGCACTAGATCCTCTTTGCTAATATATAAATAATTAATTAAAAAAATGTTGATACCGTCGACCAGTTTTCCTGATGTCCTAAGCTTAAAGTTACACAGCATAATTAAATGTTTCATGAATTCGGTCTTTCATGAACGACGGTCTTTTCTTAATCGTTTACAATGTGTCTTGATGGATGTGAGAGAGAAGAACAACGCTATGTAATTTAGTTACTCAAGCACTCAAGCTCAGCAGCCCATTATACTTAATGTGTGTGCTATGAATGCTTTTGTAAATGATTTCAATGTTTTGGCCAATGTGAAATAATTTATGTGTCGGAAGAACTACCTCAATGAAATCTGTTCGGAATCGTTTCCATTCATGTATGAATATAGTTCTTTATAGATAGTGTAGTTTGTTATGCTTTCATCATTATGCCACAGTTTATCACATAAATATGTATATTCCGCTTTCGTCCTTTGAAGCCCATTCACGGTTACGGCACCATTTGATCCATTTAACTGGTTCGCCGTGTCATTGATATTCAATGTTTTCTTTGAGAAAATCGTAATTTCCGCGCGATTAGCATAAAAATTGCCGCGGCTGTTGACGTCTGTATCGTCGCCGTCGGCGTAGCTACACATCATCGCACACACATTCGGTATACATACGACACTTCACATGAATACGAAGACAATCGTAAAAAATCACAGCCAACAGCAACGATTTGAGTCCTAATAGCGCAGTAGTCGGATGCCTCTTAGCACTGCGCCGTTGCTGATTGTGCTGTGAGTTCATAATTCCTAAATGTTGGTAAGCTGCTTAATGTTTTTTCGTTTTTCCTGATACTGTTTTTGCGCTACGCACCGACTGGCGGGCATGCACAGCTTTAGATATTCGTGAGATTTGATTTTGTACAACAACAAAATACAATTCGATACGATACGATACGATACGATACGATACGATACGATACGATACGATACGATACGATACGATACGATACGATACGATACGATACGATACGATACGATACGATACGATACGATACGATACGATACGATACGATACGATACGATACGATACGATACGATACGATACGATACGATACGATACGATACGATACGGTACGATACGATACGATACGATACGATACGATACGATACGATACGATACGATACGATACGATGCGGTACGATACGGTACGATACGATACGATACGATACGATACGTTATGTTACATTACGTTACGTTACGTTACGTTACGTTACGTTACGTTACGTTACGTTACGTTACGTTACGTTACGTTACGTTACGTTACGTTACGTTACGTTACGTTACGTTACGTTACGTTACGTTACGTTACGTTACGATACGATACGATCGATACGATACGATACGATACAATACGATACGATACGATACGATACGATACAATGCAACCAAATACACTACGAAACGATGCTCTGCGATGCGAATCTGAGTTAGTTGAAGTACGGTTAGCAACAAGTCGTCCTCGATGTCGTTCAACTTTTTTACTTCGCTTACTCGCTGACGTCGCAGCGCTATTTTTTGTTATGAAAAGGACGCACGTTGTGGGGCGGGAAAAATGAATGTCCCATTTTGTTCGGCGCTATGCCAACTTGCTCTATGTTAAGAAGGATATCGAGTGGCATGTTTATTGTTGTCATTCTTATTCAAGACGTTGTTTCTATTGTTATGTATTAAATACTGTGTCCTGCTATTCTCCCTGTTGTTGCTATTTGTACAGATACGTATTATGTGTACAATTCATACTATTCACTTTTCCATTGTTGTTGGCGAATCTACTTTGAGGGTCAATTTTGATAACGGCGCCATATTTGATAGTAGACATTGTCGCAAGTGCGGAATTAGTGTAATTTGTAGTAAAAGCTTGCGACAAGTAGTCGAAAAAGAGCAGTAAATATTTTTTGTTGGCCAATAAACGAGTTTAAATGTCCATTTCATTATGTTAATATCAGTGCTCTGGCTCTTTTTACTACACGAACGCATATTTTAGAAGACAACAAAGTGACAACAACAAGGGCCAACTATGTGAAAAGCAAAATTTAATTTGAAAAACTTAGTAAATTTTAGCTATTTTGGAAGTAGCGGCAGTGGACAGGATTTACACGAATGGAAGAGACCTACAGTCAATTCTAAAGGAAGAGTTTGAGACTTCATCAAAGGCAACTTTTTGCTTGCAAACTTTCCTGTTCTTTCTTACAGAGCAGCAGCTGAGTTTTATTTTTATCAAATTTTGGTGTTGACTATGACGGGACCTGAAGACTTGCGGTCTAACGAGCCCCGCGACCGCCGCAAATAACACAAACCGAAGCTAATTTAGCTCATTGGGAATGTCCCGAGAATTAATCCCACTTCAAACTATAACCAAATGAATAGGAAACGAAATAAACTTTTATGTCGATCTTTGAAACAGCAGAAATAACGGACATAATTTCAAGTTATTTTTGTAAATATGTAATAATTAAATCGAAAGCTACAAATTTTTTGTGGGGCTTCTCGGACTTTGCTTCACAGAAAAAATATAAAAGATTTTCGAAATTTTAATATTTAATCAACTCCGCTGTAATTTGAGCTTTCACTTAATGAATTCTCAATCTCGCCAACGCAAGCGCCGCAGTAAACTTAATTTACGCATCAAAGCTCGTAGGGATTTTTAAAGACTTCATTGCATATAAAAGATATTCTACGTAAAAGAAAACATCGTCTGGTGAGAAACACATAAAACTGTGTAAATATTTACGCAACAAAAACTTAAATCTTGTGCGTTTACGTGTAAAATTTTACACTTATTAACAGCAACAAAACTGGGCGATGACGTTGAGAACTAAAGAAACGATGAATGGGCGCGAGGGTGCAGCACACCACGAAAACGCTTTCAAGTGAAATTAGGTATGCAGAGCAACAAAATTGGCTTTAAAAATGCCTGTCAGTCGAATTAAAGCCGCGCAAATGACTCATTATGCGAAGCTGACGAAAGTCACGCAGATGAGCGAAGGTCTACAAGTCAGGCGGCGACGTGCTATGCAGAGTGTGACGCGATTCCAAGATAAACACAAGCGAGACAAGAAGCGCATCAGCAAGAGGACAAACAAAGGCCGGCGCCCAAACAACGCCGACAGTGCGCCCAGCGTTCAGCCGCCAGTTTCCTGTCAGCCTGCCAGTCACGCTTTGATGTTCGGGCCCGGTCGCTTAAAAATGTGCGCGTCGTGTTACATTTTTTACGCTTGCCTGATTTTTGTCTCTTGATACTTTTGCCGAGTTTTTGCAACAGTATATTTTGTGGGCTTTCGTTCGGCTGGTGAGCGATTGTCTTTGCCGCTCACAACTCACTCATACGCCCCATGTGCCACTTGTGCCACTTGTGTCGATGTTGTTCATTCTGCACCCACACACACACGCGCACATGTGCTCGGATCCTATAAGCTTTTGAGCTTTCGAGATTGATGGACGCTTGCCAGTTGGGTCGGCATAGATTTCACCAGGCAACCCAGGCACTTAGGGCTCCTCGGCCCTCGGCGCCGCCTCCCAGCTGGCGCCGTGCGCCGTTGCCCATTTAATTTTGTTTGCTCAACTCATCAGGCACATTTAATAACGGTAAATATAAAATGTAAACCTTCATTAACAACAACATTATCAACAACATTATCGTCAGGGGGCGTAATCACCGCCAGCGCTTCAGCGTGACCGTCAACATCAGCGCTGCGGTCGGCCGACGACCAACGAAGACGATACGACGATACGAGTAGGAGGCGGCGCCGGCTCATTATGGTGTCCGCACATCATGTTGCATGCCACAATTTAAAGCCGCCGACCGACTTCATACACACACCGCCGCTTATGCTCCTTTTTCGCTCTCGCCTTGTTATTGCGCTGCTCCGTTGCTGGTGTTCTGCGTAATTATTGTTGTTCTTGTGGTTGTTGTTGCAGCTGTTCGCTGTCGATTTTTTTAAGGTTGCCTTCGGCCCAACTCGAACCCACGCCCGACATTCGCCTCGGCTACGATTGTGCAACTTTATTATTAGAAAAGTTTTAATGCTTCCGCACACCGACACACACCCGGACGCACACACTCACAAGCAGCCGTCTGCGTCTGTTTGCCATGTGTGCCAAGTCTAACGCACATGTGCCGTGCTTTGGTGCTTTGCCTTCGGCTGTGCGCCATTTCGAGCATCAAATGAGCTCGATTTAACTTTTGAACGGGCCTTTTGAATGCTGCCAGCCAATCTGCCAGTCGAGCTGTGCCTTTGCCATCTTGCCTGAATGACTTTGATTAATGTTAATAAATTGTATGATTTTTATTAAATTTTCAAATGAAAGTGTGCTTCTTCCGCTCGATTGCCACCACGGGCCGTGTCTCGACAAATTTGCGTTTGAATGTGGGTGTGTGCGAGCATTTGTTGTGTTTATGTGTTAATGTGCGAGCGGAGAGCGGTAGAGGCAGTGGCTGTGTGTAGGCTGTAAAATGTTAATTAATGCCAGAAATAGGGAAATATGATATTAAGCAACGATAGGTGCTTTCAACGGTTACTGATATCATGGAAATGGATCATTTCATTTACGCGGTTGCACGCATTTTGATCTTAAAGTTTAGGAATAAGCGTTGTTGGATGTAATGAAACTATTTAGAAACGATGAAAAACACAAACATTATTAATAGTTGTGTCTGTCCGATGGAAACGACAGTTTTATACCAATTTTGAACTGCGAGTTTGGAGATTTTTTTAACTAAATTATTATTATTTATAATTAATTATTAATAATTAGTTATTATTATTTAAATATTATTTCACTGTCATAGGTTTATTATTTGCTACCGAGATGACGAGAAATATTACACTGCACAACAAAATTAAATTTTTTTTTAAATAACAAGGTTCTGACAACGGATTCTGGTAGAGGGGACCAAAAAAAAATATTGAAGTGAAAGTATTGAATTGAAAGTTTACCTCTGAATTTTTTTTTAGGGGTCAAAGTTTTCCCCCTTTTTTTTGTTTTGAAGGAAATTGTAATACAAATTTTGAATAAGTACGAAATAAACACTTAAACACATTTTTAGTTTTGGCTTAATTCTGGCGTTGAAGTTAATTTCTCAGCTTTGATGTATTCAGAGACCTATAGTAGAATTTTATGGTGAATATTTTCGTGGTATATTTTTTCCTTAAAAAGTCCTGTTTTACAGGACATTTTTGGCATTTTAGAAAAAAAGTGTCAAATTGACCCATAAAAATAGTAGCTACAGGGTTAAAATGCTCCACAAAAATATTCTTCGTAGTATTTTACATCAAATTGCTGAACACATCATATACCTAAAATGTAAGGTTACATGGTTTTCGTATGCCGATTCACCATAAGAATGTGCAAAAGGGGAGAAACTTTGACCCCCCTAAAAAAAATTCAGAGGTAAACTTTCAAAACGCCGATACACGTATATTTTTTGTTGGTCCCCTCTACCAGAATCCGTTGTCAGAACCTTGTTTTTTTTTTTTGTTGTGCAGTGCTATTTGCATATTTGTTTTTACTGGTTCGAAGCTCAAATTCCGACACTCGGTACGTAAGGTTCAATGAATTAATACTTATGTAACACTGTGATGCAATCGAGATTATAAATACCAGAAAAATAAGACATTTATGTATGTGTATTCTGGCATGAAATTAGCCGAAATATGCCATTTTTTCGGGTCCCATCCCACTCTCACTTTCGAAATATCAGTAACTACTTATTTAAAAATTGTCCTTAGTCATAGCCCTCCTTTTCAAAAACTTCTATACGACAACATCGTTGAATGGTAAAAGCAGTGAACTTGTGAGACTGCACTGTTTTAAATATTCTCTGTTTTACCTAAAGTTCACTGAGGTTTTTCCACAAGTTTTCCCTCAATCAATTCTTATATTAAATGTTTATTCTGAAATTCATATGTAACAACATACTTAGTTGAAAAGGACATAGTTCCTGAAACAACTTATCATAAAATTATGTACATATGCTATGTAAATTGTTATATTGAAAAAATATTCTCTGAGCTCGTGAACCAAAAATAATTTAGTCAGCTTTTTTGTCACCTCTAGTTTCGTTAAGGTGTTTGAATTTCCAAATACCAAGTAAACGTTTAAACAGAAGATGCTCTTCGTATGTCAGGTATTCAAAAACAGTTTTTATTTTAAAATTTTGCTTACAGCGGAGAATACAATGAACAGTCTCAAACGACCACAGTCCCACACCATATCCTAATCTAATCCCATCAATAGGACAACAGTATGGCATATTATTTACTAACACAGCGAAATTGAAGCAACCTTCAAAGACCGAGTGAAGGAGAAAACATTAGTGCCATCACCTGCAGCGGCGCAATGCCACACAAAGGTGGACGGACACGCAAGGCCAGTGAAATTCCTCTTACCTACGGATTGCAGTGCGTTAGTAACTTTGGAAGATAACCGCGCATAGTCGGTTAGCACAAGTGTGCTTTGCATATTTGAACGGCGCTGATTTATGCTGTGTACGGTTTATAAAATCCCACATTCTCAAATGAAACTACAAACTCGCATTGCTCACTACGTTGAACGTCGAGTCTGGCGAAATTCATCGACATGAACACATAATTCACACTAAGCTCGAGCATATCTGGGCCACATTTGCATGCGCCAGTGCCGCCAACACATGCGAAACAAGACAAGCGGCGCACATCGGACCGAACATTCCATAACTTATGCAAGTTTTATGAGTGAAAACGCTCCGACCACACGCACGTGGCTGCCGCACTCGTTCGCAGACGCCGAACCTTTGCCACTTATTTTCAAGTGAGCTCCTCGCTTGGCCTTCCGTCGCCTTGGCCGCCGCTCCGTGTTCGATTCATACTCTGCCACGGGCGCACGTCACTTTGGCATTTCATGGCGTTTGCTGGCCATAAAAGTTGTGTGCCAAGTTTAATGCGGCCCCAAAAATGAAAACCAGAAAAGTTAAATGTAGAACGCCGCAATCGGACTTAGGGCAACGTCGACGAGTTGTTGTTGAGAGCTGTAAAACAATTTTGCGAATTGCACCAAAATACAGATAAATCGTTTTAGAATTACACACATGTTCGCTGGTGTACGTGCAGAAATGGATATTTTACAAAATGGAATCCAATGAGAAAATTAGCGAGGAAAGAAATCATTGAAAAACACCACACTGAAAGTTTTTTGAAGCAAGCAGGCGAATCCTTAATGAGACATGAAATTCGAATAATGAGAAATGTTATGAAATGAGTTGAGCTTAACATTTCTTTTGGTATTTATTAAAATTTGAAGTGTTCTAAGTTTAATGTCTAAGGAGAAATCAACTAAATACATAAAAAGGTTGGTCTTGTATTCGAATTATTTCTATAGGAAATGAATGAAGAATAAACTGTACTTTGCCTTTGTGGAAGAAGAAGGGCTCACCTATTTGTTTCTAGAGTAATATTTGTAAGAGCAGATCGTGAAGTGAAATCGCAGCTACAGTTCGAATCAAACCAGCATTCTATGTCGGTTTTAGCTTGGCCCTGGCATCTTCCGAACCAACGTAACCTTAGTTCAGACCAAAACCACGTTCTTAACTTCAGTTCCGTTTTGTTTTTCCCTATTAAGATTAATTTTTCAGATCATTTGCTCAAGAAAATTCCAATTAGATGAAGAAACCTTTAGCCATCTTGTCGTCCGGCAACTTTCACCGAATCAGTTACAAAGTTTATCCGTTCGGGGCAGAACCGTTTCCGTCTTAATGAGAATAAAAACAAAATATATCAGCTGCGGCATTTCGCTCTATTTGCCCCGACTAGCGCACACAACACTCGTGCAACATTATGTCACACGTAAAAAAAAAATTTAGCGTGCAAGAAGTCAAGTTTCCCTGCCCCCTCAACGCCGCCAAGAACTGCAGCAGGACTTTTTTGCAACGCTTGCAACGAGCCATGTCACCAGCATTTGCTGAGCTATCAACGCGCCGCGTTGCCACGTGTGAGCCGAACGCGGAAGTGCGGCTGTGCAAAGTGTGCACGTTGCAAGGACAACGGCGCAGCAGCCGCTTTGCATTGTTGGCGCGAGCAAAAAATTCCGAGTTTATACTTCACTTTACTCCATTTCGCATCCGTTGGCGATTTTGTCTCATTTGATGTCGTTTTTATTACATCTTTCGCCATTTCGGCCACGTTCCTGGCTGTGCGCGCGCTGTTTTCATTTTGCTAACATTTGCACATTGTGCCAACTTTTGCATCGGCTTCGGCTTCTAAGCGGCTGCGGGAGCGGAGCGCTCCCATTATCCGCTCTCGCCGGCGCCTCTGCCTGCTTTTGTTCATGGGCAAATTTACTTTGCGCTTTGTTGTCTCTTGCAGACTTCGGCAAAACTTACAACTTCTAACTTTTGGCACAACTTTTCCGGGTGGGAGAGGCTGATTTTCTTGTTGAATTGGCCCGCATGATTTTGCGACCTTAGCGTATTTAACTTTGCCACCAAAAACTACTTGTCGCACTTTATACAGGACGAAGAGAGCAGGCAGCCAGACAAGCGGACAGACAGGAAATATTCGCTGTTTTGGTTTAAAGTTTTTAGCTTACGGTTATTTTTGCAAGAATTATATTTTTAGATTTCGTATTAAGTAAACTTTTACTTGGGGAGTGCAGCTTCAAACAATTTTGTGCAACTATTAACTTGAAACAAATACAAATTTTACACTAAACAAATACAGAGTAAAATTTGGATGATGAATTCTTAATCAATTCTTAATGCTTTATGCAATGTTTCTATTTTTAATCAAGGTTTCTTTCTTTAAGCCATTTGAGTTGCATAATGTTACATGAATTTCCTTTCAATGTTCTGCACGAGGATTCAATCTGATGTCTAAACTTGTTCAAAAGGACAACTTATCAAATATAATCAGTTGCCAATAACAAATCAAGCATACGACTTTGTAAATCACATATCAAATAAATTAGTCACGAAGCTGTAGTTCTGATTACACTGCACAACAAAATCAAACTTTTTTTAAAATAACCAGGTTCTGACAACGGATTCTGGTAGAGGGGACCAAAAAAAAAATATACGCTTATCGGCGTTTTACAAGTTTACATCTGAATTTTTTTTTAGGGGGAGTCAAAGTTTTACCCCTTTTGCTCATTCTTATAGTGAATCGGCATACGAAAACCATGTAACCTCACATTTTAGGTATGTGATGTGTTCAGCAATTTGATGTAAAATACTACGAAGAATATTTTTGTGGAGCATTTTAACCCTGTAGCTACTATTTTTATGGGTCAATTTGACACTTTTTTTCTAAAATTACGATAATTTGCATCATATTCGGCTTAATTCGTGTATCTACTCTATTGTCACTACGCTGTGGGTCTAGCAGACCCACTGGCACTATTGAAAAGGCTCGTTCTATCGTTCAACGATTTGAAGCGCAGCTGAAAGACGCAGTTAAGAGAAGTCTTTGTGGTATTGGAATCTTGGACCGAACAGTAATTGTAATATTAATATAAATAAATGACACTCATACGCCACGTTGCGCTGCGCCAAAAAATGCACATATCGCAATTATACAGTTTGAATGTATTTTTCTTGGATTGGTGTCTTAAGCAAATTTGTTGGTCGTTAAAATATCTACAAACTTGCCGAAGACCGTAAAGCGATATTCGGAACGATTTAGGACCTATTAGCATTTAAACGTTCGAGGACTTAAGCGACAAACTCGACTAAAATGAGCAAACTTCAAAGTCGGATTTCTCTTAAACCAGAGCCAATCCAGCCAAACGGCTGGTGGATCTCAACTCAGTATACCTGTAAAAACGGCACCCAGCAGGTCCCCCATGTCTAAATTTTTAAGGGCAAATTTCACGCACATAACAGCCAATGTAATGTGAAGCACCCAACGTATCACCAACTTCTCCGAAACTGGCCCTCCAACAAATTAGTTCCATAACAATATCAATAATTTACATATCAATAATAATGCCGAATAATGGGCCAACATCGAGTGAGTGTAATTTCACGGTTCGCCTCAGTTGACTGCCGCTGCGGCAGCTCTCGCCAATCGGCATTTACATACAAATACAAAAACGACAGCCTAATGCACACACCTCGATTCAAAGATGGCTCTGTGGATATTTTGTAATAGGCCATTTCTTCGACCGTGTTTTGTGTTGTTTGCATTACTTCCCGTTCACTGAAGTCGGTGAGTAAATACGGTTACACGCTATTCTGTTTTCTCGGCCTTCTTTATTTTGACATTCGTACTACACGTGGCTGGGGACTTGCTGGCCCAGTTCTGCTTGGTTTTATGCTATTTTCACATTTCAATTATTTCGTCAATTTGAGCGACAATGTACACATTGTGTCCATTGTCCTTGACAGAATTCAATTGGCCAACTGCTGACGGGCGCGAACAATGTCGCTTCTAGAAAAGTCAACGGCGCTGACGGGCCCCTTCTATGAAAGTGGGTAAGAAGCGGCAAGCGCCGGTTACTTTGTCTTTTGTGTTATTTGTGGTTATTGCTTTGTTGCTGTATGTTAATTACTTCCGCTTCTGTGCTCCTTATAAGCACAAAAATGCGAGCGTCATTCTGAGTAAAAACCTCAAAGGGATTCGTGGAATATTGTGCACAACGAAAGAAAGAGTGAAAAAGTTGAGGGAATTTTGCAACTTTGCACTAACTTTCCGCTGCAATTATTAGGTGAATTTTATGAAGGCAGAAAAAGGTCGTTGCCAGCATTGGCCGTAGTCAATGGCGGAAAATGCACTGAAGTATGGCAATGTGGCGTACGTGCGCGAATACCAATTCGCTGGCGGAAGTTAAATGAAAACGCCACGAAAGGTAAAAAACTGCTACAAATAACGCGCGGCACAAGAACAAAGTCTGTGTACATCCTGTTGAAAAGCGAAATAATAATGATTGTCATTTCTTGTGCGACGGGTATAACGGAAGTATGCAAATATGGTAATATGCGGCAATAGCAACGAAGTGAGCGCAAGGCCAGTCAACGGGACGTATACGTAACGTTTATGTGCTCGCTTCGCGTTCGCCTCAATGCGAGTACCTGGCGACCGCAGTGGCGTCATGTTCCATATTGTGCTACGGCAAACCACACGGCGCAAGCACTTGCCCTTCAATTCCCCCCTCCCCCCCTACACGTCGCGCCTTGGCCTTAGTTGATGTTGGCAAGTGCCACGTATGCTGGAATTGAATTTTTAAATGAGCCGCAAACGAAAATCAGCTAAACAAAAGGCAACACCAGCTGTAACAATAACAAAAACAACAGAAGGAATTCAACTTGTGTCGAAATGAACCGAACAAAGAATAGTAAAAGGCAGTGCACGGCGCGAGCGAAAAAAACGTTTGGTATGTAATGTTCATTATGGCAGGAAATGAAATGAAATTCAACAGGAGTCCCGTTACAAAAAATATAATATTAAAAGAAATAACATTAAAAAAAGCACCAACAAAACAATGCAGAAGGCATCCAAAGAATGTGCGCAGCTCCAGAAAACAGCTGAAGCGCACAAATATCGACGGCAAAGCAGCGACGCAAACTGCTGCACTATGCAAAACTTCACAGGCGAGTATTTTCTTGGGCCCGATTGAGAAAAGTGATTTGATCACGTGATTTTAGTGCACAATGAAGGCGAAAAGCACCTGATACAGTGTAGCCAACCAACAGCGGCGGCAGTGGGCGGCACAATTGAAGACAGACAAAGTAGCCAAATAGACCAATGCGCGACGCTAATGTGTGTTTATTTTTATTTGCGCATTTTCACCAAATTTTATCCCAGCGCTGCTCCCTTTGACCATCGTACTTTTCATAATTGTGTAATAAAAACAATTAATTAAAATTTAATGCCAGCCGTGGAACAGTAGAAATGTTCGCCGTCAGTATTGGGGTCGCTACACTGCGTTACTGCGTTTATTGCATTGCTGTTGTTGTTGTCTCGTTTTGCTAAAGTGGCACTTGGAAGGATTGTAAAACATGGAGCACGATGGCTGTTAATTGCTTTTTTTAATCATTGTCTAATTATTGCGTGTCAATAATTCAAATTTCAACGGCCATCTTGACGATGGGTGCAGAGTTCGAACACTCAGAACAGTTTAGCACACGCAGCTCTCAAACAAAAATACGTCCATTGTACAGCAAAGAAAGGTTCAATTTTACTGTTCTTTAAATCTAAACGACCTCCGTTGGAATCTGAGTAGATCCCGTGATGACAAGAAGGCATAGTGTTCGCTACTCAGAACATCAGTGTCAAATGTCTAAAAGCTGAAATGTCTTAAAGCTGATTCGCGTGTAAGCAGAGCCACACAAACACAAACGACCGCCATCTCACCATTCCTTCCACAGGCAGGACACAGTGCACTGTCTGATTTGCCTACCTTTTCCATAAATTTTGACTACAAGAAATGCTCCACCAATGGGCTAACTAATTGTCTACAGCCCCTCCTGCATAGAGACAAAAGAAATCGTGAATGTTTGTCTATGCCAGGCACGCTCGCTCAAGTTACTCGCCTTTCAAGTACAAACATGAGACGATTATTTTTAAATTTTATTTTAGAATCTCAAGTCCATCACTAACGAAAAATGGTACATCCAAATATGTTGGAGGAAAGAAAATAGCATACTGAGTAGTGTTGAGGGATTTGGCCAATTGGTAGAGTAACATGGAGGGATTTGGCCGATGAGAATCTGCATTTCAAGTAAAATAAATGTTGGCTAAAATGTATAAGAAATCTACTGAGGAATGCAACAAAAATGTAAATACTAAAGTAAACCAACGATTATTGCAATATTTTCTGATTTAAATATTTAGTTATATACAAAAATCCTTTTGTGACGTTGCTTTGCTGCAGATGATTTGTCCAGTTGAGTGGCGTTTGCATTGATCAAACAATGTTGTATTTTATTGTTATTTCACTACACAAGTAAGCAAATAAATGATTTAAATCAATCAACATAAACTTGACATATGTATCACTGAACAGATGGTTGAATGGATAGATTACGAGGGCAGTTTGATAAGTCGGTGTATATTTTCGTCGGTGTATATTTTCAATTCCCGCGTAGTAACTTTAAATGGAACCGTGGAACTGTCAACTACCAAATTTTGAGCATGATGCGCCATTAACTTTGTGTCATTGAAAGCAGACAACTTTGTGAATTTCGACAAAAATGTTTCATTCACGGTTACGAAGTTGCGCAAAAACTCGTTCGGATTTCGGTTGCACATCGCCAAACATTGCTTTGAAGTGGTCACGCGTTTGCGCTTATGGCAATCGCGGCACCCACGGATCGCACGGATAGCTTTTTCATATGCAAATATTCATGCGAAATGTGGTGTACCCGCTCAGTTGAGATGCCCACCTCACGCAATTTCATTCTCCGTTCGTCCAATATCATTCCATGGACTTTGCATGACAACCTCTTTTGGGTGACCTGAACGTTCAGCGCCTCTTGTGCTGGTACGAACACAACAGTGATGATGAAAGTGAAAGTGATGGTGCAGATTCCCCATAGTATATATCAAGCCTTGCCTTGGTTTCGGTGAGCAAAAAATAATATTTTATTAGTATGCGAAATTCACTTTTCCCCACGGATCCACCACTGCACACCAGAGACCAAGGAACAGTCAAAGCAATGGAGAAGTCCATGTCCTGTCGGCCAACAAGGTCATGGCTACAGTGTTTTGACATGCATGCGGTGTCATTCACATCGATTACCTTCAAGACGGTAAAACGATTACTGGCAAAATTATGCAAAGCTGTTGGATCGATTCGACGCCGATTTGAAGCAAAAACGACCGCATTAGGCAAAGAAAAAGTTATCTTTCACCAGGACAACGCACCAGCGCACACGTGTGTAGTCGCTATGGCAAAAATCCATCAATTGGGCTACGAACTGCTACCCCATCCAGAGAATATCTCCGGATTTAGCACAAGGCGATTATTTTCTGTTCCCAAACCTGAAGAAATGACTCGGAGGTAAGAGATTTGGTTTGAATGAAGAGGTCATCATCGAAACCTATGCCTATTTTGAGGATCTTGAGAAAACCAATTTTTCAATTTTCATGAAAAGATTTTTTGCATCGTATCGTAACTAGTAATGAAAAATCGATACACTACGATAACCCGAAGGTTCAATATGGACGCCAAAAGCGACTATCGATGGTTCCATACTAATACATACACTTTGTTTAGTGGAATCAGCTGTGTATGGAGTACTGGAAGCTACTTTAATCCAACGAAAGCCGACATAAATGCCAAAACAAAACCCCTACAAAGTGATTTTGTCAATAAGAAAAATGTGTACTTTGCACAAAATTAGACGCAACGCCTGTAATCAGTTTAATAAGTTTGAAGATCAAATTAAAATTTGAAAATTGTACATTAAATGCGCCGCCAAAGACTGTAAAATTCACCATTTCCTTCGGCGAATTTCTTTGCTCAAACGCAGCAAAACAACAAAACAGCAGAATATTTCCCTGTGCGATATGAAAAAAAAGTAGGTTCCATAAAATGCATAAATAAAAAAGTGAAAACACCGACTCGACTTTTATCCAAGTTTATGGCAGAGGTGAAAATTTGCTTCTGTCACCGATCATAAATTTTTGTTGGCTGGCATTTGCCGTGTTGTTTGTTGCTTGTTTCGGGGACTTTCGAATGGTTGCTTCATTCGTTGTTGTGCGCAAAGGATGCAAAAGGACGACCATGCAAAAGTGTGCCATAAAAATTGAGCAAAACAGTGTAACAATTGCCATGAGTGTGTTTGTGTGTGTTTGTGTCTGTAGGTGGTTGGGTGCGTTTGTGCTGATAGCAGCCGAAATTGTTGCGATTGTTACAATCATGCGGTGCGACAATGCGCGGCGCACAGCTGCTGCGGTTCTTGTGCGTCGGCAGGGCAGCCGAGCGGGGAGCAGTGAAGGGACAAAGCGAAGCGCAGAGTTTAGTAGTTCAGCTGAAAAATTGCAAGCATCGAATCCGTGCGAGTTTTGTGGGCCAAGCGCAGCTGCTGCGCGTTTCTATGTTATGTTGTTGCTTACACACACACATACACACAGAGCACAGACAGCGCTGTGCATACGCAGACGACGATACGTTCAGCGGAAACGCAATCGATACGATTTTATTGCCAGTTGTTTAACAAAAGCGCTCAAATTCGAAAACCTTCAGCAGTTTTTGTGTTTCGCCATTCTTGGTTGCCGCCGTTGCGTTCTTTGTAAAAGCGAAAAGTTAAATTTCTATCGCGTGTGTGTGTGTGTGTGTGTGTGAGTTTCGTTTTCCATTTCCGCTGCTACTTTTGCTTTTCCGACTTTGCTTGACTCTGCTTTGCCATCGTTGGCAAAATATGTATAATACATCAACAACAACAACTTAAATCGTACAGCTAGACAACCAACAAAATGGCCGCCAAACTTTTCAAACAAACCGAACGCGAACACGAAAGGGAAATTTTTGCGCCAGTCATGAATTTAAATGAAGTGCGACCTCCTTTTTTGCAATACCACATAGAAACAACACTTACAACAAAGTAACCAAAGAACTTTTTCTGGCCAAGTATTCACTTTTGACTACGCTGCTGCACACTTTTCTCTTCTCTGCTTAAGCGCCGCCATCGCGCTTGATTTTTTATGTTTCCACTTTCGCAAATGTGATCAACAGCAGCGAATACGAAAAAGACAAAATAATTTCGTTGCGCGCCACCAGTTGCGCTGCCGCAGTCACTGCCGTTCAGTCAATTCGGAATTCGACCGGATTTGTTGCAAACACTCTGGGGAGCAAAAACAACGCAACACAAAACAAAACAACAATAACCACAACACAACCACAACAACAACAACAACTGAAAAAGCAAGCACGGCGCAAAAATTAGGCCTGCGTTTTGAGTTTCCATTTCGGGTTTCGGTTTCCGATTTGCGCCTCCCGCGTCCTACATTTTACAACGTGGCGCGCTTCCTTTTTTGTTGTTGCGCATGGAATTCGTGCCGTTTTTTGCTACTGATTCTTTACCAAAGACTCTTTTACTTTTGTTGCATTGGTACATATTTCCCAGCTTTGTTCTATTCCCTTTGCGATTTGCTCGCTGCTCGCCATACATAAATTTTCATCGGTTCGGCTTTGCATTGCGAAGAGGCGAGAGCTGGGGAAAGTGTGGTATAACAAATAAGAGTGTTTCACTCGATGTTGGCCGACTTATTTGTACACTACGCTATAATGGTCTAAAATATATATAAAAACCAGTCAAAATTAAACTTTGAATATGTTCGTCAAACAGCAATGGGTTAATATTGTTAATGGGTTAAGGACTAAACCAGTGGCGGACCCAGGGGGGAGGGGGTTTGGGGGTTGAAACCCCCCGAAATATTTGGATCGACTATAAAACTACATACCAATTAAAGGGAATTTTATAAATATGAAAGAATTACTTTTTAAAACCCCCCGAAATATTTTTCTGGAACTGCGCCAAGACTAATCCTATTTTCGATGACCCAAGTCGTATTATTCTAATTAGTATGAACAGTTTCATAATTGGTTAGATACTCCTGCATGGTAACTCTAATCAAGGAGGCACAGTAAAACCTGTATCAGACTTTCTGGCGTTAACTCAAACCGTTTGAGCGCTGTGAAGAAACCAACCGATAGAGGGACACAAATATATAGATATGTAATTTTTCCTGATAATCACTTATTCATCAACTGCTGGTCAACCTACATCAACCGTAAGCAAATAGTAAAGTTTCACACTCATCGTAGCGTGGCAGATCTTTCGCTCTACTGTGCTATTCTAGTGAGCTATTCGTTCTTCATTTGTTACCCAATATTTGATTTTTCAGACTCCCGGCTATGTTTTCTTTTTTTCCCACTTGTTTTGTCACTACCTTTTATTGCCTGTTTTTGTATTTTTGCACTTTATGGTTTATTTACATTTTTTTTCATGATTTTTCATGATTTAATGCCGTTGGGAACACAACGAGATTTTGTGTTTAGCAAAGTTTTTCATTTTTGAGAGTATGAATTGAATCGAAACGCGATATGCCAAATGATGAAAAATTGAAAATATCAAATTTCTCAGGGATTTGTGTGAGTACACGTGACAACAGCGGCAACAGTTTATGGATGTGCGAAGTAAGTGTTAGATTAAGAAATTATTTTACATATTTGCTTAGTGCCAACATGAATGAGGGCAAATATTTCAATAATAACACTGCACAACTGCATGTCTGTTGCATGGAGTTTTTTACATGAATCTGAATCGTGTTTCCACGCTGTTTTCAAAACCATACTCCGTTTTTATGTAACAGCTCTAGCTTTGCAAAAAAATGGGCGTGTCACTTTTTCGAATTTTCCTCGGCCTTTTTCACGTTTTCGACTGTAATTTCTGAACCAATAATCGTATCGACATCCTATGATAAGACATTATTTCTATATCGTCGCACTTACAACATTTCACGCCATTATTTCTGATATTAATCAATTTTATGCGTTTTAAATTGGCGTTGTTTAAAGGTTTCAAACTAGGAAAATATTGATTTTCAGGGCGTTTTTTCTGATGGCAAAAATTGTACAGATGTTTCATATATAAAGTTACGAAGTATATGAATATCTTAAGAAGAAACATCAAGCAATACAACACAGCCAAATTATTTGGCGGAATACACATTCACATCGAAATAATAGCAAAAATGTATCATAGCCATTTTCATCACTTTTCATACTTGTTCCTTAAAAAACTAGGTGCGTCAAAATATGCTCTTTTATATGTTCATTTATAGTTTGGAAAAAACAAAAAGATTTTGAATTGCTCGAAACAAAAAAATAAATAAAAACTTAGCATAATGAAAAGTGATGAAAATGGCTATGATACATTTTTGCTATTATTTCCATGCGAATGTGTTTTCCGCCAAATAATTTGGTTGTGTTGTATTGCTTGATGTGTCGGCTTTCATTATACACCTAACTCATTAATTTTTTTAAGAAAAATGTGTATGTTTTTGACCATCAAAGAAAACGCCTTAAAATTCCATATTTTCCGAGTTGGAGGTCCAATTACCGCGGCATTTTAAAACTTATAAAAATAATTTGCATCGGAAAACAAGCCGAAGAAGAAGTGTGGTGTTGTTAATGCGATAAGATGAAAATCATGTCAATCGGTTTTTTGGTTTAAAAACTACGATCAAAAATATTTAAAAAGTAGAGGAAAAACTGAAAAAATTACACGGTACCTATATCTCACCAATTAGAGCTACTAGAAAAAAATCTGAGGATAGATTCGAAATCAGCGCACCCAAATTAGTAAGAAACAGTAGAAAAACTCCATGCAATAGAAAAAAGTGTTTTTTGTTGTGCTGTGTAATCAATTGAAAGTTGTGGAATTTTTCACTTTTTCCATTGAAATTCGTGTCTATGTCTATCAGTATCGCATGTTTTCCTATCCTAGAGATAATTTGTAAAGCCATGGCAACTGAACTGTCTTTTGCACTCAAATTCAACAACGAAATTTACTTATCAAAATGAAGAAATATATGGATGGTGTATTTCTTCCAATTTTGACGGGATCATAATGGACGCTGCTCTAGAAATGTTTCTTTTAATCTCAAGGTATCTTAGACGCTGGCTGCTTTTGGTAACGTAAAAAATCTTTGGTAAGACTTGGGGTTTGTCACCCTTGAAAGTTCTACAAGGACTGCAAGGTTGCAGTGACCTGTGGTTAGTTGTATTGGGGTTTTTCTATCGTCCTCTGGTCCTGCTCTGATCGCACTCGATGTTAAAAGGGATACCTTCCCCGATGGGCAGTGGTATGATCCGTCTTGAGCTCTTGATGAAATTTTTGGTATCGATATGGATATTTCGATTTCTTATCCATAGGTTCGCGTATTCGACAATAGCATTGAAATTTCCTATAATAGCATTGAAGTCGATAAACTATATTGTGAAATATTCACTGATAGCTTCAACATATTGTTACGAAAATCCCAAGTTTTCCAAGGTTCGTTTGGATTGTGTTTGAAAGCACAGACTCGACCCCGTGCGCTGCCACTGCTGTTTTTATACTAGTTTTCTTATCGCGCCGAAGTTTCTTGCACATTCCAGTTGTACTTTCTATCTCGATTGTTCTAGCAAAGTTACCTTTCGCGAACCATCCTTGCCATATCGGACTATCCAAGCGAATTATAATAAACTAGCTGACCCGGCAAACTTCGTCTCGCCCAAACGGTCCCTTTGTGTGTGATGCCGTAACTCACATACAGTCACTTTCTTGTATATATATATAGATTTAAGTTATATGGGCGGTTCCAAGCCCCCTTGTTCAATACCCGCACCATCCCGTCTTTCGGAAGGGAAAATGGTAGGTTCGTACTTAGTTTCATTGCTGTGCCACTCAAAGTTCAGCAAAATATTTGGGTCCCAAACAATGCGCCACGCCCCTTGTCTGACGCCCATCAAATCTTATCATTAGAATGACTCATGTATGAGACGACAGGATACTAAATTTTAGTGTTGTATGACTTATAATTCCGAAATTATTCCATATTAAAAATTTGAGTTGCATGAGTGGTGCCCCGTCCCGTTGTCCAAAATCCACCCTATTCACCCTGCCAAAGGACACGACTAAATAATAAGTTTATACCGAGTGTCATTCATGTGAATGCTATAGTTCAAAAGCTACACCGGAATTTAAAAAGTGCCACGCCCCTTTCCAAAACCCATTAAATTTTATTTCTGGAAAGACACGTTTACGCCATGACACTGTTCCAAATTTCAATGCTGAGCGACTTATAATTCCGAAGATATTCCATATCAAAAAGTTGTGTTGTATGGGCGGTGCCACGCCTCCTTGTCCAAAATACACCCTATTCACCCTGCCAAAGGACACGACTAAATAATAAGTGTATACCGAGTGTCATTCATGTGAATGCTATAGTTCAAAAGCTACACCGGAATTTAAAAAGTGCCACGCCCCTTTCCAAAACCCATTAAATTTTATTTGTGGAAAGACACGTTTACGCCATGACACTGTTCCAAATTTCAATGCTGAGCGACTTATAATTCCGAAGATATTCCATATCAAAAAGTTGTGTTGTATGGGCGGTGCCACGCCTCCTTGTCCAAAATAAACCCTATTCCCCCTGCCGAAGGACACGACTAAATAATAAGTTTATACCGAGTGTCATTGATGTGAATGCTATAGTTCAAAAGCTACACCGGAATTTAAAAAGTGCCACGCCCCTTTCCAAAGCCCATTAAATTTTATTTCTGGAAAGACACGTTTACGCCATGACACTGTACCAAATTTCAATGCTATACGACTTATAATTCCGAAGATATTCCGTATTAAAAAGTTGGCTTGTATGGGCGGCGCCACGCCCCCTTGTCAAAAACCCACCCTATTCTCCCTGTCGAAGGACACGACCAAATCGTTAGTTTGTACCGAGTTTCACTGATGTGAACGCTATAGTTCGAAAGTTACACCGGAATTTAAAAAGTGCCACGCCCCTTGTCCAACGCCCATTAAATTTTACCGGTCGAACAACATGTTTACGCCATGACACTGTACCAAATTTCAATGCTATACGACTTATAATTCTGAAGATATTCAATATTAAAGAATTGAGTTGTATGGGCGGTGCCACGCCCCCTTGAATAATGCCACGCCCCCTATGCTAAGAACCTTCCACACGGTGCCCGTAAACACACACGTAATATTTTATTAAAATAGGTCTGGTGGTTTGGGAGTCTATAGAACACATACGAAATTTATTTGATTTTTATATATATAGATTTGCCATACTTCAAAGTGCATGCCTAAAAGTATGCTTGGAAAAGCATTCGTGCATAGAAAAGCATTCAGCACAGAGTGCTTTATCGTTTCAATATATTATGGATCATTTTCCAGCGTTGCCTTTGGACGCAATGCCTTGGCGTTTCTCCGGTTGAAATCGGCGTAAAATAAGAACCAGCTTTGAATTGTTATTTGCTATGTCAGCTTTACATGGGTTCATGTTTGTTTTCAATTTGAATTAATCCAAAACTTCGGCGATCAGCAATGTATCTAGCACATTTCCACCCACACCTTTCAATTCTAATACAATTCAGCGAGGCAGAGTATTGTAATTACCTTCATTTCGATAGAACATAACCTTTAATACCCACAAATAATTAGCACACGCGCCAGTTGAATGTTTTCTTATTTCTGCCGTCGTAAATTTTGCTAGCATGGCCTAATACCTGACCAAGGTCATTTAATTTCAAAACCATTTCTCGGCATTTGACGGCAACATTTTCGCTTTCGCAATCTGGACGAAGCACCACAAGCCAAACTCCCCTGCCTTCAACAACAACAACAACAACGACGACCCCAATTAGCCAGTGCTGTGTTTAACAAACACAAACACAAGCACACAAACTCGTCTGTGCCAACCAATGTGCAAGTCGCATTTTGTGTTCGACTTCGAGCTGCGGTCACATTTCGCCCGATTTTAGTGGCAATGTATTGCGGGAATTCGAACAGCGCGTTAATTATGCGATTAATACCTCGCAAATGTTGCAGGAGCGCCCAAAGCGTCCGTTCGTCCTGCGGCCGGACGAGTCGATCCGTCGCAGCTGTACGCGACACTCATTGGCAGCCGCAAGGCGCCTCTGCCCAGCTCCGGGCGAAAACGGTCGTAATGGCTTCGTTATCAAATTGGTCCTAATTGAGAGTAATATCCGTGGCAAAGCCGGCTGGTTGTTGCGAGTGGCTGGTGGCTGGTGACTGGTGGCTGGTGGAGCGTGCAGCGCAGCGGGGCCTCTCTCGGATGTTTGCAAACTTTTCAGTTGAGTTTGCTCAGCGTACATTTGGCTATGTGGTTGTGCATACTTTCGGTTATGCCTAATTAATAAATTTTGGTTTTCTAATGTTTAATTGAGTGGAAATGTTTCTAAAAAGTTTTGCGCAAATAACAACATCGACCAACGTCACCGCCGCTGCCGCATACTGTCAAAGGATTAAAGGAATTTGACTTTCTTATGCGTTTTGTTGATGGCGGTACAACATGAATTTTGGGAATGGCTTTAAAAAACACAGTTTACAAGGGCTGGCAGCTGGGGCTTTGACGTATTTAGCGATACATATTGTGCCAGTGTTTCTCTAAATGCGTTGGGATTTCCATTAAACCGAATTGAAGGTTTGCAATTGTTATTAAGGTTTCAAATATTACAAAATCTAAATAAAATAAGCGTTTTGGCCATAGAGCGATTATTATTATTTTTTTGGGGGGTTTATCTCGAATCTCTCCGTCCGTCTCACCGTCACTTATTCTACATGAACCTGCAACACTTGTGCCATTGTTCAAAAACCGACTCGAAAGATTGTCCGAAGCCTCAGTTCCAAGTCTTTTTGAATGGAATCCGAAATCATTGCATTATTGCCTCGAGCTGGATCACTTTAATAGCTAATATCCTAATCGAACTGACACAAAAGCATTTCTTTTCAATTTCCCTCCTCCGACCTACAACAGCAATGTGAAATCTTCATTCCTTATTTGTAATTCCTGCTTATTTTACTGAATTTAAAGGATCTTTCTCTCTCTCTTTCTCTCGATATTGACCTGAACTTGTTTCACTTTATATTCGAATATAAATATTTAAAACTCAACCTCATTTATTTACGCAGCATAAATTGTACCGACGAGGTGTTTTTGATATGTAATGAAGACACGCGTTACTAAATTTCGCCGCAAGCGTTGTGGCATCGCTTTAACCAATTCAAACAAAAGAGTCTGGCTTTGCACGTTTTACCACTTTCCAACTCGGCTATCCTTTTTCCTCTAAGTTCTGTGTGGCACTCCGCATAAATTTTCTATTTGCTACGTGCGCGAAGTGCTTTAGTTTCGGTTTCCGCTTCCGTACCCACAACTTTTGCTTTCAACATCAAACATCTACAACCAGCAACAAGCAGCAGCGCAATGTTACTTAAGCAAATGCATACTTATAGCAATAAAATTTCTGCTGCATTCATCTGTTTATCTTCTTGTTTCTATTTATTAACAGTTTGCGTTTAGTTGCGGCGTATTTAAAACCAGACATTACACAAAGTGCGCCATAGATGCTCGACGCCAAACTGGAAGAGAATTAAATTTCCAACGCTTCAGGCAACTTATTTCAGGAAAATTAAGTTAAATTCATTCGCATAGACAGTGTTTCTCGCGTTAATTTAAGACTGAAGACTAGTTAACTGAAGAGTGCGTTAGCAGGCAAAAGGCAGCGAGGGTTTTAAAAATCAACACCTTTTTCCAATTAAAACTTAAACCAAATGCTCAGCTACTTTACTGTGCCGTTGCTGTTCAATTTATTAGCAGTTTTAACTTATTAGCAGTTTTTTTTTAATAAATTACCTAAAAGTATACCTCAAAAATGTGAGCTTCAAAGCAATTATGCCGCATTCGAAATCAATGATAATGCAAATTGTTGGTGTATATTTTTGGGGGCACTCGCTATCCCTTCGTTTCAAGCGCTGAAGGTATTTCAGTGTTGCCACATACCTAAAATTACTTTCTTGTAAAGCTTGAAATAAAAATGAAATTTCCTCTCAAATATTTTAAAAAGTGTCCTAGTGTGTCTAGTGTTAACTACAATTCAACAAAAAAAAAACATATAAAAACTGAGATGATGATGAAATTCGCTTATGTAAACTTCCTTCATTCATTGCATAAATTATACACTTTGAAGCATAAAATTTAATTAAATAACATTAGACACCTTAGGTTTCAATATTCAAGACTTCAGTGCCACAAATAATGTGTTGATGGTCGCTTTTGTAAACTTCTTCATAAAATGTAAATATTCTCAACTTTCTCCTTGACAATTTTTAATTTTTCCTAATTCCTAATTTTTCCGTTTTTTCCTAAAAACTCTCCTAAGAATCCAAAAATCTCCTAAATCTAGAGGAGAAATTTCTTGATCTGGCAATACTGAGGTATTTACGTCTTCTCCACTGTCCGTCCGCCGTATTTCTATGCCCAAATTATTACGCAAAATTCATTCAATAAACAGTCGAGGCCGATTATTACAGTGTAGCTGTGTTTGTGTGGCGGACACTCATTGTCGGTGCGCTCGGCTCGCCGGTACATAGTTAATTCTTGGGTTGGTTTGGCTAGCTGTGGTTATGCAATGCCAGCAATTTATCTGAAGCTTGCGTAACCGCAGATTTTGCCAACTTCTGCACTCCAGCTGCCAACTCGTCTCGTAGAAGTAACACACATGTGTGTGTGTGTTTGCGCTGTTTGCACTTAAGTCAGGTGTGTAGGCAAAACCAGCAGCCCATGTAGCATACTGAGCAGTCAAACGGATGGTGTGAGGTCTGATTTTCGCAGCCAGAGCGTACGAAAACAAACAATAAAGCGTTTATGCATTCAGCATGTGTCGAACAGCACCCAGTAGTGCAGGTGTGAGCTTTAAGAGCCCAAAGCACATTGTAAGCGCAGCTTAAATGTTTTGGCATATATTTTGCACCGCTTTCAATTTACATATTCGCTCTGATTACTTTCAGCTAAACGCAGACGCCATTGTTGAAACTAAGTGCAAATACTTGAGCTCTCGATTGTTGGTGTTGTTCTAAGTTCAGTACAAATAATTACTAAATTAGAATTCAAGAATTCAATACAGTTAAGTGCAAAGGATTCGAATTTTAAAGGCTACAACGGAAACACAACTGGTAGATAATTCGTAAAAGGTGTGCGAATCGTTTAAATAGCTGCAAGAACTGCTTTAAAAGATTGCAGCAACATACGCAATTTCTTGGCGTATCCAGTTGTGAGCTTTTTGGGACCAATATTTTTTTTTATATATTTTTTTTTTTATTTTTTATATATTTTTATATATATTTATATATATATTTCTTTATATTTTTTATTTAGTAGATATTTTTTTTATTTACCAATGTTTAAGTTGAAAATAAGAACAAATTAATGTGGGCTAACAATGGGCGTGGCTGTTATAGGGAACATAAACAGTTTATATAGCAATACATATTCGTATTCCTATGCATACATGCATACGAGTATAACCTTAAAAAATATAATATATAAATTCGGCACATGCAACACGGGTCGTATGAGTAACATTAATTTATGCAAAAAAATGCTTTGGGAGACTCGGCGCATTTCATTTAAGACTGCAAAGAATTTTCTTACGTATGCAAGTTGTTGTCGACTATTCAGACTGTCGGACATTCAAACTATATATTCGCATAATCGCAACTATAGAAAAGTTACAAGTTAAGCAGGCAACATCCGCACGTTTTATTTTTCTGCCACGTTGTTTAAAAATATCTGTTTTGATTTGTTTGTTGCGGCTTAAGCCAGCTTTCCCTTTTCGCTCTGTTATCCCAGCATCGCTTATGCCGCAGCCGAAACAAAAACCAACCAGAAAGCACAAAAAGAAGGCTGCATCATCCCCGCCCCGACCCGCCACACGGCCACCGCAAATGAAAAAGTTGCGCTTCAAAAGAGAAAAAAATCTGCACGCGTAACATAAATCCGCACAAAACGCGCACAACAACAACAAAAAACAAAACCGAAAAGAGAAAAATTGCGAATTAAAAAAATCATAGAACAAAACTTTCTAGAAAAAAAGGTGCCGGCAAAAAACGGAAAAAGTAGAATGCGGCGTTTTAAGCTCATTTCCGCGATGCAGCTGAAAGGCATTATTCCGAGCATTTCACCTAAAAATCTAAAAGTAGTTGCTTTACAACCGCAGCGTTGCATACGGTGCGCTGTGCGTCGCGTCCTCACGCACACACACACACACACACACATGCAGACGCGAGAAAGAGAGTTGGGGACGACAGCCGCCGCTTGGCCGCAACACTGTTACTACCAACTGCAACAACAACATAAATCACAAATAATAAAAACAACAACAACTTAACGCTACAGCCCGCCACAACAGCAGCAACACTGCCAGCTTAACTGTTGCCATTTGCAATGCATTTTTTTTCAGCCATGTTCCCCTCCACCTCCCACACTCCCCAATTCCCTACGCCTCTAGCAAAGGCAGCGTGGGGAGGGGTACGAGGGCACTGCAAGTGCTCGTACTCGGCCGCATTAAGTTGAAGTGCGCATGGCGTACGTTTCTTTCCTCGCTTTAGTTGTAGTTGTTTTTGTTGTTTGCAGCAACACAGCAAGTCTAACATCTGAACCAGCGGGTGCGAGTCTGCACCAGGCATTTTATGCGCCACAAGGACTCCGCCGGCCACTTGCCCCCTCTAGGGGCTTACGTTGCCGCTGCCCGCCGTGTCTGTGTGCGCGTCCCGCGAGCAGGATTTGCACGTTTTCGCGGCAACAGTGCGCCAAGTGGCGCAGATGGAAGTGGAATGGCTGGAAATTGCGCAGAATTATGAAAAATTCTACACATTTGCGACAGGTGTGTTGGGAAGGGAAATTTTTGATATACAAAATGTTTCGCTTTCCGGACACCCTTCATCACCTAAGCTCCGCGAGCGAGCTGCGTATTAGGTGGTGAGCATTTAGTGCACAAAAGCGTCGCTCTTTTTTGCACCTTGCCGCATTTTCACAACATCTTTTTTTTCTTTTGCATTATTATTTTTCACATTTTGTGCTGTTGTCTTTGGCTTTTTGTGCTTTTTTATTTTCTGTCTCATTGCGGTATTTAAATGAAGACGCTTATGGTATTTTGTATTTGTGTGAAGCGTGCGAGGGGGCGGGAATCTTTATTTGCCTCAACTTCCTGGACGAGAGATGGGTGTACGTGCGCTACGCACATGAAAGACAGTCTTTGAATACGCATAGCAGCCGATTATGAGCTGCGGACAGACGGGACTAAGGCAACAAGCGGTGAAAATTCGCCAGCATAAGCACCGAGTGAATCGGCGAAAAAGTGGGAAAAGCAAACAATGTTGAAATTTAACTAATTTAATTGAATTGGATAGGATCAGATCGAAAATTTCGCGCAGAGATAGAAGGGATTTTGGATGATTTACCCGGCACCGGGTTTGGTAAAATTTTTCTGAGGTTTATTTCTTTATTTTTTGTACAATTAAAGATTTGTTTTGTTATGAATTCGATTCATCTAAAACACTCTCCTTATTTCTTAGTCATCCATCCATCCCTCCTGCTGACTGTACTCTCGTAAACTCGAGTAGATCCTGTTGCTTAATGCTCCCACAATTATCCTCTCGTATGGGTGTTTGTCCCAAAATGCAAATAAAGTGTATTCGAGTTGTAGAAACTAGATTTCTGCAACGCAACAAGTTTCTCAAGAACCGCCCATCATCTAATAATTCTTTTCCCACGCATGTAATTAGTTGAGTTGACATTTAGGTACAGTGGTTCAAAGTGCAATTAAGCACGTTTAATTTGAAAATTGCTGCGCACTCACTTTTGTTGCTAATAAATCGTCAGCACAAAACAATTTGCGAAATGTGAAAATTTGCACTGCCACTGCAATGAGCGGCGGCAGCACATTGTGTTGCATACCGGCAGGCGCAGGCACTTACCTCGATTTGAAACAGCGGCAGCGGCACTGGTCCACAGCAGGCTGGAGTGCAGAAAACAACCGAGGCTAATTACAATTAAAATGGGGCAATTCATTCTGAACGCGAAGCGCGCCGCCGACGACGAGGATGTGGCTGCCGTCGAGGGTGCAACGCGTCGCCGAGCGCCCGAGCTGACGTCCGGCCCGGCGGCGGCGGCAGCAGCTGTCGCTGCGCCGCAACGTATGCTACGCGAAATAACTCTCATTGTTTCGACACGCTGTGCACGACGTACGAATGCGGCGAGAGCGTCTCCTGCGAATTGTGGCCGGCGAATCGCGCAGAGATGCAAACGCGGTTTGCTGTTTTCTGTTTTCTGCACTGGTTTGGGTTTGAGCAGTTTTTTTTTGTTTTTGGTTTTTTGGTGGGTTGAGTGTTTTCCGGCGCTGCTTTTTGTTTTAATTTAATTTTTTTACGTTTATACAAAGAACGCGTTTTGAGTCTTTATGGCACTTTGTTGTGTATGCTGAAAGCGCTTCCGTTCTGTGCGTTTAACTTGCCGCCTTCCGTACGCTCACCGGCGGATTTAATTGCAGCGCGTCGGTTGTTCGGGCCTTTGTGGCGGTTCTTGCTTTTCGGTTTAATTGCCTTTGTGGCGATTGTTCGCAGCACCGACGCAAACAACGCTGAAGAGCTTGCAACTCAGGGACAGAAGGTGCGCAGCTGCAACACGCATGCTGGGCGCCTCTTCTCGGCGAGGGGCTTCGTCGCGCCGATGTTCGGTCGTGTTGCACTCGGATTTCTGTTAATTGCACAAATTAATTACAACTTTAATTAGCTGCATAATTAATATGCGCGCGCTCGCGCTGGTCCGCTGTGCGTAGGCGCCCGCAGAGCTCACCGCCGGCCGCGCCGCGCTTCAATGATGCTCCGATGCAGCGACGCTCGGCGCTCGCATTGCGAATGGTGAGTTGCAGCTTCGCGCTGATATTTATGCAAATTAGTTTGACACGCTTATGCCGCAGTCATTCATCGCGGTTCGCTAATTTCATTCCTCATTAGCGCGCGCGGGCGAGCGTTTTTTATTTACGGCCTTAATTTCGTGCGAACAATTATCGTCTGGCCGCAGTGTTTGATGTGTGCGATTGCCGATAGGTGGCGAGTACGAGAGCTACAAAGAGAAGCAGAAAAGCCATTCAATGTGGCGATTAATTATTCGGATTATTCAAATGCAGCGTGTTAATGTGTGTTCAGATGCATAGCAACTATTTTTTTAAATGATTTATTGTTTGCCCAAAAATCCTAAAACCGAAAACAACACTGCGAGCTGCAAAAAACAATTGTTTCATTCATAATTCATTTGACTGCAAAGGACTCGAAAAAAAGCACTTTGCACTGAATTTAAAAAAAAGGACACAAAAAACACTAAAACTCAGCAGCGAAGTTTACAACCGCAATTTAGCAAAAATTATTAGCGAACAGTTTAAAAATTTAACAATTTACCACAATTTAATTTTTAGTTGGTTAATAGTTTCTACTCAAATTTCAATAATAAGTTCATTTTGCAAGTTAAGTTGAACTTGAACTTTCCGAAATCAGTGTAATCAATCAACCAACCAATGTGAAAGACTTCGCGCTGACACTGGATTTCATTTTGTCTATGAGAAAACATAACATTTTTGCCATAACTACTAGCGACCCAAAGAATAAAAAGTTCAAACCTGCTTTCAACAAAATGGCGGGCGCCTCTTGTTCACTTATTGACAGAAACAATCAGAAACCATCAGAAATTCTGATGACTTTGAAATTTGAGTAGTGGGGTTACAGATGTTTGATGATGCAATCATAATTAGCGGAGAAATTGAAAAGGAAAATTTAAGTGGAAAGGTATTGTTACGAAAATTACCTTTTTAAGTTCGAATCTGGATTGTGTTTGAAAATAAAACCACTTCAATTACTCAGCGCAAAACGCAGTCAGAAACCAACAATCACTTTATTTACAGATTTACACTTTGCTTGTATCATTATTCAACTCAGATTCGACCCTCTGCGCTGCACACTGCTGCTTTTATACTGGTTTTCTTGCACATTCTAGTTGTACTCTCTATCTCGATTGTTCTAGCACAGTTCATCACCTTTCGCGAACCATTCTCGCCATAACGGAATTATAGCAAGTTTAGCGTACTCCAAAGTGCATGCCTAAAAGTATGCTTGGAAAAGCATTCATGCATAGCACAGCGCAGAGTGACTCATCGCTACAGTATTTATAACTTTGTTTATTTAAAAAAAATTCTAAAATTATAAATTATAAGTTTTTTAATATAAAGAACGGTACGAAAATTTATCTCAACTCAGCTAGACAATCAATTATTGTAGGTGCTACTTGTCTCATCTGTTTTGGATAAAGCCTCGTTTATCAATAACTCAGTAATAAAGCACACTTAGTACATCAAATGTTTGTTTGCATCAACACGAAATCCTCTCATGATTCATGAGAAACCATCGCAAGTCTAAAAAGTCACTTGTGGTTGGGCTGACAGTCTTCGGTAAGTACTCCAGAAACATGATAACTAATTTAATATTTCAAGGTTGAAGATAACTGTGTGAATCCAACAAAACGTATTTCACAGTGCGTTGAAGAAAAGTGGCCACCAAGGCCAAACAAATCATGAATTACACACTCAACAAAGACCTACATGCAATCTCCCAGTGGACGAATCTAAGGTTGATCTAACTGTTGTTAGACATGTTCTAGGCTGTCTGTCAAAAGTGATTTTGGCTGGAACTAACAATCTTTAGCATATCAGAAGAAACATACTAACTATAAAGGAACAACCGAAGAACTTGGCCCGTTTGTGCTGCGAATCATCTACAACACTTATATTTGTCCTTAAATGGAGTTGAATTCATTCACATTTATGGGCAAATGCTGCTCGAACTCATCTGAAATTTCTGGATACATTTTATAGGTAGAACAACTAAATTAAAAGTGCAACCTACTCTGTATACGGTGGTCCAGACCGGGACTCTCTTTTATCAGTGTTTTAACCCATTGCTGCCGGGTACCAGTTCCGCCCATACGATTTTGATAAAATTTCATACAGGACCTAAAAGTGACGCAAACTGATTTCAGCTTTATATCTCTGCACGTTGCTGAGATATTCATTAGGTATTTTGTACCCATTCCGCAGCAATGGTAGCATTTTTCCATACTTTGTGAAGTGATCAGGTAAACACGTGAACGAAATTTGTATTTTTTACAGGTGAGTTAGGAGGCAGATTTTCGTTTCGCCACATTTTCCACCTCCGGAAAATTCATGATTTTTGGAGTCTGGTAACTCTAGCTAGATGGCGAAATTTTAGGGTGACCTTCACTAAGTTAAAGTAGTTCCATCTTTACCCTAACTATCCCTATCAATGGTTTTGAGAGATCTCAAACATTGACTTTCTTTTGATTTAAAAAAAAATCAATTTTCATGGGTAAAATTTTACCCATTAGGCAGCAATGGGTTAATGGCAAACGATCCACGACTTAGTCCGTAAGCATCCAATTGTCCTTTGACTAATTAATAGATCACATTACGTCAGTACGCGCAATACGAGCAGACACACGAGTAACCCGAACAGCCACCGACGCACGCACATTGTACTTACAGATACATTTTCAGAGACAGTGGCGGATTCAGGGGGGTTTGGGGGTTGAAACCCCCCTGCCGAAATATTAGGATCGACTTTAAAACGACATGCAAATTAAAAGACATTTTATAAATATTAAAGAATTACTTTTTGAACCTCCCCCCCTGAAATTTTTTTCTAAAACCGCTTCTGTTCAGAGACAATGCATTACCGGAAGAGTTCGTCCGATACTTATGGCTTGCAACGCTTTGAGTGTCAACAAGGCCGCAAACATCCAAATCCTTAACGTAATGAATTCCAGGCACAAATATCAGAAGAGTTAGCGCCGGACTTTCATGCCGGATTTTTCTGAAAGACGCATTTAAGCCGAAAAAATCTGCAACTAACATTGTCATAGTTCCATCGGTCAAAAATCACCAACAAGCCATCGAAAATGACTGATCCAAAGCAGATCAGTTAACTGAAATTTTTTCATAATTAATGAGTAATTCAAATAGAAATCATTTAATAAGAAATCGATATTATCACAAAGGTCAGGAAACAGAATTTGGATGCTATAATCTTTATGCCGATATGCTAATCACAAACAGTTTTTTAATCTTTCGAACCCACAACCCAACGAACAAAATTCGAACCCACAACCCACTGACTGTGTTCCCAATTTCACTGCAATCTCCACATCATAATTTGTTTTTAATATTTTGTTGTTTTCCAGAGGACTCCATCTAAATTGTTGTGCTTTTCAAGTAGTTTGTTTTGTTTTCAAATTTAATTTCGGTTTGGAAAATGGCACCGCCGCGTGCAATTAGCAAATATTAAATTATAAAACTTTGTGTGTCGCCCATTCAGCTGACCAAAATGTGCATGGGGTGTGTTGTTTTTGTTTTAGTTTGTTTTCTCGCATATCCGCACACAGACGCACTCTACACGTTCAGCCCATTGTTCGTCTGTCGTTGCCAAACTCCATGTTGAACTTTTATGTGCCAGCATTTTAATGCGTTTTAAATGGCCAGACGAAAAAACCCCTCAGCAAGTTTCGCCCCGAATGGCGAAAAGTCAAATCATTTCATTATCACATATCATAAAGTAACAAGGCCGCCATAAAAGCCAAACGCGCCGCCGACGCCAACGTCAACGACGAGAGGGAGAGTTACAGCAAAATGCAAATAACAGCAACAAATGGCGAAAAAATGAAGTTATAAATTTAGATTAACCCTCCGTGAGTGCAAGCGGTGTGCATCATGTGCCGAGCGGCCGCACTGGAACGTTCGCGTCTCAGCACCAGCGGCGACCACTGCCAGCAGGCCATTAAAAGTCACTCCGAAAGTCGTCCGATGCTAATAATTATCGCTTTCATTATGGCGTCGCAACATTGCCGGCAGGCGGCCAGCCAGCACAGACAAAGCAGTTGGCCAGAGGCGGACAAAAAGTCGAGTGCAAACGATGGGTCGGCATATGCAGATCCTGGCGGAGCAATAAAATATTTGTATCTGCTTTGGACCATCGCCGCCGGACCGCACATCGCCGGCGCTCGTGCAAATCCGCTGCGAAAGTAATTACTCAAAAAGTTGCTCCCCAACGCGCGCCATGGCCACAGATACCAGAACGAGTATCTCGGCCACTGAGCGGGCGAGGCGGACGGCGCATGGAGAAGAGCTGAGTTCTGCAGCCATCAACGGCACAAAAACGGTGGCCAAGCAAAGGTTATCACTTTTATGGGCTTTCACGGATTTTTATGTGAAGGCCGCACTTGGAGGACATTTTGTGCGGCTCTCGTATTCCTGCGTTTCTATGCGGTTAGGTGCGCACTAAGCTTTGGGATGTGTTCGACATTTTGTGGACTCTCTGATATTCGTTGGGTGGATGACACATTGCACACATTAAAGAAATACGCGCAGGCGGCACTTTGCGTTGCTTTAGTGGTCTGCATTTCTTCCTTTTTTTCGCAATAATGGAAAAATTGTGTTGATTTTAATGTGTGCCATGTTTTATCGGCGAAAATTCGCTTTTAATTCCATCATTAAATGGCTTTGAGCGCTTGCAACCGAACACATTTCCGATTAATTTGCAATTTATTAACGACATTTTAATCGCAGCTATTAAACGATTTACGTTGCTCATAGCAAAAAAATTTTAAAATATCGGTAAAATTTTGATTGAAATCATTTTGGTTCAGAAAAAATATGTATGCAGAAAAGAAGAAAGTTATAGTAGGAATCAGGCGCGGATTCAGAAAAATATTTCGGGGGGATTTTAAAAAGTAATTGTTTAATATTTATAAAATGCCTCTTAATTTTTATGTAGTTTTATAGTCGATCCAAATATTTCGGGGGGGTTTCAACCCCCAAACCCCCCTGAATCCGCCACTGGTAGGAATCATTGATCTATCAGGTGTACAACTTTGCTTCCGCCGTTTTCCGATAGGTGGCTGTACCGGCTGAGGCTGGTTGAAATACATAGATGGTAATGCCTTTAAAGTGAGTGTGGACAGTGCCTAACGAATTTTCATCGCCGTTTCAGTGACAGTTGCTCTTGTTTTCGTATTATTCACGCTCGAAAATGTCCGTTTATGTGCCCAATTCTCGCCATTTGCGGGAAGTTTTACTTTTCTGTTACAATTCGAAAAAAAAATGCAGCTGAAGCGCATCGAATGCTTTCAGAAACTTACGGTGATGCTGCTCTGAGTGAAAGAACGTGTCGGGAGTGGTTTCAACGTTTTAAAAATGGTGATTTCGATGTCGAAGACAAACATGGTGGTGTTCTCCAACACGACAATACTCGGCCTCACGTCGCAAAAGTGGTCAAAAAGTACCTGGAAACGCTGAAATGGGAAGTCTTGCCCCACCCGCCGTATTCCCCAGATGTCGCCCCTTCTGACTTCCACCTATTCCGTTCGATGGCACACGGCCTGGCAGATCAACATTTTCAATCCTTCGAAGAATTGGAAAAATGGATTGCTTCATGGATAGCGTCAAAAGAGGACTCCTTTTTTCGAGCCGGGATCCGAAAATTGCCGGAAAGATGGGAGAAAGTTGTCGCTAGCGACGGACAATACTTTGAATAATACATCTGTAAGCACTTTTTCGCAATAAAGCTTTTAATTTTGGAAAAAACGGCGGAAGCAAAGTTGTACACCTGATAATTACTGTTGACCAACGATAGATGAGAATTTTAAAAAGGCAGCGCACTACAATACTCTCACTGCACTGCACTGCGTTGGTCCTCCGAAATGATAAAAAGGTTAGAAGACTTGAATCCACTGAAATTAGATACCAGTAGTGTCATTTATCATTTGTGCGCCTTTTCAATTGATTTGCGCATAATTTGCCAAACTCGAGCAAAGTTGAGACAGTGAATAGACATATCGGCGATAGCTTTTACACTTTTGAAGAAGAATTTACCCAAATGAGTCCTGCTGTTTCTAAAAAGTGCACGACAAGTCGTCCTTCGTCGTCCATGCAACTCCTGCAGGAGATTTTAAAAAACAATTCAGATTTTTTTTAAGTAAGTACATATCGAACTTTGTGCTATCAGAATACCCATCGAACGTTCCTTTTATTGAAAAAAATTCTCTAGAACGATGCTTAAGCAGGGCCAAATTTTGCGCTCCGTATTGCCTTCAGTCCATCTGAAGTTAGTTTTATGTATGGAATTTGTATACCTACAAGCAATCAAGCCAACTCTTTTGTATTACAATTCCCTGCCCCAATGACCCGTAACCCAACACACTTAAGTACGAAACTAAAGGCTTGATTACACGTAACGAGTAGAGTGACAAGACAGCAACTCGAACGAGTACTCGTTTCGTCTAAACGGTAAGGCGAGTTCTTGATTGAGTCAGTCACCGATGAAAGTGGCGAGAGAGCCACTAGAATCACATTTTGTTTGCTAGGCCGAGCGACCACTACTTTACCGTTATATTTTTCTCTTTTCGCAGCGATTCGCGCAATCGTCACATGCAGAATCGCTCGTGACATGCGGTATGCGTCACACACCACTTTTCGCTCGGTTGAGTTTAATTGCGCGAGTTGCTTAGTTCATTTTGTGCATTGTAAAACCGAACTGACTCGCCGCGTGTCGAAATACGTTTGAACAACTCGTCGCTTTTGCGCGCTATCCCAATTTTTTCGGCCTAGTACCATTTTGATGTCTCGTCACTCGACTCGTTACGTGTAATCAAGCCTTAACAATCGGTCTCGTTGAAAGATTTTGTTCAGCTAAGAACAGACTTTGATGTTATTAAAACAGCATCCGGCGTTCTTAGATCGGATTGGCTGGCCGATGATATCAGAATACCATGTGCCGATATCCAGTTTGAATCTACACAAATTGCGGTCACCTCAACCTGCGTTTTTTTCATTAACATCCTTTTTCTTTTCAATCACATTTTTCTTCATGCTCATTTCTTCAAAGTTCATTTCACAAGAAATAAAAACGAATTAACGAATCAAAGACATTGCTATCTTATTACTGGCTTGCAAAAACTTTTTTTAAATTCATGTATTCATAAAATTCAGACAACGCCAACAAAATCCTAAAATGAACAAAGAATAAACATGAAAAATCACTAACAAAAATATTTTCCAGACAATGTCTTCAAAGCAGAAGAAAGGAATTAAAGCGTAAACTTTTGTAAATAATTAAGCTTAGTGTCTCGTTTGGTTTTGTTAAAGTAAATCAAAATACGAAACGTTTATTCGAATTCGTTAAGGCAACCACCATCTCTTTCGGCACTTAAATACTTTAAGCTTTGAACTGCCACCAAACTAGCTGACACGTGCGCACACCCAGCATGCTGTGCCAGTTGTGAGGTCACAAAATGTGACACAACATAAGTTCGCTTTTATTGTCATCATTGCCAACAAAACAGACTGATAACGAAACCCCACAGAGGGATGCACCGAGTGAGCTGCACGGTGAGTGGGTGCGGGCTGCGAAGAGGCGCTGAAAGTTTGCAAGTTTAAGTTATGCACTTGCAACAAGTTTTACTGCACATTTCCAAATGCGACGCACATACAGACAAGTATGCCGACGACATTGTGTGCTCTTCGAAATATAAATTGTAAAGCAGCATGCAGTTTGCATTGTTGTGCACACACCCACACACACACAGACACAGCCTCGCACCCACACACTAATAAGTATGCAGCACTAGGGATGTTCTTCTCAACATTTCGGCACATGAAATGCCGTGCCATGTTTTTGAATGGGTACAGCAGATAATACAGGAAAAATGATACTTGGAGTGCTGGAACTTTCTTCACCGTACTTCTTCTTCCTTAAAATGTCTTCTTCTACTTGACTCTAGTTGATAGATAAATTCTATTTTATTATTTATATTCAAATAATTTTTAAAATTCAAAATTTACTATATGTATATTAGTGTCTTTAAAAATTATATATTTCGAAAATGTAAAATTAAATTCAATTACAAAAATTCTAAATCACGAAATCCCGGTCACATTTGGCATCCTTAGCGCACCCACACAGAGCCAGACGAAAGTCGGCGTCCGTATTATATCACAGCAGCGTGACTGCAGAAAAACTTGTTAATAGAAAGAAACGTTTTGCAAAGGGATTATTAAAATTTTCCATGCGAGCGGAACGAGTGGAACGCGTATCCGTGTAGGTGCGCACAGTTACGGCAGCAGCCAACTGCCAATAAAAAAGTATTCCGTTGACAACTTGTACGTAACGTGGGTGGCTCGTGCATGGTTACGACAGTCGAGTGGCTAAAAATGCCTCAACAGTTACGTGTCTACACGTGCAGGACACCCAATTGTGCCTGTGAAGCCAACTCCATAAGTCATTGCTCTATTCAAATGCGTTGTCCGAAAGCCTAAACCTCTTTCCACTATTTTTATGGTTCCTACTTTGGTAGCGATTTATATGCATTCTACATTTGTTAAAACTTAAGTGTAAAAAGCAGACAATTTAATGTAATGACATGCGTTGAAGTGGTTGCTAAGTGTGCTCCATCAACGTTGCAACTTTCAAAACATGACTTCAATATTTAAGTCTTTGTCTGGTACACAATTCTGACTTGCACTGGACGACTGCTTGCATTTATGAAATGTTGGAAATATTCAGTTTTCGTGAAGTTAGTAGTTGACATTCACTTGCCAGGACGCAGCTGGTACTGGTTCATTATCTTGCACTGTTCTAGATGAGCCGACTTTTTCAACTCTCATAAGATTTGTCAAGCAAAATACCTGAACTGGTGTTTTTTATTACCATTACTAATGTATGACGAGCTTCCAGAAACGCGCCTACGTGGTCTGGCTTGCGCCTCCCTCCTTGCATGGCAAGTTACGGTTTCCATAAAAGACTCAACTGACCCTACAGCTTAACCCATATCGGCCCAATGTTCGATTAATCGAACAGTAAATTTTAGCATTTTCCATACATTTTTTTGGGCTCTTTTTAAAACTTTAAACGCGAAAGTTTTTCATAATATGATGGTCTGATTTGTAATAAATAATAACAAAAGTTAGCATGGGAAATTTTGTATAATATGGGATAAATATTGTAACGATAAGACAGTCTGTCGCTGTGCAAATCAACCCTGTCACTACGCGCTGTGCCATAATTCAACCTGGCAATGATGACCGCGATAATGGAAACTTTTAGTCCAACCTGGCAATGATAGTCGCGATCATCAGGGAAACCTTTGGTCCACTCTGGAATGTGCGAGAACGATCTGCGCGATGGCCGGACAGGTATAAAAGGCAGCCGAGTGCGAAGCAGCGAGTCAGTCTGATTTTGACTAGTGAAGGTGCCACACGGAGTAGTTGAGCAAATACTTAAGTGTAATGACAGTGAAGTGTAAATCTGTGAAATAAAGTGATTGTTGGTTTATTTTATTGACTGCGTTTGAGAAACTAAGTGTGTTTTATTTTCAAATTACGCAATCCAGAGATACGTACTAGCCCACTAGAACTAGCATTCGTAACAATATATTCATTTCTCGCACCTCTTCCCAGTTGTATGAATTCCCCAAATAAAAGGTAATTTTTGACATAATTCCAAAAGCACAGAAAAACATTAAAAAACAATAATATTAAAAAAAGTAACTATGCAGTCTTGTTAAAAATTGATCAAACTCTCGAAAATATATTTAAATTTTTCCCATAACACCAATATTATAGCCACAATATATATTTATAGTTAGATGTTCGATTTATTAACGCCAAATATCTCGAAAACCAAAAATCGGAAAATTTTTTTTACCCCATATTTGAATTGTCCGACCCCATTTCACCTTAAAAAAACTGTTTCATTCAAATATTGACAAAAAAACTCGCTGGGCTTATATGGGTTAAAGACCCAGAGACAAGAACAGTCTGCAGTGGCCTGCAGGTTTTCAATAGCTCTAAAAAAGTTATTATAGGCTTTGGATTTCGGTGAGCATGTCCGACAACTTAAAGTCCAGGTACTCTCCCTCCCGAAGGATCATACTGCCGAGGCTAATAAGCCCGCACCACCCGAAAGCTGAGCACTCGCGTATGAAGTACAGCACGGCTACTATTTTTGGTTGATTTGGTCCACTATTTAGAAATCAGAAGAATTTCGAAAGAAATGTAAGGGAGAGGGCTGGGGTGTGAACCGGGTTTTGTTTTTTGGCTCTAACTTTTCACAGAATAAAGATATCGAAAAATCGAAGATACCGTTGGAAAGGTGAATATATAATGCAACTTTGTTATGAAGACAGATTACCGTTTTGATTGAAATTTAACTCTCTACGTCCAATTTTCTGAGAACGTGATTTTTCGCTTTTTTAAAAAAGTGGCTGGGTTGTGAACCATCTGTAAAATCCCTATTAAAGTCAGAAAATACGAAGAAAACACCCATAATTTTTAAGTACATTGAGAATTTATTTAATCAGGAAGCCTCAAGAGGTGAAAAAAAGTTATAATGACGCCTCTTAGGCCAAAAAATCGCAATGAATGAAACTGCTCAATTTTTTAAATTTTCATCCTAATCTGTGTCGGAATGTTTGGATGTGAAATACGAACGTGTTCTCGTATTGGCTCACTTCAAGTGAACACAACGAAATCGAGTGAAATTATATAAAATGACTTTATTTTTATATATCCGTCCATATTTGACAGTGTTAGAACAAATGTAGTACGAAAAACAGGTGGTTCATAACCCAGCCACCTCAGTGGTTCACAGCCCAACCACGATGCCATTTTGGAAACTTTAAAATAAACGACACTTCCAATCATAATTCGACATAAACAAATATTGCATCGTAAAATAGAATCAAAACACTAAATAAACATGTATTACACTGACCTTTTTGCAATAAGCTCAGTCACTAAGATAGCACTTTAAAAAAAAGCCAACAAGTTTTCGCAGTCGATTTTCAAACACGATGTCTTTCAAACTCGATTGCTGCCACAAGCAATACGTGTTTGTACTTCGGTGTAACCACAAATGCAGAGTCATATCATAAGACAAAATTGACAGTTGAAAGATTGGCGATATGTCAATTAGGGAAAGAAAAAACGGCAATGGTTCACACCCCAGCCTGGTTCACAACCCAGCCCTCTCCCTTACTTTTTTCACCCATTCTGGTACATAAAATTTTAGTCGAGTGGTAAGCGTGTCTCAAATCTCTGGAGTCTTTACTCCAAATCGAATCTAATCTAATCTAGTTCAAAGATATCAATAGAAACTAAAACCAATTACAATTAACACAATGCTTAGCCCTGGGAAAGTTTTCAAGTGCTGCTTTGAAGTCTCTAATCTAGTCGAACAAGATATTTTATATTTTTTATATATTTTTTATATATTTCTGAAAATAAGATGATTTTAATTGAATTTTGTTTGAATCAAATTAAAGTCCGGAAATCTAACACGAGTTGAGCGCCAATTAACGAATTAAATTGATCTCATCGATTCTTCCTAAACTAAACTTTCACACACTGCCACATAGAGAGCGACACCTGCAACCATGGACCATTATCCTACAGGGATACTTTTCGGTTCACACACCGTTCGGCAAACATTTGTCTACAAAACACAAAGCCCACACATGGCTGCCAGGCGGCTAAACTCGCCGGCTCGCTAACGAAATGCGGCAGTCCGGCGTAATTTTCCAAACATTATCCCGCAAGCGAAATATGCATAAAAGAATTTCCATATCAATTAGAATTCATAACAATAACGTAACCGGCCAGAAAGCGAGCGAAAGAAACAGATAGCGAACGGATACTTCCTCAGTGGCGGACTGGCTGCGAAGACGGCAGCATGATGCATGCCACATGCGGCATGAAACGTGCCGAGTGTAAACGTGCCATGGCTCATAAGCTGTCAGTGTGTGCGATGCATGTATGTATGTACATATTTTTATGTGTGTGTATGGATTTGTGTACGAGTATATGTACTGATGGCAAACATCAAGTGGAGAGCGTTGCTGCTGCCGCTGCTGTTTGGCTTGCGGATGACGATGATGGCAGAGATTACGCCGGCGATAATGACGATGATGTTGAGGACGATGCGGCCGCTGATGATGATAAACAAGCAAACAAGTGCTTTGGAAGATTTTTGCACACAAAACTAGCAGCGCCAGCACAAATTTATTTCAGCCTGCTTAAGGGATAATCCATTTCAGCATAATAAATAAAGCAGTAATTGCGCAGCGGACGTGCACGTGAATGCAATGGATGCGTCGTCATGTGCGAGTACTATATGTTGCACGTTGCATGAAAACTCGTCACAGTGACAGCGGCAGCAAGAAAGCGGTAAATGCAGCAAATGCGACGGCGGCAGCACAAAGACGCACGTTCGTGGGGTAGCGGCGGCGGCGGTGGCGCCGGGGCGGGTTGAAAATTTATTCGAATTATGTGTACTTCAGCAAAATTGAAAATGCACGCGCTGCCACACTGGGATTTGTGTTTGCTGCGCCGCAAAGAGTTGCTGCCCACTTTCGAGTGTGTGCGCTGCGATGCGATGCAATGCGATGTGGCCGTTTGGTGAAATGCATGCAAAGCTTATAAGTGCATTCGGTATTGTTATTGGAGGCATACGAGTATTTATAGGCGCTCCGACAAAATGGGCCAACAACAACAGCAAACAAACAAACAAACAACACACACACACACACGTGCGCACTCGCCTCGGCACAAATGCAAATTTGCCATCGCATAGAAATGAGGCAAACAGCAAATGCTCGCAGGCATCCGCCGACCGCCGACAGCCCCGCAGCGAGCGTCGAAATGCCACTGCAGCATTAGGCCAGCATGTCGCACAAGTGCAGCAAATGTGGCAGCACAACCCAAATGCCGCGCTGCAGCTCATTGCCCGAGCACTGTGGCAGCCACAAAAAGTTAGGGCCCCGACCACCGCAGGCGCTCAACAATCAAAGGACCCAAATGGAAAACGAAAGTAGGCGGCCGTGCGGCGAGCGCTTGGTTGCGCAACAAATTAAATACATAAATTTTAGTTATTACATCGTTGCTCTCAGTGCTGCTACTTCTCGAAATATTGTGCTGAAATTGTTGTTGCTAGTTGCTGGTTGCTTTTGCCGGTTATTGATTATTGCTGCCTTCGCTTTCGGGCTACGTGACGGCGCAATGAGCTCGACAGCAGCAACAGCTGTCACTGTGGCCGCTGTCATGTTTATTTGATTTTATGCAATTTGTGCATTGCCCGAAATTAATAGCAGCCACATAAATTCAACACAAAACACAAAATCCAAATTCGGATTTTACTTAGAAGTGTGTCAGCACGTTTGGAGCCATAACTCACAGCACCCAGAGTATTTCCCATCCACCTATTATTGATTTCTTGCATTCACCCGCTTTCAGGTGCTTCAGTTGTGGGCGTTAACCCTTTCGCTATTTTGTTGCCATGTGGCACATTGCTACTTTGTGGACGTCTGAGCCCTCTGGTTTCAAGAATACATTTTTTGTTGGTCCTTAGAATAGTTTGAAGTTTTAGGAAAAATACGAAATTAATAAACTGAATATTAAAGTTTAAAGAAGAGAAGTATACACGTTTTTTTAATGGTAGATCTTGACATAGCAAAGGAAGAAGAAGCAGAAAACTTTAGATAACTTTTTAATTTGACATTTTCTTTCAATTTAGATACTTTTTTTTTGTTTAATTTTGGCTGAAGTAAATGAAGAAATATTCAAATTTTCGTTATGCGTAAAAAGTTGTATGCTTAAGTAATTATTATAGCCACAACGATGTGGTTGCTCTCATAGACAAACACTCTAAAATACAGGGTCCGAGTATAAAAATAAAAAAAAATATTTTATGGAATGTTGCTAATACAACCACAGAGAAGCCTACAACATAAAATTACAAATTTTTACTTTCCCCAGTAAAACCCTGTAGCGAAAGGGTTAAGTGCAACTCAGAACCGCTGCAGTCGGTCGAATATTTCTCTGCTTCCCCTTTTCCCATAACGAGCAAACGATCGAATTTTCAAGCAAAGGAGTGAAAGTGCGCAACAAGTTGCTGTGGACTCTGGACTCTAAGACAGAGAACTCAAACTAAAATGTACCGAAGTTGAAATAATTTGAACTGTAAAAAGTGACGGCTTCGTTTGCTTGGCCATATTTCTGAGACCGAGACGCGGGCTCGAAAACTGTATGATTACGTAACCAAGTTCCATTGCGTGATTCTTGATGGAACAAGGAATTAGGATGGAACATCCAGAAAATACTTCGAAATGAAATACACCAAATTTCGAAAACGCTTCATGGTTTGGCAAGGTATTTGCACCTGCGGTCTATGAAGTAAGACGTTCATTACGACAGGAACAATTAAGTCAAGAATTTATATAGAAGAATGCCTGCAAAAACCCCTTCTACCATTTGTTGAACAGCACAAAGGAACAGTTTTGTTTTGGCCAGACCTAGCGACAAGCCACTACTCCAGATCAACTATGGAATGGTATGAAAAAAATTGTGTCACGGTGGTCCCAAAAGAGGCAAATCTTCCCAACGGCCCAGAACTTCGGCCTATTGAAAGATATTGGGCTGTAATGAAGCAAACCTTAAGACAAACAAAAAGAGTTTGCAAAAATGATGTACGAGGGTGGTCCGATAAGTACTTAGCCTACAAAAGAAAAACGAAAATTTTGGAAAAGTGGCGATTTATTTCTCAACGTAGTCTCCTTTCAACTCGATACACTTGACCCAGCGATGCTCCAACTTCTTTTACCCGTCTGAAAAATACGTTTTCTGGAGGCCTCCGTGGCGGCGATAACCTCCTCATTCGACTCAAATTTCTGCCCGGCGAGTGACTTTTTCAAGTTTGGAAACAAAAAGAAGTCACACGGGGCCAAATCTGGAGAATACGGTGAATGGGGCAGTTGTTCGTAGCCTAATGCGACCAATTTTGCCGTGACGACGGCGGAGGTGTGAGCTGATGCGTTGTCATGGTCGAAGAGCACTTTATTCTTTGCCAAATGGGGCCGGTTTTTCTGCAATTCGGCATCGAATCGGCCCAATAGTTCGGCATAGTAGAGCCCTGTGACCGATGTGCCCTTCTCCAGATAGTCGATGTAGATCACACCTTGTGAATCCCAGAAAACGGTGGCCATAACCTTTCCGGCCGATGGGACAGTCTTTGCCTTCTTCGGAGTACATTCGCCGGGCAAAGTCCACTGTTTCGACTGTTCCTTGGTCTCTGGTGTGTACCAGTGAATCCATGTTTCGTCGAGGGCCACGAAACGACGCAGAAACTCCTTCGGATTGCGCTTAAACAGTGTCAAACACTGCTCTGAAGTGGTCTCACGAATTCGCTTGTTGTCCGCAGTGAGCAAACGCGGCACCCATCGAGCCGACAGCTTTTTCATACCCAATATTTTATGCAGGATATGACCCACGCGGTCTTTTGAGATGCCGACTGTCTCAGCTATCTCGCGCACCTTCAATCGGCGGACTGCCAATACGAGATTGTGGACATTTGTCACGTTATCCTCCGTGGTAACCGTTTTTGGGGCACCTGGGCGTGGCTCATCAAAAACTGACGTGCGACCACGTTGAAACTCGTTAAATCAATTTTTGACGGTCGCCATTGAAGGAGAAGAGTCACCGTACACAGCATCCAAGCGCTCTTTGATTTCGCTGCGCGATTTGCCTTCCAAAAACAAAAATCGAATCACCGATATTGGAACCGATCGATATTGCTCTTTTTCCATTTTTCTAAAATCTGCGGACACGTTCGTTTCCACACGCGGTCAAAACAAAACTACAAATCCAATATGGCTGAAATTTTGACAGTAGCCGTCTACGAGGATGTACTACACGATAGTAAATTTCTCTTACGATAGTAGCACCATCGGGCGGTGGGGCTAAGTACTTATCGGACTGCCCTCGTATATACCCTCAGAGATTATGATTCTTTTGCAGAGTAATTAGGGCCGAGTACGCCTGAGACATGTGTCTTCCTAGTTCGTATTAAATGAAAACTGTGTCTTTGAAATGAGGCTTATAGCTATCACAGAGTTTGGTGATAAAGCAATGTGTCCTTTTCTATCATACGCACTCACTAGTTGTATTCTTTTTAAAATCATTTAAGATCCAACTAACAGAATTTTTCAGGTACTCCTCAGCAATGCATTGCAGCAATTTCTGTTATAATCTGCCGCAATGTTTTCGGCTTCAGAGTATTGCCAACTTATTTAATGAAGACTCTTTGTAATTATTATGAAAAATATTGTCCAAGTTTGGCCGCTGGTCGACAATGAATACACAAAAACTATCCATATTCTATACAAATCAGCGTTTGAAAAAATGAGAATATTTCGGTCGCCCATGTTCGGCCAATTAGTGCAATAATTTTACATTCGTTTATTAGATTAAAGTCAAAGCCGTATATCACAAACTACTTCCGCGTGTACTCACCAATATTGGCCGGAATTTGTCACAATTGTATGTTGTATGTGTGTGTGTGCGTTCGTACATGTTTGTATCTGTTTTCAATCCAACTACCAAAAACGCATTAAATATTAATTTTCCATAAATCTTTACGCATCTGTGCACGCATATCCATAAATCAATTTTAATAAAAACGAAATAGAAAATGACATTTCTCAACACGACGCCGGTCGGCGGCGAGGTCGATGGGGCGAGTAGAAATTCCCAACCCGAACTGAAAAAGTACAGCAGCAGCCAAATAAAAACAAATAATATAAAACCTTGTAAAAAGGCCAACGCAATCGAATGTGTGGTGTGGTTGTATTAAATTCGCCAAATTCGGAAAAACAATACACAATACACAAAGCAAAGCCGTGCAGAGCACAACGGCAAATAGACGCCGCCGCACAACGCACCGCCAAACATGAAAAACTGCCTTCGATTGCAGAAAAGAGTGGGGAATAAAGTGGAACATGTTTCGGCACCTACCAACAATAAAATTGCAACAACAAAAAAGGCAAACAACCTCAGAACACAACAAAAGCGCCCAAAAACTGATTACCAGACAGAAAAAAGCACTGGCGGCGGGACAGAGAACACGTGCAATCGCCGAGCAATGTCCTCCTACATCCTGTTTCCCCACCCCACCGCGACCCGCTAACCAAAAGCAGCAGCAATATAAACCAAAAAAGGTTGGCTGGTAATATTTGCCACGTTATACGCATTTGTAAATAAACACAGACACACAACAGACACACACATACACACATTGTCATTTATGGCGGTGAAAAGCATAAATAAGCGAATAAAACAATAAAATCCCGCAAAAATCGATCCGACGATATTTATTAGTGGGTGAGTGCACTCCAGCCGTTGTATGTAAGCGTTGGTAGCAGCTGCACGCGCTGCAGCGGCCACCGAATGTCCTTTTCAGCAGCGACAGCAGCAGACCGCCGCGAAATGACAAAGTGTGATAAATGTGTCTGATCGCATAAGCAGATATCACCGCGAGAGAACGCACGCACACACACACACACCCACACACAGAACAATAAATGCTCTCATGGCTGAGCACACATAACCGCACAAAATAGCCGATTCATCATTGCAAGCGGCCGAATTTTATTTATTCATCAGCAAAACTCGTCACTCATATGTCAACTGCAGAGAAAGCAATATTTTCTTTAAAACTTTGAAGCTTTTATGAAATCTAGAAAATCTCGGAATGAAACTTGGATATTTGAGAATATATTCCGTCAAAAGAAATTACAAATATAGCAACTAAGGGAATTTGTAACCTACAGTGCAGTTAATTATTGCGTCAAACATGGGTTCGAACTGTCATCCAGCTGGTTATAGCAGCTAGTTGAATGAATCAGTCCACTTTGATAGTGCTTTACAATGAAGAAGATTACTGATGAAATACTGAATTTGAAAATTTGCGAAAAGAATTTCATGGCGAAATGAACCTTTGAATGAATCTTTTATGCATTCATGTTCAATCAGTTTTATCAAACAACGCGCTTACGAATGGTGCAAAGTGTTCAACAGCAGTGCCGAAAGGATGCCGAAGACGTGACTGGTTCTAAACATTGAAACGGAGAAGAAGTTGTGCTCGGTAATAGTCATTGCAGTAAATGACCTTGACACCTCTTACAAGTCTTTTTCGTTCAATTTTTGTGAATATGTTGGACATAAGAATCATCGCTGAACGGCTTGTTCCAAAAGACATGCTGGATGCCGTCAGTTTCAGTTCCTCATTCATAGAACGCATCATAATTAGTAACCAGAAGTGGGTCTGTGGGTCTTCTAATAATAAATAATAATAATTATTCGTGACAAAGCCCCTGAAGAAATGTACTTGGCTGATTCTGAACATCCGTTTTTCTGCAATAAGGCGAACGAGGGAAAGAGTGCATAATGATGAAATCTATCTGAAAATTTGTATACTTGTAAGAGGTTCACAAGACATATTTGAAGGCGCCATTTCAACTGATGCTCAGTGCCGTAGATCTAGACACACACCCACTCGTACTCACATACATACATACATATACACTTGTCCATGAATCGGAAAAGTCAACAAACTGACACAATTTCAAACAAACAACGACCAAACTAAATAAAACTATTCAATTATACAATTTGTAGCCGCTAACACGTCTGACGCGCTTACGGCGCACACTGGGACGAGTTTGGCTAAAAGTTTCAAAAATGCATTTTTTAAATGTGTTTATTATTAAAATCACAGGGTGAAAAAATTAAACAGTGTAATCAGTTAGTTTCAGACTTTCAACTTTGAAGGAGTCTGAATTTTGTCTGAGTCTGGTACAATTTTATTTGGATTTCTGTCAGTCAATGTTACGGTTTATTTACATTATAGACATTTCGTAGTTACCGTTACTTGTTGAAAAATCTATATACATATATATATAAAAAAAAGTGGATGCATGTGTGTAAGCGCATCACACTCAAACGGACCGACCCATTTCCGATTTGGGATTTTTTGTGTTGGAAAAGTCGGAAAACCCCATGTTTGCCCGCGAGTCCTTCAAATCTTTTGGAACCATAAGACACGCATTAAATTCACTACGAACTTACTACTTAGCCATGTCCTTCGACAGGGAGAATGGGGCGGGTTTTGGACAAGGGGCCGTGGCACCACCCATACAAGCAAAATCTCTAATATAAAATTTCTTCGAAATTGTAAGGTACAGAGCATTGAAATTTGTATAGCGTCGTCCCATAAATGTGTCAAGGGACAAGGGCCGTGGCACATTTCTTTGACCAAAAATTCAAACAAAAACAGCAAAAGCTAAATAATTAAACGATGAGTCGCTCTGTGCTGTGATATTGAAACGATGAATGCTTTTCCAAGCATACTTTTAGGCATGCACTGCTATAATGAAGTATGGCCGGCATGCTATAATGTCGATATGGCAGGGATGGTTCGCGGCAGTAATAGGTTGTGCTAGAACGATCGAGATAGAAACTGGAATGTGCAAGAAACTTCGGTGCGATAAGAAAACTAGTATAAAAGCAGAAGTGTGCAACGCAAGGGGGAGTCTGTATTGAGCAAGCAAAGGCGAAACATGCAATAGTAGTAGTGTAAAGTAGAACAAGTGAAAATGTGTAAATAAAGTGATTGTTGGTTTCTGACTGCGTTTTGCGCTGAATAGTTGAAGTTGTTTTATTTTCAAACACAATCCAAACGAACTTGGAATTTTCGTAACAATAATATAATATTTTGGCATATAGTGTCATTAGAAGGAGATAGTGTGACTGAGTAGATGAAGCTCAATTGTTCACTTGAAAATAACTTATTTATTATCATAATAAAGTGGTCAGAGTGTGGGAAAACACCAATCATAATTTCGATTAAAACAGAGTGGAGCAATTAATGTTAGATGAAATGTGCTTATGTTGCAGACAGTGAAATAGTTATGACACTATGACCAAGTCTTACCTATGCCCCTGCCATGTTAATGGTCATGAGGGGTTTACACATTTTATTTTTACCAAATTCATTATTACGTGCGTTCTAAAGTAAACAAGACTTTTGAAATATGGCATTTTCTGGTGGTATCACCCATAGTCACCTGCGTTGCAAATGTAAATTTGTGCCGATTTTCAGTCAAAATTATATGATATTTGGTTCACTGGAAACGGAGTTATTGCATCTGAAGTTACAGTACGTTTGTGTCTTTGGTACAAAAATGATCATCGAACAAAACAACAATATTAAGTTTTGTTATAAACGCAGTAAAACTATAACCGAAACATTTAAAGTGATGAACCAAGTTTATGGTGATGATTGTTTATCATGTTCAGAGGTCATGAGTTGTGTACGCAATTCAAAAACGGTTTTAAGAACACAAATGTTGTCATCTGCCATCAAAACTGTTTATGAATTCATCAAAGATCAGCCTAAATCTTCATTCAAATTCTTGAAATTGAATTTGAACATCTTAATAACATCAATTTATTGCATTTCAACTAAACATCTGACTATCAAAAAGTGTTCTGCACAAGTTGGCTAAAATTTGTGTCTAATTTTTTATTAAAAGCGCATTTAACCATTAACTACCAACCTAAGATTATTTCTTCTACTTTTGACCACAGTTAGTTCTGACTCGTCCCAGTGTGCGGCAGGCCAACAGCAAACGCCAAGGAAAAGTTATAATTGAATATTAGGCCACGCCGACTTTCGTGTGCCACTTGAGCATCAATGTACAAACGGACATGAAAGTGTGTGTTTTCGAGCATGCGATGAATGAATTCTTATGTGCGGGAGAAACAGGAAATATGAAAAGGCAAACAACAAAGCAACGAATAACGAAAAGTTGCCCTCACCACCAACAACAAAGGCAACAACCAAAATAACGCACATGTGCGCGCTTTCTTAGCGCCACGCATATGTTTTTCTCTCGAGAGGGGCCTATGTAGATGTGTGTGTGTGTTTGTTTGTTTATTTGTTCGTCCGCTTGTGATCGTCGCGTTGCGTTGCCTGTACCTTCGCCTTTGCCTTTGCCAACAGTTGATTGAGCCTGGCGACCCGACCGGAAGCGGAAATGTACGCGTAGGCAAGCGAGCGCGCATGTTGCACGCGTATTTCGGCTGCTCGCTGCTTGTTTGTTTACTTTAATAGGCCAACAATAATAATTGGTTATTGAATTGTGACTGCGGGCATTGGTGGCCACTGGCGGCGCGCGCGGGGTGTCGCCGCGGCATTCACTGACTCGTAATTGCTGTCCACTGTACTGGAATAAAGTGGGAGGGAAGAAGTTGCTCGTCTGCACGAGCGCCTTAGCAGCGTTTTCCTTTACTGTACTTTTGTTTTTGGTTTTGACAGGGGGGCAAGTAGACTGATTGTGTCCACCTGTGCGCGAGACGAAACCAACAATTAGACGTCCAGCCGAAAACGCCAATAATAAGGAATAATAAGGCGGAGTGCTGGGCGCGGGAACTCATAAATTTTCTATTTGCGCTTTTTATCGTTGTTTGTTGTCGGCGCGCTTCGCCGCCACCCAGCACATTGTCGTGTTTGCATTGTTTTTCACTTTTATTTGAGCAAGCAATTTGTCAACTGTCATTGGCTGCCACTGTCAGTGCCACGGCCACTGACACCGCCACTACCGCCACCAATCTTACTGTCATTGTCGTTGTCGTTGTCGCTGTAAATGTAACTGTCAGTGGTCACTCATCTTGTTTGCTCTGTCAATTTAGTCGCTCGTGGTGAATGGGTTTTGGCGTAGTCTTTCCTTCTCGCCCGATGTCGTCGCACATTTAAAGCTCAAATGGCCACTTCGTGCGGGCTCACTTTATGCAAACGAACGCAGGCTTATGTGTTGCGCCTTTAAGCTGCGAGGGGCTGGAAGTGAACTTGTCATCGGCGTCGCTGTCAACGAAATTAATGAGACCAACCGATTGCGTTGACCTTCGACGTTGCCGCGCAGCTGATTCGCATCGTTTGGCGCGCAACGCCCGCCCAGTCGACATGTCATGACACAACGACGACAGCGACTTGACAGTTGACTTGTCATTGTGTGCCAGCTCACGACTGGCAGCTCAAAATCAATAAACTAAATTTGGATAGATGAATTGCCAAGGAAACTGTTCGAGGCCAGAACTTTGAATGCCTTCAAAGGCGAAAGCCACTGTAAGACATGACTTGTTTGACATTTTTGGGGTCATGGAAATAGCTTTAAAACTCAATCTGAAAAACTTTACATCATTCTTAAATTTTTGCATGTACTTGAAAAAAAATAACGAACATTTAAAGGAAGAAAAAGTTAATTAGACACTTTAGCAATACTCGAAAACGAGAAAAATTCTCGCCTTAATGATACCGTTTCTGTATCGTTTGTGTTTGAAAAAGTGATATAATCGTATTCGTGTCGAACTTGAAAAGTTGAAAGGGTTGTTAGGTTAGATTATAGTGACTGTCTGTGGCCACAAAGTAGACTCGTTGTGATACCATAAGAAGAATTGTGAAAAAGGGAAAGTTCAAGTCGGATCGCATTTTTTTTTTTTTTCCTTGTTCACTCCTCTCGGGAGCATAGGGCCTCCACAAGACAGCCTTGTGTTGGTTACATTAATCAGTTGTGTTGTTCTGCCAGTTGTGTTGTTCTGTCGGATAGCATACGCCTAGCAAATCTCTTACGTCGACTGATCTGAAGGTGTTCAAGTTGTCGAAGAAAGGAGAGCCCAATGATTTCCACCTTCGTCTAAAGAGATGCGGGCAGTGGCAGACAAGGTGACTTATAGCCTCTTCCACCTTTTCATTTTGGCAACTGTGACAAAAGTCCCAACTTTCAAAACCTAGTCTGTAGGCGTCCGAAGAGACAATGTCCTGTCAAAATTGCGACGGCTATGCAGATGTTTTATCTGCTGAACGGGACAAGCGTTTTAGTGCACCTGGGATTGAAAGTGGGCCAAGTGATTGTTTGGTTACTACGCAAGTGCTTTCTTCCTGCCACCACTTGTTAACTATGTCGAAGAAGAATGAGTTTATTATTAGTTTACATGTAGCGAGAGGAATGTCTCCTGTAATTGTGACGTTGTAGTGTTGTAGTGCGGTGCCACGTCAGCCGAGCTCGTTGGCTGTGCAGTTTCCACTGACGTCACTGTAGGCCGGTACCCAAGTAAGAGTGATGTGGTACACACACAATGGCTTGTTGACCTTCTTAATTGCTGCCTTACTCTCCGTGAAGATACGAACCCTACGTACAGGAAGGTTGTGTTCTTTTAGCAGAGACAAGGCTTTGAAAGTGGCTAGTATTTTCGCTTGGAAGACGCTGCGAAATTCAAAAAGGCAAGAAAACTATTTTTCATGGGTAGGAGTTCACATATTACATCGACCCCCTACTCTACCATTCAACTTTGAGGCGTCTGTCAAGAAACATACTCTAGTCTCTACTAGTAATAGAGACCATGTCTTGTTCGCACTGCTGCCTGTGAGGTATGTGGGTTGAGGATTTGGAGTTAAAGAGATATGATGGTGAAAAAGTAGTGTCAAGTACCTTGGGCAGTTTGCCTAGAATGCGGCATTGATCGAAATCAGTGTGTGCCTATCTTCTAAAGATGATGGGCTACAAGTGTTATGAGAATATGAGTTATGACTCATAACGAATTTCCTCGCTAGGGTGAGATTTCAAAGCCACTAACGAGAGCACTGCTTATACCATCGTGGTCGGTTCATCATCGAGCAGATATTCAAATCCTGGAAAAGGCCCGGAAGAACCTGATTTTTTGTGGATCAAAAAATAGCTTTCGAAAGGCCCATAAGGAACCGCCCTGAACTCTGCATCCCCGAAAATCTCGTGGGACTTTACAAAGCGTTCTTAAACAGTTCTGCAAAAAGGAAGGAAACAAAAATTCAATCAAAAGTTGTATGCAAAATTGCATGCCTAGTTCACTGGCAAAACTTTGGCTGGACACGTCTCCTTGGGGTCCTGCATATGAACAACATAAGCTAGCATGAACATGTCACCCGTTGGATCGAAAAAGTTTGAGCAACGAGAAAAGTGTTTGTGTTAAAGGGATCCGCAAGGAAAAGGATCAATTAGAGGAAGCCCTCCTGACATCGCTTGGTGTGACTAGTTAGAGACGAAGGACGTCTATCAGAGCCACAGCTGTTAACCGCTTAAAACATACTGAAACGATAAGACACTCTGTGCTGAATGCTTTTCTATGCACGAATGCTTTTCCAAGCATACTTTTAGGCATGCAATTTGAAGTACGGCAAATTTGGTATAATTCGCTTGGTATAATATGGCGAGGATGGTTCGCGAAAGGTGATGAGCTTTGCTAGAACAATCGAGATAGAAAGTACAACTGGAATGTGCAAGAAACTTCGGCGCGATAAGAAAACTAGTAGAAAAGCAGCAGTGGCAGCGCAAGGGGTGGAGTCTGTGTTGAGCAAGCAAAGTGGTAACAAGTGTAGATACAAGCGAAGTGTAAATATGTAAATAAAGTGATAGTGATTAGTGATTAGTTTCTAACTGCGTTTTGCGCTGAATAATTGAAGTTTTTTATTTTCAAACACAATCCAAACAAACCTTGGAATTTTCGTAACAATACTTAAATTTTTGTATCAGAAAATGACATATTTATTTTTTAGAAATAATAATGTTTCAGCTTCTTTCACCAATGCTATTTATTAACATCAACAAGCTATCAACATTTAATTTAAATTTGTAAGCGTTACTAAGTCCCTTTGCAATTGTTGCCCATATTATTTGCAATATTTTTCTAAAACTATAAAACGTTCCATTAATTTGGTTATGCAAAGCCGTCACCTGCAGGGCTATTACGTTAATATGTAGCAATGCCAAACAGCAACAACAACTAAAACCAATTTGTCAGCACTCTCGTACTTAGCACATCGACACTGCAACCCATTCTCTAAGGCCACACATGCACGCAATGCGCACACACACATAAATAGCGACATATTAATGCAAAACAAAGCGCCAAAATTAATTTTAATTCAAGCAGCTACATCTACTTAACACTGAAATTACTACCGGGCACACCAACACTCACACACACACACCCACTTTTACACAAACCTACAAAGAGTTGGCACATGTGTACGTGTTGGCACGCAAACTTGAGAACGCAAAAGAAGAAATGTGTGGGTGACCGAAAAACAGAACAGGCGGCAACCCTTTCTCGCCTTGAATTTGTTAAGAACACACCTACAAGATTAAATTACACAAATACTTACATATACATAGGTATGTATGAATGTGTGTGCCTATGTTAAGGTAGCAAAACGCGCATCGTCGCACTGACTCTGGTTCTGCTGCGCTCATCTGCCGCCATTTAGACACCCACTCGAACGCAGTCGGCGGCAAAACACCCACACACACACACACACAGCCATCTAGACGGCGAAATCGTGTAGAGTCTGCGTGTAGTGGATTTTGCGTTTTAAGTAATTACAGTAATTACGGCGCCATGCAAATTAAATTTAAGTACAGCGCCACACTGAAGTAACTTGACTTTTTCACATGCTCAGCGACACCAGCGCCACTTGTGCCACTCAGGTCTCGCCGCACCACCACCACCCTCTGGTAGCAGTCAGCAAAATCCTGTTCAGTATATTCGACGCTTTTTGCAATTGAATGCGTTGCGACTGGGCACAGCGGCGCGCCGAACGGGACAGTGCCGGCTGAAGGGCCCGAAAGTAGGCTACTAATGCCAAGTGCAGGTGCCTGGCAGCTGATGCTGACGGCCGATGGCGGTGGGCTGCTTGCTTCTGTGTCGTGTGTACATGGTTTTACACGAGTCGCGCAGCAATAGTGGGCGGGGCTAAGTAGCGGGTGTGTGTGTTTCGCTGTTTGCATTTGAACTTAAACGCTGACAAATGCGTGTGCGACTCGCAAACATTTAACCTGTAGGCGCGTAATTGGGTTTTGCGGTGACTGCACTGTGGGCGGGGTGCCGAAACCCACATGAACACTTAAATTTCCAGCCTAAAGTTCTGGGCGTTGCTATCATTATCCTACTCAGTACAATTCTCATGGACAGATCTTAGTTCACTCGAATTTAGTTTAAAATAGTTAATGAGTTCAAAGTTGGTTGTGCATTACTCCTGGCCGCCATGCCGCCGTGGCCTCAGCTCAAGCATTAAGTATACCTAATTCAAACTTGTAATCAGTTCAAGCGTCACCAACGCCGATGGGATCAACATTTCTCATTATGAATATACAATCAAAAATCACTCATACGCCGTGTTGTGCATATTCCAGTAAAGTCTTATGGATTTGGGCAAACTTAGTCGTAACAGGTGTACCACGAATGTGTACACAGGGCACATATCACAATTGGATATGTTCGTAGGCGCCTCCAAGGCGCTTTGGCGTAATTTGCTGCCGCAACACGCATTCCAACTACTAACAAATCCCCGGAAACATGTTACCTTTGGATTATTTGCAATTACCGTAGTCACGTTTGCGGCTTATTAACATAATGTACATTAAGTTTTGTCACCATTTGCTATGCACATAATACCAACACAAGCCAGCCGCTGCGGCCGCGCATTCTCTATTCAAAGCAAATGCCTAGTTCGGCTTAACCCGGCTTTTTTGCGCGCAAGTGTGCCACAAAATTTGTAAGTTTTCCACTTCAAATTTATGCTGCGCACTTGACTTGGCGGCTGTAGTTCGCAATTTACGCCACTTGACTCTTGTGGGCTTTTCAGCGCAAAGGCTTGAAACATTAATAGCTCAATGCACCTCAGATCAGAGTCGCACTCAACATGAGGTGAGTAAATAAAGGTTGCACGTTTTCAGTGAATTTATGATTTTTATTCAAATAAATCAACTAATGTAAAACGCCTAAGCCTTTGAATGGATTGAATCAATTGATTGACAGCAACAAGTAGGAGAGCGATACATTGGATCATTGACCCACGTGCCGGTGTGCTGAATATTTCAAATGCCTCAGTGAAATTAAATGCGACGTTGGCTTCACTCAATAATCAATCTGATGTAACGCAACATACGCAATGGTCATATCGCTGTATTAAATTTTCTGCATAACACTTCACTTCAGTTCATTTAGCATATCGCACACGCACAACAAAAGTGACACAACTGCGTGTGCGATATGTTTCCAACCTGATACATTTTTAAAATATTTTTTTATATTTTTTTTTCGAATGTTTTCAACTTGTTTAACATAAACGGCACCCAAAAATTCCAACGTACCAAATTTCAAAGTCATTAATCTTATTTTTTCTCATTTCGCATTTATGTCGAATGCAACTGGTTACAATACTCATTAAACTTGGCAACATAAGCTACGATTCAACGATTTCCGATTCGTTATGAAAAGTTAAGCTTCTCAGCAAACCTTCAAGAGTCAAATTCATAATTGACTTATAAAGTTAGAATAATGATTGAAAAGCAGATTTTGCCTTCTGCGCAAAAGTAAATGTGAAGCCGCCCCAATGACGTCATCGGAATTGTTTTCTCGTTGGCTTAAATGATGACGGAAACTTTGGGAGAGCATCACATTTCCAAAATTAAATTGAGGGAAAATACTTCTCTTGCCTTAAGCCTTAAAGTAAGTGTTGCCCATTTACATTAGGAACATTCAGAACTTCGAATCGAAATTCGTTCCAAATTAGAACTTTTTGTTCGTTTCTTGGCTACACAGCCCACTTCACAATTTACTTTTGCAAACGTCACATAAATTGAACTTCAGCTTTTCTTCCCATAATTGACAACAATTTAATTTTAGACAAAATTCTATTTATTTGTATCAAAATGGGAATCAAAAAGTTCAAAATATGACGTCAACGGTGCAACTTCAAATTATTTTCTCACAGAAGCCTAATGGTCTTTTTATTGAATCAAAACTAAACTACTGAAAAACTAATTCTTAATTGGCAAATCGGAATAAACAAAAAAGCTTTCGAGCCTTGACACCGCTGTATTAAGTCGTGGAGAGTCAAAGTGGAGCATCATTGAATTATTTCAATCCAGTGCGAGAACAAAAATTCATACAAAAAGCAAAAGCAAAAGCATAACTAAAGCGTATTGATACGCAACTTAAGTATATACAAACATGTTGCAGTTTGCATACACAAAGCCAGTTAGGGTCGATTAGCTGGCAATGCGAATCCTTTGCGAAGCAATTCAATGCGTTTAATGGCCAAGAAAGCAGCCCCGAACTGGCGCTGCCAGCTCATCTCGAACATTGCGCATTACGAAAACATATTCAAAATCATACTAAAAGTCAATAATGCCGATAAAGACCTGGCTTTTTCACACCTGCCCGCCGCCAAGCGAAGAAAAATGATATGAATTAAATTTCAATGGCGGCAGCCGCACAACACACACAATTTAAAAAGGATAAAAAGGAGCTGCAAGAAACTCGGCACAATGTTGCGGAAATTATCATGAGATAAGTTATTTCTGCGTGGCCCTTTTCGGCCGTGGCGAAATAATAGGAAAGTCACAAAAACGCCAGCTACCCGAAGCAGAAGGATGCGATGATAAGGACGAAGAAGGCGAGCAACAGCACAAGAAAAACACATTTAATCATTTTTACACGCAAAATCGCAAATGGATTTGCGCTCGTGTAAGCGGCCAGTAAGCCCAGCGCCCGTCGGGCGGGCGAGCCGCGCCAACTTATTGCTTGGGCTGCTTTGCCTTTGAGGGATAATAAAAGGTGCACGTCGGCCCCGCCCACGTCGGCCCGGGTGCAGGAAGCCGAATGGCAGGTGCGGTGGCAGGCGGCCAGAAACTCTTCCGGGGCTCCTTTGGTTATTGTAAGCCTAAATAAATTGTTTTTGCGTGATTGAGGTTTTCCGGCAGTCGTTGTTTCCTTTTTTTGTTTCACTTCTTCTATTTGTTGTTTTATTTTTTTTTTTGTTGTAGCTGTTTTTGTACTTTACTGCTTTCAATTTTTTTGACTTTCTTCGTTCGGCGCACGAAACTTGCTGGTACTAAATACATTTCTATACCTGCAAGCCTTCGCTTTGCTACTGTTGTTGTTGTTTTTGTTGTTGCAACTTGCTCATTTAAGGTGAGCTTTTATTTATGACTTAACAATCGAAGCGATTTTGCATTTTTCGCTGCGGCCAAAGCGCAAAAGGTTCAACACGGAAAATATATTCCACCCACCCTCCGCCCACACCCCCTCAAACAGTTTTCTTTTTCTTTCTTATTTCGGTTTCGAAGAACTGCAGCATTCAGTGTCATACAAATGCGGCAACGCTGGCGAACCAAAAACCACACATTAAACATTCAAACAGGCTTTTGTGCGGGTGTGTGTGTGTGTGTGTGTGTGTGCGGGTGTGGCTGTAAATCATGTTCATATTTTTGATATTCGCCAAACGATAAAGTCAACTATGCCATCGGAGAAAGCAAGAAGTTTCCAACCCACAAACCAAACCGCCGCGGTCTGCTTTTGCTATGCAAATCAGCTTTGACGCGGTGATGAATGATACCGCCAGCACCTACAGACTCTTTGCCGCAATCGGCAAAGTTTCCCGCTTCTTGCTCCAAATTCTATTCCTACAACTTTATCGCCGCAACGTCCCTCTCAGCCCTCATGGCCACTGCTTTGATATTTTCTTTAATGCTTTTTCCCAAATCATATTGAAGGCTGCTGTGCCCCATTGTGTTTGTTGTTATTATTGCCACTGATATTGCGTAATGGTTGACCGGCGATAGGCCGCCGCTCACGCGCCCCTCTCCGCCAGCCACTGAGTGGCTCAAAAGTCGCAGCAGCGAGGGTCAAAGGCGCTGCCTGTGCATGGCAATCTTCTCGCTTTCAGTGCAAACAAGCAAAGCATTGCAATAGTAAAGAAAAACAGAGCAAATTTGATTATGTGCAGCTTTGAGCGTCTCGAGCGTGTGGTTTCGTTCGCCCTTACATATTTTACTTATAATTTGATTATATTTCGCAGAGAGATTGTCAGGCTTTCTGATGTCTTTTTGTGGCCGGCCATTTTTTGTATCCCATTCTTGTTGTTCTCGCATCCTTTTGTGGTTTCACTGTTGACTATCCAAATTGAAAAGACACCGAACAAAATGGCAGAAATAAAATGAGATAGTTGCAACATTGTCAACTCTGTGTAAAGTTATGTGTTAAGTTGCTTTGATTTGATGTATGAATAGTGGTGACTTTTCTGTTCATTCTAAAGAGATCTTAAGAAGATTGAAAGTTGTGTGATTTTTAATGTAATTAAATGATGATAACTCAAAACATCTCACAACTACGATAATCTATGTGATTGATTATGGCGCAAACGACGTGCTTTTCTGATGATTCTTGATCAGGAAGGAAAAAACTTGCAACTGAGACCGAGGCTTAACGTCCCGCAACCATCAAAGGTTATACGGAAATACAATTTCATGCCAATTTCAAAGTGAGTTTTTTAATAGGCAATTTGGCTTCATTTGAACTCCAATCTTTAATTCTCTTTGTATTGCCTCAATGTTTTTACTGGGTAAGTCTTCTTGAAGAAGGTCAGAAAATAATGGAAAGTCATACGGATGGGGTTTCTTACGACATGCATTTACATTCCCTAATGTTTTTTTTTTTTTCTTAGTAGGTAATGTGAACCACTCGATGGCTGAATTTGCCTTCGTTGACAAACCGTCTACTTATTCCGAACTTTCGTTTGCTCTTCGTCGGAAGTGGCACTTGCTGGGTTAAACCCAGTGGTTGAGGATGTCTCTTAAGGTGTAGTGCCATGATGGAGTGACCGTGAAAATTCTGAAATAATGTTTACTTGGGACCAAAACTTGTATAGAATCGCATCTAGTTATACAATCCAATGTTTTGTCTGTTAAGTCTTGTTGAACCTACGATTGTCGTTTCTGCTCATTTCTGAACTAAACCGCCAACCAAATGTTTGCTTTGTGCCTCAAGGCCCATCAGATGATGACGTTATTGTTTTTGCATAGTCTTCAACTATTGTCAGAAAAAATGGTACGCGAAAGCTGGAACTGACTCACTAGATCTTTCTAGTATATAATAACACTTTGTGCATCTGGTTTAAAACAAACCTGTACGATAGCATTCAAACATTTTTGCGTCATCCACAATCTTTTGTTGATTGATGATTCCAACCCATCCTAACTACCTGATAGCATCGCAACCCCGTAACACTTTTCAGTCCCGAAAATCCCGGGGTTCGAACTGCGTAATCCCGGGATTTTCGGGATTGCATTTAAATGAAATTGCTTACTTGTAATAGTTTGTTAAAACAGTGTTGGAAAGTTCAGAGGAAATAACTTCAACGCCAAAAAACCTATTTTTGATAAAAAAATTTACCTTTTTTGCAAAGAAGGGGATTTGGAGGGCGTCTCTTACAAAAAGGTTTGAATTATTTACTAAGCATTCTGAATGATGTGTCTCTTCAGCAGAGTTTATTTGCAATAAACTTCGTTTTGGATAAGAGTACAAACACTTAATGCCTCAATATTTTTATGATCTCAGTTTTTGTTTAATCAAAACGCTTAACTTTTTTTATCGAAATCGGAGTAAAACTAAAAGTACAAACAAGTGAACTATTTTACTTTTTTATCAAATATGCATATATGTCATATTCACTTTATGAATGATATACATATATATATGTTAGTGCTGGAACCATCGATGTAACATCGATACATCGATGCTTTCAGTCTATTTCAAACATCGATGTTTTTTTTCCGATGTTTCCGATGTTCGATGTTTTTCTCTACTTTCCCATTACTATTAAAAAGAGCGCGAGAAGCTACAAACAAAACTAAAAAAAACATATAACATTTATAAAGCCTATAAAACCAATTTGGACCGCGAATGGTGAATGGATTTTGACTATAGTCAAATACGATTTTGCTACTGGGTGGCACAGAAATGTGTATTTTGTTATTAATGTCCATTAATGTGTTAAATTATATTTTGTAGTTGTTGTTAAATTCTTTAAATGGGTTATTTTTTTAACACAAGATTTTTCAATACATTTTAAGTTTTAATATATTTGAAAAAAGTCGCCTTTGGCAAAAGGTCGATACATCTATGTTCGTTTCCCAAAAACATCGAAACTTCGATGTGGCCAAAAATCGATGTTTTCCAGCTCTAATATATGTCTCTAACAAATCACTAAGTATGTTTAAGTGTTATTTTTTGATAAGACGAAATGTTATCAAACTAAAGTTAAATGTTGAATGAAAATGTTTAAAGTTAAAGAAAATTTGATTAAACTCAAAATAAAAGATCTTGAAATTCACAAAAATTTGACTTAACTGTGTCCATCTTTATGGCAAAAATATATGATAAACATGTATTTATGAAAATTGGGAAAACTGTTTTATTTTAAAAATTTGTTATATGAATTCCGGGATTAAATTCAGGGATCCCGGGATTCGAATTATCAATTCCGAAAATCTCGGGATCGCAAAATGGCCAAAAATTGCGATCCCCAGATGTAACCTACTGATTTATCATACCATAAAACATACCTACTGAATGGGTTAAATTTTCATAACTCGTTGGACCACGTGCTGGCAGGTTCTGCGTTTGAATCCCGCAGCGTGGAATGCAGTGCGCGCTCTCAGTAAATTCGAGCCCCTTAGCATAGACAACACTGAACAAATATTTTTTAGCCACAACAACATTGCATACTTTTCGGCACTTGCGGAAATTGTCACAGAGGCGGTTTGGGGCAATGCTGGAATTTCGAGAATTTATTACACTCCGCGCCAACTATAGGGTGTTTTTTTTAGAGGTTTGTTTTTCGAATAGAGATAAAACTGGCATTTTGTGGTCAAATCTGGCAACTCTAATGTCATTTATGTTCAGTTTGGTTTGCCATTTCATCATGAACAGGTTGACAAAAGAACAACGCTTGCAAATCGTGCAAATTTATTTCGAAAATAATGGTTCAGTTCGCGAAGTTTACCGCAAGCTCCGTCCATTTTATGGTCGACATAATCGTCCATCAGAGCAAAATCGGTCCATCCATAGGTTAACCATGGGTCGTTTTCGCACTACGTTTACTCTATGTGATAATACGCATCCGCAGAGACGTCGAACAGTGCGCACCGAAGAAACAATTGCCGCTGTAGAGCAAAATGTTGAAGAGGACCCGAATGAATCGATTCGCCACCGTGCACAGCAATTGGAGCTTTGTACATCAACTGAAAATTGGACCTGTAGAATTGGCTTTATTCGAGCCAGCCGCGACGGCCACATGCCCGAAATCATATTTAAACATTAATGGCATAAAATTATCCTTCCAATAAAGCCAAATTGATGGACATTAAAACGATTTTCTTGTGTTTTATTTCAATTCGAAGTTCTATACCTCTAAAAAAAAAACCCTATAGTATAAACAGGAGCCAGGAATGGTGCCAGGTTGGCTTTTACAAGTAACAGTTGGACAGAAATAAGAAAAGTTGAAGTGAAGGTAAAGTGACTTTGAAAAATTGTAAATAAACTGACTGGATCAAAGAATTTCCGTATGTTTTGTGTTTTTTTTTTTTTTGTTTTTGCACAATCCGGCGATACGAAGTACGCCTGCATTAACCAACAAAACTTACCACATGTTTGGGTGCCCAAACCCAATCCCACACCTCCTCAGAAATACAAAAACTGCTGGTGAAAAAAATGGTTTCAAATGGTAATGGGCTCAAAATTTCTAGCAAAACTTCCACTCCCAAATGAAATCCTATCTGCACCACTGCTTCAGGCCAAAGCGCAAATTTATTCCCTGGTATCCCACCGCACTGGTAAAAAAGGTTTAGTCTCACTTCAAACAACGCGAAACATTCAAGTGCCGAAAAGTGATTTGTTAAAATATTTTCAACACAAAAATCGTGGCTCACGAAATTCCCGCTAACACGGTACCCTACTTTCTGCGCTGGCTCGGCGTTCTGTGCAACGCAATAAGTACAAGAGAACAGTTAAGTTATGGAGCACAAGAGGCAGTGGGCGCAGTAAGCGAGTGGGCCTTGAGTTATTGCTTGAAATTGTGCTCAAATGAAAGGAACGAAAATGCAGTCAGTTGGCCGAAAGCAAAAACAATGTCATTGCCAAAAAATGTAAAAAGCATGGTTGCCGTTTTCCTTTCTCATCGCCTTCATTGTTCGGCGTTGGTGTTGGCGTTGGCGCCGGCGCTGGTGCTGGCATCATTGTTGACTTGGCGGCGCGGAAACGAGTGAAGGGGTGAGTCACGGCTTAAGGCATTATTAATGCATGGTAATAAGATTGCTAATGTGTGCTTTTAGTATGAAATTAAACAGAAAAACGCCAGCAATTTTCAGTGGGAAATGGGCGTTGACGAATAGCAGAACAGAGGATGTACACACACAAGCAAACATGTGTAATACGTTTGTTGTACTTTCCGAGCAGCGAAACGGAAGTTGCTTTGGCAGCTAATCTTGATAGCGAAATGTTTGCTACTTAAAAGAAGATTGTCAAATTCGTTCACGTATTCAGTGAATTTATATAAAAAATGCTTTAATTGGCTAATTGAGAGTTTTAAATTTTGCTTAATGGAATTATTTTCGAACGCCCAAAGAATATGTTCTGAACTGCCATTTCTAAATATAAGTTGACAACGTTTTTAATATTAAACCAAAGCAAACATCGTAAAAGCTGTTTTTAAACTGTTTCCCTTAATTGTTTATGTCGTTCATATGATTCTGTCCTTTCGATTCCACACACATTTACACAGACACACTGTTGCTGTTATATATTTCTGACAGCTGTCAGTCACGTTGTGCGCAACATATAACGGCAGCTTCATTTTACAAGATGCCCGCCTACCCCTTTGGAAAGTACGGCAATCAACTTTTTAACTTGGCATGATTTTTGCATAATATATATGCATATATAATATTGTTAAACTTTATGCTTGAATTACAAATTCATGGAAATGCTCTCAAGTATGTATGTACTTCAAAGCTATATGCAAAGTTAAAACATGTAATGAAGTCTTCTGTCACTGCATACTTATTCTGATAGGAACTTTTAATAAAAGCGAAAATTATGAAAATTAATTTGAAAAGTGACGCACTGCACCGAATGAAGATAAAACTCATAGCGAGCAATAGAAAATTTGACAAGCACAATCCTTCATTAACTTTCAATCAAAGCTTCATGACAGTTTCGTTGCAGCAACCATCCGAAGCAAACGCCTCTTGCGTTTTCTGAGGAATGAAATCAAATGTATTGTCGAGCAGTGATTAAGTTCCTGCATTTGAAAACAAACTATGAAATTAAAAGTACAAGAGGTACTTACTAAAGAGCTGCACAAAATGTTCTATTTGGCACACTTCACTACTGCACAGTACTGTCAAATACTGTACTTCAGTGTCGCAATGACAGCAAATTCAAATGCTCAATAGTTCTATTCTGCAACAAAGCAAGCACTGCATCATTCCAAAACCTTTTCGCTACAGCAGCGACAGTGCTTGTGTTTTGTTGCGAAACAAAACATCAAAACAGAAAGCTATAATGAGGTTAAGTAACGGTAAATCATAGCAAGCACACGGAGTGAAGTATAACTTCTACTCGTGAAGTAGAACTTCTACTTCACACCGTGTGAAACAGAACTTCTACTTCACAACGAGTGAAACAGAACTTCTACTTCACAACGAGTGAAACAGACTTAAATAAATATCGAAAAACATGTTTTAAACCTGCGTTTTTTTACATTAATGTTGTTGTAATGCTTGAAATGCAGCCCAGATTCCATACAAAATACCAAAAACAAACATCTGCTACTCCGATCGTGCAAAACAAAACACCGTATGCTTGAAAATGTTCTACTTCAGTGCTGCATTACAGTCTTGTTCTACTTCAGTGTTGTTCTACTTTAGTGTTGTTCCACTGCAGTATTGTTCTACTTCAGTGTTGTTCTATTCCAGTGTTGTTCTACTTCAATTTTGTTCTACTTCAATTTTGTTCTACTTCAGTGTTGTTCTATACTTCAAGGTGCTTGAAGTTCTATTGTCGTTTCGTGCAGTATTTGTATGAATATCAAAAGCTTCCTTCACTGCAGTGCTTGTTTTGTAGTGAAAGTGAAGAAGAGCGGCAGTATTTGAAAGCACAGCGATGGCTTGCAAGTCATTTTTATAGTGCTTGCGCAGCTCTTTAGTACTTACTGAAGAAACTATTGAAAACGTATCGTATCGTTTTGAAAGCTCCCAGAGTAAAAGTACGTAAGGTACATAGTTGACATTGACATAAACATCTCAACATGACATGTGCACAGCTATTGTACGAAAAATTGGGTACCGAACAGTAACAAATAACAAGTGTAGATACAAGCAAAGTGTAAATCTGTAAATAAAGTGGTTGTTGGTTTTTCACTGCGTTTGCGCTGAATAATTGAAGTGGTTTTATTTTTCAAGCACAATCCAAAACGAACTTAGAGAAGTCATTTTCGTAACAAGAGTATATGTATTTTTTGAATTTGTGCGGTTTTTTTCATTTTTCACGCTGGTTGCATACTTTTAGGGATAAATAAAATATATTTTGTCGAAAAATATGTGTTTAGACCACTTTTCAAATTGAATTATTTTCTAAGATGGGAAGATAAAGAAAGAATGCTTCTTAAAACATAAAAAAATCCAGGAACATAATTTTACATATCTACTTTTTAGATATTTTCCTTTGAGTGTTGCCAATTATTAGATTTTTAATTTAGAAAAATATTTCAAATTGAAAGTGAAATAAATGCCTCAGCTTTGCTAAGTTTGATAAAACATTAAAAGCGAAAATGGGCACATAATTTCTTAATCTATATTGAAAGTTTCAGCAACTTCTTGGTAGCCATGTATTTTAAAATTTTTTTTTACTCAATAGACTACAAAACAGAAAATATGTGTTTGCATTTTTGTGTGAAAAAAGTACCAAATTTGAGACGCTTTTGCACAGACACTAATTTAATTTTTGCACAGGTTCTTTGGGGTTTTCTTAGTTGGAGTTTTACCTTTCAACATCAAAATCGTTTAAATCTAAGACTATAAATTTTTTTAATTTTGTCTATGGAACGAAGCGCTGTGGATTGGTGCCGCCTTTGCTCACAGCCAACCAAAAACACGAATGAATTGCCACTTCGAAGCAGTTTTTGGACAAGTTTCAGCCAATCCGAAGAAATTTTGGAAGCTATGAGCTTATTCAATTAAATTTTTTTCATTTTCTGCACCCACATTTTGTGCAAAGATTGAAGAAAACCTCTAAAAATGGTCTTGTGTATGGTGAATCGACCATCGACTTCCATTATAATATAATCAATAAAGGGATAGAAAATTTGTATTTTCAAATGATAAGTTAAACTGTATGTTTGCGACATTTGATCGCGCTTGGTTCGCCTCTTTTTGATCTCAATGTCCATATTTTTGGCATGTTGCTGTTCACAACTTTGGAATAATTTTTCAAAATAATGTTCATCGGAACGAAGTCGTCGCAGCTCCGCTACAAGGGCCTGCAAGGGCCAAATCTATCTGTTTTTGCTGCAATTTGTTGCACAACGGCGAAATGTATGAAAACATTTCTCCTATTATAACAAGCGATGCTATGAATTCGAAATCCATAGATATATCTGTCGTTTCATCTGCTAAAACCGAAAAGCACTTAGCTTTGTTCACTCGCTCTACAACCTTCTTCAATATGATTTCATCACAGAACTGCAATATCTTATTTTGGATTCTAGTGGAAGTATATTTCGCGTTTCCTACCGGATGTTGCAAAACATTTTTAAGCTCATCTCCCAAAGCTCTGAAGGCCAAAATGGCTTTGAAATTTCCTGCATTTCACATAGTGTTCTTAGGCATAATTGGCACACAATCTTGGCTTAAATAAAAGGTTGCCTTTGCTTTGTGAAACAAAATCCGACGACACCTCTACATCGCCACCATCACGATGGCCTCTCAATGGCATTTCTGCGCGTCCCAAGCAAATTATAGCTTCGATCATGGGGGTAATTTTTCGTCGATTTTCGGCCGCCTTCTCTCTACCCGATGTGTCGATTTGATTTATGATGGAATTATCCTTATGAAATTTGAAAGCTTCCGCATCTGTTATAGCATTCACGTGGTACCTTTTGCGTTCGTGATCTTTGAAAGACTAAAGGACCGAACATTCTTGGTTTTAAACCACATATTAGAAATTTTGTGACTACATACCTCCTGGGCTTTTTTCCAATTATCGAATTTAGATGTTACGAAATTGCCAAATGTAATGTCATGTTTTCCATTGGCCTTCGTGAGAACAACACAATATTTACAATAGACTCCTTTGTCCAATTCTGACAAAGCCAACCAGTTATACTGGTTGAGCCAATTGTACTGGAGCTTCAGACCGCGCTGAGCAAACTTCTCAAGAATTGGAAATATGTGCCGACTGGACTGTGAGGCACCCACAAAATTGGTTAAATTGATTTTGAATCTGTCCTCGACCGACAGACAAACCTGCTTTCAGAAAATTGGACAATATGATCAACACTTGCTGTATTCATTTCTACACATTCTTCCATTTGCATTTCACTAGAAACTACACTTTCTTCTGGTGCTTTGGCCGCCAACTTTTTTTCAGTTCTTTCTCGCCGTCTGCTGCACTTTGAGGCCGTTTGAAGAATTTTCTTATGTCCATTTTTTGTTTTAATTTGTTTTTTCTTTGACTTTCTTTATTTTCCGTGTTTACACATAAGTCACCAAAAAGAGTGTAACTGAATTTTTTCAAATTTGAACAGCTGATGCAGGGTTGGCATTAGCTACACTTTTGAGAACACTGAAAATGCAACTCTTTGGCGAAAACAAAGGCAAAACTGATTTTTGTATTAATTTTAAAATAGTCAAGTCAACAACCCAAAATGGTTCAAGTTTGGGAAAGTTTGTTGACAAGCAGTGTTGCCAAAATTCTACCAAAACTGCTCTGCAGAATAAACATTTTAATTTGGAATTATTTTTTAAGTATTACATCTCATTAAGAGGTAAAGGTGTTTACTTATTCTTTTATAAACATTAAATTTACGCTCTCAACACAATTGCTATAGTAAACACGACAAAAACAGACATTCAAGACAACTATAAAACTTACTTATATTTATAACACCAGTCATGCCAAATCTTTTTTTTTTTAATCTTGCCAGCCCTTTTTGATACCTGGGAATTTTTTGATTGAAGATTGATACCAAATGCAATCAAATCTGCCAATCTACCAAAAAGGAAATTCAAAAAGAAAAAAAACCTACAAATTTTAACCTCTGTTTGTTTATTTTGTTGTTTGGTTTTTTTCAATTATTCAGCGGTTGCTGCAGCAGGTTATATTTTTTTCTATTTAAGGAGACGCCAAATAAAACAAATAATAAATTTCCACAATTTGATGTTTTTACATTAAATTGGATAAATGCATTTATCCACCAAGGGGGATCTTTCCCCCTAATCCCCCCCTGGGGACGCCACTGTGTTCGAGTGTTTCGTTGAAAGCCACAGTGGTTCGAATAGGTTGTGGTGACCTTTTTTTGGATGAAATAATGAATCAAATGAAATAATAAACGACAACAGGATCGATTGAATGAAGATGAAATGAAGAAAAACCGCCCTCACTCAAAGGAGAACAAAATACTTTTCTTTCAAAATAACGTAATGGCTCACAAATAATTAAAACAAACAACGGAAAAATTGAATTAATTTGGCTATGAATTGCATTAGAAGTATTCTTCAGATTTGGCATGCGATATTATCCGCTTCCATACATAGAAAAATGGTTCGGCTGTAAGAAATTTGAAAGTCAAACTCACACATTTTTTACTAATGGCACAAACCAAATATTATTTTGATAATAAAGTTTCATCAAAATTGAAATTTTAATTGATTTCTTTTCTTTATTTACTTTGTCGGCTTATGATGAAAAACCCTGTACATTCTTAAAACATGCATTGATGTGATGTGAAAAGATTGAAGCGAATGAGAACTGTATGGAAATTTACATATCTACTGTAATTTATTCAGGCAATGCTTGGAAGACCCAAAGAAAGTTAAGAAAATTGCGTGTATATCTGCATTTTGATCATTCATATCCTCAATAAATACTAAAACGTTCCTTTTATTTGGTACGTCACGGACTTTTAACGCCCCATGCACCAATGGAAGTAAATGTAGCTCACATGTCTATGTATATATGTACATAGCTCAGAATAAGAGCTTAAAGTTCCAAGTATCCCACGGAAGTTTCAATTTCTCAGTTATTGGAATCATTAGCACGTTTTCAAAAATTCCCACACTTTTCGTAAGAGCTCCGCTAACGTTTTGCGGCTTTATGTTACTATATAATATACTTAATACATATGTATTGCAAACAAAACAAAAGTGTCCAACACTTTTTTTCTGCTCAATGTTTCTGATACGTTTTTATGAATCACATTTTTTATCGCTGACATAAACATAAATTGTGCAATCGGATTTTTTTACGCTGGCGTCTGCTTTTCACAAGTAGTCGACCGTAGACATACATTTTTAACTGCTGCAGTGTTCAGAAAAACAAACATTGCAAAATAATTGATTACAAAATAAATCAGTATTGATATAATTCCGAAAATACATAAATTCTCATTTGTAATGCCATTTGTGTGGGCGTTGCATTCGTTTGCTGTTTCAAAAAATCTAAACTAACTATGGTAACTGCAAAATTAAAGTCGACTTTATCTTTTTAGTCTTTTGCCAACTAAAGCCGGTTTTTATGCGGCACTATGATTATGCGCCAATGATTGGCAGTTCAATTATACATTTTTAGTTTCGCAGTTATTTTGAAGGAAAAATATTCGGAAATCAAGTGAAAGTACCTCGTGAAAAAGGCCACTTGGCCTTTTTTAACAAACTCACATCATTGTATATGGAAATGTTAACTTAACCTTAACACCTAATCGAAAGAAATTTTAGCGGGATCTTCATTAAAATTGAAATATGAGTGCAAAACAGAATCTGTTATTATCGCAACCGAGTTGTACGGTTTTGTTGTACGTGATTTTCTTAATTATGTATTTTACATTTTTATCTAAAGCAGCATAGATCAAATTTCGCCAGCTCAAGTTGACCACGTGCAGAGCAAAGATTTTCGGTCAAATGCTGCAAATCGCAATACGTGCCGCAACGTTGCTGCTCCTGAAATGTGAAACTCTGAAACTCTGACGAAAATGAACGCACACAAAAAGCAAGTACGCAACAAGCCTGAAAGCAATAACATCTTACAACTACAAGACAGTGCAAAATTTCCATCGTTTAAAGGTTAAAGTGTGCACTGCTTCGCTTCCTATTCGCACCAGCGGAATATTTGGTTTTTCTTAAATTAACTTTTGTTGTACGTATGTAGCAAGAGTCGAGTCCAGAGGCCAAGACAAGTCAGACCAAACCACACTCAGCCAATGAAGTCAAACCAATAGAGGGCGACGTCGGCAGTCTGTCGGTCGGCGATGTGCTGATCAGATGAAATTTGCCTAACGACTTGCACACATCTTACAGGCACAACGGAATACATTAAAATGTGAGCGAGTCAATACAGAATTTAATTAAAACTTTACAACAACACGACACAACTACAGCGCCAACATTCACAAGGAACAAGCAACGAACAGCAGCAATGGCCAGGGGCGTTTTCATTTTGTGCAGTGGCGGCGGAATAACGGTGATGTCGAGCGAAAAAAATGTGCATGCAGTATTTTAGAGAGAGAATCTTAGACGAATTATATAGTAGATAGATTTGTACTAAGTTTTCTACATAGTCTTCGGATGCGAACTTGGCACGTGGTCGTGAATGCTAAAGCATTCATTTTCAATTTGTAATTCCAATTATAATCTATTGAATTTGATATGAAATTCAGTTATAATTTATTAATTAAAAGCATTAATTATATTTAACGGTTAAAATCTGATATAATAAACTAAAACGAGTTAACTTTTCAGCAGAGCTGGCATTCATTTGTGTCTAATAAATCGTTTCTCTTCACAATTGATGCGTTTCGAAGCATAAAACCAATGCAAATTAACAGAAATTCAAGTATACAGAAACAAATCATTTCATAGCGCAGTGTAGGTTGAAAGTATAAATAATTCAAGTTATTTAGTATATAAATGTTAGCGAAAAAATCATTAAACATTTAATTTATTGCTTTTGTATGAGAAGTGAAAAGCACTTATTGCATTTTATTTGTTCCCATCTATGTTGAGATATAACAAACTAATGCGGTTGGAGAGGTTAATTAAAAGATTATTATTTTTTGTTAACATAAGTCTTCTAAGAATTTGCAATTATTTTTGTTCATTAAAACTAAAGTGCCCTTAGGAAACAAAATGACTGAATGATGATTGAAGTGTTTTATTAGGAATAACTTTTATTGTATTTTTCTGCATAAAAAGCTGCCGTGACTTTTTCTAATATGTGGAGCAAAATTGAGCATTGAACTAAATATACTGTTAATGTTGTTTACTTCATTTCTGTAACATTTACATTAAATGCCCAAAATGAGTCATTTTCACTTTATGTATAGGGAAAAATTTGATTTGATATATAAATAAAAGTTTTTATCGATCTACAAGAAAATAATGTCTGGTAGATGTACTGCAAATTGTGATTGAATATCGCAAATATTCTATGTTCATCATTAGAACTGAATTTTATTTGATTTTTAAGTACAAAACTAAAAATGAAATAAATAATCAATTGTTACTTTGTGTGTATTTATTTATAAGTGTTATATAAAAATCAAAAAAACAAAAACCAGCTAGTAAACATTATTGTCAAAATTAACCTTTAACTACCATTTATGTTACTTTTGCAACCTGAATTATTTTTTCTATACATTGAATTGGGACTCTTTGCTTGATAGCACTGATGTTGTCCAATGCTTGGAAAGTTTCAAATCGAAAGTTGTTGAAACATGCTTACGCTATATCCCAATCGCTCAAAAGCGAAAGTATAAAGTGCCTTGGCATACTCACAAACTTAAAAAGTTAAAGAATGTAGGGAACAAATTCTATCGCAAATTCAAAAAAACTGGCAATTTAACCATTTTTAATCAATATAAAGAATACTCTAAACAATGCAACTGCCTAGACAGGTTTGTATACTCTAATCACATTTTAAGCTTTGAAGCCAATATCAAAACCAATCCCAAGACCTTTTGGCGCTTATCAACTCAAAGAAACTCTGCCATCTTCCCTGATTTACAAGAATAAATCTGCAAATTCAGCTTCGGAGGCCTCAAACCTGTTTGCAGAATTTTTCAAGTCAAATTTCATCCCGTCTATTGCCGCTGATAAAAACCGTTTCCCCCGTCCGGAATCGTCGCTGAATTTTGGCTTTCTCACACTGTCCGTTGAAGATATAAACAAAGGCATTTCGCGCCTTAGGCTTTCAACCCAGACTGATGTCGATGGATTGTCCGCAATCTTGCTTTAAAAAATGTGCCTCTCTTGCTTATCCACTAACTGTGATTTTTAATAAATCTCTAGAATCCGGTATCTTCATTGACGCCTGGAAACTTGCCTTAAATCTTTAAGAGTGGAAAAAAAACTGATGGGGTAATCATAGGCCAATCTCCAATCTCTCCACAGTTTCTAAGCTTTTCGAGTGTATAATCAAAGACAAGGTGTTCTTTGCAGTGAAAAGTTTAATTTGTCTGAGCCAACATCTCAAATCTTGCTGTTTTCAGTGAGCAATGTATTTCCGCGTTTCATAACGCACTTCAGGTAGACACAGTCTACACTGACTTCTCCAAAGCCTTTGATAGGGTTTCTCACCCAATCCTAATTCACAAGTTAGCGTCGTTTGGCTTTCACTCCGTTTTTCTTGAATGGCTCAAATCTTACTTAAGTAATCGCCAGTGCGTGGTTGTGGTATATAATGCACCTTCGGCTCCTTTTGTCGCGTCATCAGACGCTCCGCAAGGTAGCATTCTTGAACCTCTGCTTTTTGTCTTGTTCATCAATGACATAAGTCACTGATCTAAAAATTTACTCAGTCATTAGAAGCCCGTCCGATTCTTTGCTGCTCCAAGCCGATCTTGATAATGTACACTCTTGGTGTAGTCGTAATTGTTTATCCTTAAATATTGATAAATGTTTCCATGTCACTTTTTCCAAGTGTACATCAGTCCTACAAAACACATATAATATATCCAATTCTTCTTTAAAGTCTGTTTCTGACATCAAGGACCTGGGAGTTATTTTTGATCACAAGTTTTCCTTCTCGAGTCATGTCAATGCTACCATTTCAAAATCCTATGCTATGTTAGCTTTTGTTAAACGTAATTCCTCTGAGCTCCGGCGAAAAAGGTGTTCGATGCGATGGTTGTAGGTCGACGGCGAAGAGGGAGGCCGTGTCTCCGGTGGAAGGACCAAGTAGAAGAGGCCCTGGTATCTCTTGGTGTGACCAACTGGAGAAGGCGCGCGCGAAGCAGAGGCGCCTGGAGAGAAGTTTTGCGGCAGGCCGTAACCCCATAACGGGTTGTTATGGCCAGTTAAGTAAGTAAGTAAGTAAGTAAATAATTCCTCTGAGTTCACTGATCCGAATACCTTTAAGTTACTATACACCTCCTTTGTCCGATCTGAATTAGAATATGCCTCGTTCATCTGGCGACCCTACCATGAGTGTTATACCAATCGCATTGAACGTGTTCAGAAATCCTTCGTTCGTTTTGCTCGTCGGTCCCTCAGATTCCATGAACCCATTCCCTCCTTCACCTCTCATTGTAAACTCCTTAATCTGAACTCCTTAAGAAGGTTTTTGTTCATTGACTGAATTTAATGAAGAATTATTAAAGAAAGAACTAATAAAGTTACTTGATATTGGCATTTAAAATTTTTGTTTTCAAATCGGCTACATCCAGATGAATTAAATATCTACATCATTGTTAATAAGAATTAACCTTATTATGTTTCAAATCACCAGGAGGATTGGAATCACGTCAACCAGAAGACACATTTTTTTTATTCCTCACTTTGCCGACCTCTGTCGACTTCAAATTTGAATTTTTTTAAACTATTATACATTTTACTTTACAAAAAAACTTTACTTTAACAAAAAAAAAATGATAAAAACATTAATAGTAAAAATTATTACTGTTACTGTTTTTTGTGTTACGCCCGTAAAATCACCTCAAAATCGAGCCTCTAGACTGGAATAAGTAAGTACAGTCGTGTCTGGATATAGTGAACTAATTATTGTAAGGCCTGTTGAGGTTGTTCACTATATCAAGGTTAACATTTTTGTTAAAAAACTCGTTTTATTTGCTTAAAATACACTTTTGGGTTTTTGCTTGAAATTGCTTTCAAAATTTTGTTCAATATTAAGAGGCTCCATGTCAAATTTGGGTGTTCAGTATACCGAGGTGTTCACTATATAGGGTGTTCACTATACCCAGACACGACTGTAAGTAAGTAATAAGTGATGTTTTTCATTTTTAAGTAATTTTACGGCAGTTTGGCGCCACCTAATTTGAAAGTTAGGGTCATGAATACCAAAACAACTAATGTGCAGACAACTGACAATTCTCCTGAAACCATTGCAGTTGCCTTTCCCGTACAACTATGACTTTAATTTTACATGAATGAAAGTGAAACTTTTATAGTCATTCGAAACCTCAACTTGCGACTTCTTTCTGCAACAAAAATTTCCAACTAAAAAGTATTCTCCGAATGAGATTCGAACCTACGACTTTCTTGACAATAGTATAACAATTTGCATTTATTTACTGGCTTCTTTCATTAAAAGTACATCAAAGTATTTGGTGCTTTCGACTTCCCAGAGCGCCGCTTTAGATTCTTCAGACGTTCGAATGCACTTAGCTAGGCCCATAACTGTAATAGGAACCATTGGCTCATGCATTGGCAGCAAAAAGTGTCTCTCGGCTGACATTTCGGTGATGGCAAATTTACTGCATATTCAACGACTACACACAAAACAAAAACCATTTCATATTTGCATTTAGAAAGGCGCGTTGGCAAGCAGTCCGCTGGCTAAAAGCAGAAGACAAACAAAAAAAGTTGAAAATAGAGACAACAGGCTACGCAAACAAGTCGGCAAACAAGCGCAACGCCTTCGAAAAATAAATAATTAGTTACGAATTCAAATGAAATTCTCCACACTTTGCACGGAGACAGCCCCACGTTTAGCGCCGACTACGCGCTCCTCCGCCACCCACCAACGACAACGTACGCAAGCGTTAAAATCAAGTCGCGCGTTCCGGCCAACGACATCCGAGCGCACAGACAGTTGCCTTCAAAATTGATTTGTACGTCGTCGCTGTCGATGCCGATGCAGATGCTGTGCGTTTACGAGTACACAGCGCGCACCGGCAGCGGGGAACAGTGGAGCGACGCAGGCGCTGCTTTGAACTTGTTACGACTTTAAGCTGTTTATTAAAACAACGCAACGCAGCCTCCCCCACTTGCGCTTCTGCCACGCACTGGGAACTCTGCACGCCGCTATTCGCCTGTGTGTGCGAATGGGAATGTTTGTGTTTGTGACTTCCCACATAGGCTTAAGAATTTTCCCAAATATTTTTATGTTTGAATGTGTGCATTAGCACAAAGTTGTATCGACATTGCATTGCGCTCGTTTGCGGTTGTTTTTGTTGTTGCTGCTACTGCTTTTGTCGCTGCGAGCGTCTTAAACTACATATTCGCATATGATGTGCTCCGGCTGCTGCTGTGCCGCGTGTTTAAATTCAATTCAAATACTTATTAAGACAACCACACAACCACACACTCGCACAATATTCAATATGGTAGCAGGGTGTAGGAGATAGAAGGATTTTTGGTGGGTGAAAGCCTCACACTTGGGCTGTAAAAAACAATATATATGTCTGTGTGTGTGTATGTGTGAATTTAGTGGGCGTTTATTGTAAAAATAAATTGAAAATAAGTACAAAATGTATGTAAATTATTGTTAATGTCAAATGTCAACGCAGGAAATTTTTGTGCAAAATTTGTATTAGTACAAAACATTTATTTGCGTCGCTTTGATGCTACGATAAATGAAGTCAAACAAAATGAAAATTGTGCGCAAAAGCAAAATAAATTAATGAACATATCTGGTTTGGCTTTTGTAAAAATTTTCATAAAATTATAGAAAAAAAATAAACAAATATTTAGTCGTAAACATGCCACATGCAAGTCAAACAAAAATGTATAAAAAGTTCATGAAAAATTAAAGTTTTATGTTTGTGATTTGTGACAGTTTTGGAAAATTTATTCATAACATTATTGCCCATTTATTTAATTAAAAAATTTTAATTAACACAAACTTTATTATTTATTCAAATTTATTTTGAAAATCAGACTTCAATTCTTCAGGAACGGCTAGAAAGTTTCGAACGTTTCATCGTTCAGTGATGAAGCTAATTTTTCGTGTAACTTCAGTACCGAGTTTGGGTTACTTTCCTAACTTTAATGACAAATTAAATTGATATATATTTATTAGATGTAATGTGAGGGTGGGCAGGTGGGCTACAAGCCTTCAATAGCACTCAGTCCATTTTGGACCATTGCACAGTGATTCGTTCCATAGGAAAAATTCCAAAAATTTATGGTCTCAGAATTTAACGATTTTGATGTCATTTGAAAGAAAAAACTCCAACTAAGAAAACCCAAAAAAATCTGTGCAAAAAATCAATTAGCGTCTGTGCAAAAGCGACTCAAAGTTGAAACTTTTTTCTCAAAAAAATTGAAAGTCATATTTTCTGTTTTTTAGTCTATTGAGTGAAAAAATTTGTAAAAATAAATGGTTACAAAAAAGTTGCTTAAACTTTCAATATAAAATAAGAAATGATGTGGCCATTTTCGGTTTTAATGTTTTCTCAAAATTTACCAAGCTGAGGCTTTTACTTCACTTTTAATTCAAAATATTTTTCTAAATTAAAAATCTGAAAACTGGCAAAGCTTAGAAGAAAATATCTAAAAAGTATGTGAAAGTAATAAAAAGTATGTTCCTGGATTTTTTTTTTATTTTAAGAAGCATTCTTTCTTTGTCGGATAATGTAATTACATCCTCAATATCTTCTGATCTTAGAAAATAATTCAATTTGAAAAGTATTTTTCGACAAAATTTATTTTTTGTATGCCTAAAAGTATGCAATCAGCACGAAAAATGATAAAATCTGCAAAAATGCAAAACATACATCTATAATTATCGTTTTTATTCCAAAACCAGAGGGTGCTAAGACAATTTTTGTTACTCTCTGGAATAATCAATGTTGACGTTACCGATTAAATGTAGAATCTAAAAAATCTAGCTGACACACTTGGTGCTATAGCTCACCAAAAATGACGAAAGTTGCAAAATTAAGTCTCAGGCATTGCCAAAATACAAAAGTTTAAGAAAAACAAAATAAAGATTTCAATTCAGCAGACCATGATTAACTGGTGTACAAAATTTCATGAAGAACGGACCACTCCTTCTAATTTTTTTCCGCGGTTGTATGGAGTCGAATCACTGTGCAGTCTGGCGATTTGCCTCGCGCGGCATATAAGGTTTGTCCGCAACCAGTTCTAAGGATATCGAAATGGTACGTTTTTGAGTGAGGCAAGTTCACAACAGGTACTTTAAACATTACTGTATATAAAAACAACTGGTTGATCATAGGTTTGCGCTTGTTTGAAGACGATGCTGAAGCTAAAGTTGCAGTCTATCAATAAGTTATTGATATGGGAAACCAAACCACCAACAGTTCATAATTTTCAAGACAGCATTAAGCAAGTTGCAGCAGAGATGTAGCCAAATAAGTATGTCCGAAAAAGTTGTTTAAAATTGGACAAACAGAAGCGAAAAAGAAAAAATATTTCCAAAAATTTAATTATTTGTGTTTTCCTGTTAATTTTTAGCACATTTAAAACTCTTATTTATATTGTAAGTACTTGTCTCCACAATATTTTGCTACTTGTCTCCACAAACTTTTGTTTAAGTAAGCTTTCGCATGAAAGTGACAGCCTTCCATCCTTTCTTCCTTCCTCCTTCCTCCTTCCTTCCTTTCTTCCTTGAAATATGTTTGGAGTTTTCAAATCAGTCATGTATTCTCGTCAGTCTCAGTCACATGCTTTGCTACACATTTACTTGCGCCATAATTATAATTCACGTCGCACCCAGACGCACACTGAGCCCCAGATGAGAGGGAAGAAGGTGCAAAGTATTCCGGCAGCACTCAGGTCGTACAAAGTTCAATGTCAGAGTGCTGCCTACAATTAAATCCAATTCGCACGTAGCTCAAATTATGTAAGAATTCAGATACCTTCCTTTCTAACAAAAATCAATCCTGTCGCTTAGTCTCAGTAACCTGTTTGCATAGTCAATTTCCAACATGCAATCGTTCCAACCTCCATCTTCTCACCCAAGAACCTGTTTGTTGTCAATCGTATTGAAATGTTGAGGCTCTTGTGACGTGTTCTTATTTTTTTGTTTTGTGCGATTCTTTCTTGCGCAAACATGTGCCCGACAATATCCCATTCGGGCGCAAATGACTAGAATTCTATTTTCGTTGGCAGACAGCTTTACAAATAATCACATATTCCGCGCGCTGAAAGTCTCAATCAATCTTAATTTAATCCAATTACAATAACAATAACATTTTCATTTCCATTACGACAGGACAAGACACTAAAACAAAACAGAATGCCATCGAACGGCCAAAGCAAAAGCAAATACAACACTGAGAAAAGAACAAGAAAGCAAGCGAGAAGTAAAGTGGAAAAACAATTTAACAAAACGCCACCAACAGTGGGCAGGAGAGGGCGGAGCAACGCACAGACGGACAGCGATGACAGTAATAACGAATTTACTTGGGCAATTCAGGGCGGCACAGCAACACTTGTGGCATAGGCGACAAAACCATCAACGATGCCAACCGCAATAACAATCGAGACAATAACAGCAAACACAGCAAAACCACACGTCTACTAAACTAAAATGCACAGCAGGCACAATGAGCAGCGTCGAGTCCGCTCAGACACGAACCGTACAAAAAAAAATAAATAAAAACAAACAAACAGAGAAAATCATGCGGCAGATCGGCATAATGTGGTAGTCGGCTTAAATGGTATCATATGCCATTAATCCGACCGCAGCACAACAGCAGCAACACAAGCCGCAGAAAATGCGAATAAGAAAATCAAATCGAACCAGCAAGGAGTTAGGAAAATCCTATCAATTGATTATCAATCAAGTGGGCGAAATGCTGCAGAAGGCCGCGCCGCATGTTGACGAGACGCGCGTGGCAGCGCTCGAGTGGAGGCACAAAAGCACGTAGGGCATCGAATGCCAAATAGCGCTGAATGGAAGGAAGGAAGGAAAGCATTCAACAAAGGCGACAAGAAAAAAAGATAATGGAATTTAAGCTGCCAGCTTCGGGCGAATCGGTTGACAGCATTGAAGCGGCGCCCTGGAGCAGCCGAGTTGCCCGACAGCGATGACGACAACAATAACTGCGAAGAAGTACGAAAACATTTGACGGCGGCCGCAAGCGTCTGGTTGGTTGGGCGACAAAGCGGAGGGCGAGGAGTGGGGCCAGTGTGGCGGAAAAAGAATCAATTGCTCAAAAGCCAATTGTGCGTGCCGCGGCAGCGCGCCGAATACAAACGCACAACTTGTAGCTGCGGCTGTGGCGCTCAAAAGCAGACTATGATTTTTGTTTTCCAAATAAATTACATTTCTACTCACTCAATTTTCCGCCAGCGCAAGAAACGTCACAGTGACTGCGGTCGTCGATTTGTTTGTTTATTTGTTGGTGTTGTTGTTCTAATAGTTGTTGTAGTCGTTGCTGTTAATCCGCACTTAACATAGAAAGCATCGGCATTAGCGCGTCGTGTAAAAATTGAATTGGTCTTAAGTAATGTTACTTTTGTTTTTATGGCGTTGTTGTTGTTGTTGCATTTAGCGCGCTTTTAGCAGATATCTTTCGGTGAGGAGGATGCAACGTGTTTTTCCGCACAAGATTTAGCACAATTCTCACTTCCGCCTACAGCGGCATCGAAACCACACTAACACATTTACTTCGACCTACACGCACACCTACACACACCCACGCACACTGGTGCTGCTTTACCTTAAAGTCGCGGCGCTGATTTGTGTGCTTTCAGTCGATTTTGTTTTTGAATTCGTCTGCGTCGTTGCCGTGTTTTTTTTTCTTCTTCTGTTCGAGTTACCGTTATTTATAGGAGGATTTTTACAGTACCTCTGGGAATGCTTTTCGATATTATCATATAAAATTCGGCAAGTAAACACCGCCAAAGGGGGTTTGGAAGGTGTGAGGGCGCGCAGCAGCTTACAGTGCCGCCACCGCAGTTCGTGGTAAACAGACTAGTTGTTGTTGCTGGAGAATCGAGCGGGTAAATTTGAATTTCAGATTCACAACACAAACAGTGATAATTACGTGCACACACGCACACACACACACGCTTACGGAAATTCTTAAGAAGCCACCGTGGAGCACAGCGAATTCTCACTCGGCGGACTTTTCAACACGATCCGTGGATTTATGCAAATTCCTTGTGATTTTGCACAGTTTTCGAAAAGGAAAATTTCTATAAAATTTTAGACGAACGAGTTTTGAGTTGTCGTCCAACTGTCAACTTGAATTGGCGCGCTTAATAAAAGGATTCCCACAGCGTAGCTGAGCACGGTGCAGTCTCGCGCCTAAAAGTATGCCGGCGCGCGAAATTAAGCAGTTTGCTGTCTTAAAGCAGCTCAGAACTGTCTGCCCCTGTCCCACACTTTCGTTCTTCAATTATGTTCGAGATGCCGCGAAATTGTGGTTATCGCTAACTTTATTGCTATTTCACTGCTTGCAAAGCTGCTCGAACAGAGATGCCTCCAAACACTGTCTTCGGTTTGCTTTGCGTTCGACCGCTTCCGCGCCAAACGTGTCAACGTTACCGAAAAGTTCACTTCTAACTAAACGTTTTTGCCTCTGCTCCGGTAAACTGACTGCAATTCTGGCCGACGTTCCGAGTCGTTGGTGCTCGGGCGCTTCGGCTCGTGCCAGCCACCCCACACAACAATAACAACCAACCAACGCCAGTTGCAGCACGCAGCGCTGACGACATGTCCTGTGGTCACATGCGGCGAATTGCATTTTCGCCGCACGAATCGCCGAGTGCAGTGTTGCCGTTGTGCGACTATAGTGTCAAATTGACCCTTTTTGGAGACCGATGATACCTGACACCGACTTTTTAAAAATATGCTTATTTTGACACTTTTCTTCAAAACCATGCGACTTTTGCCCCTTTCTTTTATCAAAAAGTTTATATATTAATTTTCAAAATTGTTTCGTAAAGTTAATTTTTTTATTTTTGCGTACGTAATATTTATAATATGCCTTCCTTTTGGTATTCACTTTTTAAAGGTAACACGTAAGTACTTCAAAATTACACCTCTGGCAACATTTAACCTTGTGCCTGTCCCTTCCTCAAAATTGCTTTCGCTGTCCTTTGGGGTCAGGATGACCCCAACCAAACGGTTATATAATTTACTGACAAAACATGAAGGAAGGTAACACATATATAACAAAAGAAAAGGAGAAAGCCCCGAAAAGTGTTTTTCTTGATTTGTTATTGGGTTGAAAGAGCGATTAACATACAAGACGAGCGCACAAAACCGCTCAACCGTTTTTTTATTCTGCCTGTGGTGAATTAGACCCCAAGGGAAAGGTAAAAGGTTAAACTACTTGCAACTCTTTAATTATGTCTAAGTTTACGCGCAAAAATGTACAAAATTAATCTGAATTCACGCACTTTTCCGTGGCATTGCCTATGTTATTTGCTAAAATAATTTTGATGGCTCCCAATGGATAAGTAAGTATATCACGCATATGCTTTGAAATGCAAATGTATTCATAATAAATACAAAACATGCATATTGGGACCTTTTAATATATCCTTCATCAATTAATTTAAGGGCAAAACAGTTTTTTCAGATGATTTTCTATCTCCTTAAGAAGTTTATTAAAAAAATGTGCTCCGAAAGGTAAAATAATGAAAGTATGTATTTATATACATGGCATAGCAAATTGGATCACTTGATGACACTTTTTTTCCGGCTGTGACACTTTTTTTGCGACTTTTTAAAATTTTTCAGCGGCAACACTGGCCGAGTGGGCACGACAGCAGCGAAACGAAGCCGCAGCCGCTGGAGAAGTTCAGTTCAGTCGAGTGCACGAACTCGTTTCGAACCCACGTGCGAGAGTGCATGGCCTACATGCAACTAAAAATTCAAAATTAGCCGCAACATTGTTTTCGAGACATCCACTTCAGACATCGAGTAAGGATTAGGGACATGGAAATGCTATCAATGATTGCTTTTGAAACTCTATGGTCATTGCTTTTGTCATTCACAGCCATATGGAAACGGCACTAACGCACTTGAACAACATTCCTTCCGTTGGGAAACATTGAACTCGATTCTCGTGTAGCCTCGAATTCGCCGCACTGCTGTTTATTCTCTCGCGCTGTTCGCTCGCGTACTTACTGCGCCTGCGTCCACTACCCCTTCGCAGAGCAGTTTTCCACCCCTCTTAGGCATTCCGAAAAGTGGTGAAAACCGAGCACAACTAATGTTGCACGACACAATGTTACAGCAACATTTGCGCTGCAACATGCGTTGTGCTGTTCTTTCTGCTTGGCCCACATAAATGCAGCAACATGGCTATCGGAAATTATTTTCTGTGTCATTCGCTGCGCGATAGCGAAAGTGAACGCGACGATGCGACATCTGCCCAGTGCGCAAATTTGATTTGGCATAAACTTACGGCAAACACCTCTCGGAAGCATTTCATTGGGAAAAGGCATTCAAAATGTTTGGAAAAACGTTTCGCCCTTTATGAAGATACAACTATTTCACTCACAGTATATTTAAGTTTGTAAACAGTGAACACAAATAAAACTACGGAAACTTGACTCTGACTTTGCTTATGAATTATGCGCATTATGGTCTCGTTAAATTTGTACAAATTTTAGGTGCATACACAAATTTCGGCCGGAGCGGAAAAAACTTTCTAAATTCTAAAGTAAAAAACACGATGATTATATTTTCAAGACGTTTAAATTTTGCTTTTCCACGTATTGGACACTAGAGGGTTAAGATTCTCAGAGCTGACGAGAAAAAGATGTCATTGCAAGAAAGATACTGTTGGGTTGTGGTTGGTTGGTGCCATGGCGCGTTACTTTTTAAAACCTGTAAGGCTGAACCACAGATAACTAATCAAGTCATCAAGTTGATGAGTTATCTGTCATCAAGTTGATGAGTTATCTGTCATCAAGTTGATGAGTTATCTGTCATCAAGTTGATGAGTTATCTGTGACCGAACTATAACAGGCAGCAGTGAAAGTTAGGGTACATGATAACATGTCACGCGCAACGTTAGATAATTCATGTGAAAAGTTTCAAGATCGCATTATTTCACGTTGCGGTGGTGCGATTTTGTAAATGACTATAAAAGCCCAGTCGAACACATTACCAAACCCACCACGGAAGAAGCAAATCGAAACCAACATGCAGCAACACAAAACCAAAAAATCAGAATTCTCAAACGGGTCGATTAGTAAAAAAATTTAAAATTAAAAAAATTAAAAATTAAAAATATTAAAGTTAGACAATTAAAATTTTTTCTTTTTTTTAATGAGATTTTTAAATCATCCTGTATATGATTTCAGTAAAACTCTATTTGGATACAATTTTATTATGTCTTTTACCTTTTTTTTCACGGCTGACATTTCATTGCTCTGAAAAAAGAACTTCATAAATTGTTCTTGGAGATTTTGTTCTAATTCCACCCACCGTCATTCACTCCTACGATTCATTCTTAAGACCAACCACACATTTCGTCCTACAAATGCTCGCATTGATTTTTTTCGATTAACAAAACTTTGTTGGTATTTATTACCAACAAAACTTTGTTGGTCTAAATACAAATATATAAAATTGAATTATCAAGTTTTGCATTAAGCCGGCCAAATACTTTAAGCCAAACGCAAATTTGGCACACAAAACCAGGAATGATAAATGGAGATGCGCGCTAATTCCTCAAAATGGCAAAGCGAATTGGGAAAACCTACCATCTAACGGCAAGCAAGCGTTTTTTTCTAAAACTTAATTAACAAATTGAAAAAAAAAATAACTCAAACGAAAAAAGACAGTGAAAACTTTGCCGAGTTTAGCGTGTAGTACGCCCGAAGCAATTAAAAATATAAAACACGTAATTGGAAAAAAATCTATTTAAACATTTATGTCCATCGGTATGTAGGAATGTTTGTTTATGTCTGTAGGTGTTCGTGCGTCGGTGGAACGGTGCGAGTTTAGTGATAGTAACAGCAACAACATGGCTAAATATAAATAATAACAAGCAAAGAAGATCAACAAAGTGGAAAAAGAAAAAGAGAAGTGAATGTAAATCGAATTACAAAAATACAAAAAAATAAGAGCAAAAGATTAAAAACTTGGAAACAATTGCCACAACTTAACAAAATAATGGAGTTATTGTTTGGTGGTGGTGTTTTGTTGGCTATCAAACATGCAATCAGAACTATAGAAAAATCGTATTTAAAGCCAAACTGAAAATGAAACCACTTTTCGCTGAACAGCGAATGAATAAAATTAAAACGCGGTCTGGATGTCCAAAACGCTCAATCACGAAACATTCAAACTGTTTCGAATCGATTTCGATTTCGGGATTTGAAAATTGCAATGGGAATGCCCATTTATGAAACTTAGCTCCACAGTTATAAAAGCCTCTAAAGATATTTTCTCATTTTCCCTTTGAGCTTTCACTTTCCCTATTAGTCAAAATGGCATTGAAGTGTGCAGCAAATACAACTTAAAATTGTATGAAATCTCATCAAAATGAAACTCAGAAGAATATTATTTTTTATTATTTATTTATTTAATAATAATTACGATTAAAAATAAATAAAAATCTGCGAGATTTAGTCTGCAAGACTATGTTAGAATTAAGTTTATTGCATACACAACCGTCTGAGAAAAACAACTTTCGGACTCTACAATGGTTGTGGAATGTGTCCACAGTTTTTTATATAAATTGTCCAGAAGTCATGTGCTCATTACTTCGTTATTTAATTTCTTATGGGTTAAAATAATTTTAATTTTAATTGGATAAAAATCTCGTGATACGGAAGCACCAGCCCTGGAATTTCAATGCTGTTGAAATTAATTCACAATTTCTTTATTCGGAAACGCTGAATTGAATGTCTTAGTACTATTCAAACCACCTCGTGGTTCGGGTATTCGAATATGAAAACTAGCGCCTGAGCAAGTGGACAGAACGTCGGGGCAGTGCTGCGTATTCAGTTGTAAGTACTATGAACTTCTTGCTCCAAAATTTTATTGGGCAACATAATAAAGTAAGGAAAACTATTTAATGCTCTGATGCTGGAAATTCAAAGACAAAATAGTTTAAAACAGAGACCTAACATAGTTACTTTTCATATTTTTAGAAATAAAAAAATTGCCCTAATTCAAAATCGACTAAAATGAGTCAAATTCAAAGTGGGATTTCTCTTAAACTAGAGCCAATCCAGCCAAACGGCTGGTGGATCTCAACTCAGTATACCTATAGAAAGTAGCTCAGTAGGTCTCCCCTATGTCTGAAGTTTCGACTTTCACAGTGAAATTATAATCAACAAAAAATGTATGTTGCATTTTAATAGTTGTATTGCAATTAATTTCTTAAAAAAACTTATAATTATAGAAGTTAAGTCCCTGAAACGAAAAAAAGATACAATCACACAAAACTGAATCAGGCTTTTTTTAATTCTCAGCAGAAACTATACCACTTGCTCTTCGAACTAAACACTAATGCCCATCATGAATCATACGCCGGATTCATCCAATGTTAAGTTATGAGTAAGTCGGTCAAAACCATCATTTAATACTGCGGCTGATCATTGCCTTAAAGTTGACTTTCAGTGCTCGTGAGGTGGACGGTGTTACACATGCAAAGGTCGTATGTGGACATTTAATTTAATATAATCGCGCAAATAAATAATTTAATAAAAACTTCATTGATTCTATAACAAAAACAACAATACAAGAGACAACAAGAAAAGCTGGTCTCTATGTGGCACCCAAAAACGAGACAGGATAACACAGAACAGTAGCGCAACAACGCCCACAGACACCAACTGTTGTGCAAATAGCGACAACAATAACAAAAACAGCAGTAATTAAAATTACAAATCGAATGCGAACGAAATGACCGAAAGAGTCCGGCCAGCCAACGCAGAAACACGAAATACGCAAACAGGCGCCAAGTGACGAAATGCTGTGAACCGAACGCTGAATGGTGCACACTGTATTGTTGTTGTTATTGTTGTTGGTTGGCATTTAAAGCGGATGAAAATGCCACAAATCATGTTTTATGTTGATGACTTTCAGGCTTTCAGACGATCGAGTTGTTTCTGCTTTTATCGCTTGTGTTGTTATGGTAGTTCCTGTTGTTTGTGTTGTTGCTGGTCGCGTTGGCTTTCCACCATTCTTTTGCACACACATATACATACCTATCCATTCGTGTGTGCATAAGTATTTAAATGATTGTTGACTGTTGCACTGCGAATCGAAGAGCTCAATTTTTACGGGCAAAATTGGTGCAACCACGTGACGTGCTGTATGACTTATTCGATTGATTGATTTAATATCCTTTGGAAATTTCCTTTGGAAATTAATTACGAATTACTGGTGACCTTGTCCGTTATAGATATGTGTCGTATACTTTTTTATATGTTTAAATGTTAGGTCTGTGCGATTTTTTTTTGTGGTTTGTGCAAATTCGTAAGAAAAAACAATAATTATTCTGGTAAAAAAATAAAAAAAACATCTTGAAGTACCAGAAAAATCGTGTTCATCAGGGCCCCAATGTACTTTTCTCAAACGCCATAATATCTCTCTGCTTATATTTTTAAGCAACACAAGCTGTCTACTAGTATTGCGATCAGTTCGAGATAAGATCCGCA